>JALAZF010000044.1:5530000-6780000 GCA_022829125.1 Lathyrus tuberosus | reverse complement strand
CTTTTAAGAAAATCTCCTCTCAAAAGAAAAAGATTTTAAAACTTGAGGGAGAAATCTTAAAACTTAAAAATTCTCTTGAATCCTTGAAAGAGGACCATGCATCTTTAGTAAACGACCAATTGTGTGTTCCTCCAAATCTAGATGAAAAGGAATTTTTAGTTGAATGTATTACTTGCCCTTATTTAAAAATTGAAATAGAAGATTTAAAGGTTCAAATAATACAATTAACTAGAGCTCCTACCGTTACATCTATTAGTTCAAGCGATGATGAGCAAAACTTTAGAAAACAAAGTAAGAAAAATGCTCATGTCACTAGAAAGAATAGAAAGAATGGTTCCTCTAGAGTTGTGTGTCATTATTGTTGTGAAAAAGGACACATTAGGAATGTGAAAATTCCAAATGGTCTTATGGCATGGAGACCTAAGAGTCCTAGTGCTAACCCCCAAGGACCCAACACTAGTTAGGGACCTAAAATTCCTTGTTGATTATCTTGTAGGAATGTCTTACAACAACAAAAAGGATGTGGTTCCTAGATAGTGGTTGTTCAAGGCATATGACGGGAGACGCGTCATTGTTCATTGACTTCGTCAAGAAAGAGCGCGACTTCGTTACATATGGAGATAACAACAAAGGTAAAATACTAGGAGAAGGTATTTTGGGAATTCCCTCCACAATCACCATAGACGGTGTTTTATTTGTAAAATGGCTTAAACATAATCTCCTTAGCATAAGTCAATTATGCGATAAGGGTTACTCCATATCTTTTGACTCCCTTAATTGCATAATTGAACATAAGAGTGACAAGGAGAAAATGTTTAAGGGTTCTAGAATTGATAACATTTATATGCTTAATCTAGATGACGTTTCAAATATTGGCACCAAGTGTTTAGTCACCCGGAGTGAAGACTCTTGGTTGTGGCATAGACGCTTAGGACATGTTCATTTTGACTTAATAAATAAAATTGCTTCTAAGAATCTAGTAATTGGTCTACCTAAAATAAAGTTTTCTAAAGAAAAGCTTTGTGATGCATGCCAAATGGGAAAACAAACAAGAGTGTCTTTTAAATCCAAAAATTATGTTTCCACCTTAAAACCTCTTGAGCTTCTCCATCTAGATCTCTTTGGTCCTTCTAGGACAAGAAGTCTAGGAGGCAATTACTATGGCTTTGTAATAGTAGACAATTTTACTAGATATACTTGGACTTTATTTTTAAGTCAAAAAGAAGAAACCTTTAAAGCATTTGTGAAATTTACTAAGCTTATCCAAAATCGTTTAGATTTGAAAATAGTCACCCTAAGAAGTGACCATGGTGGTGAGTTTGTTAACCACCGATTTGAAAACTTTTGCAACGAAAGCGGAATAGCCCATAACTTCTCATGTCCGCGCACTCCTCAACAAAATGGTGTTGTGGAGCGTAAAAACTGTATTTTAGAAGAATTAGCACAGACTATGATAAGCGAAATGGGTTTACCTAAGTACTTTTGGGCTGATGCGATTAACACCGCATGTCATGTCTTGAATAGGGTACTCATTCGACCTATCCTAGAGAAGACACCCTATGAGCTACTTAAGGGTAGGAAACCTAACATTTCTTACTTTCGTGTCTTTGGTTGCATATGTTTCATTTTAAATAATGGCAAAGATAAGCTTGGTAAGTTTGACGCAAAAGCGGACGAGGGAATCTTCTTAGGTTACTCATCATCTAGTAAGGCATATAGAATTTTCAATAATAGAACTTTAGCAGTTGAAGAATCTATACACGTTGCATTTGATGGAACCAAACCCCAAAAGATAGGGAAAGGTATTTCTTCTGTTGTTGATGTTTCAGGTTCTAATACGGAAGATAAGATCGACGGTGACGTTCCAAAAGTGGATCCTCCAAAAGATGAGGACATTAATGATGATAAAGAGGAAAGTGAACACGAGGATGATAAACACGAGACCTCAAACCAACTTCCTCAAGATTGGATCGTCACAAAGGATCATCTATTGGACAACATCTTAGGAGACATCAAAAGGGGAGTAAGCACGCGTTTACAATTAAATAATTTCTGTAATTATTCTTCTTTTATATCACAAGTTGAAACGAAAACAGTTAGTGATGTTTTAACTGATGAGGGTTGGCTTCTTGTTATGTAAGAAGAACTCAACCAATTTAAAAGAAATGACGTTTGGGATTTAGTCAAACGTTCTAAAAACAAAACAGTCATAGGCACTAAGTGGGTCTTTCGGAATAAACTAGATGAAAATAGAATAATTACTAGAAACAAGGCAAGGCTAATGGCAAAGGGGTATAATCAAGCCGAAGGGATAGACTACGAGGAGACTTATGCTCCCGTAGCCCGACTTGAGGCTATTAGACTCCAATTGGCATTCACATGTTGTCTTGATTTCAAACTATATCAGATGGATGTTAAGTCGGCTTTCCTAAACGGATTCATAAATGAAGAGGTTTACGTCTCTCAACCTCTGGGTTTTGAGGATCACGACAATCTCGATCATGTCTTTAAACTTAAGAGAGCCCTCTATGGCCTCAAACAAGCTCCTAGAGCTTGGTATGAGCGTCTTAGTGGTTTCTTAATTGGAAAGAGATTTAGTCGTGGAACTGTAGACACCACTTTATTCATAAGACGTAAAGGAAAGCATGTTCTATTGGTTCAGATATATGTGGATGACATTATATTTGGATCCACTAAAGAATCTTTGTTTAGAGAGTTTTCTAACAAAAAATGCAGGGCAAATTTGAGATGTTATTGATGGGTGAACTTACTTATTTCTTGGGACTCCAAATAAGGCAAAATGATAAAGGAACTTTCATCAGTCAAACAAAATATTGCTTGGAAGTCTTAAAGAAGTATGAAATGAACAATGCAAAATCAATATCTACACCAATGGATTCAAACTTGCTAATTGACAAAGATGAATCGGGTAAAGAGTTTGACGTTACAAATTATCGGGGTATGATTGGATCATTGCTTTATTTAATTGTAAGTCGACCTGATGCCATGTTTAGTGTCTGCATGTGTTCTAGGTTTCAAGCTTCCCCTAGAGAATCTCATTTTAAGATCATTAAACGCATTTTAAGGTATCTAAATGGTACTGCAAACCATGGTCTTTGGTTCCCTAAGGGAAGTGAGTGTAGTTTAGTAGGTTATTCTGACTCTGATTTCACGGGGTGCAAATCAGACAGAAAAAGTACTAGCAGAACATGTCATATTTTCGGAATTTGTCTGATCTCGTGGCATATCAAGAAGCAACATAGTGCTACACTTTCAACCACCGAGGCAGAATATGTAGCCGCCGGTAATTGTTGTGCACAAGTCCTTTAGCTTAAGCAATAATTATTAGACTATGATTTAAAACTAGGTTGCGTTCCGATTAAAAGTGACAACACCAGTGCGATAAACCTAACTAAAAACCCGGTATTGCATTCTCGCACTAAGCATATATAAATTAGGCATCATTTTCTTCGCGATCATGTGGAAAAAGGCGACGTAGTTTTTGAATTCGTGGACTCTAAAAATCAACTTACTGATATTTTTACAAAACCTTTGTCCTCGGAGTCGTTCCACAAGATTCGAAAAGAATTAGGGATTCTCGATCCTTCTTGCTTTGAATAAGCATTGATATGTTCTTATTTACTTTGTCGCATGATTTTCTGTTATACTAACGGTTATCATGCAACAATTTTTTTCCAATCTCGTACGGTATAATCTCTCTGATACCTTTATCTCTTTGTGTTATATCTGATTAAATTGTTCTATCTGTGTAGTTTGTCATGCGTGTTTAATATCTCTGTTATGTTTGTGTATAAATTTGAATCACATTTAATTTTTGTGTTAAGTGTGCATTTAATCTTATTTGTATCATATTCATGAATTCATAAATTTCATCATATTGCATTTCATTTTTTTCATTGAAATCTGTCTTGAATCAATTCCTGAATCAATTCATAAAACTTCCTAGAAAGTGCTATTACATTCTGTTTGCTGGAATTGATTCAACCCTGTTCATGAATCAATTCACTTTGAGTCTCTTCTATTTTTCTTCCTCTTCTTTTGTTTTCTTCTTTTTCATTTTTTTTTCTTTTATTTTTTTTAGTTGTCCCTTCCGTCAGACTGTACACCACCTTTCGTCCCCTAACAAGTCAACTCGCTTTTTTTTTTCTACCGCCCCATATCAATTTTTTTCTGACATTTTATTCTCCTTCCCTCCCACTTATCATCCCTACTCTATCACTTCTCACACATTCTGTTTTTTTTCTTCGTCTTTTTCTCCTTTTTTTAGCCAATCACTTTTCGTCCCATCACCATCGTCAATTATTCTTTTACTTTCCAATTTTTTTCTCACACCTATCACCATCAATCTTTTTTTCTCTTTCTCAACATTTTTTTTCTTCATTTCCTCTCACCTTTCACACTCTCCCACGCCAAACCTCACCCTACTTTCTCTAACATTTTTTATCATTAAATACTCTACTCACACCTACTAACCAAATTTCACACGCCAACTATCACTGCTTTATCCAATTTTTTTACAATCTCAGCATTTCTCTCACCCTCCCACCGTCGGCCCCATTTTATTTTCCTTTTCATTTATTTTAATACCTAACACACATCACCACTTCATAACCCATTTTTTCGTCACTCTCTCTCTCTACCATCAATTTATTTTCACGCCACCCTATATATTTTCGTTTCCCCACATCACCCACTATCACCTTTTCCAACATTTCCTCTCTTCCCAATTTTTTGACAGCTTTTTTCCAACATTCCCTATCACTACCGCCACCCTATTTCTCTCTCTTTATACAATTTTTTCTCTAGTCAACTTCTCACACCATGCCCATTTTTTTGCCACGTTTTTATCTCATCCACCTACCATAAGTAATATTCATCACGCCACCCTACACTTCATGCCACCCCATGTATCACACCACCCACA
This sequence comes from Lathyrus tuberosus, assembly GCA_022829125.1. Taxonomy (NCBI): domain Eukaryota; kingdom Viridiplantae; phylum Streptophyta; class Magnoliopsida; order Fabales; family Fabaceae; genus Lathyrus; species Lathyrus tuberosus. Next base: position 6,775,055 of record JALAZF010000044.1, on the reverse strand, counting down.
ACATCGTTTCATCAATACTCAACCCACTTTCTATTTTTGTCAGTACCCATCACCATTTTCTTTACTAATCTTTCTCTCTCCCCAAATCACTTTTTCGGTTCCCCCCACTTTCCCCATATTTTAAAATTCAACATTTCCCACTTTAATTTTCGGTCAAACTCTTTTTTCCTTTTTTTCTTTCATTATTTCTTTTATTTCATTTTTTTCTCTCTCCACTTGTTTTCACTATTTTTTTACTCTTCTTTCTCTCTCTCTCATTTTTTATTTCGTTTTTTCTTCTTCCACTTATTTTTAATTTCTTTTGCTTCTACTTCACTATTCACTCTTTCTTCTTCTTCTTTTTTCTCTCATCTCATATCATACTACATTTCATATTACACTACATACTCATCTTCATATCATTTCCTTCATTCTCTTGGCCTCAAGTTCATTATACACTATGTTTCAGCAACTTGGTTCCTCTAGGGCAACAAAGAAAAGATCTGTCATTACTAGATCATCTCGAGCTGAAGCATCTAAGAGTCCTACTCTTACAGACACCACAGTCAAGCTTCACAAGGTTCAAACCTTAATACCAGAAACCCTTCAGAAAATGTACTTTGACAGATTCTTTGATAAACCCTCATCTGGTGCAAACTACATTACCAAAGAGGCAGCATCTAAACCAGGTCTAACTTTCTTTAAGATTCTTGAAGATTACAACTTGGCCACATTTTTAGGTTTATCACATAAGTTTAATGTGGACCATGTTCGTGCTTTTTATTGTTGTGTTGAACCCATCGACAATGGTACTGGTCTTATTTGTAAGTTCAAAAACAAAACCATCACCTTCACGGCTAAGGACTTTAAGGATACTCTTGGTTTGGAAAACTCTGGTTATGAGTTCACTCGGGTGACTACGGAATCGGATTACCAACGTACCCCTACTATTACATAGATATCAAAACCGATCTACCACAATGACATGCAGTATTCCAATTTTACAGTGGGCCAGTTGAAAGTTGATTGCCGCATTCCTCATTGGGTCATCACAAAAATCTTAGTTCGCCGCAAGGACAATTTCGGACGTGTTGATGATTTTGATCTATTTCTGCTTTGGGTGCTTCTGAACAAAGAAAAGGTCAATTGGGTTAAGTTCATTGTTAACATGATGATGGAGTGTAAGTCAAGTGACTCCAAGCCCCTCTATTATCCCCCGTTCTTCCAATTCATACTGAACAAGAGAGGAGTGACTTCTAAGCTTAGTGATTTGTCCAGTGTGCCATCTCAGTTCAGTGACTCAACTCTCCGTCAATTCAAGAACCACTTCGATTCCGAGAGGAATGAATGGTATTTTCAAGAAAAAGTTACTCGGGTGTATGAAACATTTTCTTTCAACAATACTAATGCTCCTCAAGATCACAATCCTGCTGCCTCCTCTCGTCCGTCAGTTGCCTCCTCATCCGCTGCTCGTAACACCGAAGTTATTACTCGTGCAGACTTGGATCGCCGAGGCGATCGAATCTTGGCGGAACAACGGGTTTTATTTGCTCAGCAACATGTCAAGCTTGATCTCATTCTGGCCAAACTTGCTGCGTACAACATTGGACCATCTGAGGCATCCGCTGAACCTGAGGACCTTAACATGGAGGATCCCTAGTGCATCATTCTGCATTTTCTAATTGTTGCATGATTATTTATCCTTCCTTATGATTAAAACATTTAGACTTGTATTTTGAACTTGCTATATTTAGATATTATTTTCTTCTGTCCTAACTATTCCTATTTGCATAAAATGTGTGTTGTGGTTACATGTTAACTTTGTTGGATTCTCTATGTGTAATTAGCTATGTGTTATTACTGGTTGTTATTTCTATTTTTCATCCCTCTTCCTTTTTGATATTGTCAAAGGGGGAGAAAGGATTATCGTTTGACAACAATAATTTGTCTGGTTAAGTAATTGTTGCAGGGAGAGCATGGCTCCACTTTACTCAAATTAATCGGATTGCCAAGCAACAAAAAGGGGGAGACTGAAGTTGCTCATTCCAGATATCGGTTACTTTGCTGTTGTGATGCTTTGCTTATATTTGTAGTTTAATTTGAGTTCCATTAGTTATTAATCATCAAACACATGCTAGAGTATTTCATCCATGCATTTATTAAGTTGAATATGTATCTTAGATGTGTGAATTGATTCAGTTGTCTTTCTAACTTGATTCAAAGCCTTTTTGTGTTTCCTGACTCGATTCAAGACTTTCATGACTCGATTCATGAAAGTGTCTCAAAAGTCCATTTAGATTCTGTTTGCTAGAATCGAGTCAACATCAGTTTTGAATCAAGTCACAGAACTGGAAATTCCAATTTGAATTGATTCAGTAAGGGTTGTGAATTGATTCGGGACGCTAATTTGAATTGATTCATTTTAGAGTCGACTCAAGTCCCGCTGTTACTTTTAACTCACTTATTGTACTTTTCTCTTGCATCTATAAATAGAGATTTCATTCCCTCATTTCAAAATAGAGATCAAATTTTTTTCTTGAGAGAAAACCTTTGCAAACAAAACTTCCTTCTCCATTTCAAATCTTCATCTTAATCATACCCATGGAAATTATTCTCTTGTGTGTGTGTGATGATTAATTTTAGGGAAACATTAGGGATCTAATTGTTCGTTGAAGTGTGCAGATTTTGCAAGAGGTATTTTGGTCTTGGAAATTTCAAGGGTTGAAATTTCTTAAAGGAAAAAGAAGAAGAAGCTTTTCTCCATTGTTGTGGAGTTTTTCTACCGATTTGTCAACTTGTTGAAGAAAGGGATTCAAGGCTTGGAATTTCAAGATTGGGTAAAAAATTAGGAAATTCATCAAGAGAGGAATCCATCAAAAGTTGAAAATCAAGATCTTGGGTAAAGATCAAGTTAGCGGTGGTAGCTAGTTACAAGCAAGTTCGTACAAGAAGCAAGAAAGAAGATAACGTTTGTCTTTTTGCTTTTGTGAATTGTTGTAACAAAGAACCAAAATTCTATATCGTTTTAATGGAAGAAATAACTCTTCGATGGTTCTTCGTCGAAGACTAAATGTAGGTGCCTGCGAGGACGATAACACTGAACTAGTATATATCCTGGTGCACTCTCTCCTTCTCTCCCTCTCTCTTTATCGTTTAAAATTGCATGCTCGGGTATCCGTTTTGATTCATTATTTTCATAGTTTTTTATTTGTAAAAGTTTAGGTTTGATTAGATTTATTCTTCTAAAGGATCCAGTTAATTGATTATTGTAAGAACATTGAATTTAGAATTGTCTTTAAAATTGAAGAATTATTAAAGTCTTTAAGCATCTCGTTGAAACTTTAACCATTATTCAATTCATTGTTTTCTACCTCATTACAAACCTTTGGTGTAAGTATAACGCAAATTCTCTTCCAATATCATAAAAACTCTTCAAAACGAAATTTCACCATATCCGGTTCCGCTTGCGTAATCGGGTTTTTTGAATAGAAGGGATTTTTTAGTTGTCTATTCAACCCCCCTTCTAGGCAAATTACTCTATATTTAAACCAACAATTACATCAGATAATGTGGTTGATGATGAAGGTGATCTGGTACACTATGCTTTCTATGCAGATGTCGAACCAGTCAATGCAGCTGAGGCATTGAAAGATTCGAAGTGGGTGAAGGCAATGAATGAGGAACTGAAGTCCATCAAAGTCAACAACACTTGGTCACTATTAGAATTGCCTCAAGACAAGAAGGCAATTGATGTGAAGTGGTTATACAAGGTGAAGTTGAATCCCAGAGGAGAAGTAACTCGACACAAGGCAAAACTTGTAGCAAAAGGATTTCTTCAGAAAGAAGGAATTTACTTCGACGAAGTTTTTGCACCCGTTGCTAGGATCGAAATAATTAGGTTTATTGTTGGTCTAGCAAACATGAATAACTACCAGGTATGTCAAATGGATGTGAAATGTGCATTCCTGAATGACCCCTTAGATGAAGAAGTTTATGTCGCACAACTAGTTGGGTCTGTGAAACAAGGCGAAGAAAGAAAGGTGTACATGCTACATAAAGCCCTGTATGGACTTAAGCAAGCTCCAAGAGCTTGGAATAAGAAGATATATAGCTTTATAAGGGAGAATAAATTTGTGAAGTGCACAACTGAGCATGAAGTATATGTAAGGAGAAGCAATAGTGAATTGCTTATACTATTTCTCTATGTCGATGACCTGTTGATAACAGGAAGTTGCAAGGAGATCAAAGACTTCAAACATGACCTAAGTGAGGAGTTTGAAATGTCAGACTTGGGAAATCTCTCATACTTCCTTGGTATCGAATTCTACAAGAGCAGTAGAGGTTTGATGATGCATCAAAGAAGATATGTAGGCGAAATACTCAAGAGATTTGAGATGTTATTGCAACCCAACTCCGACTACAGCTGAGCCAAGACTGCAATGTCGAAAGATTTAGATGAAGATGATGTCGACCCAACCCAATATAGAAGACTTATTGGGTCACTAAGATACCTTTGTCACACAAGGTCTGACTTAGCATACAGTGTAGGTATGGTAAGTAGATTCATGCAAAAGCCAAATGTATCACACCTAGCAACGGCGAAGAGGATACTAAGGTATTTGAAAGGAACTCTCGACTATAACATTTTATTTCCTGCATCTGATGAAGGAAAAGAATGAAAGTTAGTGGGATACACCGACTCAAGTTAGTGTAGTGATGATAAGGATAGAAAATCCGCAGCTGGCTATGTGTTTATGCTTGGTGGTTCACCAGTTGCTTGGAGTTCGAGAAAGGAGCCAATAGTGGCATTGTCGTCGTGCGAAACAGAATACATAGCTATCTCTCCTTGTGCATGTCAAGCAAAGTGGATGGTGAACCTGTTCGAAGAGATTACAACGAAGAGTCATGGAGCAATTACCATGAAGATCGACACCATGTCAGCTATCAACCTGGCAAAGAATCCGATAGCACATGGGTGAAGCAAGCACATCGAAATGAAGTTCCATTATCTTTGAGAGCAGGTAGCAGAAGGGAAGATGAACTTGGAACACTGCAGAACTGAGAATCAGATTGCAGATATCATGACGAAAGAAGTGCAAGTCGAAGTGTTCAAGAAGCTATTGTCTATGATGAATATAGATAGCTTAGACACAATGAGTTAGGTGGTGTGTTGAGATTGTAATTCCTTGTGTTGAAGCAAGTGTAGCTCGACAAAAACAAGAATGTGTCGAAATTAGCCTAGTGTGTGTGTGTGTGTGTCGAGTTGTGTTAGATGTCGAAGTGCTGAAGCAGGGTGCTTGACACAAGATTTCGACTTAGACCAAAATAGAAATTTTGGGCTTTTGTAATTTTGGGTTTTACCTTAGGGAGCAAGGTAGATCAATTATAAATAGAGGGACTAACCCTATTTTGAGTAAGAAGAATAGAGAATAATATTGTAACACACAACAGAAAGTGCAGTTGCACAGTTGAATAATATTTTTTCTCAGTTTAAGAGCAGAGAGTTACTCTGCAGAAATCATTCTCCTCTTCCTTTATTTTGTTAAACCCTAATCTTCTTTCTTATTCAATCTTCTTTCTTTATTATTCGATTAACAATTGTTTTCCAGAATCATTCTTGCAATCAAGGTGTGATTGTTTCACTTGAGTGACGAGTGAAGAACAAGGGATTTCGATAAGGTTGATTGAATCTTGTTCATCAAGATTGATTCAGAATTCTCAAAGTTTTGGGTTAATTCCAACAAGTTCATGTGTAGTCCCCTCTTCCTTATATCAATTTAATGACTTGTATTAGTTTTTGGAAAATTTAGTTCAAAAATAGTATTTTGAATTATATTTAATTCTCCCTTGACTTGAATTTTTTTACCTTAACTCGAAAAATATTTAACTTACAATTTTATATTATTTAATATTGTAAAAGAACACTTTAAATTGCTAAAAGTTTTAAGAAAGTGTTGGTGTATCAAGTGTGAGTATGAGTCCTACATCGGATGAAAAAGTGAATGTTAAACACTTTATAAGTGAGAAGTCTCATTGACCCAATACCTTAAGGTTTTGGGTTAATATATGGGTTCTCTCACTTGTGTGGTTTCTCCTAAAGCCTGATGTGATGATCTCCGGACCCCTCATGATTCAACCGAGGTATCAGAGCTTAGTTCGACTAGGGCTCCTTATATCGAAAGTCTTCTTGACAGGGGTGTTTAGGCGGCATGTTTCGTCGAGACCATCGAACGGCAGTGCAAGTGGATGTGAATGGAACAAACTTCTATTTTAGGGGGGAGCATACCCATAAGAATGGATGGACTCACACTTGAGGGGGAAGTGGTATACCAAGTGTGACTATGAGTCCTACATCAGATGAAAAAATGAATTATGTTGAACACTTTATAAGTGAGAAGCCCCATATACCCAACACCTTAAATTTTGGGTTAATATGTGGTGATTCTTGTAACACCCCCAATCTATACCCCCAAGCTATTAAAGCGATAAATAAAATTCAAAATTTCATCAGAGTATATTTAAAACATTCACGACATATAAAGGGGAGCCACATCAATTTGAAACAAACATACAACACCTGCTCATAAAGATATGCAACAATCAGGTAGCAATTAACAGAGGAACTTAGTTCCTACTACCCACAATTCAAATACAGAATAAAAGCGGAAAATCTGTACTGAAATCTCATATATATATATATATATGTCATGAAAGGTTTGTCTGCCAAATACAATCATACATGTACAATCCAAAAGATACATATACATAATACAAAATTATCACACTCGATCACCCCGACTACCCGGTGCTACATATCAGAGTCGACCGACAAAAGAATGAAGACCTAAGCTTCACAAAAAGACCTCCAGCAACTCTAATCTGCAATGCCTCATAGAGCATTATAAAACAGCAGAAGGGTGAGAAACACAATCATAATACAATTGCATATAATTATATATTAACACAGAAATGCACAAGTAAAATATTCTCACCACAAATGTACCACAATCAAATACAACACAACACAGTACAATTCTCAGGTATCCAATACTAATACACATCAGTCATACACAATACACTCATCATCAATACAATTATACATATTCCATCTCATCAATCACATTCACAATTCTATACACAATTAACCCATGATTTATGTAAATGCACAAAGACCGACATAACGACTCTATGCAATGCATATGCGGTACCGACTTCCAACATTTCTCATCACTAGTTCACTCAGGAACTTTGTTGGAACCATCACTCGTTACTTAGTGTAACTCCCCGTCAGGCATACGATGTTCTCCGTCGCTCACACCCCACACAGGCACACGACGTTTATGGATCGCTCACACCCCACACGGGCACACGACCTGATCGCTCACACCTCACATGGGCACACGATCGTCTATAATCATCGCTTTCGGTCCTCTTATTTTTAAGGTGCACGATCCGATCAGATAGCTTTCAGTCCTCTTATTTTTAAGGCGCATGATGTTATAGCGGATTCCTTCTGGAATCAATCCACCGCTCACGACGTCACAAGAATGCATATCATGATGCTTGGCATACAATGACTCATGACATTTAAAATGCACACATATACACATCCATAATCATGCATATATCATTAATTACCACACATTGCATTTTCTTGTCCTAAGGCCACCAATCATCATCACAATATGGATTTCATGCAATTTCATCACACAACAGTACATAGGTCATACAATATCCACACCAACAACATATTGCGTATACACATCAAGTTCACACAATTAAAACGGCACAAGTCGACAAAATAACATATTTTCTAATTCCCGGCCTAATTTAATCGGCCAACAATCTCAAAACCATCATCATAAGCAAGAACATTTTATAAGTTTTCTAACGCATCAAAACACGCCTCAAACCGAACCACAAATCAAAAGTTAATAAGAAAACAAAATTGTACAAACAGCCATGTTCGCTAGGCGAACCCTCTAGCGAGCATTCGCTACCACCTTGGCTAGGCGAATGTCCAATGAACCCACTATCAGCTAAAAACAGACACAAAGTTCGCTAGGTGAACCCCTTGGTGAACCAAGGCAGAACCAACCAGAACCAAAAACATATAAAGTTCGCTAGGCGAACAACGTAGCGAACCTTCGCTAACTGGCTCGCTAGGCGAACCCGCGAAAATTCATTCGCTACTGCTTCGCCCCAGGTTCGCTAGGCGAACCTGCGAAAATTCAAAAATTCTGCAGCGCTGTTACATAACTCAAAATGATATTTTTTTTCCAACCAAAACATTTCCAAATCAACATATATCAATCAGAACCTAATCTAATCATGGCAACAAGCATTCTACCACATTTACGTCGATTTCCAACCGCGAAAACATCGATTTCTCAACATATTTCTCATTTCCAACCTAGAATTCAAAAGCTATGTAAAGACAAGAAAACATACAAGCACACACATACATAATTATACACAAACATAGTATAATCCAGTTTCGCACCCTTACCCGATTTAATCGTGTTTGATAAAGTCGGGAGATTGATTTTCTTCTTTTCCAAGTTTCTCTCTTTTTCTCCTCTTCTTATTTCTCTCTACTTTTCTTCTTCTCTTTTTCTTTCCTTTCTATTTTTCTCTCTTTCTATTTCTATTATAATCTTAACTTAACAAAATAAAGCAAAATGACCCAAAATACCCCTACACTCAAATATCTCGCAAACGCTCCTAAAACGCGATAAAATATAATCACGATGAAAAATAACATATTTTCACATAAAATTCAGAAATAAAATAATATAATAATAAAATACTCAAAACGACTCAATTAATTAAAAAGACAAAACTGACAAAACTAACTGGGGCGTTACAACTCTCCCCCACTTAGAAATTTTCGTCCTCGAAAATATTACCTAAGACGAACAACTCTGGATACGACTCCCGCATCCGACTCTCCAACTCCCAAGTTAAATTTCCCTCAGTAGTGCCTCCCCACGCTACCTTCACAAGTGTGATATCCTTGCCCCTTAACCGCTTCACCTCGCGATCCAAAATCCTAACGGGTAATGCCTCAACCGTAAGGTTCTCCCTTACCTCAACTTCGTCCATCGGAATCACATGCGACGGATCCGGAACATACTTCTGAAGCTGTGAAACATGGAACACATCATGCAAATTTGACAGATTCGGCGACAACGCCACCCGATAAGCCACAACACCCACTCTCGCAGATATCTGGTAAGGACCAATAAACCGAGAAGTAAGTTTCTCCGATTTCAATGCACGGCCAACACCCGTTACCGGCGTAACTCTCAAAAATACATGATCGCCCTCTTGAAACTCGAGATCTTTCCTTCTACGATCATGATAACTCTTTTGCCTACTTTGAAAAGCCTTCATTTTCTCACGAATAAGCTTCACTTTTTCTGTAGTCTGTTGAATCAATTCGGGCCCAACCACCGAACTCTCACCAGATTCGTGCCAACACAACGGTGTTCGACATCTTCGTCCATACAGTACTTCAAACGGTGCCATTCCAATACTAGAATGGAAACTGTTATTATACGTGAATTCCACCAATGCAAGATAAATATCCCACGCACCACCTTGTTCCAAAACACACGCTCACAACAAATCTTCCAAAGACTGAATCGTTCTCTCCATCTGCCCATCCGTCTGCAGATGATAAGCCGAGCTCAATCTCAATTTAGAACCCAACGCCTTTTGTAAACTTTCCCAAAATCTCGAGGTAAACCTTGGATCTCGATCCGAAATAATACTTAACGGAACCCCATGCAACTTCACAATCACACTGATATAAATCTCAGCTAACCGCTCCAAAGAAAAACTGATGTCAATCGGAATGAAATGACCCGATTTAGTCAGTCTATCCACAACCACCCAAATAGCATTATGCCCTCTCTGAGTATTCGGCAACCCCGTTACAAAATCCATAGAAATGCTATCCCATTTCCATTCCGGAATATCCAACGGTTGCAACAAACCACTAGGCCTATGATGTTCCACTTTCGACTTCTGGCACGTCAAACAAGCATACATAAACTGAGCCACATCTCTTTTCAATCCAGACCACCAGAAAATCTTTTTCAAATCTTGGTACATCTTATTCGCTCCCGGATGTATACTCAAATTACTCCGGTGTCCTTCTTCCAAAATCATCCGTTTCAAATCCGAATCATCCGGAATACAAATTCGCCCACGAAACCTCAACACACCATTAACATCCACTTGAAAATCACCACTCGCATCTTTTCCGCCAACCAACATTAAATCCACCAATTTCACATCCAACTTCTGTTTCTCACTTACCGTCATCAGAAAATCATTAGTAACCTTCAACATACCCAGCCTCACACTATCCGACGTCACTTCACATACCAAACTCAAATCTCTAAACGATTCCAAAAGCTCCCACTCCTTAACCATTAAAGTGGACATATGCAACGATTTCCGACTTAACGCATCGGCTACCACATTAGCTTTACCAGGATGGTAATTCAAGCCAAAGTCGTAGTCCTTCAAAAATTCCAACCATCTTCGTTGCCTCATATTCAACTCCTTCTGATCAAACAGATATTTCAAACTTTTGTGATCACTAAAGACTTCAAACCTCGCACCAAAAAGATAATGCCTCCAATTTTTCAATACAAACACCACAGCCGCTAACTCCAAGTCATGCGTAGGGTAATTCTTCTCATGCACTCTCAACTGCCTCGAAGCATACGCCACGACCTTACCGTTTTGCATTAGCACCCCACCTAGACCAATCAAAGACGCATCACAATACACCACAAACGGTTCAGTAGGATTCGGCAAAATCAAAATCGGAGCTGTCGTCAATCTTCTCTTCAGCTCATTAAAACTTTCCTCACATCGAATATCCCAAATGAACGCTTGCCCTTTACAAGTCAACTGGGTCAAAGGAAGTGCTAGCTTAGAAAACCCTTCAATGAACCTTCGATAATATCCGGCCAAACCCAAAAAGCTTCGAATTTCAGTAATAGATCTCAGAGCCTCCCATTGTAGAACTGCTTCTACTTTAGATGGATCCACAACAATACCATTACCTGAAATTACGTGTCCAAGAAAACTCACCTCCGACAACCAAAATTCACACTTGGACAATTTGGCAAAGAGCTTCTTTTCCTTCAAAACCTGCAAAACAATACGCAAATGCTCCGCGTGCTCCTCCCGAGACTTAGAATAAATCAATATGTCATCAATAAACACAACAACAAATCGATCCAAATGCTCGTGGAAAATACGATTCATGTACTCCATAAACACACCTGGCGCATTAGAAACCCCGAACGACATCACAGAATATTCATAATGACTGTAACGTGTCCTAAAAGCCGTCTTTTGAATATCTTCCTCTTTCACCCTAATCTGATGATACCCCGACCTCAAGTCAATCTTACTAAACACACAAGCACCAACCAACTGATCCATCAAATCATCAATTCTCGGAAGAGGATACTTATTCTTAATCGTCACCTTATTCAACTGGTGATAATCAATACACAATCGCACACTTCCATCTTTCTTTTTCACCAATAAAACTGGAGCACCCCAAGGAGAAACACTTGGCCTCACAAACCTCTTCTCCAACAATTCATTCAACTGTTTCTTTAACTCGACCAACTCAGATGCCGACATACGATAAGGTGCCATAGAAACAGGTCTAGTACCAGGAACTAGATCTATCGAAAACTCCACCTCTCTCTCTGGCGGCAAGTCTGAAATATCCTCAGGAAACACTTCCGAAAATTCACACACAACAGGAAACACATCAAGCGACACTTGACTATCCACAGTCAACGACGTAAACAACCCAAACAACTGAGCTTCATCCGCCAAAAGTTTCTTCAACTCTTTGGTAGATAAGAAATTGAGTATTCGTCTTCCTCAAGAGAAGGAAACCTTACTAGCTTATGATAACAATCAATATGAACCTTATTGAACTGCAACCAATTCATTCCTAGAACCACATCTAAACCCTCCAACGGTAAACACACCAAATCCATCTCAAAGTCTTTACCATAAATGGTCAAAGGACAACTTAAACAAACCAAAGAAGTAGTTACTGACCCCATTGCTGGAGTATCAATAACCATTTCACCATCCATCAAAGACAACACAAGATTCAAACGCTTAGCGCACTCAAACGAAATAAACGAATGAGTCGCTCCAGTATCAATAATAGCAAATAAAGGCGTACTATTAATAAAACAAGTACCTCTGATCAGATGATCTGCATTAGTAGTCTGAGTCCCCGCCAATGCAAAAACTTTCCCACCAGATGGAACTTGCTTCGGTTTCAGACAATTCGTGCTAATATGACCAGGGTCACCACAGTTGAAACACTTCGCCACATTCTTCCTTTTGCACTCAGCCGCCACATGTCCTACACCTCCACAATTAGAACACTTACTCAAATCTTTCTTACATTCGAACTGACGATGTCCCACATCACCACACCTATAACACCTCAGAGGACCAGACATACCTTCACCACTTGACCTTCGATCAAAAGTACCCCTTTGTTTACCCTTATCAGCTGGAGTTACATACGAACCACCACGGAACTGTTGCTTCCCTTTCCTCTCGCTCACACTCTTATAGTGAGTAGAACGAGCCTTACTATCCTCTTCATAAATCCTACAACATTCCACCAAATCAGAAAACCTTCTTATCCTTTGATAACCGATTGCCTGCTTAATCTCAGGACGCAATCCGGTCTCATACTTCACACACTTAGAAAACTCTGCAGTCGCTTCAGCATAATGTGGATAAAACTGCACAAGCTCCACAAACTTAGCAGTATAATCAACAACAGACATATTACCTTGTTTCAATTCCAGGAACTCAATTTCCTTCTTTCCTCTTACATCTTCGGGAAAATACTTCCTCAGAAACTCCCGGCTAAACAATTTCCAAGTAACTTCTTCATCCCCAGCTTCCAACACCTGACGAGTACTAACCCACCAGTCATCCGCTTCTTCCTGTAACATGTGAGTTCCCAGTCTCACCTTACTGTCCTCAGCACAATCCATAACTCGGAAAATCCTTTCAATCTCTTTCAACCAAATCTGTGCACCATCAGGATCATGTCTCCCTTTAAAGACAGGCAGTTTGTTCTTCCTGAACTCATCATTACCAGCAGCATTAGGTGCACCCTGCACAGCCCGAGCCATAGCTTGCATCGCAGCAGCCAAAGCAGTGTCATTCCTACCAGCCATATTCTGTTCATTTCCAATAACAGCAACTATGGTTAAACAAACAGCTCATCCAAACACCAAGACCGACAAGAGCTGACACCACCAGACACGAACTGACACGGACTGGCTCTGATACCACTTAATGTAACACCCCTAATCTATACCCCCAAATTATTAAAGCGATAAATAAAATTCAAAATTTCATCAGAGTATATTTAAAACATTCAAGGGCATAGAAAGGGGAGCCATATCAATTTGAAACAAACATACAACACCTGCTCATAAAGATATGCAACAATCAAGTAGAAATTAACAGAGGAACTTGGTTCCTACTACCCACAATTCAAATACAGAATAAAAGCGGAAAATCTGTACTGAAATCTCATATATATATATATGTATATATATATATATATGTCATGAAAGGTTTGTCTGCCAAATACAATCATACATGTACAATCCAAAAGATACATATACATAATACAAAATAATCACACTCGATCACCCCGACTACCCGGTGCTACATATCAGAGTCGACCGACAAAAGAATGAAGACCTAAGCTTCACAAAAAGACCTCCAGCAACTCTAATCTGCAATGCCTCATAGAGCATTATAAAACAGCAGAAGGGTGAGAAACACAATCATAATACAATTGCATATAATTATATATTAACACAGAAATGCACAAGTAAAATATTCTCACCACAAATGAACCACAATCAAATACAACACAACACAGTACAATTCTCAGGTATCCAATACCAATACACATCAGTCATACACAATACACTCATCATCAATACAATTATACATATTCCATCTCATAAATCACATTCACAATTCCATACACAATTAACCCATGATTTATGCAAATGCACAGAGACCGACACAACGACTCTATGCAATGCATATGCGGTACCGACTTCCAACATTTCTCATCACTAGTTCACTCAGGAACTCTGCTGGAACCATCGCTCGTTACTTAGTGTAACTCCCCGTCGGGCATACGATGTTCCCCGTCGCTCACACCCCACACGGGCACACGACGTTTATGGATCGCTCACACCCCACACGGGCACACGACCCGATCGCTCACACCCCACATGGGCACACGATCGTCTATAATCATCGCTTTCGGTCCTCTTATTTTTAAGGCGCACGATCCGATCAGATCGCTTTCAGTCCTCTTATTTTTAAGGCGCACGATGTTATAGCGGATTCCCTCTGGAATCAATCCGCCGCTCACGACGTCACAAGAATGCATATCATGATGCTTGGCATACAATAACTCATGACATTTAAAATGCACACATATACACATCCATAATCATGCATATATCATTAATTACCACACATTGCATTTTCTTGCCCTAAGGCCACCAATCATCATCACAAAGTGGATTTCATGCAATTTCATCACACAACAGTACATAGGTCATACTGTTAGACGGTGTGGCTAGTGATCGAGAGGGGGGGTGAATAGATCACCTCCTTGAAACTCAAGGATTTAAAAATACTTATCAGAGTTTTTGAAAGTTAGCGAAAAACAACGATCCCGAATCGACTTCCGTCTATTCTGGACCAGCTATTAGAAAACCGGACACACAAATTAATGCTGGATTTATATTAGGATGACAAAGATTTATTAACACCAGATTAGGATCGAATCAAATGCACTTATCATACAAATACTATTTCCATTGAACAAAAACTCAGCTGACAGTTTTGTCAAACACTTGGCGTGTATGTGTTCAATGATTAACAATAATGGTGATTTGATAAAAGTTTTCTTACCACTATTGTATCATGAAACGTTAAGTCACAATACACCAAATGAATCACAAACTTGTTGAAAACGTAAAGAGAGATAAGGACAGAATACGATACGCAGAGATTTGGTAAGGAAGTTCCCCACTTTCGTCCTCGCGTGTGGGTACGTCTCCCTCTCAATTTCAAACTGAAATTGAGACCTGTTATATCAATAATGCTGAATTCGTTGTTTACAAGGTTACAATACAAAGCCAGAAATCTAAACCCCAAGATCTTTCTCTTGTATGAACCTTTACTTGATCTGAGCTTAATCAAGAATTTTCCCTGCAAGAATTACAGACAATTCACCGGTTCCACGACCTGTTTGCGAAATTACCAAATTTCCAAACCCTACGCTGCGGCTGAATATGTTCTGCAAACGTGACTAACAAACCCTCAAGAAAACACCCGTTCTTGAAGGACAAACCAGATGGTTTTTCCTTGAAACCCCCTTTGAATCTTCAACTCAGCTAGATCCTTGATCGTACCACTGAACGTTATCTCGATGAACCTTTAATCCGAAGAACAAGAATGATTAGGTGTTGATGTTCTTGAATTAAAGTGATTGAGAAGATGATGAAGATAAAGTATCTTTCAGGTCTCTAAAACTGCTCCCAAAATTGATGCACACCAAACTTGCTTTTACTGTGATTACACAATTTTCACTCTCACGAAATTCACACCCCAACTGAACTGTCATAACCTTCTTATATGTGAAACAGAAACGGTTAGAAAAAGAAACAGCTTTATGTATCGATTCGAAACTCGTATGAGTCGATACATGGTAGTTATATAACATACATGAGTCGACACACAGATATATGCATCGATGCATACTGTAACTTTGTTTAATTTCAGAAAATAAATTCAATCATGCATCGATACATAATACGAATGAATCGATACATAGCATAATTTTTAGAAACATCAAAGAAGCATGTATCGATGCAAAATTTGTATGAATCGACACATGGCTTAACAACAAAGAAGCATGTATCGATGCAAAACTCGTATGGATCGATCCATACTGAAGCAAACTCGTTTTTGTGATTTTAACAGAGGAATGTGCCGATGCAAGACAGACATGAATCGATACATACATAAGGAAAATTGTTTTTATGATTTCAATAAAGATATGTATCAATTGTATTGTCTTTAAAGCATAGTATAGGTATAAAATCACATATATGTACCAACTAAACATGCATACTAATCTTATAACATGCACATCAAACACATAGGCATTTATATATGCATTTATCACACAATTTGCTATCATACAAAACTTAAAAGATTGCTCACAAACTCTCCCTTTTTGATGATGGCAAATTTGCAAGATGTGTGATAGAACACTCCCCTGAGTTTGTGCATGGCTGTCAACATCTTGTTTTCTTTCTTCTCCCCCTTTGTCAACATCAAAAAGAAGAAAAAGACAATCTGTGTAAAGAGTCACAAAGCTAGAATGATGTAGCAATAACCAGCAAAATTGATATTGAAGCTAACAATCACAAAGAAAGAAGCTTAACATAAAACAATCACTCACAAAGAATGACAAGGAAAGGGCAAAAATAACACAAGTAAACAGAAATAAAAGAAGTAAGCATTGAACTGTTAAGAAAGTACTTAGAATTACATAAGCAATACCAAAACATGCAAAGTTTGAACAATATAACAAAAAACTTAAGCAACATGATTATGAAATGGAATGCAATGAAATGACATCTTAAAAGGGGTTATGGCCTCCACAGGACTCCTCATCAGCTCTATCAGGATCTCTGAAACTTTGTGGAGGCGGCGGAGGAGGCATCTCATCAGGATTATGGCCCATGAAACTATATTTCCTGAACCGGTTCTGAACTTCAACGCTTCTGAACCTGTTCATGATACCAGGAGTCTAGAGTGAATGAATGAAACCTATAAATTTGGCTGATGTGTCGATTCAGAACTGAATTAAGATGCATTTATTGTAAAACAATCACTATGCATCGATACAAGGGGTTATGGATCGATTCATTTCACGAATTAATAGTTTTTGAAATGTCCTATGTGTCGACACAAAACACGGATGCATCGACACATACTGAAACAAGTTTTAAAAATGTGAAATAATAAAAAAACATGAATCGACTCATAGCACGAATGCATCGACCGGAAACTAGAATGTATCGACACATGCACTTGTTGCATCGATACATACTGATGCTAAACTAAGTTTTAACTAATTTTTGAATACCAGTTGAGTATAGAAACCTGTTAGCAGCTCTAAGTCAATGCAATATGAATTATGTCATGATAATTATGCCCAAGTATAATTCACAAATCAAATATTAATGTTCAAACAACATATGCAAAGGAATACATATAAACGATCTTAAAGAATTTGTTCTAACATACACTAATCACATAGTTCCAAAGAGATATAGAAAGGAACTATATTACCTCTGTTGATGTAACCTTATGAAGTATGAATGAGGTCTAAAAACAAATCTCAACAAACAAAGTGAGACATATATAAATAAGAACCAACATGCTTAAGACATCAATGAAGAGAGATCTAAAATCCCTAATTCACGACGAATGTTGAAGAACGGTTCCGTTGCTAATGGTTTAGTAAAAATGTCAGCAAGTTGGTTTTTAGTATCAACATGCTCAAATACAACGTCCTCTTTTTCAACATGATCACGAAGAAAGTGATGCCTAATCTCTATGTGTTTAGTGCGTGAGTGTAAAACAGGATTCTTAGTTAGATTTATAGCACTAGTGTTATCACATTTTATTGGAATACGTTGGAGTTGAATATCGAAATCTTGTAGTTGTTGCTTCAGCCACAAAATCTGAGCGCAACAACTACCGGCTGCAACGTACTCAGCTTCAGCAGTTGACAATGCAACAAACACCTGCTTTTTGCTATGCCAGCTTACCAAAGAGTTTGAAAATAAGTGACATGTACCACTAGTGCTTTTCCTATCTGATTTGCAGCCAGCAAAATCAGAATCGGAGTAACCTACTAAGCTACAATCGCATCCTTTGGAATACCAGAGCCCATATTTAGATGTTCCATGAAGATATCTAAATATACGCTTAACAGCTTTCAAGTGTGATTCCTTAGGATTGGATTGATATCGTGCACACATACAAACACTAAACATGATGTCAGGTCTAGATGCAGTAATATACAAGAAAGACCCAATCATACCTCTATACCTTTTGACATCTACACTCTTACCGTGTTCATCTTTATCTAGATTCCCGTTGGTAGGCATAGGGGTGTCGATTGATTTTGAATCGTTCATTCCAAAGCGCTTGAGCAGCTCTCTGCAGTATTTTGTTTAACACACAGCTGTACCCTCATCAAGCTGCTTTATTTGGAGACCGAGGAAGTAATTTAGCTCCCCCATAAGACTTATTTCAAATTCACCCTGCATAACATTTGAAAACTCTTCGACCAAGTGTATGTTAGTTGAACCAAAAATTATACCGTCTACATAAACTTGAACTAAAAGAATGTGTTTTCCCTTGTGTTTAATGAAGAGGGTGGTATCCACTTTACCTCTTGAATATCCATGATCAAGTAGAAATTTGCTAAGTCTTTCATACCAAACCCGAGGGGCTTGCTTAAGACCGTACAAAGCTCGTTTTAATTTGTAAACATAGTCTGGATATTCAGCATTCTCAAAACCAGGAGGTTGTGAGACGTATACCTCTTCATTTAGGACACCGTTTAGAAACGCACTCTTTACGTCCATTTGGTAAAGCTTAAAATTCTTAGAACACGCATAAGCAAGCAAGAGACGTATAGCTTCAAGGCGAGCAACTGGAGCATAAGTTTCCTCATAATCTATGCCCTCCTCTTGGTTATACCCTTGTGCCACTAAACGTGCTTTGTTCCTAGTTATCACTCCGTTTTCATCAAGCTTATTTCTAAAAACCCATTTAGTACCTATGATATGATGATCTCGCGGACGAGGAACAAGTTCCCAAACGTCATTTCTTTGAAATTGATTAAGCTCTTCTTGCATGGCCATTAGCCAAAATTCATCAATCAAGGCCTCTTTGGCATTTTTAGGTTCTACTTGAGAAACAAAAGCGAAGTGAGAACAAAAATTACTTATCCTAGAACGAGTCATTACTCCCTTTGAAATGTCTCCCAAAATGTTGTCAATAGGATGGTCTTTTGAAGATCTCCAAGCTGGTGGAAGGTCATTCACTTCAGCTTGCCCTTCTTCCTTATCTTTTACATGACTGGTATCTTCCTCCTCCTCATTGTCTTCTGTTTTGGACTGATCAATTTCCGAAACAGCTTCTTTGAGTATGTCTTCTGTAGATACACCTGCGTCATCAAAAGAGATACCTTTTCCGACACTTTTCGGATAAGACTCATCAAAAGAAACATTGACAGATTCTTCAACAGAAAGTAAACGCTTATTATACACTCTATATGCTTTACTTGATTGTGAGTATCCAAGAAAGATACCTTCATCCGCTTTTGCATCAAACTTCCCAAGTTTTTCTTTACCATTATTCAAAACAAAACACTTACAACCGAATACGTGAAGATGTGACAAGTTTGGCTTTCTTCCTTTTAGAAGCTCATAAGGGGTTTTATTTAAAATAGGACGAATTAAAATCCTGTTTAAAACATAACAGGCTGTACTAATTGCATCAGCCCAAAAATATTTTGGTAATCCACCCTCATTTAGCATTGTTCTTGCCAACTCCTCTAAAACGCGATTTTTGCGCTCCACAATGCCATTCTGTTGTGGAGTTCAAGGAGCTGAAAAGTTATGCTCAATACCATACTTATCACAGTACTTATCAAAGAGGTGGTTTTGAAATTCACCTCCATGATCGCTTCGAATTGTAACTATTTTAGAATTCATTTTGTTTTGGGACAGTTTTGCAAAACTCTTAAAAGCGGAAAAAGTTTCATCTTTGCTATGAAGGAATATAGTCCAAGTAAATCTAGAATAGTCATCAACGATTACGAAACCATAATAATTTCCACCTAGACTCTTTGTCCTAGAAGGTCCAAAGAGATCCATATGGAGAAGCTCAAGGGGTCGTGAAGTTGAAATTACATTTTTGGACTTAAAAGAGATCCTTGTTTGTTTTCCCATTTGGCACGCGTCACATAGGTGGTCTTTTGAAAATTTTATTTTTGGAAGACCGACTACTAGATCCTTGGATACAACCTTATTAAGCAAATCGAAATTAACATGTGCTAAACGTCTGTGCCAAAGCCAAGAATCATCATTCAAGGCAACTAGACACTTAGTGCTTGTTAAAGATACATCAAAAAGATCAAGCATATAGATATTGTTTACTCTTACACCCTTAAACACAATATTCTGTTCAGTATGTTCAATTATGCAGCAAGTTTTTGTGAAAGAAACCTTGTAACCCTTGTCGTACAATTGACTAATACTTAACAAATTGTGTTTAAGTCCCTCTACTAGATAGACATCAGAAATAGTAGTGGTAGAGGGATTACCTACACTACCTTTGCCAAGTATAGCTCCTTTGTTATTGTCTCCATAAGTAACATATCCCTTCTTCTTTGCTTTGAAGTCTATAAAGAGCGATATATCACCCGTCATGTGCCTTGAGCACCCGCTGTCTAGAAACCATCTTCTATCTACGGATGCAAGACACTCATCCTACAATATCAAAAGAGAGAAATAGGTACCCAATTTTCATTGGGTCCATGTGGGTAAGTGGTAACATGGTTGCCTTTAGGCTTCCATTGATAAATGCCTTTAGGAACAAGAAATCTCCTAAACTTGCATTTTTCAATGGTATGACCAGCACGACAACAATAATGACATAAGCCATGATGATGTATTTGTTTATGTTTGTTCATTAAATCCTTTGGAATAAAAAAGTATTTTGCATATGGTGGATTTAATGACTTCTTAAACAACCTAGAATCAACGGCATAAGTAACCTTGGGTTGTAAAGCTTTTTCCAATTTGACTTTAAGAGTTTTAACCTCTTGTTGCCAAATATGACAAGCTTCACAATACCTAACTTTACTACATCCGTTAATATTAATATCTTTTGAATTTTCTGCAATACTAGCTTTCAAACTTTCTAAATCTTTTTCAGCTTTGTATACTTTACCTTCCAAGAATGAAAAAATTTGTTTATCGGAAGATAATCTTTTAAAAGCATCTACAGCTTCGTTATGCAGTTTTTCAAAAGCTATTTTCAGTTCAGAAAAAGACATAGAAGAAGAATTACTATAGTAGGCTTGTCTTACTTTCTTATCGTTGATTTTCTTCTTGTGGTGGGACTGATTTTTGGTGTGAGCCATAAGACACAGATTTGCTGTCTCATCACTATCATTTGAACTTTGTGAGCTTGATGAATCACTATCACTTTCCCATGCAATATAAGCTCTTCTTTGTTTATTGAACCTTTTTGGTGAAGCTTTTCCTTTATCCTTTTTCTTCATAGGACATTCTGTCTTATAATGTCCAGATTTACCACAATTAAAACTAGATCCTTTTACTCTATGCTTCTTATTCTCTTCCTGTTTTGACTCTATAGATTGTCTTCGGAACTTAATGAGATTTTTGTCGGAATGCTTGATTCCATTCTTTCGAATGAATCTATTATATCTCTTAACAAAAAGTCCCATTTCCTCATCACCCGAATCTTCGTCACTACTTGAATCATTGTCACTTTGCTCTTTTTGTGAGGACTTTGAGCTAGAGGCCACAAGAGCTATTGGCTTCTTCTCACTCTCTTTGTTTTTATTCTTTTCCTTTTTACTCTTGTTCTCAAATATTTCAAGACTTTCCAGTTCTTGCTGATGTTCTTCCAGCTTGCCAATAGCTGTTACTTTAGGTTGCCATTCCCTGCTAAGACATCTCAGAATTTTATTAGTGGCTATTTCATTGGAAACTGATTTTCCAAGTGCATTCAAACGATTGATGAGATGAACGAATCTCTTTTGCATGTCAGAGATAGACTCTCCTTGTTCATGCGAAAGAGCTCGAACTCTTGATTAAGTGTGTTAATACGGGACTGTTTTACTTCAGTAGTACCCTCATGGGCAATTTCTAAAGCATTCCACATTTCTTTAGCTATCGTGCAATGGGATACCCGATAATACTCATCAGCACCAAGTGCTGAAATTAGCATATTTCGAGCTCTCCAATCACACGACCACTTTTTCTCATCTTTCTCATCGTAATCCTCTTCTGGTTTAGGAACTATGGCGCCAGCCTCATTTCTCATAGTAATTTGAAAAGGACCATTTTGAATGGCAGCCCACACATTCCTATCCACAGAATTTATGTGAACTCGCATGCAGTCTTTCCAGTAGCCATAATTTTCACCGTTGAAAATAGGCGCTCTATTATACGCCCCCTTTGGTTCAGAATCCATATCGTTACAAGCAGCCACAAAGCACCAGCGAACCGGCGCTCTGATACCACTTGTTAGACGGTGTGGCTAGTGATCGAGAAGGGGGGGTGAATAGATCACCTCCTTGAAACTCAAGGATTTAAAAATACTTATCAGAGTTTTTGAAAGTTAGCGGAAAACAACGATCCCGAATCGACTTCCGTCTATTCTGGACCAGCTACTAGAAAACCGGACACACGAATTAATGCTGGATTTATATTAGGATGACAAAGATTTATTAACACCAGATTAGGATCAAATCAAATGCACTTATCATACAAATACTATTTCCAATGAACAAAAACTCAGCTGACAGTTTTGTCAAACACTTGGCGTGTATGTGTTCAATGATTAACAATAATGGTGATTTGATAAAAGTTTTCTTACCACTATTGTATCATGAAACGTTAAGTCACAATACACCAAATGAATCACAAACTTGTTGAAAATGTAAAGAGAGATACAGACAGAATACGATACGCAGAGATTTGGTAAGGAAGTTCCCCACTTTCGTCCTCGCGTGTGGGTACGTCTCCCTCTCAATTTCAAACTGAAATTGAGACCTGTTATATCAATAATGCTGAATTCGTTGTTTACAAGGTTACAATACAAAGCCAAAAATCTAAACCCCAAGATCTTTCTCTTGTATGAACATTCACTTGATCTGAGCTTAATCAAGAATTTTCCCTGCAAGAATTACAGACAATTCACCGGTTCCACGACCTGTTTGCGAAATTACCAAATTTCCAAACCCTACGCTGCGGCTGAATATGTTCTGCAAACGTGACTAACAAACCCTCAAGAACACACCCGTTCTTGAAGGACAAAACAAATGGTTTTTCCTCGAAACCCCCTTTGAATCTTCAACTCAGCTAGATCCTTGATCGTACCACTGAACGTTATCTCGATGAACCTTTAATCCGAAGAACAAGAATGATTAGGTGTTGATGTTCTTGAATTAAAGTGATTGAGAAGATGATGAAGATAAAGTATCTTTCAGGTCTCTAAAACTGCTCCCAAAATTGATGCACACCAAACTTGCTTTTGCTGTGATTACAGAATTTTCACTCTCACGAAATTCACACTCCAACTGAACTGTCATAACCTTCTTATATGTGAAACAGAAACGGTTAGAAAAAGAAACAACTTTATGTATCGATTCGAAACTCGTATGAGTTGATACATGGTAGTTATATAACATACATGAGTCGACACACAGATATATGCATCGATGCATACTGTAACTTTGTTTAATTTCAGAAAATAAATTCAATCATGCATCGATACATAATACGAATGAATCGATACATAGCATAATTTTCAGAAACATCAAAGAAGCATGTATCGATGCAAAATTCGTATGAATCGACACATGGCTTAACAACAAAGAAGCATGTATCGATGCAAAACTCGTATGGATCGATCCATACTGAAGCAAACTCGTTTTTGTGATTTTAACAGAGGAATGTGCCGATGCAAGACAGACATGAATCGATACATACATAAGGAAAATTGTTTTTATGATTTCAATAAAGATATGTATCAATTATATTGTCTTTAAAGCATAGTATAGGTATAAAATCACATATATGTACCAACTAAACATGCATACTAATCTTATAACATGCACATCAAACACATAGGCATTTATATATGCATTTATCACATAATTTGCTATCATACAAAACTTAAAAGATTGCTCACACATACAATATCCACACCAACAACATATTGCGTATACACATCAAGTTCACACAATTAAAACGAAACAAGTCGACAAAACAACATATTTTCTAATTCCCGACCTAATTTAATCGGCCAACAATCTCAAAACCATCATCATAAGCAAGAACATTTTATAAGCTTTCTAACGCATCAAACCACGCCTCAAACCGAACCACAGATCAAAAGTTAATAAGAAAACAAAATTGCACAAACAGCCATGTTCGCTAGGCGAACCCTCTAGCGAGCATTCGCTACCACATTCGCTAGGCGAATGTCCAGCGAACCCACTATCAGCTAAAAACAGACACAAAGTTCGCTAGGCGAACCCCTTGGCGAACCAAGGCAGAACCAACCAGAACCAAAAACATATAAAGTTCGCTAGGCGAACAACGTAGCGAATCTTCGCTGACCTTCGCTAACTGGCTCGCTAGGCGAACCCGCGAAAATTCATTCGCTACTGCTTCGCCCCAGGTTCGCTAGGCGAACCTGCGAAAATTCAAAAATTCTACAGCGCTGTTACATAACCCAAAATGATATTTTTTCCAACCAAAACATTTCCAAATCAACATATATCAATCAGAACCTAATCTAATCATGGCAACAAGCATTCTACCACATTTACGTCGATTTCCAACCGCGAAAACATCGATTTCTCAACATATTTCTCATTTCCAACCTAGAATTCAAAAGCTATGTAAAGACAAGAAAACATACAAGCACACACATACATAATCATACACAAACATAGTATAATCCAGTTTCGCACCCTTACCCGATTTAAGTTTGATAGAAAATCAAAATCACTTTTTCTTTTTGCACCTGATTTTATAAATACACATGCAAGAAGAAAACATTTTTTTTTAAATAAAAGCGCTCTCATTTTAATAGCACTCTTATATGAAAATAGTTCTATTTTGAAGTAAATATTATTTTATCACGCGAAGAAGAATGAGAATTTTTTATATATAAAAGTATAGTAATTCTCATAAGATATAAATGTTCATTTTTCATCTGCAATTTTTTAAGAGTAGTTTAACTTAAAAACACTTTTAAAGATACATTCTTAAAGCTTTAATTTGACATATTGTCTAGATATGGACCATCTTAAAAAATTAGGAGATTTGAGGGAGAAGTTTTTAAGTTAAAAGTGGGAGTTATGTCTCTCATATCAATTATGAATAAACAACATATTAATGAATAAGAGAGATGATTTTTATACATGTACACTTTTGTTAAATATAATGATGTGAAAATCTGCTTGCTTAGGGGGATATCAAGAGGGGTTTAGAGTAAGTATGAGAAAAAATGTTTTTGGTCTACCAATAGACGTGTTACCATACCATTCTCAAATACTATTTTCTCATTTATATACAAATAACACATATATGTGGTTCTTGAATGAACAACCCAACTATCTTATTAATATGTCTATCTGGAAGGTACCTATATATTGTTTCTATCGAAACTTTTTTAATGTACAACAATTTTAACTAAAAGAGTTTTGTTAAGTTAAATGAATATAATTTATTAGATTAGAGTTTAATATCTAACGGTAACATTTTTATATTTATGTATTAATATATATAAACATTTGAATCAGACGATATGAATATCTTTTAGTTTAATTTTTTGTTTCAAGTTTAAATATAATCATAAAAATATAACAGTATACTAAAAGGTTATTTATTTATGTTATTTAATTTTTAGTTAATAATGATGATTATGTATTTTCAAAATTGTCTTTCTTGTAAACACAGTAAATAAATAATAAATAAATTATTAAATTAAAAAACTATTATAGTAATTATTATAAATAATTTATATATAAAAATAAATTTGTCTATGCGCCTTATTTTTTCAGCTAAAGCGCAATCCAATTTGTTTCATTCAGAAAATGTTAAATATGTTTTATTATTATTATTATTATTATTATTATTATTATTATTAATTTTATTATTATTATTATTATTATTATTATTATTATTATTATTATTATTATTATTTTATTTTTTTATTTAAAAATGAAAAAAATAAAAGGTTCCTTTGGGCTGAAGGACTGTCCTGAGCTAAATTCAGACCAATTTAAGAGTACTTGTTTCCATTAAGTTTCCAACCACTTCAGACCAATTTAAGCTATGCCAATAAATTAGTGTTAAGTAGTGACAGAATCAAAACTATTTAATAGCAATGTTTTAAAAATTAGATTGAACTAGTCGGTTCAACCGGTTAGACCTGGAACAGGAGATAAATTTAGTTTGGTCAATTTTTCAAAACCGTTAGTGGGTCAAAATTGGAGTTAAACTAAAAGACCGGATTGAATCGTCAAAAACCATTCGAACCAAAGAACCGGAGCGGTTTTGTAAAATTGTCGGTTCAAAAATATTAATCAAATTAACATTTTTTTAAATTTTTTTTAAAAATTTTAATACGTTAATATTAAAACTTAATATACATTTCTCAATCACAAAAAAGAATTTTGTGTATTTTTACAATCATACAAATTTCTATGTTTTTCCATTTTATTATAGTTTTTCTTTAAACCACATTCCATCATCATCATGCCGTCTCTTTCAAACATAGTCACGATATCCAACTTTATTGATTGTCGTTCAAATCAATATTGTTTGTTGTTGTCAATTAAGAATTATTTGTCGTAGTTCAACTCAAATTCGATTTTTTTTGTTGTTTAATGAAATATATTGTATTATTTATATTTTGGTATTCTATCTTATTTAATTTAGGTATTCTTAATTATTTGAACTTTATTTTAGTTATTATATTCTATTATTTTAATTTTGGTTTGAATTATTTTAATTTATTTTATTGTAATTTTTTAGTTTTGTCAAAATATTCTTAAATGATGATTGAAATGAAGTGTAAAACTATATTATGTATTATTGATATTATTGTATTAAATTTGTAATTGATTTTTAAAATATTTATTTTATTAAGTTGAGAACATATAATAATGTGTGACATATTTATGAAATTTAGTTTCATATTATTAGTTTATATAATAAACGATCCGACCGTAGATTTAACCGGTTTAATCAATTGAACTTTAAATCGTAAATTTCATTAGTACGTCTGATTTTTAAAACATTGTTTGATAGTGAAAAAAAGAAAATTCAATTCAATTTTACAGTGACGAATCTCAATAGACCTCTCACACAAAAGATCGGAAAAGAAATTTTTTTCCTCATGTTTTAACCATTCAGTGATGGTTTTAAATTACCACAAAATGTCAGTTTATTATTATTTTTCATTTTTAACTATTGAATAGCGGTTTTAAACCAATGTAAAATTTCAAAAAAATTTAGTTTCCATTTTTGTATGGCAATTTTAAACCGTTGCTAAATAGTTGAAATTGAAAAGAAAAAAACACGAAATTTCTAATCGCTTATATGAGAGGCTACGGTAGACAACATCTATAAGATGTATATCATTGGGAAGAAGTATTGATAAAAAAAAAATGTCGTTGGACAGAATATTATAGTGTATGCTTCAATGTTTGGAGAAACTATTTGCTAGAACACAATGTGTTTGCTACGAACGTAGTGCATTTGGAGGAAACGTTGTGCATATGAATATTTTATTTATTACTGTTTTTTATCTCAATTGAAATAGAGAGAAATTTTCCTTTGGTTAAGATGCTAAGGTAATGTAGAGTGTTAGGAAAACTATGACACTTCTCCTCAATCCATATGCGGAGGTAAAATTGGAAAGTGCACAATTTTTTTTAGTTGAGAGTTTAATTGAAGAGAAATCTTTCATTTTTTTCTTGACTATTTCTTAATACACCACCCTAGCTTTTATACACCACGTGAAATTTTGTTTTTGCCTCCTGATTCCGGATGTGTACATCCTAACGCACCGTTTTTTTAAAAAACGCTGATGTTTTCCGGATGTGCACATCTGGAAACATAGTATAGCTTTATCATGTATATTTTCCGGAACTACAGATCCGGAAAATAACATAACTTTATTATTTTTTTTTAAATCGGTTTTGTCGGTTGGTCGTATACGTTAATATATCATCGCAAGTTAATATACATTCGAATGAGGGGAGCGAGAAGGGATTACGTTTCCCGCCCATATAAAACTTTGTTCTTCGTATCTCTTCAATAGAAAACTTTGTTGATCCTTTCTCTCCAGTGTAACCACTGCTCCTGTTATCTTTCTTTGTTGATCGTCCAACACTACAGATAGACTCAATATATTTCAGAGATAAACTCTTTTCGTTATTGAAAATAAGTAATATGGCTGGTGCACCAGTAGCAGTAATTTCATCAGAAGTTATAACAAACTCTAGGGTTGGAGTCTCTCCGTCAATATAATGGTTGTCTTCGGCATTCTGATAAAGTTAGGACTCAATATATTTCGGAGATAAACCCTTTTCGTTACTGAGAGTAGTTACTAACTTACACGATACAAGAAAAGTGTTTGAATGCATAAATAACTCATCATTATTTACCATTATGGTTTTCAGGGAGTGGCGTGTGACTTTCTATAAATCAACTGGGTTTAAGCCTAAAAGGATTATATTTTCCAGGTTCGAAGATTGTAGGACAAATCAAGATCAACAGTAAAACATTACTTCTTTGACGTTATCCAAGATAAATGACATTGAAACAGTATAATATATACATATACATCAATATACATCAGTATGTATCATTTAGAAAAAACCAACGTGAACCTGTAAAATATAATCCTTTTAGGCTTAAACCCAGTTGATTTATAGAAAGCCACACGCCACTCCCTGAAAACCATAATGGTAAATAATAATGAGTTATTTATGCAATGTTTTACTGTTGATCTTGATTTATCCTACAATCTTCGAGGATAGATTTGGGAGTTCGGATAACGTCAAAGAAGTAATATTTTACTGTTGATCGTTATTCTTTTAAAATACATATTATTATTATTTCTTAAAATAAATATATTATTATTATACCTTTTTAAGTTTCAGTCATTTTTCCGGATGTGCACATCC
The DNA here is from genome assembly GCA_022829125.1 of Lathyrus tuberosus. Taxonomy (NCBI): domain Eukaryota; kingdom Viridiplantae; phylum Streptophyta; class Magnoliopsida; order Fabales; family Fabaceae; genus Lathyrus; species Lathyrus tuberosus. The sequence goes on along the minus strand of JALAZF010000044.1, from coordinate 6,745,897 downwards.
GGAATACGTGTAATTTGTCATTCCGGATTTGCACATCCGGAACAAGGCAACGTTTTTTAAAAAAACGGTGCGTTTGGATGTGCACATCCGGAACTGGGGGGACAAATAAATAATTTCACGCGGTGTATAAGAAACTAGGGTGGTGTATTAAGAAATGGTCTTTTTCTTTAGTTGAAATTGTGAACCGAAGTAAAATCTATCACTTTTCTAAAATCTATCACTTTTCTTTTCGGTTGAGACTGTCAATCAAGAGGATAAAGATTAGGGGGCAACTTTTCACATTGATTAGGATTGCTAACCGATGTGAAATCCCTTTTTTTTAAATGTATTTTTTATTTTCTATTTTTAATTTAACATACTTTTGCTTATAACTTTTATTTTAATAAAATAGAACTTAAATGATACATTTTGTACAATATATTTAATTGATACAAAGCCAAAACAAAAATTATACCTATTTACATCAAAACAAAATGAAACACATTATATATCATAACAAAAACTATATATATTTACAAAAACTATGCATATTTACATCGGATAGACTAATCAAACATGTCAAAAGTCACTAAAAAACTATACAATTTTTTTTTACAACAAACATCAAACATATCAAATGGTTCAACCGCCAAGACAACAACCAACAAATCAAATCAGCGTGACTCATAAAACTTAAGAAAACAAATTGTCAAATGTGAAGAGACATTATATAAGTCTTCTTGTATGAATGACGTACGTTCGTTAAACACCTATAAGTTGAACGAAATGTAAAAACCCTTAGAATAATAACAAACTACTATTTGGTAAAAAAATCATGTATATCTAACTATAAATATATATTACATACTTTCAAGAATCAATAATGTTGTCAAAGACAATGTACAACATGTGTTTCATCACATAATATCCACGCTAGTAAGATGATGGTTGTTTCTTCGTCTACAAATAAATTTTACACAAATTATTATATATATATATATATATATATATATATATATATATATATATATATATATATATATATATATATATATATATATATATATATATATATAAGTCATCACAATTAATACCTTTTATTTTAGGGATAATATGTTTTGATTTTTTATTTCTAAAATCTTAGAACCTTACAACATATTACAACATATGATATCCCTCTGCAACTCTATATGTTAAAAAATTGAAACATTAATAAAAAAATATTTAAAAATAAAATGTACACTTTAGTATTACTAGGCCACAAAATATAACCTTATGTTAATTATATCTTTTATCTTTGAATTAACGTGTCTTCCTATTAAACATAACATAATTAGTATATTCTCCTTTGGACAGATGGTTATTAATTGTCAATGATCACTGCTAAATAAGAGAAAACAAAAAATTCATAAATACCTACAAATAGATAAACAGTGTTAGGTAACAAAATTTATTCGATTAATTTAATTGATTTTGTATGTAAGCTTGGATCTCGTTTGATTTATGCCCTAAATATTGAATACTGAAGGGGACAAAGAATCCATACATAGAAATTCATTTGTTTCTCTACAAAAACAATGCATGTACCTAAATGTTAAAACAAAATTCAAATATTAAAGGGAGGTTTGTCATTAAAAGTAATTCAGAATAATAAATATAAATTGATATCACCCTAAAAAATATACTTACGTGCACCAAATTTTTAGTACAAATATATCAAACCACTCAGTACCTCACACAAGATCCACATTGACAATATTTTTAAGATCCATAACCAAGCATGTCAATATTTTTTTACTAGATCAAGTTGAGGAATTGTGGCCTCATTCTTGTCTTGAGCAGCTGAACAATTGCCTTTTGTGCTTGAACCACTTACAACAACTTTTTCAGAACAGTCTGAAGGTGTGAAAAGTACACAAGAAGGGGGGGGGTTGAATTGTTTTCCGCGTTTTGTTATTATTTAGCTTCTGATGAGAGTCTCAGAATCAGAACTGATGTTCAGATTCTGAGTTAATTCATTTGGCAGCGGATACAACAGAAGTAAATAAAATAACAACAGAAGTAAATAAAATAACAGCAGAAGACACAAAAGATTTATACTGGTTCCTCCCCTAACTGAGAGTAGTCCAGTCCCCTTGCCTCGCAAGATCTTTTCATTATAACCACTTCATAATTACAATCGCTTATGCTTCTACATAAGACTTTTACAACTGTTCAGACCAATTGTCTGAGACTTTCATTGCTTAGAGCACATGTCTAAGATTTACCCTTTGCTCAATCCGCTCCTGACCGAGAATTCTCTTGCTTAGACCACCTGCCTAAGACTTCACCTTGCTTAGAGCGCATGTCTAAGACTTACCCTTTGCTCACACCATCTGACTGAGCCACCTGCTCATCTGTCTTCTAGTTGAGACTTTCCTTTGCTTAGAGCACATGTCCAAGACTTCCTTTACTCACACCACCTGACTGAGCCGCCTTCTCATCTGTCTTCTGGTTGAGACTTACCTTTTCTTAGAGCACATGTCTAAGACTTTCTTTTTCTCAAGCACATAGCAGGAGACTTAATCTAAACTACTTAAGGCTCAGCAAAATAGAGAACAAGGTGTACATGATGCACACATTAGAGGTACGGGAGATCACCATAACAAAGACCTAAAGCACTTAAGATTTCTTGAATATATACATGGTTAAGAAATCTTAAGGGTTTTACAATTACAACCTAAAACAGAAAATTTGCCTATTACATAGAGTTGATAATTGCTTGTTACTCCTTCAACAAAAGAATCCTTGTTAAAAATCCAGATTTGAATCTTCAGCCATATATATAGGTTTTCCAGAAACTAGCCGTTGAGAAGGTTACTTGATCAAGTGTCTTTGCTTTTGCTCCAAAGTACAAGAGACGTTGAAGATGGATGCACAACAGATTTCTGAATCCATTGTCTAACACGTTTAACCTTTGAGTCTTCAAGATGTTACGTACTAATAGAGTCGTTGGGAGTAAACATCCATAGAACGTACCAGCTTTTCTTGAGCCTTGCAATCTTGTAGACTCGAGCTTACAGACTGATAAGAAAATACAACTTGCTTTCATTAGTACGAATAGCCCACAACTTTATCACCAACTCTGAATGGTACCAAATGCTGATATACAATTAATAAGTGTAGAAACTCGTCTGAATGCTGAGGCCTTCAGTTCAGAGTCTTCGTCAAACCACACTAACAATTATTCTTCAGACTCTGCCACCAGAAGCTAGCAATGAAGCAACTCCAAGTGTATCTTTAAGTAAATAGATTTTGATTATTTATGTACAAGACAAGAACCTGCATAAATAAAACACACATCAAATAAACTATTATACTTTTAATACTTTTGTTATCATCAAAACTAAAGAGAAAATATCAAGAACAAATCTTGTTCTAACAATCTCCCCCTTTTTTTATGATGACAAATACAAGTATTTAAAGGACAATGTCGAGCATTTACTTTTCTTTGCAATAACAGGGTATGAAGTTTGTAAGCTCCCTCTGAGTCTGATAGCTCACAACTGAGTTTAATTTACTCCAGCATTAAGAACTATATTTCAAGAAAAATAAACTAGTCTTCTTAATAAGATCAGGGTCTGAGGTTTGTAAGCTTCCCCTAAGTCAAACAGTTCCAAGGTTGAGGTTTGTAAGCTCCCCCTTAGTTCCATATTTAAGAACACCAAGATAACTGCATTTTAACTCCTTTTGGCAACAACAGAATACGAGGTTTGTAATCTCCTTCTGAGTCTCATAGGTAAGTCAGAGATTTGTTCTTTCTTATTATTATGTACAAGAGAGTTAAAATATGTTGCTCTTTTTAACTTTCCATGCCAACACCAGAATATGAGGTTTGTAAGCTCCTTCTGGGTCTGATAGGCTAAGTCTGAGGTTTGTAAGCTCTTCCTTAGACCTATGTACAGAAAGTTAAAAATGCGCTCTGGGCAAGTTATAGAAAATAAATGACAAGAAAATAAATGACCAATATGTATTCAATGGGTTCAGTTTCCACTTAAATACTTACTATTATTTCTATCCTTTTTCTTCACATAAAAAAATAAAAATAAAAAGAAGAAAAGAGAAATAAAATATCACCAATAAATGTAACTCAGATCATCATTACAGGATCAGTTTCCAAAAAGGAAGAATAATCAAGTAATAAGAGTCATTAAGGTTTGTAAAGTGCATGCTTTGAAGTCTTAGTGGTCGTTACCATTCCAAGAATTAAACAAGGATTAATTTTAGACGCTTGGTATCCAAAGAAGTCATTATAAAAACATCCCACTCCTAAGTCATTTTCATCAATCACCCATCCTAAGAATATGGAGTCATCATCTGAGAGTTATAAGGCATCTGTCGTAACAGACACAACTGAGAGCTCTACAAGCTTGCCAATCCAATCCCCTCAGAGACGAGCTGCTTTTGAGTCCTCTACAATTATACCTGTGCTCTCAACTCAACTTGCTTATGAAGAAGCTACTTCAGTAGCACCTGAACGACCTTCAGAAGGTGGTTCAACAGTAGCTTCCTTGAAGCCTCAGAGAAGAAGCATGAAGAGATCAAGGAAGAAGAAAATGAGGGTCAACAAGAAGTTCTACAACTCTCTTCTAGACATAGAATAGGGAGATGTGATTGATTCAGAAGATGAAGAGGTTGACTATAACAACAGTGGACGCCGCTGGGCACGTGATTCAATGGCTATAGATGAATTCTAGGACACATCTTGTACCCTTTTTTTTGTTTTAAAAAATGTAATCCTTCTGTTCAATTAATGAAAAAGTTTTTAGACCAATACTTCTTTCACGTGCATTTACATTCCATAAATTTTCTTTAGATTCTTCTGAAGGTACACTATCAATGTGAAAACTGACACAGAAACGAAAGTTAGAACAAATCAGATATAAATTCATAGTTATTCAAAGAATCTTAATAGGTTAGACGTTTAGATTACATTACCAGGAGTTATCATTAATGAAATTCTGGCCTATGCAGACAGCAGATGTCCTAGCAGATGTCAAGACATTGTGCTGCACAATCTCTTAAACTTGGAGGCACAACTGTAGACTAATACCTTGAATATCAGAACTGCACACTCTCAGATGTCACAACATCTGATCCAACATGTCAGTCAAGAATATTAACAAAACTATAAACTGCAGAATGTTAAATAAGAGAGTAATTGTTAACCTAGTTCGGTGCAATTCACCTACATCTGGGGGATACCAATCCAGGATGAAGATTTAACTATTGTGTAGACTGTTACAAAGTTAAACTCCCACGTTTACAACTTTATCTCTAACATCTTCCCCATGAACATATTTACCAAGGCTAAACTCCATGATTTACAACCTTGATATGAGATACCCCACTCACACCCTAATCACAACCTGTGCTATCTCTGTCTTCTGTCAATTCAGAATTGTTGTGGTTTCTTGACCTACAAGTTATCTTGGACTTGATTCAAAGCTTCGTCCAAGAATAATACAATAACCATTACCTACAGGTTTCTAGTTGTGTCCCTGTACCTATGCCTTCCACCCTGCATCCCATAATACAGAGTGGAGACTTACAACTCCTAAGAGAGCCAACGGCTCTCAAACCCTAAACCCTTATTCAACACAAAAGATCTAGGTTACAAAGTTACAAGTGATACAAAACGTACAGTCCCTGTAAACCCTAGGTCTAAGTCTCCTTATATAGTCTTCTGTTGTCTTGGGCCTTTAATCGTCTCTCATTTATCCATTATGCAAATTTGCACCAAATCTCTTGACAGATTTGTTAAGTATTTAAACCTGCTGTATTAGTAAGATGTTAGAACATCTTTGTTGACATCTTTAATCTTGAGCAGATTTCTTCATCTTTATCATAATCATGTTTTACCAAAATTTCGTCAAACCACAAGAGCTTTCAATCTCCCCTTTTTGACAAATTTTGGCTAAAACATTCCCTTCTGTGCTGGATGAGCGAGATTGATAAAGGACCTTGAGTCTCTTCATCTTGAGAGTTTACCTTCTGATATCTTCTTCCTGAATTCCAGAAAGAGCTTAAACAGTCGTGACATGGAGTTCATACAATATGTAACTCAGATCACAAGTCACAACCTACTTTTCAACTCAGATCACAAGACACAAAAGAAACAAGTTAAGATGTAAGAGCATCTTATCCAGCATTCTTGCAGAACACCTGCAGGAATGTGCCCGGAAAACAACAAAAAAAACAACAGAAAAATGACTTTCCTTCTTCTCCCCCTTTTTAGCCAAAACTTGGCAAAAGTGACAAAGACAACTCCAAATCCAGACACAGCTTACCCAGAATTTGAAAAATGCCATCGATCACTAAACAGGAATGATGAGACTAGGAGGAATCGATACAATCTTATTTATAGCCAAGCAATTTTCTTAGGAAATAACGAACCGCAGAAAATAACTCTGGTCTATTCAAAGATCTATTAATCAAAGAAAATCACTCCACTAAATGCTCACCGGCCAAGTCTGTTGACTGTTTCTTCTTTTAAGAATACCGGCCAACAAACCCATTACATGCAAACATGTTTAACAGCAATGTCCTAACATTGTGTCAGACATTGTCTCTTCTTCCCAGACTCTTCTTTTGATTTAACAATACGAAGACTTCTTTACAAATATATGATCCCAGTCTGCAAGAGAAAAATAAATTCTCCCAGACTCAGCCAATGATTCTTAAGCATCCAATAAGAACCATTCAAGTATGCATTTCCAAGTTTCCCACAACTTGCAACAATACTCTAATGTCAAGACATCCTCCTTGACATCTCAGTTTGCTTGACGCACAAATGCAAACTGGATTTTCCACAATAATGCCAAGCCATCCTGACATCTCAGTTTGCTTGACGCACAAATGCAAACTGGAACTTCATCTTAGATTAAAAGACCTCTCCCCCTGACTAAGATAACTGGTGCTCCTCCACTGAACACCCAAGCTAATGACTGGAAAACATAAGACGCATCTTCATGTCTTCAAGAGCGCACCCTCTGTTCAACACACCTGCTGAACGCAACCATTAACTCATTATTGTTCCCTCTGATAAGAAACAATAATTACTCACACATGATCAAAGTTATGCATCCCATGAGTAGGTGTATACCAACCATAACAAACTCTTGGCTTGAGATCAAAGTCCCATTGATCCCCCTCATTCCACAACCATCTTATACATCACACGAACTCCTCTTGAATTCTCATGTATAGATATCCTGTTGCTTAAGGCACAAACCAATTGAATTAGAATGCTTCACATTCTTCAAAGAGACTCACAGGGCCCCTTAGTTTGTTACCACGAGGTCAGCTATCGTATGCATGCTCCAGAACTTCACAACTGCTAAACTGATCTACTACTAGCATGACTTGCTCCAAGGGCTCCAATGTCGTATGCAAGATTTTCCACTGACCTCACCCAGCCAGCAATAGAGATAAACCCCGCAATCCAAGACAGACATTCCTATCATTATCCCGTATGATAACTTGGAATACTTCTGATTTATGGTAAATCTCCACTTCTGAACGCATTCAGGAAACAGACTTCCATGCAATCAACACATGATCCACTCCAGTCTTCACAAATACTTACATCCTCCTTCCAAGGGACCCTTCTACTCCATCATTCTCCCGGATGATCATGTAGATACTTCTTGGACACGATGCAAGTAACCAGTTCATCACAGAACCTGAAATCCTTCACCGAGGATAACTAACCCAAAGATGTTCTAACATCAATTAGGACATCTTCCACACATCACAGACACCACACACCATGGTTCTTGATATGCTCCACTACTAGACTTACTATCAGCATAGTAATCCACACTGAAGATCTTCACACAACACTGACCCACCAGCTTGAACAAAGAAGTCTTCAGGAACCCAGAGAGAAATAAACTCTCAACCACCAAGAAGGTATGCTTCCATTCTCAACCCAGAACTTCTGCCACAAGCTCCCAGAGAACCAGAACCTTCAATAATTTCAACTAACTACTCTTTAACAAAAGAGCAATCAGTTTCAAGCATCTTGCTTGAACGCGCATTATGAAACCAATCAAATGCCACCTTTTGATTGACCTCACTCATCTTCAGAACTCCCACAAGATACCCTGATCTACTAATGAAACCAGATCTTTAAGTCACACGAACTACTTGCCCTATAGCAAGACATCTTGGATCCACCAAGCCTCTTAGTCATGTAACATCTTCTCATCCACAGCTCCCGCAAACTGCATGAGATATACTTTTTTGAAGAATCTATCACTCTCATTCTCCTGTAGAGCACTTTATCTTAAGCTGATGTGCCATATCACCAGCTGAGACTTCTGATGTTAAGCTAGATGTCAAAACATTATGACATCCAACTGTTGAATTCAGCTCTTCCTTCTGCCACTTAGAAGAACCTCATCCCTTTGCAGAAACAGATTTCCATGCTCTCACAGACTTGATTCAACAACCAAGTTTTGAGTAAACAACCTACATTCTGCTTTGAAACTCTAAAGACTTCAAACCTGCCACGTCTGAATCTTCAGAAAATAAGTAGTCCAAGACTACCCCATAACAATACCAAAGAATGCCACTTCCCTTAGTAAAGTCGTCAGTAGAAAACCAGAGATAACTGCCACTTATCCTCGACCTTCACAACCAGAACAAACACTATGCTCCAAGGCACCTAGATCAGAAATAAACTGACCCAAGTTGTAACCATTAAGATTATGATGTCTTCATAGTCTTCCATCTCTATCTTCAACAGCATCACCATCTGGACAAGTCATTCACAATACTTTCCAGGAAATAGATGCTAAGCCAATAATCCCAGGTCAACACCTAGGTGACTTTTGAGCAAATGCAGAACCCCTCCCATGATTCTCAAAGTCTCTGATGAAAAGATGTTAGAACATCTGACAGAACATCCTCAATCTTGACTTTCAAGGATAATCAATTAAATACTTATGGATTCCACAAGTAGCAATTGATCTTAAATCCTTGTGCAATAACCCTTATCCAAATCCAGCATATTCTGAATATCCCAAGATATTCCTCATCATGCTGTCTTCTTCAGTTTGTGCAAGTTGTTAAGATATCAAGGTTGCCCCCTTGACTCAAGCTCTTAAGATTCTCTCTGAACGAATCCTAATTGCCTCAACTGTGTGAACTCATTCTTAGGGTTGAAAGTATGAGTTCTTCCTTGCACGTTTTTGTGAATGGTGAAAATAAATCACCTCCACGGTCTTCACTTTGAGTCTCAAGGAAACACCTTCTAGTCAGAAGAGTAACTAGAAGACTCCAGATACACGACATAGATGTCTTTATGAGTGGACTTGAGAGAATTCTCAAGTATCTTTGACAACCTAGCCGTTCAACCATCTATCAAACTCCTAGAGCAAGAACCTGATAAACTTTACACGTCAACACATCTCCTCTTCAACTGACTCCAAGCTGTACCAGGAAACAAGCTTCCAAGTACCAAGTCATCATACTAGATATCTGACCACAACTTCCTTCACTCCATCGCTCCTGACTCTGGAATAAAGGAATGCAGATACCTTTAAGATTATAGAGGCTGACTATTGAGACCTTCCACCAACTGTCTTCAGTAAAAACTCTAGAATCCCATAATTCTAGAGCTCTTCCATCAAAAACACATATAGTGGAACCACCAAGGAACATATCCTGCTTGCCCTAATAAGATGTCACAACATCTTATAAGACACACCAACAAGAGAACTAGCCACTTCTCCAGTAGTTGTTGTAGAATCTCCTCAGCAACATGAACAACCTCCAGGTTGCTCCCTTCAATCCAGAACATCCATCTCATCCATTAATACCCTTGGATATGTTTGAGTTAATTGATCTGATCTCCAAAACTCCTCCTTGTTTAAACGCTAGAAAGTATCTCCCAAAGATCTCATCCAGGACCAGACAGGATGCCTGCTCTGATACCAATTGAAATTATGTCCTATGCAGACAGCAGATGTCCTAGCAGATGTCAAGACATTGTGCTGCATAATCTCTTAAACTTGGAGGCGCAACTGCAGACTGATACCTTGAATATTAGAACTACACACTCTCAGATGTCACAACATCTGATCCAACATGTCAGTCAAGAATATTAACAAAACTTTAAACTGCAGAATTTTAAATAAGATAGTAATTGTTAACCCAGTTCGGTGCAATTCACCTACATATGGGGGATACCAATCTGTAGCTAGCGATTTTGGATGCGGTTCTTAAGCGCTGTCGCTCTCTGCGGTTGAGTTTACTACAGCTCGATTCATTTTTTATCCTATTAAAGCTGATGAAGGAAGGGAAATAGATGTCTCCAATTAACCCTGCTTTGTATACTGAGTTTAAACAGCGGTCTGTTAGGTTAAGAATGCTATCAATGTGGGGGGGGGGGGGGGGGCTTTGTACTAGTTATTTGTATTTTCGCCAATACTGTTTTCTTTCTTTTTTTGTTAGGATACTGCTTCAGATTAGGATGTATGGGATTTTGGGTTTTTCTTTAGTGTGCTCGCTAAGATTTTTCTTTCAATCTTATGCCTACGTATTCCCGTTTACCGAAACAGGGAAATCAGAGCGTTCGTAGTTCCTCCTATTCTATGGGAGGAAATGGGTGTTTTTGGTGTCTTGTTCAAAGCCCAAGACGTGAAGCGAAAAGTGGTTTGTATCTTGTTCAAAGCCCAAGATGTGAAGCTAAAGGTGATTTATATCTTGTTCAAAGCCCAAGATATGAAGCTAAAAGTTTGACTTTAGAGAGAATTTGTCATCTCTAAAGGGGTATGTTTGTCACAACTGTTGGATGACTGGCTGTAAAGGAGGATTACTTTAACCGGGATTTGTAAATCCGGCAATGCCATAATTTCCTTTATAGGGGGTTTTAACCTGAAGGAGAAGATTTTAACTCAGTGTAGAGCAATACCATCTTTCCTTAGGAATTTCTCATGCTAAAAGAGGAACAGTGGCATGGATGTAGATGATCCAGAGGCTTGCCGCTTACACCGATTAGATGAGGGAAAAGGGGTTGTTGATGTTTGTGTACTGTGAACGAGGCACAACTTTGATGCTAAAAGGTTAATTGGATTAACCAGTGGTTTTCTTATACAAAGCCTAAGAGGAGGCTAATATGTGTCTCGTACAAAGCCCGAGAGAGAGGCTAAAAGGTTTTGGCTCGACGATGGAGTCTTTTGGTATCTCGTATAAAGCCCGAGATGGAGGCTATTTGACTCAACAAGAGAGTTTTTGTATCTCGTACAAAGCCCGAGATGGAGGCTGTTGTTTGTTTGGCTCAATAAGAACCTTTTTGTATCTCGTATAAAGCCCGAGATGGAGGCGAAAAGGTGATTGACTCAACGAGGGAGTCTCTTAAGTGTCTCGTACAAAGCCCGAGAGAGAGGCTAAATGTTGTTTCAGTTAAGTGACAGGTCCAGTATACTGATTTAAAGAGAAAATCAGTTCTTATATGAGCAACACTGTACTCAAGGATTTGATTCAAGGATCCGGGTTATGCCTGTTCTTCAAGGAAGCAGGAAATCCGAAGGGTATTGAGACTGTTCGAGTCTACGGGTTTTCTTCCTATTCTTGAAGGGTGCTTGAGAATGTCTTTGAGACTCAAGGAAATTAGACTGTCCAAGTCTAGAGTTTCATCTTTTGTACTATGCTTTAAGAAACAGTAGTAGACTCTTTGAAAGGATTGTTCTATGAAGATGACTAAGTTTTGACGGTGTCGGGACTTATACAATACACTGAGGCTCAAAATGTTTTTGGTCAAAAAAGGATTGGGTCTTACACTCTATTAGAGGCCCAGAATGTTTTGAAAATGATTTATGAGGGTTGAATTAATCCAAAACCCTAATTTGTTTTCAAAAATGTATTTAATTGAATAAAAATTCAATTAAAATGATCAAAATTTGTTTAACATATGAAAAATAAATTGTGATCTTGGATTAATGCTTCAAAAATTAAGTATTGACCTCTAGGCCATGACAGCAAGTGCAATGTGATTTTTGATTTGGAGGTGTTACAGATGAGTGGTGATGATCTGAACAGCTTCCCTACACCCTATGGAGTGTGTTTGAATGCTTGGACTTTATTGAAATTGGCTGGATCACTTCATGGCACCTCAACTGCATTTTGGTTAAAACCTTGAGCAATTGACTTGTGATTCTGAGAAATCAGTGTTCCAATTGTTGTTTAAGTGTTTGATCAGCTCATATGTGATGTATATGAGGTGTGTGTGTGATTGGTTTGAGTGGAATTGCCCTCTAGCTCAAAACCCGATAGCTACCTTGCTAAGAAAGGCATTTTTGCCAAGAGAAAGAGATTTTGAGAAAGGCAAGTGTTGTAGGCCTTTGGTGTACTTAAACTGATCACAATTGAGCTCTATTTATAGTGGAGCAAGTTTGTTTTGCAAGGAATAGTGAATGGCAACTGCTGAGTAGGTTTGGCCAATGTTGGCAAATGAAAATCCAAGTCTCCTCTAGCCATTGACTAGAGGTTAGGGCACAGGCTGCTGGTTCCCTTGGTCTTGGATAAGTCTTGACTGAATTCAGTTGAGAAGGGCTCAGTCCATGCCACCTTGATGCTTCCATTGAATGCTCAAATCCAAAATTGGAGTCTTGTCCCTATTTTGGCAATTCTAGGTTCAACATGCTTTTTCTTGTTCCAAGGACTTTGGAGGCTTGGCTCAGTGATTGTCCCCTTTAGATTCAATCCTCAGAGGTGTCCAAGTGGATAGGAGCATTTGGATTTGGATGATTTTGGCAAATCGAACAAAAATGTAAATTCTGCCTTGCCTTGACAGATTTCAATAAGGCAACTTTCCAATGTTATATCTCATGGCTCAAAGTGAATTTGGTAATGTTCTTGGCCATTTTGGAAAGCCCTTACATGATACAACAACTGTTTGAACATGTTTGGTTTTGATCTCTTTTGAATCCAAGTGAAAAATCCCCCTACATTTGGCAAAAAGTAGGTTAAAAACTGACTTAGTGAAATTTTCACTAAGTGTTGGAACAAAGTGACATTTTCACTTTTCAGCCACTTTGATCACTCCATAACTCAAAATCCTTAATGAATTGGAATGACTTGTAGTTGAAGTTTTTGTAGGTGATAATGAGGGCTACAAATCCATCTTTGGATGAGAAAAAATGGCCTTGTGGTTTAGGAGTTATGGTCCTTCAAAGTTGGTACCCTTGCCACTTTATTTTTAACTTAGAAAAATTTCTAAGTTTTATGGTTACCCCTTTTACAAGTTATCTCACTTTTCTTGATTTTTCTTGATGAATGATGATTCAAATCATACATTAACATCATTTTAGGGTTAAAAATCCATTTTGGTGAAAAATCTCAAAAAGTCAAAGTTGACTTTTGTGCACAGTTGACTTTTTATCAGATGAATTCCAAACTGTGCAATTCTTCAGGAAATCATGTCCTTGACCTAAATCAAACTTGATGGACATGTTCCATGGGTGTCATAGGGCATATTCAAAAGTCAAAGTTACAGTTGACTTTTCCCTTAAAACCCTAATTATGGTGCAGATGGAATTGAGACTTATTGCTCAAACTTCTTGGATTAATCCATTGTCCCAAATGGATCAATATGGTATATTAGAGACCCTCAAATCATCTCTTGAGGTCTTGGCTCATGATTTGTCCCAAAAGTCAACTTAGGGGTGAATTAGGTCAAGAAACCCTAATTCCTGATTTTTGATGAATGCATCCCTTGAGGCAAAATTGACTTGATGCATGGGTTCATGAGGTTTCATTAAGTATATTAGGTTATATTTTGGATCAATGGCTTGTGCCCAGATGAAACTTTTCATCTGGAGGCCCTGGGTGATCAAAACCCTAATTTGGTGACACTGGCGATCTTGAGGCTTTATCCACCTAGAAGGGAGCAACCTTGTGCTTAATCCTTGAAGTGGGAGTCTTTTTGATCCTTTGAGGATGTTTGAGAGATTAGACAAGTTGAAAATCAAGTCATTTCTTGATTGAGCCTTTGTCTAAAGCTCAGAGAGGGCTTGAAACCCTAATTTTGATTGTAGTGAATGCTCAACAACCCTTGAGGCATTTGATGAGGCATGATGATTCATCCATATTGTGATGATGATTTGCACAATGATGGGAAACTTTAGTGGTCAAAATTTGGGGTATTACAGATGCCCCTATTTAATCTTCTTGGACCCGAAGGTGTGAATGACGAAGGTATTCGGGCATTCGGGGTGCAAGAGGATTAAATATCGAAATACCCGAAATTTTGATGGTGGTTATGAATGGTAGCTTGCGCATTCATCTTCTTTAGCTAAGCGATGATGCTTAGAAAAGGTAAACTTCCCCTCGATCCTGGTCTCCTACCAAGGATCTGGTCTTAGTTTCTTTTGTCAACTTCCCCTTGTTCTTGGTTTCCTACCAAAGAACTGGTCTTAGTTTCTGATTTAAACTTCCCCTCGTTCTTGGTTTCCTACCAAGGAACTGGTCTTAGTTTCTGATTTAAACTTCCCCTCGATCCTGGTTTCCTACCAAGGAACTAGTCTTAGTTTCTGATTTAAACTTCCCCTCGATCCTGGTTTCCTACCAAGGAACTAGTCTTAGTTTCTGATTTAAACTTCCCCTCGATCCTGGTTTCCTACCAAGGAACTGGTCTTAGTTTCTGATTTAAACTTCCCCTCGATCCTGGTTTCCTACCAAGGAACTGGTCTTAGTTTCTTTTGTCAATAAACTTTACTGACAAGGGACGCTATTCGTAGCGGATTTCCTCAAACTTCTCGCCGAATTTTCCTGGGGAGATGCCATTTGAGTGGAAAAAGTTTTGATGTCAGACTTGCTGGGGAACCCATTCATCTGAATTGTAGAGGTACACAAACTTCTCTGTTTTAGAGACGCCATTTGTCGATTCTACTGGGGAAAGCGAGTCTCTTGAGAGACTGTTTTTGTTTGGGGTTACATCATACTTTTCTCGGGATCTTCCTGGAGAAATGCCATATGATGGGATCCAATTTTGAGGTGCCAATGACCTTCTCATCAGTGGTTTTCCGGAGCAAAACTGGCGTGCTGCCGAATCTCTGATCACGAGGCTTTCTCTGTGGATTTTCCTTAATCCGGGAAAGAAAGGATATCATCTTCGATGGCGAAGAGTGATGTTTATTGAAAGTTTTCTCTGGCTTTTTAGAGGTTCAAGTTATCAAAGTGGTCAAGGACCAACTTCTTTCCAGAATTAAACTGGAAGCGAGGTTGTTCAGACACAGTATTTCCTGACGAGGAAAGAACTGACAACTCGATTGAGAGGACTTCTACCACTAGGGGACAAGACCGACTAGAGTGATAGTGATGCAATATGAAATGTGAATGCAAAATAAAAAATGCATGATGTATGTATGTATATGCTGACAAAACAGACGCGACATACAGACTAATGGATGAACACAATTGGATACTCGGCCATCGCGGGGCGAAGAAGTACCGTTGATTCAAAATAGCAATTCCACCTTGCTTAGGAGAGATAGCCCCGTTGGGAGCTATGTTGATCGGGCTTAGGAGATGAGAATTCGGCCGAGGGTATCAGATGGAAAAGCCGCATCTTATATAGTTGATCCTTCGTTCAGGCGTACTGGCCTAGAAGGAGTACTTTGATTCTGCACTTTGAGGCTCGAACACCTTTGGAGACGTAATCAATGTTCTTTCGATGTTCAACAGTCAAAAGGATTGCCATCTTTATTTTAAAAGCAGAAAAAGTTTTAACAAGTAAATTCATTTTTGTTTTATTTCAAGAATCGTTGATTAAGTTTAAACAACGTCATTCTGTAAAGCTAAAACAAGTAAAGAATTACAAACACAAGCACAAGGGCTCAAATTTTATTGATAAGATGGAGATCAGCCAAACGCGTGATTCCAAAGAGTATATACAAAGTTAGAAAATGGTAATTTACAGGGAAAAGGGCTATGTTGAAACATAACGACCACTATCCTTCTACCAACTTTGAGTTCGGGACATCCTGAACTTCTGTCGAAGATGACCTTTGACGGGAGATTTCCTCCGATGGATGATGTAACTGTTGTTGCTGCTGAGGGACTTGCCTCTGTTGAACATAGTTACTTGCCATTATCCCTAACTTTTGCCTGGATTGTACTATGAGATTTCCAATCCATCGGGATGATTTTTTTCATGTCTCTAACTTTTGCCTGGACCGCCCTTTCGGGTTTTCAATCCACCGAGACATTTTTTTTTAGTTTTAGGCGAAGTATTTCTTGGCTACATCAACATTCGTGGGGTAGGAAAATTCCTCTCCGTCCATGGTTGCAAGTCTCAAGGCGCCGCCTGAGAAAGCTTTCTTGACCACATAGGGGCCATCATAATTTGGAGTCCACTTGCCCCGAGAATCAGTGAGAAATGATTGTATCATCTTGAGCATGAGGTCTCCTTTCCTGAAGACACGAGGTCGGACCTTTTTTGTCAAACGCCCTTTTCATTCTCTGTTGGTACAAATGACTGTGGCATAGTGCCGTGATTCACTTCTCTTCGATCAGGTTCAGTTCGTCGTGTCGATTTTGACACCATTCAGCTTCGGTAAGCTTAGCTTCCATCAATACCCGGATTGATGGGATCTCTACTTCTATGGGGAGCACTGCTTCCATGCCATATACTAGAGAGAAAGGGGTTGCCCCTGTTGAAGTGCGGACAGATGTGCGATAACCGTGAAGAGCAAAGGGTAGCATCTCGTGCCAATCTTTGTAGGTTACAACCATCTTTTGAACGATCTTCTTGATGTTCTTGTTAGCCGCTTCTACCGCTCCGTTCATCTTGGGTCGGTAGGGAGATGAGTTATGGTGTTCGATCTTGAACTCTGCACACAACTCTTTCATCATCTTATTGTTCAAGTTAGATCCATTATCAGTAATGATCTCGCTTGGAACACCATAACGGCAGATGATATTGTTTTTGATAAATCGGACCACCACTTGTCGGGTTACATTGGCGAATGACGCTGCTTCGACCCACTTGGTGAAATAGTCAATGGCTACAAGGATGAACCGATGTCCGTTTGAAGCCTTGGGCTCAATCATGCCAATCATGTCGATTCCCCATATGGAAAAAGGCCACGGGGAAGAAAGAACTTTGAGATGTGATGGCGGTACATGAATTTTGTCGGAGTATATCTGACACTTGTGACACCTCCTCATGTACTTGTAGCAGTCGGATTCCATGGTCAACCAATAATACCCTGCTCTCAGAATTTTTCTGGCCATTGTGTGTCCGTTGGCATGAGTGCCAAAGGATCCTTCATGAATTTCTTTCATGAGCATGTCTGCTTCTGGTCTGTCGACGCATCAGAGCAAGACCATGTCAAAATTTCTCTTATAAAGAGTGTCACCGTTCAGGAAGAAGTTTCCAGCCAATCTTCTGAGGGTTTTCCTGTCTTTTCTGAGTGCCCTAGATGGGTACTCTTATTTCTGAAGGAAGCATTTGATATCGTGATACCAAGGTCTGTCATCTATGACTGCTTCAATCGTGAAGACGTAAGCGGGCCGTTCAAGGCGCATGATGTCGATCTTGGGTATGTCATTCCATCGACCTACACTAATCATGGAAGAGAGAGTGGCTAATGCATCAGCCATGTGATTCTCATCACGAGGGATGTGATGAAAGTCGAATCTGTTGAAGAAGGGTAACAACCTTCTTGCATAGTCTTTGTAAGGAATCAATCCTGATTGGTATGTGTTCCAATCTCCTTTTATCTGGTTAATAACCAAGGCTGAATCGCCATATACATCCAAGTCTTTTATCCTTAAATCAATCGCTTCTTCGAGACCCATGATACATGCTTCGTATTCGGCCTCGTTGTTCGTACATTTGAACGTAAGTCTGGAAGTGAAAGGAATGTGGGAACCCTGAGGGGTAACAATGATTGCCCCAATTCCGTTTCCATAATGATTGACTGCTCCGTCAAAGATAAGTCCCCACTGGGAACCTGGTTCTGGCCCTTCACTGGGTAGCGGTTCATCGCAATCTTTCATCTTTAGATACATGACATCTTCGTCTGGGAAGTCAAACCCGATTGATTCTTGATCGCCAATCGGTTGATGAGCCAAATGATCGGCTAAAATACTTCCTTTAACGGCTTTCTGAGCGTGGTACTCTATGTCATATTCTGATAACAGTATCTGCCAACGGGCAATCCTTCCCGTGAGAGCAGGTTTTTCGAAAACGTACTTGATTGGATCCATTTCGGAGACCAACCAAGTAGTATGACGAATCATGTACTGGCGAAGACGTTTGGCTGCCCAAGCCAAAGCGCAACAAGTTTTCTCAAGCATTGTGTACTGAGTCTCGCAGTCGGTGAATTTCTTGCTTAGATAGTAAATGGCAGACTCTTTCCGTTTAGTTTCGTCTTGTTGGCCAAGTACACATCCCATTGAGTCCTCTAGGACTGTGAGGTAAATGATCAGTGGTCTTCCTTCCACTGGAGGTGATAGAATCGGAGGATTCAACAGATATTCCTTGATACTGTCGAAGGCGGTTTGACAATCATCTGACCAAACGCAATCCTGATTCTTTTTGAGTAATTTGAAAATCGGCGCACACGTCGCGGTCATAAGGAATATGAATCTGGAGATGTAGTTCAAATGTCCCAGGAATCCTCTGACTTGTTTTTCAGTTTTCGGAGAAGGCATTTCTTGAATGGCCTTGACCTTGTCAGGATCAACCTCAATTCCTTTCTGGCTGACGATGAACCCTAGTAGTTTCCCTGAACGGACACCGAAGGTGCACTTGTTGGGATTCAAGCGGAGCTTGAATTTTCTTAGACGTTCGAACAATTTTGACAGATGTTCAACGTGCTCATCCTCTGTTCTTGATTTTGCAATCATATCATCGACATACACTTCGATTTCCTTGTGTATCATGTCATGAAACAGAGTAGTCATGGCCCTTTGATAGGTTGCCCCGACGTTCTTCAAACCGAACGGCATTACCTTGTAACAAAAGGTACCCCATGGGGTAATGAACGAAGTTTTCTCCATGTCTTTCGGCGCCATTTTGATCTGATTATAGCCCGAGAATCCATCCATGAAGGAGAATACTTTGAACTTTGCTGTGCTGTCAACCAGCATGTCAATGTGTGGTAAAGGAAAGTCATCCTTTGGACTTGCCTTGTTTAGATCTCTGTAATCAACACACATTCTGACCTTTCCATCCTTTTTGGGAACGGGTACGATGTTGGCTAACCATTGAGGATATTCAGATGTAGCAAGGAAACCCGCGTCAATCTGTTTCTGTACCTCCTCTTTGATTTTGATAGCCATGTCCGGGTGAGTCCGTCTCAACCTTTGCTTTACTGGCGGACATTCTGATCTCAACAGTAAGTGATGTTCCACGATGCTGGTATCCAACCCTGGCATATCCTGATAGGACCAAGTGAATACATCGGGGAATTCTTTGAGAAGCTTTGTCAAACCCTCTCTGGCAGTTGGACTGAGCAGTGCCCCAATCCTGATTTCTTTTCTCTCTTGCTCTGAACCCAAGTTTACCATTTCCAACGGTTCTTTATGAGGTTCAATGGACCTTTCCTCTTGTCTGAGTAGTCGGGAGATCTCTTCTGGAATTTCGTTGTCATTTTCTTCTTTAGCCTCGAATACCGGGAACTCAAAGTTGGGAGAAGGCATCGGATCGTATGTTTCAACTGGGTTTAAAACAAGCAATCTGCATGACGTGATGATTTGTGTTTAGAAGAGATAGAGAAAATGCAAGTGTGTGCAGTGTATTTGTTTTACTGCTTGTTTTTATTTTTTGAATGTTTTATTTTTTTAGGATTACCATTTTCTGAAAAAGCAAAAAGAGAAAACAACAATTAATGCAGAAATTACAGAACGACGTTATTTTATTTATGAACAAGTCGAATCTTGAAACTACAACCCTATAAAACAAAACTCTGTCGCTTTGGGCAAAGCGAAGAGGGAAATTTACAGAAAACGAGGTCTATCAAAACATCCGTTTCACCTGGGCAGGGTGAAAGGTTAAAGATGGCAATTACTTTGACTGATGAACGACCTTCGAAACCTCGACGGCAACCCATTGGCGGCGAACTCCTCGGTGAATCACAAAGTCTGGCACCTTCCTTGATTTGTCTTCAGAAATGACGTTGATTTCTGGTGGAGCAGGATCGTTGGAATCTGTCTCCCAGGCAGAATTGTCGTAGGAGGATTCCTCTGTTGCATTTTGCATAGCATTGGTGCTCTCAGCTGTATCTCCCCATCCAGTTGGCTGGATATCTTCGAGCTTGATACGAGAGCTTTCGGGAGCAGTGTACTTGACCATAAAGTCGTATTTTCCACTTGGTTGTCCCAGAGTGTCCCAAACTTCTTTGGAACTGGAGAAGTCATCTCTCTCGATGACGTTGACCTCGGGAAAAGCATAGTTGATGAATTCTAGTCCTGCAAACGTTGCGAATTCATCGTCATGTTGAGTAATTCCCGAATGACCTGAGTGTTGATCCCATGACATGGTGGGGACATAGGTATTCTGTTCAATGACGCTCAGCTGAGTTTCATTGTTCGGCTGCCTCTCTTGCCCCAAGTTTCCTGGGTAAGGCCGCCACATTGGCAGGCCATCCATCGGGCCATAGTAATTGTGGTCAAAGTTGTCTTTCATCAGAGTGTCCTCCTCTAATGAATTTGGCGGAGCACGGCATCCTTCCGGATCACAATCTCCGTAGATCATTTCGACATCTGATCTTGGTATAAATCTTGGACTTTCTGTAGGAAAGCAAAAAGGCATAGGCACCTCTTCCTGAGACATATACCCGTCCTTGTTAAGATAGGACTTCCATTCTTCATCCGTGTCAGAGGGATCTTCCTCATTGATAGCATGAACTGTCTGAGACACTGGGTGAAGAAAACCTCCACTGTGGAAGAAGTTTTGAAGGGGATGAAGACTTTCATCGTTGGCAACTGTCTGGGTACAGGTTACAGAAAAACCAAGACCCTTCTTTGTTTTATTGTCAATAGGAACGACAAGCCGTCCCCATCCTGTCGTATCGGTACTCTCGACTGCTTTGATAGCATCTTTGTATGAAGAAATTGAAGTTCCTTCTTTGAACTGATTGTCCTTGCTCACCGATAATGCTTGGAACTGAGTTCCAATAACCTCCTCGGGTTCCGCACAAGTAGATGATGATAGGTTACTCACAAGCAAGGCTTGTTCCCCACAAACCGTGACAAGTTGATCGTTCTTGACGAACTTTAACTTTTGGTGGAGGGTCGAAGTAACCGCTCCAGCCTGATGTATCCAAGGTCTTCCTAATAAACAACTGTATGTTGCCCGGATGTCCATGACCTGGAAAGTGATTTGGAAAGTGTGAGGACCAATAGTTATGGGAAGCTCAACTTCGCCGATAACTGTTTTTCTAGATCCGTCGAATGCTTTGACGACGACCTCGCTGACTCTCATCGGAGGGCCCTTGAATGATAATTGCATCAAAGTGGACTTCGGCATAACATTCAGGGCTGACCCTGTGTCTACCAGTACATTGGCTAAAGCATCGCCCTGGCAGTTAACTATAATGTTGAGCGCCATGTTATGATGGCGACCCTCTTCAGGTAATTCTTCATCACTAAATCCCAAATTATTGCAGGAAGTGATGTTAGAGACAATGCTATCGAATTGTCTGATTGTTACATCCTGTTCCACAAAGGCTTGCTCCAAGACTTTCTGTAGAGCCTCTCTGTGTGCTTCTGAACTGAGTAACAGTGATAATACTGAGATCTTTGAAGGAGTCTGTAACAGTTGATCAACAATGTTATATTCACTCCTTTGGATGAGCTTTAGCATCTCATCCTTGTCTTTTGAAAAGTCGGGATTACTAGATTGACCGACTGGCGGATCAGGAATTTCTGCCTGAAGTTCCTTTTCTTTGTTGGATTCTCCAACCCCTCGGTTGGAGATTCGACCGCTCCGTGTTACACGACTGATGTCTGCAATATTCACGATGGAGGGTAATGGAATTTCCTTTCCATTCTCGATTATTGTTGCACCGTATTTGTATGGGATTGCCTTAGCTGATTCATACGGTAGTGGCCCCGGTAGATAGATGACTATGGGAACCTTCTGATTTTTTTGACCATCATAAGTAATCTCGATCCGTTCCTGGTTGGGAACTTTAGATTCGTCAAGTAGAGGAATGATGGCAAAAACATCCCTAGTCCTATGATAACCAGAGATTGTGACAACATCCTCAACTTGATCGGCAAGGTAGTTCGGCGTCCAGTTGATGGGTCCAGAACCTGGATATGGACGAATTTCTCCACGATCCACCTGACCCTGAAGAGCTGCTCTCACAAGGTAACACCCTTGGTTACTTTCCGAACAGACGCTACAACTGTCGTAATTGTGTGGTGGCACCTGGCCACGCCCACTTTGAATACAATGTAACCTCACTAGGTTAGCTTCCACTGATCGGACATCCTGACTTTGACGACGAGTAGGATTCCTGTTATTGATACTAATCTGCTGAGTATCTTCATCCATGTAGATTGGCATCCACCAGTGATTTAACAAGTGCTGAAGCGCCTCCTGGACAAGGGTACAACCTCGATCGTTTCCGCAACCCGCTTCACAATTTTGATAGTCATGTGATATTAAGAATCCAAGTCGGACCTGCTCAGCATGTAACTCTACCAGGTTGGTATTCATTACGCGGATATCGAAGATCTGAACCATGTTGATTTGATAGGAGTTCCTATCATGGTAGTCTTGGATCCATCCAAGATCCATCTGACGCTGGAGGGCCTCTTGTATGAAAGAGCATCCCTGTTTTTTTACCGAGCAAATCAGACAGGAACTGTAATCGTGTCGCGGCAGATTATGATACTGGCTTTGCCTTGAGTGCATCGCCACCAAGTTGACATTCATTGCACAGATGTCGTGGTTCTGAATAACATTGGACTTCGTGTAAACCATGTTAACTCCACGAACTCGGTGCTCTTGGATCCATCTGAGATCCATCTGTTCCTGTAGAGCTGATTGCACTACCGAACATCCTTGGTTATCTTTAGAGCAGGTATCACACTAGTGATAGTTATGAGGTGGCACATGGCCATATCCACTCTGTCTACAATGCATCTTGACCAGATTGGTTTTCAACAAGAGTACATCATGAATTTGATAGACATTGTTAGTCTCTTTCTCAATCAGATTGACTGCAGCTTTCTCATGTTGAGGCAGCGGGTTCGTAAGAACATTAGGATTCGTATCTTTGAAAGATAAGAACCCGCTCCTAACAAGCTTTTGCACGTCGGAATTGAAATTGAGACAAGTCTCAATGTTATGCCCTGAACCTCCTTGATGATAAGGGCATGTTTGATCCGCCTTAAACCAAAAAGGCGGATTTTCTGGAACTGTAAGAGGAGACTTAGTCTGAATGTGCCCCTTAGCCAGTAGTAGCGGAAACAATTCAGCGTACGATACGGGTATAGGATCAAATCCTGGTGGCCGTGTTGTACGGTTGTTGTTATATGGAGGACGAGCCTGCTGAAGAGGCTGTTGTGTCCTTTGTTGGTCAGGTTGGCTCTGCGCAACCTGAGGTTGATACATAGGAACAGGCGCGGGGCCGATAACAGGAGTTACAGCTGCTACTGGCTGATAACGTCGCCTTTGCTTTCCGAGAGAGATATTCCCAATATCTTGCTCTTTTTTCTTAGGGAGAGCACTACCGTATTTTTTAGTACCGCTCGTTGATCCAGTGTCTTTTACCAAACGTCCTTCTCGGACGGCTTCCTCAAGACGTACACCCATGCCGACCATTTCGGTGAAATCACTGGGCGCACTGGCAACCATTCGGTCATAGTAAAATAAGCTTAAGGTCTTTAAGAAGATTTTTGTCATCTCTTTTTCCTCAAGAGGTGGACAAATTTGAGCGGCAATTTCATGCCACCTTTGAGCATACTCCTTAAAGGTTTCTTTGTCCTTTTGCGACATTGATCTGAGTTGATCTCTGTCGGGTGCCATGTCCAAATTGTACTTGTATTGTTGGACGAAGGCAGTACCAAGATCTCTGAATGTACTGATCGTAGTATGGTTTAAACCCATGTACCATTTGAGTGCGGCACCGGTTAAACTATCCTGGAAGTAGTGAATCAGCAGGTCCTGATTCTCCATCTGAGCTGACATTCGCCGAGCGTACATCACCAGATGGCTCTGAGGGCAAGAGTTACCCTTGTATTTTTCAAAGTCGGGCACTTGGAACTTATGCGGGACTTTCACATTTGGGACCAAGCAGAGGTCTGCGGCGTCCTTTCCAAATAGATCCTGACCGCGAATGGCTTGCAGCTCTTTCTGCATTTCCAAGAACTGCTCCTGGAATTCATCCATTCTGTCAAACATAGTTTCCTTCTTACCAGAAGGTGTCTGTGGAATCTGTCCTTCCGGGACAGTGTGCACCACAGGGGGTGGTACCGTGACTACGGCAGTAAGTCTTGGCGCCTCCTGAAGTTTGTAACCTTCAGGAGTCTTCAGTATGCCCCTGGCATCTTCGCTTTCCCGAAGTTTGTAACCTTCAGGCCCAGCGGCTTCTGTTGCGATTCCCTGATCTTCAGTGATCGGCGGAACATATCCTTCTGGGATATAGTTAACAGGCATGCCCCACGGACGATCTTTCGGCATCTGATACCTAGGATCATACTTTTCTA
Organism: Lathyrus tuberosus; assembly: GCA_022829125.1. Taxonomy (NCBI): domain Eukaryota; kingdom Viridiplantae; phylum Streptophyta; class Magnoliopsida; order Fabales; family Fabaceae; genus Lathyrus; species Lathyrus tuberosus. The sequence continues at coordinate 6,721,201 of JALAZF010000044.1, read as the reverse complement.
TGATGGGCGTTGAGGTGATCTCTAAGATCACAGTTCTTTGTAGCTGAGCTTTTGCCATGGCTTGCATGTCGTTACGAAGCTTTCTCATATCCTCTCTCAGAGCGTCGATCTCTTCTTTCATCTCTCTGTTTTCTTCCTCAAGATCATCCATCTTTTTCTGACGATTGGCCCGAGTATTATACGAATGAGACAGTTTGACTCTAGAATCGAGACACAAACGTGAGATTCGTAGGTAAGAAGAATACGCGATGTGAGAATGATGAATGCAATGATTATATTAATTGTTGTTTTTTTTTTGTTTAATCAAAATAAACTTCGACAATTAGATTGCAAATATCAAACAGTGGGGAAACCCCTTTTTATTAAATTCCAAAGGATTACAGAAATGGAAATACAGTAGATTACAAAGTGCAGAAATAGAAACCTAAACTAATGGGTCCCGAGTCCTCTTCTTTGACCGGGGCGCTTGGGCCGTTGTCGGGTTGTCATTCCTTTGCCAGGTGAAAGGAGCGAGCAAATTCCTTTGGTCATCTTGATTCTCTACAGCATGCTGCACCAAAATTTCAATCAGAGCATCTTTTTCTTTTAGTAATTGTTGTATTTGGATACACTCTACGTCGAGGGTGCGGTACTTGTTCTTCCAAGATCTTCTTTCCTTTTGAACTTTGTTGAGAGTAACCTGAAGCTTTTCAGTTTCCGTCATGAAGTACATGGCAGTTTCCCTCGGTGGAAGAATTCCGTAATGAGGATAAGGAATCTTTAGCTTGAGAGCTCTAGTTTGTACCCAATGGAGATAAGGCTCCACCGAGACACAGACCGGTTTTCCCACAGACTCTCGTCCTTTCTTATGAACACGTTTCCAAGCTTGCACTATTTCCATCTTTAGTGCTCTGTCATTTTCTCCTTCTTTGAAGAAAAGACCTTCCAGATGAACACCCAGTGGGATGTGTCTCATCGGGTATCCAAATTGACGAAAAACCAATGTCGGATGATAGTTGATTCCTCCTTTAGTTCCTATGAGGGGTACGCTGGGGAAGTTTCCACAATGGTCAATGATTCTGATTCCCTCATAAATCCTATTACACTAATCTATATCGGAATTGGTGAGAGACATGATCTTCTGCGACCAACGTAAGACACTCTTGCAATCCCAAAAAGCAGCAGACTTGGGCAAGTGAGAGATAAACCATTTGTAGAGCAAAGGTACACAGCATGTGACCTCCCCTCCGCTGTATAAATTTCCCAAGTGTACAGAATGATACGCATCTGCGAGAAAAGTCGGCACAGGGTTTCCAATGAGAAAAACCTTAATAGCGTTGATATCGACGAAGTTATTGATGTTAGGAAACAAAAATAACCCGTAGGTGAGCAAGACAAAGATGCTTTCAAAAGCAGTCATGTTCCCTATACTAGCGAAGTACAGGGCTTTCTTTGTCAAGAACTGGGCTGGCAAACCTTGGATGCCACCCTTAGTGGTCATGTGAGTCCTGACCTCAGACTCGTCCAAATGAATTGCTATTGCAATAGTCTGATTCTTTGGAATTTCTTCCAGTCCAGAAAATGGAGCTCGATCAGTGATATGTAAATCAGTCAGATGAGAATACTCCTCCAGCGTTGGTGATAGCTGGTAATCCGGGAATGTGAAACAATGATAAACCGGATCGTAGAACTAAATGAGCGCGTCCATGATCCCCTTAATCACATGGACTCTTAACAGTGGTAGCAAACCACCATGCTTGGCTCTGAAAACCTCTGGGTTAACGATCATCCTCGCTAACTTTCTCAAGTCCTCTAGATTTAGAACCTTGAAGGTATACTGGTGAGTTCTCCTTCTACCGAAATCCATTAATGCAATCTTTTTCTCTGATATTTGCAATCACAGTCTTAGTTTAATTTGAAAAACAGAGAGACTAGAAGAGAAGTTTTTTTAATGTTTTAATGTTTTATTAAATGGATGCATGAATGCAGCACACAAAAACATAGAAAAAACATGGGGTCAAAGGGTCGTTGTCATGAAGTCAAGGCTCTACCCATCCCCAAAGGTTTATACTAGGGTATTTTTTGTACCTGTACTCATTATCATCAGCTCCTCCCAAGAAAGCAAGACAACAAGCGGATCGCCAGCGAGTTGTAGAGCTATCTTAGAGTAAGTGCCATTCACCGAGAATAGATCACCAGCCTCAAATGAGGGTAGTATCGCGTAACAACTATTTCTGATAGTTTCCGCACTACGAAAGGGTTTGGCTCCTCAGCTTCTCAGACTTAACAACCGGCCCATTGGCTAGAAGAGTGAATGGGTTGCGTTGGTCAGCCTCCACTGAGGTTGATGGTCGACCCCGTCGCCATCACTTATCTTAAGTGTATACTCATTCTTACCACATGTGGCATCACACGCATTCCCAGTAGCAGAAAAATAAACACATATAGCAATTAGGAAAAGCAGTATATATATTTGTCCTAATCATCCTAGACTTATAAAGCTAAGAATCCTAAGTTCCTGACAGAAAATGGGTTCCCCGGCGGAAGCCCCAATCTGTGGTATTCACACAAGTGAAGAGAAAAAAGGAAAAAGAAAGACGGGCCCCACGGTGGGCGCCATTTTTTCTGTAGCGAGCGATTTTGGACGCGGTTCTTAAGCGCTGGTCGCTCTCTGCGGTTTGAGCTTTGACTACAGGTCGATTCATTTTTTATCCTATTGTGAGCTGAATAAGGAAGGGAAATAGATGTCTCCAATTAACCCTGCTTTGCATACTGAGTTTAAACAGCGGTCTGTTAGGTTACGAATGCTATCAATATGGGGGGGCCTTTGTACTGGTTATTTGTATTTTCGCCAATACTATTTCTTTCTTTTTATCTGGGCAGAAGGTTTCTGGTGGGGAACAAGGATTAGGATGTTAGGACTGATGCTTTTGAATTACTGCTTTTTGATTGACGGAGATATGGGATTTGGGTTTTTTGTTGATTGTGCTCGCTAAGATCTTTTCTTTCGATCTTATGCCTACGTATTCCCGTTTACCGAAACAGGGAAATCAGAGCGTTCATAGTTCCTCCTATTCTATGGGAGGAAATGGTTGTTTTGGTATCTTGTTCAAAGCCCAAGACGTGAAGCGAAAGGTGGTTTGTATCTTATTCAAAGCCCAAGATGTGAAGCTGAAAGGTCTATTTGTGTCTTGTTCAAAGCCCAAGACGTGAAGCTGAAAGACCTCGGCTTTAGAGAGAATTTGTCATCTCTAAAGAGGGGAGAAGGAGAATTACTTTAACTGGGATACGCGGATCCGAGCAATGCCATAATTTCCGAAGAAAGGGTTTTAACCTGAAGGAGAAGACTTTAACTCAGTGTAGAGCAATGCCATCTTTCCTTAGGAATTTCTCATGCTAAAAGAGGGACAATGGCGTGGATATAGATGATCCAGAGGCTTGCCGCTTACAGCGATTAGATGAAGGGAAAGGAGTTGTTGATGTTTGTGTACTGTGAACGAGGCACAGCTTTGATGCTAAAAGGTTGATTGGATCAACCAGTGGTTTTCTTATACAAAGCCTAAGAGGAGGCTATTATGTGTCTCGTACAAAGCCCGAGAGAGAGGCTAAAAGGTTTTGACTCAACGAAGGAATCTTTTGGTATCTCGTATAAAGCCCGAGATGGAGGCTATTTAACTCAACAAGAGAGTTTTTGTATCTCGTACGAAGCCCGAGATGGAGGCTAACATTTGTTTGGCTCAATAAGAACCTTTTTGTATCTCGTATAAAGCCCGAGATGAAGGCTAAAGGGGTGATTGACTCAACGAGGGAGTCTCTTATGTGTCTCGTACAAAGCCCGAGAGAGAGGCTAAACGTTGTTTGACTCAATGAGGTAGTCTTTTGTATCTCGTACGAAGCCCGAGATGGAGGCTAAAATTGTTAGCTCTGCTGGGGAGAATCATTGTACAAAGCCCAAGAGGAGGCTATGGTGACTATTTTAGTTGAGTGACAGGTCCAGTATACTGATTTTAAAGAGAAAATCAGTTCTTATATGAGAATCATTGTACTCATAGGTTAGATCTGAGGATCGGGAAATCCAAAGGGTATTGAGACTGTCCGAGTCTGCGGGTTTCCTTCCTATTTAACGAAGGGGTCACTTGAGAATGTCTTTGAGACTCAAGGAAGTTAGACTGTCCGTGTCTAGAGTTTCATCTTTTGTACTATGCTGTGAGAAACAGTAGTAGACTCTATGAAAGGACTGTTCTATGAGGATGACTAGATTCTGTTCCTATACCTCTAGGAGGTCGTCGGGACAATTTGTACGAAGCCCAAGAGGAGGCTGGAAACTTTTAAGAAGCCGACGGGTCCTTGTACGAAGCCCAAGAGGAGGCTATCATTCCCGGAGGAAGAGATCATTATACGAAGCCTAAGAGGAGGCTGTGAATACTTCTAAGAAGCCGTATGGTCCTTGTACGAAGCCCAAGAGGAGGCGGGGTTGCTTTTAGGAAGCCTGTGGGTCCTTGTATAATGCCCAAGAGGAGGCCGATGCTTTTAAGAAGCCCGTGGGTCTATCATCTCCTTTCCATTAGGAGAGGTAACTCTTTTAAAGATAAAAACCACTGGTAAACGTGCGAGGTTTACTATCCAGCGACTTTTAGCTTTTAAAAAGGGTTCCTTAGTTAAGGTCCAAGATTATGACCTTAGTGGGTACCCAAACCCCGAGACATTCAAGGCAAGCTATCCACAAGGAATAGATCAAGTCAGGAAAGTTTGAGAATTTGGAAGAAACTCAAAGATGCCATTCACGGAGAATACATTCATCTTGGGGAGTAGAGCTTCTTGACGATTCCTAAGGAGGACAGCCGAAGAGAAGACTGTATCTGGTGCTCCTATTGGGGATCTAGACGTCTATTTCTACGAATAAGTGAAACGGCGTCACCTAGTTCTAGACGTAGTTGCCGGGGAAACTCGAAATATCTATACTATTATTACACAGTAGATATGAGTTTATGAAAGGAGACTTACAGTGAGCAGCCCCACAATACAGTTTATAATATGAAAGCAGTAAACGAAAGCGATAACCACTTACTCGGTTGGAGTGCTTCCATGCTGTTTGGTTAGTTGTTCAACAAAGAAAGATCGAAAACAACAGTATATTCAAAATCAAAGGAGAAAGTGCTTTGAAAAAGAAAGATTTGGGGCTTACATCTCAAGGAGAGGCCCAGGGTTTTATCAGTGAGCGCACTGTTTGACTTTGTACAGAGGGACTTATACAAGTGACTGGGGCCCAAAAATGGTTTTCTGTACAAAGGGATGGGTCTTACACTCTCTCAAGAGGCCCAAAAAGGTTTAAAGGAATAAGAGTGGGGCTTATAACATGAGGGTAGGCCCAAATGATTTTTCGTTTAAAAATGGCGATCGCGCCGAGGTTTTCTTTTAACGCAGAGGGACTTATACAATAAGTGAGGCCCAAGATGTTTTGGTTAAAAGGGGGATTGGGTCTTACACTCTAATAGAGGTCCAAAGTGTTTTGAACGGGTCTTATAGCTCAAGGAGAGGCCCAAGGGTTATTTTGAAAAGGGCGACAATCGCGCCATTTGTTTTTGATGGTATCGGGACTTATACAATATACTGAGGCCTAAAATGATTTGGTAAAAAAAAAGGATTGGGTCTTACACTCTATTAGAGGCCCAAAAAGTTTTAAGAAAAAGAAATGGGTCTTACTACTCGAGGGTAGGCCCAGGTTTATTTTAAAAAAGGCGACGGTCGCGCCGTTTACTTGTACAGAGGGACTTATGAATGAGGCCCAAAAAGTTTTTGTACAAGGGGGGATGGGTCTTACACTCTCTCAAGAGGCCCAAAATGTTTTGAAAATGATTTATGACTGTTGAATTAATCCAAAACCCTAATTTGTTTTCAAAATGTATTTAATTGAATAAAAATTCAATTAAAATGATCAAAAATTGTTTAACACATGGAAAACAAATTGTGATCTTGGATTAATGCTTCAAAAATTAAGTATTGACTTAAAAAATGATTAGAAAGCATTAAAAGTTGCAAAATCAATGTAGAAAAAATATTTAAAATGCCAAAAACAATCAAAATATTAATTCTTTACAAAAATATCAATTATATGAAATAAAATAATATTTTTGGGATTTTTTGATAAAATAAAATATTTTAACATTTTTGTGAATTATTAAAAAAAGAATCAACTCAAAATCATTAAAACTCAGAGAGAAATTAATTTTTGAATCAATTAAACAAAATCACAAAATTCAAATATTTGAATTTCTAAAAATGGCGCCAAGAACAAGCTGAAGAACACGCGCGTGTTCTTGGTTTCTCAGATTTGCATTTTCTATCCAATCTCCATGAATACGTAATCATATCATGCAATCCACATATCATTATGCTCGTCTCAACCTCACGATCATGTCTATGTACTTTAATTTCATTTAAATTAAACATACAACAAGAAATCACGAAGAGACCTCAAGAACCCTAATTTCTGCATGAAGGCTAGGATTTTTGATACATGATTCAAACAATGCAATTAATTGAGGGAAAACATTCCATGCATGATTATGAACATATGGCCAAATTATTGTGCGAGGAAATATGCATAGATTGAGAGATGACCAAGCATGTGCTTACCTCTAGGCCGTGACAGCAAGTTCAAAGTGATTTTTGATCTGGAGGTGTTACAGATGAGTTGTGATGATCTGAACAGCTTCCCTACACCCTATGGATTGTGTTTGGATGGTTGGACTTGATTGAAATTGGCTGGATCATTTTGTGGTACCTCAGCTGCACTTTGGTTAAAACCTTGAGCAACCAGCTGGTGATTTTGTGAAATTGATGTTTCAGAAGTAATCTAAGTGTTTGATCAGCTCATATGTGATGTATGTGAGGTGTGTGAGTGATTGGTTTGATTGGAATTGCTCTCAAACTCAAAATCCGATTGTGACTTTCCTTAGAAGGCAAAATTGGAGTGAAAGAAGAGATTTTGAGGAAAGCATCTGTTAGATGGCTTTGGTGTACTCAAACTGACCACAATTGAGCTCTATTTATAGTAGAGCAAGTTTGTTTTGGGATCCACAGTGAATGGCAACTGCAGCAGGTGTTTCCTCAATGTTGGCCAATGGAAATGCAAGTCTCCTCTAGCCATTGACTAGAGGTTAGGGCACAGAGCTATGGTCCCCTTGGTCTTGGATAAGTCTTGACTGATTTCAGATGAGAATGGCTCTGTCCATGCCACCTTGATGGTTCCATTGAATGCTTCAATCCAAATTTGAAGTCTTGTCCCTATTTTGGCCATTCTAGGTTCAACATGTTATTTCTTGTTCCATGGACTTTGGAGGCTTGGCTCAGTGATTGTCCCCTTTAGATTCAATCCTCTGAGGTGTCCAAGTGGATAGGAGCAATTGAATTTGGCTGATTTTGGCAAATCGACCAAAGTTGCAAATTCTGCCTTGCCTTGACAGATTTTAGCAAGGCAACTTGCCAATGTCATATCTCATGGTGTAAGTTGAATTTGGCAATGTTCTTGGCCATTTTGGAAAGCTCTTACATGATACAACAAATGTTTGAACAAGTTTGGTTTTGATCTCTTTTGATTCCAAGTGAAAAATCCCCCTACATTTGGCAAAAAGTGAGGCAAAATCTGACTTAGTGAAAATTTCACTAAGTGTTGGAAAAAGTGACATTTTCACTTTTCAGCCACTTTGATCACTCCATAACTCAAAATCCTTAATGAATTGGAATGACTTGTAGTTGAAGTTTTTGTAGGTGATAATGAGGGCTACAAATCCATATTTGGATGAGAAAAAATGGCCTTGTGGTTTAGGAGTTATGGTCCTTCAAAGTTGGTACCCTTGCCACTTTATTTTTAACTCAGAAAAATTTATAAGTTTTATGGTTACCCCTTTTACAAGTTATCTCACTTTTCTTGATTTTTCTTAATGAATGATGATTCAAATCATACATTATCATCATTTTAGGGTTAAAAATCCATTTTGGTGAAAAATCTCAAAAAGTCAAAGTTGACTTTTGTGCACAGTTGACTTTTTATCAGATGAATTCCAAACTGTGCAATTCTTCAGGAAATCATGTCCTTGACCTAAATCAAACTTGATGGACATGTTCCATGGGTGTCATAGGGCATATTCAATCATGTATTAGGGTTTGGGAGCATGTCTTGGTCAAAAGTCAAAGTTACAGTTGACTTTTCCCTTAAAACCCTAATTGTGGTGCAGATGGAATTGAGACTTGTTGCTCAAACTTCTTGGATTAATCCATTGTCCCAAATGGATCAATATGGTATATTAGAGACCCTCAAATCATCTCTTGAGGTCTTGGCTCATGATTTGTCCCAAAAGTCAACTTAGGGGTGAATTAGGTCAAGAAACCCTAATTCCTGATTTTTGATGAATGCATCCCTTGAGGCAAAATTGACTTGATGCATGGGTTCATGAGGTTCCATGAAGTATATTAGGTTATATTTTGGATCAATGGCTTGTGCCCAGATGAAACTTTTCATCTGGAGGCCCTGGGTGATCAAAACCCTAATTTGGTGACACTGGCGATCTTGAGGCTTGATCCACCTAGAAGGGAGCAACCTTGTGCTTAATCCTTGAAGTGGGAGTCCTTTTGATCCTTTGAGGATGGTTGAGAGATTAGACAAGTTGAAAATCAAGTCATTTCTTGATTGAGCCTTTGTCTAAAGCTCAGAGAGGGCTTGAAACCCTAATTTTGATTGTAGTGAATGCTCAACAACCCTTGAGGCATTTGATGAGGCATGATGATTCATCCATATTGTGATGATGATTTGCACAATGATGGGAAACTTTAGTGGTCAAAATTTGGGGTATTACACATTGTTCCAAATGGATCAATATAGTTCATTAGAGACCCTCAAACCCTGTCTTGAGGTCTTGGCTCATGATTTGTCCCAAAAGTCAACTTAGGGGTGAATTAGGTCAAGAAACCCTAATTCCTGATTTTTGATGAATGCATCCCCTGAGGCAAAATTGACTTGATGAATGGGTCCATGAGGTTCCATGGAATATATTAGGTTGTGTTTTGGATCCTTGGCTCATGCCCAGAGGAAAATTTCCCTTTGGAGGCCCTGATCGACCAAAACCCTAATTTGGTGATACTGGCGATCTTGAGGCTTGATCCACCTTGAAGGGAGCAGCCTTGTGCTTAATCCTTAAAGTGGGAGTCTTCTTGGTCCATTGTGGATGTTTGAGAGGTTAGACAAGTTGAAGATCATATTATTCCTTGATTGATCCTTTGTCTAAAGCTCTGAGAGGGCTTGAAACCCTAAATTTGATTGCAGTGGATGCTCACCCATCTTTGGGGAGACTGATGAAGTATGATGGTTCCTCCATATTGTGATGATGATTTTCACAATGATGGGAAATCTTAGTGGTCAAAATTTGGGGTATGACACAATCCAGGGTGAAGATTTCACTATTGTGTAGACTGTTACAAAGTTAAACTCCCACGTTTACAACTTTATCCCTAACATCTACCCCATGAACATCTTTACCAAGGCTAAACTCCATGATTTACAACCTTGATATGAGATACCTCACTCATACGCTAATCACAACCTATGTTATCTCTGTCTTCTGTCAAATCAGAATTGTCGCGGTTTCTTGACCTACAAGTTATCTTGGACTTGCTTCAAAGCTTCGTCCAAGAATAATACAACAACCATTACCTACAGGTTTCTGGTTGTGTCCCTGTACCTATGCCTTCCACCCTGCATCCCATAATACAGAGTGGATACTTACAACTCCTAAGAGAGCCAACGACTCTCAAACCCTAAACCCTTATTCAACACAAAGGAACTAGGTTACAAAGTTACAAGTGATACAAAACGTACAGTCCCTGTAAACCCTAGGTCTAAGTCTCCTTATATAGTCTTCTGTTGTCTTGGGCCTTTAATCGTCTCTCCTTTATCCACTCTGCAAATTTGCACTAAATCTCTTGACAGATTTGTTAAGTAATTAAACCTGCTGTATTAGTAAGATGTTAGAACATCTTTGTCGACATCTTTAATCTTAAGCAGATTTCTTCATCTTTATCATAATCATGTTTTACTAAAATTTTGTCAAACCACAAGAGCTTTCAATTATAATACTGATGAAATTTAATCAGTACTTAAATGATATTAAACTCAAGACAATAAATGTAACACGTCTATAAAAGGATCTCTAGTAAACTTTCTTCCATCATCACTTAATCCCTAAAACACCAAGTTGTATAAGCAAAAGTAAATCTGGGTTTCAAAGAGAGATTTCAGGAAGGCATCACTACTGAATGCAACAACTCAAAGCATAGCAGCAGCTGAAGAACCTGCAAGCAAGCAGACAGCTTCAAAAGCGCTCTCCTCTTCAGTATCCTTTGTGAAGAAACACAGAAGAAAGAAGTCTTCTGGATCCAGACGCAGAAACAAACTGAGGAAAGAGGTGTTGGAGTTTGCTAAGGAAGAATGGCAAGATTTCTTAGACAATCTAGACATGTCAGATGATCCTAGGGAGTTCCTTAGGACACATGCATTCGACTAGAAAAATATAATTGTTTTGTAATAGCTTCCTTTTTATTGATAAAGCAAGTTAAAAACATATGAGTTCTTTTATCTGTTTCAGATTCTCAATGAATAACACGAATAAATATCAATCAGTTAAAACTGAACACAAGCATGAACAAACTCAGAATTTATTAATAAGATGCTTAATACAAAGATTTCAACAACAATACAAAGTACAACTATGCAGAAAATCTAACATCATAATCTTTCTTAGATAGCTTCAAACTTGTCTCTCCAAATCTTGGAAGAACTAGCCTCAGAACTTATGTTAACCCCTTATTGAACAAATAATTCAGAAATAACTTGTCCAAAAGGTATGAAGAAGGTATTTCCCTTTTTAAAAGAAGAAAGAGACCTCTTCAAATGGTCAAACATAGCTTGAGGATGATCAATCTTCAATTTTGAATTGAGAAGTAGAAGTCGATTTTTTCAATAGGGTCCACTTGGTCTAAATCTTGATCCTTTGGCAGTAAGTTTGAATTCAGAATCTGACTCTAAACAACAGCATCAGGAAGAAGATTAGAAACCACTGATGTATTTGATGGATCTATAAAGATACTCCAAGTAGAAAGATAGTGTTCCCAAACAAGAGTTCATGGAATTTCTCCAATCTCCTCACAATTGATCACATTTGCAATCGCTTTAGAGGTTACTGTAATAGAAACACCAGTTACTCTAGACAGAATAGCATACTCAGAATTCAGCTCAACAATGGAGGCATTAATCTAAAACACTTTGACAAGACTTGGATAAGTGAAACCACTGAGCATCTCTATAATACCCTAATTTTTACCCTTAAGATCCTACATGTCATCTGCATCTCCATCACAAAAAAGATCACAAGCTTTGGTTCTCTTGCCCTCCTCAGTAGGTTTGTCTTGAGGGAGATCACCAAGCATCCCTGTTTTCTTGTTTGCTTTATATTTTCTTGTTTATGTTTACTAACCGTTAATCAAAATAAAAAAAATATGTTTGTTTTCCCTCAGCTCGATTGTAATTCACCTGAACAAAGTCAAAGTTTGGTCAACATTGATTTTCAAGTATTATCCAATCTTCAGTTGATCAAGAGTTTCCCGAAGATTTGATTACTTATTGCTCAAGAAACTCTAAGGTTCGTGTGTTTATTTCCATGCCTTCTTTGACAAGTAAAAAAATCGAGCCAGAGTCAAGACAGCACAACAAAAAGCCATTTTCCCCATTTTTTCACTATGTTAATTGATTAACACGTGCAATTTTTGGCCAAAATTAGTATTTTCAAATTCTGCAGCATTTTGGCACCAATTTTCAAATGTGACCTCATGTGGAATATTTGAGATCATGCAAAATCATCACAAAAATAATTCCCCTACATAATCACAATTATGTCCATCATACACCCTCATTTAATCACACATATGCACCACTTGATCTTTGATTTGCACTCCAAAGCCAATTACCAAGCCTAATTTTGACTCCAACCCAAATTCCAAGCCATCACTAATTCCAAGCCTAAACTCTATAAATAGAATCCTCATTTCATTCATTCTTCAAACTTTTGATAGCTAAATTCACCTTGTCAAATTTTCTCCTCATTCTCTCAATTTTCTTCACCCATCCAAATTCACTAAAGCTCTTCCTCCATTAAAAGTTAGTAAGCTTTTAATTGAAGCTTACTAATCTTTGAGCTAAACCTCCAACAAAACACTTCATCAACATCAAATTCTGTAGATCAAAGCTTTGGAGAGTGATTCTTGAAGTTGATTTGAAGCAAATTTAGATTTGGATTGGTAAATCTCTAGTTCCACCATTGTTGTGCTTAATTCTCATCTTCCACGGTATGATCTCTTGTTGATTCTTGTTGCTTGATTCCTTGAGCTACATTTGTGATTCCATTGGTGTTAATTGCTCTTAATTTGATGGAATTTTCGTGCTCAATTGAATACATGATCATGAGGTGTTTGAAGAAATGATTGAATCATGGAAATGCATTTTTTCAAACTGTTTTTTGATGTCAAAGCACTGTTAATTGATTAACCATATACTGTTAATCGATTAACATAAGTCAGAATGCGGTTTTTGGCTTATTTTGGGACTGTTTTGGTTCATTTTCTTCCTTTTTCCATCTCCTTTTTTTTTGCCTTGAATTATAATGTTTGGTGATCAAATTTCTCTTCAAATTCCATGGACTTTGAGTGTTTGATGAAGTTGGATAAACCTTCATTAGTTCAAATCTATCTTTAAGTGAATCGTTGGATTCATTTTAGGTGCTTTGAATTAGTGATACGTTTAGTACTTTAATCCACGAAGAAGAGTGATGAAAATTAAAGATGGAATGATCCAAATGTTGTGATTCAATTTGGTTTCCCTTCTCCCCTCTTCTCTTTTTTTCTTCTTTTGGTCAACGAAAATCTTAAATGTCATGGAACTTTATTTTTAAGTTCTTGATCAAGATAAGACCACTACCTCTTTTCTTTTAGTGTGGCAAGCTTTAGGAGATTGACCTACATGTCATTTCTCTAGCTTGTATTAACACAAACATTGTTATTGACTGACCTCAGATAGTTGTGACTTCTACATAAGTCCAATTACGATTGCTTCACATAGCGCTAAATTGGTCCCGAAATCGAAAATTGAGTTGTTTTTATAAGCGAGTTATCAATCTCCCACTCTCCATAGTGTGGTGTGAAATAGATTGTCTCTTTATTGTTAAGGGAGATAGTTGGCATACTCGTCGATTTTATCCGAGTTAGAGCCCTTCTCTTAATGATGTATGGATTCATGTTTTCATGCTTATGGTTGAATAGTTGAGTATTCTCCGAAAAATGACAAAAATTGTTCTCATTCACTAACACTAACTTACTAACTATAATTTCACTAACTTTACTTTTTGCCTTTTAATTTTTTCTCTTCATTTTCTTGTCATTTACTTTTATGCTTTTATTTTTCTTGCATTTTTTTATTTCATATTATCATCTTATTTTCTCTTTGTCCACTTGGACACATGTTTATGCTTATGCTCTTTTTATTTTGTCCACTTGGACCATACTCCTCTTAATACACTAATAAATACTTAAATACTAAAAAATTTGGTTCTCTTAATCTCTGACTGTTATGACCTTATGCTTGGACTTTGGACTTCAGACTTAGATCTAGGATCCTTGACCTATGTTCTTGGAGATTTGAGACCTTGTACCTTTTGTGTTGCCTTTGTCTGTTTGTTGGGAAATTTTCTGTGTGCAGGTGTTGATACTTTGACTATGAGAAAATCATCTGATAGATGACTCTCCTAATTGGCTTTTAATCCTTGGGAAGACCTTACTTTGACTTTGCTATGGCTTAACTTTGGACTTCCTCTGATGCTTTAATTCATCTGGTTATTATGCTTGTGGTTTAAATCCAAAAGGAAGAGGATTGCTTATGTTGACTTGTTGTCAAGTGTTTGCTCCTTGTGTGGTTAGATCTTCCCATATCTAGCTTTTATTTTATGTTTTAGGGTAGTCACTTCATCTCCTCCCCATACTTCAATTTTCAAAATCTTCTCCCTTTTTCAAAATCTTCTTGTTTTCAAACTATAACCTCTTTCACAATAAACCTTGACTTTTGTCAAGTGATTTTCATCAAACTTTGTTTTCCTTTAATAAATGTCAATCAATGATAATCATACTTTGACCATTTCAAAAAGACATAAAACCACTTAAACCCATTCAAACTTTTGTGCCTTTGTGCACTTTTTCATTTAAAATCTTTTCATAAAGTTTAGACATGAGTCATTTTCATAGTTGAGTTGTAATTCTCCTATTCCCCATAATAATAAAGACGTTGACATTTTCCACTTAGATGTTGAGTGATAGACTTGTTGATTTTTATCCAAGCAAAAATTCTCCATCTTAAGGTGATGCAAATGTTGTTTTCTTATACTTGTGGGTGACTAGTCGTAATTTTCTCCTTAAAATGGCAATTTGTCTTTTCACTTAAAATGAACCAAACAAACAAATTTTGTTATTTGTACCACGAACTACGGGGTTTTGATCCTATATTGCACTTTGTGGGTACGTAGGTATGAGGCTCAAGAAGTTTCTCCAAACACAAAAATTTTAAAAAAATACTTCTCTTCTCATCTCTTCAATCTCATTTCAAGCAAACCATTTTTCAAACCAAAAGCGTAGATATTTCAAAGGGTTCCTATAGAGTACTATAGACATTTTGGGTGCTAGCACCTTCCTATCGCGTAACCAAACCCTTACCCTGTCTCTGTTTATTTGTTTTGTTTAGAACTTGTTTAGGTTTTGTTCACTCTTTTTCCTTTCCTTTTGGATAAAATAAAAGTGTGATGGCGACTCTTGCTTTATGAGTTAAGTTAATCAATATCTTACACTCACAATTTTTACCGCTACAATCTCAAAGTAGCCATTCCACCTTTGTTTAGACACAGTCTCCCAGAATTTGAAACCAATCTGAAGCAACTCATCAAAATCCACAAACATTTCATTGATGATAATCAGCTAATTCAAAGGAGAATAAACTGAAGAACTCATCTCAAGTTTGGTTTGGTCAGCACACAAACAAAGAGGAAAAGAAGAAAGAGAAGAAGAAAGAGAAGAAGAAGAAGAAAGAAAGAAAAGAAATTAAACAAGAATCGTACAGAAATAAGAATCTTGTCAGAAAAAGGACACAATGATGTTTCACAGGATAGGGAATAGTAACAACAAGTACTAAAAGAGAAAACATCATTATCCAAAGGTTCTTTATCCAGCAGATATTTTAATTTCACCAGATGAGTTTCACCTTTATGAAAGGTTAAGTATTAAAAAGCTTTCAGAAAACTTTCTACTTAAACTGCTTAAGACAGTAAAAAAGAATCTTCTTTTGAACCTCAAAAATTAACAACTTTCAGAAGCTATCAACCATCAGAGTCTAGTGGGTCTAGACTTAGACACATATATCATCTGTCAGTTTCAAGTCTCTAAGATTCTATTCAGAACTAGCACTTTATCTTGAAACAAAAGTCATGAGTGATAGATGAATATTGAACTGTCTTCTTTAGACAGCTAACAAGCAACAGTATCAACACAAAAGTGAGAAAACTGTTTTCATAAATGTGATCATCATTTGCCTTGATAAGACATTCAATATAGACAAACACAATAGAGTTTCCTTTTAAAGACTTTTGAAGTTCCCTTTTTCAAAAGAGCTTCTCTAGAGATCTAACAGAAAATTTGTATTTAAATCTAAACAAATGTTTCATTGAATAAAAAGATAAGCCAAAAAAGAAAAAACATACCACATTTTTTTTGTTTGGTCAGACTCGATTCAATATTCAAACTTGACCAATAGAGTTTGAACACAACTTTGAGTGGATTCTGATTCAATGATCGTCTAACCACTGATTCCACTACTCTCACTAAATTCAGTACCACTAGTACTTGAATTTGGGTTGTTGGCTCTTCTTCCAATCAATGTTGTAAACAACTTTATGGAAGATACCTCTGCTTTTTTCCTTGATATCTGTAGCAGATACATTATGATACTCATATTTCTATGAGACCATACATGTAAGTACAAACAAACTATTATGTTCCTTACATCTTAATCTAATAAGCATATTATAAGTCACTCTAGAGTATGAGTCTAGAATGAGATATGATAGGAACAAAATCTTGTTCTAAGCAATGCCAATAATCTCATTATCGTGGATTAAATCTTTTGACTTTGAAATCATTGACAAGCTCATAACCAGATGGCGTTAGCTATCAGAGATTGACATAAAGAAGATCAGAGCATTGTCTCAGTACATCTAACAGAACTCAAAGAGAAGTTGAAGACTTCTCATAGAAATGTCTTTTAAAACAACTTCCATAATGGTCCTCAACCAAGAAGAAATGGAGTTTCTTAAGATATCACCTTAAAGAATAAACTCCATATAATAAAATATTTTGAAGCAAAATAGCTTTAACAACATCTCTTACTTTTCAATATTTTATTTTTATTTCAGAACATAGATGCTTCGCTTCATCTGCATCCTGCACTAATATCAGCTTCAAATGATTAAACATTTACGAGCATCTGATATTAGGTTCTGGTAGAAATTACTTCTTGCTTTCAGATTTGGGAAATCAGTTGAAACACAAATATTTTAGAAGCTCTTGAAGTTACTCTTCTATCAACATATATCACAATCCATTCAGCCAATGTGGAAGTCCTTCTGACAAGAAACCTAAGTTTCTCATCATTAGTCATTCCACAGAACTTAAGCTAAAAAGGAAAAGGTGATCTGTTGAATAGTTTTTCATCATCCAACCTCATTTCTTTTCTTTAAAGAGTGCAAGACAAACCTTCAGAACACAACAGATTTAGGATGTAAACATAAAAAAAACCGTGATGTTAGATTTAAAAAGATTTGCTTGAAAATATTAGATGAAGTGTAACTACTTCAAGCTTCAAAAATTGATTCCACAAACCCAAGCACAAGACTTCAAAGATAGTCCAAGCATGAGACATATCAATGATGTTGATATACTCATAAGTGAGCTAGTGCATCTACCAGAATACAACTACCTCTGAAGATATTCAATATGCATCTTCTGAGTTGGTGAAAGAGATTTTCAAAAAGATTATATATAACACCATCAACTTCTATAGTAATACCTTTTTCAAGGATATTTTATAGACCTTCAGCAACCCTTTATCAAGTCCAATGAGTTAAAAATATGTTTAGATTTTCCATCATTTAAATTCAATGGAATCACCCATTTGAATATAGTAGGAAAATCCGTATAATATTTTTAATGTGGCACTTGATTCCTTCTTGAAGAAGAAATATACTTTTCTTATTGGATAAATATCTGCACCACTGTTAAGTGTTAAGCACAGACAAGTCTTTGATACCAATTGAAGGTGCGAAAAGTACACAAGAAGGGGGGTTGAATTGTGTTTCTCTTTTTCTTATTTTTTAGTTTCTGATCAGAGTCTCAGAATCAGAACTGATGTTCAGATTCTAAGTTAATTCATTTGGCAGCAGATACAACATAAGTAAATAAAATAACAGCAGAAGAAACAAAAGATTTATAATGGTTCCTCCCCTAACTGAGAGTAGTCCAGTCCCCTTGCCTCGCAAGAGCTTTTCATTATAACCACTTCATGATTACAAACGCTTATGCTTATGCATAAGAGTTTTACAACTGCTCATACCAACTGTATGAGACTTCCCTTACTTAGAGCACATGTCTAAGACTTACCCTTTGCTCAATCAGCTCCTGACCGAGACTTCTTTTGCTTAGACAACCTGCCTAAGACTTCACCTTGCTTAGAGCGCATGTCTAAGACTTATTCTTTGCTCACACCATCTGACTGAGCCACCTGTTCATCTGTCTTCTTGTTGATACTTTCCTTTACTTAGAGCACATGTCTAAGACTTTCTTTGCTCACACCATCTGACTGAGCCACCTGCTCATCTGTCTTCTGGTTGAGACTTACCTTTGCTTAGAGCCCATGTCTAAGACTTTCTTTTGCTCAAGCACATAGCAGGAGACTTAATCTAAACTACTAAAGGCTCAGCTGAATAGAGAACAAGGTGTCCATGATGCACGCATAAGAGGTACGGAAGATCACCATAACAAAGACCTAAAGCACTTAAGATTTCTTGAATATATTCAGGGTTAAGAAATCTTAATTCTTTTACAATTACAACCTAAAACAGAAAATCTGCCTATTACATAGAGTTGATAATTACTTGATCTTGTTACTCCTTCAATAGAAGAATCCTTGTTAAAAATTCCGGTTTGAATCTTCAGCCATATATATAGGCTTTCTAGAAACTAGCCGTTGAGAAGGTTACTTGATCAAGTGTCTTTGCTTTTGCTCCAAAGTACAAGAGACGTTGAAGATGGATGCACAACAGATTTCTGAGTCCATTGTGTAACACGTTTAACCTTTGAGACTTCAAGAGGTTCTGTACTAATAGAGTTGTTGGGAATAGACATTCATAGAACGTACTAACTTTTCTTGAGCCTTGCAATCCTGTAGACTCGAGCGGACAGGCTGATAAGACAATACAACTTGCGTTCAGTAGTACGGATAGTCCATAACTTTATCACCAACTCTGAATGGTACCAGATGCTGATATACAATTACTAAGTGTAGAAACTTGTCTGAATGCTGAGGCCTTCAGTTCAGAGTCTTCGTCAAACCACACTAGAAATTGTTCTTCAGACTCTACCACCAGAAGCTAGCAATGAACCAACTCCAAGTGTATCTTAATTAAACAGATTCTGATTATTTATGTACAAGACAAGAACCTGCATAAATAAAACACACATCAAATAAACCATTATACTTTTAATACTTTTGTTATCATCAAAACTAAAGAGAAAATATCAAGAACAAATCTTGTTCTAACACAGTCTACTAGATTTATATTTGTTTGAGAGATTACATCGATCGATGTCAATATTTGCATCATAAAAACAACAATAACGCACAACATAAAATTTAAAGACCACAAACAACAAAACATCAACCCATAATTTTAAGATCACAAACAACAACAACAACAACACACAATACATAATTTTAAATAGACAAACAAAAATGCAAGTTCCAAAACCAAAGTTATACATACCACAATCAAAGACTATTTATTATATACTCCTATACTCATTTTCTAATATTTCTTTCAATCTCTGCTCAAATTGCTCTTCCATCCATTTGTAGCACAAATCTTCATTCGCTGAAGATGATCTGAAGTATTGTCTCAGGTCGATGCTTCTTACAATTCCACGATCATGCTCACCATGCTCATTGGTTCCAATGTCTTCTACTAATATACCATGGCGTGCTTGTGGAACAAAGGAACCTTCATTGGATATTTCAACCAACGAGTCCTACATCACAAATAAAATTTAATTACCAAAGTGAAGTAACCTACAATTAATATTCTTGACAAAAGAATCTACTTACAATCTTTTCAGCAACTACACATTTAGCCTCTGATGTTGTTTGCCTTGAAAATTAGCAAACAATCTCTGGTCTCCTAATTTATAAAAATTAGTTTACTTGCAGGATCGACCATACAAATCCTAGGACAAATGTGCTTTAATAATTTCGACAACATGTATGTAAATCAAATCCTTTATTTATTGTGTTCATCATTATTCTTATAAAGTAATATGATTTGGATGAAAATGATAAAACTTTGTTCTTTAAAGAAGTAACGAAAAACATAATAAAAGTGCAAAAATGAATTGCAGAAATGTAGAATAACTGTATATAAATAACTTAAAATTTCATTGAAATGTAAAAGATAAAACTGGTGTTTTTCCAAACGTACATTTTCTCAATGATAACTCTTTTCTCTCACACGGGTACTTTGAGGGTTTTTTGAGTAACTTGTACAGAATTTGAATACACACACGAAAATCTAACACTATGACTCCTTATTTATATACATAATCGAAATAACCATCAACAATGATCATTTCCCGTAACAAAGACAAATGGCATTCGGCATGCCTTCGCCTCTTAGATACACTCCACGTGTCTCCTTTTCAAAAACAAAATTCCTTCCTTTATTTGAATTTCAAAATACCAAACGAAAAGAGACCTCCATATAATTGTGTCGAAATGTTTCCAACAGTTAGAAAAACCTCCAACTCCTTTATTCCAAATAATCCTTTTTTCGACTGATCTTCAAAAGAAACAACTTTTCGTCGAAAATACTCTAGAAAGTCTTAATCTTTCACCTCCTTTACAAATAAAATCCAGGCGTCGAAATTAGGAGCCTACAGATGTGTACTCTCCACCTAACCTTTGTTAGGCTCTCTTTCATTTCTCATGACGTGATGGTGGAGGTGGACTGCGATCAAGGTTTAAGGAAGCATCTCTCAACTCTTCTTGTCTTTGTTCTCTCTTTTCATACACTCCATGAGACAATTTATGAGGATATTTATTTTTTTTCATATACTCCACGAGACAATTTATGAGGATGTTTATTTTTTGCCACATTTTGATTCCATTTTAACTTTTGGCCTATTATAAATGTTATGGACTGGGCAGGCGCTTGGCCTACAGCAGGGCAAGGCCCAATCCAGTCCAGCACTTGGCAAGGCCCAATAGCCAAAAACTAGTCATTGGGCAAAAACTAACCGTTGGGCCTAATATGACCATTGGGGAGGTCCCCTAAACGCGCTTGATGGTTGACACGACCAACTGTCTCCCCGGATCTCACAGAAACAGTTGGACCTGGTCAAAGTGTCACGCGCCTAACCCTCCACCTTGCAGTCCCCCATTGGTCGACCAGATATTTCGGCCACATGGGAGACCTTGGCCCCGCGTTAGGGGTCACTTCTATAAATACCCTCTCATGAGAGAGGGGCATGTTTGATCACTATTCAATACTTAAAATCATACCTTAAGTACTTGTTTTTCTCTCTTGTCCAGTCACTTACTTTGGCATCGGAGTACCTTGCAGGTACAACCCCCTTTTCTCTCCTACAAGCATCAGCACCTGCCCTACGCGAAGGCCACGACGATCCAGTCTGATCACATCAGATAAGTGGTGCCGTCTGTGGGAAACAGTGCTTCCCCGTCTTTTTGATACAAGATTCCTCATCTTTTTCACCCAAAAGACCAAAGCTCTCTGAACTTTATCTGATTATAATGGCCTCCAACAAGAACGACGATGCCTGTCAAGAGCCTACCGTCGCCGTTATCATTGATAACGTCGATCACTTCATCCC
The DNA here is from genome assembly GCA_022829125.1 of Lathyrus tuberosus. Taxonomy (NCBI): domain Eukaryota; kingdom Viridiplantae; phylum Streptophyta; class Magnoliopsida; order Fabales; family Fabaceae; genus Lathyrus; species Lathyrus tuberosus. The sequence continues at coordinate 6,699,928 of JALAZF010000044.1, read as the reverse complement.
CGGAGCTACCTTCTCGGAGACAGATCATCAGGATGGAAAGACCGCCTCTCCAACCCCCGATGATGTGAAGTCGCATGCCCTAGCTGCTAGTCCCGTTTTTGAGCCTATACCTGTCCCTCAAAATGCGGACCCAATCACTGTTGCCCTAATCACCTCCCTCAACAGGTCCAACTTTCTGATCTTCCAACAGGGCAAAAAGATCAGCATGCTCGAGCACGCTCTCCAGGAGCAGCGTCCCTCACAGAAGCCCAGCAGTCCTTCTCCGCGGCCGCAGTCCCCTCCTCAGAAGTGTAGGCAAGATAGGTCTAGGAGTCTTTCTCCCGCACGGAGACGCTCAAGATCGGAGGAACCTGATTCAGAAGTCACCAGACGACGACACCGATCTCCCCTGCGGAGATCCATACGCTCTTCCACTCCAAAGAGGACCAGGCCTTCGAGGAACCATCACGAGCACCGCAAATCACATAGGCATTCTCCCCGACGTAGTAGAAGCCACGGATGCAGCAATTCCCCCTGTCGGTCATCCAGCGCCAACAGTGACGACGATGTCCATGGACCCATATCTAAGGAGGTCATGGACATGCGCATTCCTCGCGGACTGGAGAAGCCACCTCCTCTGGCCACTTACGACGGGACCACCGACCTAGGTGAGCATATAGAAAATATTGAAGCCATGCTCCACTATCATAATGTAAGTGGGGCTATTAAATTCAGGTTGTTCCCCATCACTCTCAGGAAGGGGGCCATGGCCTGGTTCAAGCGGCTTCCCCGAGGTTCGGTCACGTCTTGGAAGGATCTAAAGAACCAGTTTGCTTGCCATTTTACCGCCTCCCGACGACATCCCAAGTCGGAGGCCATGCTGGAAGCCATTATGCAGGGCAAGGATGAGCCCTTGCGTGCATATATCGAGCATTTCAAAAAGGAGGTTGTTGAGGTCCGCAGGACAGACTATATGAAGAAGTATCTCCTCGAAAAAGGGTTGAGACCGAAGAGCGAATTCCGTAAGGCGGTGGGCATAGAGCCTCCTCTCACCTTGGCCAAATTACTCCGTAAAGCTCAATGGTATATACAATATGAGGAGAAAGAGGCGGCATATAAAGCCCAGGACTCTAGGGATCAGGAGGGTTCCCGGGCAACAAAAAAAGATGAATCAGAGGCCCCCAGACGCGATAGAGAGACAACGAGACGATCGTCCTGGTGAAAGTAAGGGACCCGCTGGTCGTTTTACAGAATATACCCAACTTACTGCTCCCCGCGAGTGCATTCTTTTCGAATGCATCAACGTGGAGTTCAAGCAGGGGGTGTCCGGTTCCCCAAACCAACATCGTCTAAGGGCAACATGGACAAGAGTAAATATTACCGCTTCCACTGCAGCCACGACCACGTGACTGAAGACTGCGTGCACCTGAAGGACGCTATTGAAATCCTCATCAAGAAGGGTCACTGTTGTACCCCAAATTTTACCCTCAGATATTCTGATCGTTTGCATATCATTGTGAGTCAGTCATTTTTGCACTAATCATCAATCATGCGCTTTTTGTCGAATTTGTCATTCCACTTTAAATTTGTTTTCATTATCTTAGATTATTTAAAATTAATTTAGTGTGTATTCTTAATTTAGTTTATATTTTTAATCTACTTTATATTTTTTGTTTTAGTTTATGGTTAATATAGTTTATCTTTTTACATGGTTCATATTTAATTTAGTTTATTTTAATTATAATTTTAATTTTTAAACTTAATTTAATTTTTTTACTTTAGTTTAGAATTTTTTTATTTGATTTAGTTTTAATAGAATTTATCTTAATTTAGTCTGTTTAATTAGTTTAGTTAATATCCTAATTTAATTTATATTTTAATTTCAACTTAATTAGTTTTTATTTATTTTTTAGTTAAAACAATCTTTCAATTAATTTTAATTTAGTTTAAGTTTATCTTTTTTTATTATTTTTATTTTAGATTAGGTTATTTTAGTATATTTATATTTGTTTTACTTTACAAAATCATTACAACAAAAATTCCAAAAAATAAGTAGTAAGGAAACACATCCACTTAAACCCACTACACTACAAACTTTGACCAAGCTCCAAAGTCTTATTTCAATTTCAGTACGACAAGCAACATCCTTATAGCAAAATGGAAAACATGCTTCACTCCCAAATTCAAAGCCTCTGCTTCACCTTGCCCCTGCGTTTCAGTTTTCACCCAAATGCAACCTGCAACTTTCTGCAGCAAGACAACACTACCTCACTGCATCAAAACCTTGCGACCAAAACCTGCTATCACTGCTGACCCACATCCATGTTAACATTCTGCTACCTATTCTGCTACCTCTCTGCTGCTATCCTACATACAAACACAAGACAAATCAACAGTTATAATTCTGCCATGAAAGAGATTTTTCACAATAGAGAAACAAGAGAAACTTGGTGAGGAAGTTTGCTTTCCTTAATTTAAGAAAGAGAAATCAGAAGGAAGAAAAAAAAAATAAGAAAACGGACGCTCATTTTCATCTCCACACAATCTCCATCTCAAACTCACAACCTCCAACAGAACTCTCTCAATTGCGAAACATATTCCCTTCACCTCCATATTTCATACCATCCACCATAAACCATCACGAACCTCAACCGTTTTGCTCTTCCCAAATCCACCACTCTCATCAATTCACAGAGCCTTCACTAAAATCCAAATCCACGACCTCTCCACCTTCAATCATCATTCTCTTCATATCAACATCACTTTTCACTATTTCCCGTCACCGGCAGCGTCGGGCACAAACTATCCACATCCAAATTGAAAAAGAGAAGGAGAGAAACTGAGTCAGAGAGAGAGAACCCCCATCTTCCGGCCACGTTACCACCAACCACTCAATCACCCAAACCTTGCTCAATACCGAAAACCACCAAACAACCACGCCGCACACCCTGTAGCAGGCGCATCAATCATCTCTTTCGTGCCGTCATCCGCATAACGATTCACCTAATCCTTCAACCTCATGAAAACTCCTTCAAACAACCATAACCCATCAACAACAGAACGAATCAGAAGAAGAAGAGATTCAGATACCAAGCACAAAACAAAATCAAAACCATCATAAACCTGGATCGTGAATGAAATCAGACCAAAAACACGAAGCAAAATCAAGTGAATCGGGCAAGAGATTAAGGCAATCGCAAGGTTGAAACGAGTTGATGATTGGATCCCTTTCTGACCGTGTTTTCCTCCATCATGACTTGAGCGTTTTCCTATTCACTTCACCTATGTGCGTATTCCCATCCCCTTATTCTTTTTCTTCTGACTTGTACTTTATTTCAAGGTTTTTTTTGTTGCTTTAAGTTTTTGTTGTTGTGACAATGGGCTCTGAGCCCGAGTTGAATCTGTGACGCACACCACCCTCAATTCCCATTTAAGCCCAACCTGTACCCTTCATGGTCCATTAGGTTTTAGTTTCTAATTAACCAGGTTAACTTTTGTTTAGAATTAGAATTTAGTTTTATTTATTTATTTAATTTAGATATTAAACTAGAAATTAGGTTAGTTAATTAATTTAGCTAATTAAAAGTTAGTTGACAGTTAACTAGTCTTAGTTTTATTAGTTAATTAGTCTCTTTTAGAATTTTAAGTTAATTAGTTTTAATCAAATGTTAACTAGTAATTAGTAATTAGGCTTAGTTATTTATTAGGATTAGTTAACTAGTTAATTAATTTAGAATTTAGTTAATTAGTTTTAATTAGATTTTATTTATTAGATTTTAATTCTTAATTTTATATTTTCATTGTAGTCGATTCCCGATTTTCATTTTCATTTCTAATTGCACTTACTGTACATATTGCTGTTTATTATACACTTGACCCGAGGTTTTTCCTCCCTGTTTCTCTGTTTACCATTCCAAAGGAAAGGACCCTATAGTTGACCGCCGCGTCATTTAGGATAGCCTTGTCCATCATTCCCTTGTCTCACGCCGCCGCGCGATCGAGACTTTTCTTCCCTTTTAACCTGACCTTAGGTTTAGAGTCGTCGTGCTCTATTTAGGTGTTCCGCCGCGGACACTTCTTTCCCCGTTTTACCTATCCTAAGGTTTGGAGTCGCCGCACTCCACGTAGGTGTCTTGCTGTCAGACCCTACTTTCCCTTTGAACCTTGACCACAGTCAAGAGTTCTTTACCCCCATTGAGGGGAACTACAGACGCTCTGATTTCTCAAGTTCATTTTGAGAATACGTAGGCATAGGATTGCGAGATCCTAGCGAGCCACCTTTTTATTTTTCCACCTTTTACCTTTACATCTGATGCTCTCTCGGATTCCACCCTTTTTTACCTTTATATCCGATGCTTTCTCGGATTCCACATTTTCTTTTTACACCCTTTTACCCCGTATTGCGGGGAACTACGAATGCTCTGATTCCATTCCCGTCAGGATACGTAGGCACGAGATGCGATGTCTTGGCGAGCATACTTAGTGTATATACCCCTAGGTCTTTCTTTACCTTAGCACTTTTCTTTAGCAAGCAAACTTTGACATAACACAAACTAACAAGAGGTTCCCGTAGAGTACTACGGATACTTAGGATGCTAACACCTTCCCTTAGTATAACCAACCCCCGAACCAAGATTCTCTTATTAGGGTTTTCGTTCTTTACCCTTTCCTTTGGATAAATCAAAGCTTGGTGGTGAATTTCAAAGTTTTGTGATGCAAGTTAATTAATAGCTTGTTATCCGATTCTCATCGCAACATAAATGGCGACTTCACTGGGGATACACTCCCCTAAGAGGGTTAAGCCTATCTTGTTTGTATTTGCGTTATTTATATGTTTGCTTTCTTGTACATTTGTATATTTTAATCTGTATATATTTGTATACCTGTTTTGCTTGGGATTTTCTGTATGCAGGGTTGCTACTATCGAGTGGTGAGATAAGTCCTATACCCGGACTTGAGCGTACAATTATGATAGGAAGATGGTATTCAAGGAGGCTTTGAGGGAGTCGAATCCTGAAAAGTTGAATTGAGACACCATCACTCAGTTGAGGCCCTCTTGAGAGTCTAGTCATGTTGAACGAATTCGTTCGTGAGACGTGCTACTCTCAACCTAGGAGCCCATGATATTGAGAACCGTAGTTACCAAACCCCACTTAATCCTTTTTAGGATATAGTGCGGTGACCATGATGGAGTCTATTTCTGAATTGGTTGTCACGCAATACTACACTCAGACGAGATCCTCTTGAGAATTTTATTGATTACCAAGTCATCTGGGAAATTCTTAAAATCCGAAAGATGGATTGTCGACTCTGGAAACTTCTTAGAACCCTGTTTTACAGATACAAGAACCCTAGAACACACCCTTGGATTGGTTCTTTACCCAGACTCCATGCTGTGATCTCGAACCCTTGATCCTGTTGCATGCGTTTTGCATCCTGTTTGCATTGCATTGCATATCATTTGCATCTTTGCATGATTCATTGCAAGCGTCTGTCTATCCAGTTACTTATTTCCAGTGGTCTCTATATTCCAGAGTCTATCTGTGAGTCGTCAAGATAATGCCTCGACACCGATACCAGACTAGAGCTGACTACAGACGCAAGTTGTTAGAACAAGACGTACACAATGCTGAGATCCGAATGGAGATCGATGACCTTAAGTCAAGCGTGACCAAACTCACTGAGGTGATTCAAGTTTTGATTGCTAGGGGAGAGCAACCTCAAAGGACCGTCATCCAGGAGTTTTCAAATGCTGATCCTCAACCTGTTCAGGTGTCACCTTCAAGTTGGCCAGAGTTTGATTTGCCACACAGTTATCCTCCGCCTCTTGCATTTGCTGCTACGGTTGGTCAGACTGACATGCGAGCTCGAGCTCCTCAACGTTCGGCTGCAGGACATAACCAGTACCATAATAGGAATCATTTTGATCCTATTCCCATGAAGTACACTGAACTGTATCCTGGACTGGTGGAGCAAGGTTTGATTACCACAAGGCCTTTACCTCTTCCAAATCCTCTGCCAGCTGGATTTAGGTCTGATCTCCACTGTGCATTCCATGAAGGTGCCGCAGGCCACGACTTGGAAAATTTCTATGCACTAAAGGCTAGAGTGCGTGATTTGATTAAGACTGGAATTCTCAATTTTCGTGACAATCCTAATGTCCAGGACAACCCTCTGCCAGGGCACGCTGTCATACCCCAAATTTGTCGTACCTGTTTATATTTTCATCTGTACATCTACCCACTGACAATTATTCAGAAAAATCCAAAAAAGTGTGTTGTCTTCAACTTCATCTCTCTTTTATTTCTTATTCTTTTATTTTAAGTCATGCCTACTATTTAACCTGTTTTATCCAATTTAATATCCATATAAAATCCAATGTCCATCTCCATTTTCACTTTCTATTTCTTATCAATTTCTTGTCCATGGATATCCTTTTATTTTCTCAATTAAACCATATCCACTTTTAATATTCGTTTCAAAACCTTTTTTAGTCATCCATTTTCTGATAAACTCATTTTTATTATCTTTTCTACTTTAATGTCCATATCCAATTCCGTTTGTTAAGTCCATTATCAAATCCATATCCATTTTTGAAACTAATTTTTTTATCTTAATCCATCATATCCATCTTTCTAATTCAAATTCCACTTGCATAAGTATTGCTAATCCCATTTTCTCTCCTAGACCATTTCAATATCCATTCACCAAGAAAAATTTCACAAAAATAATAGAAGACCCATAAGGTTAAAGTCCATCAAGCTTATTACTTTGTTTCAAGCACATTACACAAAATTTGTAACATCAAAATTCACAAGAGCTACTACACAGTACCATTGCCAATATCCATGAGTCTCAATAGGCAAGCCATCACCTTTGTACCACGCAATATTATTGATAACGGCCAGGCCCCACTGCCATATCATGCCATTTTGCTACACTATACCACCTGCACAATATCACACGACACTTTTTCTTTTTTATGAGTGAACAAGACAAAAAAAAAACAATAGTAATAACCTCGCCCTTCAACATGCCAACTCACATAAATTGTTTTCCTCAAACGTGATCCCACCATCAAACATCAACCATTCAGCCAATACTTTCCATCAAACATCCAAAAGAAATCATTCACCAAAATCCAACGTACATAAAACGGTGGACTACAAGCGCACCATATGACCCACAACCAATTTCCATTCACACAAGCCTTACACCAAATTCCAGCTCATCAATTTCTTTTGATTCCCGAATTCACCCTCCTTCCACTTTATAAAATAAGTCCCAGTCTCACTCACGAGGGGGAGGTTCGAAAAAAGCGCACTAAAACTCTGCAGAAATCAACAAATCAAGCCTAAAAAAAAACCAAATTTTTTTTAACCCGTACTCAAAAAACCTCTTCAACCCAGAAACTCTTCATAAACCAATACCACCACTCTTCCTCTTCATCACCTTCTATCTCGACACCATAGCCACTCCTTTAAATTTTTCACAGAACAAACTTTCAAACGGACCCTTCAATACAACCCCAACCGTAACCTCTGTTCAAACCTTCACACAATCACCAGTCATTCTTCGTACCACAACCCTAAAATCCATTCCCTCTGAGCTCTCTCCTTCAAACCACTATTCAAACTCACAACCACCATTTTTTTTTCGCACCATTCACAAACCTTAAACCGTCATCAATCTTCCATAACCCTCAGAACAATACCGCAACACCATCTCCAAACTTTCCTCAACCTTCAAACCAACACAAATCAACAAACCTTCAAACCCAGGTTCAGAAACAGAGTGAGACGAAGAGAAAATAGAGTGAGATTCGAAACCCAACCTTTCAAAACCCAGTTGCATCCCATTACCCATACCGGACCGTGAAATGAGAAGAGGATTGAAAATGAAATGAAACAAATCGGACACTAGCAAATCGAACCTGGACGAAAGCAAAGCGAGAAATGGGAGAGATCAAAAGTCACTTGAAAAAGGTTGAAACTCGGACTTACTGTTCCTCCTCGAAACCGTGTTTTTTTTCAGAGGACCTTCGTTTTGTTTTATTTTCAGAGAGCGTTGATGTTTTGTTACCCTCTTGTTATGGTTTAAAGCGTGTTGACCTAGATTTTTATTTTATTTTTTCTTTTTAAAGAGGCTGATCTTATTTTGTCTGGTGGCTGGGCCTTAGAGCCTATGCATTTTCTTATTACACATACCCACGTGATATTACACACTGCCCTGTTTTTATTTTGATGAAGAAAAGCCATCATTTTTTTTTTTTTCAAATTGGGTTTTGTTATATTTGATTTGGTTTAAAAGAATGGAAGCCTGATGATATGGTTGAAGGCGACCCATGTCTCTTCGTCCGTTTTTGGTGGGCTTTCAAGCCCGTTGCCACTTTGAAGAAGTTGGAGGGACTTATGAGCCCATGTGCCCTATATTCTCACTCACCCCTTACCATATTCACCCCCTTAACCTTGCTTTGTTAAGTCTTTATTGTTTTATTTTATTTTCTAAAAAATATTTTACTTATCCTAAAAAATATGATACTTGTTTAGTAATTTATCCTTTTTTATTATGGCCAAAGATATAATACACTTCATGATTTAATCAAATCGATTAAATTTTGATTTATTTGAGGCCTACCCATTTATTTATTTTTATTTCAATTTATTCACTATTTTTGCATTTATTTTGGGTCAATGAAAACCAAACATCGACGATTTGTCGATTTTTTGACTTAATCTCGATAAAGGTGAGACCTTTATTATTTTTCATGTCATTTTCAATTTTATTTTATTTCTATCATTTTTGTTTCATTTACATTTATTTTGGGGTCAATGAAAACCAAATATCGACCGATTTATCGATTTCTCGATTAAATCTCGATAAAGGTGAGACCTTTATCTTTTCTTATCATTTTCGATTTTATTTCATTTTCATTATTTTTGTCCATTATTCTTATTCATTTTGGGTCAATGAAAACCAAATATCGATCGATTTATCGATTTCTCGATTAAATCTCGATAAAGGTGAGACCTTTGCTCGTTTTCCTATTTATTTCGATTTTATTTCATTTCTATTCATTTTTATTATGTTTATTCATTTTGGGTCCATGAAAACTAAATATCGATTGATTTATCGATTCCTCGATTAAATCTCGATAAAGGTGAGACCTTTATGCTTTCTATTCGTATTTTCGATTTAATTTCTTATTTGTCACTTTATATTTCATTTATTTTCATTTTTGGTCAATGAAAGTCAAAAGTCGTCGATTATCGATTTCTCGATTAAATTCGATTAAGACGAGACCAATTTCTATTTTATGTCAACTTTAATCTCTTGTCAATATTATCTTGTTTATTTTCCGTCGAATATTATCTTGATTATATTATCGTTCATTCTTATTCATATTCATATCATATTCACATTCACATTTATCTAATCATTTGTTCAAGCATTTGATTCCCGATTAAAACACATATTCAAATCTTTTTTTTAATTAAATCGCGAAAGAATTGAATTCTTGAGGTCAAGCACTTCTTGGGTTCTTGAGTGACCGCTATTGAGGCGCACGCCTTAGGTGACGATCACTCAACCTTTTCGCTCCTAATACACCCGTCTTAACTATTTGGACAAAAGAATGCCATTGGAATCTAGCATTCCACGTGGTACTTTTTTTGTTCATCAAACAATATTTCATAAATCAATCGAATGAAAAAGGTGTCGTTGGATCTAGCATCCCAATGATGCCCCGATTAATTGGTTGCGAGGTCGATGTCTCGTTTATCGAATAATCGTCATTTTCCCTAAAAAAACGCTTAACAAATCAAACCATTTCCAAACTAATTCTCGACTCGTCGTCGAGCCACTCTTCAAAACATTCTCGTAAGTCGATCGCCTTTTGCCTCGACATCAAATGCACACTCGCACATCTTGTGGTTTCGTTACTAGGAGCACCCCTAGGGACTAGTACCGATCCTCACCTCTTGTCGCAACCCAATTCGACCCAATCTTTTTTTCCGAACGCTTTCTTAATCACTTAACGAAAGGAGGAGATTCTTGGAATCTAGCATTCCTTGTGACTTCGAATGAATGGCTCTTAAGGTACGCCCTTAGGCTGTTATTCATTCACCCTTTAGTCTTAAAACACTTAATCTTTATCGAACATTTTTGCTATTAAATCACGAAAGAACTGAATTCTTGGAGTCTAGCATTCCTTGGATTCTTGAGTGACTGCTCTCGAGGCACGCCCTTGGGTTGTATGTCATTCAATCATTCGCCTCCTAAAATTCAAACCCTAACCCCTTCCTTTCGTGGGCGTACCACGAACTACGACTGCTCTGATTCTTTATTCTCGTCCGAATAAAGATACGTAGGCACAAGATTGCGATGATCTTGGCGAGCTACCTTTTTCTTTTTTCACCTTTTCCACACTACCATCTTTTTCTGTCAAACCCCGTAGTCGAACTACGATTGCTCTAATTCCTCATTCTCGTCCGAATGAGCATACGTAGGCCCGAGGTCGTGATGATCTTGCCGAGCACCCTATCCTTAAACCACCCCATTTTCCCTTAGCATCTTTTCCTTTTATCTTTACCTTCCCGCATTTATTTTAGAGAAGAAAACAAACAAACTTAGCTAACGAGTATCGCGATTCGAATCAAGAGGTTCCCGTTGAGTACAACGGACGTGAGGGGGTGCGCGTACCTTCCCCTCATGTAACCGACTCCCGAACCCAGAATGTGGTTGCGACGACCATGTTCTTGTCTTTTCCTCAAAGGTTTTCTCGATATTTTCCTTTCCCTCTTTTTGGGATAAATAAAGTTCGGTGGCGACTCTGTTCGAACCGTTTTCCGCGCCTTTTGCACGAGGGTCGTATTTTTTATGAATTTTCGAGGTGCGACAGATGGCGACTCTGCTGGGGACCATTTGCTCCATGCAAGAGAGAGTCGAGCCTATCTTGATTCGAATCGCTAGCTCTTTAGCTTTGTTTATATTTTTCTTCTCATTCGCTTATGTACTTGTTTTCCTGTTCCTTATTTGTGTTACCTTTTGTGCCATTGTTGGGTTGTGCTGATATTGGGAACTTTGTGAGATGGCTCTACACCCGAGTCTGAGAAAAACCCTAGGATTAGGATGGTGGTTGTGTAGTGTAGGCTTGCGTGGTCTCTTCCGCGTGAGTTGAAGCGAAAACCACCGCTTGGAGTTGATTCCCTTGGAGATTTTATTGTTGTGGCGAATCTTTGCCATGGCGGTAATATCTTCGAGGTGGGTCGTTGATCCCAAGGACCATTAACCAAATTTACCCATGGTGGTTGGTAGTGTTAATTCTATGTGAGTTAATGCGAACGCCCCAATCAGATGAGATCCCTCAAACGTATTACTTCCTGACAGTAATATTTTTGACCTCGATCTAGGATTCTGAGAACCCTATTTAGAACCCGTGTGTCGATGGTTGTGTAGTGGGCGCCTCCGAGGAATCTTTCTCGTGGGGAAGAAACGAAGACCTCACCTAGACGAGATTATTTCGAGGATATTATAGTCGGATGTCTCTTCGTCTTGGTTATAATGTTTTCGAAATATATCCATAACTCTAGGCACCTACCCGTCTTAGAAACCTACCCATGGGCTTTCTTCGATCCTAGTTGTGGTTCTTGACCCGTTTCTCTGGCCAACCTCAGAACTGTTTGAAGCTGGTTGATCCTGCGATCCTGGATCTTGCATCTTGTATAGCATCTCATATCATTGCATTGTATTGCATCTGTTATGCATCTTGCATTGCATTTTCAACCTCAGAATCTCACTTCCACTTCCTTCCTTCTCCAGTAAATCAAGCTGATTCCTCGACACCAGTACGCAACTCGAGCCAACACTAGACGAATGATGGAGCAAATTCAACAAGAGCAAGCTGCCTTTAGAGAAGAGTTGGACTCCATGAAGGGAAAGATCAACCAGATTCTCGAAGCCATTATGATGACCAGAAAAGAAGAAGAACTGCGTGAAGCCGCTGCTGCCAACAATACTGTGCAACGTCAAGCATCTACCTCAAGACTCTCAGTTCCTGTTCCCAATCCAATCAATTATGGGATACCAATGAACTTCACTCTTGCCGTTGAAGGAGTCACTTCTCAACCACTACCAACATCCGGAGTCACTATTGGAGCTATTCCGCAAGCCCAACCTGCCAGCACTCAGATTCCTATCCCTCATGCTGAAGAGAATCTGGTAGACCAGTACGATGAAGTTCAAAACTACCATGCTGCTATACCAATTGCCAATCCTGCTGCTCAGGATTCTGAAGCCATGAAGATGTGTCGTGATTTAGCTGAGAAACTCCGAGTCATGGAGGGATGCAACACAACTTCTTTGAATGCTCTGGATATGTGCTTGGTGCCAGATGTTGTCATTCCTCCCAAGTTCAAAGTACAAGATTTCCCAAAGTACAAAGGCCTCAGTTGTCCTCACATGCATCTAAGAATGTACTGCCGTAAGATGGTTGCCCATGCCAAAGATGAAAAGCTGATGATCCATTGCTTCCAAGACAGTCTGTCTGGGGTATCTCTTGAGTGGTATATGCAGCTGGAGCGTAGCAATGTGCGCACTTGGGATGATCTAGCTGATGCATTTGTCAAGCAATACAAGTACAACACTGACATTGCTCCGAATCGTACTCAACTTCAGAGTATGGCTCAAAAGGACAACGAATCCTTTAAGGAGTATGCGCAACACTGGAGAGAGCTAGCTGCAAGGGTGCACCCACCTCTTGTTGATCGTGAACTGATTGATATCTTCATGGGTACTTTGCAAGGCCAGTACTATGAGAACCTGATTGGCAATGTCTCAGCAGGATTCTCTGATTTGGTGATCGTTGGTGAAAGAATCGAAGAAGGTCTGAAAAGCGGAAAGATCCAAGGAGGTTCCAGCAGCCAGTCTCAAGCCAAGAAGCCCTTCAATGGATACAAAAAGAAAGAGGGCGAAACAAATGTTGTCCAAGCTCAGAAAGGGCAAGCTCAACAACAAGCTCCTCCTCCAATGCCTTTCCAAATGCCATACTTCCAGTATCCGTATGTTGTTGCTGCGCAATATGCACCAATGCCTTATCATCCAGCTTTTCAAGCTGTTGAAGCTCCAATGCCTCAGCAACAGGCTCCTCAGCAACAGTCATACAATCAGCAAGGGTATCAGTATCCTCCTCAACATCAACAACAGAGACCTGCTCAACAACGTCAGCCTAATCAACAAAGGACAAGGAGGCCAGATAGAGACTTTGATCATCTGACAACGACATATGCTCAGATGTTTGCTCAATTGATGGAGAAGAAGGCAATCGCTCTGAGGGACCTAGCTCCTCCAACTGTCATTCCTCTAGATTATGACGCTAATGCTCATTGCGAGTTTCATAAGGGCGCTCCAGGGCATACGATCGAGGACTGCAGAGCTTTCAAACACAAGGTTCAGGACATGATCGACTCAAAGTTTCTCACGTTCAATGGGAAGGCTCCAAGCGTCATCAACAACCATCCGCCGCCACCAAAATAGTGCCAGCATCAAAATCAAGTCAAATCAAGTCAAGTCAAGTTTATTCCCCAAAGAAGGCAGACATGTTGCCATTCCACCATTTACCTCCTTGCATTTTGTCTTTGTTTGTTTAAGTATTGTGTGCTTTGAACATTGTCATTTGTATTTGGTTTTCTTAATGTAATGATTATGCATGTTTTGAATCAGTTATGTCGTATTCACTCATTGTTTCCATTTACTGCAAATCACCGACACATCTATCCACTTCACTCTCATTATTAACTGTTGTTAGCAATGATTGGAGGGAGGATGATGACAACGAAATACCCATAATTGCAAAATGTATGCTTTTGGACAGAATCTCATCGATGATGTACAGGCATTATTTCGATCCCCCTAAACACTGGAGAGATAAGGAGTTAATCCCTAGTAAATCACTTCGAGCCTAGAATTAGCAGTTTCCTTCGGATCTATAAACCCTTACACTTAACCTGGGGCAGGGTAGTGTTCAGTTAACCCGATTACGCACTCAAATCACAAAGCAAAATCCAAAAGACATGTCGGTTGTTCATCAGAGACCCATGACTTGGCAGTCACAACCCTCCAACAAAAACCAAAAAAATCAAACAAAAAATCAAAAGCTTGCTAAGTCAAACACCTCAAGGGAGACTTAGGCAAAAATCAAGACAACCCTGATGGACTCGACAAGCAAAATCAGTCCATGTAAAAGATAGGGATCAAAAGCAAAAACAAAAGAGGCCCTCAAATCCTCACCAAAAACAAAATAAGAGCCAGTGACCACTAAATCAAAACCAAAGGGTCACTGACATCCATCAAAAACAAAATAAAGTGACTGCCATTTCGAGCCAAACCTTGAATCATCACGCTTACACCGTCAACCCTTTTTGGAATACAAACCTGTGAAGATTTAACTGAACGTAGGACTGGAGATCATCACGAAGAAGGGGTGGGTACAAATTATACTTTGAGCCTAATATCCTTTGTTTCATAAACCGTAAACCAGACCACGTTACAACCCTCGAAAGACCTAATTGAGGCGAGGTTTATTCTGAAAGCATACTATTGCAAGGTTGCGTAAACTGACTCCCCATATTTGTTAATCTTCAGCATTGGTGTCATTTTCCTTGCTATATCTTTCACACCATCAAAATCAGCACACGGTTGGGCTAACGGTCCATTCGTCTCACTATCATGACACTCCAATAAACGACTCTTTTTCAAAACTTGCATGAGCATTGTATTAAGATTACCATTTGTAAATGAGAAATTTTAACTGCAAATCTGTGCTAGACATCAAAGCAATTCCAACAAGGGGCAATCAAAAAGGAACTTGGACTTTCAGTGGTGCCGACCCGAAGCAAGACTCCCTCAAAACCCACAAGCTGGGGCAAATCATTCAATAGCTCGATCAGAAGCAAGTCATATCAAAGAACATCAAATCTCAACCTCCAAAGATCAGATCGCTTCAGAACTAGTTAATCAGGGGCAGACCATTACCATGTTCAGACTGGGGCAAGACTCATTGCAGCAAGCAATCCTGATCATCAAGCACAAAGTCGTGGTCTTCTCAGAAACGACTTATCATCAAGCAATCAAACTTGAGGCTTCAAGAGCATATTCGTCTGCTTCAATCATGGCGTATTCAACAAACTGAGTGTCGAGGAAAGCAAATCCCTCCCACCGTCCAAAAGTCCAATCCGCATTGGCAACTACCCAAAAGTCCACCACGCTGGCGCCCCTCCAGACATATCCAATCACCCGTTTGCAATCATACGCATCATACGCATCGCATTCGTCATCATAAGCATCATCTGCATCATATGCATACAAAAATCAAATCATACTTCCCTCGCACTTGCATCTCCGCGCGTCGGCATTTGTATGGAACATCATTACAAAATCAAGCATTTATGCATAGTTAAGATCCAGGATCAATCTCAAGATTCCAAGACGACCTCCAGCCCAGCCAGGGGCATCTTCTTCAAATCCGTGGGCGTTCCTCACGAAGTCAAGATTTCAAAGCAATCTTCAGCCCAGTCAGGGCCATCTCCATCAGTTCATGGGCATTCCTCATGAAGTTCCTCAACCTTTCGTTGATTAAGTTGTCACCCTCAGCTCAATTAATAAATATTCCTCCGAGTCAGTGGGCGTTCCCCATTGAATCTTTTCTTCAGGTCGAACTACGGCTGCCCTGATTCTTTATTCTCGTCCGAGTAAAGATATGTAGGCACAAGATTGCATAGATCTTGGCGGGCTACCTTTCCTTTTTTCGCTGTTTACCTTCTCCAGTTTTCACTGTTTCCCTTTCCTTTTCGTATGCGTTCATAATTGATTTCTTTACTTCAACCTTTTGTTGATGTCACCAAATAAATCTTATCATATCCCCAGCAAACTTGACCTTTTGTCAATTTCCTTACTATCATCCTTTTGGTGCTAGCCTAACCCAATCAATTCAATTCAACCTTCATCCTTTTGATGTTGGTCCTCACAAATAAGAAGTTCTTATCATCTTTTTGGTGGTAGTAGCTTGTTTTGATCAGTCATCCTTTTGATGTCGTCGATCCATAAACCCTTGGTCTGTGTGTCATCCTTTTGGTGAGTGACAGCCTTGGTGTGTGTGCCCTATTATCCTTTTGGTAATAGCAGGTTGTGTTGTGCGCCATACTATCCTTTTGGTAGTAGCAGGCTGTGTGTGTGTGTGTGCCCTATTATCCTTTTGGTAATAGCAGGCTGTGTTGTGTGCCATACTATCCTTTTGGTAGTAGCAGGCTGTATGTGTGTGCCCTATTATCCTTTTGGTAATAGCAGGCTGTGTTGTGTGCCATACTATCCTTTTGGTAGTAGCAGGCTGTGTTGTGTGTCATACTATCCTTTTGGTAGTAGCAGGCTGTGTTGTGTGCCATACTATCCTTTGGTAGTAGCAGGCTGTGTTGTGTGCCATACTATCCTTTTGGTAGTAGCAGGCTGTGCGTGTGTGCCCTATTATCTCGTCGGTAATAGTAGGCTTTGACCTCATTTCCATCCTTTTGGTGGAAGGGTCTGTGGCTGTGTGTGCCCTATTATCCTTTTGGTAATAGCAGGTTGTGTTGTGTGCCCTATTACTTCGTCGGTAATAGCAGGCTTTGACCTCATTTTCCATCCTTTTGGTGGAAGGGTCTCTGTGTGTGCCCTATTATCCTTTGGGTAATAGCAGGTTGTGTTGTGTGCCCTATTACTTCGTCGGTAATAGCAGGCTTTGACCTCATTTTCATCCTTTTGGTAGAAGGGTCTGTGTGCGTGTGTGCCCTATTATCTCGTTGGTAATAGCAGGCGTTGACCTCATTTTAATCCTTTTGGTGGAAGGGTCTGTGTGCGTGAGTTTACTATCATCCTTTTGGTGATAGGTCTGTCATCCTTTTGGTGTCAGATTCTTTCTGTTATCCCAACTTCCCAATCCCTTTTCTCTCCTTCGGACAAATTTGTGGTTTTCTTCATATCTAATTGTCTTCTACCTCGAAAGACCGAACGCCGTAGTAGTTCATCTAACTCAGTTCAAGACAATTAGATAGGGGCATCTGTCATACCCCAAATTTGTCCTACCTGTTTATATTTTCATCTGTACATCTACCCACTGACAATTATTCAGAAAAATCCAAAAAAGTGTGTTGTCTTCAACTTCATCTCTCTTTTATTTCTTATTCTTTTATTTTAAGTCATACCTACTTTTTTACCTGTTTTATCCAATTTAATATCCATATAAAATCCAATGTCCATCTCCATTTTCACTTTCTATTTCTTATCAATTTCTTGTCCATGGATATCCTTTTATTTTCTCAATTAAACCATATCCACTTTTAATATTCGTTTCAAAATCTTTTTTAGTTATCCATTTTCTCATAAACTCATTTTTATTATCTTTTCTACTTTAATGTCCATATCCAATTCCGTTTGTTAAGTCCATTATCAAATCCATATCCATTTTTGAAACTAATTTTTTATCTTAATCCATCATATCCATCTTTCTAATTCAAATTCCACTTGCATAAGTATTGCTAATCCCATTTTCTCTCCTAGACCATTTCAATATCCATTCACCAAGAAAAATTTCACAAAAATAATAGAAGACCCATAAGGTTAAAGTCCATCAAGCTTATTACTTTGTTTCAAGCGCATTACACAAAATTCGCAACATCAAAATTCACAAGAACTACTACACAATACCATTGCCAATATCCATGAGTCTCAATAGGCAAGCCATCACCTTTGTACCACGCAATATTATTGATAACGGCCAGGCCCCACTGCCATATCATGCCATTTTGCTACACTATACCACCTGCACAATATCACACGACACTTTTTCTTTTTTATGAGTGTACAAGACAAAAAAAAAACAATAGTAATAACCTCACCCTTCAACATACCAACTCACATAAATTGTTTTCCTCAAACGTGATCCCACCATCAAACATTAACCATTCAGCCAATACTTTCCATCAAACATCCAAAAGAAATCGTTCACCAAAATCCAACGTACATAAAACGGTGGACCGCAAGTGCACCATATGCCCCACAACCAATTTCCATTCACACAAGCCTTACACCATATTCCAGCTCACCAATTTCTTTTGATTCCCCAATTCACCCTCCTTCCACTCTATAAAATAAGTCCCATTCTCACTCACGAGGGGGAGGTTCGAAAAAAGCACACTAAAACTCTGCAGAAATCAACAAATCAAGCCTAAAAAAAAAACCAAATTTTTTTTAACCCGTACTCAAAAAACCTCTTCAACCCAGAAACTCTTCATAAACCAATACCACCACTCTTCCTCTTCATCACCTTCTATCTCGACACCATAGCCACTCCTTCAAATTTTTCACAGAACAAACTTTCAAACGGACCCTTCAATACAACCCCAACCGCAACCTCTGTTCAAACCTTCACACAATCACCAGTCATTCTTCGTACCACAACCCTAAAATCCATTCCCTCTGAGCTCTCTCCTTCAAACCACTGTTCAAACTCACAACCACCAATTTTTTTCGCACCATTCACAAACCTTAAACCGTCATCAATCTTCCATAACCCTCAGAACAATACCGCAACACCATCTCCAAACTTTCCTCAATCTTCAAACCAACACAAATCAACAAACCTTCAAACCCAGGTTCAGAAACAGAGTGAGACGAAGAGAAAAGAGAGTGAGATTCGAAACCCAACCTTTCAAAACCCAGTTGCATCCCATTACCCATACCGGACCGTGAAATGAGAAGAGGATTGAAAATGAAATGAAACAAATCAGACACTAGCAAATCGAACATGGACGAAAGCAAAGCGAGAAACGGGAGAGATCAAGAGTCACTTGAAGAAGGTTGAAACTCGGACGTACTGTGCCTCCTCGAAACCGTGTTTTTTTCAGAGGACCTTCGTTTTATTTTATTTTCAAAGAGTGTTGATGTTTTGTTACCCTCTTGTTATGGTTTAAAGCGTGTTGACCTAGATTTTTATTTTTTTTATTTTTCTTTTATTTTTTCTTTTTAAAGAGGCTGATCTTATTTTGTCTGGTGGCTGGGCCTTAGAGCCCATGCATTTTCTTATTACACATACCCACGTGATATTACACACTGCCCTGTTTTTATTTTGATGAAGAAAAGCCATCATTTTTTTTTTCAAATTGGGTTTTGTTAGATTTGATTTGGTTTAAAAGAATGGAAGCCGGATGATATGGTTGAAGGCGATCCATGTCTCTTCGTCCGTTTATGGTGGGCTTTCAAGCCCGTTGCCACTTTGAGGAAGTTGGAGGGACTTATGAGCCCATGTGCCCCATATTCTCACTCACCCCTTACCATATTCACCCCCCTTAACCTTGCTTTGTTAAGTCTTTATTGTTTTATTTTATTTTCTAAAAAATATTTTACTTATCCTAAAAAATATGATACTTGTTTAGTAATTTATCCCATTTTATTATGGTCAATGATATAATACACTTCATGATTTAATCAAAACGATTAAATTTTGATTTATTTGAGGCCTACCCATTTATTTATTTTTATTTCAATTTATTCACTATTTTTGCATTTATTTTGGGTCAATGAAAACCAAACATCGATGATTTGTCGATTTTTCGACTTAATCTCGATAAAGGTGAGACCTTTATTAATTTTCATGTCATTTTCAATTTTATTTTATTTCTATCATTTTTGTTTCATTTACATTTATTTTGGGGTCAATGAAAACCAAATATCGATCGATTTATCGATTTCTCGATTAAATCTCGATAAAGGTGAGACCTTTATCTTTTCTTATCATTTTCGATTTTATTTCATTTTCATTATTTTTGTCCATTATTCTTATTCATTTTGGGTCAATGAAAACCAAATATCGATCGATTTCTCGATTTCTCGATTAAATCTCGATAAAGGTGAGACCTTTGCTCGTTTTCCTATTTATTTTGATTTTATTTCATTTCTATTCGTTTTTATTATGTTTATTCATTTTGGGTCCATGAAAACTAAATATCGATTAATTTATCGATTCCTCGATTAAATCTCGATAAAGGTGAAACCTTTATGCTTTGTATTCGTATTTTCGATTTAATTTCTTATTTGTCACTTTATATTTCATTTATTTTTATTTTTGGTCAATGAAAGTCAAAAGTCGTCGATTATCGATTTCTCGATTAAATCCGATTAAGACGAGACCAATTTCTATTTTATGTCAACTTTAATCTCTTGTCAATATTATCTTGTTTATTTTCCGTCGAATATTATCTTGATTATATTATCGTTCATTCTTATTCATATTCATATCATATTCACATTCACATTTATCTAATCATTTGTTCAAGCATTTAATTCCCGATTAAAACACATATTCAAATCTTTTTTTTAATTAAATCGCGAAAGAATTGAATTCTTGAGGTATAGCACTTCTTGGGTTCTTGAGTGACCGCTATTGAGGCGCACGCCTTAGGTGACGATCACTCGACCTTTTCGCTCCTAAAACACTCGTCTTAACTATTTGGACAAAAGAATGCCATTGGAATCTAGCATTCCACGTGGTACTTTTTTTGTTCATCAAACAATATTTCATAAATCAATCGAATGAAAAAGGTGTCGTTGGATCTAGCATCCCAATGATGCCCCGATTAATTGGTTGTGAGGCCGACGTCTCGTTTATCGAATAATCGTCATTTTCCCTAAAAAACGCTTAACAAATCAAACCATTTCCAAACTAATTCTCGACTCGTCGTCGAGCCACTCTTTGAAACATTCTCGTAAGTGGATCGCCTTTTGCCTCGACATCAAATGCACACTCGCACATCTTGTGGTTTCGTTACTAGGAGCACCCCTAGGGACTAGTACTGATCCTTACCTCTTGTCGCAACCCAATTCGACCCAATCTTTTTTTCCAAACGCTTTCTTAATCACTTAACGAAATGAGGAGATTCTTGGAATCTAGCATTCCTTGTGACTTCGAATGAATGGCTCTTAAGGCACTCCGTTAGGTTGTTATTCATTCACCCTTTAGTCTTAAAACACTTAATCTTTATCGGACATTTTTGCAATTAAATCACGAAAGAACTGAATTCTTGGAGTCTAGCATTCCTTGGATTCTTGAGTGACTGCTCTCGAGGCACGCCCTTGGGTTGTATGTCATTCAATCTTTCGCCTCCTAAAATTCAAACCCTAACCCCTTCCTTTCGTGGGCGTACCACGAACTACGACTGCTCTGTTTCTTTATTCTCGTTCGAATAAAGATACGTAGGCACAATATTGCGATGATCTTGGCGAGCTACCTTTTTCTTTTTCCACCTTTTCCACACTACCATCTTTTTCTGTCAAACCCCGTAGTCGAACTACGATTGCTCTAATTCCTCATTCTCGTCCGAATGAGCATACGTAGGCCCGAGGTCGCGATGATCTTGCCGAGCACCCTATCCTTAAACCACCCCATTTTCCCTTAGCATCTTTTCCTTTTATCTTTACCTTCCCGCATTTATTTTAGAGAAGAAAACAAACAAACTTAGCTAACGAGTATCGCGATTCGAATCAAGAGGTTCCCGTTGAGTACAACGGACGTGAGGGGTTGCACGTACCATCCCCTCACGTAACCGACTCCCGAACCCAGAATGTGGTTGCGACGACCATGTTCTTGTCTTTTCCTCAAAGGTTTTCTCGATATTTTCCTTTCCCTCTTTTTGGGATAAATAAAGTTCGGTGGCGACTCTGTTCGAACCGTTTTCCGCGCCTTTTGCGCGAGGGTCGTATTTTCGATGAATTTTCGAGGTGCGACAAATGGCGACTCTACTGGGGACCATTTGCTCCATGCAAGAGAGAGTCGAGCCTATCTTGATTCGAATCGCTAGCTCTTTAGCTTTGTTTATCTTTTTCTTCTCATTCGCTTATGTACTTGTTTTCCTGTTCCTTATTTGTGTTACCTTTTGTGCCATTGTTGGGTTGTGCTGACATTGGGAACTTTGTGAGATGGCTCTACACTCGAGTCTGAGAAAAACCCTAGGATTAGGATGGTGGTTGTGTAGTGTAGGCTTGCGTGGTCTCTTTCGCGTGAGTTGAAGCGAAAACCACCGCTTGGAGTAGATTCCCTTGGAGATATTATTGTTGTGGTGAATCTTTGCCATGGCGGTAATATCTTCGAGGTGGGTCGTTGATCCCAAGGACCATTAACCCAATTTACCCATGGTGGTTGGTAGTGTTAATTCTATGTGAGTTAATGCGAACGCCCCAATCAGATGAGATCCCTCGAACGTATTACTTCCTGACACTAATATTTTCGACCTCGATCTAGGATTTTGAGAACCCTATTTAGAACCCGTGTGTCGATGGTTGTGTACTGGGCGCCTCCGAGGAATCTTTCTCGTGGGGAAGAAACGAAGACCTCACCTAGACGAGATTATTTCGAGGATATTATAGTCGGATGTCTCTTCGTCTTGGTTATAATGTTTTCGAAATATATCCATAACTCTAGGCACCTACCCGTCTTAGAAACCTACCCATGGGCTTTCTTCGATCCTAGCTGTGGTTCTTGACCCGATTCTCCGGCCAACCTCAGAACTGTTTGAAGCTGTTTGATCCTGCGATCCTGGATCTTGCATCTTGCATAGCATCTCATATCATTGCATTGCATTGCATCTGTTATGCATCTTGCATTGCATTTTCAACCTCAGAATCTCACTTCCACTTCCTTCCTTCTTCAGTAAATCAAGCTGATTCCTCGACACCAGTACGCAACTCGAGCCAACACTAGACGAATGATGGAACAAATTCAACAAGAGCAAGCTGCCTTCAGAGAAGAGTTGGACTCCATGAAGGGAAAGATCGACCAGATTCTCGAAGCCATTATGATGGCCAGAAAAGAAGAAGAACTGCGTGAAGCCGCTGCTGCCAACAATACTGTGCAAGGTCAAGCATCTACCTCAAGACACTCAGTTCCTGTTCCCAATCCAATCAATTATGGGATACCAATGAACTTCACTCTTGCCGCCGAAGGAGTCACTTCTCAACCACTACCAACATCTGGAGTCACTATTGGAGCTATTCCGCAAGCCCAACCTGTCAGCACTCAGATTCCTATCCCTCATGCTGAAGAGAATCTGGTAGACCAGTACGATGAAGTTCAAAACTACCATGATGCTATCCCAATTGCCAATCCTGCTGCTCAGGATTCTGAAGCCATGAAGATGTGTCGTGATCTAGCTGAGAAACTCCGAGTCATGGAGGGACGCAACACAACTTCTTTGAATGCTCTGGATATATGCTTGGTGTCAGATGTTGTCATTCCTCCCAAGTTCAAAGTACAAGACTTCCCAAAGTACAAAGGCCTCAGTTGTCCTCACATGCATCTAAGAATGTATTACCGTAAGATGGCTGCCCATGCCAAAGATGAAAAGCTGATGATCCATTGCTTCCAAGACAGTCTGTCTGGGGCATCTCTTGAGTGGTATATGCAGCTGGAGCGTAGCAATGTGCGCACTTGGGATGATCTAGCTGATGCATTTGTCAAACAATACAAGTACAACACTGACCTTGCTCCGAATCGTACTCAACTTCAGAGTATGGCTCAAAAGGACAACGAATCCTTTAAGGAGTATGCGCAACGCTGGAGAGAGCTAGCTGCAAGGGTGCACCCACCTCTTGTTGATCGTGAACTGATTGATATCTTCATGGGTACTTTGCAAGGCCAGTACTATGAGAAGCTGATTAGCAATGTCTCAGCAGGATTCTCTGTTTTGGTGATCGTTGGTGAAAGAATCGAAGAAGGTCTGAAAAGCGGAAAGATCCAAGGAGGTTCCAGCAGCCAGTCTTAAGCCAAGAAGCCCTTCAATGGATACAAAAAGAAAGGGCGAAACAAATGTTGTCCAAGCTCAGAAAGGGCAAGCTCAACAATAAGCTCCTCCTCCAATGCCTTTCCAAATGCCCTACTTCCAGTATCCGTATGTTGCTGCTGCGCAATATGCACCAATGCCTTATCATCCAGCTGTTCAAGTTGTTCAAGCTCCAATGCCTCAACAACAGGCTCCTCAGTAACAGTCATACAATCAGCAAGGGTATCAGTATCCTCCTCAACATCAACAACAGAGACCTGCTCAACAACGTCAGCCTAATCAACAAAGGACAAGGAGGCCAGATAGAGACTTTGATCATCTGCCAACGACATATGCTCAGATCTTTGCTCAATTGATAGAGAAGAAGGCAATCGCTCTAAGGGACCTAGCTCCTCCAACTGTCATTCCTCCAGATTATGACGCTAATGCTCATTGCGAGTTTCATCAGGGCACTCCAGGGCATACGATCGAGGACTGCAGAGCTTTCAAACACAAGGTTCAGGACATGATCGACTCAAAGTTTCTCACGTTCAATGGGAAGGCTCCAAGCGTCATCAACAACCATCCGCCGCCACCAAAATAGTGCCAGCATCAAAATCAAGTCAAATCAAGTCAAGTCAAGTCAAGTCTATTCCCCGAAGAAGGCAGTCATGTTGCCATTCCACCATTTACCTCCTTGTATTTTGTCTTTGTTGGTTTAAGTATTATGTGCTTTGAACATTGCCGTTTGTATTTGGTTTTCTTAATGTATTGATTATGCATGTTTTGAATCAGTTATGTCGTATTCACTCATTGTTTCCATTTACTGCAAATCACCGACACATCTATCCACTTCACTCTCTTTATTAACTGTTGTTAGCAATGATTGGAGGGAGGATGATGACAACGAAATACCCATAATTGCATAATGTATGCTTTCGGACAGAATCTCGTTGATGATGTACAAGCATTATTTCGATCCCCCTAAACACTGGAGAGATAAGGAGTTAATCCCTAGTAAATCACTTCGTGCCTAGAAGTAACAGTTTCCTTCGGATCTATAAACCCTTACACTTAACCTGGGGCAGGGTAGTGTTCAGTTAACCCAATTACGCACTCAAATCACAAAGCAAAATCCAAAAGACATGTCGGTTGTTCATCAGAGACCCATGACTTGGCAGTCACAACCCTACAACAAAAACCAAAAAAATCAAACAAAAAATCAAAAGCCTGCTAAGTCAAACACCTCAAGGGAGACTTAGGTAAAAATCAAGACAACCCTGATGGACTCGACAAGCAAAATCAGTCCATGTAAAAGATAGGGATAAAAAGCAAAAACAAAAGAGGCCCTCAAATCCTCACCAAAAACAAAATAAGAGCCAGTGACCACCAAATCAAAACCAAAGGGTCACTGACATCCATCAAAAACAAAATAAAGTGACTGCCATTTTGAGCCAAACCTTGAATCATCACGCTTACACCGTCAACCCTTTTTGGAATACAAACCTGTGAAGATTTAACTGAACGTAGGACTAGAGATCATCACGAAGAAGGGGTGGGTACAAATTATACTTTGAGCCTAATATCCTTTGTTTCATAAACCGTAAACCAGACCACGTTACAACCCTCGAAAGACCTAATTGAGGCGAGGTTTATTCTGAAAGCATACTATTGCAAGGTTGCGTAAACTGACTCCCCATATTTGCTAATCTCCAGCATTGGTGTCATTTTCCTTGCTATATCTTTCACACCATCAAAATCAGCACACGGTTGGGCTAACGGTCCATTCGTCTCAGTATCACGACACTCCAATAAACGACTCTTTTTCAAAACTTGCATGAGCATTGTATTATGATTACCATTTGTAAATGAGCAATTTTAACTGCAAATCAGTGCTAAACATCAAAGCAATTCCAACAAGGGGCAATCAAAAAGGAACTTGGACTTTCAGTGGTGCCGACCCGAAGCAAGACTCCCTCAAAACCCACAAGCTGGGGCAAATCATTCAATAGCTCGATCAGAGGCAAGTCATATCAAAGCACATCAAATCTCAACCTCCAAAGATCAGATCGCTTCAGCACTAGTTAATCAGGGGCAGACCATTACCATGTTCAGACTAGGGCAAGACTCATTGCAGCAAGCAATCCTGATCATCAAGCACAAAGTCGTGGTCTTCTCAGAAATGACTTATCATCAAGCAATCAAACTTGAGGCTTCAAGAGCATATTCGTCTGCTTCAATCATGGCGTATTCAACAAAATGAGTGTCGAGGAAATCAAATCCCTCCCACCGTCCAAAAGTCCAATCCGCATTGGCAACTACCCAAAAGTCCACCACGCTGGTGCCCCTCCAGACATATCCAATCACCCGTTTGCAATTATACGCATCATACGCATCGCATTCGTCATTATAAGCATCATCTGCATCATATGCATACAAAATTCAAATCATACTTCCCTAGCACTTGCATCTCCGGGCGTCGGCATTTGCATGGAACATCATTACAAAATCAAGCATTTATGCATAGTTAAGATCCAGGATCAATCTCAAGATTCCAAGACGATCTCCAACCCAGCTAGGGGCATCTTCTTCAAATCCATGGGCGTTCCTCATGAAGTCAAGATTTCAAAGCAATCTTCAGCCCAGTCAGAGGCATCTCCATCACTTCATGGGCGTTCCTCATGAAGTTCCTCAACCTTTCGTTGATAAAGTTGTCACCCTCAGCTCAATTAATAAATATTCCTCCGAGTCAGTGGGCGTTCCTCATTGAATCTTTTCTTCAGGTCGAACTACGGCTGCCCTGATTCTTTATTCTCGTCCGAGTAAAGATACGTAGGCACAAGATTGCATAGATCTTGGCGGGTTACCTTTCCTTTTTTCGCTGTTTACCTTCTCCGGTTTTCACTGTTTCCCTTTCCTTTTCGTATGCGTTCATAATTGATTTCTTTACTTCAACCTTTTGTTGATGTCCCCAAATAAATCTTATCATATCCCCAGCAAACTTGACCTTTTGTCAATTGCCTTACTATCATCCTTTTGGTGCTAGCCTAACCCAATCAATTCAATTCAACCTTCATCCTTTTGATGTTGGTCCTCACAAATAAGAAGTTCCTATCATCCTTTTGGTTGTAGTAGCTTGTTTTGATCAGTCATCCTTTTGGTGTCGCCGATCCATAAACCCTTGGTCTGTGTGTCATCCTTTTGGTGAGTGACAGCCTTGGTGTGTGTGCCCTATTATCCTTTTGGTAATAGCAGACTGTGTTGTGCACCATACTATCTTTTTGGTAGTAGCAGGCTGTGTGTGTGTGTGCCTTATTATCCTTTTGGTAATAGCAGGCTGTGTTGTGTGCCATACTATCCTTTTGGTAGTAGCAGGCTGTGTGTGTGTGCCCTATTATCCTTTTGGTAATAGTAGGCTGTGTTGTGTGCCATATTATCCTTTTGGTAGTAGCAGGCTGTGTTGTGTGCCATACTATCCTTTTGGTAGTAGCAGGCTGTGTTGTGTGCCATACTATCCTTTTGGTAGTAGCAGGATGTGTTGTGTGCCATATTATCCTTTTGGTAGTAGTAGGCTGTGTTGTGTGCCATACTATCCTTTTGGTAGTAGCAGGCTGTGCGTGTGTGCCCTATTATCTCGTCGGTAATAGCAGGCTTTGACCTCATTTCCATCCTTTTGGTAGAAGGGTCTGTGGGTGTGTGTGCCCTATTATCCTTTTGGTAATAGTAGGTTGTGTTGTGTGCCCTATTAATTCGTCGGTAATAGCAGGCTTTGACCTCATTTTCCATCCTTTTGGTGGAAGGGTCTGTGTGTGTGCCCTATTACTTCGTCGGTAATAGCAGGCTTTGACCTCATTTTCATCCTTTTGGTGGAAGGGTCTGTGTGCGTGTGTGCCCTATTATCTCGTCGGTAATAACAAGCGTTGACCTCATTTTCATCCTTTTGGTGGAAGGGTCTGTGTGCGTGAGTTTACTATCATCCTTTTGGTGATAGGTCTGTCATCCTTTTGGTGTCAGATTCTTTCTGTTATCCCAACTTCCCAATCCCTTTTCTCTTCTTCGGACAAATTTGTGGTTTTCCTCATATCTAATTGTCTTCTACCTCAAAAGACCGAACGCCGTAGCAGTTCATCTAACTCAGTTCAAGACAATTAGATAGGGGCATCTGTCATACCCCAAATTTGTCCTACCTGTTTATATTTTCATCTGTACATCTACCCACTGACAATTATTCAGAAAAATTCAAAAAAGTGTGTTGTCTTCAACTTCATCTCTCTTTTATTTCTTATTCTTTTATTTTAAGTCATACCTACTTTTTAACCTGTTTTATCCAATTTAATATCCATATAAAATCCAATGTCCATCTCCATTTTCACTTTCTATTTCTTATCAATTTCTTGTCCATGGATATCCTTTTATTTTCTCAATTAAACCATATCCACTTTTAATATTCGTTTCAAAACCTTTTTCAGTTATCCATTTTCTCATAAACTCATTTTTATTATCTTTTCTACTTTAATGTCCATATCCAATTCCGTTTGTTAAGTCCATTATCAAATCCATATCCATTTTTAAAACTAATTTTTTATCTTAATTCATCATATCCATCTTTCTAATTCAAATTCCACTTGCATAAGTATTGCTAATCCCATTTTCTCTCCTAGACCATTTCAATATCCATTCACCAAGAAAAATTTCACAAAAATAATAGAAGACCTATAAGGTTAAAGTCCATCAAGCTTATTACTTTGTTTCAAGCGCATTACACAAAATTTGCAACATCAAAATTCATAAGAACTACTACACAGTACCATTGCCAATATCCATGAGTCTCAATAGGCAAGTCATCACCTTTGTACAACACAATATTATTGATAACGGCCAGGCCCCACTGCCATATCATGAAATTTTGCTACACTATACCACCTGCACAATATCACACGACACTTTTTCTTTTTTATGAGTGAACAAGACAAAAAAAAACAATAGTAATAACCTCACCGTTCAACATGCCAACTCACATAAATTGTTTTCCTCAAACGTGATCCCACCATCAAACATCAACCATTCAGCCAATACTTTCCATCAAACATCCAAAAGAAATCGTTCACCAAAATCCAACGTACATAAAACGATGGACCGCAAGCGCACCATATGACCCACAACCAATTTCCATTCACACAAGCCTTACACCAAATTCCAGCACATCAATTTCTTTTGATTCCCCAATTCACCCTCCTTCCACTCTATAAAATAAGTCCCATTCTCACTCACGAGGGGGAGGTTCGAAAAAAGCACACTAAAACTCTGCAGAAATCAACAAATCAAGCCTAAAAAAAAAACCAAAATTTTTTTAACACGTACTCAAAACACCTCTTCAACCCAGAAACTCTTCATAAACCAATACCACCACTCTTCCTCTTCATCACCTTCTATCTCGACACCATAGCCACTCCTTCAAATTTTTCACAGAACAAACTTTCAAACGGACCCTTCAATACAACCCCAACCGCAACCTCTGTTCAAACCTTCACACAATCACCAGTCATTCTTCGTACCACAACCCTCAAATCCATTCCCTCTGAGCTCTCTCCTTCAAACCACTATTCAAACTCACAACCACCATTTTTTTTCGCACCATTCACAAACCTTAAACCGTCATCAATCTTCCATAACCCTCAGAACAATACCGCAACACCATCTCCAAACTTTCCTCAACCTTCAAACCAACACAAATCAACAAACCTTCAAACCCAGGTTCAGAAACAGAGTGAGACGAAGAGAAAAGAGAGTGAGATTCGAAACCCAACCTTTCAAAACCCAGTTGCATCCCATTACCCATACCGGACCGTGAAATGAGAAGAGGATTGAAAATGAAATGTAACAAATCGGACACTAGCAAATCGAACCTGGACGAAAGCAAAGCGAGAAACGGGAGAGATCAAGAATCACTTGAAGAAGGTTGAAACTCGAACTTATTGTGCCTCTTCAAAACCGTGTTTTTTTCAGAGGACCTTCGTTTTGTTTTATTTTTAGAGAGAGTTGATGTTTTGTTATCCTCTTGTTATGGTTTAAAGCGTGTTGACCTAGATTTTTATTTTTTTATTTTTATTTTATTTTTTCTTTTTAAAGAGGCTGATCTTATTTTGTCTGGTGGCTGGGCCTTAGAGCCCATGCATTTTCTTATTACACATACCCACGTGATATTACACACTGCCCTGTTTTTATTTTGATGAAGAAAAGCCATCATTTTTTTTTATTTTCAAATTGGGTTTTGTTAGATTTGATTTGGTTTAAAAGAATGGAAGCCTGATGATATGGTTGAAGGCGACCCATGTCTCTTCGTCTGTTTTTGGTGGGCTTTCAAGCCCGTTGCCACTTTGAGGAAGTTGGAGGGACTTATGAGCCCATGTGCCCCATATTCTCACTCACCCCTTACCATATTCACTTCCTTAACCTTGCTTTGTTAAGTCTTTATTGTTTTATTTTATTTTCTAAAAAATATTTTACTTATCCTAAAAAATATGATACTTGTTTATTAATTTATCCCATTTTATTATGGCCAATGATATAATACACTTCATGATTTAATCAAAACGATTAAATTTTGATTTATTTGAGGCCTACCCATTTATTTATTTTTATTTCAATTTATTCACTATTTTTGCATTTATTTTGGGTCAATGAAAACCAAACATCGACGATTTGTCAATTTTTCGATTTAATCTCGATAAAGGTGAGACCTTTATTATTTTTCATGTCATTTTCAATTTTATTTTATTTCTATCATTTTTGTTTCATTTACATTTATTTTGGGGTCAATGAAAACCAAATATCGATCGATTTATCGATTAAATCTCGATAAAGGTCAGACCTTTATCTTTTCTTATCATTTTCGATTTTATTTCATTTTCATTATTTTTGTCCATTATTCTTATTCATTTTGGGTCAATGAAAACCAAATATCGATCGATTTCTCGATTTCTCGATAAAATCTCGATAAAGGTGAGACCTTTGCTCGTTTTCCTATTTATTTCGATTTTATTTTATTTCTATTCGTTTTTATTATGTTTATTCATTTTGGGTCCATGAAAACTAAATATCGATTGATTTATCGATTCCTCGATTAAATCTCGATAAAGGTGAGACCTTTATGCTTTGTATTCGTATTTTCGATTTAATTTCTTATTTGTCACTTTATATTTCATTTATTTTCATTTTTGGTCAATGAAAGTCAAAAGTCGTCAATTATCGATTTCTCGATTAAATCTGATTAAGACGAGACCAATTTCTATTTTATGTCAACTTTAATCTCTTGTCAATATTATCTTGTTTATTTTCTATCGAATATTATCTTGATTATATTATCGTTCATTCTTATTCATATTCATATCATATTCACATTCACATTTATCTAATCATTTGTTCAAGCATTTAATTCCCGATTAAAACACATATTCAAATCTTTTTTTTAATTAAATCGCGAAAGAATTGAATTCTTGAGGTCTAGCACTTCTTGGGTTCTTGAGTGACCGCTATTGAGGCGCACGCCTTAGGTGACGATCACTCGACCTTTTCGCTCCTAAAACACTGGTCTTAACTATTTGGACAAAAGAATGCGTGGTACTTTTTTTGTTCATCAAACAATATTTCATAAATCAATCGAATGAAAAAGGTGTCATTGGATCTAGCATCCCAATGATGCCCCGATTAATTGGTTGCGAGGCCGACGTCTCGTTTATCGAATAATCGTCATTTTCCCTAAAAAACGCTTAACAAATCAAACCATTTCCAAACTAATTCTCGACTCGTCGTCGAGCCACTCTTCGAAACATTCTCGTAAGTCGATCGCCTTTTGCCTCGACATCAAATGCACACTCGCACATCTTGTGGTTTCGTTACTAAGAGCACCCCTGGGGACTAGTACCGATCCTCACCTCTTGTCGCAACCCAATTCAACCCAATCTTTTTTTCCAAACGCTTTCTTAATCACTTAACGAAAGGAGGAGATTCTTGGAATCTAGCATTCCTTGTGACTTCGAATGAATGGCTCTTAAGGCACGCCCTTAGGTTGTTATTCATTCACCCTTTCGTCTTAAAACACTTAATCTTTATCGAACATTTTTGCAATTAAATCACGAAAGAACTAAATTCTTGGAGTCTAGCATTCCTTGGATTCTTGAGTGACTGCTCTCGAGGCACGCCCTTGGGTTGTATGTCATTCAATCTTTCGCCTCCTAAAATTCAAACCTTAACCCCTTCCTTTCGTGGGCGTACCATGAACTACGAGTGATCTGATTCTTTATTCTCGTCCGAATAAAGATACGTAGGCACAAGATTGCGATGATCTTGGTGAGCTACCTTTTTCTTTTTCCACCTTTTCCACACTACCATCTTTTTCTGTCAAACCCCGTAGTCGAACTACGATTGTTCTAATTCTTCATTCTCGTCCGAATGAGCATACGTAGGCTCGAGGTCGCGATGATCTTGCCGAGCACCCTATCCTTAAACCACCCCATTTTCCCTTAGCATCTTTTCCTTTTATCTTTACCTTCCCGCATTTATTTTAGAGAAGAAAACAAACAAACTTAGCTAACGAGTATCGCGATTCGAATCAAGAGGTTCCCGTTGAGTACAACGGACGTGAGGGGGTGCGCGTACCTTCCCCTCATGTAACCAACTCCCGAACCCAGAATGTGGTTGTGACGACCATGTTCTTGTCTTTTCCTCAAAGGTTTTCTCGATATTTTCCTTTCCCTCTTTTTGGGATAAATAAAGTTCGGTGGTGACTCTATTCGAACCCTTTTCCGCGTCTTTCGCGCGAGGGTCATATTTTCGATGAATTTTCGAGGTGCGACACACGCCAAGTGAAGCTTCAGTCGACTTCAGCATGCTATCCTCCTAAAAGCCAGTGTTTCAGACATGATAGCTCATCCTTGTGTTGATTAGTCACTAGGACTTTGTTTCTTGTTGTTTGCACTTTCTTTATTTTGTAATGGTTGTTTGCTTTCAAATTATGTTTGTACTTTCAAAATTAATGAAATGAGCATTTGCAACTTTTTGATTCAATTCATTTTTGTTTGCTATTTACTTCTTAATGCTTTCTCTTAAAAAAAAAAATTCTCTTGTCCACTTTCTTATTGATTGTACAAAGATTAGAGGGAGGATGATGAAAACTTTATACTCATAATTGCTGTTAGTATACTTTCAAATCAAAACTTTGCTGACGATGTAAGGCATTGTTTTATCCCTAAACACTGGAGAAATAAGGAAGATAACCCCTCGTCAACCCCTTTGAGCCTTGAAGTAGGAGTTTCTTTTCTTTACAAATAAAAACCCGCAATCTTAATCTGGGGCAGGGTAGTTCTCAGTTAACTTGATTATGCATTCAAAAACAAGAGCTTCATGCGAGACGCCTTTCAACAAAAGGGTGCATTCACAAATTTTCCTTTGCACACAACAAGCAAGTGTCGAAGATGTCTTTCAAGTCAAACGCCAACGATGGTTCACTGTAACCATTAAGCCAGACAGTCACTAAAAAAAAGAGAGTGAAAGAAAAAAAATCAAAATAAAAGCCCGCTAAGTCAAAATCTATGAAGGAGACTTAGGCAAAAATTGGGGCATCCCGCTGGCTGTAAGCTTAAATGACACAGTTCAGGCAAAATTTAGGGATACCAAAAATCATTCAAGAGGTTACCAAAATCCTCAAAGATAAAACGAGTTGGCTGAGGTCTTCACAAAAAAAAAATAACAAAATGTTGTGAGAAGCAGTGACTGCCATCTCAAGTCCATTGAATTTTGAACCATCATCATTACTATCATCAGTGCAATTCCTAACTCATGGGAATCTGAGTGCATAGTTTGAGTTAACTGAGCATAGGACTGGAGTTCATCACGTAGATTGGGTGGGTCACAAATAAACTTTGAGCCTTTATCCTTTGTTTCTTAAACCATGAACCAAGCCACGTTATACCCTCAAAAGACCTAATTGAAGCAAGGTTATTTTGAAAGCATATTACAGCAAGGTTGCGTAAACTGACTCCAAAAGATCTTGGCAGATCATTTGTTTTTGCATCACACTTGTGCTTTAACTCTCACTTTTAAATGTCTTGAACCGCCGTGTTCAGACCAGTGACTCATTTTGTTTTTCATCTTCCAAAAATAATTTTGATTTCAAAAGTTGCATGAACTTTGCATTTACCATGTTTGTACAAATAATTTTGTTTGCAAAATAGCTTTCTTCTTAAGGAATTTTCAAACATTTGAGAAACTTGGTCGGTGATCCAATCAGGGGTAAGTTCCTTCCATATCCTGTTGAGAATCAGTTCAAGATTTGTGGTTTAATGGCGACTTCTCGGATTTGGTTTATCCAGAAAACCTTCAAGACTCATACTGGGGCAAGCAATCCCAGTGTACAGCAAAAACAATCATCTTTCAAGACTCAGACTGGGGCAAGCTTTCTAAGAGCACCATGAAACGGTCATTTCCAGAATCAAACAAGCTGAAGCCATGATCAGTTCATCTGCAATAGTCAGCTAATCTGGGGCAGTTAATTTGAAGAATCCCCATGCAACTTTCAAACAGTTTTTCATCCTTCCTAGAAGGATCAACTTGATACAGTTAACCAGTGTGGTAGAGGTGTGTTCAGCAGTAATATCTCTAGTCCCCAAGCAGAATGGCAGTTATCTCCGTGTAGAGGAATCAGTCTTCCAGTCTTGTCTTCCCAAAGAGTCGTGTTGTGTCGTCAGCATCTGCATCTGCATTTGCATTTGATCACATATCATCTGCATAATTCATATACCATATGCATATCATGAGTGTTTCATCCTCATTTGCATTTCTCCCGAGGTCGTGTCGTTATCCACGTCTTACCTTATGGTCAAAGTCTAACTCACGTGGCACCTACCAAACAGATATTGTCGTGTCTATCTGACATTCTTCTAGATATGACCTTTCTTATCCGATTGTTTTTTCGGATATGCTTGTTCCTCTTTTGTATCCAATGTCGTTCTTGGATGTCATTTATTTGTCTCTTTCTGATGTTCTTCCAGATTGAGTCCTATATTCTGATGTTTTTCCAAAATTTCATTTCTTTTACCATCTGATGCTCTTCTGGATGTGTCTCTCCTTCTGATGTTTTTTTTCAGATTGAGTCTTTGTTCTGATGTTTTTCCAGAACATATCTGATGTTTTTCCAGATAGTCCTTTGTAATTCTGATGCTTTTCCAGAATGACATTGCTTTTACCATCTGATGTTCTTCCGGATGTGTCTCTCTTTCTGATGTTTTTTTTAGATTGAGTCTTTGTTCTGATGTTTTTCCAGAACATATCTGATGTTTTTCCAGATAATCCTTTGTAATTCTGATGCTTTTCCGGAATGACATTGCTTTTACCATCTGATGCTTTTTCGGATGTGTCTCTCTTTCTGATGTTTTTCTAGATTGAGTCTTGTGTTCTGATGTTCTTCCAAAACTTATCTGATGTTTTTCCAGATAATCGCTTCGTTTATTCTGATGCTTTTCCGGAATGACATTGCTTTCATCATCTGATGCTTTTCCGGATGTGCCTTTCTCTTTCTGATGTTCTTCTAGATTGAGTCTTTTGCTCCTTATGTTTTTCCAGAGCATTTTTTGTGTCTATCTGGTGCTCTTCCGGATACGACCTTGTTTATCTGATGCTCTTCCGGATATGACCTTGTTTATCTGATGTTCTTCCAGATATAATGTCGCTTATCTGATGCTCTTCCAGATATGTCTTCAAAACCCTTTCCCGTACATTTAATGCTTTTCTAAATGTTTCAGATGTATTTTCAAAATCCGAGTCTTCATCTAATGCTCTTCTAGATGTCTTCAATTCGTTTCTGACTTTGGTTAACGACTGCTGAATGTTTTCAAGTCTGTTTCCATTCTCCATCCAATGCTTTTCTGGATGTGTGCTGGAGTTTATTCGATGCTTTTTCGAATATCTCTGATATGCTTCCCGGAGTTCATTCAATGCTCTTCTGAATGTCTCTGTTGTCAGTTTGTTTCCCAGAGTTTATTCAATGCTTTTCTGAATACCTCTGATGTTTGCTTGTCTCATGTATTTCCCAATTTTTCTCCTCGCCTCATTCAACGATCTTCTGAATGTCGTGACTCTTTTCCAACCATTTTCATTCATGGATTGCGACTTTTGATTCCCCAGTGGAGACCGTCTTTCCGGTGCTGCTTCCATTGAGGATCTTGTGTTAGCTTTTCTTTCTAAAATGTTAGCCGATCACGCCTGAGCCAGTTGCTTCATCACTTTAGATTTTCCCCAGTGTTGTTGTCTTCCCCAGTGAGTGTTTGCTCATTGTGTGGACTTTGTCCCTGTCTGCTTTCGTCTCCGTTTGCATTTTGCATTTATCATTCTATCATTATCATCATACTAGAGTTCATGGCATGTCTGCATTTGCATGTCTGTTAGTTGTACATAGCATTGCATGTCAGTGCATCTAAGGGCAAAATTTTCAATTATCTATATTTAAATACCTTTCACCATGATTTCATGAAGATCTATCATCACTCATGTTATCTGGTGAAGATATTTAAATAGGGGAAACTGTTGTACCCCAAATTTTACCCTCAGATATTCTGATCGTTTGCATATCATTGTGAGTCAGTCATTTTTGCACTAATCATCAATCATGCGCTTTTTGTCGAATTTATCATTCCACTTTAAATTTGTTTTCATTATCTTAGATTATTTAAAATTAATTTAGTGTGTATTCTTAATTTAGTTTATATTTTTAATCTAGTTTATATTTTTTGTTTTAGTTTATGGTTAATATAGTTTATCTTTTTACATGGTTCATATTTGATTTAGTTTATTTTAATTATAATTTTAATTTTTAAACTTAATTTAATTTTTTTACTTTAGTTTAGAATTTTTTTATTTGATTTAGTTTTAATAGAATTTATCTTAATTTAGTCTGTTTAATTAGTTTAGTTAATATCCTAATTTAATTTATATTTTAATTTCAACTTAATTAGTTTTTATTTTTTTTAGTTAAAACAATCTTTCAATTAATTTTAATTTAGTTTCAGTTTACCTTTTTTTATTATTTTTATTTTAGATTAGGTTTTTTTAGTATATTTATATTTGTTTTACTTTACAAAATCATTACAACAAAAATTCCAAAAAATAAGTAGTAAGGAAACACATCCACTTAAACCCACTACACTACAAACTTTGACCAAGCTCCAAAGCCTTATATCAATTTCAGTACGACAAGCAACATCCTTATACCAAAATGGAAAGCATGTTTCACTCCCAAATTCAAAGCCTCTGCTTCACCTTGCCCCTGCGTTTCAGTTTTCACCCAAATGCAACCTGCAACTTTCTGCAGCAAGACAACACTACCTCACTGCATCAAAACCTTGCGACCAAAACCTACTATCACTGCTGACCCACATCCATGTTAACATTCTGCTACCTATTCTGCTACCTCTCTGCTGCCATCCTGCATACAAATACAAGACAAATCAACAGCTATAATTCTGCCATGAAAGAGATTTTTCACAATAGAAAAACAAGAGAAACTTGGTGAGGAAGTTTGCTTTCCTTAATTTAAGAAAGAGAAATAAGAAGGAAGAAAAAAAAAGAAAACGGACCCTCATTTTCGTCTCCACACAATCTCCATCTCAAACTCAAAACCTCCAACAGAACTCTCTCAACTGCGAAACATATTCCCTTCACCTCCATATTTCATACCATCCACCATAAACCATCACGAACCTCAACCGTTTTACTCTTCCCAAATCCACCACTCTCAGCCACTCATAGAGCCTTCACTAAAATCCAAATCCACGACCTCTCCACCTTCAATCATCATTCTCTTCATATCAACATCATTTTTCACTATTTCCCGTCACCGGCAGCGTCGGGCACAAACTATCCACATCCAAATTGAAAAAGAGAAGGAGAGAAACTGAGTCAGAGAGAGAGAACCCCCATCTTCCGGCTACGTTACCACCAACCACTCAATCACCCAAACCTTGCTCAATACCGAAAACCACCAAACAACCACGCCGCACACCCTGTAGCAGTCGCATCAATCATCTCTTTTGTGCCGTCGTCCGCATAACGATTCACCTAATCCTTCAACCTCACGAAAACTCCTTCAAACAACCATAACCCATCAACAACAGAACGAATCAGAAGAAGAAGAGATTCGGATACCAAGCACAAAACAAAATCAAAACCATCATAGACCTGGATCGTGAATGAAATTAGACCAAAAACACGAAGCAAAATCAAGTGAATCGGGCAAGAGATTAAGGCAATCGCAAGGTTGAAACGAGTTGATGATTCGATCCCTTTATGACCGTGTTTTCCTCCATCATGACTTGAGCGTTTTCCTATTCACTTCACCTATGTGCATATTCCCGTCCCCTTATTCTTTTTCTTCTGACTTGTACTTTATTTCAAGGTTTTTTTTGTAGCTTTAAGTTTTTGTTGTTGTGACAATGGGCTCTGAGCCCGAGTTGAATCTGTGACGCACACCACCCTCAATTCCCATTTAAGCCCAACCTGTACCCTTCATGGTCCATTAGGTTTTAGTTTCTAATTAACCAGGTTAACTTTTGTTTAGAATTAGAATTTAGTTTTATTTATTTATTTAATTTAGATATTCAACTAGAAATTAGGTTAGTTAATTAATTTAGCTAATTAAAAGTTAGTTGACAGTTAACTAGTCTTAGTTTTATTAGTTAATTAGTCTCTTTTAGAATTTTAAGTTAATTAGTTTTAATCAAATGTTAACTAGTAATTAGTAATTAGGCTTAGTTATTTATTAGGATTAGTTAACTAGTTAATTAATTTAGAATTTAGTTAATTAGTTTTAATCAGATTTTATTTATTTGATTTTAATTCTTAATTTTATATTTTCATTGTAGTCGATTCCCGATTTTCATTTTCATTTCTAATTGCACTTACTGTACATATTGCTGTTTATTATACACTTGACCCGAGGTTTTTCCTCCCTGTTTCTCTGTTTACCATTCCAAAGGAAAGGACCTTATAGTTGACCGCCGCGTCATTTAGGATAGCCTTGTCCATCATTCCCTTGTCTCACGCTGCCGCGCGATCGAGACTTTTCTTCCCTTTTAACCTGACCTTAGGTTTAGAGTCGCCGTGCTCTATTTAGGTGTTCCGTCGCGAACACTTATTTCCCCGTTTTACCTATCCTTAGGTTTGGAGTCGCCGCACTCCACGTAGGTGTCTTGCTGTCACACCCTACTTTCCCTTTGAACCTTGACCACAGTCAAGAGTTCTTTACCCCCATTGAAGGGAACTACGAACGCTCTGATTTCTCAAGTTCATCTTGAGAATACGTAGGCATAGGATTGCGAGATCCTAGCGAGCCACCTATTTCTTTTTCCACGTTTTACCTTTACATCTGATGCTCTCTCGGATTCCACCCTTTTTTACCTTTATATCCGATGCTTTCTCGGATTCCACATTTTCTTTTTACACCCTTTTACCCCGTATTGCGGGGAACTACGAATTCTCTGATTCCATTCCCGTCAGGATACGTAGGCACGAGATGCGATGTCTTGGCGAGCATACTTAGTGTATATACCCCTAGGTCTTTCTTTACCTTAGCACTTTTCTTTAGCAAGCAAACTTTGACATAACACAAACTAACAAGAGGTTCCCGTAGAGTACTACGGATACTTAGGATGCTAACACCTTCCCTTAGTATAACCAACCCCCAAACCTAGATTCTCTTATTAGGGTTTTCGTTCTTTACCCTTTCCTTTGAATAAATCAAAGCTCGATGGTA
This sequence comes from Lathyrus tuberosus, assembly GCA_022829125.1. Classification (NCBI taxonomy): domain Eukaryota; kingdom Viridiplantae; phylum Streptophyta; class Magnoliopsida; order Fabales; family Fabaceae; genus Lathyrus; species Lathyrus tuberosus. Next base: position 6,660,310 of record JALAZF010000044.1, on the reverse strand, counting down.
AATTTCAAAGTTTTGTGATGCAAGTTAATTAATAGCTTGTTATCCGATTCTCACTGCAACAGTCACCTAAAGCAATATACGAAGAAGGGTGAATCCTCTCGACGAGAGACTTTGGAGACCAAGAAGGAAGCAGAGTCTACGCCGCCCAGCCCTCCCCCTCAGGTCGCTATGTCCATCACACGGCCAGAGGACTTCATCATCCCCGACCATATTGAGGATCCTCCTCAGATATCCGCGCACAACACCTGGGAGACCTTCCCGACGATCATGGTTATCTCGTATGGGGGATACAGCTAGCTCACAGTAGGGTCGGACAAGAGAAAATTTGACCAGCTCATCGACTGTAGTGCCGACCAACTATCCACGCTCGAGAAAGTTCGGGGGTGTTCTCAGCCAATCACGTTCTACCGTGAGGAGCTGTCTGGGGGTTCCCCGAACTCACACATTCCTTTGCTCATCAGAGCGAGACTTGCCAACTCCGATGTCCGACGGATCCTGGTCGACCAGTGCAGTTCTGTGGACATCATGTACACCGATTTGTTCAGAGCCTTGAAGCTGGACCAAAAGAACCTGTCATCGTACGTAGGATCTGAACTGTAAGGATTCAACGGGGAAACCGCCAGACCCTGAGGATACGTGGAGCTTCCGATCACTTTCGGGGAAGAGGAGGCTTCGAAGTCGATCAAGACTCAATTTCTAGTAATTGACTGCCCTTCACTGTACCAATGCATCTTGGGCAGACCCACCTTAGCAGAGCCGATCGCTGTTCCTTCAACCGTTCATCTCAAGATGAAGTACTATATGGAGAATGGCCACGTCGCAACCTTGCACGAGGATATAGAAGCTGCGAGGAAGTGCTTTGAAGCAGCTACCCGAGGACAAAGCTCAATCGGTGCGGCGTCCAATGCCACCAAGCAGGCAAGGGAGGAAGACTAACCCGGCGAGGGAAGTCAGCCTAAGAAGAAGCCAGCTCTCCCAGTACACACAATTGACCTCGACAGCCGGAACTCTAACTAAGGCAAAAAGGATAGTGGCGAAGGCACATCAGCAGGAATGAGCAGCTCCTACACCAGCCATTATGCGCCCTGTACCCGATGGTGAGTTCAAGTTGGTTACTTTTGGGGACAACCCGAACAGAGGGGTAAAAATAGGGGCAGGGCTGCCCGACGAGGTAAAGCAGTAGTTGAAGACATGTCTAGAGGACAACGCGGATTTGTTTGCATGGAGTGACGCGGATATGCCCGGCCTGGACCCTGAGATCGCATGCCATCAACTGACCATTGACCCAGCTGCTCGAGCCGTCGCACAACGCAGGCGCAAGTAATCCGATGAGAAGGTACAGGCTGCCGAAAAACTTGTACAAGAGCTCTTAGAGGCAAAATTTATCTCAGAGGCCAGGTACACGACCTGACTGTCCAATATTGTACTTGTCAAAAAACATAGTGGAAAATGGCGCATGTGCATTGATTATACTAATCTCAACCGGGCTTGCCCGAAGGATGCTTATCCTCTGCCCAGCATAGATAAGCTCGTAGATAATTCTGCAGGTTTCAAGCTCTTGTCCTTCATGGACGCCTATTCGGGATACAACCAAATCCCTATGGCCGAAAAGACAAGAAATATACCGCGTTCATGACTTCATCGGGGAACTATTACTACAACGTAATGCCCTTCGGTCTGAAAAACGCTAGGGCCATGTACCAGCGTATGATGAACAAGGTGTTCCGATTAGAAATCGGAGACATGCTCGAAGTATACATGGACGATATGATCATGAAGTCCCAAGAGGAATCCGATCACACAGTCCACTTGCAAAAGGTCTTCGACCAAGCGAGGAAATGCAAAATGCGTTTTAACCCAGAAAAATGGACTTTCGGCGTACGGGCGGGGAAGTTCCTCGGATTCTACCTCACCGAGAGGGGGATAAAGGCCAATCCTGACAAATGTCGGGCATTCACGAAATTTCCCACACCCAGGTCGAAGAATTCCATATAGTCCCTCAACGGGATGCTCGCTTCACTTTTTTGCTTCGTGGCCAAGTGTGCCCATCACGCTCTGCCCTTCTTTAAACTCCTCAGTAAGGAGGCCACATTCGAGTGGACTGAGGAATGCGAGCAGGCGCTGACCCACCTTAAGCGAGCCTTGTCCGAACCCCCTTGCTTTCATGACCAGAGTGCGGGGAGACATTGTACCTGTATCTCTCAGTCACCAACGAAGCCATTAGCGCCGCACTCATTCGTGAGACAACGGACGGGAAAAACCCATTTACATCACGAGCAAGGCCTTACAAGGGCCAGAAATCAGATACATGCAAATAGAGAAGGTCGCTCTCGCCCTCATCAACACCGCGAGAAGACAGGCACTACTTTCTGGCCCACACGATCGTGGTCCGAACAGACCAACCTGTTAAGCAGCTGTTAGGCCGACCAGACATGGCCGGCAGAATGCTCAAGTGGTCCTTAGAGTTGTCAAAATTTGACATCCACTACGAAGGCAGGAAGGTCCTCAAGGTAAAAGTCCTGGCCGATTTCGTGGCGGAGATGACGCCGCCATCATCCCCACCAAGCGGAACGCATAGATGGACTATCTACGTGGACGGGGCATCCAGTTCCACGGGTAGTGGCGCAGGCATCATCCTCGAGAACGAGGAGGGAATCTTAATCGAAGTGTCTTTAGTCCTGTCCTTCCCTACGTCTATTAACCAAGCCGAGTACGAAGCTTTCCTCGTAGGATTACGGTTGGTTGAAGACTTGGGCGCCAAGGAGGTAAAGATTTTCACCGATTCCCAGCTCATAGCATCTCAAGTACGAGGAGAGTATCCGGCAAAAAATGATCAGCTGGTCGAATATCTGACGCTGGTGATGGAAAGAATTGCCAAGTTCGACGCGTGGGAAGTCCAGTACATTCCTTGCAAACGAAACACGCAGGCAGATGTCTTGTCAAAACTGGCTAGCACCAGAAAGAAAGGCGGTAACAAATCTGTTGTACAAGAGATACTCGCTCGACCAAGTATTGAGAAGCCATCAGAGTCGCTCGACGTTAACGCCATTGGAGACAGCCGCTACTGGATGACTCCAGTGTACAATTACCTCACCACGGGGGAACTGACCGAGGACAGCAAGGAGGCCAGTGTGACTAAACGAAGAGCCTGCTCATACGTGCTGATCGAGGACAAAATCTATCGACGGGGATTCTCCATCCCCCTCCTGAAATGCGTTGAGGAGGACAATGTCCCCTAAATTCTCCAAGAAATTCATGAGGGCATCAACACACAACACTTGGGAGGGAGATCATTGGCACGAAAGACCCTGCGGGCAGGATACTATTGGCCGACCATGCAGCACGACGCTAAGCAGCATGTCCAAAAATGTGATCGATGCTAGCGCCACCGGGACACGCACTTGGCGCCCCCCTAACGAGTTGAAGACTCTATCCTCACCTTGGCCCTTCTCCTGGTGGAGGATGGATATACTCGGCTCCTTCACAATGGGGTCTTATCAAAACAAATTTCTGATTGTGGTCGTTGATTACTTTACAAAATGGACCGAAGTCGAAGTTCTCATCAAGATCACAACCTTTAACATACTTCGTTTCTACAAAAGGAACGTCCTCGCACGATTCGGAGTACCCCAGGCCCTTGTGACCGACAATGGAATCCAGTTCACGGACAGGAAGTTCCAGGACTTCGTCGCCAAACTAGGCACGAAGCAACACTTCACGTTCGTCGAGCACCCCCAGACTAATAGGGCAAACAAAGGCCGCGAACATGGTAATCTTTCGGGGTATATAACGAAGGCTAGCCGAAGCCAAGAAGAGGTGGGTTGAGGAGTTACACAACGTGCTCTGGGCCTACCGGACAACCCCACACTCCACCACCGGGGAAACCCCTTTCCGACTGGCTTACGGAACCGAGGCGGTGATACTGGTGGAGATTAGAGAACCTTCCAGACAAACAGAAGCTCCTCTCGATGAGGAGATGAACAAAGACGCTTTAAGGGAAGAGCTCGACCTGGTCGAAGAAATACGGTCAGGAGCAGCTTTCCGCGAGGCTTCGCTAAAACAAAAAATAACCTTGCGCCACGACATTAAGGTCATAAAGCGCGACTTCCCCGTTGGCAGCTTGATCCTACGCAGAAACCAGAAGGATTCGCGCGAGGGCAAGCTGGCTGCGAACTGGGAGGGACCCTACAGGGTTAAGTAAAAAGCAGGCACTGGAGCCAACTACCTCGAAACTCTGGATGGAGAACCATTTACTTGACCATGGAACGCTGAAAAGCTCAAACAATATTACAGTTAGGACCAACAGCTAGGTCGAACTAACTGTCGACGAGATCACCCCCACGGGGAGACGGCTCGGCCACAGGACCGTGCCCCGGTGCAAGCACGATCCCTTACCTTACAACGTCGGCCAGTTTCTGCCCAATTAGTTTGAAAATGTTAAGTGTGGAGCCAAGGAGGAACTATATATACTTTAATGACAATATCGAGGTTGGTTTGTCTTGGAAGGAGTGTCCTTGTGATTAGGTAGTTCCCAGCATATACTTTTGGTTTCATATAGTTCGTCTTGATAGGAAGTTCCTATCCTTCATGGGATTTATAACAAAGCAGAAGATGGCAATAGAGCGTTTAAACTTTTTAAATTTATTAGTCCTTCATATGTGTAAGATACCCTTTGGAAGGGAAGCTCAAACATCCTTCCAAGTTGATCTTTATGGGTGTCGATGTCAATTTCTTTTACAGATTACTTTAAAGGTGATCCTTCAATCGATAGATTTGATTAGTATTCTTTCACAAGATTTGGAAACATTCGATTAGGTACCTTAGTGAAAAAATCTCTTAGAAATCCTTTACAGATATGGATGTATGTCTTGAAGCTCTTGAGGAAACTTTCCTCCATAAAAGATGGCCGAATGACTCTTCGGTTGGTCATCTTATTTATTTCTTGAATCCTTGATAATATACGTTTTACAAATAGTCTTATTGATAAAGATTCTTCATATTAAAGGCGCTTTGATGAGTCCATGAGTGATGATACTTAAGGTGTAGAGTAAGACTCACACAAGAACATAAGAAAAGAGAAGAAAAAATGAGATGCAAGAGAAAGGAAAAAAGGTTACCTATTTATAGCAAATCTTCTGATGGTTTTGAGCGTGAAAAACATGCACAAAATCAATGAGGATTCTGCCCATCAAATATGAGAACTAAATATTTTCAAATTAAGACATATAATTGATTAGATTAAGACCCTAATCAAATGGATCTTGATATTTTTTAAGATCTCGCGCTTTTTCCATGTATTGCATATATTTGATTGCTTGGAGGCAAAGTTTGAATATGATTTTATATGAAAATTGAGGCGTGTAGGTCACATAATCGATTAGCTTATAGGCCCAAACAATTAGCCTTTTGCTCTTCAACCTACTTGGTGCTTTTTGGGCCTTATTTGAAATTTTAGCTTTATCTCACTTCACTTTGCACCCCTTGCCAATTTGTAGCATCCATTTCTTGACAAAAACTAAAAAAATCATTTATTTTATTAGTATAAATATTTTTAAAGGATGAGTGAATATTAAACACATTTATTTAAAGGGTTAATCATATTTTTCCAATGATTCAACCTTTAAATAGTGTACTACCTTGATTACTAAATAAATTTGATAACGATACTCCCTTTTGACAAAACGTTAACACACTGTCACACGTTCTTCTCTATGGATTGTGGGATACAATATTTAGTTAAAATCTTGAGATACATATGTCAACTACATACCTATCTTCTTAACCTGCTAAGAGGTTGGCTGATCATCAATGATCAGAGATGTTGAGACCATCCTCAACAATCATTTTCTTTGCTCGTGATCGTTGATATACACCATCAACGAACATCCTTGGATTACAAGTTTCAAAAAAATACTATTGTAAGCTCTAATGCATACACATTTCTTTGCATAATTTCACTTAATATGCACTAAGACTTCATTAAAGTTGCAAACCATCCCTGCAAACATACTAGGATTTTCCTTTGGTACCCAAATTTTCTTGGGTCGAAGTGAGTTAGTAGTTATAAGAGGTATATGGTTATTTCCTTTACACCCTCTCAATTTATTAAAACCAAATAACCCTAAATGGTCGAATCGATTGTAGTGAGAATATTTATAAATAAGTAAATTTTATTTCTTCCTATTTAATTCTTTACTATGTGTTCTATTGAACTTAAACCCTAATCCAATTTTATTTTAAGAAGGCATATGACTTGTTAAAATCAAGTCATAGTTTTCTTTATTCCTTAGTAAATTTACTTAGGGTTTCATGCAATTATGATACTTTTTTCTTCATCGTGACACAAGTCTCACATGTTTCAGGTAGGTTTCTAATATTAGCTATTTTTTGCTTAAGCATCTCATTACTCTTTCCTAGAAACTCAAAATAATCTTTAAGATATAAGTCAAACTTCTTAATTAATCTTATCATTTTCTTCGATTAACTTAGCAATTAATTGAAACAGCTGCTTGTATGATAACTTTGTTACCTCATGGTCATCTTCTTCGTGGGATACTTTCAAACAAACTTCATTGTATTTGTTGGATGAATATTCTTAGAAGGTTCTATGTGAGGTTGACTTTTTGAGGTTCCTCCTTGATATTGAATCTCAGTTATTTGTATAGGTTTTCTTCTCCTTTATTCTCTCAAAGATTTCACTGGATGAAGCTTCTTCTCCATATCCTCTTCTAGATAAAGTATCTTCATTTGATGTTGAATACTTCATGGATCGTTCAACTACCAATATTGTTCTTTCAAAGAAGATCACTGGAGTTGATTTTTTTTGCAAGTGATGAATATGCTAAATATTTTTCTAGACTTGAGCTCATGCCTTCATCCTTTAGTAGTTGAATTACTTCATTCAAATTTTCTACGATTCTTTATTCATAGATCTTTCCTGAGAATCACAAACATTCTCATACTCGATATAAGGATTGGATCACATTTCTGACTTCAATTCTTTATTCTTAGATATTTGTTAGCGACTAAAGTTCTAATATTATTTCCAACATTTCTAAATTTAAAGAAACATTTATGAATAAAACATTCATCTTCTTCACCTTGTGTGTTCATTAGTTTTTGTTTGGGATGACTGTCTTGTTAAAAATAGTGTTGGAACTCATCCTCCTTCTGAGACTATTAGCCTTTGAACAAGAGTTAGACTCAGAATTCCACTTGTTGAATTGTGGGAGTTTGAAAAACATTGGTTTAAAATAAACTTATTTTCTAAATCAGACTTTAAAAACATTTTCTATAAAACGTTTGGATATGCAAACAAAAATCAATGTAAAGAAAATAAGTGGAAAAAGTTAAGGGAAGAGAGACAACACTAGAGATTTATAGAGGTTCGGTCTAAGAGAAATGACTTACTCCTCTCCCCAACAACTGGTATTGGGAGTATCCAATAATTCTTGAGAGCTTTTAAACGGTTATGCCCTTGAACCCCCTTATACAAGGAAAAATGAAATTTTAAGTTTACTTTCAACCAAACAACGAACAGTGGAATGAAGTAGTTAGTCTTAATGCCAAACAATGAACAGAGCTTTGAGCACTTAGTCTCTAAACCGAACTGAGCTTTTTTTATGGACTTATCTTGAATCAAGCTGGAATTTTAAATTTGCTATCCTCCAAACCAAACTTAGGTTTTATACCGGGTTGGACACAAACCGAAGGGAGATTTTATATCGAGCTCATCTCGAACCAGCTGAGCTTTTACGTCGGGCTGAACTCAAGAATTAGTGTGAAGATTTTTCTCTGGTTATTCTTCACAAACCCAAAATGAGAGCTTTTCCTCAAGTGGCAGAGCTCATGAACCAAACGAAAACTAACACTTATCCTCACAAAGAGCTTTTAACAAGTTTAGCTCAAACCTAAAAAAATTCTTCTTAAGGAAGAATAATTCACTCAATAGGAAAAAGAACTCTTGCTGAATTTACAATAATACCCCTTCTAGAATAACTTCCTCACTAAACTCAAGAACGTTTCTCAAAGCATTATGGCTAAAATTATGTGAAAGAATGAAAATTAATTTAAAGAGAGATTGAGAGAGAGAGAGAGAGAGAGAGAGAGAAAGACTACAAAAACACCTTTTACCTCGATTGAAAAAGAGCTCTTACCCCAGTTTCACAAGCGAGGTAACGAAGGGCGTCATGACAAGTGCACACTTTACCTCTCGGTTTTAAATAAATCGACGGGTATGCGTAAAGGTCATATGTTTTATCCCCAGGGAGACCTTTTTGGAATTCTGAATTGGCGAAAACACGTGTCCCCTCAATTTTGTCATTTCACTGACGGATATACCACATTATCACCCCAGTTATCTTATAAAATTGAGGGGGTAAAACAATTTTGATTTTATTAAATCTAATGTGGATTGCTTATTTCACTAAACCTTATACTGAACATGTAACTTCTCAAAATTTGTTAGGAAAATAATTATATGAACTACTGTGTTATATTTGAAGAACAACTTACATTGATTAGTGATTTTGATGCATTGTATAACTCATCATCCATCTCACACTCTTTCATGGTTCAAATCTCTCCAATGTTTCAAGTTCTTTATTCAACACTTCGTTTTCTACTAATTCATTCACGAAAACATAAAATTTGATGCTTTGAAAAATAAAATATGGAAGAAAGTTGAATGAAAACTAGAAGTATTGGAGAGATTTTAACAATAAAACAACATAAGATGAATGATGAGTTGTAGAATACTAGAAACTCATTAAGCAGTGTAAGATACGGTTCAGATACAACATAATTTTTTAAATGATCATTTCAAAAATCAATTTAATAGGTTATATGTTCAAAGAGTGGTTAGAGAAATAAAAAATCCACATTAGATATGATAAACTCAACTTGACGAAACAAGATGAGATCTACACAAAGAATAACAACAACAACATTAAGAACATAACGCCAATAACAACATCAACAACAATATCAACAATAAGAACAACAAAAACATCAACAACAAAATTAAGAAAAACACCTTCAATAAACAACCTCTAGGGTTTAGAGTCTCTACAAAAAAAAACAACATCGACAAAAACAACTTCAATAACAACAACAAAAAAACAACAAAAACAAGAAGAAAACCTCCAGGGTTTCGGATCTCAACAACACAACAATAACAACACAACAACAAAATGAGTAGTGATGATTTACGTACCAGATCTCTGAAGAAGAAATAAAAGAAAACAACTTTGAATCTCAGAAGAAGAAACGAGAGCCTTAAACACAAAACATCTTCGTATTGAAGATGATATGTTTTTATGGCTCTCGTTGTTTAGGGCTCTTTTGTTAAGGGATCTTCGTTAGGGTTCTGTTTGTGTTGTTTAGACATGTGAAAATGAATGCTACATATATATATATATATATAAAAGAAACATATTCAACTCAGTTGGAAAGAAAACCGAGGTGAAAAGTGGCGTATTTTTACATTCCAAAATAAAATATTTAAGAAGGCACCACTTTTAATGTGATAAGAGCTTAAACTGAAGCGGCTGGAATTCAAAGTACGTACAGTGAATAAGTTTATCCCTCTCGGTTTTCTAAATAACCAACGGAATATATTGTATATTTTTTTAACAAAAAAAGGACATGTCCAAGAATTATACGTCGGTTTTTCGATACGTGAGGTGAAATCATTGTCATGAAATATATTATTTGTGGTATTGAGAGAGAGAGAGAGAGAGAGAGAGAGAGAGAGAAAGAAAGACACACACACACACACACACACACAGAGAAAGAAAGAGAGATGGAGAGAGAGAGGGAGATAGGGGGAAGGGGAGATATATTACATTTTATGGATGATAAGAAATGAAAGGGAAGACCTCTGTTTATATTTCGAAGGATGGTTCAATAAAGGAAATGATCCATGGGAAAAATTAACTCACCTAATTTGGCCCTAAGGATAATCTATTGGGTACCATAAATAATTGATTGTTTGAGCCCAATTTAGAAGGTTTTGACAGATAGTCGTTACCATTCATTAAGACACTATAAAAATCTATTATAGACTTGCTTTTTCCTTATCTACTCAATTAGGCATTTAGTTTAATTGAATACGCAGTTCAAAAACTTGTCTTAATCAATCTGACAGTTCTTAAATCATTTAGCTTTTCTCCAAAAAAATTTAGGCGATTTTATTTGAAAAATAGAGACTTCAAAAATAATTTTAGTGCATGTATGATTTAACGATACTACTTTACAAAAATACTATTGTGTTTTCACAAAATACTGATCACTCAGACAGACATGATCAAGCGAGCTTTCACACTTCCTCTCTTTCACACTCTGAAGCTTCAAGTCTTTTGTCGGATATACAAATCATATGAGCACTTCACTTGAATATTCTTTTGGACGAGGCTTGAGATATCTTCTAGTCAGATGTCATCATCAGAGGATATCACTAGTGGTCATAAAATCCTAAATCTTTAGCTTTATTTAGAGGAATAACTTGATCAATTGTTTTGTGCATCTTTGACTACTTCAACGAGTTTTAGAACTTGTTTGTTGTTGTCATTAAAGTTACTTTAAAGTGTGTTACATCTTCAAATGTTTTCATCACCAAAATCATGATGTTATCAGGGCTACACCTATCTTGCTTATTTAAGAGCTTTGATTACTTCCTGATTAAACATGCAAGCACATAGTTCAACGCGTTAGAGTGTTCACCTTGAAAGACCAACAGTTAGCTCCTAAATTCGACGCCTAGGTTAAACCCAGGGGATTAATCTAAGAGACAAGAGTCCTTTAAGGAAATTGGAAGTTTCGACAATAATTGGACTGCTGAAAGTTTGGATCGAAAAAATGTCCTTGCGTAAGAGAGAAACTGTGTTGTGGACTTAGAAATATTTCCAAACATAGGAGATATTAGTTGACAGAAGTACTACTGAGGGTATTTCGACGCGAAGATTCAAATTCAAAAATAGGAGGGAACATTTGTTCTTATCCATTTCTAAAGAAAGGCATGTGGCATATATCCAAGAAGCGAAGACATGCAGAGCGACACTTGTCGTATTTTAGTTTATAGGCCTTTAATGGCAGTTATTTTTTATTGTTATAAATAGCAAGTTCTAGTGTTGGGATTGGGGGTGTTCAATTGTATACAAATTCTCAAGGTGCTCAAAGTACCCGTGTGAAGAGAAAAGAGCGTGTGAGAATGTATGTTGATGTAACACCACTTTTACAATTCAATGCAACTTAATAAGTTTTTCATTAAAATCTCTCTTTATTCATGCAAGTTAAATTTCTGCATTTTACCAGTCTTTTCGACTTGAACCCCTTTTTACATTTTAGTTTTACTTTATATTTTTTATAGTAGACCTTTTTACTTATGAACGCTGTCGGAGTGTTCTTGATATTTTCTAGAAACTTACACAGAAAAACAAATAGCACATGTCCTAGGATCAATCTGGTCGATCCTGTGAGTAACTAAGAACTTTTTGTGTTTTTAGAGGACCAGCGCTTGTTTACCAATTTTCACGGTAAACAAATTGGCACGCCCAGTGGGAGAGTGCTAAACGAATTTCTTGTGTTTTTAAAAGAAACTTATAATTCTGTATTTTGATTATCTTTTCTGCGTCAAATACTTCGTTGTATGTTATTAAGAAGTGGAAAAGTAGCCAGTGCAAACGAAGATAAACCAAGAAGAAAATATACGAGGAAAATGGCAAGTACTAATCAGCCAAATAGTTTGAATCCTCAAACTATGTCGGGTGTCAATGCAGAACCAATCCCAGGGTCTTTGACTGGAGGACCCACAGTTCCTGCGTCCGTATTTGAAACTATACCATCTATGGCAAGTTCGACACCGACACATTCGATCGCCCATACTCAGCCCATTTTGAGTTATGTTGGGTCAAGGGGTCCACCAAGGACTCCTCCACCAGTGGGAAATGCTAACTTCCAATCATTTTTCCCTCTGGATTTTCTGTGCCTTTGCCTAGTCGAAACCCGCCATATGGGATGCCAACCTTGATGATGGCAAACTTACAAAATGCTCCCCCAGTATATTTAGAACCTATAGTAACATCGCCTTTACAATGGTCAGGATCTGGGGTAAATATGGGTCGAAATAACCAATCCTTAGGAATAGGATACTCAACCCAAATGCCAGGCTTGACGAATACCAATGCAGCCTATTTAAGGCAGCAAATGGATGAAAGTAACCACCAAATGGTCCAAATGATGTCCCAAACTATGGGAGAAATCTTTCAGCCTCTAATTCAAAATACCACCCAGACTAACAAGCAAATGGTTACACAGATGACGCGCCTTGCAGATTTCTTTGGTGTGCCTAACCCTCATCGACACCCTCAGAGAGAGTATATCCCAGGAAACCAAGGGTGGTGCTCGAAGAGGACCCCACTATTAACCAGAACCAACAAAATCCAGGAAACATACCTTAGTCGAATATACCTGTCGCAACTGCGAAAAAACAACCGACGAGGAACAAGAATAGAAGAGTCGCCACCGAACGTTATTTATCCCGAAGAAGGGAAAAGAAACGATCGAAGAAAACCAGAAGAAGGGAAAGACATGGTCATCGCAACCATAGTCTGCGTTCGGGAGTCGGTTACGCGAGGGGAAGGTATTAGCACCCCCACGCATCCATCGTACTCGATGGGATCCACGCTTATTGTCTAATCAAAGGGTGAGTTATCTAAAGCCTACTACTAAATGGAACCGGGAAGGAAAGAAACAAAAACGAACTCGCAAGGATTATCGCAATCCTATGCCTACGTATCTTCATGGACGAACGAAGAATCAGAGTCGACGTAGTTCGACGGACTAAGCACTAAGGGGGAGGTTGCTCGCCAAGACATCGCCGTCTTGTGCCTATGTATCCTCAATCTAACTAGAGAGAGGAAATCAGAGCAGTCGTAGTTCGACATATGGGTCGAAAAGGTCTCGATCGCACTGGGGCGAGAGAAAAGGTTTCGATTAATAAGTCTCGATCACACTGAGGCGAGAGAAAAAAAGAGGGAAGTTAGTTGTTAGTGTGCTCGCCGAGATATCACATCTCGTGCCTACGTATCTCATCTGGAATGAGAATCAGAGCATCCATAGTTCACGCTACTACGGAAAAACTAGAACGGTCTCGATCGCATTAGGGCGAGAGAAAGGATTCGGGATCTGAAGAAGCACTCCTGAAGAAGTGAATTGACTTTGTTAGTGATTCGTACTACACTAAAGTCTATGACATATGAGCGAATGCGTCGCATAGTCGCCCCCAATGGGACGTATGCTAAACACTCTAGAAAAGTGAAGGGAGACCCTTCACTCGTCATTTCCAATGTACTTAAGGCTCGTGGCGCACAATACTCATCGTCTTTATTAAGTGTCTTGATTATTGTTTTGAGAAAGAAGAGAGAAACGCACGCAAGGCCTAGGGGAAACTGAATCCTACAAGTTGTCATGCAAAGTGGCCCTAAAGTCAGGATTAGGAGGGAAACCTACCTAATGTTATCATGCTTGGATTGAGAGCCTAATGTCTATCCTACTCCGAGCTTAATCAAAAATTACGTCGGACTAGGAGCCTTAAGGGAGCATGTGAATATAGAGTAATCAACAAGTAAACACCAGATGCCTCAATCACAAAGAGAAAATTAAATAAGAGGTGGTCAAGTATTTAATCAGGAATTAATCAAAATAGGCATCCAAAATCAGGGTCAACAATTAATAAAAAATATCCAAGTTAAAAATAAAATGCTAATTAAAAATCAAGATCAAATTCTAAATAAAAGAGTAAATCTAAAATTAAAACTAATAAGAAAATTAAACCTAAAATTAATATCTAAACCTAGTGTTAATTCAAATTAATTTTTAATAAGAAAACTTTTAATCTAATTAAAAAATAAAATCCAATTAAAAAGAATTAATCAAAACAAAATTAAAAGTTAATTAAAAACAAGATTAATTCTAATCTAATTAAAACCAAAATTAATTCTAAAATTAATCTAATTATCCTAAATTAAACAAACAATTAATAAAAAACTAATAATCAAACAAAGGGTGCAGTAGCAGATCAGGGGTGTGAGAACAAACTTCAGGCGCTGGGCTTAAGGCCCAAGGTTCAAGTGTTTTAATCATTTACGAGGGGGTGCGGTCAGAGCAGTGGGGTTGTGAAAATCAGGTTTACGGGCTTAAGGCCCATTGGTTTTGTTCATGTCCAAGGGAGGTGCGCTGCAAAAAAAGGGTGTGTGAAAAACTGAAATGAATATGGGCTTAAGAGCCTGACCCATGTTGGTGAGGGTTAGAAAAGAAAACCTAAAAACTATCAAGCAATCTTATCAGCCGCGCCTCCTTACTCTCAACGCTTTCCATCTTCTATGCTTCTTCTTCCCTGCGCCGATCACGCCGTTCTCTTCTTCAAACCACCGCCGGAAACATAAACACCACCGTGCCGGCTCATCTCCATCCATCATCACTCAAACAACATTGTGCCGAATTTTCCCCAACTGTTTAATAACCGCCAAACACGAACTCCTATCCTTGCAAGTACCTTCCCTCAACAACCTCAACGCGATCGTCCCACCATCAGCAAGCTTAGCCTTATACGCAGTTCCATAACACGTCTTCTCCATAACTTGCCTGGTCGCATTCAACACATCATCAAGTGTCAAATTCTCACCACCCGGAAACAACATAAGCTTCCCTTCCCCACCATTTCCTTTCTCCTCAACATCTCCGCCGTTCTTCCCTTCTCAGCCGCTCAGCCTCCGTGATCCAAACACGAGGCGAGCTACACAACAATCGCGATATCTCTCTTACGACGCGATGTATTCACCTCTCTCAATCGTAAATCGCGAAATCAAACAAGTCAACTCAAATTACCAGAATACAAATCAAAGAACAATCATATCATGAAATTGAAGTTTGGATTGAGATCGACGTACCTACCGGAGAGAGTCCGGCTCTCCTTCAAAATCGGCGACGATGGATAAACCAAAGGTAACGTTGCTCTTCCTATCCTCTTCCTTCTGCTCGATCTTCTTCTACTCTTTCTGTGTTGTGTGATGTGTCGCGATTAACGGCTTCTCGCGCGATTTGAATCAAATTCCGAATTGACTGTTGAATCGTCTTGTTGCGAATGACTCTGAGATTAATCCTTGAATTTGCGGTTGTTGCAGGTTCGGAATTTTGGACGAAGATTGTTCGCTCTATTGATGAAGTTTCTTGAGGTGCTTCAATTAGAGTTGCAACTGAAGTTTATGTGAAGATGTTGAAGGTGGTCGAAGCTGCAAGGTGGCTCGCACGGTTTTGGCCGCAGTGGAATAGAGATGATGTTCAGTGAACTAAAAAATGGGAGGATGAAGCTGATTCCAGAATTTTGCAGGTGAAAATAAAATGAATATGATGTTCGTGTTGGTTCACTTTTCTTTTTTTCATGAGGATGATGCTTACTGTAGCTTTATACCCGAATTCTGAAGGGGTAGAATAGGTTTTTAACACAAAATTCTGTTAGGATAGTTTGGTTTTGATCACGAGTTTTTTGTGTCACGGTTTTGATCTGGAAGTAGTGGTGATTTGAATCGAGTGGTGTGTGAGGTGCTGCTATGCTTATTTTCCTGAATTTCCTGTTATGTAACTTTACTGATGTGTACTTTCTCTTTCTGATATGCACCTCCTTTTTTACTGCCATCAATTTATTCATGCTGCAATGTGTTATTTTCCCTGTTGTGAACTGTGATGTAATTTTTGGTGTGTGGTTTTTCTGTTCTAATGATATCATATATTTTCTATGCTGTGAATCCTTTACATTGAAGAGAACACTACCATCAGAAACATGTTTCCCTACTGTAACTTAAAGCCCGTGGACAAAGCCGGAAATTGGCCTTTATAACACGTCCCATCTTCACCATCGCTTATAATACTAATATGGGTTGGCCCAACTCTATTCTTGTCTCATTCTTTACTAGCCCTTTGAGGAATGGTCGATGATTCAAATTGGGGTTTATCCTTTACAACAAAGCTTATGAACCAGGCAGGTGCTTTGGTTAATGTCTATACAGATGGAACTGTCTTAGTTACCCAAGGTGATGTGAAATGAGGCAAGCTGAATGGTTTCCTCTTGATAGTAGACGATGGATCAATACTAATTGGAAAATTCTGGCATGGATGTGATAATTTGCAATTGGATAATTATTACAAATGGATATAGACATAGGATTTGGATTTGAAATTTAAAAAATATGGATATGAGAAATGGTTTAAAAACAAATGGATAAATTTGGATATGGTTTAAAGAAAAATGATTGTTGAACAAAATAAAAATGGGTATGGACTAAAAAAGTGGATTTACAAAATGGACATTGGATATTGAATTTGGAATTAATGGAAATGATATTCAATGGATATTTGCAATGTGGATCTAAATGGATAAATGATTTATGGTTTAGATGAATTAAATTGGTTATAGAAAGAAAATGGTTATCCAAATGGACAAGTGGATCAAAACTTGGATGGATTTAAAATGGATATTAAGAAAAAGAATGGATATGGACATGAATTGAAATGGAATTTGCGTCTTGAATCACAAGGAATCCACATGACCAATCTTAACATGCTTTGCCTCTTAAAAACATTGACCCGTCTGCACGTCTTTAATTCAAACCAAACTTCATGTCTTAATCAACCTTGTATTCTTAATGGCTTCCCATCTTCAATCAATAAACCCAGTTAACTTGAATGCATGAAACCCTAACCAATGACTTCTGAACTTATGAAAGCCCACAAGTTGAACCATGAGCAAGAAATCTCAATTCCCTTTGAGATATACACTGATAATGAGGAGTTGACCTGAGTTGTCAATGAAGAAACCAAACCCTAGCCCACAGCCTGATCAACACCAATAAAGTCCTGACCCAATGCCTTCAATGATTCCTCTGAATAAGAAAACCTCAGAACTTGATGAACCTCTGAATAAGGGAAACACCGATAGCAAGAAAAACTCTTCGATCCCATGTCTTAGAAGACCAATGCAATGATATGATTATGAGGTTATGACCTAATGAAGATGCAAATGATATGAAACACAAGCCAGTTAGAGTTAAGAAACAGAGAGGGAAAATTTTGGGGTGTTACAATACCGAACCAGGGAATAGTCGAACCCCCTAGGATTCAACCACAAATTCCTATAGGAGAACAACCAAGGGTGGTTTTGGTGAATAGAAACCAGGATGATGACAACGTTATACAACAAGTTCGACGTTATGATGTGGCCACAGATAACAATTTGGCAGCCATGGTCGAAAGGATTATGGTCCAAGATGGGGTAAACTTTGGCCTTCAAAGGCCAAATTATACATCTCTATTGTCAATACATTCTCCAGTCGGAGTTACCCCCTAGAACCAAAGTCCCTAAGTTCACTAAGTTTTCTGGGGACACCACTGAATCCACTGTCGAACACGTGGCCATATATGTGATAGAGGCTGGAGAAATTGCGAATAATGAGAATCTTAGGATAAAATATTTCCCAAGTTCACTGACGAAGAATGCCTTCACGTGGTTCACAAGTTTGCCATCTAATTCGATCCACAATTGGACCCAGTTGGAACTGGTGTTTCATGAGCAGTTCTATATGGGATAAATGAAGATTAGTCTGAAAGAGTTGGCTAGTATAAAACGAAAATTCACTGAGCCGATAGATGACTACTTGAACAGATTCCGACTGCTTAAGGCCAGATGCTTTACACAAGTGCCAGAGCATGAGTTAGTCGAAATGGCCGCTGGAGGCCTTGATTATTCCATTAGAAAGAAATTTGATACTCAATGTCTAAGAGATATGGCTCAATTGGCTGATAGAGTTCGACAACTAGAACGCTTAAAAGAAGAAAAGGCCAGGGCAAATAAGAATAAAAGGATGGCCTACGTCGAAGTTAATGATGAAGATGAAAAATATTATAATGAGACAGTAAGTTTCGACGAAGGCGAGATCGATCTTGCTGAATTGAAACTAGGTCCACCTTATTCTTGTAAGCTGTTGGCCCCTTCGAATGGAAAATGTAATACCCCGTATTTTATTACTCCGGATAATATTATATTGTGATCGACTGAGCCCAGTGTACTCTGAGAAATTATTTGACGAAATAATTAGAGTAACTGTGGAACTTAGAATAAATCCAATTAATATTATCTGACTCTGAGGTATTTTACTAATTTGGACTTGAGATACTTTTTGGACATTTAGTAGTATTATTTACTAATACTAGTTTACTACTTATTCCTTTTCCTCCCATTTTCCAAACAAAAGAAAAAGATAGTAAGAAAGAGAGAGAAAGAAGAAAGAGGGAAAGAAAAGGAAAAGAAGGAAAAAAGAAGGAGAAAAAGGGTTTTGGAAGAAAATCCAAGAACAATCATCATCCATTGATCCAAACTTCATCCAATCATCTCATCTTCCTCATTTTCATCATCTATCCAAGGTGGGTTCTAGTTAGTACTAATTTTTAGAAGTTTTGGAATTGTTTGGTTTAGGTCGAATTTATGGAAATCGATGTTTTAACGGTTAAAATTCGTTAGAAATCGAAATGAATGATCAATATACTTGTAGAAACATATATTGATGATTGTTTTGAAGTTTTAGTTTGTTTTGATTTGTTGGAAATTTTAGGTTTATGTAGAAATTGTGATTTTGTTTAAAACTTGGTTTGTGAAGTTTGATGATGAAACTATGTTAGAAACATGTTGAATATGCCTCTAATTGGTTGTTGGAACTGGTATTGAGGATGTAGAGGAACTGGTTTTGAACTGTTATGACAGGTATTTTTTCTGGAATTCGCAGAGCGCGCTTAGCGCGCAGACACGCGCTTAGCGCGGTGTTGAAATCCTGCAACCCCAGATGGCAGAGAGTTGCGCGCTTAGCGCGGTCAGGGGTGCGCTTAGCGCGACCTGGGACATGAAGTTTTTCTTCCAAAACGAGAAAATTCATAACTTTTGATTCGTTTATCGGAATCTAACGTTCTTTATATCGATGTATAACTGAGAAAATATTCTATGCAATGGAGATGAAATATGTCGATTTTGCCGACCGATTAAATAATCGAGAAAGTTTCAAAAGTGTTTTAATTATGTTTTAATTGTTATAAATTATTCTATTATGCAATTGTGAGATGCCTTGCCTATCCTATTATTGTTTAGCATGATTGTAATTGAATATGCATGTTAATATGGAAAAAGAAATAGAAAGAGTGAGGAAAACCCCCTTATGAACTATAGGAGAATTTAGAAGGTTTGGAGACACTAGTATGGAACATGTTGGTTAACCTTTGTGGTTTGAAAGGCGAGAGAGGCCTTGAGGCATGATAGCCTAGTGATTGTCGAATACAATCATGTTCGTGTGTGTGATTACGTAATCGTAACTGGTTTATCTTGAGTGTAGTTTCATGAGTCTCGGACTCCTCTGAAATGGATGCACAACTACTTGGCAGGCTTGTGACGGTTAATGGCCCGTGTGAAGTGACAGTTCATAATGGTTAGTGGCCCGTAGAACTCGAATCCATTCGTATGTCAAGTAGATTACAAGGATCTATGACTCGGGCCGCCTTCTAGACGTAGAAGCGGACGGGAACAGGAGGTACCTTGGTATGGTTATCGATTAATAATACTTTTGAGTTGATGAACTCATGGCATGTTTCCATATAGTGTGAGAATTGAAATGTGAACTCAAGAGTCCGTTCCCCTTTTCCCCGGACTTGAGTTAGGATTGTTAAAACCTTGTTAACCCGAGAGAATCCATAAGATAGGGAACTCACTGAGATTTGATGTATCTCACCCCACGCTGTTGATGTATTTCAGGTGCTTCAGGTTCCGAGAAGGGTAAGGATAAGGTTGTGTGATCTTTTCCTTGCTTGTTGATGGCTAGCTTCTGTAGCGAAGTGTATTTTGGGATCATTGTTGATCTAGTTCTTAGTTTTTATTGTTTGAACATCTTGTGTATTATATGCCTTAGGTTTTTATACTTTGTACTTTAGGGCATTAATTTGTATACAATGTGTTAACTAGGAGCTTATGTGTTTCAGTACCAAACACTTGGATCTATATATAATATTTATGCTTTGATGTATGAGTTTTATATATGGATGTTACAGTTGGTATCAGAGCAGGTCGTATCCTCGACCTAGCCATGAAATAGTATAAGTATTTCTTTCCGTTTCATATACGTGTGTCGCCATTGGTCTTAAGTGTTATATTTATGACATTGAGCCTGATCAACTTAATCCTATTTGTATGACCTTTAGGAACATGGCTGAAGGACATAGAAACACTCGTGGTAGACCCCGCACCACTCCTGAAGGGAAGAATCTACCGGGCGGCGATGGCAATGCTTCTCTGTATCAGTTTATGCAACAGATTCAGCAGCAACAGAATCTATTCATGCAGCAAATGGTGCAACAAATTAATGGAGGTTTGCATCCTACGATAGTTGTTCCAGCAGCTGGAGGTGGGAAATTCCAGGATTTTATCCGCATGAATCCCCAAGAATTTTATAGTGGATTAGATCCCGTGAAGGCTCACGAATGGATTTCTGGTATGGAGAGGATTTTCTTGATAGTCCAATGCAGCGAAGAGAACAAGGTGTTTTTCGCTTCTCATTCACTGAAGGGTCCCGCTATGAGATGGTGGGAGAGCGCTTCGACCTTGATGGTTATTCAGGAAGTGCCAAAGGTTTGGGAGCAGTTCAAGGTTGTTTTCATGGAGAAGTATTTTCCGAGCTCTTTGAGAACTCAGAAAGAGTTTGATTTTCAACAACTAAGACAAGGTAGTATGACTGTGGCCAGTTATGCTGAAAAGTTTGAAGACATGACTGCTTATTCTAGGAAGGCTATGTATGCCCCAGATGAGAGGTGGAAGGTGGACCAATTTATTTTTGGACTTAGAGCTGAAATATCCTATAGTGTATCTCAGAGGGAGTTCACTACTTATGCCGAAGTTCTAAGACAATGCTATGTAGATGAACATAGTTTGAAGAAAGTCCAAGCGGAAGGTGTTACGAGTAGGGTGAATCAAGGGGATCGCGGAAGATCCAACCAACAATTCAGGCCTAGGCAACAAGCCTTCGAAGGAAAGCAAGTTCAAGATTTAAGGGCGAGTACACCTCCGGTGTGTCGTATTTGTGGAAGGATGCATTATGGAAGGTGTGGTATAGACAATGTGAAGTGTTACCAATGTCAGAAGGTGGGTCATTTGAAAAGGGATTGTCCTCAGAATAGGACTCAGACACAAGGAAGGGTTTATACCCTATATGCAAGGAAGAAGAAGAGTGACAATTCCTTAACTGCTGGTACGTGCTTCGTTAACGGATTTCCTTGTTTTGTTTTGTTTGATTGCGGAGCTACACACTCTTTTGTATCGATGCAATGTATGAAGCGACTTGGGTTGCGGTCCGTTCCTTTGTCTCCTCCTATGGTGGTCACTACCGCCATGGATGAAATAGTTGAGACACCGTCGATGTGTGAAAACTGTGTTTTGTCCGTGGACGGTAGAGTTTTTCAGATTGATCTTATTTGCTTACCACTTAAGAAAGTTGATGTCATTTTGGGAATGGATTGGCTTTCTACTAATTCGGTGTTTATTGGGTGTGAAGAAAAGCTCATCATTATTCCATCTATTGATTCTACCCCGAAAGATGTCTTAACAACTATTCTAGAAGGTACGGTTAGAACGATAAATTTCTTGTTCGAAGAAGAGAAATCTGTTCTTTTGGTTCTCACTAAGGAAGGGAGTAGCGACCTTCAAGTTTTGGATATTCCAGTAGTTTGCGAGTTTTCCGAATTTTTCCCCGAAGATGTCATTTCTCTTCCTCCGGAGAGGGAAGTGGAATTTTCTATTGACCTGGTATCGGGAACGGCTCCTATATTCGTTTCTCCGTATCGGATGGCACCATTGGAGTTAAGGGAACTAAAGGAACAATTGGAAGAGCTTATGCCTAAGCATTTTGTTAGACCTAGTGTCTCACCATGGGGAGCCCCAGTTTTGTTAGTAAAGAAGAAAGACGGCGGGATGCGATTGTGTATTGATTATCGTCAGCTGAATAAAGTCACCATTAAGAATAAGTATCCCTTGCCTAGGAAAGACGGCCTATTAGATCAATTGAAAGGAGCCTGTGTGTTCTTGAAGATTGATATGAGGTCGGGTTATCACCAAATCCGAGTGAAGAGTTCCGATGTACCTAAGACTGCATTTAGGACCCGTTATGGTCATTACGAATTCTTAGTGATGCCTTTCGGTGTGACTAATGCTCTAGCTGTTTTTATGGATTATATGAATCGGTTATTTCAAACTTACTTGGATCAATTCGTTGTGATCTTCATTGATGACATTCTTATCTATTCCCGCACTCTGCAAGAGCACGAAGGACATTTGAGAATCGTCTTATCGATCTTACAAGAGAAGCAGCTTTTTGCCAAGTTAAGTAAGTGCGAGTTCTGGATGTCCGAAGTTAGTTTTTTTGGTTACGTTATATCACAGGGTGGTGTAGCGGTGGATCCGTCAAAGGTTGAAGCTGTGACTAATTGGGAGAGACCGTATCGGAAATTAGAAGTTTCTTGGGTCTAGCAGGTTACTATAGAAGATTTATCAAAGGCTTTTCGCAATTAGCATTGCCAATGACTAAGCTTACTCGGAAGGATTGCCCCTTTGAGTGGGATTCTCCGTGTGAACAAAGTTTTATGAGTTTGAAGGAAAGATTGACTACAGCTCCCGTTCTGACTATTCCCGATCCTAGCAAGTCGTATGAGGTATTTTGTGATGCGTCTAAGATGGGATTAAGAGGCGTTTTAATGCAAGAAAGTCACGTTGTGGCTTATGCTTCTCGACAATTGAAAATTCACGAGAAGAATTATCCAACCCACGATTTGGAATTAGCGGCGGTGGTGTTTACTTTGAAAGTATGGCGTCACTATTTATATGGAGTACATTTTGAAATGTTTAGTGACCACAAGAGTTTAAAGTACCTCTTTGACCAAAAAGAGTTGAATATGCGTCAAAGGAGGTGGATGGAATATTTAAAGGATTATGATCTAGAGCTAAAATACCATCCGGGTAAACCGAACAAAGTGGTCGATGCCTTGAGTAGGAAAGTTTTGAGAAAGGCCGAATTGATGATGTTAGAATATTCGTTGTTGGAAAAGTTTAGAGATTTAAATCTTCAATTTGTGTGGACTCCTAATGGAGTGATTATGGGGAATTTGAATGTCAATTCTACTTTAAGAGTTGAAATTCAACAAGGACAATTATGGGATGAGGAGTTGCAAGAGATGCTAAGTCAACCGGGTTTTGTGCACGCTGGCGATGGAATGATTATGTTTAACCAAAGAATTTGCGTTCCGAACGATGCGACTTTGAAAAGAAGGATTTTAGAGGAAGCGCATAAGGGTACCTTCACTATACATCCGGGTTCTTCAAAGATGTATCAAGATTTAAAGAAGGACTATTGGTGGTCCGGTATGAAAAGAGATGTTGCGGTATTCGTGTCGGAATGTACGGTATACCAACAAGTTAAGATTGAACATCAAAGACCGGGTGGATTATTGCAACCATTAGAAATCCCAACTTGGAAATGGGATAATATTTCTATGGATTTTGTAGTAGGTTTACCCCGTACGCAAGGTGGTTATGATTCGATTTGGGTAATATTAGATCGGTTGACAAAGTCGGCGCATTTCTTGGCCGTGAAGACTACCTCCAAAGCGAGTCATCTTGCAAGGTTGTTTATTGCCAAAATTGTGAAATTGCACGGTATTCCCTCTAATATTGTGTCGGATAGAGATCCAAAGTTTACTTCAAGGTTTTGGAAAGTTTTTCAACAAGCTATGGGTACGGAGTTGCGTTTGAGCACGTCTAATCATCCTCAGACGGATGGTCAAACTGAACGAACAATACAAACATTGGAGGATATGTTGAGAGATTGTGTACTAGAAAGTAAGGGTAATTGGAAAGAACTACTACCATTGATTGAGTTCTCTTATAACAATAGTTACCATGCGAGCATCGGAATGGCTCCTTATGAAGCTTTGTATGGAAGAAAGTGTAGGACACCTTTGTGTTGGGCGGAAGTTGAGGAAGATAGAATCTTAGGACCCGAAATTATCCAAGAGACTACGGAAAAGATTCGAATGATTCGTGAGAAAATTAAGCAAGCACAAGATCGACAAAAGAGTTATGCGGACAATCGAAGGAGACCTTTAGAATTTGAAGAAAGTGACCATGTGTTTTTGAAAGTTACTCTGAGATTAAGACTGAAAGGACCGTTTAAGTCACGGAAGTTAAGTCCGAGATACGTGGGACCGTATCAAGTTTTAGAAAGGATTGGCAAAGTAGCGTACAGGTTGGCCTTACCTCCTTCTCTGTCGGAAATGCACGATGTTTTCCATGTATCTCAACTTCGCAGATTTGTTCCAGATCCTCTTCAGCCGATTCTATCGGATACTGTTGAAATAGAAGCAGACTTAACGTTTGAACCTCACCCGAGCCGCATTGTGGGAAGAGAAACGAAAGTATTAAGGAACAAGGACATTTCTCTCGTTAAGGTGCAGTGGGATGTAACGCATTCGGGTGATGCAACTTGGGAACTTGAATCGGAAATGCGAGATGCTTACCCTCATCTGTTCAGGTAATCTTTAAATTCGAGGACGAATTTCTATTTAAGGGGGGGGGGGGGGGGGAGGATGTAATACCCCGTATTTTATTACTCCGGATAATATTATATTGTGATCGACTGAGCCCAGTGTACTCTGAGAAATTATTTGACAAAATAATTAGAGTAACTGTGGAACTTAGAATAAATCCAATTAATATTATCTGACTCTGAGGTATTTTACTAATTTAGACTTAAGAGACTTTTTGGACATTTAGTAGTATTATTTACTAATACTAGTTTACTACTTATTCCTTTTCCTCCCATTTTCCAAACAAAAGAAAAAGATAGTAAGAAAGAGAGAGAAAGAAGAAAGAGGGAAAGAAAAGGAAAAGAAGGAGAAAAGAAGGAGAAAAAGGGTTTTGGAAGAAAATCCAAGAACAATCATCATCCATTGATCCAAACTTCATCCAATCATCTCATCTTCCTCATTTTCATCATCTATCCAAGGTGGGTTCTAGTTAGTACCAATTTTTAGAAGTTTTGGAATTGTTTGGTTTAGGTCGAATTTATGGAAATCGATGTTTTAACGGTTAGAATTCGTTAGAAATCGAAATGAATGATCAATATACTTGTAGAAACATATATTGGTGATTGTTTCGAAGTTTTAGTTTGTTTTGATTTGTTGGAAATTTTAAGTTTATGTAGAAATTGTGATTTTGTTCAAAACTTGGTTTGTGAAGTTTGATGATGAAACTATGTTAGAAACATGTTGAATATGCCTCTAATTGGTTGTTGGAACTGGTATTGAGGATGTAGAGGAACTGGTTTTGAACTGTTATGACAGGTATTTTTTTCTGGAATTCGCAGAGCGCGCTTAGCGCGCAGACACGCTCTTAGCGCGGTGTTGAAATCCTGCAACCCCAGATGGCAGAGAGTTGCGCGCTTAGCGCGGTCAGGGGTGCGCTTAGCGCGACCTGGGACTTGAAGTTTTTCTTCCAAAACGAGAAAATTCATAACTTTTGATTCGTTTATCAGAATCGAACATTCTTTATATAGATGTAAAGCCGAGAAAATATTCTATGCAATGGAGATGAAATATGTCGATTTTACCGACCGATTAAATAATCGAGAAAGTTTCAAAAGTGTTTTAATTATGTTTTAATTGTTATAAATTATTCTATTATGCAATTGTGAGATGCCTTGCCTATCCTATTATTGTTTTACATGATTGTAATTGAATATGCATGTTAATATGGAAAAAGAAATAGAAAGAGTGAGGAAAACCCCCTTATGAACTATAGGAGAATTTATAAGGTTTGGAGACACTAGTATGGAACATGTTGGTTAACCTTTGTGGTTTGAAAGGCGAGAGACGCCTTGAGGCATGATAGCCTAGTGATTGTCGAATACAATCATGTTCGTGTGTGTGATTACGTAATCGTAACTGGTTTATCTTGAGTGTAGTTTCATGAGTCTCGGACTCCTCTGAAATGGATGCACAGCTACTTGGCAGGTTTGATTCCCCGTATTGTACGAATGACGCCCATGGAGCGTATGCTTGTGATGGTTAATGGCCCGTGTGAAGTGACGGTTCATAACGGTTAATGGCCCGTAGAACCCGAATCCATTCGTATGTCAAGTAGATTACAAGGATCTATGACTCGGGCCGCCTTCTAGACGTAGTAGCGGATGGGAACAGGAGGTACCTTTGTATGGTTATCGATTAGTGATATCTTTGAGTTGATGAACTCATGACATGTTTCCATATAGTGTGAGAATTGAAATGTGAACTCAAGAGTCCTTTCCCCTTTTCCCCGGACTTGAGTTAGGATTGTTAGAACCTTGTTAACCCGAGAGAATCCATAAGATAGGGAACTCACTGAGATTTGATGCATCTCACCCCACGTTGTTGATGTATTTCAGGTGCTTCAGGTTCCGAGAAGGGTAAGGATAAGGTCGTGTGATCTTTTCCTTGCTTGTTGATGACTAGCTTCCGTAGCGAAGTGTATTTTGGGATCATTGTTGATCTAGTTCTTAGTTTTTATCGTTTGAACATCTTGTGTATAATATGCCTTAGGTTTTTGTACTTTGTACTTTAGGGCATTTATTTGTATACAATGTGTTAACTAGGAGCTTATGTGTTTCAGTACCAGACACTTGGATCTATATATAATATTTATGCTTTGATGTGTGAGTTTTATATATGGGTGTTACAGAAAAAATCCCGTTGAACCAGAAAAGAATGATAAATTCCCCAAGAAAACTTATACTTTCGACGTTACTAAATGTGATGAAATTTTTGATTTGTTAGTTAAGGACGGTCAAATGATAGTGCCTCCTGATAGAACAAAGAAAAAAGAGAGGATTTTGTAAATATCATAATTTCTTGGGCCATAAGATTTCTCAATGTTTTCTTGTCAGGGATCTTGTTCAGAATGCAATCCAAGAAGGAAGGCTCAAGTTCGGTGAGAAGTCCAAAAACCAGATGAAGATCGATTTAGATCCCCTACCAGTGGCTGATGCTCACTATGCAGAGCCAACAGAGGTTAATATGGTCGAGGTTGCTGAAGGCCTTAACAACGATGTCAACATGGTTGAAATTGCTGACGATTTCAACAATGGAGCAGTCATGTACAAGATTACTGAAGATCTCGACCAATAATTCATAAAGAGTTTTGCTAGCAAGGTTGTCGAAAGTTTCACCAACAACACTACTGAGGATGTTGAAATAGGGGTTACTGAAGACGCCGACGAAGGAATTACTGAGGATTCCCAATGGATGATATTAACCAAAGAAACCGCTGACGGTTTCATTAAGATTTCGGCTTATAAAGTCGAAAACAAATTGCAAGTGGCCTTAGAGGCTGAAGTTAAAAACATGGCTGACAAAGCCAACAATGATTCACACAAAGGAGGTCCTGGTAAGGACTTCGATCCAGAACCACTTGATCAGGTTCGAAATGAAGAACAAAGGCTCGACGCCATCTATGATGATGAGCCTTTGGGTTTCGAGAAGGATCTGTTGGTAACCAATATCAAAATGTTAGCGCAAGATCCACTTGAAGAAATCGACTTGGGAGAAGGGGCAGTGAAAAGGCCAACTTACATCAGTGTCAACATTAGTCCACAACTCAGAGTCAAAGTAATCTAATTGCTGAGGGAGTTCAAAGACTGTTTCGCATATGATTACGATGAGATGCTTGGTTTGAGCAGAGAGCTGGTCGAACTAAACCTGTCAATCAAGTATGGAAAGAAGTCGATCAAGAAAAATCCTAGGCGGTTTGCACCAGCAATTCTCTCGAAGATCAAGGAGGAAGTCGAAAGGCTTTTTCGTTTCCGATTTATTCGAACGGCCAGGTATGTCGAATGGCTTGCAAACATTGTGCCTGTTATAAAAAAGAATGGTACTTTGAGGGTTTGCATAGACTTTAGAGATATGAATGCTGCGACCCCAATGAACGAATACTCAATGCCGGTGGCGGAAATGCTAGTCGACTCTGCCACTGGCCATGAATACCTTAGCATGCTTGATGGGTATTCTGGGTATAACCAAATATTTATTGCTGAAGATGATGTCCCTAAGACGGAGTTTCGATGCCCTGGGGCCTTAGGCACTTACGAATAGGTAGTTATGCCTTTTGGCTTAAAAAATGCTGGGGCAACATATCAAAGAGCAATGAATACAATATTCCATGATTTCATAGAAACTTTTATGCAGATTTACATTGACGATATTGTTGTAAAGTTTGTTTCATGGAAGAATCATATTGACCATCTTCGACAGTCATTCGAAAGGATGCGAAGACATGGTCTCAAAATTAATCCTCTCAAATGCGTTTTTTGTGTGCAGGTGGGAGATTTCTTAGGCTTTGTGGTCCAGAAAAAGGAAATCGAAACAAATCAAAATAAGACCAAGGCCATTATGGAGGTGAAAGCGCCATCGACAAAGAAGGAACTGCAGTCGCTGTTGGGAAAGATCAATTTCTTGAAAAGATTTATCTCGAATCTCAACGGGAAGACTCAAGCCTTTTCACCTCTACTCCGACTAAACAAGGAGGGATTCGAATGGGGGCAAGCTCAATAGGAAGCTTTCGACAAAATCAAAGAGTATTTGAGTCATCCTCCAATCCTAGCACCACCTTGTAGAAGTAGGAGCATGAGATTGTACATATCTGCGTCAGACAAAATCTTCGGGAGCATGTTGGCTCAAGAGGATGAAAATGGCATCGAAATAGCCATTTATTACCTTAGTAGGGTTTTGAACGATGCAGAAAATAGGTATAGCATGGTTGAGAAATTGTGTTTATGCTTGTATTTCTCTTATACAAAATTAAAGCACTATATAAAGCCAGTTGATGTCTATGTTTCATCTCATTTCGATATCATTAAGCATATGTTATCTAAACCTATTTTGTATAGTTGAATTGGTAAATGGGCATTGGCATTAACTGAATACTCCCTAACGTATAGACCTTTAAAGGCCGTTAAGGGATAAATGGTAGCAGACTTTATTGTCGACCACTCTATAAACGAAAATGTGACGAATTATCTTGAGTTTGAACCATGAAAATTATATTTCGACGGTTCTAGTCATAAAGATGGCACAGGTGTAGGAGTCCTGATTATTTCTCCTAATAAAATCCCAACAAAATTCAAATACAAAGTCCAAGGTCTCTGCTCGAACAACGAGGCTGAATATGAAGCCTTAATAGTCGGACTTGAAATTTTGTTGGAATTGGGGGAAACTCGAGTCAAAATAATGGGAGACTCAGAGTTAGTCATCAAACAGATTACAAGGGAGTACAAGTGTGTGAAATAAAATCTCATCATGTACTTTGTAATAGTCAATCGATTACTAAAAAATTCCGAGATGCTGAGTGTTCGACACATACCTCGACTAGAGAACCATGTAGCCAATGATTTGGCTCAAATTGCTTCTGGGTACAAAATTTCGAAAGAAAAATTGCAAGACGCAATCGAAGTCAAAGGTAGAGTTGTGTCAACCAGATTATCCCCATCAGATTTGGAAGCAACAAAGCTAGGGTACGCTGATAAGGAAAATTTCAAAATCTTAGCCGTAGATAGTTTGACGGACGATGATTGGAGGAAACCAATAGTAGAATATCTGCAAAATCCAACAGCATCCGCAGAACAAAAAATCAGGTATCGAGCTTTGAGTTATGTTCTTTTGGGCAATGAGTTGTTTAAAAAGACTCCTGAAGGAGTCTTGCTCAAATGCCTTAGTGAATAAGAGGCATACCTAGCCCTTTCGACTGTCCATAGTGGGGCATGTGGGGCACATCAGGTAGGCCACAAAATGAAGTGGTTGTTGTTTCGACAAGGCTTGTATTGGCCTACCATGTTGAAAGATTGTATTGAATTCGCCAAAGGATGCTAGGAATGCCAAGTGCATGCGGGTATACAACATGTCCCTGCAAGCGAACTACACTCCATAGTTAAACCATGGCCCTTTAGAGGCTGGGCGTTGGATTTAGTTGGAGAAATTCGACCAGCATCATCTAAAAGTCAAAGGTACATTTTGGTAGGTATTGATTACTTTACAAAGTGGATCGAGGTTATACCTTTACCAAATGTTGACCAAGAGGATATGATCGAATTCATTAAGAAACACATCATCTATAGGTTTGGAATCCCAGAAACTATTACAACGGACCAGGGATCTATTTTCACTGGTAGGAAGATGCAGGAATTTGCTAAAGAAATGGGTTTTAAACTGTTAACCTCTACACCCTACTATGCTCAGGCTAATGGTCAAGTTGAAGCAGCGAATAAGGTAGGGATTGGTTTAATCAAGAAACATGTGGAAAAGAAGCCTAGGAATTGGCACAAGACATTAGACCAGGTTCTCTGGGCATATCAAACTTCTCCCAAAGAGGCAACTAACACTACTCCTTTTCGATTGACCTTTGGTCACAATGCAGTTTTACCTGTAGAAATTTACCTACAATCGACGAGGATCCAAAGGCATCATGAGATCCCTTCTGAATCCTATTAGAATATGATGTTAGATGAGTTAGTAGATTTGGATGAAGAGAGACTTAATGCCTTAGAGTTGCTAAAAAGACACAATAAGAAGGTTAAGGTTAAGGCATTCTCGACTGGAGAATTGGTGTGGAAAGTGACTTTGCATGTGGATCGAAAAACTAGAGCCCTAGGTAAATGGTACCCTAAGTGGGAAAGTCCATTTCAAATCTTACAAGTGTTCTCTAACGGTGCTTATGAGATTGAAGAGTTAGATGCAGATAAAAGAGTCTTGAAAGTAAATGGTAAGTATTTGAAAAAATATAAACCTGTTCTTCAAGAAATAAAAATTGCTTATGAGTAATTGCGAAAATTGGTCGAAGCCAACTTGGTATATAGATGCCAGAATGGCTCAATTCATTACATAAAAAAGCCTCGAAGGGCTAAGAAACATTGTACTAAAAAAATAACAAAATCAGTAAATAAACTGCAAGTTGAAAAGGAAGATCGCCTTTCATCTTGAGGTACTTTGACCTGTGAAGCTCGAGACGTTTCTCACATGAGGTTTTGTCGAGTTTAAGCGTTGCAACTTCTGCTTCCAACCGTCGACCTTTGTCGAGGAACTCCAGTGCAAGTTTTAATTCTTTGACCACTTCAAAATCCTCAAAGGTTAGCAGTTCAACATTACGTTGCTCAGCCTTAGAGATTTTACATTGCAGTTCTTCGATTTGTCTTTTCCAGTTGGAAATGTTTTCTTTATTGCCTTCGACCTCCAATTTGTTTTTCTCTTTCATCTTCTCCATTCTCCCACTTTAGCTTTCGACTCAGAAGCAACTGTCCATGCAACAGCCTCACTTCCGGACTTGGTTTCGAGTGCATCATCAATTTGGGGCAGTTGTTTGAGATTAGTGGCGACTTGGTCGATCATGGCACCAAGCTCCAGGATAACGGTGGCAGTTACTGATTATACCCCATTATCTCCTAGTCTTTAGGAGGTATGATGATGGCTAGTGGATTTGGTGCGCTTTGAGGAGATTGTTAGGTCTTTGATTGGCTGCATTTTGGCTAAAACAAGTTTACAGCAAGACGTTGAGTAAGATGTCCTAACAGGGTTATTCGACATCTTAAACTGATACAGCGGGCTGTTTTTAAGTCTGGTCCAAGAATTAAGGAAGCAATCAGAACGTGGATCAAGGAATCATCAAATAGAAGATTGAAGCCCAAAGCAGCAGAAGACTCTATAAATAAAAGACTTAGACCTAGGATTTGATATGCCTTTTGTAACCTAGTTCTCTTGCGTAAGAAACAAGGGTTTAGGGTTTTGAGAGTCGTTGGCTCTCTAGGTTGTAAGTCTCCCTTTGTATCAGGTGATGCATTGTAGGTGTCACACATATCCATAAGCCTTGAGGTATTGGATTGTGTATTGTTCTTGGAAGAAGCTATTAAGCAAATCCGAGTTAGCTTGTTTGTCAAGTAAGCTTGACAGAATTCTGTATTGACAGGGATGATGTAGAAATCATAGTTGGTGATTAAGGGAAGTGAGTGGGGTATCTCGTATCAAAGAGGTTGTTCTTTGATAAAGTCTTCATTGGGTAGAGACTAGGATATAAAGTTGTAAACGGGGGAGTTTAGCTTTGTAACAGTTCTACAGATAGT
This sequence comes from Lathyrus tuberosus, assembly GCA_022829125.1. NCBI lineage: Eukaryota > Viridiplantae > Streptophyta > Magnoliopsida > Fabales > Fabaceae > Lathyrus > Lathyrus tuberosus. Next base: position 6,628,043 of record JALAZF010000044.1, on the reverse strand, counting down.
GGGGCCTTCTTCCTGGATTGGTATCCCCCAGATATAGGTGAGTTGCACCGAACAGGGTTAACAATTATTGTGTTCTTTATCATTCTGCAGATTTACTTTTCTGTTAGGGTTCATGATAAACATGTTGGATCAGATGTCGTAACATCTATGATTTTGCAGTTCTGATATTCAAGGTATCAGTCTGCTGTTGTTCCTCTGCGTTTAACCGTTTATGCAGAACAATGTCTTGACATGTGTTAGGACATCTGCTGTCTGCATTGCTAGAATTTCAATTGGTATCAGAGCAGGCATATTGTCTATTTCTGGATGAGATCTTTGAGGGATACTTTCTGGCGTTTAAACAAGGAGGAATTTTGAAGATCAGATCAGTCAACTCAGACATACTCAAGGGTATTAATGGATGGGATGGATGTTAACAACCCAGAGGTTGTTCATGTTGCTGAGGAGGTTCTACAAAAACTGCAGGAGAAGTGGTTAGTTCTATAGTTGGTGTGTCTTATAAGATGTTTCGACATCTTATTAGGGCAAGTTAAATTTGTTCCTTGGTGGTTCCGCTGCATGTGTTTCTGATGGAAGAGCTCTAGAATTATGGGATTCTGGAGTTGTTGTTGAAGACAGATGGTGGAAGATCTCAATCGTCGACCTCTATATGTAAAGATATCTGCATTCTTTTATTCCAAAGTAGGGAGCTATGGAATGGAGGGAGATGTTAGAAGATATCTGGTATGGTGACTTGGTACTTGGAAGCTTGGTTCCATGGTACAGTGTGAAGTCAGTTGAAGAGGAGAGGAGTTGAGTTTAAGTTTATCAAGTTCTTGCTCTGGGAGTTTGATAAATTATTGATCTGCTAGGTTGTCAAAGATACTTGAGAATTCTCTCAAGTCCACTCATAAAGGCGTCCCAGTCGTGCATCTGGAGTCTTCTAGTTATTCTTCTGACTAGAAGGCATTTCTATGAAACACAATCTGAAGAAAGTGAAGGTGATTCATTTCACCATCCAAAACAGCAAGGAAGGATTCATCTCTTTTAACCCTAAGGGTGAATCCAATCTGATTGGAGTTCTCAGAATCGTTGAGGTAAATATGATTCATTCAGAGAGAATCTTAGTTACTTGAGTCAAGGGTGGCAGCCTTGGTATCTCAACTATTTGTGTCAAATATGATACTTGCAAAAGATTGAATACTTGATAAGTGTTCATGAAGTGATTTGGTAGAGCTTAGCTACAACAGTGAAGAAGGGTTATTGGACAAGGATTTAAGATCAATTGTTATTTGTGGAATTCACAAGTATTTAATTGATTATCCTTGAAAGTCAAGATTGCTGATGTTCAACAAGATGTAGGAACATCTCATCATCAGATTTTGTGAAGAATCATGGGAGGGGTACTGCATACGCTTTAGCATATGTTTTAGTCTTGGGTGTTGACCTAAGAATGGGCTTCAGTCTGGTATGACAGAAGCATGTGATCTCTGGAGAGTTTCCTGGCAAGAAACTGGTCTGGACTTTGGTGTTGTTGAAGATGAAGATGAAGACATCATAATCTTGATGGTTACAACTTGGATCATTTTATTTATGATCTAGGTACTTGGGAGCATATGATCATGCTCAGTTTGAAGGTCAAGGTTAAGTGGCAGTTATCTCTGACTTTCTACAGACTGCTCTACTAAGGAAAGTGGCATTCTTTGGTATGGCTATGGCGTAGTCTAGGACTATTTTATCTTCTAAAGATTCAGACGTGGCAGGTATGAAGTCTTTGGAGGTTCAAAGCAGTTATTCATCAAGGTGTGAGCTTGAAAGGAATATATGTGATAAGCAGGATGAAGGTTGTCTACTCAAACTTGATGGTTGAATCAAGTCTATGAGAGCATGGAACTCTTGTTCTGTAATAGGGAGGAGGTTTTTCTAAGTGGCAGAAGGAGGAGCTGAATTCACCTGTTGGATGTCGTATCATAATGTTCTGACATCTAGCTTAACATCAGGATCTCAGTTGGTGATGTGGCACATCAGCTTAAGATAAGGTGATCTACAAGAGAATGGAAGTTATGGATGCTTCAAAAAGGTCTATCTCATGTAGTTTGCGGGAGCTGTGTATGGGAAGATGTTAAATGTCTAAGAGGCTTGGTGGATCCAAGATGTCTTGCTATGGAGCAAGTAGTTCTTGTGACTTGAAGATCAGATTTCATTGGTGGATCAGTGTATCTTGTGGGAGTTCTGAAGAAGAATGAGATCAGTCAAAAAGTGGCATTTGGTTAATTTCAGAGTGTGCATTCAAGCAGGATGCTTGGAACTAATTGCTCTTGTGCAGAAGGGTAGTTAGTTGAAAACTTAAGGAGGTTCTGGTTCTCTTGGAACTTGTGGTAGAAGTTCTAGGTTAAGGATGAAAGTATGCCTTCTTTTGGTGGATGAGAGTTTATTTCTCTCTGGGTTTCTGAAGTTCTCTTTGTTCAAGCTGGTGGCGCAGTGTTGTTTGAAGATCTTCAGTTTGGATTACTATGCAGATAGTAAGTCCAGTGGTGGAGCATATCAAGAACCATGGGGTGTGGTGTCTGTGATGTGTGAAGGATGTCCTAACTGATGTTATAACATTTTCTGGGTTGGTTATCCTTGGAGTAGGATACTAAGTTCTGAGTGTAGAACTTGACACTCACATTTTGTCCGAGAGGTATTTATTTTATCATATGGGAGAATGATGGGTAAAGGACTGTCTTGAAAGTCTAATGTGAATGGGACATGCTAGAAGTAAACCAGTTGGTGCTTGTGGAGCAAATGGGCTGAAGATTTCTGAAGCATGTGTTTGACGTTCTTCAAGTGCGAAGAATATCTGGGTGAGCTAGCAAACTAAGGGGCCATGTGCGTCTCTTTGAGGAATGTGAAGCATTCTGATTCAATTGGGTTGTATATCAGGGAACAAGGAGATTCATACATAAGAATTTAGGAGGAGTTCGTGTGGTGTATGGATGGTTTTTGGACGAGAGGGATCAATGGAGCTTTGGTCTTAATCCAAGAGTTTGTTGGCTGTGGTACACGGATGCGTTCTGGGTATTTACAAAATATATGATCATGAAGTTGTCATGGGATATCATGTAGTGGTTTTGGGTGGTTCTTGATGAAGAAGCATCTAGTGAGAAAGATAGGGGGAGAACTTCTATCTGATTTATGTACTGGTGTGGTACATGGTTTGCTTGAGGGTCAAGCAGTAGGTGAATGCGTTTAGCAAGTGTGTTGAACTGAGGGTGCGCTCTTGAAGACATGAAGACGTGTCTTATGTTTTCCATTCATTTAGGATGTTCTTCTTGCAAAGGAACACTGGTTATCTATGACAAGGGGAGTATTGTAACCTGCCAGATTGTACAAGCTTCTGAGTTGGATGTGTTCTGCTACTGACTTGCTTGGTTTTGGTTGATTGCCCTTAAATGCTTAGTTGTTTGGTTTGGCATATTATGGCTAAAAAGGTGGAGAAGTAAGTAGTAGTAGTGTTCCTTGGTTGTTTCCTTGAGGGGGAGCTGGATGTGTTATTCAAAGGTTGTTTTAGCCAGAATTTGCCAAAGGGGGAGATTGTTAGGTCTTTGATTGGCTGCATTTTGGCTAAAACAAGTTTACAGCAAGACGTTGAGTAAGATGTCCTAACGGGGTTATTCGACATCTTAAACTGATACAGCAGGCTGTTTTTAAGTCTGGTCCAAGAATTAAGGAAGCAATCAGAACGTGGATCAAGGAATCAACAAACAGAAAATTGAAGCCCAAAGCAGCAGAAGACTCTATAAATAGAAGACTTAGACCTAGGATTTGATATGCCTTTTGTAACCTAGTTCTCTTGAGTAAGAAACAAGGGTTTAGGATTTTGAGAGTCGTTGACTCTCTAGGTTGTAAGTCTCTCTTTGTATCAGTTGATGCATTGGGGAAGATATAGGTGTCACACAGATCCATAAGCCTTGAGGTATTGGATTGTGTATTGTTCTTGGATGAAGCTTTTAAGCAAATCCGAGTTAGCTTGTTTGTCAAGTAAGCTTGACAGGATTCTGTATTGACAGGAATGATGTAGAAATCACAGTTGGTGATTAAGGGAAGTGAGTGGGGTATCTTGTATCAAAGAGGCTGTTCTTTGATAAAGTCTTCATTGGGTAGAGACTAGGATATAAAGTTGTAAACGGGGGAGTTTAGCTTTGTATCAGTTCTACAGATAGTGGAGTCTTATTCATGGATTGGTATCCCCCAAATGTAGGTGAGTTGCACCGAACTGGGTTAACAATTGATGTATTCTTTATCATTCTGCAGATTTACTTTTCTGTTAGGGTTCATGATAAACATGTTGGATCAGATGTCGTAACATCTGTGATTTTGCAGTTCTGATATTCAAGATATCAGTCTGCTGTTGTTCCTCTGTGTTTAACTGTTTATGCAGAAAAATGTCTTTACATGTGTTAGGACATCTGCTATCTGCATTGCCAGAATTTCAGAGATGTTTCAGATATTGTCATAATGACCATGACGTCATGAAGTGGTTCAGAAGAAACTGAACAATTTTGTAGAACGTGGAAGCTCTAGTTATATCAACACCCACGTAAGGTGGAAATAAGGCGTCGAATGCCATTGTCAAAAAATTCCCTTTTCTTCAGTGACGTCGAAAAAGACATTTTGGGGGGGGGGGGGGGGGGGGGGGGAATTTGCTAGCTCCTAAATTCGACGCCTAGGTTAAACCCATGGGATTAATCTAAGAGACAAGAGTCCTTTAAGGAAATTGGATGTTTCGACCAGAATTGGACTGCTGAAAGTTGGGGTCGGAAAGATGTCCTTGCGTAAGAGAGAAACTATGTTGTGGACTTAGAAATATTTCCAAACTTAGGAGATATTAGTCGACGGAAGTACTACGGAGGGTATTTCGATGCGAAGATTCAAATTCAAAAATAGGAGGGAACATTTGTTCTTATCTGTTTCTAAAGAAAGACATGTGGCGTATATCCAAGAAGCGAAGACATGCAGAGCGACACTTGTCGTATTTTAGTTTATAGGCCGTTAATGGCAGTTATTTTCGATTGTTATAAATAGCGAGTTCTAGTGTTGGGATTGGGGGTGTTCAATTGTATACAAATACTCAGTGTGCTCAAAGTACCCGTGTGAAGAGAAAAGAGCGTGTGAGAATGTATGTTGATGTAACACCACTTTTACAATTCAATGCAATTTAATAAGTTTTTCATTAAAATCTCTCTTTATTCATGCAAGTTAAATTACTGCATTTTACCAGTCTTTTCGACTTGAACCCCTTTTTACATTTTAGTTTTACTTTATATTTCTTAAAGTAGACCCTTTTACTTATGAACGCTATCGGAGTGTTCTTGATATTTTCCAGAACCTTACACAGAAAAACAATTAGCACATGTCCTATGATCAATCTGGTCGATCCTGTGAGCAACTAAGAACTTTTTGTGTTTTTAGAGGACCAGCGCTTGTTTACCAATTTTCACGGTAAACACCAACCCACTGATCCACCGCATCGAAGACTCACAACACCACATTTGGAATCCAATATGATAATTCAAGTATAACTTTGGTTCCTACCCAGAAAATATAGAAATTGATTTCTTGCAATATTGTCTAATTAGCCTTGCAAAGAATTTTTTTTTCCTTTCATTGATTTTGTTTTTTTCCAATTAATATACCAGAACTTGAAACTTAAAACAATTGACAAGATCATAGAGAAGGACGGATTTGAAGGGACTAATTACAACAATTGATGAGTAATGCTTCCAGCATTGGCAACATGAGTTTATTTTGCTAAATTCATAAAAAGTGAAAAAGACAATTATAAAAAGTCTCCACAAATCCAAATATTTTACTTGAAGTGGTACACATTTTATCTATATATAGGAGTTGGAGATTTATAGGATTATAATTCACAAGGATGTTTACACAATGTTAGCTTGCTTCATGATGCTTTTAAACAGCAATTCACCAAATGGAGTCCAAATTGAATGGTTGCTCCTGTTGATGTTGTGAAGAAGAAGCACTTGGATCATTTGAGTTATTACTTTGGTGATCAGTTCCAAGTTGATGATATACTACTCCTTGTTGAGGCATGTATGGTACAAAATGATTTGTAGCTGCAACTTCTCTTTGTTGTTGATAATTCCTAAGCTGTAATGCTTTAAGAAGCAATGAATTTACAGAAATATTATTTGGATTCAACAAGTTAGAAGGCCATGGTAGAGATGGAACTTCACTTGAAGAAGGCCAATTCATTGTCAAGTTCATATTTGTGTTAACATTATTAGTGAGATGATCATTGATGTTGAAATTTTGTTGTTGTCCTGAAATCATGTTAGTGATTAATCCACTTGATAATGATGATGATGAGTTTGCAATATTATTCAGATTTGGAAACTCTACATCACCAAATTCATTCACCATCGAGGCTGTGTCACATGGAGATTCTGGTTGAGAAGATGATGTTTGTTGTGGCTTCTTTGTTGCTATGCTCTTTTGGAAAACCCTACAAACCACCCATTCATCCTACAAAATTAGAAAACATTGGAAAAAGTTAGTTCTCAAGTATGAAAACTAATTGAATATTGATGGAGTGTTGAACACTTAATTCTCAACTATAATAATCTTGATTGTTTGAGTAAAAAAATGGAGTTTAACAGACATTGACGGATGCAAAATAGGTTTACAATTTCATCCAAATAGTTTAACAATCATTCATAGAGGTTGGAGTTTAACGGTAGATCAAATATAAAGATTTAAAAAAAAATTGTCAAAGTTTTCCAATATTTATCAGACACCGACGTATATCAGACATATATCAGACACCATATACCACAATTAATTGCATACTCATTCATGGAGGTTGGAGGTTTATGTGCTTCATAGGAGAAAATTAATGCATTAGGATGCATGCAATGCAAAGAGTACTAACCTTTGAAGTTCGAAAATGGTGTTTGTTTTCAAGTCTATATTCATGCATAACCCAATTACTTTTCTCACCCCTTGGAGCTCTACCCTTATAGAAGACTAGGGTTTTCTTCATACCAACCAAAACTCCACCACGAAATATTTCTCTATCTTTTCCTGTTGTTTTCCAGTAACCCGATTCAGTAGCTCGATTGGTTCGAAGACCAGTTGGATATTTTCTATCTCTCATGCTGAAGAAATACCATTCTTTCTCTCCCATTGAAGCTTTACCTGTTTTTTTATATAAGATACCACAAAAAAACACAATTTATTGCTAATCATATCTTTATTTTATTGATTTTTTTCTTATATAAAAAATTAGCTTGTTGCTATTCCAATTAATTTGTCAACTTTAAATTGTTACTATTTCAAACTATCCATTAAAAAAAAAGTAAAGAGTTGAAACTAAATACCATGTATTTGTTTTCCTAGTTTGTGTTGCATTTTGAAAATTAATTATGTAGAGTATACATGGATTATTTTCTAAGTAGAATGGGTCAAGTTACTATATATGTATAGAAATTAAATTAAAAGACTATAAACAAAAGAATAAAGACTTTGTTGATTTATCTACTTGTTGATAAAAGTAAAAAATATCAATTTAACTGAAATCATTATATACATACAAAAGTTTAATTATATTTCCTAAAAAAGTTTTATTTTATATACAAGCAATTAATTGGTTGAGAAGTTTAAGCTACTAAAAAATAAATTAAATAATCATAAATAAAAATGAAAAGAAATGATGTTTTGGAAATATATTAAGAGAAAGGATATTAACTCTTATATTTAACAAGAAAATTATAATAATACAGTTTATTAATTTAAATTCCTTTAATTTTTGAATTAATTAGTTTTCATAAACATATATATTCATCAAAAACCAGCAAAACCTTTGCAAAGTAATAATCAAAAAAATAAATTATATAGAACACTAAAAAAAATGGTAGTTTTTATTTTATTTTATGAAATTAAGAGACAAGAAGAAAATTATATAAGGCTTACCTGGGAGATCCCAAGGTTCAGACTTATTGAGATCAACAACTGCAACAGCTTTTGATGTGAAGGAAGTATCAGAAATTTTCATTGTAAGATAATGAGTAATGAGTTCTTCATCTGTTGGATGAAACCTAAAACCAGGAGGTAGATTTTCCTCCATGAATTAATTCCTAATTAATAACTTGAAGCAATAGCTTTTGATGAAGTTTATATAAACCCTAATTATGAAGAAAAGAGAGATGTTCTAAAGTGAGATCAATTACATCACCAAGATATTAGCTCTTATAAATGCTTCTCCACTTTATGGTTTTATAACTCACCCTTCTACAACAAGCTTTATTTAATATTAAATTAATAGTCTTCATATTTTTGTTAAATGTTTATATCTAACCCTTTGACAATTTTGATATATACTCTATATTTAATTTTTGTATATAGTTTCTATTATATTTCTAAGTTGAATATGTCAATATATATGTGAGTGTTATTAATATTGTGCACGAGGGGGTTGAGTATATGTTACATTTTATACATTAGTATTTTGGTATTATTAATTAAATTTTATTGATATTTTTTCTATGATCCTGTCCAACCACTTTCACCCATTTCTACCCACCAAAAAAACCATTTATGCTTAGTCCAATGAGAACATGGACTTATTTAACCATATTCTCTTTTATTATTCTTTATATGTATTTGCTTACACTTGTCTATTGTTTGCATCTCCACCGTCATCTCTCTCATATATTTAAGGAAAAGTACATATAGTCTTAATTAAATAAAATATATTATGTTGTATCCAAAAAAAAATATCTAGCTTTTGATTTATCTGGTGAGAAATTTGGCTAAGGTCAGTTTTCTTAACTAAAATGTATTACTATAATTGGAAATACAACACAGTTAAAGATATTTCTAATTAAATTATATATTTAAGTAAGACCAATACATCAAAAAGACATATAATCATATTAAGACATGTACGCAATCCAAATTCTTCTAAAAATTTGGGGGAGAAATAAGTATTTGGTAATTTTGATTCTCGGTGATAATTTCAAAGAGACGGTGAGTAATATAGATTCTTTAGTAGATATTAAAACCTTATTTGTTGAGAAAATTGATATTGAATCTGAAGCGATTTCGAATATGTGGTTCTTGTTAAGGATTAAAGATTCTTAATTGTTCTCTTTCAATCTATTGCTTATTGGAAAGAAAAAAAAAATCTCAATTGTTTTAAAGGTTTAGTTCTAAGTATTTAGAGAATGAGCCATAAATTCTGGCTAATTTCATGCTTCTTAAAAATTTTTAGAGGTAGAAGGAGTATTCCTTAAGGTAGGTGAAGGTTGGATTGAATGGGTGTCTGAAATTAGGCAAGAGATGGTTAAGCATTTCTTTGAGATCTTTAGAGAATTGAATTTTGATAGATATCATATTGATGATGTTGTCTTTCGTTCTCTTTCGAAAGATAATAATTTTGCTTTGATGGCTCCCTTCAGTCTCTAGGAACTAGATAATGTTGTGTTCTAATATGATGTGATGGTAATAAGAGTTCATACTTGAATATGTTTAATTTCTCCTTCATGAAAAGGTTGTGGAGTCTTGTTAGAGAAAATTTGAGGATCATGTTTGCCCAGTTTCATTGTTTTACATCTCTACCTCATAGTTTTGCTTCCTACTTTGTGACTTTAACCCCTACGGTTAAAAATCCCTCTCATTTGGGTGAATTTAGGTCGATTTCTTTTGTGGGATCGCTATATAAGTTGGTGGATAAAGTGTTGTCCAATAAACTTGGGATGGTGATGGACAATCTCATTTCTCAAATCAATTAGCTTTTCTTAAAGGGAGAATGTTGGTTGATAGAATGGTGGATATCAATGAGGTGGTAGAATGATGGATTAATGTGGACCTCGTCTTTCTAACCTCTGTAAGTGATTTCCTTAATTGTGAGATTAAAACCCTCCCTTTTATGTACCTTGAGTTACCGGTAAGGGCTAATCCCAGGTTAAAATTTACTTGGGACCCTTTAGTCAATTTTCTTACAAAATGTCTTATTCTTAGAAGCAAAGATATTTTTGTTTGAGATATAGGGGTATTCTTCTTTTGTGCTTAATATGATATTCTCATCTTCTTGTCCTCTTTGAAGTTTTCTGTAAAGGGATGAAAGAAGTTTATTAGGTTAAAGAGAAGTTTTCTTTAGGAAAAGGTGAAGGGAGAATCTAAGATTTCTTGGATTAAATGGGAAAATGTTTGTAAGTCTAAGGGTAAATGGGGGCTTGGAGTTAGGAACCTCTGGTTAAATCTATCCATTTGGGTTAAGTGGAGGTAAAGGTTGCATCACGTGCTTCAGGCTTATGGTTTAATATTATTGTAGTTAGGTATGGTGCTTTAGTTGTTTCCTTTTCGACGGAGGAGGACATTAGGGTTCATATCTACTTCATCTTGGTGGAAAGGTGTATCTCTTCTTGGATCCAAAAAAGATAATCCTTCTGATTAGTTTGCAGATGGTATCTTTAGGAATGTAGGATCGTGCCTCCAGACTTCTTTTTAGAAAGACCCTTGATTAGGATCCATTCCTCTAATGTTCAAGTTCCCTGTTCTATTTTCTACTCCATTAAAAAAGATGGGATGATGGGAGGGATCGGTCGGATGGATAATAGAAACCTGTTTTGAAATCTTAGGTGGATGATACCCTTCTTTCTTAGAGAGGTAAATGTGTTTGAAAATCTTCTCTCTATACTCCTGGATGTTATTGTATTACCCCATATTATTTAAATGCTCAATTGGAGATCAGATGAATATCTATATACTCTATCTTTGGATAATTTGATTAATGGAATTCTCTAAATACTTTATGTATTGTTAATTCGGATCAATAGAGCAACTAGAGAACTCTAAAGAGATCAATTATTTTATGAAAGAGATAGATCAATTATTTTAGTCCAATAGAGAATTATTAAGGTAACTCTAATAATTGATCAATTGGGTTGACACGATAAAATATCATTTGGAGATATTTTACTCTATTGGATTATATTATATATATATATATGTGTGTGTGTGTGTGTGTGTGTGTGTGTGTGTGTGTGTGTGTGTGTGTGTGTGTGTGTGTGTGTGTGTGTTGTGTGTTAGAAATAAAAAGAAGAAGAAAAAGTTAGTAAAGAGAAAGAAGAGAAAAGAAGAGAATGAGGAAAATGGGAAGGAAGGAAGAGCTTGGATCTTCATCATCTCTCCATCGATTCATCATCTTCTTCAAACTCCTCTTCAATCATCAAGGTGGGTTCTAGTTAGACACTTTAAGTTCTAGAAATAAGTTGTTTTAGAACTTAGGTTAAATTGAGAGAAAATGCTTAAATTGCTAATCAATGGAATCTAACGGTTGAAATGTGATATAAATCGTGTAGCATGATCATTATACATGTAGAAACATCTATCGATAATTGTTATGAAGTTTGAAATTATTGGAAATCTTAGGGTTTGTGTAGAAACCACGTGTTTATGTTGGAAATCATGTTTTAGGAAGTTTGATGGATAAACCATGATAGAAACATGATAATATACCTCTATTGGTTGTTTGGGTATGGTGTTGGGAATGAATTGGGGGTTGAAAATTCTACTGTCAAAAAGGGATATTTTTCTGCATAACGCAGAGCGCGCTTAGCGCGGGTATGCCCGCTTAGCGCGGTCTGGAGAATTTTCGCCTCCATCAGGCAGAGAGTAGCGCGCTTAGCGCGGGTGGGGCCCGCTTAGCGCGACCTGGAATAAAAAGAAAAAAAATAATATTTTTCAAGAATTCATAACTTTTGATCCGTAGCTCGGATCAAGACGTTCTTGGTACCGTTAGAAAGCCACTTGAATGATAAAAATGTTATGCGATATATGAAAATTCATATCTTTCGGATCATAAGTCCGATCGAGACATATTTACAGCCGATGTAAAGCTGTGGAAGTATCCTACGGGATAAAAGTGAAAGTATTGTTTTCGATACCCGATTTAAATGAATCGGAGGGGACTCAAGTGATGTTTTATGCGGTGAATCATTATATGTGATTCTATTATACAATTGTGATATGCTTTGTATAACTTATGATTGAATTATTATATGTAATTCTAAAATGTAATTGTAATATGCTTTGTCTAATATTGTTGTTAAACAGGATCGAGAGAGAGTGCATGTTAAAATATGGAATAGAAAGAGTGAGGAAACTGTACCCCATAACAACATAATAGTGAAACCTAGTAATGGCTAGGAATTGATAGAAATGTATGGAGACGTTCGTGCATTCATTGACGAGTTCTGGCCTAGAGTAGATAACCTAGATGGCGATGCTCGGGTACTTGGTGTAGAAAGGTGCATCCGTGACGAGTATTGGTCTAGGAGAGAGTGAACACTAGTATGGAACACGTGTAAGTATTATGTTTATTTGAGAAAGGCAAAAGAGGCCTAAAAACTAATGTGGCCTAGAAATGTTGAATACAATTATGGTTGTATGTGAAATTACGAAATCGTAACCATTATTCTCTTATGTGCCATTTCATGAGTAACACGCTCCTCTGTAATGAATGCACGATTTCTTGGTAGGTTTGATTCCCAATGTTATAGTACGAATGGAGCCTACGGGTAAAGAGACTTATGACGGTGTACGGGCCGTGTGAAGTGACGATTTAAGGTGATAATGTGTCCCTTATTTCCGAATCTATTTCGTATACAAAGAAATCTACGAGGGTCCATGACTCGTTCCTACTTTTAGACGTAGAAGAGGGCGAAAGAAAGGGGATGCTTTGACAAGGTTATCGATAAGTGAATATTTTGAGTAACGAGCTCAATAACGTGTTTCCATATAGTGTAAATTTGTGTACTCGAAGTCATTTCCTTTCCCCTTGACTTGAGTTAGGATTATTAGATCCCTGTAAAGCCGAGAGAATCTATAAGATAGGGAACTCACTGAGATTTGATATATCTCACCCCACTATTGTTGCTATATTACATGTATTTGCAGGTTTGATTTACAAATGGAGCTATGCTTGGATGTTTCAAGAGAAGCTTAGTGAAGCTTATTCCGTTGTGTATTATTTTGTGGTATACAATTGAGGAAATTATATATTATTCTTAGATTTTTATTTTTGGCTAGTTTCTATGACTTGTGCCATAGATTGTATTTATGTTTTAGAATGGTCAAGTATGTGAATTATGCCATTAGGCACTTATGATGGTGTCAGTACCACAATATAATGCTTGTATTGTATTATTCTAGATATATATTATACAGGGCATTACAATTATTCTCTCTCAAGAGAGGGGTAAATGAATTTTGAGGTATATTAGAAAAGGTTATTTTCTATTGGATGTGCTTATCATGTTCACTTTGACGGGTCCTTACTATCTCATACGACTGAAAGTGTGGCCCTCCCTTTATTTGGGATATCTGGACTCCTCCTAAAGTATTGATCTTCTCCTTGTATATTTTGCAAGATAGACTCTCTTTTAGAGAGAACATGTTTAAAAAGGGGGTAATTTCTGATCTTAGTGGGATTTGTTATCCTTTTAGTGAGAATTTGGTTGAGTCGATCTTCCATATTTTTATCACTTGTGAGTTAGTTCTTGTTGCGTGGTATAAGATCTCCAAGTGATTGGATTGATATGTGGTTCTTTCAAGTGACCATATGCTTCTTTTTAGGCATTCCTTTTTTTAGAAGGTTAGACCAATTCTAGAGATGGTAGTTGCGATCTGACACGCTATAGCATGGACATCTGGAGAGTCTATAATGATGTCATCTTTAATGGTGTTATAAAGACGATAAGAAGAGGTGGAGGAGAAGAGTGTTGTTATGGCTTGGAAATTATTTCTAGTTAAATCAAGAGTGAACTCTTGCATGTACTCTGTCTAACTTTATACCCTTATCTTTTATCTTAATTAATAGCAGATTGAGTGTTTGTCTTGTTTCCGAGATAAATTATGGTTTGTGGTTTTGTTTTTCCCATGGTGGATCCTGATTTGTTGATATTAGTTCTGGCATATAAGCTCTAACTTGAATCATAAGGATTTAGTCTTTAGTTGTTTAAGTGCTTTTTCTTATTTTATTTCTTTTTGATTCTGTTACTTATGGTGTTTATTTTATGTTAGATTGTTTCGGTATCTTTGGTTGAACTCTAGTCACTTCTTGTGTGTTGAAATTATTTATATTTTGGTGATTATTAAAATATTATTTTGTTAATATAAAAGACCAAATGTAATTTTTACTATATTTAATAAGTTTTAATAAAAATATATATTTCTATTTTGTGTTATCAAAAGATTTATTTATTATTAAATTTGTAAAGGTTCACTCTTATATTTTATATGAGAAGTTCATATTTTTTCAGCGAAATTAATTATATATTATGAAGGAAAAAATCCGGAAATGTATAAAGTAGGAGTGGACAAATTTGAACCGACCGATTGAAATCGACCGACCCGTTGTCATTTTTGTGCAAATGGATCGGGTCGGGTCGGGTGTCGGGTTGATTCGGTTGCTTAATTTGGATACTATAGAGTTGTTTCGGTCGGGCTCGGATGCTAATTTTGAATCCGACGAAAATCGAAACCGATCGAACTTAATTAATATATTTTTTATTTATTTTTATTACTGTATGAATAACGCACTATAAAAATGAGATTCATAATGTTGCAGAATACTATCATTTTTATAAATTGATGATTGCATTGTATACTCCAAAAAATACAAGATATGTAATATAAAATTTTGTATATTATTTAGTTTATCGGTTAAAGTACGATAATGATCAAAATTAATATCAAATAATATTAAAAATATTATTCCGTAATAATAATTTTTATTAAAAAAATAGTTTTATTCTAAAAATTTAATATTTTTTATACAAAAATTTAAAAAAATCATTTTTATAATTTTTTTCTAATAAATATTAAACCGACTAAACCGATCCGACTTAACCGCCAAACCGACTTAACCGAATCCAACGAAAACCGAAATTTTATCGGTCGAAATTGGGCCATAAAAATAAAATCGTAGTTTATGTCGGATTTAAGTTTTAGACTCGAAACCGACCGTAACCGATCGATTGTCCACCCCTAGTATAAAGTATACTTAAAAATGTGGAAATAATTACCATGTAGAACTTTCATATTTTACTTTTCAAATAAAGATAACAGTCATTTTGTGAAAAGTGACTAGTATTAGCAAGTGGTTAAAATGATCACCAAACCATAAGACTGTCTATATCTAAGGTAAACACTGTCATTTGACCTTTGTCTCACGTGTTAATTTTCAACTAAATCATCTTTGCTAAATGTCAATCCTAACAAGAACTTTGTGAGCCCTTTCTACGTAAACTGTACAGTATAGGCTTCTAGAAGCACATGAAATTTTAGGTATCTAGATGCCAACAATAATAACCTTTTCAGTTTGGAATTTGTGGAACATTAGAGTAATTGTTTGGAAATAATTTTAGCCTTTTTAATGTGGCTGAATAGATTAAGAAAATGATTTAATTGTTTTTTATTTATTTTATATTAAAGTCATTATTCTTCATGTGCAAGATCTGATTCAACGGAAAAAATAGCAGTATTATTAGATTATATATATTAATTTTAATTTGAACTCAAAACATTAAAGTTGTGTGTGAACTTTAGTGGTAATTGTCAGTTTGTATACGGATAGAATTCATCATTCTTTTGTTTTTTTTAAGCATTTTTTAATGCACCACCCAAGTGATCGTGAAGGCTGGATCAGATCCTGTAGAATTGGGCCGTCAAGTGCGTCAGAGGTGCTGGTCGTATGGAGAGGAGGGGGTGTACCTGCAAGGTACTCCGACGCTCAAGTAAGAAAGGGTCAGAGAAAAGGGGCAAGTACAAAGTATGAATTCTTAGGGTGAATATTGGATACCTGACCCTCTCAAGCGAGAGGGTTTATATAGAGCCCCCAGCGCGTGGCCAACGGTTCTATTTTCGGGGCGAAATAACCGTTTTTCCCAAAGAATAGGTAACTTCCCAAACTAGCCGTTATGCCGGGCAGGGTGCCTGAAACTAGCCGTTATGTCGGGCATAAACGCAGTTCCGGGCACCTGTCCTTTGCCGTTCGGGCAGCGAGGAAGCCGTGCGTAACGGGCATCAACGCCGGGGAGGAACGTTGCATTCCTTGCCCGGTTGGAGGGGCAGAAATGTCACTTTTGCCCCTCTGTGGATTGGACTTAGGCAATTTGGGCCGCTCTGGAGCAGAGGCGGATTGGGCCGATTCTAGGCATTGGTCCAGTCCAGAACAGGAGCTCCCCGAGTCGTTGCTCCCGAGCATGGGAGTGATGACTTAAGGACTGCTCGTTGCTCCGGGGAACTAGCATAGAGTCGTCGTTTGAAGACGAGGAGGATTATCTCAGAGTGCTCGTGACCCCAGGTGTTCGCGAGATTCTTGGTCGTGACCTTATTGCCCGGTATTCGGGGAGATCAAGTGTCAGACAGGATTGGAAACGTTGGGTTGTCACGTGTGCCTTGAGCTTCGTGTAGCAGTTAATAGGCAATGATGGCTAATAGGTAGTTATTATGGCCTACGGGCGCGTGTGTGCACGTGCCCCTTTGTATAAAAGGGGGAAGATTGTCCCATTTTGCACTTTTTCTTTCTGATTCTTCTTCGCCTCTTCTAAGCTTTTGCCCGTCGCCGTCTTCAGTGCTTCCGACCACCGCGTCAAGCTTCGAGCAACCTCTTTCTTCTAATCAAATCAAGTAAGTTTTCTGATCTGGGACTTGTTTTACCCCTTTTCGTTGTTATTGGTAGATTTGCATGCGGTTAGGGCTAGTTTAGAGGACGAAATGCGTGATTTTCCGGCGATTGTTGGTGGTGGACGGTGGTTATGCCATTTTCACGTTTCCAACATGTCGCCGGACCTGTTAGTGCGTTTGGTGAGGAGGGTGGTTCACGGCAAGGTTGCATGTGTGACCACCACGTTTGTCCATCTTTTGATAAAGCGATGAGTTTTCCGGTGGATCGTTTCCTGATTCTGGTGAAGCTTCGCCATTTCCGGTGGGGCTTCAACGGAAGCTGGGTGAGAGCGTGGGGAAGCTCCTCGTTCTGGGATGACAGTCTCGAGCGTCTCCTCGCGGGGAGGTTTCAGCTTTCCCTTTGATGTTAGGGCTTAGGTCGGGGACGCTGTCCTTAGCCCTTTGCGCGCCCTTTCACTTGACTTAGCAGTGGAAGGGTGGATTTGATTTACTGTCGAATTCACATTCTTCTCTGCTTTTCAGGTGATCGACATGGCGACGGGGCCGGATAGAGAAGTTATTTTAGACACCTCTGAGGAGGAAACAGGATCCTCGGACAAGAGCAGCTCGACGGCTTCGAGCTCGTCGGCTTCGAACTCTCCAAGTGATGTCAGGGAAGAAGAGGTTCGAGATGATATGGACGAGGATGTTGCTGATGACTCCGCGGAGGAATGAGAGGTGGCCGAGCCCGCTGAGCACGTGTCCAAGCTTGCGGGGGATGCTTTTACTGTAGTCGGGCTGGAGGGAGAGTGGAGGGTGCACTTCCCTTCCGAGGACGAGCGGGTCTGCACAAACATCGGGGACCGCTTTACGATGTACGAATATGCCTTCAAGGAGCTGGGCTTGAGATTGTCGTTCACTGATTTCCAGTAGTCGGTGTTCCAGCATTTGAGGTTGGCTCCCACGCAGCTGCATCCGAACTCTCTGGCCTTTATCTGGGCATTTGAGTTGGTGTGTGAGCATCTTGCTATAGGGACTACTCTCCCTCTGTTCTTCACTGTCTTCCATCTTCAGCGGCAGCTGTCGGGGAGGAAGTATGGTTGGGTTTCGTTGAAGCAGCCTCGCAAGCTGTTCAAGCCTTTTTCGGAGTCAATAAGGACGTTCAAGGAACGTTATTATGTCGTGGAACCCTTGTCCGAAGCTACCCAGGACAACACATATGTCTGGGAGATAGAGGTTGACGAGGACGGGAACGAGCTGCATGACGAGGAATGGAAGTATATTGGGAGGAGACTTTACAAGTTCCCCATCCACTGGTCACCCGACCACTTTACCAGGGAGCCCAGTGATTATGTCTTCCAACCGAGCGAGCTGCTTGGGTAGGACGCCGCGGCGTATGAGGCGCTAGTGAACTGGGTCAACTCCTTCCGACTTGCTGAGTGCTGGACGAGCAAGGGCAGTCCGATCTTCAAGGAGGACGAGAGCCAGAGAGTTGAGCGTAGATTCATCATTGTTAAGGCACTGCTGGAGTGCAAGACTCCCGAGGACGCTAAGAAACTGCTCGGTAGTCTCAGTTATTTAGATTTTGTTCATGTCATTTCTTTTTCTCGTATCTAACGCATTCGTGTTTTGCTTGTGCAGGTGAGATGCCTCAGGCTCATGACCGGGTTGTGAGGAACGCTCTGGCGAGGAACAAAGTTGGAATGGCTCCTCCGAAATCTCGTTTTTCCGGTGGACGTGTTCCTCATTCGTCGCAATCTGCTGCTGGGACCTCCACTTCTCCCACTCCTGCCCCTCGGGGATCTCCTCTGCCTTTGGCCGGGCGACCGAAGCGGGCAAGGATTACTGATGCCGTGGACCTTACTCGGGTAGCGGAGAAAGGGAAGTTCAAGCTTCCTCCTTGCATCCTTGATAGGAGGTTCTTCGAAGGTAACTCTTTAGTTGTTCCTCGGGCAGAATCTCTTCGCTTGGAAGGTATGGATCGCCCGAGCAAGAGGGCGCTGGTGGCCCAGGACGCTTCTGCCTTGGTCAGGATGCTAGAGATGGCGGCTGTGTATGCTGAAGGGGACTCCGCGACTGAGTCCGAACTCAATGCTGCCCGCGCTTCTGTGACATCCCTTAAGGAAGAGGTCAAGACTACCGGCGAGGCTCGGAAGAAGGCCGAAGAGGAAGCGGCCAGATTGAAGGAGGAGAACTCCAAGCTGGCGGCGGAGAAGAAAGCTGCTAAGGAGCTGATCAGGGAGTTGAGGGCGGTCAATGCCCCGGGTGCCGACGAACCGGACGACGTGAAAGAATTGAAGACTAGATTCGAGCTGGTTGCTCATCTGCTGTTGGCCGAAGATGATGGTGTCGTCATCACGGCGGAGTCTTTCCAGAATGTCGTGGCTCAATTGCGGGTGGTGAACCCTGTGACGCCCCCAATCTAATACCCCCAATTAGCATGCATTTAAAGCAGTTAAAAGAAAAATTCAAAAATTGATCAGAGTACATTTGAAATCACGGCATAGAAAGGAGACATCCCATCAACGTAACCAAAATATACACATAACATGCAACACCTGCCCATAATGATATGCAACTGTGGGGTAGCAATCATACAGAGGAAACTTCGTTCCTTACACCCACTTTTCAGAAATTAGAAATAAAACGGAAAATCTAAAATCTGATTAACATATACACATATAAACAGTTTGTCATACATCAAGTAGCATATGTACAACCAAAATATAATATATCATCAGATATACAAAACAATAGCACGCGGCCACCCTAACTACCCGGAGTCACATATCAGAGCCGACCGACCAAAATAATGAAGATGCAAAGCTTCACAAAAAGAATACCTCCGGCAAACCTAATCTGCAACGCCTCATAGAGCGTTATAAAACAGCAGAAGGGTGAGAAAAACAACCATAATATAATTGCATAAAATTATATATATTAACACAAAAATACACAAGCAACACATTCTCACCACAAATGCTCAACAGTCGCATATAATATCACACGGTACAATTCTCACTTATCGTATACCACATCACATCAATCATTCACAATACAATCAAACACGTTCCAAGCACAATTACTCATGATTTATGCAATGCACATAGACCGACACAACGACTCTATGCACATGCCATGCGGTACCGACTTCAAATCTTGTAATTCATTAGTCCCCCAGGAACTCTTGGAATCATCGCTCGTTACATAGAGTAACTCCCCGTCGGGCCTACGATGTTCCCCGTCGCTATAAACCAATATTTCAGGGCGAACGACGTTTATGGATTGCTTTCTACCAGTATTTCAGGGCGCACAATCCGATTGCTTTCTACCAGTATTTCAGGGCGCACAATCAATTGGGATTAATCGCTTCTACCAATATTTCATGGCGTAAGACTATAAAACTGATTCATCTATGAATCTTCCCATGCAAGAATACATATCATGATACTTGACACATTAATGACTCATGCCAACATCAAATACTCATGCATCAACAATATTCATGTATTTCAAGTGCACACAAAGTAATGCACACAATTGCCCAAAATGGCCACAAACACCAATATACCACACTTAGCATTTTCTTGCCTCTCGGCCACAAATCGTCATCACAACAGCACATAAGGCATACACATCCAAAGCACAAACATATAACACAATACAAGTCAAATACGCACTATTAAAAACGACAAAAGTCGAGATTCGACACTATTCACATTTTCCGACCAAATTTAATCGGCTAACGATTCTCAAAACCTCATATTCACAAAGTACAACTCGATACCTTTCTAACGACACCAAGAATTCAAAAATCGGATAATCGGAACCAAAGTTACGGACAAAACCGAAAACACATTTTGAAAAATCACATTTTTGACATTCTCCTGTCCATACGCGTATCACTCATGTCCATACGCGTACGGACAGAACCCATTTCCTTCACAAATTCCTCGTTCCAAAACCCATACGCGTATTGGCCCATGGCTCGCCCATGTTACGCGTAATGCCAAGATTCATACGCGTATTGGCCCAAAAACAAGCCAATGATACGCGTATCGCCTTGGCTCATACGCGTATGGACATGCCCCTTACGCGTATGGCCAGAGCATACCCAGAAAAATTCTGCAGAACAATTTCTGCGTTTTCCTACCCAACATCAACCAATTTCTTCACCTAAAACTCAGAAAAACAGCAATTTGAAGTGTAATAGCATACCACAAACATGTATGAACAATCAACAATGCATTCAACAAGATTTTTACCACAATCAAATTCATTTCTAATCAATTCTTACACAATCTAAGTTTTACTAATATTCTCCAAATCAATCCAAAAACAACAACAAAACACATACATAATCATATACAATCATAGAATAATCGAGTTTCGCACCCTTACCCGATTAATCGATTCCTAGAAATTGTTCTTGATGATTTTTCCACTTTTTCTCCAATTTTCTCTCTTCTCCTCTTTTCTTCTCTTTTTCCTTCTTTCTTCTTTCTTTCTCTCTATTTTTCTTTCCCTTTTCTTTTCTATTTTCTTTTCTTTCTTACTAACTTAGTAAAAATATCTATGAAATGTCCAAAATACCCCCACACTCAAATATCCCGCAAATGTTCCCAAAACGCGATAAAATATAATCACGACGAAAAATAACATATTTTCGCATAAAAGTCGAGAATAAAATAAAATAATAATAAAATAATCCAAAAAGACTCAATAATATAAAATTGGCAAAACGGGGCGTTACAATTCTCCCCCACTTAGAAATTTTCGTCCTCGAAAATCTTACCTGATTCAAATAACTCTGGATACGATTCTCGCATCCTACTTTCCAACTCCCACGTCAGATTACCATCAGCAGCGCCTCCCCACGCCACTTTCACAAGTGCAATCTCTTTACCCCTCAACCGCTTCACCTCGCGATCCACAATACTAACTGGTAATGCCTCGACCGTAAGGTTATCTCTTACCTCAACCTCGTCCATAGGAATCACATGTGAAGGGTCTGAAACATACTTCCGCAACTGCGAAACATGAAACACATCATGCAAATTCGACAGATTCGGCGGTAACGCCACCCGATACGCTACAGCACCAACTCTCGCAGATATCTGGTAAGGACCAATAAATCGAGGAGTAAGTTTCTTAGATTTCAAAGCACGACCAACACCCGTAACCGGCGTAACCCTCAGAAATACGTGATCACCCTCTTGAAACTCAAGATCCTTCCGTCTCTTATCATGATAACTCTTCTGCCTACTCTGAGAAGCCTTCATTTTCTCACGAATAAACTTTACCTTTTCCGTCGTCTGTTGCACCAATTCCGGTCCAACCACAGAACTCTCACCTGTTTCGTGCCAACACAACGGCGTTCGACATCTTCGCCCATATAAAGCCTCAAAAGGTGCCATTCCAATACTAGAATGGAAACTGTTATTGTACGTGAACTCAACCAAAGCAAGATAACTGTCCCACGTACCACCTTGTTCCAAAACACACGATCTCAACAAATCCTCCAAAGACTGAATAGTTCTTTCGGTCTGACCATCCGTCTGCGGATGATAAGCCGAACTCAACTTCAATCTAGAACCCAAAGCCTTCTGTAGACTCTCCCAAAATCTCGATGTAAACCTCGGATCTCTATCAGAAACAATGCTCAACGGGACACCATGCAATTTCACAACCACACCGACATAAATCTCAGCTAACCTCTCCAAAGAAAAACTGATGTCAATCGGAATGAAATGCGCCGATTTAGTCAGCCTATCCACAATCACCCAAATAGCATTATGCCCTCGCTGAGTATTCGGTAACCCCGTTACAAAATCCATCGAAATGCTATCCCATTTCCACTCAGGAATGTCTAATGGTTGCAACAAACCACTAGGCCTCAAATGTTCCACTTTCGATTTCTGACAAGTTAAACAAGCATAAACAAATTGAGCCACATCTCTTTTCAAACCAGACCACCAGAAAATCTTCCTCAAATCTTGGTACATTTTATTCGCTCCGGGATGAATACTTAAAATACTCCGGTGTCCTTCCTCCAAAATCATTCTTTTCAACTCCGCATCGTCAGGAATACAAATACGATCACGAAATCTCAAAACGCCAAACTTATCAACCTTGAAATCCTCATTCTCGTTCATCATCAAATCAACAAATTTCAAATCCAGCTTTTGTTTCTCACAAATCGACAACAAAAACTCATTCGTAACTTTCAACATACCAAGTCTCACACTCACCGATGTCACTTCGCAAACTAAACTCAAGTCTCTAAATGATTCCAAAAGTTCCCACTCTTTCGCCATCAATGCGGACATATGCAAAGACTTACGGCTCAATGCATCGGCTACCACATTAGCTTTACCAGGATGGTAATTCAAGCCAAAGTCGTAGTCTTTCAAGAATTCCAACCATCTCCGTTGCCTCATGTTCAACTCTTTCTGATCAAATAGATATTTCAAGCTTTTATGATCACTAAAGACTTCGAACCTCGCACCATAGAGATAGTGTCTCCAAATCTTTAACACAAAAACCACAGCAGCTAATTCAAGATCATGAGTAGGATAGTTTTTCTCATGAACTCTTAATTGCCTTGAAGCATAAGCTACAACTTTACCTTCCTGCATCAAAACACCACCCAAACCAATTAAAGAAGCATCACAATACACAACGAATGGTTCATTAGGATTAGGTAAAATAAGAATCGGAGCTGTCGTCAATCTTCTCTTCAGCTCACAAAAACTCTCTTCACACTGAATATCCCAAATGAATGCTTTACCCTTACAAGTCAACTGCGTCAAAGGTAATGCTAGCTTGGAAAAACCTTCAATGAACCTCCGATAATAACCAGCCAAACCCAAAAAGCTTCGAATTTCAGTAACGGATCTAGGAGCCTCCCATTGTAGAACTGCTTCTACTTTAGATGGATCCACAGCAATACCATTACCTGAAATCACGTGCCCGAGAAAACTCACCTCCGACAACCAAAATTCACACTTGGTCAATTTGGCAAAAAGCTTCCTTTCCTTCAACACCTGCAAAACAATACGCAAATGCTCTGCATGTTCCTCACGAGACTGAGAATAGATTAAAATATCATCAATAAACACCACCACAAAACGATCCAAATGCTCGTGGAAAATCCGATTCATGTATTCCATGAACACACCAGGCGCATTAGAAACCCCGAACGGCATCACAGCAAACTCGTAATGCCCGTAGCGTGTCCTAAAGGCCGTCTTCTGAATATCTTCTTCTTTCACCCTTATCTGATGGTACCCCGATCTCAAGTCAATCTTACTAAATACACAAGCACCAACCAACTGATCCATCAGATCATCAATCCTTGGAAGCGGATATTTGTTCTTAATCGTCACTTTATTCAACTGGCGATAATCAATACATAATCGCATACTCCCATCTTTCTTTTTCACCAACAAAACTGGAGCACCCCAAGGAGAAACACTTGGTCTTACGAACCTCTTTTCCAGTAAGTCATTCAACTGCTTTTTCAACTCCACCAATTCAGATGCCGACATTCGATAAGGTGCCATAGAAACAGGTCTAGTACCAGGGACTAGATCTATCGAGAATTCCACCTCTCTCTCCGGCGGTACATCTGAAATATCTTCAGGAAATACCTCAGGAAAATCACACACAACAGGAAACACCTCAAGAGAAACTTTACTCTCCACCGACAACGATGCAAACACACCGAACAACTGAGCCTCATCCGCCAAAAGTCTCTTCAACTCTTTGGTAGATAAGAAACTCGAGTCTTCGTCTTCCTCCAGAGAAGGAAACCTTACTAGCTTATGATAACAATCAATGTGAACCCGATTAAATTGTAACCAGTTCATTCCCAACACCACATCTAACCCTTCCAATGGTAAACACACCAAATCCATCACAAAATCTTTACCATAAATGGCTAAAGGACAATTTAGACAAACCATAGAAGTAGTTACTGATCCCATCGCTGGAGTATCAATAACCATCTCAACACCCATCACAGACAACACAAGATTCAAACTCTTCGCGCACTCAGACGAAATAAACGAATGAGTCGCTCCAGTATCAATAATAGCAATTAAAGGCGTATTATTAATAAAGCAAGTACCTCTAATCAAACGATCTGCATTCGAGGTCTGAGTTCCTGCTAGTGCAAACACTTTTCCTCCAGGTTGAGCCTGTCTTGGTTTCGTACACCTTGTACTAACATGACCAACTTCCCCACAATTATAACATGTAACTCCATTCTTCCTCCTACAATCAGCAGCCACATGACCTTTCAAACCACAACTAGCACACATATCCACATTATTCATTTTCCTCTTACATTCCGATATACGATGTCCTAAACCACCACAATTGTAACATTTCACAGCAGAATTCATTCCTCCACCACTAGGCTTCCTATCAAAAGCAAACTTCTGTTTCCCTTTGTCAACAGGGGTAACATAAGGCCTACCTCTGAACTGCCCCTTTCCTTTCTTATCATTCAGATTCTTGTAATGAGTAGCACGTGCTTTGCTATCCTCATCAAAGATCCGACTCTTGTTCACCAACACTGAAAACTGTCTTATCTCCTGATAACCGATACCCTGCTTGATTTCTGGCCTCAAGCCATTCACAAACTTCAAACACTTCGACCTCTCTGAACCCGCTGTATTATAATTAGGACAGAACTTCACAAGTTCCTCAAACTTAGCAGCATAATCCGCAACAGAGGAATTATCCTGTTTCAGTTCAAGAAATTCAATTTCCTTCTTACCTCTCTCATCTTCCGGAAAATACTTTTCGAGAAAAGCATCTTTGAACACAGCCCACGTAACCACTATTTCATCCTCCTCAAACCTCTGAGAAGCATTTATCCACCAATCTTCAGCTTCCTTTTCCAGCACATGAGTACCAAACTGCACTTTCTGATCCTCGGAACACTTAATGAAACGGAAGATCTTCTCAATCTTCTTCAGCCAAATCTGTGCTCCCTCAGGATCATGAGTACCATTGAAGCTCGGTGGGTTATTCTTCTGAAACTTATCCATACTACGCGACTCCTCGTCCGCCGCAGCATTCGGTAAATTCTGCATCGCCTGCGCCATAGCTTGCATGGCCGCAGTCATAGCAGCATCACGTCTTCCAGCCATAATCTGAACGTTTCCAATGATAACAAATTATGGTTAAACAACAACTCGTCCAACGTAACTCGCCCAATATGCCAGACACAACAACCACAACTGACACAAACTGACACAAACAGCTCTGATACCACTTAATGTGACGCCCCCAATCTAATACCCCCAATTAGCATGCATTTAAAGCAGTTAAAAGAAAAATTCAAAAATTGATCAGAGTACATTTGAAATCACGGCATAGAAAGGAGACATCCCATCAACGTAACCAAAATATACACATAACATGCAACACCTGCCCATAATGATATGCAACTGTGGGGTAGCAATCATACAGAGGAAACTTCGTTCCTTACACCCACTTTTCAGAAATTAGAAATAAAACGGAAAATCTAAAATCTGATTAACATATACACATATAAACAGTTTGTCATACATCAAGTAGCATATGTACAACCAAAATATAATATATCATCAGATATACAAAACAATAGCACGCGGCCACCCTAACTACCCGGAGTCACATATCAGAGCCGACCGACCAAAATAATGAAGATGCAAAGCTTCACAAAAAGAATACCTCCGGCAAACCTAATCTGCAACGCCTCATAGAGCGTTATAAAACAGCAGAAGGGTGAGAAAAACAACCATAATATAATTGCATAAAATTATATATATTAACACAAAAATACACAAGCAACACATTCTCACCACAAATGCTCAACAGTCGCATATAATATCACACGGTACAATTCTCACTTATCGTATACCACATCACATCAATCATTCACAATACAATCAAACACGTTCCAAGCACAATTACTCATGATTTATGCAATGCACATAGACCGACACAACGACTCTATGCACATGCCATGCGGTACCGACTTCAAATCTTGTAATTCATTAGTCCCCCAGGAACTCTTGGAATCATCGCTCGTTACATAGAGTAACTCCCCGTCGGGCCTACGATGTTCCCCGTCGCTATAAACCAATATTTCAGGGCGAACGACGTTTATGGATTGCTTTCTACCAGTATTTCAGGGCGCACAATCCGATTGCTTTCTACCAGTATTTCAGGGCGCACAATCAATTGGGATTAATCGCTTCTACCAATATTTCATGGCGTAAGACTATAAAACTGATTCATCTATGAATCTTCCCATGCAAGAATACATATCATGATACTTGACACATTAATGACTCATGCCAACATCAAATACTCATGCATCAACAATATTCATGTATTTCAAGTGCACACAAAGTAATGCACACAATTGCCCAAAATGGCCACAAACACCAATATACCACACTTAGCATTTTCTTGCCTCTCGGCCACAAATCGTCATCACAACAGCACATAAGGCATACACATCCAAAGCACAAACATATAACACAATACAAGTCAAATACGCACTATTAAAAACGACAAAAGTCGAGATTCGACACTATTCACATTTTCCGACCAAATTTAATCGGCTAACGATTCTCAAAACCTCATATTCACAAAGTACAACTCGATACCTTTCTAACGACACCAAGAATTCAAAAATCGGATAATCGGAACCAAAGTTACGGACAAAACCGAAAACACATTTTGAAAAATCACATTTTTGACATTCTCCTGTCCATACGCGTATCACTCATGTCCATACGCGTACGGACAGAACCCATTTCCTTCACAAATTCCTCGTTCCAAAACCCATACGCGTATTGGCCCATGGCTCGCCCATGTTACGCGTAATGCCAAGATTCATACGCGTATTGGCCCAAAAACAAGCCAATGATACGCGTATCGCCTTGGCTCATACGCGTATGGACATGCCCCTTACGCGTATGGCCAGAGCATACCCAGAAAAATTCTGCAGAACAATTTCTGCGTTTTCCTACCCAACATCAACCAATTTCTTCACCTAAAACTCAGAAAAACAGCAATTTGAAGTGTAATAGCATACCACAAACATGTATGAACAATCAACAATGCATTCAACAAGATTTTTACCACAATCAAATTCATTTCTAATCAATTCTTACACAATCTAAGTTTTACTAATATTCTCCAAATCAATCCAAAAACAACAACAAAACACATACATAATCATATACAATCATAGAATAATCGAGTTTCGCACCCTTACCCGATTAATCGATTCCTAGAAATTGTTCTTGATGATTTTTCCACTTTTTCTCCAATTTTCTCTCTTCTCCTCTTTTCTTCTCTTTTTCCTTCTTTCTTCTTTCTTTCTCTCTATTTTTCTTTCCCTTTTCTTTTCTATTTTCTTTTCTTTCTTACTAACTTAGTAAAAATATCTATGAAATGTCCAAAATACCCCCACACTCAAATATCCCGCAAATGTTCCCAAAACGCGATAAAATATAATCACGACGAAAAATAACATATTTTCGCATAAAAGTCGAGAATAAAATAAAATAATAATAAAATAATCCAAAAAGACTCAATAATATAAAATTGGCAAAACGGGGCGTTACAAACCCTGACCTCGATTTTTCTGTCGAGGGTACTCACTACCTCGCCCATGTCGAGGATGGTCGTATCGTCGTGCCTGACGGTCTTCTTGAACGTACCCCCGAGGATCAGTCCGCAGAGGACCAGGGACCCGAGTCAGAGCCCGCCGAGCATGCTGATCAGTGAGGAATTTGTTATTTGATGTTGTTGTAATCCGTCCGGCCTGCATGCCGTTGAATCATTGTAATTTATTTTTGGGGGGCATAGCCCCCGTTTTATGAAACAATGTACAATTGTGGTCTTGTCGGCCACTTGTTAAATTATCACATATTTAGTTATGTTGTTTGCATGATTTTACTTGCTTTATTTTTGCTAAGTATCGTATTCATGCTCGCTGTGAATGTATGTCCGCCCGTGATAGGGGGTATTTGACTTGTGTGAATATTTTTTGGGGGGATTGCTCGTAATAGATGTGTTCGGCAGTGTGGGGAACTGGTCGAATTGCCAGGGAATTTCTTGGCGGGGAGCGGAGCTCAGGTCGCGTTTGAGGCCTGAGCTCGTGGCGTGAACATCCCATCGCGAGCCAGGGTTCTGCCAATCGTGGTACTTTGACGACGGCGATGCTCGATCGAGGATCGCTGTCGAGCAATTACCCGGCTCGTTACTGAGCGGAGTTATGCTTTAATCGTATGCGACGCTTGTACCTAGACGTGCATAGTGGTCGGTAGCTGACGTTCGTCGTTGCGACGGGTCGAACCGATAACTTAGCTGTATTATTGTTTTAGCTTTTCAACGTTCCATGGTCGAGCAAGTTCTTCCCCAGTGAGATGTTCTAGGTAGTAGGCCCCATTTTCCGTTTTTGCCCGGACGCGATAGGGTCCTTCCCAGTTGGCTGCTAGTTTGCCTTCGCGAGAGTCTTTGTGGTTTCTTCTTAGAACAAGGCTTCCCACATCGAACTCTCGCCGTATCACCTTGGCGTTGTGCCTGATGGTAATTTTTTGTTTTAGTGAGGCTTCGCGGAGGGCTGCCCCGGTTCTGATTTCCTCGATGAGGTCGAGCTCTTCTCTTAAAGATTCGTTGTTCATCTCCTCGTCTATGGGCGACTCTGTCCGCCTAGAGGGCACGTGAACTTCGACGGGGATTACAGCCTCGGTTCCGTATGCTAGGTGGAAAGGTGTTTCCCCGGTCGTTGAGTGTGGAGTTGTACGGTATGCCCAGAGCACGCTGTGTAGTTCCTCGACCCATGCCTTCTTTGTTTCGTCCAGCCTTCGCTTGAGGCCTCGAAGGATGACTCGGTTAGCTGCCTCAACCTGCCCGTTTGTTTGGGGATGCTCGACGGATGTGAAGTGTTGCTTCGTGCCCAGTTGGACGACGAAGTCCTGAAACCTCCTGTCCGTGAATTGCATCCCATTGTCCGTTACTATCGCTTGGGGAATACCAAAACATGCAAGGATGTTTCGTTTGTAGAAACGCAGGATGTTGAGGGCAGTTATTTTGGCTAGAGCTTCTGCTTCTATCCATTTGGTGAAATAGTCCACGCCCACTATGAGATATTTGTTCTGATTTGATACTGCCACGAAGGGTCCTAGGATGTCTAGGCCCCACCAGGTGAATGGCCACGGGGAGGACATGGGCTTAAGCTCGTTAGGCAGAGCCAGATGCATGTCCCCGTGCCGTTGGCATTTGTCGCATTTCTCCACGTGTTCTTTCGCGTCGTTTTGCATGGTCGGCCAGTAGTATCCTGCCCGGAGAGCCTTCAGAGCAAGGGACCTTCCGCCCAGATGTTGGGCGTTGATTCCTTCGTGGATTTTGCGCAGAATGTGTGCGACCATTTCCTTCTCGACACATTTGAGCAGCGGGATGGAGAATCCCCGTCTGTAGAGTTTATCTTCGACCAAGACATAAGAGCAGGCTCTTCGCCTGACTATGCTGGCCTCCTTTGGGTCGGACGGGAGTTCGTCTTTGGCAAGATAGTTGTAGACTGGGGTCATCCAACAGTTGTTGTCTCCGATTACTTGCACGTCGAGTGTCGGGGAGGCCTTCTCGATGCTAGGTCGAGGAAGCACCTCCTGTATGACGGACTTGTTTCTGCCTTTCTTCTTCGTGTTGGTTAGTTTGGACAGCACGTCTGCTCACACGTTATGTTCGCGGGGAACATGTTTCACTTCCACTGGTGTGAATTTCGTGATTTCCTTCTTTACCAGGGGCAAGTATTCGGTCAGGTTGTCGTTTTTGGCTTGGTATTCACCTCGGACCTGGAGGTCCACGAGTTGTGAATCCGTGCAAATGACGACCTCTTGCGCGCCCAGGTCCTCGGCAAGGCGTAGCTCAGCGAGGAAGGCTTCGTACTCCGTCTGGTTGTTGGAGGTTGGGAAAGACAGTGTGAGTGATACCTCGACGATAACTCCTTTGTCGCTCTCTAGTATGATGCCCGCGCCGCTTCCTGCAGAGCTTGAGGCGCCGTCGACGAAGATGGTCCATTTGCGTGCTTCGCTCGCAGGCGAGTCTGCGAATGTCATCTCGCCGACGAAGTCGGCCAGAGCTTGGGCCTTGAGGGCTTTTCTGCCTTCATATTGGATGTCGAATTCGGACAGTTCCAACAACCATTTGAGTATTCGGCCGGCCATATCTGGTCGTCCGTGCAGCTGCTTTATGGGCTGATATGTTCGAACTACGATTGTGTGAGCCAGGAAGTAGTGTCTTAACCTCCTGGCTGCATTGATGAAGGCTAGCGCCACCTTCTCTATCTGTTGGTATCTTAACTCTGGTCCTTGCAGTGTTTTGCTCGCGAAATAAATGGGCTTCTGTCCGTCAAGCGTCTTGCGGATGAGAGCGACACTTACTGCTTCGGTTGCTACGGCCAGGTATAGGTACAGTGTTTCGCCGTTGTCCGGTCGAGAGAGGACCGGTGGCTCTGAGAGTGCCCGTTTCAGATGGAGAAGGGCCTTGTCACACTCCTCGGTCCATTCGAACGTTGCCTCTTTGCGGAGGAGTTTGAAGAATGGTAGGGCGTGCTGGGCGGACTTGGCCACGAAACGAGATAGTGACGCGAGTATCCCGTTGAGGGATTGGATGGATTTTTTGGACTTGGGCGTAGGAAACTCGGAGAACGCCCAACATTTGTCGGGATTGGCCTCGGTTCCTCGTTCCGTTAAGTAGAAGCAGAGGAATTTTCCTGCTCGGACCCCGAACGTGCACTTCTCCGGATTAAAACGCATTTTGTATTTCCTGGTCTGTTCGAAGACCTTTCGTAAATGGGTAGTATGATCGGTTTCCTCGTGGGATTTTACGATCATGTCGTCCATGTAGACTTCGAGTATGTCGCATATTTCTCCCCGAAACACTTTGTTCATCATTCGTTGGTACGTTGCTCCGGCGTTCTTCAGGCCGAAGGGCATTACGTTGTAGTAATAGTTGCCCGATTCGGTCATGAAAGCCTTGTATGTTTTATCAGACATTGCCATTGGGATTTGATTGTAGCCCGAGTAGGCGTCCATGAACGATAGAAGTTTAAAACCAGCAGAATTATCAACAAGTTTATCAATATTGGGGAGGGGTAGGCATCCTTCGGGCATGCCTTATTGAGATCGGTATAATCAATACACATGCGCCATTTTCCATTAGATTTTTTTACTAATACAATGTTGGACAGCCAAGTGGTGTACTTGGCTTCCGAAATAAATTTGGCCTTGAGGAGGTCCTTTACAGCTTTTTCAGCAGCCTCCGTTTTCTCCGGAGACTGCTTCCTCCTACGTTGTGCTACGACCTTGATGGTCGGGTCGATGGTCAGCTGGTGACAAACGACAGATGGATCCAAGCCGGGCATTTCCGTGGCGCTCCATGCGAAGAGGTCGACATTCTCTCTAAGGCATGCTTTGAGCTGCTTCCTCGTGATGTCAGGCAGGTCTGCTCCGATCTTCACTCCCCGTTAGGGGTCTTCGCCGAACAAAACTATCTCGAAGTTGCCATCCGGGATTGGGCGCATCGGATGGGAGCCGCTGCTAGATGACTTGGATGGGCCAGCTGAAGCTGCTCGTTCCTCCTGTTGGTCCTCGAGGAAGCGATTGTCGAGGTCGATAGAGTCGACCTGGGGCAGAGGCTTGGCCTCCTCAGAGCTGCTTGACAGTGCTGGCTTGCTCGACACTTTTGACCTGGGCGCAATGGTGTTGAGCCCCTTTGTAGCTGCTTCGAAACACCGTCGCGCAGCTTCTATATCGCCGTGGAGGGTGGCGACCATCCCTTTCGAAGTGTAATACTTCATCTTCAGGTGGACGTTCGAGGGCACTGCTACCAACTTGGCTAGAGTTGGCCTTCCGAAAATGCATTGGTAAAGCGACGGGCAGTCGATTACTAGAAATTGCACCTTGATGGATCTGGCCGTTTCAGCTGATCCGAAGGTCACGATCAGCTCGACGTAACCCCACGGCTTGGTCACAGACCCGTTGAATCCCTGTAAATCAGACCCTACGTAGGGGGTAAGGTGCGATTCGTCCAGCTGAAGCGTTGAGAACAGCTGGGAGTACATGATGTCGACCGAGCTGCCCTGGTCGACTAGGATTTGGCGGACGTCGAAGTTTGCCATTTGGGCTCTAACGAGCAACGGTATGCTTGAGTTTGGAGAGCCGCCGAGGAGTTCCTCCCTGTAGAAGGAGATGGGGATGGAACCCTTCGGGGCTGGATCAAGTGTGGTCACTTTGTTCGAGCTGGTGTTGATCAGGTGTTCGAACTTCCGTTTCATGGACCCCACAGTGACTTTGTTAAAACCCCCGCCAGAGATGACCATGGCGGAGGGGAAAGTCTCCCACGGGATGTGGGCTGCGAAATATGCAGGGGCGCTGTGCCCGTCAGGGACATTGAAGTCCTCGGGTCGCAATATGGATATAGCGACCTGTTTGTTGGTGTCTTCCGAGGAGGGTACCTCCTTCTCGACCTTCTTGGACTCCTGGGCGTCCTGCCGGGGAGTGTCCTTCTTCTTCGCGAACTGCTTCAGGTGGCCGTCCCTGATCAGTATTTCAATGGCATCCTTCAGATGGATGCAGTCCTCCGTGGTGTGGCCGTGACTTTTGTGGAAATAGCAGTATTTTGATTTGTCCACGTTTGGTCTGTTCGGAAGCTATTTGGGGAAGCGGACCCCAGCCTGTTTGAACTCCGAATTGGCACATTCGGATAAGATCTTTTCCCTGGAAACGGTCAGGGGAGTGTAGTTATGGAACCGCCCAGAGGGGCCTTTACTGTCATGGGAATCACGAGGACGGTCCTCGCGTCTCCGGTCACCTCGACGAGATGTTGAAGCTTCTTCTCCTTTGGATTCCCGAGCGTTCTCCTGATGGCGCGATGCTCGGACATGGCTGGCCGCAACCTTCTCTTCATACTGAATGTGTGATTGGGCTTTGAGGAGGAGGGCGTCTAAGTTCCTCGGTGGCGCGAGGCCAATAGCTTTAGAAAACTCGGAGCCTAGGCGGAGCCCCTGCTTGAGCAAAAACTTCTTCATTTCGTCCGTCGTTGGGACCTGCACTGCTTCTTTGTTGAACCTCTCGATATATGCGTGGAGAGGTTCATCTTTACCCTGGATTATGGCTCCCAGAGAGGCCTCAGTTTTGGGGGTGGCGGCGAGATGCTGTAAAATGCCGCGAGAACATCCTGCCCAGCTGTTTCCACGAGGTGATGGACTCCTCGGGCAGTTGTTTATACCATGTAATTGCTCCCTTCTGAAGGGTGGTCGGGAACAATCTGTATTTAATGGCGCCCCGTACACCGCGGTAGTCTAGCATCGCATCGATGTTCTCGATGTGCTCGTCGGGGTTGGTGGTCCCGTCGTATGTGCCAAGTGACGGGGGTTTCTCCAAGCCTTTTGGGAGACGGATAGCCAAGATCTCCTGGGACAACGGGCCGCGAGGCTCGTCGTCGTCACTAGAACTGGTGTATGATGGGGACCGGACGAGATGCTCGCGTCGACGGTTCCTTCGCGGGGAAGGTGAGCGGTTCCTTCGAGGAGAAGGTGAATGGTTCCTTCGAGGAGAAGGTGAACGGTTCCTTCGCGAGGAAGGTGAGCGGGCCCGTCCTTTGGACTTGATCGGGGGAGACAGCTCGTTCCTCCGAGTCCTCTTGTGGTCATGAGCGTACTAGTCACGCGGGGAGATCTGGTTGTGCTTTCGGGCTACGCGAGGATCATGCTCTTGGCGCAGTCGTCGGTCGATTTCTCTCCGTGGCTGCGGGCTTCTTGATCGTCGCTGGTTCCTCCGCGTAGGAGGGGATCTTGGATGGCGAGACTCTTCCAGTGCCCCGATCCTCTCATTCTGCTGCAGGATCAGGGTGTTAGTTTTGTTGAGTTCCTCCAGGAGGGCTGCCACGGCTGGGTCAGCGTTGGGTGGAACAGGAACGGACAGGAGGTCGAGAGATGGCTGATCGTTGTCGCGATCAGCAGGGGTAGGGGAAGGAGAAGCAGTGGCTCCATCCTTGAGGAAACGAGCATCTCGGAGGAGAGATGACTGGCCGTCAACGTCATATTTGTTGACGGGGAGGATGGTGGTTTGGAGAGCATCCTTGAAGCGATCTTGGGAGGCCATGATCGTGATGAGGTTTGAGAATTGTTTTGATCTTCGAATACTGAGGAAAGAAATATGGGGAGAACAAATTTCCCACAGACGGCGCCACTGATCGTGAAGGCTGGATCAGATCCTGTAGAATCGGGCCGCCAAGTGCGTCAGGGATGCTGGTCGTATAGAGAGGAGGGGGTGTACCTGCAAGGTACTCCGACGCTCAAGTAAGAAAGGGTCAGAGAAAAGGGGCAAGTACAAAGTATGAATTCTTAGGGTGAATATTGGATACCTAACCCTCTCAAGTGAGAGGGTTTATATAGAGCCCCCAACGCGTGGTCAACGGTCCTATTTTCGGGGCAAAATAATCGTTTTCCCCAAAGAATAGGTAACTTCCCAAACTAGCCGTTATGCCGGGCAGGGTGCCCGAAACTAGCCGTTATGTCGGGCATAAACGCAGTTCCGGGCACCTGTCCTTTGCCGTTCGGGCAGCGAGGAAGTCGTGCGTAATGGGCATCAACGCCGAGGAGGAACGTTGCATTCCTTGCCCGGTTGGAGGGGCAGAAAGGTCACTTTTGCCCCTCTGTGGATTGGACTTAGGCAATTTGGGCCGCTTTGGAGCAGAGGCGGATTGAGCCGATTCTAGCCATTGGTCCAGTCCAGAACACCAAGTTTCTTAGGCACCACGTGAAATTATTTTTTTGCCCCCTGATTCCTGATGTGCACATCCGGACGCACCGTATACTTAAGAAATAAAAAGTTGTTCCGGATGTGCATATCCGATAGACCTCTGGATCTGTATATCCGAACGAAAAAAGGTGATATATTTGAAGTTGCATGATCACTTCCCTTTCCCATTCTCAACATTTCTCCTACTACACACACTCTCACCAACTCAAAAAACCCTACTTCATCAATCTCATTTCTCACTCAAAAAGTTCAAGTTTTTAGTGCAACAAATCGAAGGGAGCAAGGAAAGACTGAATTTCAGGTAAACATTCAACTTCATCCACTACATTGCTCACATTATCAATCTACATTTTTGGAAAAACAAGTTACGCTGCTTCCGGATGTGCACATCTGGAAAGAATTGAGCATGAACATTTCCGGATGTGCACATCCGGAAAAATGCCTGAAGCTAATTAATTTAAATTTTTAGCATTTTTGAATATATTTTATTTATACATATTAATTGTTCTATTCTTGGTTATAAATAGATATGGTGCACCCCGATAACATGGAAAAAGAATTAGTTGCGCCGATTTCCCCGAAAGATGAAGGCATGCTCGTAAAGTCGGTTGATGTCGGCGGTGACTTTAACAACAAGCAAGACTTTGATGATCGTGAAAGCATGATCGCAACATTTGTAGGATGGCTGTTGAGCTTAGCTTCGGTGTAAATATCGGGAGATCGAATAATGGGTCGGATAGAAGAAAAGCTTTTGTAATTTTGGGTTGCGAAAGAAGCGGAAAATATCAAGCACCTCTACGGAAGTTAAAGAAAGACGAGACCGGTACTAGAAGATGTGAGTGCCCTTTTAAGATTGGTGGTTAAGTAACACCCCAATTCTACCCATCGAATATTAATAAAAATCAGAGTACTTTAAAATTTCCAACAAAATTAGGATGTCACATTTTTCAACTTAAAAACAACAAACTACTTGTATTTCACTTATCATTTGATACATAGCATTCGGCATTCACAACTTATAAATCAGCTAACAACTTTGTTCAACTAGATCAAAACTTCGTTCAATTTATAATTATTCAACAATTAGTAATAACAACAACTTAGAAACAACAACATAAACATTTCCCCCGAGTGCTACGTATCAGAGCAAGACCAACTCGAACTAACAGCAACTAAAGGACTTCATAAAATTACTTCACTTCCACAGCTATTCTTCAGTACCTGCTCAATTACCCATAATAGGTAACATCATTACAGAAGGGGTGAGATATCGAAAAATATAATCAAAGGCATGATAATTAATATATTAGATTAGAATCACACAAATTTCACCGCTTCATACAACAGTCATGCAACAACTAGAAATAAACAACTTAATAGCAACCATAACTTATAACAACCAGCAACTCATAACCACAACTTGTATCGACAACAACTTATAGTAATAACAACATATAACAACAACTTATATAAAAGATTCAAATTATAGTAATAACAACATATATAACAACAGCTCACGACATTAGCAACTTATATCAAGCAACAAGATATAGCAATAGCA
Organism: Lathyrus tuberosus; assembly: GCA_022829125.1. Lineage (NCBI taxonomy): Eukaryota > Viridiplantae > Streptophyta > Magnoliopsida > Fabales > Fabaceae > Lathyrus > Lathyrus tuberosus. Next base: position 6,590,990 of record JALAZF010000044.1, on the reverse strand, counting down.
ACTTATAACAAGCAACAACTTCACAACAACGACAACTTCACAACAACAGCAACTTCACAACAACAACGAATCAATAACAACAACAAATTCACAACGACTCAAAATGTGACACAACTATGCACATACATGTGGTACCATTGGAGCAGAGCTCCCAACTTAAACATTGCCAGGTTATCGAGGCATTTCAACTTAATCAGGTGCCATCAAGGCCAACTTAATCAATGCCATCAAGGCCAACTTAAACATTGCCATCAAGGCCTACTTAAACATTGCCATCAAGGCCAACGTGGTGTGAGCATACATCCCCGACTCATGAATGCAATGTATGCGACAATTATCAAAGGCATACAATCAACTACATCATCAACAAGAACAACCAGAACAACAACAACGAAAACAACAACTCAAACATGCATCAATAGCATCAACTTAATCCAACATTGGTCGTTCGACCTACAACTTAATCAACAACAACATATTTACCATCAGCAGGTTCAATTAACAACATATTCAACGTCGCATAAACAAAACAACAACAACATAACTCAAACAACATTGGTCATAAGACCTGTAACTTAATTAGTTCGCCCGTAAATCGGGACAATTACAACTTATCCAACTGTACCTGCAAATCAACTTAATCGACATAATTACCACAAAACAAACCAACCAAGAATACCTACTAATTTATATTAGTTATCCCGCCAATTTTCATTAAATTCCGGATAACTAATTTTCCGCTTAATATGGCTAATCGGGACTGTTGTATAAATATTGTACTGCTACTTATAATTAAAGACTATATTATTTTTCTGCTATAATTGGACCAGATACAGACCTCAAAACCATTTTTCCTGGAAAGAACATCTCGTTAGCTTTCCAACGCTTCGGCCGGGGGTCAAAACCGACTTACGGATCAAAAGATATGAATTTTTGAAGTTTTTCCAAAACAGAATTATCTTCATAAAAACTGCTACGGGTTTCACTCAATTTTCCTCAAAATCTCATCTAAGCATCACTATAATACAAATTAAATACATAGCAACCCATATCTATCATGTATCAACAATTAGGAACCTCAAAACATGATTTCCAACACAAAAGTTTTGGATCCAAATCTCAAAATTTCAACACATCAAATGTTGTAATTTTCCATCAAATTCACCCAAACATGTGAAATCATACAAATAATCAAAATCATCTACTGGGAGCAAGACTATTTTTAATAGAAAGAATATTTTGTTAGCTTTCCAACGCTTCGAACGGGGGTCAAAACCGACTTACGGATCAAAAGATATGAATCTTTGAAGTTTTTCCAAAACAAAATTTTCTTCATAAAAACTGCTACGGGTTTGAGCAATTTCGCCCGAAAATCCGACCGATTCAATTATTTTCTACGAAACAAACACATACTCATTCATACCAAACATATAGTAGTGATTTGGAACCATTAAACGCGAATTCTACGACTTTCGATTTCAATCCGAATCTTAAATGGGTCTCTAAACTATTACTAAAAATCAATTTCTAAACACACAAGATTCATTCAGTGCAATTTCAACACATATGATAGAATATATATAACCCCAATCCTACGTATCAACTATCATACTCCCGGTTATAAAATTCGAATCCCACCCTTACCTGGATTGAAGGCGGCTCGAATTTCCAATCGAATTTCTGGGACTAACGGCTACCGGTAGCATCCATCGTATCCTCTTTTCTTCAACTTCCTTCCAATGCTACGTAACCTAACCTCCTTTTCTTTTATTACTTGTAACTGCTATTCTTTTATTTCTTTTAATCAAATAATAATAATAATAATATTATTATTCCTTAATGGGCCTATTTCTTACCCTCTCAATTGCTTCATACAACCACACAATAATCCACCCAATTAATTAAATAAGATAATCCAATAAATAAATAATATTATTCTTAATATTATTTCCTCCGATTTAACCGACTAAAATCCGACTTTAACTTAATAATCCAAATATGCCTCTTAAAATAATACCGATAACACCCAATTACTCGATTAATTCTCAAACTTCGTCTAAATCCAATAATAAAATCCTTTGATAATTTGATTAACTAATTAATTAAATTCAGGCGTTACAGGTTACATGTTAGTTTCCAAGAAATGGAGATTTACCATTCGTTGTGGTATACATAACCACGAAATATGCTCAAAGCTTCAAGGCCATCCAAGTGTATGTCGGCTAAAGGCGGAAGAGAAGACATGTATAACCGACATGACCTTGAACCTTGTCCAACCGAAGAATATACTTGCGACGTTGAAACGAAAAAAACCCCAAAATGTTGCAAACATAAAGCAAGTGTATAACATTCGGTATCAAACGAACAAGACAATTAGGGGAGATAGGAGTGAGATGCAACAACTGTTGAAAGTGTTGGAGGACAACGATTATGTCTCTCAGTACAGATATCGCGATGATGGAATTACGGTCCGAGATATTTTTTGGACTCATCCGGATTCCATCAAGTTGTTCAACACGTTCTCGACAGTACTCATTCTCGATAGCACCTACAAGACAAACAAGTATCGTCTTCCATTGTTTGAGATGGTTGGCGTTACGTCTACGGATAAGACATATGTCGTCGGCTTTGCCTTTTTGGAGTGTGAGAAAGAGGACAATTTCACGTGGGCATTGGAGACGTGTCGGTCACTTTTGAAGAAACATGTTCAAATGCCAAAAGCAATTGTTACGGACCGCGACAACGCCTTGATGAATGCGGTTGCAAAGGTCTTTCCTTATTCCAATGCACTACTTTGTCGATTTCACATAACAAAAAATGTGCGAGGTCGGGTTAAGACCGTGGTGGGTGCGAAACAAGTGGAGTCAGAAGACGGAAAAGTTTGAGACGCATAAAGAAGCATACTTGCGTCTCTATGAAAATCAAGAAAATTACAACAAGGTTCACGAGTCACTTGTTCCGTGGTTGAGTGGTCCGGCACCAGTATCAAAATGGACGAGCTTCCCCGAGATGGGTCATCTTATAGCATGCGCCTACGATATGGTGTGTATCGACTTGACGAGATACAGATTTTCGGAAACCTTTTTTCCACTCCACACCGCACCTCCGTTGAATCCAAATGATCGCATCATGTGTATCAGATGGCTTGCGAAATCAAGACATTTCGTACAAGTCATCTTGAAACCCGGATGCCCGATACTACCTAAATCACCGCAATGGGCGACTCATGCAACCGCAATTGCCGAGTCTTGGCCAGATAGTTTTGTCGAAAAGATGCTTGAATTCGAAAGATTGCACGCAATTGAAAAGGCATCAAATGCGGAAAAATCGAAAGTTCTAGCTCCAATAGATTTAGACGGAGAATTTTGTTTTAACTCTTTTGTATAATCATACGACACAATGTACATTAATGAAGTGAAATATATTGTATTTTTATCCATATGTCTTTTTAATACACTTACAAATTTTATTGCACTTAAAGTATTCCAAGTGGCTGCATAAGCTGTTCAATTCTGTTTTAAAATTGTATCAGTAAAACATTCTGATTTGCAGATCCGGACAATTTCCGGATTTGCACATCCAGAACCAATATTTCTAGGGTTTGTCCGGATCTGCACATCCGGAACGAACTTAGGCATAAATAACTTTACCCTAACTTTTCTATAAATTAGGGGTTTCATTTGATATCATTCACACAAACACTAAATGTCTCAATTGTATGATATCAAGAGCCATTGGTATTCGCAACTGTCTCCTATACCGACGACACAACAATCAGTCGCAAGTATAAGTTAACGAGGGACATCTCAATCAGCGAGATCATTGACGACATCGAATATCTCCTACCTTATAGAGACAAACAGAAGGTTGCGAAGTTGAGTATTGTTCACCTTCGGTTGACAACAAATGGAACGTTGCTTACAGCCTTGTTGAGCTCAAGAATCAAGAGGATGTTAGAGCGATGTGGCAAACTTATTTCTGTTACGAAGAACAATTTCCGCTCGAGTTCGAGGCGACCGTCAAAATCCGAAGAACGGTCGATGACATCTTAGAGATGTGCAAGCGTCCACCGGGCTATTGATCTTGTAATATTTAAATTTCTGTCGATGTCATGGCGATTTTTTCAATGTAATCCCGATTTTATTTTATGAATGTGAGAAACATTGTTGGATTTCTGGTGTTCTGCTTCAGCATTTATTCCGGATTTGCAAATACGAATGTCTTCCGGATGTGCACATCCGGTAAAAACTGAAAATTAAAAAAAAAACGATGCGTCCGGATGTGCACATCCGAAATCAGGGAGAAAAACCGGAAATTCAGATGGTGTCTAAGAAACAAGGGTGGTGTGATAAAAAATTCTCTTTTTTTCCATAGGTAGAGAGTGTATGGATGTAATATATAAAATAGCTTTAGAATATTGGTCTAAATATTAGAAAATAAATAATAATATTAATTTATTTATTCATTAAAAAATTTTGGCGGGATTTTAATTTATCTCAAGTAAGTTAATCTTATAATTGTAATTGTAATTTTGAAATATATTGAAATATTGTGTCTACATGGTTTCAGAATATATTTTGAGGGTATGACTTCCGCATAAAAATTAGTTGTCATTGTTGCAATTTCTTTTTCGTTTCCATCATTCATTGCACTTTTGTGCTGCAGATTATTTGCATATTATATGTATCTTTGTTTTGCTACAATTTCTTCAAGTTCGACACAAAGCAAAATTTGATCCAAATTACACGAAATAGAACCAAATGCTATAAAATCATGAACATATTTAATGTTCATGTGTGTTCTCCAAAATAATAAGAAAAGTAGAATTGAGTAAATGCTAATAAATGTAAAGGAAATAGTCTCACATAAAAAAATTTACTCACATTCAAAGTCTTTATAAAGAGTTAAAAACATTAACTCAATAAAATGACAAAAGAGGATAAAGTGTCACATGGACAAATGTGGTGATCCCAAGCATTATGCCACTTGTATCCTCCATATATCCCTGGCCGGTGTCGCCACAGGCTCCAGCTCCGGGACCGGGTCCGAGGGCGTGGGAGTAGAGACACTGGTGGCGGCTTGTAGGTAGCACTTGAGCACAATCGGACTACTCACGGCGTTATGAGGCGGTGCCGGTGGCGCGGCAGCCGGGAATTTTGAATTCGAAAAGAAGCACCACTTCATGAAGTGAAGTGTTGCTGAATGAAAATAGACAATGTTTGGAAACAATGCAACTTTCAGCAGAAATACTGTTAAAATGTATTGTTTCATCAAGGGTCGCAACCTTGAGAAACAACACATACATGACATATAAATACTTCATTCCGAATTCAGAAAATCACATCACAAACCAATTATCCTCTTGAACAAATTCCAAACTCTCTTCGCCACAAATGAGTTTTCGGCGGTTTTGCACAAATTCGATATAAAGCTGAATTATCCTGGGTATTCCTGCATTCCAACTCCAAGACATATTTGAGATTGCTTGAAATACTTTTAAGGAAAGTGACATCATTCGCGATTCATACATGGATCTATTCAACTTTACCGATAATTATAACAGTCTTAAAAGTATTCAAATAATGGCTTCCGACGCTGCAGTTTCAAGCATCAAAATTATGAACCAGGACCTTGTTAAGTTGGATCGCTTTGATGGAACCAACTACACCCGATGGCAATATAAGATGACATTCCTACTGATCGCTCTGAAGGTTCACTATGTCATAGATCCTGACTTGCCATCAATTCATGAATCAACCGAGGATGACTCTGATGAACTCAAGAAAGAGCGTAAGAAACATAAAGAGGAAGGATTGATATGTCGTGGACATATCATGAATACGTTATCTGATTGTCTCTACGACCTCTATACAGATACTCAGTCTGCAACAAAAATCTGGAAAACACTCGAGTTTAAATTCAAGGCCGAAAAGGAAGGTACAAAGAAGTTTTTAATTTCTAAATACTTTGATTTTAAATTTATAGATTCCAAGCACATTCTTCCCCAAGTGCACGAGTTACAGGTTCTCGTGAATAAAATAAAAGCTGTGAAAATAAATATTCCTGAGACCTTTCAAGTTGGTGCAATCATTGCAAAATTACCACCTTCGTGAAAAGGCTATAAAAATAAATTGTTGCACAGTTCTGAAGACTTCTCTCTAGACAAAATCTTGAAACACCTTCGAATCGAGGAGGAATCGAAGGAAATGGAGAAATCAAAATCAGTTGGTCTTTCCAAAGCCAATGATGTGACCGCCAAAGGAAAAAAGAAACATGATGGAATAAAGAGTCATCTTGGACCTAAAAAGAAACATAACTAGTTCAAAAATTCGGGTGGTCCGAAAGGTCCAAAAAACAGTTGTTTTGTATGTGGAAAACCCAGACTCTATGCTCGAGATTGCAGGTACAACAAGTCAAAAAATGAGATCAATACATTTCATGAAAATGACGACATAATCGCTACGGTAAGAGAAATAATGGCAATCAAAGGCAAAGTGCAAGGGTGGTGGTATGACACATGTGCTACAGTGCATGTTTCTTATGACAAGGCTGATTTTAAAACCTATTATGAGGCAAATGATGGACAGGAATTACAAATGGAAAATGAAGTACGATCTAAAGTTGGTGGAACCGGATCCGTCGAACTCAACTTCACTTCTGGAAAGAAAGTCACTCTTGTTAAGGTACTTCATGTCCCAGACATGAATAGAAATCTTGTTAGTGGGGATTTGTTGGGTAAACCGGGAATTAAATTTGTATATGAATTGGGCAAACTAATATTGGCTTGTAATGGTGTATTTATAGGAAAAGGATATTTCGCTGAGGGAATGATCAAACTATATACTACCGACAATATTATTAATACAATTTCTAATTCTGCTTACATGCTTGAGTCTGCTTCTTTATGGCATAATAGATTAGCACATACCAGTACTAGTTCTATGAAGATTCTAATTAAATTTGGTTTGATCTCATGTAATATAATTGATTTTTAAAAATGTGAATTATGTATTAAATCAAAGATGATTAAGAAACCTTTCAAAAGTGTTGAAAGAAGTACAAATCTCTTTGATCCTGTACATTCAGATTTGTGTGAATTTAATGGCATGTTAACCTGTGGGGAAAATAGATATTTTATTACATTCATTAATGATTCTTCAAGGTTCACATATGTATATATTTTAAGGCATAAATATGATGCTTTTAATGCCTTTAAAATTTACAAAGCAGAAGTAGAAAATCAATTAAATAGAAGTATCAAAGTTCTTAGGAGTGATAGGTGCAGTGAATACTTTTATATAGAATTTGATACATTTTGTGAATAACATGGCATTATACATGAATGCTCCACACCTCGCACACCATAACAAAATGATGTAGCCGAGAGAAAGAATCGAACATATCAAGAGATGATGAATGCCATGTTAATACATTCCAATTTGCCATTTAATTTGTGGCGTGGGGCCTTACTAACTGCTTGCCACATTATTAACAGAATTCCTTTGAACAAAACTGGTATTTCCCCATATGATTTATGGAAAGGCAGAGTCCCAAATATCAGTTACTTTAGAGTGTAGAGGTGTGTAGCCTAATATAAAAACATGGATCTTAAGAGAGCTAAATTGAGTCCACGAGGGAAAAAATGTGCCTTTATAGAATATGCACCAAATAGTAAAGCATATAGACTCTTAAATTTAGAGTCTAACGTAATTGTTGAATCCCGGGATGTAGAATTCTTTGAAAACCTTATTACTAAGGATAAAGAATCTGAGTCTCCTGCAAACAAAGAATCTCGTGAGAAAGATTCTTCTTGGAGTATCGAGATACAACTCGAAAGTACTTCTCGGATCATTGAAGCACAACCCGAGCCTAGGATAAGCAAAAAGAGTCTAAAAAACAAAGGATCTAGTACCAAACAAAATCGATTCTCAACTTATTTATTTTTATCTAGTTGAAGGAAACTGTGAGAATTATGTTCAGAATATTCCTATTATTCTTCAAGTAGAAGATGGTCCTAAAACTTCTAAGGAAACACTGGCTTCAAGGGACTCTTCCTTTTGGAAGGATGCTATCCAAGATGAAATAGATTCAATCACGTCAAATCACACTTGGGAACTTTTTGACCAGGTCTGTGACCATGTCCGTGACCTAGACCATTTTGCAACCTGGTGTTAGAATTCGTGCACCTTCGCGTACGTTAACCATTTTTGCAATTAAATCAAGACCTTTTCACATCGCATACTGAAATAATTTTCATAACTCGATTAAACTCTTTTCACAATAATTAACCGATTGAAAATGGCTGGGTTGGACGTACTTGTCCCTCATAATTCGAATGTTCATGTGATGGTCGTAATTATCCCGCCATTCGAACATTTGTCAATCACTTTAAAAAATATTAAATAACTGAGTCGAGCTTGCTCTTTAATAGACAAAATATTGGGTTGAACATAGTTGTCCCTCGTAATCTCGAGTAATTGTGTGATGGTCGTAATTAGCCTCCTGCGCAAATACTCGTCATGCATTGAAGAAACTTGACTTAATTCGACATACAATTTTATAAATAACTCAGTTGAAAAAGGTTGGGTTGGACGTACTTGTCCCTCTTAACCTCAAATATCCGTGTGATGGTTGTAATTAGCCTACCGTTCAAATATTCGTCAATCACTCAAAACATTCAACCAATCAAACTTATCTTTTCTCGCCCCCGCGCGATCGAAATTTTTTTCACAAAAGAACAATGTTGTGTTAATTCTACCACGACACAAACAAATGTTTAAGCCTCCCATGTGCGAATATACAAGCAACATTTAATCGCTAGAACACGAATAAGCAGGATTCTTTCTACCGTGAAACAAACAAATGCTTAAGTCTCTCATGCGCGAGCACATAAGCAATTTTTAACTGCTAGAATGTGACCTAAACATTCATTCACTAAAATCAATTAACCAACACTCATTTTCTACAAAGAACTACGTAGCTTTGAGTTCCCCATTGCACCTGGGGATATGTAGGAGCAAGACTCAACGTCTCGTCAAGTACTATAACAAAAACCCCAAAAATATATGTTGTCTTTATCATAACTACGTTGCTTTGAATTCCTCATTGCACCTGAGGATACGTAGGAGCAAGACTCGCAATCTTGTCAAGCACCCTAACAAAAAACCTTTTTGCGACCCCTTTTCTTTTACTTTCAACATTTTATCACTCGAAGAAAACAATTGATATATGTTAACATTCAATCACAAATTTAACTAAATGGTTCCCGTTGAGTACAACAGATATGAGGGGTATTAATACCTTCCCCTTGCATAATCGACTCCTGAACCCGAATTTTGTTGCAACAACCATTTTCTAATTTTGTTAGGGGTTTTATCGATATTTTCCTTTTCCTTCTTTGGAATAAATAAAGTTTGGTGGAGACTTTGTTCAATCATTTCCACAACTGCGCGAATGCTCATGAGGTCGTATTTTTTGAGATGCGACACTCGCTAAGCGAGAGTGCTTATGCTTTGAAAAATAAATAGTGTTCATGTTTCCACCATAAAATGGAACCGTGACTCCGGTTAATGCGAGGTTTGAAAAACTAATCCAATGCTCTACCTTTTTTGTAAGAGAAACCATGCTTATGTTCCAAATATTGTTTGGATAATGTTAATGAACTATGATGTGTGTTTCATGTATCTTGTTGTGATGTGTATGTGTATTAATTGCATGGTTAACGATTGGAACTTGGAATGTGATGTGTGCACATGAGAAGGTAAATTACCAAGTTCCTAGAATGGAGCCGTAATTAGTACAAGTATGGTGATGTACTAAGTTCCTAGAATGGAGCCGTAATTAGCATAAGCCTAGTGACATATTAATTCAACCAAATGGAGTCGTAATTATTTATACACACTAAATTCCAATCGGAATGGGTCATAATTAGTAATGGTAGTCCATCTACTAAATCCAACTGTGCAGTGTCGTAATTAGTAGAGTGCTAGCTACGCCTACTAAATTCCAATCGGAAGGGTCGCAATTAGTAGTGGTAGGCCATATACTAAATCCAACCAAGCGAGGTCGTAATTAGTTGTGGGACTAAGTTCCTTCGGAAGGATTAAAAATGATATGTAATTCAGAGTCGAAAAGATACATTGATACTATTAAGAGTTTCATAAATGTTGTAACTTGATTTTGATATGCTAATTGTTTAAGTAGTACGTGTTGTTTAAATAAAACAAAATGATGTGAGAATACTATGAAATTGGTGTCAGACTCGAGGCTAGATTAATCCGGGTATAATGGGTGTAAAATATGGTTGATTACATGTTTATCCCATAAGTGTAACCATAAGCCTCAGTTGTTATAAATGGTATACATTGGTCATAATAGGTGGTAATCATTATAGCATTATCTCATGAGACAGGGCTTGTTCCTACACACTCATGGATCGTGGGATCTCGTAAGGATTATTATATTGGATTCGAATGGATGTTTAGGATTCCTAGTGTGAGTACTACCCAAGTAAAGTAAGATGAAAGGCTTAAGCTAAGAATTGATAAGAGATCCCTTTAGATAGGGAAACTCGTTGAGATTATTATCGCACCCCACTATTATTGTTGTTTTTCAGGTGTTCCTTTGTAGGTTAAAAGCAAGGACAAACTTGTCTAATGATGTTTCGAAGACTCTTGTGATTGTGATCTTCCACTGTGGATTATGTGCATTAATGGATATTGTACATAGATCTTAGTTTGATTAGGCACTCTTTTATATCATGTGCCATGGTTGTATATTATTCTTGTTGGACATATATATATATATATATATATATATATATATATATATATATATATATATATATATATATCACTTGTGTTGTATTAGTACAAATTAACATTGTGTATAATGTATTTTCTAGATGTATATTATACAAGGTGTTACACAGGCCACTGAAAAACTTGTTTTGGTTCGAGATAACCCCAATTTAAAATCTTAGTGGTTCGTGGTCATCCTGGTCAAAAACTTGGTTCGGTTTGTGAGTTCAGCCCAATTAAAAAACTCACCATGGTTTGAGATAAGCCCATAAAATATCTTGGTTTAGCTTGGGGACTAATTGCTACAAGTTTCTGTTTGGAAAGAATACTAACAGCTTCAATCCTCTATTTGGAAAGAAGAATAAACGCTTCAATTTGTTGATTGAAAAGAAGACTAATTGCTTCAATCCGCTGTTTGGAAGGAAGATTTAGTGTTTCTCTCCATTGTTATTGTTTGTTTTGAAGTTAGCCATAAACTTTATTTTTACTTACATAATGGGGTTCGAGAGTCCAAACTACTAAAAGCTCTTATGATTTACTAGATACTCTCATGATCAAATCTTACATAGAGGATTAGCTCATTTAATTTTGACTGAACCTCTATAATTTCTTGGTATAATTTCTCTTACCCTTAACTCTTTTTTATCTACATATTTATTTTCCGGTGCTAATTTCTAAAACGGTTTTAGCAAAATGTTTTAAAATCTAATGATGTTAAAGAAAGTTTTTCAAACTACCATTTTTATGAAACCTATAATTCACCCCCCTTCTTGTGTGGATTCACATGTATAACAAGTGGCATCAGAGCCTAACTCATATTAATTGAATAATCATCTCAGGAGGAAGATGACTTCAAATACCTTTTTTTAACAAGATATCTTTCCTTAACACACATTCACTGTTTAATTGTACTTGGATTGAAGTATGGAAAGCTAGATTTAGAATATTTATTCAAAGTATTGAATTTAAAATGTGGGAAACTCTAATCAACGGTCGTTTTATCACTACTCACCAAATAGATGAAGAAGTAATAGATAAACTCAATTCTCTTTGGGCTATATAAGAAAAGAGAAAATTTGAAATTGATTTCAAAACCAAGATCTTTCTAGTAATGTCTTTAGATGATATTAAAAGCATTAATGTTTATAATTGCATAACCTCCAAGGACATGTGGGATATTTTGGACATTTAACTTTGCACATAAGAGGGGGTGAATGGTGTGTTTCAGAAAAATTTGAATTTGAAAAAATTTTAGGATTAAAATAAGAGTTTAAAAACATTTTAGAAATTTTTTAAAGTTATTTAGCAGAAAATAAAATTGCAGAAGATAAAGTGCAGAAATATAAAGAGCTAAGGGATGAAAGAAGACATAAGAAGTTATAGAGGTTTGATCATAAAAAGGAAAAGGCACGCTTCTCTCCCCAAGAATTGTTCTTGAGAGTATCCAATAAAATTAATAGCTTTTAGTAGGTTAAACTTTCAAATACCCTTATATAAGGAAAAATGGAGTTTATGGCTAACTTCGAACTAAATAGTAAACACGGAAGAGAAGTAGTGAGTCTTCATTCCAAACAATGGATCGAAGTGGTTAGTCTTCTTTCCATAAGAAACTTGTAGCGGTTAGTCTTTAAAATTCAAACAACCCTTGGGAGATTTTAACATTGGGATGAGCTCACGAACCTAACTTGGTTTAATACGGGGCTAACCAAGAACCTGGGAGATTTTCCCACCGGTCTGATCTCGAACTATAATAAGCTATTATCACTGGCTAAGCTTTAACTGAAACTTGGTTTTATCCCGGGCTAACCAATAACCTGTGAAATTTTATCACGTGGTGATCTCTAACCTAAATAGAGGCTTGATCACACAATCATAAAACCAAAGCTTTTTATGGGTTTAAATTCAAACTCAAACAAACAAACCCTAAGTTTATAAAATATTCAACTAAGGTAAAAACAAAACTTCCTTGGTGAACTTACAAAACTAACCTCCCAGAAATACAATTTCCTCACTCGTAAAATGACTTTCTCGAATAGCACTTTAATTAAATCTTTAGTGAGAGAAAGTAAACAAAAATAATTTTTTAGAGAGGAGTGAGACGTGACAAATGAAATCACATTTCTGGATGATTTTGAAAGTGGGAAGGGACCTCTATTTATAGGTCAAAGGTTGGCACAAAAAGGAAAAAAATCAAGGCCAATAATGATGTGCCAATCGATTTGTACCATGTCCCAATCGATTGGTAGACCTCAGTTAATCGATTAATAGGTTTAAAATGGTAATAAAATATATTTAGTTGTTACCAGTCATTAAGGCGTTGTCTTAATCGATTATGGCACATTTTTGAACTTCTCCAATATATTGCCATAAGGTGTTAATCGATTGGTAAGAGCAAAAACTTGCTCATATCTATTCTGACAACTTATAACTTATCTAGCACGAATTAAAGGTACTTTTAGAAATGTTTTCTTCAGAGGAATGAGTTTGGAAATTTTTTTATGTGTGTATGGTTTAGCCATGCACTTTTACGAGAAAGCTCTTATGCTTTTACATTTTATTCACTCAAATGTGACGAGGTAGGCTTTCACAAACTTCAAGACTTGACATATGCTTAATCTTTATAGACAATTGCGTTAGTTTACTTTGAGATGAGGCTTGAGTTATATTTCATTGTGTTGCCATCATCATAGAGTCAAGTTTATCAAACCCTAATATCATAGTTTGCATTTTTAGCCGCTTAACCACTTTATGCTTGACTTTAGTTATTGTTATTATCAAGGGCTTGTTTATCTTTGATAGTTGTCATCATTAAAAGCATGTTCTATGACCTTCAAAACAAAGTTCTACGAGAACAAGAACAATAAGAAACACTAATGATGTTTCTAAACTTCTAGAATGTTAATACAAAGAGAATATGGAAAATGGATGTTCATTATAATGAAATTTGTGTCGTATTTATATTAAAAAGTCGCATATGGTCACATAAATATATCGTTGTTGTATTAAGCAACAATAAAATTGACGGTTTCAAAAAATGATTTGTACCACGACCATATAGCCCTAACAAGGGTTTTCCGTGTTACTTGGTGGTGTTGTCATTCTCATCCTGGATTTTGGGATTCTTCAATATTTCTTGTCCCAACAAAATGATCATGTTTCATCAACACGGCCTGGTTGTGTTACTCATGTTTTTCCCATTTTTTAAATTCTCAATCAACTTGTTCCTTTTGATCCAAAAAATTTTCCACATTATTCCTTTGATTAGTGTTATCCTTTAAAAAAGCATCTTGTTTCTGAAAATCAAAATAAAGTAAAAATAGTAAAAAAAATCTAAAGCCAAATTAATTAATTATTTTATTCTAAAATTCAAGGGCTAAAAAGTGGATATTTTACACATCGTCATTGATCATATATGATTTTGGGACAAATGGTTCCACGTTGAGTATGCGGGATTTGTGAAAGAGTTGGAGAAATTATGATCATGTTGCAAGAAATTTCACTCTCATTATACTACAAATTCATATACAACACCTAAAGTGCAACAAACTCAGCACCATGATAACACTACTTTAAATGTAACCGTCGATGACAACTATGAAGGCAAAAATAAATGAGATATTGGAAGAAAAATACTTACGGTGATATACTTATGGTTTCTAACCCAAAAACAAAGTTAAACACGTGCTTTAGCTATGGCACATGGAGTATGACAAATATAATAGAAAAATAAGGAGATAATAGCAATACTTTGAAAAAAAAAAATAAAACTTATGATTAAATGAAGATAAAGATATTAAAACGTTAATACAACTAGGTTATTTGGAATTTTGATTGGAGCAATGACAAAAACATAGAAAATACAAACTACAAATGATATATCTCGAACAATCAAGGCAGACCAGTATAGCTTCCTACACATGATATTTGTGGTATAATATTTGAAGTGTCTAACTATGTATTTAATTTTTTTGTGTACCATGATACATTAAAGTCTATCAGCCACGTTAGAAAGGTTGCAAAGTTGGCGTAATCTGATGAGTCATGGTTTCAGGATGCCATGAAGTTATTTGGGTTGTGAGATTTATGCATGATTGGATATGATTATATTAACCATGGCTTGTTGTCTACTTTTATGGAGAGATGGGATGCAGAGACGTCGTTATTTCATCTTCTGATTTGTGAAATTTCCATCCTACATCTTTTGATCCAAGGAAAATTATAAAACTACTTTAGAACCAACAGACCTGAGGCACTAGACATGATAGTGACTTATTTGGGAGCTGACCTAGGCAAAGCTCAGCAGGAGTTAGATGATACTAAAGGATGTCATGCTAGTTTTCCATTCTTGGTGGATATGTATGAGCACCACCTGGTTGTAGTTGTGGATGTTTATGGTTATTATGCATGTGTTCCATGCCATAGAGCATGTGCATTAAGATCATACTTCTTGATTTTAGTCGGGATATCCATTTTTTTAGACAAAAGTGTGACCTATGTCGATATTATCTACCTCTGATATTTCATTTACTTGGAGATGATTCGCGAGTATAACTAGAAGGTTTCTTGTTTGTTGTCCCTAGATTAGTGGAATCGTTACCATGTTTAAGTTTCTTTTATTCTAATTTTTTAAGTAGTTTGACCTCTATTTGGTGAATTTTTTGTTTCAGAAGAAAGAGAACGGAACAAGACAAGTTGGGGCTGAGCCGTGGCAAAATACACGAAGACTACACAAGGAGAAAGTCTCTCGTGGTAAAAAGTAGAGCCCACTACGGTCTGACGGCGGTAGGCATTATTGGATGTAATGGGAGCCCATGTAACATCCTAAACCCATAAGCTTATATAAAAAGAATTACTCGACAATATAAGGGGTCACCTCGACAACCAACCAATAAACTTCAAAACAATTAACAACATGTAATAGAAAATCATATCATAATAACAACTTCAAAGTTAACTTCATAGTTAAAATATTAAGCATTGCCATCACAATTCGACATCAACTCAAAACATAATGAAACGCCCTGTTCCCAATGTTACAAGATCAAAGAATTAAAACCACTAAATTGTGATAAAACAATAAATAAAATGAAGAATAGCTCTAACAAGCCACCTTCCACACACAGCAACAACTTTACTCCTGATTATCTGCAAGATGTCCAGGGTGTACAACATTAAGCAAAAAGGGGTGAGAAATAAACTTCGATATAAAATGGTGTAAAGAATGTAAGGGTACAAAAACAAATAACATATCATACATTTAATACACAACCAACATCATCTCAATCTCACACCCATTCCACAATAATATACATATATGTATGTAATGCGACTCATGAAACAACGTGACACTATGAATTTGATACAAACTCAACATTTGGTCCTCTCAGGAAATGGGTCCCTCATTCTGAACCCATGAGCCCCCCCCCCCTTCTGAGCTTGGGACAAGCCACTAGTCCCTCTTTCTGAACTAGCAAACATGCCTCTTTCAATGACACAACACAATGATGCATGTCAATACAAATCAATGCAACAATAATAATGCTTACGGTCCCCCTTCTGACCATAAACAACACGCATTGACACACAATAGTAATTCCCCCTTCTGAACTACAATCCAACATTTATAATAACAATACATACAAGAATACAAATAGTCCACCCTTTTGAACTATTTATCATCATGTCAACAATACATAATTAATTACTATGTAATATTGCATCTTACAACACACTAGTCATATTCACATCATATAACATCACAAAATAGCATCATATGCATTCCATACAATTGCTACACCATATAAAAACAAACCCCAATTAATTAAACTCATAATACATAATTAACCACACCAACGTAGCCTAAGAGTAGCCCATAATCGACTAAACTACAAAAGAATATCAAAATTCTGAACCGATAGCTCGAACTACTCAACATGGACAAAAACGCCCCTTCTGACAGCATGATGGGTAACCTGTCACTAAGCTGACTCTCGTTATCCTGTTAAAACCTCAAAAAGTCATCCCACTGACGACTGACCATGATGGTCTCCCCATCATAACGCGAATGCTCGTCAGTGTCTTAAGGTGCGTGACGGTCAACTCGTCATCTTGGTGACACCCGTTACCATGCACCCGGAAGCAAAAGCACAACTTAGCCATGGGAGTTTCCTTGAAACTCTAATTTTGGCCTTCTAAATCATCCAAACATGCCCAGAAAAATATAATACATATTATATCATCATTATAACATGATAAATAAAATATTTACACAATTTATTCATCAAAAATAATTACTAATTTTAATTATTTCTAATTATTTTATTTATTCTATCCACCCACCAATACTCTCACTTCACCCTACCATACACTACATACACATACAATTTATAATATATTTAATTAAAAACACATCACATACTAAAAAAATAAACTAAAAACACAAATAATCTGATGAAATAGATTAATTAAATTTTCAGGGTGTTACAACTCTCCCGCACTTAGAGAATTTTTGTCCTCGAAAATTACCTGAAGGGAACAAAGTCAGATACGACTCCCTCATCTAACTCTCCAACTCACATGTCATGCTTCCACCAGCAGGCCTTAACCACACCACCTTCACCAACATAAAAATATCCTTGCCTCTCTTGTGCTTCACTTTGCGATCATCTACTCTCCAAGGAGATGCCTCCACAGTCAAGTTCTCCCTAACTTGCATGTCGTCCACTTGGATCACATGAAATATATCAAGAATATACTTCGTTAACTGAGACACATGAAATACATTATAAAGATTCAAAATAAACGGCAGTAGTGCAACTCTATAGGCCACTTCTCCTACTCGCTTCATAATCTGATAAAGACCAATAAAATGCGACGTGAGCTTTCGAGACTTCAAACCCCGAGCAACACTAGTTACCATAGTAACTCACAAAAACACATGATCTCCCTTAAGGAATTTAAGTTCTTTCCTTCTCTTATCATGGTAACTCTTTTGGCGACTCTGCGAAGCTTTCATCTTCTATTGGATCATCTTGATCTTCTCAGTGGTTTGCTTCACAATATCAGGTCTAAGCACCATACTTTCTCCAAACTCATACCAAGATAAAGGTGTCCTACACCTCATACCATACAACTCCTCTAACTGTTCCATTCCAATACTAGAATGGAAACTATTGTTATAGGTGAACTCAACCAATGACAAGTAGCTATCCCAAGCACCTCCTTGTTCTAGCACACAAGCCCTCAACAAGTCTTTCAAGGGTTGGATAGTCTTTTCTGTCTGATTTCGCAAGTAGCTATCCTAAGCACCTCCTTGTTATATCTATCTCAAGAACCTCCTTCTTCAAGGATACCATTGTTCAGCTTCAACATACCCAGCTTCACAGTGCTCGGAGTCTCTTCACACACTAAACTCATATCTCAGAATTGCTCGATTAACTCCAGTTCTCGAACCATAAGCATCAACATATGCAAAGACTTCCTACTCAAAGCATCAGTTATGACATTGGCTTTACCCTAATGGTAACTCAAGCCAAAATCATAATATTTCATAAATTTGAGCCATCTCCTCTGTCTCATATTCAACTCTTTCTGATCGAACAAATACTTCAAACTCTTGTGGTCACTAAACACTTCAAATCTAGAGCCGAACAGTTAATGCCTCCACATTTTTAACACGGATGCCAACTCTAGATCATGCGTAGGATAATTCTTCGCTTGAACTTTCAACTGTCTAGAAGCATAAGCCATAATTTGACCATGTTTCATCAACACGCCACCTTTACCCATCTTTAAAGCATCACAATACACCACAAAGGATTCACTTAAACTTAGCAAAATCAAAACTAGAGTAATCGATTACTTCCTCTTATGTTCCTAAAAACTTTCCTCACGCCGCACATCCAAAACATAATCTTGACCCTTTCGAGTCAGCTGAGTAAAAGGCATCGCCAACTTCGAAAAGCCTTCAATAAACCTCTTGTAGTAACCAGCCAAACATGAAAAACTTATGATCTCAGTGACAGACTTTGGAGTCTCCCACTACAACAATGCATCTATATTTGATGGATCCAATGTGATACCACCACTAGAAATCACATGCCCAAGAAAATTCACTTCTTTTAACAAAAACTCACATTAAACAAATTGGCATACAACTTCTTTTCTTTCAAAGTCTGCAACATAACTTGCAGATGCTCCGCATGCTCTTCATCAGACTTAGAATATATCAAAATATCATTGATTAACACAACCACAAATCGATCTAGATTAGGATGGAAAATCCTATTCATATATTCCATAAACACACCAGGCGTGTTAGACACTCCAAATGGAATCATTGAATATTCATAGTGAACATACCTTGTTCTGAATGCAGTCTTTGGAATGTTTTCTGGTTTCACTCGAAACTGATGATAACCCGACCGCAAATCAATCTTACTGAATACGCAAGCACCAACCAACTAATCCATCAAATCGTCAATTCTTGGAAGATGATACTTATTCTTGATAGTAATCTTATGGTAAAATACCATTTTTGGTCCCTTAACTATACATCGGGGTTCATTTTGGTCCCTTAACTTAGAAAAGGTCCCTATTGGTCCCTTAACTCTTCAAAACATTCCATATTAGTCCTTTTTGTCCTATTAGCGACGGGAAAATTCAAAAACCAGTCGCTAAATTCGTCGCTAATTAGACAAAAAGGACTAATTTGGAATGTTTTGAAGATTTAAGGGACCAATATGGACCTTTTTAAAGTTAAGGGACCAAAGTGAATCCCAAGGTATAGTTAAGGGACCAAAAATGGTATTTTGCCTAATCTTTTTCAATTGTTAATAATCAACACTCAACCTCAGGGACGGAGCTACGTGATGGAAAAAGTGGGCCTATGCCCCCACTATCATAATTATAATACTAGTTTTTAGTATTATAAATAATAATTATATATTGAATATACTATAAACTAAAAAAACTTTTATAGTGGCCCACTTTTATTAAATAAATTTTGAATAATATTATTTTTTATTCTCAATATCCCATTAAATTTAAAACTTTAACTGATACTTTTTGCTTGCCCTATTTATTTAGCTTTTTGAAAAATTATTTTATTTCATAAAATAAAAAATAATCTATTTTCATTCCTTTCTCTATTTCTCTTCCATCCTATTTCACTATTTCCAAGTAAAGACAAATCACGCATGTATTCCTCTATTTGAGGATCAATCCAATAAATTCGAGACCTTGTGCTAATTTAAAAATAGGCTTAAAAAATAAATTTTATATTGAATTTTTGAAAAAATCAATATAAATTTATAATTTGAAAATAAATTATGATTTTACATCTGTTTTTAAAAAATAGCAGTAAAATGTATGGTTTTAATAATTATAAAATAAATAAATAGATTTTCTTGAATTTGTGGCATAATGTTGTATCACATACTACACCTGCATTAAGTCGATCCTGCTCTTCTCTCTCTCTCTCTCTCTCTCTCTATATATATATATATATATATATATATACGACCCCACTACTCATAATTTCTGGCTCCGTCCCTGCTCAACCTTATGCTACCATTTTCTTCTTGACTAACAACATCGGAGCTCCCCACAGTGAAACACTCAGTCGAACAAACTTCTTCTCAGGAAAATATTCCAATTGTTTCTTCAGCTCACTCAACTCTGAAGTAGGCATTCTATACGGCGCCTTTGACACAGGACTAGTATCGGGTACTGAGACTATTGCAAACTCACAAATATCATCTAGAAACACTTCTGGAAAATTGCACACCACTAGTAATTTGCCAATCGGAACTTTGTTTTCAGCCTTCACAGAAGCTAATATCATAAACACCTTAGCATTGTCTTTCATGGATTCATCCATTTGCTCAGCAGATATAAACATCTGATCTTCACTTTCTTCAAACTTTAGAAACAACACATCTTCATCATAAAAATATGCACTCTTGCAATTAGCAACACGCTGAACCAACCCTCCACCCTTGAAATATCCTAGAGAAGCAGAAGCTTATCCCCCACTTATTTCAATCCCTCTTCTGCTGGCAAGCGGTTAAAAAAACAAACAAGCACTGACAGTGTTTCACACACATGTCTCATACTAGGAAATAAACTACATGACAAAAACATGGCTGAAAGGACCAACTAGCTTTGATACCACTATGTAACCCCTTAAACCCTACAACTTATATAAAAATGAATTATTCGACAATTTAAGGTGTCACCTTGACAACCAACCAAAAAACATCAAAATAATTAACAACATGTAGCGGAAAATCATATTATAATAACAACTTCAAAGTTAACTTCATAATTAAAATATTAAACATTGCCATCAAAATTTGACATCAACTTAAAACATAACGAAACGCCTCGTTCTCAATGTTATACGATCATTGCACTAAAACCACTTGATCTTACTTGATCAGAAGGGAGGCTAGTGGCCAGCAACATCGTGAGAGCAGCAACTCTGGTGATGGTGAAACGGCCGGGGGGGGGGGTGTACCTGCAAGGTACTCCGATACCAAAGTCAGGAAAAGGGAGTAAGCAAGTACAGAAAAATAGGTGTGAGAGTTAGAATGTTATGTAACCTGATCCTCTAATGAGAGAGGGTATTTATAGGCTGCCCCCAACGTAGGGCCAACAGTCGCCTGCACTGGGCTGGATTGCAAGGCCCAATCCAGGTGACTGTTAGGGCTTACATGGCATAAGGAAGACCAGCATGTGGTCTTCGCCCTGGGGTAACGGTCCCGAGATCTCCGGAAGAAGGGCATACCGATTCTTTCGGAGGTGGGAGGTTACATGGTGACGTGTCCTCGCAAGGAGGAGCACGTGGAGAGCGAGGAGGAGGGTCGTTGCCTCTCCTCGTAGCTGGAAGTCTGAGGAGGGTCGTGGCGTATCCTCGTAGCTAAAAGTCTCTCCTCGGCAGTAGGGCAGTTAATGTGCCCGAAAATGAGGAGGATTAGGCCGTATTGGGCCGCCTAGCATAATTTTGGGTTAGGCCTGCCCCATTGGTGGGCAGTCGTTGGCACAGTCTAGAACACCACTAAATTGCGATAAACACAATAAATAAAATGGAGAATAACTCCAACAAGCCACCTTCCACACACAACAACAACTTTACCTCTGATTATCTGCAAGATGTCCTTGGTGTACAACATTAAGCAAAAGGGGTGAGAAATAAATTTTGATATAAAATGGTGTAAAGAATGTAAGGGTAGAAAAACATACAACATATCATACATTCAATACACAACTAACATCATCTCAATCTCATACCCATTCCATAATAATATTCATATATGTATGCAATGCGACTCACGACATGGTGTGACACCATGCATGTGGTACCAACTCATTATTTGGTCCTCTCAAGAAACGAGTCCCCCCTTCTAAACCCATGAGCCCCCGTTTTGAGCTTGGGATAAGCCATCAGTCCCCCTTTCTGAACTAGCAAGCATTCCTCTTTCAACAACACAACATAATGGTCAATATCAATACCAATCAATGCAACAACAATAACAATGCATACGGTCCCCCTTCTGAGCATAAACAACATGCATTGACACACAATAGTAATTCTCCCTTCTGAACTACTATCCAACAATCATAACAACAATGCATATGAACATACAAATAGTCCCCCCTTATGAACTATTTATCATCAGGTCAACAATACATAATTAATTACTATATAATCATGCATCTCACAACAACACTAGTCATATTCAAATCATATAACATCATAAAACAGCATCATATACATTCCATACAATTGCACACCATATAAATAACGACCACAATTAATTAAACTCATAATGATTAATTAACAACATCAACATAGCCAAACAGTAGACCATCATCGACTAAATTGTAAAACAATATCAAAATTTCAAACTGACAGCTCGAACTACACAACAGTGACAAAAGTGCCTCTTCTGACGGCGTGACGGGTAACCCGTCACCAGGGTGACGTATTTCATCCTGTTAACACCTGTCATACCCCAAATTTGTCCTACCTGTACATTACATTCACATGTATGTCCATCCACTAACAATTATTAAAAAAAAACCAAAAATATGCAGTTGTCTTCTTTTTTTTCTTCCTTATAGTCCAAGTTTTATTTAAAGATATCAGGTCAAGTGTGTGTGTGTCTGAAGCTTCAATTAGGGTTTGTGCCAATGCAAGTCATCTGTGTGTGGGTCTGGTTATCAGGCTGTGCAAAGTCAAGTGCTTTAATGATTAAGTATCATCAATGACTGGTTCATTTTTCAATTAAGGTTTTCACAGTGAAGTTCATCAGGGTTTATTTGTGATTTAGAGTTTCTGAGGTCGAGATTGATTTATAAGGGCAATCCATTCATAATCCATTTCAAGTCCATGTTATCCACAATATCCATATCCACTTTTAATGTCCATTTCAGAAAAAGCCATTTTTTTTAGTTATCCATTTATCCCATTATCCATTTCATTTATCCAATTTAAACCAATGTCCGTAAACCATTTTCTTTTCCTTCAACCCATTTCATTTTCCAAACAAGTACGATTGTTACAAAAACCATTACATTTCAAAGTCCAATTACAAGACTAAGCCCATTTATTCATATTGCTCATTCAAAGCTCATAAAAAAAATTCCATTAACAAAATCCCAAGAAAAAACATAATTCACACATTACAAGAAAAAATTTCCAAGCCCATTGGCATTCAAGTTATACAAGCCCATTACCTAAAAAAAACATCACAACAAAAGCACATGGTCATGTAAGAAATTGCCTTCACCACAAACAACATTCTTCTGCCTTTTATCACAATTAGGGTTGTTTTCGGTCTGGTCCGGTCCGAATATTTGCTATCCCGAGAACCGAACCGAAATAGTAATCAGATAATCCAGGACCGGGCCGAAATAGTAATGGGTAATTTTTTTGGACCGAAACTGGACCGTTACTTCGGATATCCGACAAAAGTATCCAATATGGTATCCATTTTCGGTATCGGATAAAACATTATCCATTCCCGGACCGAGTAGATTTCGGTCGGTCCATTGGCCCGGTTCTATTGGGCCGGTTTGCGGGTGGATCTCGAATAAACCGGTCCAAATACCACCCTAATCACAATAAGCCAATACATGGAAAGACAACCCATGACACACACAAACCGTACGACTTTACAATCACCTGCCGCAACATGAACGCACGATTACGCCAACCGTCCCAAGCCATAACACACAATACGAGAAACATCCTACAAACCTCATGACACGATCCGCATCTGTACCTGCACAAAACCAATCCAACATGATTCACGCATACCGTTTCGCACGCACCAGGCCATAACAAAAATGTAATACGCAAATCATGAGACACTTACAACCACTCTCACCTCCACACAACAACAATCTTGCCAAAGCAACAACACACTACACCCATGATTCGCTAAAGCCAAAACGAGGACCCCACGCACAAATATGCAGATTAGCAAAAACGTACATACACATACAACCGTAATTCACGCAACCAAAACAAATTTCAAAAATGTACAGCAAATCGACGAAAACGACAGCGAATTCTTTCCTAAAACTCACCTCATATTCCTCTATAAATATCGACCCTTTTCACCTCATGAACCAAGTAAACTCTGCTGAAATCATTTCTCCAACCTTTAAATTTTTCAAAGCAACCAAATCAAACCTTAATCACCCTTCACCAATCTTAACCGTACCTTCACTCAACAACAATAATCTTCCATTTTTTCAACAACCCTCATTAAATCACCTTTGCACAAACCATAAACAAACAACACAACAACACAAACCCAATCAACCCGAATCAGAAGAGAAGAAAAGTGAAACAAATTGAAGCGAAATTGAACACGAACAAATCACTCAAACTTGAATCGTGTAAGCAAGAAGACGAGACGGAGGCGATCAAGACAATGTTGAAGGCGTGTTGTTCTCCTTCATTTTTCTTCTTTTAAATAAGTTGTTATTGCTTCTTTTTGATTCGCTACGATGATAACAGTGAAAACGTGTTGTTCTGTTTCCATGGCATTTTTGCTTTTGTTTTAAAACTAAGTTTAATGTTGACCACTTTTGTTTTAAACCTGATGCATGTGCTTCACCTTGCCCCTTTTGTGAGGGAAACTTTTTCTTTTTTAGCTGTGCTGATGGTTTTTGGGCTCACAGGCCCGTGTTGTTTTTTTACCACACCCTTTCAACTCTTTTTTTTTGCACCATGTTTTTTTTAACCGTGGATGATGGGCTTTGTTTCAGCCCATGTGATTCGACTCTATGCACCCATGTTTGCTTCATCCTCCCCCTCTCTTTACTCTCCTTTTCTTTTTCTATTTTTTCTCATGTTTTCTCCTTTTTTATTTTTATAGTTTTTAGTAATTATTTTGTAATAATTTCTTTCTCTTGATATTATTTTATCATTAATAATTCCATGATTTATCTTATTTTTATGTTGATTTTCATTTTTTGATTTTGGTCTATGAAGTATAAATATCGTGAATATTGATTGTTAATGTTGTTTAACCTTCATTATTTTAAACTTGTAGTGAATGATCATTGAGATCATTCTCTATACTTTGGGATCGTGATAGGTTACTCAAAAGTTTGCGATTAAGACGAGACCGTTCTCTTTTTTTCTTTTCGTGTGGAGCGATTCTTTGAGAATGATCTACATATCATTTCTCTACCGTGTTTCAGCATAAACATTGTTATTGACCGGCCTCCCATAGCATAATATTCCTCATAGATCGTGCTACGATTGCTTAACATATCGCTACAGTGGACCCGATTCAAAAAGCGATCATCCGATCATTGACAATTAACAACTAACAACTGACTTTAATTTATGTTCATTATTCTCTTGCTTTATTTTTCTGTCAATATATCCTTGATATCATATTTTTCATATTATCATTGTTCATATCATCTTGTCATCTTACCTTGTTTATCTTATTCCAAAACATAAAAACATGATAAAATTATCGAAACCCTAAAAACTTTCAAGTGGTGGACTATGGTTATTATCCTGAGCACTGGAGTTTGGACTTTGTACATAAACCCTAGCAGAGGAGATTTCGTCTGTACTCTTGTTTAGTGCTTAGTTTATGACACCTTGCACACACACGGCTTCCTCTTGGGCTACCTGGAAATGACCTCATTTATTTCTCGCACTTCCATGTACTTTACATGTACCCCGCTCCCTTTTGGATGTACGCACTTTACTTTCCTTTCTTTGAGTGTGGTTTTGTTTACTAGGAGCACCCTTATGGACTATGATAGACTAAACCATTTTCAAACTAATTCTCAATTTGATGTCGAGCCTTTTTTCAAAACACCCTTGTAAATCGATTGCTTTTTAGCATTACCATCAACCTAATGCACACACTTGCACTTTTTTATGGTTTCGTTACTAGAAGCACCTTTAGGGACTAGGATCGATCCAAACCTTTTCGCAAAACCCTTAATCCAACGTCAAGTGGCATTTTCTTCAAGCCTGTAAGTCAAGTGCCTTTTCCCTCATCATCAACCTCTTCGTACGCATACCAAACAAACCCTTGATTCAACATCAAGTGGATTTTCTCAATCAAACTTCAAAAACACATAACAACTATCAAAACTCTTTTCAAGTAAAGTTGAAATAGGGGGTTTGGAGCCTGCGATTCCTCCTCGATTGTTTGGGTGTGAGTTGCCTTTCTCGTGTTTGAACAATTATCACCTCTAAAACCACCAATCTATAGTTCCACGATCTACAAACGCTCTGATTCTTCATGCTCGTCCGAATGAAAATTCGTAGGTACAAGGCCCCCAATCCTTGGCGAGCTACCTTTTGATTTTTCCACCTTTTTCTACCTTCTACCTTATCTTTTTCCCATCCAAACCTTTTTCTGTAGTTCTGCGAACACCATAATATAAAACCACCCATTTTCCCCTTAGCAATCGAAACCTTTTTCTCCTACCTTTTCGCATTACTCGTTTAGAAGAAAATAAATAACATTAGCTAACATTCATCACAAATCAAACTAAGAGGTTCACGTTGAGTACAACGGACGTAGGGGGTGCTAGTATCTTCCCTTTGCGTAATCGACTCCCGAACCTAGAATTTGGTTGCGATGACCATGTTCTTATCTCTTAAAGGTTTTCTCGATATTTTTCTATTCCTTCATTGGAATGAATAAAGTTCGGTGGCGACTCTGTTCGAACAACTTCTTTTGCGTCCCATCGTGAAGGTCGTATTTTTTTTAGGTGCGACAATACCTCAAACTTTCATCCCACTAACGACCAGCTTGAGAAACTATGCCTGGAGACCATAACAGCCTCCCCGTCATAGCGTTTACACCCTTCAGCATCTTAAGGTGTGTGACGGTCAACATGTCATCTAGGTGACGCCCGTCACTATGCACCAAAAAGCAAAAACCTGAATTGGCCATTGAAGTTCCCTTAAAACTCCAATTTTGGCCTCCCACATCATCCAAACATGCCAAAAATAAATAAATAATACATATTATATCATCATTATAACATGACAAATTAAAGATTTACACAATTTATTCATCAAATTCATAAAATTAAGGTTTATGTTCAAAGCTTCAAAATCCCAATAATGGAATACAATCATACACACATAAATGGAATCTCATACACATGAATTTAGTCACTAAAATTAGATAACAACGCCTTCAATTATCAATTTTCAAAGTATCATACAACAACAACAACAAATCATGATAATTTTCACTCAATTCCTAAAGAGAGTAAGGGTCTATATTCTCTGTCCTTTCATGTGAAACACCCATATAGAAGCCCTCCCCTCCCCCTACCTCAGATTCCTAGCAGCAATTCGGAATTGATTAAGATTGGTGGTTTGAGTTCTCCTCTCTTCAAGCCATAGCCTCCTTTTTTCTCCAAAAACTCCAACTTTACGTATCCTCTCTCAAAAGCACCAATAACCCATTTTTTTCTCTCTAAACACCTAATTTAATATTTCTCTAATTACACTTAGGCTAAACTCTTTTCATAATTCTCACTATTTCCTTTATTTCTCCTTAGTTTCAACTTTCCATCCAAAACCTTTATTTTTATTTATTTTAATCAATTTATTAAAAACAATTACTAATTCTAATTATTTCTTATTATTTTAATCATTTTATCCACCTACCAATACTCTCACCACACCCCATCATACACCAGAGACACGCACAATTCATAATATATTTATTTAAAGGTGCGTCATATACTAAATAATTAACTGAAAACGCAAATAATTTGATTAAATCGATTAATCAAATTTTCGGGGTGTTACATCCCCCATACATAAAAAAATAGAGGTTTCTATGGTATGTATGTAGCCTGCATTACTACCAATAACCAACATTACCACCTGCCTGTAACCATTACAACATGCCATAGCATTTCACTAGTTAACCTCGGATTCCCTTTTTTCTAAGATATTTTCTTCCATCATTTCAAGTCACAGTTGTTTCCATCAGTTACAAAAGTTCAATGAAAAGCTATTACATGAATTTAGTGTCATATTTATGTAATAGGGCCTATAAATAGCTAGGAATCATGAGAGAAATGATACCACTTTACACAATTCAGCTTTATATTGTTATTGTTTTCTTGTGTTTCTACAAATTTTCATTCTAAGCATCGTTGTACTGTTAAAGACTCCTTCAAGCATTTCTATTATAATATTATTTTCTACATTACCTAGGTTCTATCATTACTTTCTATTGTTATTGCCATGAACATGTATGAATACTACGATTATATTTCTTTACCAATAGATATGCCTGAGTAGACAATATAGGGTTTGAGACATGAAGGTTGTCATACCGACGGACCTTATGCAAGTTTTATGAATACCGAAAATAACAAGAATCATTATCTTATTTTGATATTTATGCGTTTAAAAAAGAATGTTCGCTATAAAAATAGGAACACAAACACATTGTTTATATGCTGAAAGGGTATAAACGATGTCCGATTTCGAAATTTGTGCAGTGGACTCTAAGATTGTGAAAGTGTTCTCCAACCCTTGTTACTAATTATTAAGAAAATAAAAATTTTCAATTTTCTCATAAAACAAACTGAACCAATTATTGTCTTAGATATACACTGGAACAATAGAACTCGGTACTTCGATTTTGGTCTCTGTGGACAATGTTTTTACTACTTCAATATTTTCGTACACTTGTAGCGTATCAAGTTTTTGGCAACGTTGTCGGGGACCAAATTCTCAAATATTTTTATTCTGTTGTTTCACCGTTTAGACTAAGATAATTTTCTAGTTTTGGTTTGCAAAGAACTCGTAGCTTAGGGAATCTTGTTGAACCGATAAACAAAATCGAGTGTTATTTCTATTAAAGATTATGATTGTAGAAATTAACGATGGCTGAAGAAAACGATAATCGCTCGCTGAAAGAGTATACCCTTAAACGAAGAAATGCATTCGAGTATTGTTCATCCTGCCATAGCAGCGATCAAATTTGAGTTAAAACCCTCATTGTTGTCCATGGTACAGCAAAACCAATTTTCTGGTTTGCCAACAGAGAACCCGAATTTACACCTTTCAATCTTTTTTGAATATTGCCATACTCTGAAATGCAATGGAGTAGGCTCAGCCGTTATTCGACTTAGACTTTTCTCGTTTTTCCTTAGGGATAGAGCTAGAGCATGGTTGCAGTCCCTTCCATCCAATTCCATAACGACATGGAATGATCTCAAAAAGGAATTCTTAGCTAGATACTTTTCGCCGAGTAAAACAACATAACTAAGGAACCAAATCACCTGCTTCAGGCTAATGAATGGAGAATCACTCTTTAAAACATGGGAGAAATTCAATGAGAAAATGCAAAAAAGTCTGCACTATGGACTCGAAAAATGGCATATGTTCTGGACTGGGCCGGGTCTGCCCCTCAATCGAGCAGGCCTAACCCACACGTCCTGGCAGGGCCCAACAAAGGCCCTTAGCACGACCAACGTCGAGCACATGCCTCACCTCAACAGTGTCGGGCACACGCCACACCTCGGTGGTGTTCGGGCACACACGACATAGAGCATCGGGCAGAGTCGCTAAGCCTCTCCGGGCTCGCTCCTCCTCGACACTCAGGTGCTCCCCCCCTCGAGGAGCCATCTCCTTCTGCATATGAGAATCCTCCCCGCGAGGACACATCTCTCCCCGACACGCAAGACTCCTCCCCGCGAGGACACAGTCTCATGTAACCACCCACTCCCGATGGAACCGGCCTGCCCTAATTCCGGAGATCTAGGAACGGTTACCCCAGGGCGAAGACCACGTGCTGGTCTTCACTACGCCACGTAAGCCCTGGCAGTTACTTGGATTGGGCCTGGCAATCCAGCCCAATGCAAGTAACCGTTGACCCCCGCGTTGGGGGCTCTTTATAAATACCCTCTCACTTGAGAGGGTCAGGGGGAAATCTCATACACTCTAACCTCTTTTTGTACTTGCTTTTACTTGTGACCCTTGCCTTACTTGAGTGTCAGAGTACCTTGCAGGTACACACACCCCCCCCCCCCCCCCCCCCCCCCCCCCGGCCGTCTTTCAACCTCACTGGAGCTGAAGTCCATACGACGTTGCTGGCCACTGAATAACTGTCTGATCCAGGTACGATCAGCATATATTCCATACTTTCTAAAATGGTATTCTTTACACTATGAGAATGACTCTAGACACAGATGCAGGAGGGGCCCTTATGAGTAAGCTTTACAATGAGGCTTATACCCTTATTGAGGACATGGCAAAAAATACTACCAGTATGAAAACGAACATGCTCTTGATGAAAAATCCCCGTAAAAAGGTAGACTTTACATAGTCAGTGCCTTTGATCACATGACTTCCAAAGTGGATGACGTATACCAAAAGATTGATAACTTGATCTTCATATCTGCTGCTACTGCAGTCACTGTAACTCTAAACTATGAAATTTGCAGAGTAGCTAGCCACATTGGTGT
This sequence comes from Lathyrus tuberosus, assembly GCA_022829125.1. NCBI lineage: Eukaryota > Viridiplantae > Streptophyta > Magnoliopsida > Fabales > Fabaceae > Lathyrus > Lathyrus tuberosus. Next base: position 6,560,193 of record JALAZF010000044.1, on the reverse strand, counting down.
TGTATGCCAAATGATGGTCATGACCAAACCCACCACAGACATGATGAACCATGCCTAACAGAGGAGTCAGTATTCTAACTCTTATAATCCTGGGTATAGAAATCATCCCAACTTCTCATACAAAAAATTTACCCCTCTGTTTGTATCTAACCTTGCACCACTTTCTACCATACTAGTTTTCCAGGTACAAATGGGTGTCATTGCTCCCATGTTGTCCAACCTCGAACTGTTAATGGAAAATTTCATTATGACTCAAACCTAACAAAAAGAGGATTTCAAGAACCAGAACTACCACACTAATAAAGTACTTTGACAAATCGGGTTCAAAGTTAACTTTATATCTACCCACAATAAAATGTTAGAGATTCAAATCTCTCAAGTGGCGCAACAAAAAAACCCATATTTTTCTCTTGCTGGAATATTTATAGGACAACCTGTGCAAAACCCGAAAGAGCATGTGAATGTTTACATTTTAAGCAGCACAAAAGAATTAGAGGATGCAAGTGATAAGAATAATGATAGCAAGGAGAGTGAGAAAACTCAATTTGCAGGTGAGTTATGGAAGAACAAGAGAAACCATATCTACCTCCCCCACCACACAAGCCTCTTATCCCATTCTCATAGAGAATTGTAAAAGCAAAGATAGAAGATAATTTCATAAGGTTTGTTGAGGCTGTGAAAAGTTGTATATCAACATTCCTTTCATTGAGGCATTATCCCAAATGCCATCTTATATTAAATTCCTTAAGGAAATTCATTTAAAGAAGGAGAAACTTGAAGATACCAAAATTGTAGTGCTAACAAAAGAGTGTGATGATATAGTAAAAAATAAGATGCCTCTAAAATTAAAATATCTTGGGAGTTTTTCAATTCCATGTGTTATAGGCACAATAATTTTTAAGAGAGCCTTTGTCATTCTATGAAAAACTAGGTCTTTGTGGGATGAAGTCTATCGGAATATCTTTGTAGCTAGAAGACATGTCAATCAAATACCTAGTGTAGCGAGCGATTTTGGACGCGGTTCTTAAGCGTTGGTCGCTCTCTGCGGTTGAGCTTTAAACTACAGGTCGATTCATTTTTTATCCTATTGAAGCTGATGAAGGAAGGGAAATAGATGTCTCCAATTAACCCTGCTTGCATACTGAGTTTAAACAGCGGTCTGTTAAGTTACGAATGCTATCAATGTGGGGGGGCATTTGTACTGGTTATTTGTATTTTCGCCAATACTGTTTTCTTTCTTTTTATCTAGACAGAAGGTTTCTAGTGGGGAACAAGGATTAGGATGCTAGGACTGATGCTTTTGAATTACTGCTTTTGATTGATGGAGATATGGGATTTGGGTTTTTTGTTGATTATGCTCGCTAAGATTTTTCTTTCAATCTTGTGCCTACGTATTCCCGTTTACCGAAACAGGGAAATCAGAGCGTTCGTAGTTCCTCCTATTCTATGGGAGGAAATGGGTGTTTTGGTGTCTTGTTCAAAGCCCAAGACGTGAAGCGAAAGGTGGTTTGTATCTTGTTCAAAGCCCAAGATATGAAGCTGAAGGGTTTTACTTTAGAGATAATTTGTCATCTCTAAAGAAAGGTTTGTCTGTCACAACTGCTGGGTGACTGGTTATAAAGGAGAATTACTTTAACCGGGATACGAGGATCCTAGCAATGCCATAATTTCCTTTATAGGGGAGTTTAACCTGAAGGAGAAGACTTTAACTCAGTGTAGAGCAATACCATCTTTCCTTAGGAATTTCTTATGCTAAAAGAGGGACAGTGGCATGGATGTAAATAATCTAGAGGCTTGCCGCTTACAGCAATTAGATGAAAGGGAAGGAGTTGTTGATGTTTGTGTACTGTGAACGAGGCACAGCTTTGATGCTAAAAGGTTAATTGGATTAACCAGTGGTTTTCTTATACAAAGCCTAAGAGGAGGCTAGTATGTGTCTCGTATAAATCCCGAGAGAGAGGCTAAAAGGTTTTGACTCAACGAGGGAATCTTTTGGTATCTCGTATAAAGCCCGAGATGGAGGCTATTTGACTCAACAAGAGAGTTTTTTTTTGTATCTCGTACGAAGCCCGAGATGGAGGCTGAAATTTGTTTGGCTCAATAAGAACCTTTTTGTATCTCGTATAAAGCCCGAGATGGAGGCGAAAGGGGTGATTGACTCAACGAGGGAGTCTCTTATGTGTCTCGTACAAAGCCCGAGAGAGAGGCTAAACCTTGTTTGACTCCACTAGGGAGAATCATTGTATAAAGCCCAAGAGGAGGCTATGGTGACTGTTCAGTTAAGTGACAGGTCCAGTATACTGATTTTAAAGAGAAAATCAGTTCTTATATAAGCAACACTGTACTCAAGGATTTGATTTGAGGATCCGGGTTATTCCTGTTCTTTGAGGAAGCGGGAAATCCGAAGGGCATTGAGACTGTCCGAGTCTGCAGGTTTCCTTCCTATTTAACGAAGGGGTCCCTTGAGAATGTCTTTGAGACTCAAGGAGATTTAGACTGTCCAAGTCTAGAGTGTCATCTTTTGTACTATGCTTTGAGAAACAGTAGTAGACTCTTTGACAGGACTGTTCTATGACGATGACTAAGTTCTGTTCCTATACCTCTAGGAGGTCGTCGGGACAATTTGTACGAAGCCCAAGAGGAGGCTGGAAACTTTTAAGAAGTCGACGGGTCCTTGTACGAAGCCCAAGAGAAGGCTATCATTCCCAGAGGAAGAGATCATTATACGAAGCCTAAGAGGAGGCTGTGAATACTTCTAAGAAGCCGGTGGGTCCTTGTACGATGCCCAAGAGGAGGCGGGGCTGCTTTTAGGAAGCCTGTGGGTCCTTGTAGGATGCCCAAGAGAAGGCTGATGCTTTTAAGAAGCCCGTGGGTCCCGAAACCCCGAGAAATTCAAGGCAATGCTATTCACCGAGAATAGATCAAAGTCAGGAAAGTTCGAGAATTTGGAAGAAACTCAAAGATGCCATTCACGGAGAATACATTCATCTTTGGGAGTAGAGTTTCCTGACAATTCCTAATGAGGACAGCCTGAGAGAAGACTGTATCTGGTGATCCTATTGGGGATCTAGTTGTCTATTTCTACGAATAAACGAAACGGCGTCACCTAGTTCTAGACGTAGTTGCCGGGGAAACTCGAAATATCTATACTTTTATTACACAGTTGATATGAGTTTATGAAAGAAGACTTACAGTGAAATAGCCCCACAATACAGTTATATGTATATGAAAGCGGTAAATGAAAGTGTATAAATACTTACTCGGTTGTAGCGCTTCCATGCTGTTTGGTTAGTTGTTCAACAAAGAAAGATTGAAAATAACAGAATATTCAAAATCAAAGGAGAAAGTGCTTTGAAAAAGAAAGATTTGGGGCTTACAGCTAAAGGAGAGGCCCAGGGTTTTATCAATGAGCGCACTGTTTGAATTTGTACAGAGGGACTTATACAAGTGACTGAGGCCCAAAAGATTTTCTGTACAAAGGGATGGGTCTTACACTCTCTCAAGAGGCCCAAATGGTTTAAAGAAAAAGAGTGGGGCTTATAACACGAGGGTAGGCCCAATTGACTTTTCGTTTGAAATGGCGATCGCGCCCAGATTTTCTTTTAACGCGAAGGGACTTATACAATACGTGAGGCCCAAAATGATTTTGGTTAAAAGGGGGTTGGGTCTGACACTCTATTAGAGGCCCAAATGTTTTGAATGGGTCTTATAGCTCAAGGAGATGCCTAAGGGTTATTTTGAAAAGGCGACGATCGCGCCGTTTGTTTTTTACGGTATCAGGACTTATACAATACTGAGGCCCAAAAATGATTTGGTCAAAAAAAGGATTGGGTCTTACACTCTATTAGAGGCCCAAAGTGTTTTGAAAATGATTTATGAGGGTTGAATTAATCTAAAAACCCTAATTTGTTTTCAAAAATGTATTTAATTGAATAAAAATTCAATTAAAATGATCAAAATTGTTTAACATATGAAAAACAAATTGTGATCTTGGATTAATGCTTAAAAAATTTAGTATTGACCTACAAAATAATTAGAAAGCATTAAAAGTTGCAAAATCAATGTGGAAAAAATATTTAGGCTAAAATACAGTTTTAGTCCCCCTGTTTTTCAAAATTCACAGTTTTGGTCCTCCTGTTTTTTTTTTCAACAGTTTTGATCCTCCACCCCAATTTTGGCCCAAAAAAAGTGATGAACAGTAACTTGTCCGTACATATCCGTACATGAAAAGTACACGTCCGTACATGCACAGTACACGTCCGTACATGAACAGTGAGGGGTGGGGGACCAAAACTGTTAAAAAAAAAAACAGGAGGACCAAAACTGTGAATTTTGAAAAACAGAGGGACCAAAACTGTATTTTAGCCAAATATTTAAAATGTCAAAAACAATTAAAACATTAATTCTTTGCAAAAATATCAATTATACGAAATAAATAATATTTTTGGGATTTTTTGATAAAATAAAATATTTTAACATTTTTGTGAATTATTAAAAAAAGAATCAACTCAAAATCATTAAAACTCAGAGAGAAATTAATTTTTGAATCAATTAAATAAAATCACAAAATTCAAATATTCAAATTTCTAAAAATGGCGCCAAGAACAAGCTGAAGAACACGCGCGTGTTCTGAGATTCTCAGATTTGCATTTTCTATCCAATCTCCCTAAATACTTGATTATAACATGCAATCCACATATCATTATGCTCGTCTCAACCTCACGATCATGTCTATGTCCATTAATTTCATTTAAATTAAACATATAACAAGAAATCATGAAAAATCCTCAAGAACCCTAATTTCTGCATGAAGGCTAGGATTTTTGATACACGATTCAAACAATGCAATTAGTTGAGGGAAAACATTCCATGCATGATTATGAACATATAGCCAAATTATTGTGCAGCAAAAATTGTGTGGATCATAGAGTTAGAAGAGCTCATGCTTACCACTTGCAGCTGGTGATCGTGTTTGGTGTTGGAGGTGTTACAGCTTGGTTCCAATGATGTGGATAGCTTCCCTAGGTGCCAAGTGATGTGCCTGAGTGCTTGGAATGGATTGAAATGGTTTGGAATTGAAGATGGCACCTCAACTGCAAAACTGTCAAGAACTTGAACAATTGGCTGGTGATTTTGTGAAATTTGTGTTCCAGATGTTATGTGAGTGTTTGGATCACTTCTATATGATGTATGTGAGGTGTGTGAGTGATTGGTTTGATTGGAAAATCTCTCAAACTCAAAACCCGATAGCTACCATGCTAAGAAAGGCATTTTTGCCAAGAGAAAGAGATTTTGAGGAAAGCATCTGTTAGATGGATTTGGTGTACTCAAACTGATCACAATTGAGCTCTATTTATAGTAGAGCAAGTTTGTTTTGCAAGGAATAGTGAATGGCAACTGCTAAGTAGGTTTGGCCAATGTTGGCAAATGAAAATCCAAGTCTCCTCTAGCCATTGACTAGAGGTTAGGGCACAGAGCTTTGGTTCCCTTGGTCTTGGATAAGTCTTGACTGATTTCAGATGAGAATGGCTCAGTCCATGCCACCTTGATGCTTCCATTGAATGCTTCAATCCAAATTTGGAGTCTTGTCCCTATTTTGGCCATTCTAGGTTCAACATGCTATTTCTTGTTCCATGGACTTTGAAGGCTTGGCTCAGTGATTGTCCCATTTAGATTCAATCCTCTGAGGTGTCCAAGTGGATAGGAGCATTTGAATTTGGCTGATTTTGGCAAATCGAGTAAAATTGCAAATTCTGTCTTGCCTTTGACAGATCTCAGCAAGGCAACTTTCCAATGTCATATCTCATGACTCAAATGGAATTTGGCAATGTTCTTGGCCATTTTAGAAAGCCCTTACATGATACAACAACTGTTTGAACATGTTTGGTTTTGATCTCTTTTGAATCCAAGTGAAAAATCCCCCTACATTTGGCAAAAAGTAGGGTAAAATCTGACTTAGTGAAATTTTCACTAAGTGTTGGAACAAAGTGACTTCTCTTGATTTTGATCACTCCATAACTCAAAATCCTTAATGAATTGGACTTAGGTCTAGTTGAAGTTTTTGTAGAGGGTAATGAGGGCTACAAATCCATCTTTGGATGAGAAAAAATGGCCTTGTGGTTTAGGAGTTATGATCCTCCAAAGTTGGTACCCTTGCCACTTTATTTTTAACTTAGAAAATTTTCTAAGTTTTTATGGTTACCCCTTTTACAAGTTATCCAACTTTTCTTGATTTTTCTTGATGAATGATGATTAAAATCATACATTAACATCATTTTAGGGTTAAAAATCCATTTTGGTGAAAAATCTCAAAAAGTCAAAGTTGACTTTTGTGCACAGTTGACTTTTTATCAGATGAATTCCAAACTGTGCAATTCTTCAGGAAATCATGTCCTTGACCTAAATCAAACTTGATGGACATGTTCCATGGGTGTAATAGGGTATATTGATGCATGTCATAGGGCTTGGGAGCATGTCCTGGTCAAAAGTCAAAGTTGCAGTTGACTTTTCTCGCGAAACCCTAATTGTGGTGCAGATGAAATTGAGACTTGTTGCTCAAGCTTCTTGGATTAATCCATTGTTGCAAATGGATCAATATAGTTCATTAGAGACCCTCAAACCCTCTCTTGAGGTCTTGGTTCATGATTTGTCCCAAAAGTCAACTTAGGGGTGAATTAGGTCAAGAAACCCTAATTTCTGATTTTTAGTGAATGCATCCCCTAAGGTCAAATTGACTTGATGCTTGGGTCCATGAGGTTCCATGGAGTATATTAGGTTATGTTTTGGATCATTGGCTTGTGTCCAGATGAAATTTTTCATTTGGAGGCCCTGGTCGACCAAAACCCTAATTTGGTGATGCCGGCGATCTTGAGACTTGATCCACCTAGAAGGGAGCAACCTTGTGCTTAATCCTTGAAGTGGGAGTCCTTTTGATCCATTGTGGATGTTTGAGAGGTTAGAAAAGTTGAAGATCATGTCATTCCTTGATTGATCCTTTGTCTAAGCACTCAGAGAGGGCTTGAAACCCTAATTTTGATTGTAGTGGATGCTCAACAATTCCTTGAGGAGATTGATGAGGCACAAAGGTACATCCATATTGTGATGATGATTTGCACAATGATGGGAAATCTTAGTGGTCAAAATTTGGGGTATGACAGATGCCCCTATTTAATCTTCTTGGACTCGAAGGTGTGAATGACGAAGGTATTCGGGCATTCGGGGTACAAGAGGATTAAATATCGGAATACCCGAAATTTTGATGGTTATGAATGGCAGCTTGCGCATTCATCTTCTTTTGCTAAGCAATGATGCTTAGAAAAGGTAAACTTCCCCTTGATCCTGGTTTCCTACCAAGGAACTGGTCTTAGTTTCTGATTTAAACTTCCCCTCGATCCTGGTTTCCTACCAAGGAATTGGTCTTAGTTTCTGATTTAAACTTCCCCTCGATCCTGGTTTCCTACCAAGGAACTGGTCTTAGTTTCTGATTTAAACTTCCCCTCGATCCTGGTTTCCTACCAAGGAACTGGTCTTAGTTTCTGATTTAAACTTCCCCTCGATCCTGGTTTCCTACCAAGGAACTGGTCTTAGTTTCTGATTTAAACTTCCCCTCGATCCTGGTTTCCTACCAAGGAACTGGTCTTAGTTTCTTTTGTCAATAAACTTTACCAACAAGGGACGCTATTTGTAGCGGTTTTCCTCAAACTTCTCGCCGAATTTTCCTGGGGAGATGCCATTTGAGTGAAAAAGGTTTCGAAGTCAGACTTGCTGGGGAACCCAGTCATCTGAGTTGTGTACAAACTTCTCTGCTGGAGATGCCATTTGTTGACTCTATCCAGGGAAAGCGAGTCTCTTGAGAGACTGCCTTCGTTTGGGATTACATCATACTTTTCTCGAGATCTTCCTGGAGAAACGCCATATGATGGGGTCTAATTTTGAGGTGCCGATGACCTTTTCATCGGTGTGTCTTTCGGAGAATGGCAGCTGTACTGCCAAATCTCTGCTTAGGAGGCTTTCTCTGTGGATTTTCCTTAATCCGGGAAAGCAAGGATATCATCTTCAATGGCGAAGAGTGACATTTATAGAAAGCTTCTCTGGCTTTTCAGAGGTTCAAGTTATCAGAGTGGTCAAAGGCCAACTTCCTCCCAGAAATAAACTGGAGGCGAGGTTGTTCAAACGCAGCATTTCCTGACGAGGCAAGAATTGACAACTCGATTGAGAGAACTTCTATCACTAGGGGACAAGACCGACTAGAGTGATAGTGATGGAATATGAAATGTGAATGTAAATCAATAATGCATGATGTATGTATGTTTATGCTGACAAATCTGACGCGACACACAAACTAAAAGATGAACATGACTGGATACTCGGCCATCGCGGGGCAGAGAAGTACCGTTGGTTCAGAATAGCAATTCCACCTTGCTTAGGAGAGATAGTCCCTATTGGGAGCACCGTTGATCGGGCTTAGGAGATAAGAACTCGGCCGAGGGGTGTCAGACGAAACAAGGTCTCTGACACAGTTGATCCCTTCGTTCAGGCGTATTGGGTTAGAAGGAGTACTTTGATTCTGCACTTCGAAGTTCGCTTACTTCTTGAGAAGCGATTGATGTTCTTTTGATGTTTAACAGTCAAAAGAAATTGCCATCTTTATTTTAAAAGCAGAAAAAGTTTTACCAAGTAAATTCATTTTTGTTTTATTTCAAGAGTCATTAGTCATGTTAACAACGTCGTTCTGTAAAGCTAAAACAAATAAGAATTACAAACAAAAGCACAAGGGCTCAAATTTTATTGATAAGATGGAGATCAGCCAAACGCGTGATTCCAAGGAGTATATACAAAGTTTGAAAATGGTAATTTACAGGGAAAAGGGCTACGTTGAAACATAACGACCACTATCCTTCAACCAACTTTGAATTCGGGGCATCCTGAGCTTCTGTCGAAGATGACCTTGACTGGAGTTTTCCTGGTGGATGATGTAACTGCTGCTGCTGCTGAGGGACTTGCCTCTGTTGAACATAGTTACTTGCCATTATCTATAATTTTTGCCCGGATTATACTTTGATGTTTTCAATCCATCGGGATGATTTTTTTTTATGTCTCTAACTTTTGCCTGGACCGCCCTTTCGGGTTTTCAATCCACTGAGACGTTTTTTTTTTTATAGTTTAGGCGAAGTATTTCTTGACTACATCAACATTCGTGGGGTAGGCAAATTCCTCTCCGTCCATGGTTGCAAGTCTCAAGGCACCGCCTGAGAAAGCTTTCGTGACCACATAAGGGCCATCATAATTCGGGGTCCATTTGCCCCGAGAGTCAGTGAGAAACGATTGTATCTTCTTGAGCACGAGGTCTCCTTTTCTGAAGACACGAGGTCAGACCTTTTTGTCAAACGCCTTCTTCATCATTTCTTGATACAACTGACCGTGGCATAGAGCCGTTATTCGTTTTTCTTCGATCAGGTTGAGTTCGTCGTGTCGACTTTGACACCATTCAACTTCGGTGAGCTTAGCTTCCATCAATACTCGGATCGATGGGATCTCTACTTCTATGGGGAGCACTGCTTCCATGCCATACACTAGAGAGAAAGGGGTAGCCCCTGTTGAAGTACGAACGGATGTTCGATAACCGTGAAGAGCAAAGGGTAGCATGTCGTGCCAATCTTTGTAGGTTACAACCATCTTTTGAACGATCCTCTTGATGTTCTTATTAGCCGCTTCTACCGCCCCGTTCATCTTAGGTCGGTAGGGAGATGAGTTATGGTGTTCGATCTTGAACTCTGCGCATAACTCTTTAATCATCTTATTGTTCAAGTTAGATCCATTATCAGTAATTATCTCGCTTGGAACACCATAACTGCAGATGATATTGTTTTTGATAAATCGGGCCACCACTTGTCGGGTTACATTAGCGAATGACGCTGCTTCGACCCACTTGGTGAAGTAGTCAATGGCTACCAGGATGAACCGATGTCCGTTTGAAGCCTTGGGCTCAATCATGCCAATCACGTCGATTCCCCATATGGAAAAAGGCCATGGGGAAGAGAGAACTTTGAGATGTGATGGCGGTACATGAATTTTGTCGGAGTATATCTGACACTTGTGACACCTCCTCATGTACTTGTAGCAGTCGGATTCCATTGTCAACCAATAGTACCCTGCTCTTAGAATTTTTCTCGCCATTGTATGTCCGTTGGCATGAGTGCCAAAGGATCCTTCATGAATCTCTTTCATCAGCATGTCTGCTTCTGGTCTGTCGACGCATCAGAGCAAGACCATGTCAAAATTTCTCTTATAGAGAGTGTCACCGCTTAGGAAGAAGTTTCTAGCCAATCTTCTGAGGGTTTTTCTATCTTTTCGGAGTGCCCTAGATGGGTACTCTTGTTTCTGAAGGAAGCATTTGGTATCATGATACCAAGGTTTGTCGTCTATGACTGCTTCAATCGTGAAGATGTAGACGGGCCGTTCAAGGCGCCTTATGTCGATCTTAGGTATGTCATTCCATTGACCTACACTAATCATGGAAGAGATGGTGGCTAATGCATCAGCCATGTGATTCTCATGACGAGGGATGTGATGAAACTCAACTCTGTTGAAGAAGGGTAGCAACCTTCTTGCGTAGTCTTTGTAAGGAATCAATCCTGATTGGTATGTGTTCCAATCTCCTTTTATCTGATTGATAACCAAGGTTGAGTTGCCGTATACGTCCAAGTTTTTGATCCTTAAATCAATCGCTTCTTTGAGACCCATGATACAAGCTTCGTATTCGACCTCGTTGTTCGTACACTTGAACGTAAGTCTGGCAGTGAAAGGAATGTGGGTACCCTGAGGGGTAACAATGATTGCCCCAATTCCATTTCCATAATGATTAACTGCTCCGTCAAAGATAAGTCCCCATTGGGAACCTGGTTCTGGCCCTTCACTGGGTAGCGGTTCATCGCAGTCTTTCATCTTTAGGTACATGACATCTTCGTCTGGGAAGTCAAACTCGGTTGATTCTTGATCGTCAATCGGTTGATGAGCCAAATGATCGGCTAAAATACTTCCCTTAACGGCTTTCTGAGCGTGGTACTCTATGTCATATTCTGATAACAACATCTGCCAACGGGCAATTCTTCCCGTGAGAGCAGGTTTTTCGAAAACGTACTTGATTGGATCCATTTCGGAGATTAACCAAGTAGTGTGACGAATCATGTATCGGCGAAGACGTTTGGCTGCCTAAGCCAAAGCGCAACAAGTTTTCTCAAGCATCGTGTACCGAATTTCGTAGTCGGTGAACTTCTTGCTTAGATAGTAAATGGCAGACTCTTTCCGTTTAGTTTCGTCTTGTTGGCCAAGTACACATCCCATTGAGTCCTCTAGAACTGTGAGGTAAATGATCAGTGGTCTTCCTTCCACTGGAGGTGATAGAATCAGAGGATTCAACAGATATTCCTTGATCCTGGTTCTTTTTGAGTAATTTGAAGATCGGCGCACAAGTGGCGGTCATAAGGAATATGAATATGGAGATGTAGTTTAAACGTCCCAAGAATCCTCTGACTTGTTTTTCAGTTTTCGGAGAAGGCATTTCTTGAATGGCCTTGACCTTGTCAGGATCAACCTCAATTCCTTTCTAGCTGACGATGAACCCTAGTAGTTTCCCCGAACGGACACCGAAGGTGCACTTGTTGGGATTCAAGCGGAGCTTGAATTTTCTTAGACGTTCGAACAATTTTGACAGATGTTCAATGTGCTCACTCTCTGTTTTAGATTTTGCAATCATATCATCGACATATACCTCGATTTCTTTGTGTATCATGTCATGAAACAGAGTAGTCATGGCCCTTTGATAGGTTGCCCCGACGTTCTTCAAACCGAACGGCATTACCTTGTAACAAAAGGTACCCCATGGGGTAATGAATGAAGTTTTCTCCATGTCTTTCGGCGCCATTTTGATCTGGTTATAGCCCGAGAATCCATCCATGAAGGAGAAAACTTTAAACTTTGCTGTATTGTCTACCAGCATGTCAATGTGTGGTAAAGGAAAGTCGTCCTTTGGACTTGCCTTGTTCAGATCCCTGTAATTGACACACATTCTGGCCTTTCCGTCCTTTTTGGGAACGAGTACGATGTTGGCTAACCATTGAGGATATTCAGATGTAGCGAGGAAACCCGCGTCGATCTGTTTCTGCACCTCCTCTTTGATTTTGATGGCCATGTCCAGATGAGTCCGTCTCAACCTTTGCTTTACTGGCGAACATTCCGATCTCAACGGTAAGTGATGTTCCACGATGCTGGTATCCAACCCTGGCATATCCTGATAGGACCAAGCGAATACATCGGGGAATTCTTTGAGAAGCTTTATTAAACTCTCTTTGGCAGTTGGACTGAGCAGTGCCCCAATCCTGATTTCTTTTCTCTCCTTTTCTGAACACAAGTTTACCGTTTCCAACGGTTCTTTGTGAGGTTCAATGGACCTTTCCTCTTGTCTGAGTAGTCGGGAGATCTCTTCTGGAATTTCGTTGTCATTTTCTTCTTCAGCCTCGAATACCGGGAACTCAAATTTGGGAAAAGGCATCGGATCGTATGTTTCAACGGGGTTTAAAACAAGCAATCTGCATGACGTGACGATTTGTGTTTAGAAGAGATAAAGAGAATGCAAGTGTGTGCAGTGTATTTATTTTATTACTGCTTACTTTTATTTGAATTGTTTTTTAGGATTACCATTTTCTGAAAAAAAGAAAAAAAAGAAAACAGCAATTAATGCGGAAATTACAGAACGACGTTATTTTATTAATGAACAAGTCGATCCTTGAAACTACAGCCCTATAAAACAAAAATCTGTCGCTTTGGGCGAAACGAAGAGGGAAATTTACAGAAAGTGAGCCCTATCAAAACATCCGTTTCACCTGGGCAGGGTGAAAGGTTTAAAGATGGCAATTAATTTGACTGATGAACGACCTTCGGAACATCGACGACAACCCATTGGCGGCGAACTCCTTGGTGAATCACAAAGTCTGGCACCTTCCTTGATTTGTCTTCAGAAATGACGCTGATTTCTGGTGGAGCAGGATCATTGGAATCTGTCTCCCAGACAAAATTGTCGTAGGAGAATTCCTCTGTTGCATTTTGCATAGCATTTGTGCTCTCAACTGTATCTCCCCATCCAGTTGGTTGGATATCTTCGAGCCTGATACGAGAGCTTTCGGGAGCGGTGTACTTGACCATATAGTCGTATTTTCCACTTGGTTCTCCCAGAGTGTGCCAAACTTCTTTGGAACTGGAGGAGTCATCTCTCTCGATGACATTAACCTCAGGAAAAGCATAGTTAATGAATTCAAGTCCTGTAAACGTTGCGAATTCATCTTCATGTTGAGTAGTTTCTGAATGACCTGAGTGTTGATCCCATGACATGGTGGGGACACAGGTATTCTGTTCAATGATGGTCAGCTGATTTTCATTGTTCGGCTGACTTTCTTGCCCCAAGTTTCCTGGGTAAGGCTGCCACATTGGCAGACCATCCATTGGGCCATAGTAGTTGTAGTCAAAGTTGTCCTTCATCAGAGTGTCTTCCTCTAATGAATTTGGCGGAGCACGGCATCCTTCCGGATCACAATCTCCATATATCATTTCGACATCTGACCTTGGTATAAATCTCGGACTCTTTGTAGGAAAGCAAAAAGGCATAGGCACCTCTTCCTGAGACATATAACCGTCCTCGTTAAGGTAGGACTTCCATTCTTCATCTGTGTAAGAGGGATCTTCCTCATTGATAACATGTACTGCTTGAGACACTGGGTGAAGGAAACCTCCACTGTGGAAGAAGTTTTGAAGGGGATGAAGACTTTCATCGTTGGCAGCTGTCCGGGTACAGGTTACGGAAAAACCAAGACCCTTCTTTGTTTCATTGTCAATAGGAATGACAAGCTGTCCCCATCCCGTCGTATCGGTACTCTCGACTGCTTTGATAGCATCGTTGTATGAAGAAATGGAAGTTCCTCCTTGGGATTGATTGTCCTTGCTTACCGACAGTGCTTGGAACTGAGTTCCAATAACCTCCTCGGGTTCTATGCCAGCAGATGATGACAAGTTGCTTACAAGCAAGGCTTGTTCCCCACAAACCGTGACAAGTTGATCGTTCTTGACGAACTTTAGCTTTTGGTGGAGGGTTGAAGTAACTGCTCCAGCCTGATGTATCCAAGGTCTTCCTAATAAACAACTGTACGTTGCCCGGATGTCCATGACCTGGAAAGTGACTTGTAAAGTGTGAGGACCAATAGTTATGGGAAGATCAACTTCGCCGATAACTATTTTTTTGGATCCGTCGAATGCTTTGACGACAACCTCGATAACCCTCATCGGAGGACCTTTGAATGATAATTGCATCAAAGTGGACTTCGGCATAACATTCAGGGCTGACCCTGTGTCTACCAGTACGCTAGCTAAAGCATCGTCCTGGCAGTTAACTGTGATATTGAGCGCCATGTTATGACGGCGACCCTCTTCAGGTAATTCCTCATCACTAAATCCCAAATTATTGCAGGAAGTGATGTTAGAGACAATACTATCGAACTGTCTGATTGTTACATCCTGTTCCTCAAAGGCTTGCTCCAAGACTTTCTCTAGAGCCTCCCTATGGGCTTCTGAACTGAGTAACAGTGATAATACCGAGATCTTTGAAGGAGTCTATAACAGTTAATCAACAATGTTGTATTCACTCCTTTGGATGAGCTTCAGCATCTCATCATTATTTTTCGAAAGGTCGGGATTACTGGATTGACCGACTGGTGGATCAGGAGCTTCTGTCTGAAGTTCCTTTTCTTTGCTGGGTTCTCCAACCCCTCGGTTGAAGATTCTACCACTCCGTGTTACTCAACTGATGTCTGCAATATTCACGACGGAGGGTAATGGAATTTCCTTTCCATTTTCAACTGTTGTTGCACTGTATTTGTAAGGGATCACCTTAGTTGATTCATACGGTAGTGGTCCCGGTAGATAGATGACTACGGGAACCTTCTGATTTTTCTGACCATCATAAGTAATCTCAATTCGTTCCCGGCTGGGAACCTTAGATTCGTCAAGTAGAGGGATGATGGAAAAAACGTCCCTGGTCCTGTGATGACCAGAGATTGTGATAACATCCTCGACTTGATTGGCAAGGTAGCTCGGCGTCCAGTTGATGGGTCCAGAACCCGGATATGGACGAATCTCTCCACGATCCACCTGACCCTGAAGAGCTGCTCTCACAAGGTAACACCCTTGGTTACTTTCCGAACAGACGCTACAACTGTCATAGTTGTGTGGTGGCACCTGGCCACACCCACTTTGAATACAATGTAACCTCACTAGGTTAGCTTCCACTGATCGGACATCCTGAATTTGACGCCGAGTAGGATTCCTGTTACTGATACTAATTTGCTGAGTATCTTCATCCATGTAGATTGGCATCCACCAATGATTTAACAAGTGTTGAAGTGCCTCCTGGACAAGGGTACAACCTCGATCGTTTTCGCAACCTACTTTACAGCTTTGATAGTCATGTGATATTAAGAATCCGAGTCGGACCTGCTCAGCATGTAACTCTACCAGGTTGGTATTCATCACGCGAATGTCAAAGATCTGAACCATGTTGATTTGATAAGAGTTTCTATCATGGTAGTCTTGGATCCATCCAAGATCCATCTGACGCTGGAGGGCCTCTTGTATGAAAGAGCATCCCTGTTTGTTTACTGAGCAAGTCAGACAGGAACTGTAATCGTGCTGCAGTAGATTATGATACTAGCTTTGCCTTGAGTGCATTGCCACCAAGTTGACATTCATCGCACGGATGTCGTGGTTCTGAATGATGTTAGAATTCGTGTAAACCATGTTAACTCCATGAACTCGGTGCTCTTGGATCCATCCGAGATCCATTTGTTCTTGTAGAGCTGCTTGCACTACAGAACATCCTTGGTTGTCTTTAGAGCAGATATCACACTGGTGATAATTATGAGGTGGCACATGGCCATATCCACTCTGTCTACAATGCATCTTGACCAGGTTGGTTTTCAACAAGAGTACATCATGAATTTGATAGACATTGTTAGTCTCTTTCTCAATCAGGTTGACTGCAGCCTTCTTATGTTGAGGCAGCGGGTTCGTGAGAACATTAGGATTTGTATCCTTGAAGGATAAGACCCCGCTCCTAACAAGTTTTTGCACGTCGGACTTGAAATTGAGATAAGTCTCTATGTTATGCCCTAAACCTCCTTGATGATAAGGGCATGTCTGATCCACCTTAAACCAAAAAGAAGGATTTTTTGGTACTGTAAGAGGGGACTTAGTCTGAATGTGCCCCTTAGCCAGTAGTAACGGAAATAGCTCTGTGTACGTTACGGGTATAGGATCAAATCCTGGTGGCCGTGTTGTACGGTTGTTGTTATATGGAGGACGAGCCTGCTAAAGAGGCTGTTGTGTCCTTTGTTGATCAGGCTGGCTCTGCGTAACCTGAGGTTGATACGTAGAAATAAACGCAGGGCTGATAGCAGGAGTCACAACTGCTACCGGTTGATAACGTCCCCTTTGCTTTTCGAGAGAGATATTCCCAATATCCTGCTCTTTTTTCTTAGGGAGAGCACTACTGTATTTTTTAGTACCGCTTGTCGATCCAGTGTCTTTTACCAAACGTCCTTCTCGGACGGCTTCCTCAAGACGTACACCCATGCCCACCATCTCGGTGAAATCACTGGGTGCACTGGCAACCATTCGGTCATAGTAAAATGAGCTTAAGGTATTTAATAAGATATTTGTCATCTCTTTTTCCTCAAGAGGTGGAAAAATTTTAGCGGCAATTTCACGCCATCTTTGAGCATACTCCTTAAAGGTTTCCTTGTCCTTTTGCGACATCGATCTGAGTTAATCTCTGTCGGGTGCCATGTCCAAATTGTATTTGTATTGTTGGACGAAGGCAGTACCAAGATCTCTGAATGTACTGATCGTAGTATAGTTTAAACCCATGTACCATTTGAGTGCGGCACCGGTTAAACTATCCTGGAAGTAGTGAATCAGTAGGTCCTGATTCTCCGTCTGAGCTGACATCCGCCGAGCGTACATCACCAGATGGCTCTGAGGGCAAGAGTTACCCTTGTACTTTTCAAAGTCGGGCACTTGAAATTTGTGCGGGACTTTCACATTTGGGACTAAGCAGAGATCTGTGACGTCCTCTCCAAATAGATCCTGACCGCGAATGGCTTGCAGCTCCTTCTACATTTCCAAGAACTGCTCCTGGAATTCCTCCATTCTGTCAAACATAGTTTCCTTCTTACCAGAAGGTGTCTGTGGAATCTGTCCTTCCGGGACAGTGTGCACCACAGGGGGTGGGACCGTGACTACGGCAGTGAGTCTTGGTGTCTCCCGAAGTTTGTAACCTTCAGGAGTTTTCAGTATGCCCCTGGCATCTTCACTTTCCCGAAGTTTGTAACCTTCAGGACCAGCGGCTTCTATTGTGATTCCCTGATCTTCAGTGATCGGCGGAACATATCCTTCCGGGATATAGTTAATAGGCATGCCCCAAGGACGATCTTTCGGTATCTGATACCTAGGATCATACCTCTCCACTATGGGCATTAAGGTGATCTCTGAGATCACAGTTCTTTGTAGCTGAGCTTCTGCCATGGCTTGCATGTCGTTACGAAGCTTTCTCATATCTTCTCTCAGAGCGTCGATCTCTTCTTTCAACTCTCTATTTTCTTCCTCAAGATCATCCATCTTTTTCTGACGATTGGCCCGAGTATTATACGAATGAGACAGTTTGACTCTAGAATCGAGACACAAACGTGAGATTCGTAGGTAAGAAGAATACGCGATGTAAGAAAGATGAATGCAATAATTATATTAATTATTTAAGGTTTAATCAAAATAAACTTCGACAATTAGATTGCAAATATCAAACAGTAGGGAAACCCCTTTTTATTGAAATTCAAAGGATTACAGAAACGAAAATACAGTAGATTACAAAGTACAGAAACAGAAACCTAAGCTAATGGGTCCTGAGAGAACTCGGGTGCTGATTCTGGTATCTTCCTTTTCTTTGACCGGGGCTCTTGAGCCGTTGCCGGGTTGTCATTCCTTTGCCAAGTGAAAGGAGCGAGCAAATTCCTTTGGTCATCTTGATTCTCTACAGTATGTTGCTCCAAAATTTCAATCAGAGCATCCTTCTCTTTCAGTAGTTGCTGTATTTTGATGCACTCTACGTCGAGGGTGCGGTACTTGTTCTTCCAAGACCTTCTCTCCCGTTGAACTTTGTTGAGAGTAACCTGAAGCTTTTCAGTTTCCGTCATGAAGTACATGACAGATTCCCTCGGCGGAAGAATTCCGTAACGAGGATAAGGCATCTTTAGCTTGAGAGCTCTAGTTTGTACCCAATGGAGATAAGGCTCCACCGAGACACAGTTTGGTTTTCCCAGAGACTCCCATCCTTTCTTATGAACCTGTTTCCAAGCTTGCACTATTTCCATCATTAGTGCTCTGTCGTTTTCTCCTTCCTTGAAGAAAAGACCTTCCAGATGAACACCCCGTGGGACGTGTCTCATCGGGTATCCAAATTGACGGCGAACCAATACCGGATGGTAGTTGATTCCTCCTTTAGTTCCTATGAGGGGTACGCTGGGGAAGTTTCCACAACGGTCAATGATCCTGATTCCCTCATAAATCCTATTACACCAATCTATATCAGAGTTGGTAAGAGACATGATCTTCTGCGACCAACGTAAGGCACTCTTACAATCCCGAAAAGCAGCAGACTTGGGCAATTGGGAGATAAACCATTTATAAAGCAAAGGTACACAGCATGTGATCTCCCCTCCGCTGTACAAATTCCCCAAGTGTACAGAATGATACGCGTCTGCGAGCAAAGTCGGCACAGGGTTTCCAATGGGAAAAACCTTAATGGAGTTAATATCGACGAAGTTATTGATGTTGGGAAACAAAAATAACCCGTAGGTAAGCAAGACAAAGATGCTTTCAAAAGCAGTCACGTTCCCGATACTGGCGAAGTACAGGGCTTTCTTTGTCAAGAACTGGGCTGTTAAACCTTGGATGCCACCCTTAGCGGTCATGTGAGTCCTGACCTTAGACTCGTCCAAATAAATTGCTCTTGCAATGGTCTGATTCTTTGGAATTTCTTCCAGTCCAGAAAATGGAGCTCGATCGGTGATATGTAGATCGATCGATGAGAATACTCCTCCAGCGTTGGTGCGAGCTGGTAATCCGGGAATGTGAATCAGTGATAAACTGGATCATAAAACTGAATGAGCGTATCCATGATTCCCTCAATCACATGGACTCTTAACAGTGGTAGCAAACCTCCGTGCTTGGCTCTGAAAGCCTCTGGGTTAATGATCATCCTCGCTAACCTTCTCAAATCCTCTAGCTTTGGAACCTTGAAGGTATACTGGTGAGTTCTCCTTCTACCGAAATCCATTAGTTCAATCCTTTTCTCTGATATTTGCAATCACAGTCTTAGTTTATTTTGAAAAAACAGAGAGACTAGAAGAGAAGTTTTTTTTTTTTGAATGTTTTAATGTTTTTTAGATGAATGCATGAATGCAGCACACAAAAACATAGGAAAAAAATGGGGTCAAAGGGTCGTTGTCATGAAGTCAAGGCTCTACCCATCCCCAAAGGTTTATACTAGGGTGATTTTTGTACCTGTACTCATTATCATCAGCTCCTCCCAGGAAAGCAAAACAACAAGCGGATCGCCAGCGAGTTGTAGTGCAATCTTAGAGTAAGTGCCATTCATCGAGAATAGATCACCAGCCTCAAATGAGGGTAGTATCGTGTAACAACTATTCCCGATAGTTTCCGCACTACGAAAGGGTTTGGCTCCTCAGCTTCTCAGACTTAACAATCGGCCCATTGTCTAGGTGAGAGAATGGGTTGCATTGGTCAGCCTCCACTGAGGTTGATGGTCGACCCCGTCGCCATCACTTATCTAAAGTGTATACTCGATCTTTCCACATACGGCATCACCCACATTCCCATTAGCAGAAAAATAAACAGGTATATCAATTAGGAAAAGCAGTATATATATTTGTCCTAAACATCCTAGACCTTTAAAGCTATGAATCTTAAGTTCCTGACAGAAAATGGGTTCCCCGGCAGAAGCCCCAATCTGTGGTTTTCACACAAGAGGTAAAAAGGAAGAAAAAATAGAGACCGGCCCCACGGTGGGCGCCATTTTTCTGTAGCGAGCGATTTTGGACGCGGTTCTTAAGCGCTGGTCGCTCTCTGCGGTTGAGCTTTAAACTACAGGTCGATTCATTTTTTATCCTATTGAAGCTGATGAAGGAAGGGAAATAGATGTCTCCAATTAACCCTGCTTGCATACTGAGTTTAAACAACGGTCTGTTAAGTTACAAATGCTATCAATGTGGGGGGGCCTTTGTACTGGTTATTTGTATTTTCGCCAATACTGTTTTCTTTCTTTTTATCTAGACAGAAGGTTTCTGGCGGGGAACAAGGATTAGGATGCTAGAACTGATGCTTTTGAATTACTACTTTTGATTGATGGAGATATGGGATTTGGGTTTTTTGTTGATTGTGCTCGCTAAGATTTTTCTTTCAATCTTATGCCTACGTATTCCCGTTTACCGAAACAGGGAAATCAGAGCATTCGTAGTTCTTCCTATTCTATGGGAGGAAATGGGTGTTTTGGTGTCTTGTTCAAAGCCCAAGACGTGAAGCGAAAGGTGGTTTGTATCTTGTTCAAAGCCCAAGATATGAAGCTGAAGGGTTTTACTTTAGAGAGAATTTGTCATCTCTAAAGAAAGGTTTGTCTGTCACAACTGTTGGGTGACTGGTTATAAAGGAGAATTACTTTAACCGGGATACGAGGATCCTAGCAATGCCATAATTTCCTTTATAGGGGAGTTTAACCTGAAGGAGAAGACTTTAACTCAGTGTAGAGCAATGCCAAATTTCCTTAGGAATTTCTTATGCTAAAAGAGGGACAGTGGCATAGATGTAAATAATCCAGAGGCTTGCCGCTTACAGCAATTAGATGAAAGGGAAGGAGTTGTTGATGTTTGTGTACTGTGAACGAGGCACAGCTTTGATGCTAAAAGGTTAATTGGGTTAACCAGTGGTTTTCTTATACAAAGCCTAAGAGGAGGCTAGTATGTGTCTCGTACAAAGCCCGAGAGAGAGGCTAAAAGGTTTTGACTCAACGAGGGAATCTTTTGGTATCTCGTATAAATCCCGAGATGGAGGCTATTTGACTCAACAAGAGAGTTTTTTTTTTGTATCTCGTACGAAGCCCGAGATGGAGGCTGAAATTTGTTTGGCTCAATAAGATCCTTTTTGTATCTCGTATAAAGCCCGAGATGGAGGCGAAAGGGGTGATTGACTCAACGAGGGAGTCTCTTATGTGTCTCGTACAAAGCCTGAGAGAGAGGCTAAACGTTGTTTGACTCCACTGGGGAGAATCATTGTATAAAGCCCAAGAGGAGGCTATGGTGACTGTTCAGTTAAGTGACAGGTCCAGTATACTGATTTTAAAGAGAAAATCAGTTCTTATATGAGCAACACTGTACTCAAGGATTTGATTTGAGGATCCGGGTTATTCTTGTTCTTTGAGGAAGCGGGAAATCCGAAGGGCATTGAGACTGTCCGAGTCTGCAGGTTTCCTTCCTATTTAACGAAGGGGTCCCTTGAGAATGTCTTTGAGACTCAAGGAGATTTAGACTGTCCAAGTCTAGAGTGTCATCTTTTATACTATGCTTTGAGAATCAGTAGTAGACTCTTAGACAGGACTGTTCTATGACGATGACTAAGTTCTGTTCCTATACCTCTAGGAGGTCGTCGGGACAATTTGTACAAAGCCCAAGAGGAGGCTGGAAACTTTTAAGAAGCCGGCGGGTCCTTGTACGAAGCCCAAGAGAAGGCTATCATTCTCGGAGGAAGAGATCACTATATGAAGCCTAAGAGGAGGTTGTGAATACTTCTAAGAAGCCGGAGGGTCCTTGTACGATGCCCAAGAGGAGGCGGGGCTGCTTTTAGGAAGCCTATGGGTCCTTGTAGGATGCCCAAGAGAAGGCCGATGCTTTTAAGAAGCCCGTGGGTCCCCAAACCCCGAGAAATTCAAGGCAATGCTATTCACCGAGAATAGATCAAAGTCAGGAAAGTTCGTGAATTTGGAAGAAACTCAAAGATGCCATTCACGGAGAATACATTCATCTTTGGGAGTAGAGTTTCTTGACAATTCCTAATGAGGACAGCCTGAGAGAAGACTGTATCTGGTGATCCTATTGGGGATCTAGTTGTCTATTTCTACGAATAAACGAAACGGCGTCACCTAGTTCTAGACGTAGTTGCCAGGAAAACTCGAAATATCTATACTATTATTACACAGTTGATATGAGTTTATGAAAGAAGACTTACAGTGAAACAGCCCCACAATACAGTTATATGTATATGAAAGCGGTAAATGAAAGCGTATAAATACTTACTCGGTTGTAGCGCTTCCATGCTGTTTGGTTAGTTGTTCAACAAAGAAAGATTGAAAACAACAGAATATTCAAAATCAAAGGAGAAAGTGCTTTGAAAAAGAAATATTTGGGGTTTACAGCTCAAGGAGAGGCCCAGGGTTTTATCAGTGAGCGCACTGTTTGAATTTGTACAGAGGGACTTATACAAGTGATTGAGGCCCAAAAGATTTTCTGTACAAAGGGATGGGTCTTACACTCTCTCAAGAGGCCCAAAAGGTTTAAATAAAAATAGTGGGGCTTATAACAAGAGGGTAGGCCCAATTGACTTTTCGTTTGAAATGGCGATCGCGCCGAGATTTTCTTTTAACGTGAAGGGACTTATACAATAAGTGAGACCCAAAATGATTTTGGTTAAAAGGGGGTTGGGTCTTACACTCTATTAGAGGCCTAAATGTTTTGAATGGGTCTTATAGCTCAAGGAGAGGCCCAAGGGTTATTTTGAAAAGGCGACGATCGCGCCGTTTGTTTTTGACGGTATCGGGACTTATACAATACTGAGGCCCAAAAATGATTTGGTCAATAAAAGGATTGGGTCTTACACTCTATTAGAGGCCCAAAGTGTTTTGAAAATGATTTATGAGGGTTGAATTAATCCAAAAACCCTAATTTATTTTCAAAAATGTATTTAATTGAATAAAAATTCAATTAAAATGATCAAAATTGTTTAACATATGAAAAACAAATTGTGATCTTGGATTAATGCTTCAAAAATTTAGTATTGACCTACAAAATAATTAGAAAGCATTAAAAGTTGCAAAATCAATGTGGAAAAAATATTTAAAATGTCAAAAACAATTAAAACATTAATTCTTTGCAAAAATATCAATTATATGAAATATATAATATTTTTGGGATTTTTTGATAAAATAAAATATTTAACATTTTTGTGAATTATTAAAAAAAGAATCAACTCAAAATCATTAAAACTCAGAGAGAAATTAATTTTTGAATCAATTAAATAAAATCACAAAATTCAAATATTCAAATTTCTAAAAATGGCGCCAAGAACAAGCTGAAGAACACGCGCGTGTTCTGAGATTCTCAGATTTGCATTTTCTATCCAATCTCCCTAAATACTTGATTATAACATGCAATCCACATATCATTATGCTCGTCTCAACCTCACGATCATGCATATGTCCATTAATTTCATTTAAATTAAACATATAACAAGAAATCATGAAAAATCCTCAAGAACCCTAATTTCTGCATGAAGGCTAGGATTTTTGATACACGATTCAAACAATGCAATTAATTGAGGGAAAACATTCCATGCATGATTATGAACATATGGCCAAATTATTGTGCAGCAAAAATTGTGTGGATCATAGAGTTAGAAGAGCTCATGCTTACCACTTGCAGCTGGTGATCGTGTTTGGTGTTGGAGGTGTTACAGCTTGGTTCCAATGATGTGGATAGCTTCCCTAGGTGCCAAGTGATGTGTCTGAGTGCTTGGAATGGATTGAAATGGTTTGGAATTGAAGATGGCACCTCAACTGCAAAACTATCAAGAACTTGAGCAATTGGCTGGTGATTTTGTGAAATCTGTGTTCCAGATGTTATGTGAGTGTTTGGATCACTTCTATATGATGTATGTGAGGTGTGTGAGTGATTGGTTTGATTGGAAAATCACTCAAACTCAAAACCCGAGAGCTACCATGCTAAGAAAGGCATTTTTGCCAAGAGAAAGAGATTTTGAGGAAAGCATCTGTTAGATGGATTTGGTGTACTCAAACTGATCACAATTGAGCTCTATTTATAGTAGAGCAAGTTTGTTTTGCAAGGAATAGTGAATGGCAACTGCTAAGTAGGTTTGGCCAATGTTGGCAAATGAAAATCCAAGTCTCCTCTAGCCATTGACTAGAGGTTAGGGCACAGAGCTTTGGTTCCCTTGGTCTTGGATAAGTCTTGACTGATTTCAGATGAGAATGGCTCAGTCCATGCCACCTTGATGCTTCCATTGAATGCTTCAATCCAAATTTGAAGTCTTGTCCCTATTTTGGCCATTCTAGGTTCAACATGCTATTTCTTGTTCCATGGACTTTGAAGGCTTGGCTCAGTGATTGTCCCATTTAGATTCAATCCTCTGAGGTGTCCAAGTGGATAGGAGCATTTGAATTTGGCTGATTTTGGCAAATCGAGCAAAATTGCAAATTCTGTCTTGCCTTTGACAGATCTCAGCAAGGCAACTTTCCAATGTCATATCTCATGACTCAAATGGAATTTGGCAATGTTCTTGGCCATTTTGGAAAGCCCTTACATGATACAACAACTATTTGAACATGTTTGGTTTTGATCTCTTTTGAATCCAAGTGAAAAATCCCCCTACATTTGGCAAAAAGTAGGGTAAAATCTGACTTAGTGAGATTTTCACTAAGTGTTGGAACAAAGTGACTTCTCTTGATTTTGATCACTCCATAACTCAAAATCCTTAATGAATTGGACTTAGGTCTAGTTGAAGTTTTTGTAGAGGGTAATGAGGGCTACAAATCCATCTTTGGATGAGAAAAAATGGCCTTGTGGTTTAGGAGTTATGATCCTCCAAAGTTGGTACCCTTGCCATTTTATTTTTAACTTAGAAAATTTTCTAAGTTTTTATGGTTACCCCTTTTACAAGTTATCCAACTTTTCTCGATTTTTCTTGATGAATGATGATTAAAATCATACATTAACATCATTTTAGGGTTAAAAATCCATTTTGGTGAAAAATCTCAAAAAGTCAAAGTTGACTTTTGTGCACAGTTGACTTTTTATCAGATGAATTCCAAACTGTGCAATTCTTCAGGAAATCATGTCCTTGACCTAAATCAAACTTTATGGACATGTTCCATGGGTGTCATAGGGTATATTGATGCATGTCATAGGGCTTAGGAGCATGTCCTGGTCAAAAGTCAAAGTTGCAGTTGACTTTTCTCGCGAAACCCTAATTGTGGTGCAGATGAAATTGAGACTTGTTGCTCAAGCTTCTTGGATTAATCCATTGTTGCAAATGGATAAATATAGTTCATTAGAGACCCTCACACCCTCTCTTGAGGTCTTGGTTCATGATTTGTCCCAAAAGTCAACTTAGGGGTGAATTAGGTCAAGAAACCCTAATTTCTGATTTTTAGTGAATGCATCCCCTAAGGTCAAATTGATTTCATGCTTGGGTCCATGAGGTTCCATGGAGTATATTAGGTTATGTTTTGGATCATTGGCTTGTGTCCAGATGAAATTTTTCATCTGGAGGTCCTGGTCGACCAAAACCCTAATTTGGTGATACTGGCGATCTTGAGACTTGATCCACCTAGAAGGGAGCAACCTTGTCCTTAATCCTTGAAGTGGGAGTCCTTTTGATCCATTGTGGATGTTTGAGAGGTTAGACAAGTTGAAGATCATGTCATTCCTTGATTGATCCTTTGTCTAAGCACTCAGAGAGGGCTTGAAACCCTAATTTTGATTGTAGTGGATGCTCAACAATTCCTTGAGGAGATTGATGAGGCACAAAGGTACATCCATATTGTGATGATGATTTGCACAATGATGGGAAATCTTAGTGGTCAAAATTTGGGGTATGACACCTAGTAGGAAATATGGAAGATGTGTAAATAAGGATAGGGAAACTTATCATTCCTACATATTTCATTGTAATGGATATACAAGAAGATTATGAAATCTCAATCCTATTAGGAAGACCCTCCCTTGCCACAGTTTGGACGAATCATAGATGTTAAGCGTAGGAAACTCACATTTAAAGTAGGGGATTAAATAATTTTTTCCTACATTGAAAGACTCTTGTGGCAGGTTTGACAAAGTTGAAAAACATGTCAATGAGCCCCTATAAACCAATCCCCCTGATATAGTGTAAGTATACCTAGTGAGTGCTATTAGACAAGGTATAAAAGATAAAGGAGTTGAGGCTTATGAGTGTAGTACCTCAAAATTTGCCCTCTTGTTTCTATTGCTAACTGGCTTATGTTTCATTCATTTTTGCATTATCATCTGTGCATATCATTGGTTCTTAGCATGGGATCAAGGTATCTTGGTCAACCCAAGAGGAGAAGATGTTATTCAGAGGTTCAAGCAAGAGATCGTGTGTGTATAAGTGACTATTGTTCAAGATATCAAGGGAAGAGATATTCCTAATATCACCATCATTCAAGCTACAATGGGTTCTTAGGCCTCAAAGCATCCTAGTGGGCTCATCGCATCATCATGGGGTTAAGCTTGGCAAGAGTTTTGAAGTGAATTGCTTCCTTCATTCAGTTGATCATCAATTAGGGTTTTTGGAATTCTTGGATATATTGCTCCAATAGGCAAGGTTTTTGAAGCTTTATCATCATCATGTAGCACATTTCATCTTTGTTTGAGAGGATACACATCATACTCAGAGGAATTTGAGTTTTGAGCTTTGGTCGACTTCTCCTAGACTGGAGGTACCAAAATTAGGGTTTGACATAAAATCAGTTTATTTCTGATTCTTTGTGCAAGACTTGATTCCATGATATTCCATATGTCCCTAAGTGTCTAAGGATGGAAGATTGTCCATCAATTTGATTGTCCCTATGTAGTGAAAAAGTCAACTTCTGACTTTTTGAGGTCAAATTCTCAATCTTCATGTCAAATATGACCAATGGACCAAATTTGATCAAGGAATGATCAAGGAATTGTCAAGAATCAAGAATGTGGAAAAGTTGCCATTTTTTTAAAGAACTAGGTTTTAGAAAGTTACTATTTTGGGAAAGTTTCCATGTCTTTTTAACCACTTTCAAAGCCAATTTTCATCATGATAAAAACTTCCTTTGCAAATCTTTTCCACATGAAAGTTGTAGTTTGAAACATTTCCTTCAAAATGGGCACAAGAACCATGCCATTTGGATCATTTTTCATTGAGTTATGAATAAGCAAAGTGAGCCATTTCCAACTTGTAATTTCTCAATAACTTAGAAATTTTCTAAGTGTTTTGGGACAGCTTCAAGGACACGATTTCAATGGAATTTTCCACAACTTCATAAGCTTTATCTCAAGCTTTTTTGAACATCAAAATTGTTCACCTCATTTCCTAGTTTCATGCAAGCTCAAGTTTGTATTCATTGAAGCAATATGGATCAAGTTATGCTTAAGCAAAGTAGAGTGCATCAATGTGTTTCAAGGCAAGCCAAAGCATGTCATGTTACTATATTTTGGTACAGCATGAACATTTCTTGCAGCATACCCCCTTCCCACGCATGCCATCACCATGCCTAAAATGACCAAACCGCATGCAAACCCCATGTACCTTATTTTCACTTTTTTGCCAAAATTGAAAATGCAAATACATCACAACAATTCTCTTCTCAAGTGCCACTTCCCTCACACTTATTTCAGGATCCTTTTTGTTGCCAAACCACAACACAAAACCTACTTCCCAAACCTGAATCCAAAGCAAGAACCCGTGCCATACATGCGAGTGCATTTTTTCACATTTTTCATCTCCAAACCAAAATAACCAACTTCCAAGCCTTGCTTCGTTTCCAGACATTGTTCCAACCCTAAAATACCCAAGTATATAAGCCAAACAATTCCAAATTCATTCCATTCTCCATTTCTCGGATCTGAATCACAAATCCCTCTCAATTTTCTCATTTTCGTGCTCTTCATTTTCTGAGAGTTTTTGAGGTTCTCTTGGTAAAATCATCATCAACCAAGAGAGATTTTGCTTCTGTACACAAGATCCAGCTTCTGAATCTGCCATTGGAGGTTCTACAATTTCATATTTCTTCATCATTAACTTGGATCCGGTAGAGGAATTGCAGCAATATCTTGAGTAGTTTAAGCTTCGATCTGTGGTCTACAAGGTTCAAGGGATTTTTCTGCAGCTTGTAGTAATCTTACTTGAAGCATTGAAGGCGCAGTGGACACTCTCCACTAGGTAAGGTTTCAAGATCTGGTTTCTCACATTTAAGATGCATGTTAAGGTCATACTGAGTACATCTGAAGTCCTACTTATAGTAGGCATTGTTTGCGCATTTAGTTGTTTTGATTCATGAAGTTTCAGTTATGGATGTTCAATTTTCGTGCTAGATTTTCTCTAGGAAATACTGTTTGTTTTGAGAAATAAGTGTTTGATTTGGAATCAGCATGAAAATCTGTGTAGAATGGTGGTATTTTGGTGTGATTCTGGGCAATTGGTGGTGGCTCCGGCGGCCAGCTCGCCGGAGAAGACCACCGGAGCTAGGGCTTTGGCGTCTAAAGGTTGAAGATAGATGATGTGTCCTTGGCTCCTTTATTTGAATTTGAATGCATTGAGATGGCTAGATCTTGACCGTTTGATATGCCACACCATTGCCACCTCAATTAATGAGGATGACATGGCTGACACGCAGACCAGTTTTTGTTTATTTTCTGATGCTTATTGGACTGGGCCAATTGTTTCTTTGCTTTTCCCACCCCCCGGTTTATGGGCCCAAACGCAGTAAACGTGCATCATGTTGTGGCTGAATTGCTTTCTCAGCCCCTAGCATGGTTTATTTCTTTTTTTTTATTTCATTTCATGTGTTTTCAATTTCATTTTATTTTTAATTGATAGACTCTTTTAAAAATAAATAAAAAATATTTTTATGGTCAACTGATGTCTTGACTTAATTTTCATATTTTTTATTTTGTTTTTATTTCTTTTTTAGTATTTTATTTGATTAAATTTGGCAATGTATTTCCAATGATACCCTTCATCTAGGGTTAGGAAGTTTCTTGACCTTGGTTTATCTTTTGAGGTTAATTTTTTAGCCACATTTATACCTTCATATAAGGTTGTTTTGATGCTGGTTTAAGGTTGGTTTGATTTACTTTTAGTGACTTGCCATTCCATTTTGGTTGCCCCTCGATTCATGCTCGATTACTTGTGTACCTTGCCTTGGCGATCACTTTTGGACATGTTCTTGAATCTGTTTTTCTCCCATATTTTGTACATGATTAATTGGATGTTTGAACATGTCTTTGCATATTTTTTGGAATTTTACTGAACCACTTTACTATTTTTGGTTGATGTTCTCATTTGGTGATGTTTTGAGCATGTTAATGCATACACTTTGACCTAATTGTTATGCCTTTGAATGACATGAACCTCTTTGATGCTTGGTGATTTTCCTTGGATTGATATGACATGTTTAAGGTTATGATTTTCCTTGGCTCATTATGCATTGACCATCTCTTGTGTTGTCTTACTTGTATGAGAACATGTGAATCATTTTGGACTTGATTTTGTTGAATACATGCCTAGTTTTGACATATGCTTTGAGTATGATGCTTGATGATCCTTCTTGATTGGTTTGAGTTTGATTATGGTTCGTGGATTATGCACTTACTACTGCCCACTTGGATTAACATCATGTTTTTGGGAGAGCAAGAATTGTCTCTACAAGTCAATCTATGTTTTGATGATAACAATAAGTATTTGTGAAAGAACCATTTTATGGTCTAACGTGTGTTGTGTGCAGATCATAAGAACTAAAGACATCAGAACTAACATACACCAACTAGATGTACTATGATTGAATATACATATATGCGAAGTTACTATGTGTGACTAAAGTCACGAGAAGCAAG
Source organism: Lathyrus tuberosus (assembly GCA_022829125.1). Lineage (NCBI taxonomy): Eukaryota > Viridiplantae > Streptophyta > Magnoliopsida > Fabales > Fabaceae > Lathyrus > Lathyrus tuberosus. The sequence continues at coordinate 6,530,131 of JALAZF010000044.1, read as the reverse complement.
AACGCTTGTTTATCTAGTCATGATCAGTCAGATCCAAGGATGCCAAGATTGCTGTTGCAATGCTCTTGTGGATGCTCTCTGAAAGTGATTAAGATTCTGAAGATAGCGAAGCTTCTGAAGAAGTACACTAAAAAAGAACCAAAGTTCTGAAGACTCCTATGACTTGAAGTTCTGATGGCTGAAGGCGCTGAAGACCAAGTGCAGAAAGAATCTGAAGACTGACGAGTTCTGAAGATCAAGGTTTCAAACAAGAAGTTCTGAAGACTCTGAAGGTTCGGAAGACTTAAAGCAGAAAAGGATAACACTCTTAACGACCAAGTGTTGAAGTTCTGAAGACTGATTCCTAATGGACTTCTTCAATTAACGGAAGACTTGAAGCATCAGATATTCTGCTATAAAGACTCCACTCATGCTTAATCAAATTAACATCAGAAGCCACTGAAGTTTCGAAGTCTAAATATTACCGTTGTGAGTTAAATGTACACACTGCCCAAGAAAAGATGTCTGATCACTTCCTCCTCTGCAAAAAAAAGATGTGTCAGTACAACTCATTATATCACAACGTCTCTTTTCCAAACAGCCAACAGTACTCTCTAACGGCTATATTTCTACTGGCTATTTAATGGAAAGAGTTTTTGCTTCTGATGTGTCGATCACTTGTAGAATTACAAACTGAATGTTCATCTACAAAATTGACCAAGTCATTGTGTGAAGATAGCAACAACGATGAGTTCTCGTTGTAACACTTAGAATATTCAAAGCTGTCATTATTTCACTCATGGCAATTGTTGTTGAATCTCCAAAGAACAAATCAACACAACAACAACAATCAAACAGAAGCTGTTGATGAAGAAGACAACATTGAAGATCAGTCAAGTCATCAACCTACCTTCTCGTCAAAGCTACATTGAAGATTTGAAGCAAGGAGTTGCTGCTCAAAGCTTGCTCAACCAGAAGACGAAGAAGAAGAAGATCTACAAGATGTCAACAATCATAATATCTAAATACATCTTTGTAGTTTCTTAGGAAAGCAAGGAGTTGATTTCTCAAAACTTGCTTGAACACATGTGTGTGTTCGTTGTGCTTAAACCTAGGAGAAACTTGCTTATTAAGAAGCATAATTTGTAATCTCCAGTTTGCCAATTCAACTAGATGAATTGAGACTCCTCAAGTGAACGTTATATCCTGAAGGGATCCCTGAACGGTTCTGCTGTGAGTTGAGGCTCTTGAGTAGATCACGTGGTGATCAGATGCTTGAGATGACAATGGCTAAGTGTCATTGTGGAAAGTCCTGAAATACGGTCAGTAGCGTTATATTCATTCTGATGAATCCCTGAACGGCTAGCTGTGAAATCCCAGCAGTGGGTCATCTCGGTCAATGAATGTTATATCCTGTTGGATCCATGAACGGTTCATTGGGTTGTTAGTCACAGTGTGGCTGTGCAAGTGGTTAGTCACCGGCTGTTTCCCGTGCAAGTGTAATCAATGATTTGGTTATAGTGGATTAAGTCCTTATGCTCAAGGCAAAATCAGCTGAGGAGGGTGGACTGGATTAGCCCGCGTGGTGAACCAGGATATATCGTGTGTCCTTTACTTCCTTTCTTAGTATCTCTATTTATGTTTCTGCATTGAATATCAAAACCTCAAATTAAGCAAAGTCAGAACCTCGCAGCCTATCTCTGATAAGCTTCCGCACTGCAAGTTCTGAGTATCGTATCTTATAAACAGAACCTATACGGTTCTCATACTCTTTAGTTAATAGATCAGAATCTCTCAACGAACATTGAAGGTTCTTGAGCGTCAAATTAGCAAGATGCGAAAAGTTACAAAAAGAGTAAATACACAATTCAAACCCCCCCTTTCTTGTGTCTTTCTCGCACCTTCAATTGGTATCAGAGCTCCGATTCTGTTATTGATTTACATCAAACATTTAATAGTCTCAGAAAAAGATCCAGATGTGGTGCGTAGAAGTACTCTTGGTGAGATTGAAATCCATTTACAATTTCTGTAACAGTTCAGCAGTTAACTGTGTACAAAATTGTAATCAATCTGATTACTTCATGAGCATTTCACTGATTCGAGATGAAGCCTCACTAAAGTTGAAGAATCAGTTGATAAGATAAATCCATCAGATAAAAGGAAGTATCTGTTGAATGCTCATTCTGGAAAATACGTGTGGTTAAAACCACGCATATGATTAAAAGATGAATCATCAGAAAGCAAGAAACCTTATTTGCTGAAGATTAATCCTTTATGAGTTTTTGAGATGTTTTCAAGAAACAGATTAGGTCCACCCTTGACTTTCTCGTTAAAAAAAAACTCATTCTGGATCTCTTCTTGTAAAGAAGAAAGATTGTCGTTTTAAGACTTTGAATTTCAGAAAGAATTCTGTTAAACTCAGAATCTGAAGAATTCAAATTACTAGTAATGATTCAATGTCAGAACCTGGAATGATCAAAAGATTCAATGGAGAACTGAACCCCAAAGATTCAGTTGATTCCGAACAAACACTTAACTGGTTCGGTGATCAAGCTCCAACAACCTGAAATCATCCTAGTAAAGATCAAATGTTGATAATCTAATTTTTGACAGATCAAGTGTTCTCAGAACCACTTGTGCTATGAAATTGGATGCTATCATTTCAGGTATCTAGGTTCTCCAACTGATGTCATAAAAGGATGACGTTAATGATGTTCGTTTGAAGAAATTAGTTAACCCATAGATATGTGTGAACAACCCTAAATAAATTGATCATCATTGTGAGAACAAGAGGTTCATGCAAATCGTGTCTAGTGATGTACACATGAGGCATGATGATGTTTTGGTTCTGAACAAGTTCTGAAACAACCTTGAGGAACAAGTCAAATATGATAACTCCTCCTCGTATAATCTCTCAAAGGTTCTCACTGAACTGGTGAAATCAATCATCTTTCAAAGAAAAGAAACTCTCACAAACGCAAACTGAATTTGGGCTATGAAAGGAGAACTCAACCAATTCTCAAAGTTTGTCGTTTAAGATTCAAATCCATATCTTACGAACTGTATCAGAACTAAACAGGTTCTATGGGTCAAGGAAATGAGAAGTGAGAAAGAATCAAGAACAGATGTAATTTGTTGCCTATGAATGGGGTCATCAAATAGAATTTACTGTTCACTCCGTACTGCTCCCACGCATATGAGTGTCAATTTTTATTTCAGAACATTCGTTACATCGCCTTACCAAAAGGATTGCATGTAATTGGATGAGTTCACATGAAGTGGTCACTCTGATCATGCTAAGTCTTAATCTCAGTTATTATAACCTAGAGAACTGGCGGACAAGGATGAACAAGAAAAAGAAAGAAATTATGATTCCAACCAGAATCATAGTCCAAGGAAACCTTCAAATTCCTCTGAACGCAGGCGTATCTTGAAGAATCTCATAACCTTCAACTCTCTCTCAGAAGCAAGCCAAGTCTGAAAGAAATTGATCAAAAGCTCAGAAGAATGCACTCACGTAAAAATACGAAGATTTCAAAATTCATCAGAATGAAGACCAAAGTCAAGACAAAAAGCACTCAGTCAAGTCTGAAAAATCTAAGGTACACTTTTCTTTTTACTAATAATCTATTAAATTCATGAGATGCCTTAATTTGAATTCTTTCAAATTTGTCATGGCATGTTTTACTAAGTAATTATTTAGGGAGATATTCAACCAATAGAAAATCTGTTAAGCATAGCTAAAAGAAATTGTTAAATACAAGAAAACCCTTTAACAAAAACTACACGCAAAAGAATACAATAATAATTGCGAATCTATTGAAACCACAACATATCTCTGACAACTTAATCCTACTAAAATCTTTTGAACTGACCTATATCTTCCCTAGACCAGACATAATTCAATCTATCTCTTACTCTATAAAGTCACGTCTCCCTTTCACACTCCTATACTCAAAACCCTAAAACTCTAAGCCTCCTTGTCCATCCACTATCATGCCTCCACTAACCTTTCTCGGTAATCCAAATCTTCTTGAACTTATTCCTGAGAAACAATTCTCATTCAGTACTCCTTCACTCTCAAGAGACACTGCATGTAGTATAACAGATATTTTGTATACTCAACAATGGACTAGGTACTCTATGATGCTAGAAAAACCTATCTATGTAAACCTGGTCAAATAATTTTGGAAACATGCCGATCTTGATGTTGAAAGAAATTGCATCACTTCCTATGTTTTTGAAATCCCTATTAACATCAACCTATTCTCAGTGATCCTTGCAATTGGATGTGAGGATGTTGGAATTCATGTTAATTTTGACAAACACAATTTCTTTCCTGCAAGAAATTTTGCATCCCTTCACGACTTATCTTTCAGATACATACCCTACAATCCTGAGAATCTCCTACCAACTCCAAAAGCCTGGTACAAACTCATGTTGTCAAACTTTCTTCCTAGAATAGATAGCAATAATCTAATTCGATTTCACGACCATAAGTTCATTTATTTACTAATGAATAACTTTCGGATAAATTTACCACACTCAATCTTCAACTGTCTCTGGAAAACCATTCTTGAGTCTCGAAACCTCACAAAATCCTACATTCTTTATGGAAGAGCTTTGTCTGAGATTTTCTTCAGAGATGGAATTGTGGACATGATCAAGGAAAGAATTGAAGAAGATGGTCCTGAAGAGTTTTCAGAAAACTGTCTGTTAAAGACATATTGTGAAGTCTTTAGTGACTAGAGAAACCATGTTAATTTTGCTTTAATTGTTTTGTTTGTACTCAATTATCCTTAGACTATTTAAGAAAAACGTATTATCAAATCTATGATCATTAATTAAAGTCTCTCCTTAAATAAAAAAAATGTTACATAGATAATAAACCTTATTAAAATTTTACAGATAAAACAAAAATATTAACCCATTAAATTTTTTATTCCCAAATTTATTACCATCATTAATGTATCCGACTCATTGACCAATCATTGAAAAGCCATCATTAAGTCTAAGTATCCTTCCCAATAAATAGACAACTAACTCGTCTCTTTAGCTACACGCGTTTACATCTCTCTATATATCTAAGATCTAACTAACAAATCAAATCCTATTCCTAAAAACAATCATCACACTTCACCCTAACTCACCCATAAAAGGTAGGATTCCTCTCTCCGTCTTCGTTTCTCAACTCTCAAAATTCTAAACTCACTAAGAACAATGAACTCTCAAAGGATTGGACCAACCTTCCTTGGAAACAGAGAAAATCTACATTTTATTCCCGAAAAGAAACTCAACCTTGCCCATCCTGGAGACAATGGTTTGGAGATACTTAGAAGCATGTAAGCTCAATCTTGGCAAGGCTATTACGCTCTCCTATATGGTCCCATCTATCCAAACCTAGTTAAAGAGTTCTGGAAATTTTCCAGAAATAGTAACGATGGAAAAACCATCTGGTCGGAAGTCTACCTTCAACCCATTGCTGTCTCTGTCTCCTCGATAGAGAAAATCACTGGTTGCATTTCCCCCGGTGTTATGATTGATGACTATCAATCAAATCTAAGCCTGGTGGATCAGTGCAAAATCTTATTTGACGATTCAGTACCTTACGAACCAAACAACCCTGAAAAGCTTCTCCCTTTTCCAAAATCATGGTTCAAATTTTCTCTGACCGACCTTCGTCCTTGTATGACTCCTGAGAACATCCTAACGCACAACGACAAAATCCTTATCTTTATTCTAACATATCATGTTGAAATTGATCTCCCTAAAACCATTTTTAATCATATGAAACATTCCATCAAAATCTCCAGAAACAAGGTACAGGCTTTCATCCCATACGGAAGAATAATTTCGAAAATACTTCTACAAGAAAAGGCCTGGGATTTAATTATCAGGCTTGAACCTCGTACTTCTCATGTCGAAATTAGTTGTGAAACCATGAATAGTGTTGAGGATTCTGATGATTAAGGTGGTGATGTTTGTTTTGCAATTGCTATGTTTTGTCTTTAAATCGTTATGTACAATCGCCATTGAATTAATGGAAATGTCTTATTTGTCTCTTAGTAAATTTAACCAGCATTAGGAATCAAAGTGGCTAAATTAAAAGAAACTCATTAATTTATCCCATCTAGGAAATCGCGTACAAAGGACTACTTCCCTATTTCTTACTAGAAATTTCTCAGCTGTTCAATTCTCTTGAAATATGCATACAGTTGTTCGACTAATTAACCAGTAAGGAACATCTCAATCCTTCATAACACGAAAATACGTAACTCTAAAAGTTTTTCTCTTATAAGAACCTGTTTTTGTCAAGTCCAAATCCGTATCTATATGTTTGTGTTTAAATCCCTATCTAATCTATGTTTGACTACAGTTAGCCGGTTTAATGAGCTTCTTATTGGTTATGTCTAATTGTTCCTCTGAGTATCTACGCCATAATGAAATTTAGTTGCCTTTAAGGTACCTGAACACTATTTCACGTCCTTTACCTGAACACTTTTGGCTTCCATCGCTAGATGTGTTTCCCTAAATGAGTCTAAATGCTTCTGAATGTTTAAAATGACTCTGTGACTCTGTAATTGAATATAAATGACTACATGCTTAAATGCTCATATGCCCTGACACTTTTTGATGATGTAAAAAAAGAGGAAGAATATATTTATTGATTTTGATTGAAAGAAGGAAATCTGAAAGAATGCAGAACTCAAACAAAGTACTCTTATAAAATGCGTTACTACTAACATTTGTTGTCTAAACAAGTTCACTAGGCATTCTAAAGACAGAATAAGAAGAAGAACTACGATCATAGAATAAAATTTGTCTAAGAAGAATCAGAATCTGTAAGAAAACTCTGAAAGCAGTCAAGGCAAAATCTACATTTCAAGATGCTCACTCAGAAGATCTGTGCAAATCAGAAGTCAAGAACTGTCTGAAGATCTGGATTAAAGATCCAAGCAAGAAACCATTCTATCAGGAACCATTTGAAATAAAGATGATTTGGTATCAGATTAAATCATCAATTGGAAATCAGATTCAGTACACAAAGATTAGTATCAAACTATCAATCAAAGCAAAGCTGTGGATTACTGTCAAAGTAACTTCATTGGTATCCTATCAGCACACAAAGGAAATACTCTTCAAAGTAATATCAAAAGAACTCCTTCAGCATCAAAATCAACAAACTCTGGTATAAGAGTCACCACATCTTTTTACATACGACTAAAACAAGATGTACCAGATTCAGAATCAAGCGTTGATTGATCACGAGTTTTAATCTTCAAATGGTATCTGATCAAAAAATCAAGCTTTGATAATTTAACTGAGTTGTGACAATAACAAGGTCTGAAATAAACCTGTGTTCAAAATCAAACTCTGAAAAGTCATGATCAACACTGGTGATTAAATTTAGAAACGCTGAATTTCGATTTTGAAAGATCCCAATATCTGACTTATGGAAATTAGGGGGAGACTACCCAGAAGACTAAAATGCAAAATCTAAAATCTTCATATATCTCAAAAGACAGTTTCTGATATACAACGAAGCTATGTTATCAATCGAAGAACTACTCTAATTCCGTGCTTAATTGAATCTACTGAAAAGTAGAAATGCTTCAGATGACTCTGAAGATAACAAGCTCTGATATGACAACAAAGGAAAATAGGTTCTGAAGATCTGAAGATGGAAGTTCTGTTGAACTAGTCCAGATGCTAAAGACTCGTTTTCCTAAAGACAAGATAGAGGAGTAACTCTTTTCTATTTTTGTTCTGGCAACTCAAGTTGTTACTCTGTATATCTTTGGATTTTATAAAATCCTAGATGATCTCAGATAAAGCTTTGAGGATAATTCATTTAGGGGGAGCTGTTGTTCCATACTCTGAATTTGTTTGTTTTTGGTGATTACCTTGTATAAAATGTTCAATCAAAATACTTGGTTTTTGTCATCATCAAAAAGGGGGAGATTGTGAGAGCAAGAATTGTCTCTACAAGTCAATCTATGTTTTAATGATAACAATAAGTATTTGTGAAAGAACCATTTTATGGTCTAATGTGTGTTGTGTGCAGATCATAAGAACTAAAGACATCAGAACTAACATACACCAGCTAGATGTACTATGATTGAATATACACATATGCGAAGTTACTATGTGTGACTAAAGTCGCGAGAAGCAAGAACGCTTGTTTATCTAGTCATGATCAGTCAGATCCAAGGATGCCAAGATTTCTGTTGCAATGCTCTTGTGGATGCTCTCTGAAAGTGATTAAGATTCTGAAGATAGCGAAGCTTCTAAAGATGTACACTCAGAAAGAACCAAAGTTCTGAAGACTCCTATGACTTGAAGTTCTGATGGCTGAAGGCGCTGAAGACCAAGTGCAGAAAGAATCTGAAGACTGAAGAGTTCTGAAGATCAAGGTTTCAAACAAGAAGTTCTGAAGACTCTGAAGACAGGCTCTGAAGATTCTGAAGACTTAAAACAGAAAAGGATAACGCTCTTAATGACCAAGTGCTGAAGTTCTGAAGACTGATTCCTAATGGACTTCTTCAATTAACGGAAGACTTGAAGCATTAGATATTCTACTATAAAGACTCCACTCATGCTTCATCAAATTAACATCAGAAGCCACTGAAGTTTCGAAGTCTAAATATTACCGTTGTGAGTTAAATGTACACACTACCCAAGAAAATATGTCTGGCCACTTCCTCCTCTGCAAAAAAGAAAATGTGTCAGTACAACTCATTATATCACAACGTCTCTTTTCCAAACAGCCAACAGTACTCTCTAACGACTATATTTCTACTGGCTATTTAATAGAAAGGGTGTTATCTTCTGATGTGTCGATCACTTGTAGAATTACGAACTGAATGTTCATCTACAAAATTGACCAAGTCATTGTGTGAAGATAGCAACAACGATGAGTTCTTGTTGTAACACTTAGAATATTCAAAGATGTCATTATTTCACTCATGGCAATTGTTGTTGAATCTCCAAAGAACAAATCAACACAACAACAATAATCAAACATAAGCTGTTGATGAAGAAGACAACATTGAAGATCAGTCAAGTCATCAACCTACCTTCTAGTCAAAGCTAAATTGAAGATCTGAAGCAAGGAGTTGCTGCTCAAAGCTTGCTTAACCAGAAGACGAAGAAGAAGAAGATCTACAAGATGTCAACAATCATAATATCTAAATACATCTTTGTAGTTTCTTAGGAAATCAAGGAGCTGATTGCTCAAAACTTGCTTGAACACATGTGTGTGTTCGTTGTACTTAAACCTAGGAGAAACTTGCTTATTAAGAAGCATAATTTGTAATCTCCAGTTTGACAATTCAACTAGATGAAATGAGACTCCTCAAGTGAACGTTATATCCTGAAGGGATCCCTGAACGGTTCAGCTGTGAGTTGAGGCCCTTGAGTAGATCACGTGGTGATCAAATGCTTGAGATGACAATGGTTGAGGTCATTGTGGAAAATCCTGAAATAAGGTCAGTAGCATTATATTCATTGTGATGAATCCCTGGAGGGCTAGATGTGAAATCCCAGCAGTGGGTCTGCTCGGTCAATGAACGTTGTATCCTGTTGGATCCCTGAACGATTCATTGGGTTGTTAGTCACAGTGCGGCTGTGCAAGTGGTTAGTCACCGGCTATGCACGTGCAAGTGTAATAAATGATTTGGTTATAGTGGATTAAGTCCTTGTGCTCAAGGCGAAATCACCTGAGGAGGGTGGACTGGATTAGCCCGCGTGGTGAACCAGGATATATCGTGTGTCCTTTACTATCTTTCTTAGTATCTCTATTTATGTTTCTGCATTGAATATCAGAACCTCATATTAAGCAAAGTCAGAACCTCACAGCCTATCTCTGATAAGCTTCCGCACTGCAAGTTCTGAGTATCGTATCTTATGAACAGAACCTATACGGTTCTCATACTCTTTAGTTAATAGATCAGAATCTCTCAACGAACATTGAAGGTTCTTGAGCATCAAATTAACAAGATGCGAAAATTTACAAAAAGAGTAAATACACAATTCAAACCCCCCTTTCTTGTGTCTTTCTCGCACCTTCAGTTTTCACTTCACTTGGTCTTTGTTGATTGATTTTTATGATACACTTCACTAGCATTTGATTGATTTCACTTTGATCCATGATGTATGTTAGTGTGAGCTTTCTTACATGTTTGAATTGGATGATCATGATATGACTCGAATTTTGACCTTGGTTCATTCTCACCTCACTTTGTTCACATCATATTTGTATGATGGTTAATGGTGTTCAATTGTGATCCTCATGCAAGTTATTTGCACTCATTCTTGTTTGCTTCTACCTTCTTGTTTGAACTTTAATGTGTGATCTTTTGAAACATGCTTGGTGATGTGAATTGGATTTGTGACATGATGTGTTTGCTTCCCTACCTTGTTTCTCATCTCATGTTTCATTTGTCTTCTTCATCTCTTACTTCTTTCTTCTCCTTTGGATCTTAAGACTTGTTTAAGTCTTGGATTTTGTCTTTGCATGTTCCCTTAGGACTCCCTAGTCCAACTTAATCTTTGATTGAGCTTGGATTAGGATAGACATTAGGTTTCAATCCATGTATGCTAACATTAGGTAGAATCTTCCCTTCTTACCTCAACCTCGGGGCGACATTTGCCTGACAACATTAGGATAGAATTCCCTTAGTGTTTTATTTTCAACTTTGAGTCTTCTCTTCTCATCTCAAAAAAATTCTAAAACACTTAATAAATTCTACGAGCATTGTGCGCCATGAGCCTTAAGGACATAAGAAATGAAGATTGAGGGGTATCCCTTCACTCTTCTAGAGTGTTTAGCATACGTCCCATTGGGGACGACCATGCGACGCATTCGCTCCTATGTCATAGACTTTAGTGCAATGTGAGTTTCAAACTAACTTCAATTCACTTCTATCTAAAAAACACAAAAGTAAATTCAAAATTTTTTTCATCCTTCAGGATTGTTGGGTTTCAAATCATTTTCAGAAAAGAGCTCGTCGCTTACTTAAAAAACACTTTTCGACCATACGTCGAACTACGACTGCTCTGATTTCCTCTCTCTCGTCCGATTGAGGATACATAGGGAAAATATGGCAATGTCTTGGCGAGCAACCTCCCCCTTTAGTGTGTAGTTCGTCAAACTACGTCGACTATAATTCTCCGTTCGTCCACGAAGATACGTAGGCATAGGATTGCGACGATCCTTGCGAGTCCATTTTTGTTTTTCCCTTCTCTGTTTCCGTTTAGCAGTAGGCTTTAGATAACTCACCTTTTGATTAGACAACAAGCGTGTATCCCATCGAGTTAGATGGACGCGTGGGGGTGCTAATACCTTCCCCTCGTGTAACCGACTCCCGAAGCCGGACTATGGTTGCGATGACCATGTCTTCTCACTTTTAGGTTTCTTCGATCGTTTTCTTTCCCTTCGTCGAGATAAATAACATTCGGTGGCAACTCTTTTGTTCTATTTCCTCCAGTTATTTTTCGCAGTTGCGACAGCTGGCGACTCTGCTGGGGACTCTGGTTCCCTATGCCAGTCAATCCAAGCGATTGTCTATTTTATTTCATTGGGTGTTTACTGTTGTGTATTATTTGTTGTATATTATTGTATTTTACTGCATTTATCGCATTTGATTATTGTTATCATACTGCTCTGCTGTTGTTATTCTGTTGGGTGGGTTGGTTCCATGAGAGATAAGCCCAATACCCAGGCTTGAGTATAACCCTAGGATTAGAGTGGAAAGTAGTGTGACTTGTGTGGCATTTGGCCAGCCATAGTATACACGAAAACTCCACATCCGGACAAGGTTTTCTTTGGTAATGTTCTATCCTGCGCATTGGGGCAGATGATAGAATGTAACCTAGATAACTGTCGACTCTGGCGACCATTCCCCAAGGACTCAGTTGAGGCACTCCTCCCAAGAGGTAGTAATGGCAGACCAGAAATGGTAAACTCGTTATACTTCTTGATCCGGGGACCCGAAGCTGGGAACTTATCATAGGATGACCTTTTTAGGGGAATCAGTTGAGGCCTCCTAGATTGATGATGATGCCAAACCAGAAATGGTGATGGTATCATCATTTCTCGACCTGAGAGCCCGTGAAGCTGAGGATCCTCGGCCTTTCTAGAACCCACGTGTGAGAGGGGATGGGCGTTTACAGGTTTGCAAGAAACCTTGACCTCCAACCCACCCGGTGTTCTGGATTTCTTATCAGTGTGGAGTTGTTATTCTGGTATTCTGGTATTGGTCCGTTATTCTGGATTTCTGGGTTTCTAATCTTCTAGTACGAGAGGAATCTAGGTCTTATTCCATCAGTAGTACAACAACAGTACAGAGCTTTATGGATACCGTAAGACCCTAATTTTTGACCCCTAAGATTCCACATATCATTCACATCTCATTTTGCATCTTATACCACAAACAAGATCATGCTTTGGTTCCTTTATCCCTCTCTTCTTTGGGTTTATGCCTTGCAAAGATCACTGAGCATCTGTGCCTTTCTTATTTGCCTTTATTTGCTTATGTTTACTAACCTTTAATCAAAATCAAAAAATATGTTTGTTTCCCTTTTACTAACTTTTTCAGGAAGAGAATCAAGGATATCAAACAGTCCCTCAGCTCAAATGAATTTCATCTGAACAAAGTCAAAGTTGATCTGCAAGCAATTCAAAATTCATCTGATCAAGAGTTCCCAAGATTTAATTGATTATTATTCAAGAGACTCCAAGGTTCATGTGTTTATTTTCATGCCTTCTTTGACAAGCAAGAAAAATCGAGCCAGAGTCAAGACAACACATCAAAAAGCCATTTTTCTCATTTTTTTCATTGTGTTAATCGATTAACCTAATTGCACTGTGAAATGGTTAATCGATTAACACGTGCAATTTTTTTAAAAAATGTGCCAAATTCAAATTCTGCAGCAATTAACACCAATTTTCACCATTTGGATCACATGTGGAATATTCTATACCATCTCATTTTAACTCCCCTACATCACTTTGATCATTTCCTACCATACACCTTCACTAATCACCACTCTTTTTTGAATTTCCCTCCAAATTCAAATTCCAAGCCTAATTTTCATTTCCAAACCAAACTCCAATCCACCAAATTTTCCAAGCCTAAACTCTATAAATAGAGCCTTCATTTCATTCATTCTTCAAGCTTTGGATAACCAAATTCACCATGTCAAAATTCTTCTTGACTCTCAATTTTCTCCAACTACCAAATTCACCAAAACTCATTTTTCTTCTTTTGAAAGTTAACAAGAATTCACATTGATTCTTGTTCAACTTTGAACTAAACCTTCATCCATTCACTTTTTCTTCATCAATTCTTATAGATCAAGGCTTTGGAGTCGGGATCTTGGAATAATTTGAAGCAATTTTCAGATTTGGAGTGGTAATCTCATTTTCCACCATTGTTGTTCAATTTCATCTTTCTCAATGTAGATCCTTTGTTGATCTTGTTTGCTTGATCTTTGGATCTTGCAATTTGTGTTGATTACTGGTTTTTGCTGCTGTTTTCCTCAAAATTTCGTGCACAATTGCATCCTGAATCATGAGGTGTTTGAATAAATGATTGATCAAGGATTATGCAATTTTCAAACTGATTTTCTACTGTTTGTACAGTGTTAATCGATTAACCAAAACATGCACGAATTGGTTAATCGATTAACAGTTGAATTCTGCGCAAAAAATTGGAAGTTTACACTGGTTAATCGATTAACATAATTACACTGTGAGTTGGTTAATCGATTAACCAGCATCCAGAATGTGAAAAATGCTTGTTTTTGGGACTGTTTTGTTTTTTTTTTTGCCATTTTCTTCCCTTTCCTTTGTTCTTAGCCTTAGATCATATATTTTTGTGGTTTAATTTGGCTTTCTCTTCATCTATTTCTCTTTTATTTGGATCGATGAAAGTCTTATGGATCATTAGAATTTCTTTGTCAAATTCTTGATTAAGACGAGATCGTTACTTTCTTTTCTTTTCGTGCGGTATTACTTTCGGATGACGATCTACATATCGTTCATCTAGCATGCATTAGTATAAAGAGCTATTGACCGGCCTCATTGTAGGGTAATTACTCCGTAAATTACTCGGTGATTGCTTAACATAGCGCAACATTATATCCCGTATCAGAAAACAACTCAATGTTGATTGATCTTTTGTATTAGGTTCAAAATCTAAGAAGCTTGTTGTTGTAGAGGCTTTGATTCTATCAATCTTCTAACAAGACTTCATTAACCTTGACCTAAGTACACTATTCAATCATTATTGATCACTTACTCTAACAACTAATTACTAATTACTAACTTCTAACTTCTTTACAATTCCTTCTCGCTCCCTATCTCTCCTTTACTTTTATGCAATTTTTCCTTTGTCAGTTAGAAATATGTTTATGCTTCCGCATATTTTTCCTTTGTCCGTTGGACACATGTTTATGCTTTCGCATATTTGTTCCTTTGTCCGTTGGACACATGTTTATGTTTCCGCAATTTTTTCTTTGTCTGTTGGACACATGTTGATGCTTATGCCTTTTTCTCTTTGTCCACTTGGACCAAAAACATTAATAAAGGCCAAAACCTCTAAAAAACTTGTGCTTCTAATCTTGGACTATGGTTACTATCCTTTGTAATGGACATAGAGTTTTGTACCTAGACCTTGGACTTCAATTCTATTCTTGAATCCTTGAACTTAGAACTTGGACATCCAATGCAATTCTTGGAACCTTGGACTTAGACTTAGGACCTTTCTCCCTTTGCTTTGGAATTATGGTTCGAAGACTATGGAGCTTACTTATGTGGTTAGGATATTATTATCCTTAGCTTTTACTTTATGCTTTAGGATAGTCACTTCTTCTCAACCCATTCTTCAATTTTCAAAACTCCCCCCTTTTTCAAAATCTTCTTGATTTCAAACTTTCACCTCTTTCATAATCAAACCTTGACTTTATCAAGTGATTTTACTCTTTTCTTTTCATTTCTTAATAAATGCTAAACTACATAAGCATATTGACACTTTTTTTCAAAAGACTTTAAAAAACACCAAACTCAACGAACTCTCTTTTGTGCCCTTGTGCACTTTTCTCTTTAAAACTTTTTCATAAGTTTATACATGATTCATTTCTTTAAGCGGAATTATTCGCTTGGAAATGACGACTTGTCTTTACATTTAAAATCAACCAAAACAAACAATTTTCATTCCTTGTACCATGAACTACGGGGTTTTGATCCTACATTGCACATCGTGGCTACGTAGGCATGAGACGACAAGTCTCTCCAAACACAAAAATCTAAAAAACAATTTCTCTTCTCATCTCCTCAATCATTTTTTCAAGCAAACTTTTTCAGACCAAAAGTGGTAGATATTTCAAAGGGTTCCTATAGAGTACTATAGACGTTTTGGGTGCTAACACCTTCCTATTGCGTAACCAACCCCCCTTACCCGGTTTCTCTTCACTTGTTCTTGTTGTAGAGCTTATGTAGGTTTTGTTCGCTCTTTTCCCTTTCCTTTTTAGATAAAATAAAAGTACGGTGGAGACTCTTGCTTTTCGAGTTAAGTTAATCAATAGCTTATACTCAAGATTTTGCTGCTACAGAAAAGTGGCGACTCTGCTGGGGATTTCCTCCCTTGAGGGGTTTAGCCTATTTTGACTTATTTACTGCTTTTGTCTGATTTACTTGTTACTTGATTGTTCTATTTTGGGAGTTCCTCTGTGTGCGAGATAGGTCCTATACTCGGACCAGAGTGTACTTTGAGATAGGAGGGTGGTATAGTCAAGGGAACTTTGAGGGAGTCGAATCCTGAAAAAGCAGAACTTGAGAATCCATCCGCTCGATGGTTGCTTCTTTGGAATTACTGATGCCGATCGAGCGATCGTTAAAGGCATTACTTTTTCCATTGAAGCCTATAACACTGAGGACCGTAGTAACCTTTAACCCATCTTAGCCTTTTTAGGATCGTGTCGCGGAAGCTATGAGGATGCAAATCCGACTTAGCTGTTACGGGATACCACACTCAGGTTATATTCTCTTGAGGATAACTACCAACCTTCGAGTAAATCGGTGCACTGGTGTGTTTGATAGTGGATTATAGACCCTGAGCACTCTGTTAGAACCGTTGTTTTCTACAGGTACAATGAAGACAAACCTTAGCACATACCCATTGTGGGAGGTTCTTAACCTTAACTTCATGCTCGTGACTCGAACCGTTGAACCCGTGTGCTTTGAGTGATATTGTTTGTGGTTGTTGCATCCATGCACTCTTGCATCCATGAGCATACATCTGCATTCTTCCTAGTTGTCCAGAAACTCATTTCAACTGTCTCCTTCTTCAGTTATCTGTTCACCGTCAAGCTGTTTCCTCAACACAACTACGGAACTAGAGCTGCTGTCAGATTGAGAATGGAAAATCAAGAATAACACAATGCCGAAGTCAGAATAGAAATTGATGAGTTAAAGGTCGGGATGACCAGACTCACAGAAATGCTGCAAATTCTGATTGCTAGAGGTGAACCTCCTCAGAGGACTGTGATTGTTGAAACTTCACTTGCTGTTGTTGACCCTCTACTGACTCAACAACTAGCTTCTACTTGGCCAGAATTTGGGTTACCTCCGAATTACTCGCCACCCTTTGCAACTACACCTGTGTTGTCTCGCCAGTATCTTCAGCTCCATTGTTCACTGAACCTCAACCTATTGTGCATTCTGTTGCTCAAGCTATTCCTGAGAATCCTTTCGTGTACCGTGCCACTGGTCCACAATCTGAATGTCAGGGAGAACCTAGATATATTGAAGAAGTCAGAGAGCAATGGCCAACTCTAGACAAAAGGATAAGAGCCGTGGAAGGAAGTAATGTCTTTAATGCTGCCGCAATGGACATGTGCTTAGTTTTCGACTTGGTTATTCCTCCAAAATTCAAAACTCCTGATTTTGAGAAATACAAGGGGCACACCTGTCCCAAAACCCACTTGGTGATGTATTGCCGCAAGATGGCTGCTCATGCCAAAAATGACAAACTGCTCATTCACTGTTTCCAAGACAGCTTGAGTGGGGCTTCAATGAAATGGTATATGGAACTTGAGAAGAACCGTATCCAAAGATGGAATAACTTAGCTGATGCTTTCTTAAAGTAGTATTAGTACAATCTGGACATGGCATCTGATCGCCGTTAATTGCAGAATATGTCTCAGAAAGAAAAAGAATCCTTTAAGGAGTACGCTCAACGCTGGAGAGAGATAGCTGCTCAGGTGGAGCCACCCTTGGATGAAAAAGAATTGACTAGACTGTTCATGGACACTCTTCAGCCACTATTTTGGGAAAAGATGATAGGCAGTGTTTCATCTGGTTTTGCTGACCTAGTCACTATTGGAGAAAGACTAGAAGAAGGTATCAAGAAAGGAAAGATTACCAATGCTGAAGCCTTTAGTGGTGCTAAAAAGTATGCTGGGAATTTTCAAAAGAAAAAGGATGGTGATACCCATGCTGTTTTAGTTGAAGGGAAACCTCGTCGCAGGCAACAACAATATGTAGCTGCAGTTGCTCCTGTTGTCAATGTTCAAACAGTTCAAGCTCCTCGTCAGCCTGTTAGACAAAATCAGAATCGCAATAGGGTTAACTTTAATCCTATCCCGATGTCTTACACTGAGTTGTATCCATGTCATGTTCAAAAAGGTTTGATTACAACGAGGGATCTACCTCCTCCTCCAAATCCTCTCCCATCCGGCTATAGGGCTAATCTTCATTGTGAGTTTCATCAAGGTGGGGCAGGCCATAACTTGGAAGGCTGCTATGCATTGAAAGCTAGAGTACAAGAATTGGTGAAAGCAAATATTCTGACTTTTCTTGATGATAATCCCAATGTTGTCATTAATCCTTTGCTAGAGCATGCCAAGTGAAGTTTAAGTCAGTTCAGATGGATCATCTCCTAAAGCCAGTGTTTCAGATAGGACAGCTCATCCTTGTTGCTGATTAATCACTAGGCCTTATTTCTTTCTATTTGCACTTTTCTTTGATTGTATTGACTGTTTGCTTTCAAACTTTATTTTTACTTTCATGGTAATTTTAATGAAATCAGCATTGCAATGTTTTGATTCAATTCATGTATATCCACTGTGGGCATCTTTACGCTTTCTTTTTCACAAAACAAAAATATATCTCCTATTCACTTTCTTTATCGAGCTTTTCTTTATGCAAAGATTGGAGGGTGGATGATGAAAACGAAATACCTAAAATTGCTAAACTGTATGCTTTCAATTAAAACTTGGCTGAGGATGTACATGCATTATTTCAACTCCCAAACACTGGAGAAATAAGGAAGTTAATCCTTTGTCAACCCCTTTGAGCCTAGAAGGTGGAGTTTCTTTCTGTACAAAAAACCTGCAATCTTAACCTGGGGCAGGGTAGTTCTCAGTTAATTTGACTGTGTATTTAAACACATGGGAATTATTGCAATCACAAGTTTTCCTTCGCACACATCAAAGAAGTGTCGAAGATGTATTTCAAATCAAAAGCCAATGATGGTTCACCGTAATCATTAAGCCAGGCAGTCACAATCTTTCAAAAAAAAAAAGAATGAAAAAAATCAAAAGGAAAGCCTGCTAAGTCAAAACCTATGAAGGAGACTTAGGCCAAAATTGGGGCATCCCGCTGACTGTAAGCTCAAATGACACAGTTCAGGCAAAAGTTAGGGATAACAAAAGAAAAATCAAGAGGTTGCCAAAATCCTCAAAGACAAAAACGAGTTAACTGAGGTCCTCATCAAAAACAACAAAATGTTGTAAGAAAGAGTGACTGTCATCTCAAAAATCCCCTGGTCCTTGAACCATCACCATAACAGTGTTGCAATTCCAAAATCGCTTGGGACCTGAATGCATAGTTTGAATTAACTAAGCATAGGGTTGGGGATCATCACGAAGAATGGGTTGGGTACAAATAAACTTTGAGCCTATATCCTTTGTTTCAAAAATCGTGAACCAAACCAAGTTACAACCTTTAAAAGACCTAACTGAAGCTAGGTTTCTTTTGAAAGCATACTACAGCAAGGTTGCGTAAATTGACTCCTATGTTTGTTGCCAATCATTTGCTTTGATGTCTTACCTTTGCTTTCTCTTTCATTTTTGAATGTCTAAACCGCTGTGTTTTGACAAGTGGTTCATTTTGCTTTACATCAATAATATCATTCCAAAAATGATTTTTGATTTCAAAATTGCATTGAGCTTTGCATTAAAATTACCATGTTTGTTTGAATAATCTTATTTGCAGGCAAACTTTCTTCATAAAATTTTTTCAAACAGTTGAGAAACTTGGTCAGTGATCCTATCAGGGGCACATAACTTCCAAATCCTATCAAGATTTGTTGCTTAGTACAAGTTATTCTCAGAATTGGTTAGCCAGAATATCTCTTTCAAGACCCATACAGAGCTTAGCCTTCTCAACAATCATTGTAAGACCTGAAGCCATGATCAGTTCATCCCCAGCAACTGAAGCCATGATCAGTTTATTCTCAACAGTCATTTCAAGAACTGAAGCCATGATCAGTTCATCCCCAACAATAGTCAAGCTGAAGCCATGATCAGTTTATCCTCAGCATTCATTTTAAGAATTGAAGCCATGATCAGTTCAGTCTTTTTCCCCTGTAGTAGTCAAACTGAAGCCATGATCAGTTTATCCTCATCAGTCAATCAATTTGGGGCAGTCTTCTTCAAGAATCCTCAGGATGTCTTTCCTCAAAAGACCATCAGTTTGATGCAATTCATCAGTGTGACAGAGATGTGTTCAACATCTTCTCTTCAAGCAGAATGGGTAGTGTTCCCTATGTTGAGGAATCAGAGTTCCATTCTTCCCTCACAAAGGAGTCTATCTCAGTTGTCTCAATCATTTGCATTGCATACATAAATCATTCATATATCATACATAGAAAGATTTGCATAGCTCGAAGTGTGCTTCGCGATCATATGCATTTTTTCGAGGTCCTGTTGCTTTCAACATCTTACCTTGTGATCAAAGTCCAACTTACTTGGCGCCTACCAAAACTTTTACCTGCCTTGTCATTCAGTTCCATTCCTGAATGTTGTCGTTTACCTATCTTTTTTCTTTCCAGTGCCATTCCTAGATGTTGTCATTTCTCTGTGTATCTATTGTTGTTAGATATTTGTCTTCTTTTGTTCTGATGCCATTCCTGGATCTTTGTTATTCTTTCACTCCAGTGACATTCCTGGATTTCTGTCTCTTTTGATCTCTAGTGCCATTCCTGGATATTTTGTTCCTCTTGTTTCTCCCGGTGCTATTCCTGGAAGTTTTGCCTCTCTTCTATAATCCCCAACAGATTTGCTTGGATATCTTTCAGTGCCATTCCTGAAAGTTTTATCTGTTCATTCAGTGGCATTCCTGAATGAGATTTTACCTTTACTTTCAGTGTCATTCGTGAAAGTCTTATCTGCTCATTCAGTGTCATTCCTTAATGAGTTTTCTCCTTTGCATTCAGTGCCATTCCTGGATGTCTTTCTCATTACCATTCAGTGCCATTCCTGAATGTAGTGAGTTACCTTTATCTTTCAGTGCCATTCCTGAAAGTCCCTACTCTTTTCATCCAATGCCATTCTTAGATACTTCTAATATATTTCCCAGAACTTTTCTCACCTCATCCAATGCTATTCTTAGATGTTGTGATTTCTTTTGTCCAATGCCATTCTTGGATACCTTTTCCCCAACCAAGTCCAATGCTATTCTTGGATATCTCTGATGTTTAAACCTTGCCATCCAATGCCATTCTTGGATGCCCCTAGTGAAGTTTTCAAATGGAATTTTGTTTATATCCAATGCTATTCTTGGATGACTCTGATGTTTGTTGTTGCCCCGTTCAATGCCATTCTTGATTGTTGTAGTTCCTTTCATCCAATGCCATTCTTGGATACCTTATCCTCAATAGAGTGTTTTTCACCTTCATCCAATGCTATTCTTGGATGACGCTGTTGTTTTGACCAGAAACTTTCTTGTTATTGTCCAATGTCATTCTTGGACATCTTTTGGCATACCTTTTGTCTCGTTCGTAGTTTCAATCCAATGCCATTCTTGGATGTCATTACTTGTCTTCCCAGGGTCTTGTCCCTCTCTTTCCAACTATTGATGGATACTTCGTGTCACCTTGACAGATCTCCAGAAATAGCTTGTGTTCCCCGGCGTGTCTTTTCACGTCATATCACTCAATTTACCGTAAATCCCTTGTTTTGAGTTTCCCCATAGAGTGTTTCATCCTTTGCATTCATATCATCTTGTGGCATCTTAGGGCTAAGAAATATTAGTTTTCTGTATTTAAGTATCTTCAATCTTGTCGAGACGAAGTTTTCAACTTTCATATCTCCTGATGGAAGAAACTTAAATAGAGGCAGCTGTAAGACCCTAATTTTTGACCCCTAAGATTCCACATATCATTCACATCTCATTTTTCATCTTATACCACAAACAAGATCATGCTTTGGTTCCTTTATCCCTCTCTTCTTTAGGTTTATGCCTTGCAGAGATCACCGAGCATCCGTGCCTTTCTTATTTATCTTTATTTGCTTATGTTTACTAACCTTTAATCAAAATCCAAAAATATGTTTGTTTCCCTTTTACTAACTTTTTCAGGAAGAGAATCAAGGATATCAAACAGTCCCTCAGCTCGAATAAATTTCATCTGAACAAAGTCAAAGTTGATCTGCAAGCAATTCAAAATTCATCTGATCAAGAGTTCCCAAGATTTAATTGATTATTATTCAAGAGACTCCAAGGTTCATGTGTTTATTTACATGCCTTCTTTGACAAGCAAGAAAAATCGAGCCAGAGTCAAGACAGCACATAAAAAAGCCATTTTTCTCATTTTTTCATTGTGTTAATCGATTAACCTAATTGCACTGTGAAATGGTTAATCGATTAACATGTGCAATTTTTGAAAAAAAATGTGCCAAATTCAAATTCTGCAGCAATAGGCACCAATTTTCACTATTTGGATCACATGTGGAATATTCTAGACCATCTCATTTTAATTCCCCTACATCACTTTGATCATTTCCTACCATACACCTTCACTAATCACCACTCTTTTTTGAATTTCCCTCCAAATTCAAATTCCAAGCCTAATTTTCATTTCCAAACCAAACTCCAATCCACCAAATTTTCCAAGCCTAAACTCTACAAATAGAGCCTTCATTTAATTCATTCTTCAAGCTTTAGATAACCAAATTCACCTTGTCAAAATTCTTCTTGACTCTCAATTTTCTCCAACTACCAAATTCACCAAAGCTCACTTTTCTTCTTTTGAAAGTTAACAAGAATTCACATTGATTCTTGTTCAACTTTGAGCTAAATCTTCATCCATTCACTTTGTCTTCATCAATTCTTATAGGTCAAGGCTTTGGAGTTTGGATCTTGGAATAATTTGAAGCAATTTTCAGATTTGGAGTGGTAATCTCATTTTCCACCATTGTTGTTCAATTTCATCTTTCACAATGTAGATCCTTTGTTGATCTTGTTTGTTTGATCTTTGGATCTTGCAATTTATGTTGATTACTGGTTTTTGCTGCTGTTTGCCTCAAAATTTCGTGCACAATTACATCCTTAATCATGAGGTGTTTGAATAAATGTTGATCAAGGATTATGCAATTTTCAAACTGATTTTCTGCTGTTTGTACAGTGTTACTCGATTAAACAAAACATGCACGAATTGGTTAATCGATTAACAGTTGAATTCTGCGTAAAAAATTGGAAGTTTACACTGGTTAATCGATTAACATAATTACACTGTGAGTTGGTTAATCGATTAACCAGCATTCAGAATGTGAAAAATACTTGTTTTTGGGACTGTTTTGGTTTTTTTTTTCCATTTTCTTCCCTTTCCTTTGTTCTTAGCCTTAGATCACATATTTTTGTGGTTTAATTTGGCTTTCTCTTCATCTATTTCTCTTTTATTTGGATCGATGGAAGTTTTATGGATCATTGGAATTTCTTTGTCGAATTCTTGATCAAGACGAGATCGTTACTTTCTTTTCTTTTCGTGCGGTATTGCTTTCGGATGACAATCTACATATCGTTCATCTAGCATGAATTAGCACAAAGAGCTATTGATCGGCCTCATTGTAGGGTAATTACTCCGTAAATTACTCGGCGATTGCTTAACATAGCGCAACATTATGTCCCGTATCGGAAAACAACTCAATGTTGATTGATCTTTTGTATTAGGTTCAAAATCTATGAAGCTTGTTGTTGTAGAGGCTTTGATTCTATCAATCTTCTAACAAGTCTTCATTAACCTTGACCTAAGTACACTATTCAATCATTATTGATCACTTACTCTAATAACTAATTACTAATTACTAACTTCTAACTTCTTTACAATTCCTTCTCGCTCCCTATCTCTCCTTTACTTTTAAGCAATTTTTCCTTTGTCCGTTGTACACATGTTTATGCTTCCGCATATTTTTCCTTTGTCCGTTGGACACATGTTTTGGACACATGTTTATGCTTCCGCAATTTTTGCTTTGTCCGTTGGACACATGTTTATGCTTATGCCTTTTTCTCTTTGTCCACTTGGACCAAAAACATTAATAAAGGCTAAAACCTCTAAAAAACTTGTGCTTCTAATCTTGGACTATGGTTACTATCCTTTGCAATGGACATGGAGTTTTGCACCTAGACTTTGGACTTCAATGCTATTCTTGAATCCTTGAACTTAGAACTTGGACATCCAATGCAATTCTTGGAACCTTGGACTTTGACTTAGGACCTTTCTCCCTTTGCTTTGGAATTATGGTTCGAAGACTATGGAGCTTACTTGTGTGGTTAGGCTATTCTTATCCGTAGCTTTTACTTTATGCTTTAGGATAGTCACTTCTTCTCCACCCATTCTTCAATTTTCAAAACTCTCTCCCTTTTTCAAAATCTTCTTGATTTCAAACTTTCACCTATTTCATAATCAAACCTTGACTTTATCAAGTGATTTTACTCTTTTCTTTTCATTTCTTAACAAATGCTAAACTACATAAGCATATTGACACTTTTTTTCAAAAGACTTTAAAAAACACCAAACTCATCAAACTCTCTTTTGTGCCCTTGTGCACTTTTCTCTTTAAAACTTTTTCATAAGTTTAGACATGATTCATTTCTTTAAGCGGAATTATTCACTTGGAAATGACGACTTGTCTTTACATTTAAAATCAACCAAAACAAACAATTTTCATTCCTTGTACCACGAACTACGGGGTTTTGATCCTACATTGCACATCGTGGCTACGTAGGCATGAGACGACAAGTCTCTCCAAACCCAAAAATCTAAAAAAAAATTTCTCTTCTCATCTCCTCAATCACTTTTTCAAGAAAACTTTTTCAGACCAAAAGCGGTAGATATTTCAAAGGGTTCCTATAGAGTACTATAGACGTTTTGGGTGTTAACACCTTCCCATTGCGTAACCAACCCCCCTTACCCGGTTTCTCTTCACTTGTTTCACTCTTTTCCCTTTCCTTTTTGGATAAAATAAAAGTGTGGTGGCGACTCTTGCTTTTCGAGTTAAGTTAATCAATAGCTTATACTCACGATGTTGCCGCTACAGAAACCTTGATCCCATGTGTGCATTTGCATCATTATTTTGCATTCTAACATGTTTGTTTATTTGTAGGGTTCGTATCCTATCCTTGATTCCGGTTTCAGAAGTCTGTTAGAGATGAATGCTGAGGATAAGAAGAATCTCATATTATACAAGTTCCTGCAGCTTACGTTGGATTCCGTTCTCAAGGTAATGACTATGGCAGATCCTGGGGTATTAGCAGACTTCAAGGAAAAGTATGAAGGATTCTGAATTTTGTCCGCAACATCACTGAATACGAGTATAGGGCTCTGCATACTCTGGTACAGTTCTATGATCCTCCACTACGGTGTTTCTTATTTCATGATTATGTTCTGGTCCCTACATTGGAAGAATTCGCTCTTATTCTGGGTATGGCTATCAAGGAGGAAGCACCTTTTTATTATTCTAGGGAAGTCCCTAATCTAGAAGAGGTCTCCGCTGCTCTACATTTGGATCAGTCTCTCTTGGAGAACAACATTGCTAGTAAAGGAGGGTGTAAAGGCTTTCACATGAAGTTCTTGGTTAGTCAGGTTGTTATATATGCTAAGGCTAGGTGTTGGTCCGTCTTCAAGGCAATCTTGGCCCTGTGCATCTATAGGATGGTGTTATTTCCAAATGTGAAGGATTTTGCAGACATGCACGCTGTCAGGATTTTCGTCGCGAAAAATTTGATACCTACCCTACTTGGAGATATATACCACTCATTGCATTACAAAAATGAAAAGAGGATAGGAGGACCTCTATATTGTTATGCGCCCATCTTCTACAAGTGGTTTGCCGACCGTCTCCCCAAGTCTGGGGCATTCGTAGACACTTGAGGGACGTTAGATTGGTCCAAAAGGCTGATGGGTTTAAGAGCGGATAATTTGATATGGGTCAACTGCGACTTGCTAGGCCAAGAAATCATCATCCGTTGTGGAAACTTCCCGAACGTGCCTCTGATAGGTAGGAAATGGATCATTAATTACAACCCTATCCTTGCTATTAGACAATTCGGGTATGCCCTGAGAGAGCCACCAAAAGAGGAGGAGCTTCGAGAATCCTTATTTCTAAGTGGGGAAGTTAATCCAGATTTGTTAAAGGAAGCCGCAAGCGCTTGGGAGAATCTGCATAAGAGAGGGAAATATTTTTTTTGGAAAAAGCAACAATAGAGCTTTTCCTCTATACGAGAACTGGATAAAGAAGAGGGTAGAAAAGGAGTTACTGCCTTTCTCTATAGAGCCACCCTTATACCCGCTGACAATCGAGCAGCCTACTACAATTGAGGTAGAAAAGTATAACAAGTTGCGGGCTGAGAAGGAAAAGCTGCGGGAAGAGAATAGTGAATTGCAGAGAGAGATCAGTTAGTTGAAGCACGATCGAGGTGAAGCCATCTACACTGCCAAAGTGAAGACAGAACTTCTGGTCAAAAGGGAGAAAGAATTAGCTTAAGAGGTCGCAGCCAGACAGCGAGTAGGTCAAGCTTTGGAAGGTACTAGCAATGTGCTTAAGTCCAAGAAGGAAGAGTTGGCTAAAGCCTTGGTAAGAATTCAAAAGTTTGATGCTCACCGAAACACTGCCATGGTTGCTAACAAACAAAAGGAAGACGAGTTTCGGGATAAGATCGAGAATTTGAAGACGAAGCTCAGAAAGAAAGAAGAAGAGATCCTAGCAGAGGTATTTCAGAGACAAGTAATTGAAGATTGACTCAATGAAGCCTTATCTGCTATAGAAGAACTTAAAATTCAAGCGGAGGTGAAGAAGCCAAGGGGTGAGAGCTCTAGACAGGCAGATACTTCTGGAGAGGATGCTTGGGAATTACATTGTCGTTACTTAGAGGGGATCATGAACAGGTGAGATGTTCTTATTCAAGAGCTGATTCAGAGGCCAAAACATCCCGACACTAAGAAGTTGTTCAAAGAAGTCCAAGACTGGAGCAGAAAGCACAGTGGCTAGGGAGGGTTGACCCTGGTGGACTTTGATGATATGCCTTAGTTTTCATTTTTGTTGTACTTGATCACCACCAGGCTTGTTGGTCAGGATCCTTATTGTATTCAGATATCTTTCTTTGTCTCGGACTGTATATATATTGATAGATGGTTAGTCTTCAGTTTTTAATATATGAGCAGATCTTGTCGGTATTTTGTTCCGTGTTATTGCTTATTGTCAAACTGGAATCAAGGGGGTGGATCACCCTGTAAATAATCAAACATGTCCTTTGCATTTGCATTTTCATACCCATATGCATAGCAGGTGTTTCTGTCTGGTCTTCTTATCTTTGCCTATTATTTTTTAGCAGGATAGCTGAATTATGTACTCATCGTTACGCCACTCACCGTAATCAACAAAGAGTCATGGATCAGGTTCAAGATGAGCTTCAGGAGGTCCGCAATCGTTTGATTCAATTCATGGAGTTAATGCAGAATGTTACCCAGGGAAAAAATAGCTAAAGACCCTTGTCCAGCCTTTGATTACTAGGGTTGATGAGAACGGAGTGGTTCATGGTGGTGTTCAGACTAATGTTATTCCCACGGGCGGAGGGGGTATTGGTAATGGTGTTCCTGTAGGTCCTCCGGGTGGAGGTATTCCTATCCCTAATGTTGTTATTCCTCCGGGCGGAGGAGAAGCTATTGTGATCCCTTCTGTGGAGGGAGGAGGTAATAGTGTATGCGCGGTGCATGGAGCTGGAGGCCATCACTGGGAGGATCAGCAGGATGACGTGTTCTCCATGCAAGGGGGAGATGCTAGCTACCAACCTGATACTGACAAAAGGTTCAAAATGATCGAGGAAAAGATAAAGGCTTTCAAGAGCCAGAATTCATTGGGTTTGGATGTGGAGGATTTGGGTTTGGTCCCTGGCGTGAAAGTACCCCACAAGTTCTAGGTTCCCACTTTTGACAAGTATACTGGTGTCACATGCCCTAAGACTCATGTCAGAGCTTACTGAAAGCTCCTATGGTTTGACGAAATTTTGGTAAAACATGATTATGATAAAGATGAATAAATCTGCTCAAGATTAAATATGTCGACAAAGATGTTCTAACATCTTACTAATACAGCAGGTTTAATTTCTTAACAAATCTGTCAAAAGATTTGGTGCAAATTTGCAGAGTAGATAAAGGATCAAAGATTGAAATCCCAAAACAACAGAAGACTATATAAGGAGACTCAGACCTAGGTTTAGTGGGGACTGTACATTTTGTATCACTTGTAACATTGTAACCTAGTTCCTTTGTGTTGAATAAGGGTTTAGGGTTTGAGAGTCGTTGGCTCTCTTAGGAGTTGTAAGTCTCCACTCTGTATTATGGGATGCAGGGTGGAAGGCATAGGTACAGGGACACAACCAGAAACCTATAGGTAATGGTTGTTGTGTTGTTCTTGGACGAAGCTTTGAAGCAAGTCCAAGATAACTTGAAGGTTAAGAAACCGTGACAGGTTCTGAATTGGCAGAAGACAGAGATATCACAGGTTGTGATTAGGATGTGAGTGGTGTATCTCATATCAAGGTTGTAAATCATGGAGTTTAGCCTTGGTAAAGATGTTCATGGGGTAGATGTTAGGTATAAAGTTGTAAACGGAGGAGTTTAGTTTTGTAACAGTTCTACAGATAGTGAAGTCTTCATCCTGGATTGCTATCCCCCAGATGTAGGTGAATTGCACCGAACTGGGTTAACAATTACTATCTTATTTAACATTCTGCAATTTACAGTTTTGTTAATGTTCTTGACTGACATGTTGGATCAGATGTCGTGACATCTGAGAGTGTGCAGTTTTGATATTCAAGGTATCAGTCTGCAATTGCGCCTTCTAGTTTAAAAGATTATGTAGCACAATGTCTTGACATGTGTTAAGACATCTGCTATCTGCATAGGCCAGAATTTCAATTGGTATCAGAGCAGGCATCCTGTCTAGTTCTGGATGAGATCCTTGGGAGATACTTTCTGGCGTTTAAACAAGGAGGAGTTTGAAGATCAGATCAATCAACTCAGATATACTCATGGGTATTAATGGATGAGATGGATGTTCTGGATCGAAGGGAGAAACCCGGAGGTTGTTCATGTTGCTGAGGAGATTCTACAACAACTACAGGAGAAGTGGCTAGTTCTTTTGTTGGTGTGTCTTATAAGATGTTGTGACATCTTATTAGGGCAAGTAGGATATGTTCCTTGGTGGTTCCGTTGCATGAGTTTCTGATGGAAGAGCTCTAGAATTATGGTGTTCTGGAGTTGTTACTGAAGACAGTTGGTGGATGGTCTCAATCGTCGGCCTCTATAATTTAAAGGTATCTACATTTTTTTATTCCAAAGTCAGGAGCGATGGAGTGAAGGAAGTTGTGGACAGATATCTGGTATGATGACTTGGTACTTGGAAGCTTGGTTTCCTAGTGCAGTTTGGAGTCAGTTGAAGAGGAGAGGAGTTGAGTGAAAGTTTATCAGGTTCTTGCTCTAGGAGTTTGATAAATGTTTGGTCGGCTAGGTTGTCAAAGATACTTAAGAATTCTCTCAAGTCCACTCATAAAGACATCTATGTCGTGTATCTGGAGTCTTCTAGTTACTCTTCTGACTATAAGGTGTTTCTTTGAGACACAATCTGAAGAACGTGGAGGTGATTTATTTTCACCATCCAAAAACAGCAAGGAAGGATTCATCTCTGTTGACCCTAAGAGTGGATCCAATCTGATTGAAGAGTTGTTGAGGTAAATAAAACTTGTTCAGAGAAAGTCTTAGTTACCTGAGTCAAGGGTGGCAGCCTTGGTATCTCAACATTGTCCTTTGAAGAAGATACTTGCAAAAAGGATTGAATACTTTATAAGTGTTCATGACATGATCTGGCGGAGCTTAGCTACAGCAGTGAAGAAGGGTTATGGTGCAAGGATTTAAGATCAATTGGTATTTATGGAATCCACAAGTATTTAATTGATTATCCTTGAAAGTCAAGATTGAGGATGGTCTGTCAGATGTTTTAACATCTCTCCATCAGAGGTTTGGAGAATCATGGGAGGGGTTCTGCATTCGCTCAAAATCCTCCTAGGTGTTGACCTGGGATTATTGGCTTATCATCTATTTCTTGGAAAGTATTGTGAATGACTTGTCCAGATGGTGATGTTGTTGAAGATGGAGATGGAAGACTATGAAGACATCATAATCTTGATGGTTACAGCTTGGATCAGTTTATTTCTGATCTAGGTGCTTTAGAGCATAATGTTTTCTCTGGTTGTGAAGGTCGAGGATAAGTGGCAGTTATCTCTGGCTTTCTACTGACGGCTCTACTATGGGAAGTGGCATTCTTTGGTATTGCTATGGGGTAGTCTTGGACTACTTATTTTCTAAAGATTTAGATGTGGTAGGTTTGAAGTCTTTGGAGTTTCGAAGCAGAATGAAGGTTGTCTACTCAAAACTTGGTTGTTGAATCAAGTCTGTGAGAGCATGGAAATCTGTTTCTGCAAAGGGAGGAGGTTCTTCTAAGTGGCAGAAGGAAGAGCTGAATTCAACAGTTGGATGTCATAATGTTTGGACATCTAACTTGACATCAAAAGTCTCAGCTGGTGATGTGGCACATCAACTTAAGATAAGGTGATCTACAGGAGAGTGGGAGTGTTGGATTCTTCAAAAAGGTCTATCTCATGCAGTTTGCGAGAGCTGTGGATGAGAAGATGTTACATGACTAAGAGGCTTGGTGGATCCAAGATGTCTTACTATAGGGCAAGTAGTTCATGTGACTTAAAGATCTGATTTCATTAGTAGATCAGGGTATCTTGTGGGAATTCTGAATATGAGTGAGGTCAATCAAAAGGTGGCATTTGATTGGTTTCATAAAGTGCGTTCAAGCAGGATGCTTGAAACTGATTGCTCTTGTGTACAAGAGTAGTTAGTTGAATTTGTTTGAAGGTTCTGGTTCTCTGGGAGCTTGTGGCAAAAGTTATGGGTTGATAATGGAAGCATACCTTCTTTGGTGGTTAAGAGTTTATTTCTCTCTGGGTTTCTGAAGTCTTCTTTGTTCAAGCTGGTGATGCAGTGTTGTGTGAAGATCTTTAGTGTGGATTACTATGCTGATAGTAAGTCCAGTTGTAGAGCATATCAAGAACCATGGTGTGTGGTGTCTGTGATGTGTGGAAGATGTCCTAACTGATGTTAGAACATCCTTGGGTTAGTTATCCTTGGTGAAGGATTTCAGGTTCTGTGATGAACTGATTACTTGCATCGTGTCCAAGAAGTATCTACATGATCATCCGGGAGAATGATGGAGTAGAAGGGTTCCTTGGAAGGAGGATGTAAGTGTTTGTGAATACTGAAGTGAATCATGTGTTGATTGCATGGAAGTTTGGTTCCTGAATGCGTTCAGAAGTAGAGATTCACCATAAATTAGAAGTATTCCAAATTATCATACGAGAGAATGATAGGAATGACTGTCTTGGATTGCGGGGTGTTTATCTTTAATGCTGGCCTGGTGAGGTCAGTGGAAAATCTTGCATACGGCATTGGAGCACTTGGAGCAAGTCATGCTAGTAGTGGATCAGTTTAGCAGCTGTGAAGTTCTGGAGTATGCATACGATAACTGACATCGTTATAACAAACTAAGGGGCCATGTGCGTCTCTTTGAGGAATGTGAAGCCTTCTGATTCAATTAGTTTGTGCCTCAAGCAGCTGGAGGTCTATACATGAGAATTCAAGAGGAGTTCGTGTGGTGTGTAGATGGTTGCAGGATGAGGGGGATCAATGGGACTTTGATCTTAAGCCAAGAGTTTGTTATGGTTGGTATACACTTCCTCACTGGTAGCATGATGGTGAATATGTGTGAGTGATTATTGTTTCTTTTCAGAGGGAACAATAAGAGAGTTAATGGTTGCGTTTAGCAGGTGTGTTGAACAAAGGGTGTGCTCTTGAAGACATGAAGATGCGTCTTATATTTTCCAGTCATTAGCTTGGGTGTTCTGTGGAGGAGCACCAGTTACCTTAGTCAGGGGGAGATGTCTCTTGATCTAAGATGAAGTTCCATTTTGCATTTGTGCGTCAAGCAAACTGAGATGTCAAGATGGCTTGGCATTATTGTTAAAGTTCCAGTTTGCATTTGTGCGTCAAGCAAACTGAGATGTCAAGAAGGCTTGAATTATTGTTAAAGTTCCAGTTTGCATTTGTGCGTCAAGCAAACAAATATGTCAAGATTGCTTGACATTATTGTTGAAGTTCCAGTTTGCATTTGTGCGTCAAGCAAATTGAGATATCAAGGAGGATGTCTTGACATTAGAGTATTGTTGCAAGTTGTGGGAAACTTGGCAATGCATATTTAAATGGTTCTTATTGGATGCTTAAGAATCGTTGACTGAGTCGGGGAAAATTTATTTTTCTCTTGCAGACTGGGATCATATATTTGTGAAGAAGTCTCTGTATGATCAAATCAGAAGAAGAATCCTGGAAGAATAGACAATGTCAGACATGATGTCAGGACATTGTTGTAAGACATGTCTAGATGGAAGGGGTTCCTTGGTCGGTGTTCATAAAAGAAGGAACAGTCAACAGTCTTAGACGGTGGGGATTTAGTGAAGTGAGTTTCCTTGGTTAATGGATCTTTGAATTGACCAGAGTTATTTTCTGCTGTTCGTTACTCCCTAAGGAACTTGCCTGGCTATAAATAAGACCGTATCGACTTATCCTAGTCTCATTCTTCTTGTTTAGTGATCGATGGAATTCTTCAAACTCTGGGTATGTTGTATCTGGGTTTGGGGTTGTCTTGGTCACTTTTGCCAAGTTTTGGCTAAAAGGGGGGAGAAGAAGAAACAAAGTCTTTCTTTTGTTGTTGCTTTCTGAGTACATTATTGCAGGTGCAGGTGCTCTGCAAGAATGCTGGATAAGATGCTCTAACATCTTAACTTGTCTCTTTTGTGGTTCTTTTGTGTCTTGTGATCTGAGTTGAAAAACAGGTTGTGACTTATTATCTGAGTTACATATTCTATGTACTCCATGTCACGACTGTTTAATCTCTTTCTAGAATTCAGGAAGAAGATATCAGAAGGGTAACTCTCAAGATGAAAGGACTCAAGGACCTTTGTCAACCTCGCTCATCCAGCACAGAAGGGAATGTTTTAGCCAAAATTTGTCAAAAGGGGGAGATTGAAAACTCCTGTGGTTTGACGAAATTTTGGTAAAACATGATTATGATAAAGATGAAGAAATCTGCTCAAGATTAAATATGTCGACAAAGATGTTCTAACATCTTACTAATACAGCAGGTTTAATTTCTTAACAAATCTGTCAAAAGATTTGGTGCAAATTTGCAGAGTAGATAAAGGATCAAAGATTGAAATCCCAAAACAACAGAAGACTATATAAGGAGACTCAGACCTAGGTTTAGTGGGGACTGTACATTTTGTATCACTTGTAACATTGTAACCTAGTTCCTTTGTGTTGAATAAGGGTTTAGGGTTTGAGAGTCGTTGGCTCTCTTAGGAGTTGTAAGTCTCCACTCTGTATTATGGGATGCAGGGTGGAAGGCATAGGTACAGGGACACAACCAGAAACCTATAGGTAATGGTTGTTGTGTTGTTCTTGGACGAAGCTTTGAAGCAAGTCCAAGATAACTTGAAGGTTAAGAAACCGTGACAGGTTCTGAATTGGCAGAAGACAGAGATATCACAGGTTGTGATTAGGATGTGAGTGGTGTATCTCATATCAAGGTTGTAAATCATGGAGTTTAGCCTTGGTAAAGATGTTCATGGGGTAGATGTTAGGTATAAAGCTGTAAACAGAGGAGTTTAGTTTTGTAACAGTTCTACAGATAGTGAAGTCTTCATCCTGGATTGCTATCCCCCAGATGTAGGTGAATTGCACCGAACTGGGTTAACAATTACTGTCTTATTTAACATTCTGCAATTTACAGTTTTGTTAATGTTCTTGACTGATATGTTGGATCAGATGTCGTGACATCTGAGAGTGTGCAGTTCTGATATTCAAGGTATCAGTCTGCAGTTGCGCCTTCTAGTTTAAAAGATTATATAGCACAATGTCTTGACATGTGTTAGGACATCTTCTGTCTGCATAGGCCAGAATTTCACTTACTACAAAAAGATGTCTGCGTATTCAGAAGACGAGAAACTGCTGATGCATTTTTTCTAGGACAACCTATCTGGGGCATCCTTGGAGTGGTATATGCAGCTTGAGAGAATTCGTATTTGTAACTGGCGCGAGTTGATCGAAGCGTTTGTCAAGCATTATCAGTACAATACAGACATGGCTCCTAATAGAATGCAGTTGCAGAACCTGTCCTAAAAGAATAATGAGAGTTTTAAAGAGTACGCCTAGAGGTGGTGTGAACTGGCTGCCAGGGCACAACCTCCCATGGTCTAGAGGGAGATGGTTGATATGTTTGTGACTGGCCTTCCAGGGCCTTATTATGACAGATTGGTAAGTTGTATGTCTGGTGGATTTTCTGATTTGGTTCTGGTCGGTGAGAAGGTTGAGAGTGGAATCAATATTAGGAAGATACAGACTAATGACGGGACCTCGACTGGAGGAGGAAAGAAACCGTATGTTGGGAACTATAAGAAGAAGGAAGGAGATACAAATTCTGTTTCGTCCTATCGGGGTAAAGGAAAAGCTCGTCAGAAGTTTAATCAACATGTTACTTCCGTGACTATTCCGGCAGCACCTCAGCAACAGACAACACCTCAACAATAGAGAAATGCTCCTGGCCAGTATCAAAAAAGGCAGCCTAATCAGTACCAGAACAGACAGAGGAATACTGAATGGCACTTTGATCCACCGCCTATGCCTTACGCCTAGTTGTTGTAACACCTGCTGCAGCTACGATTAGTTGAGTTCCATACCCTAGCCCCACCTACTGGGAAGCTACCACTGGGCTATGATGTTAATGCGCACTGTGATTTCCACTCTGGTTCCCCGGGGCACACAATTGAAAGATGTAGGGCTTTTCACAACAAAGTACGGGACCTGGTGGATTCAAAGGCTATAAACTTCACCAATGATGCACCGAATGCCATTCAGAACCCGATGCCAAAACATGGCGGGCCGATAGTCAATGATGTGGAAGAGGGAGAACAGTTGAATTTGGTATTGGATGTAAGTAAGTTGAAGGCTCCATTGTCAGTCGTTAAGGCAAGATTGTTGAAAGGAGGGGTTTTTCCTGGGTGTACAGATAGCTGTTCGGGATGTTTACTGTAACCTGAGGGTTGTGTTTTGTTGAAATCAGGTATTGAGAGTTTAATCAATGAAGGGCAGTTACAGTTTGACCGAATTGATAATCAGAGGAAAGATGTTGTTGAAAATGATGATGTTGCCACAATTTCCATTCCTTACAGGACCATCAATATATCAGCACCGTCGAGACCAGCATCAGTCATCATCACTGTTCCCGGACCGGTTCCCTATGAAAGTACCAAAGCCATTCCATGGACATATGGGGATGAGGTGTTCTGTAATGGGGAGAAGCAAGAACTGGTAGGGTCGTCAGTGGGGAGTACGGAGATTGAAAATACCGTTGAAGCATGAGCTATCACAAGAAGTGGTAGGGTTTTTTCTCCAACCAATGATCAAGTGGGTAGCTAAAAGCAAGATAAAGGAAAACAAGTAGTGGATGATTCTGCAAAAAGACCGGGTACGAATGATTCAATGTCAAAACAGGTTGATAAATCTTTCTCAGAGGATGTTGAAGAGTTTATGAGGTTGATTAGAAAAAGTGACAACAAGATAGTTGATCAGCTCAACCAAACACCATCAAAGATTTCTATTCTCTCCTTATTGTTGTGTTCAGAGGCGCATATAAATGCTTTGTTAAAAGTTTTGAATACAGCATATGTACCGCAGGAGATATCTGTCAATCAGTTGGAAGGGGTAGTGGCACATGTGAATGTGGGAAACGGGTTGGGCTTTACGGATTTGGATTTGACTCCGGCAGGGAGGAATCATAATAATACCTTACACATCTCCTTGGAATGCAGAGGCTCTCTAATGTCTCATGTGTTGGTTGATACGAGATCTTCGTTGAATGTGTTTCCAAAGAAAGGATTGATGAAATTGGACACGCGCGGTTTGATTTACACACCGAGTGATTTGGTGGTGCGAGCCTTTGATGGCTCGAAGAGGTTTGTATTTGGAGAAATTGTGTTACTAATCAAAGTGGGGCCAGAAATTTTCAACACAAATTTTTATATCATGGACATCCAGCCCGCGTACAATTGTCTGTTGGGTCGCCCATGGATTCATGGTGCTGGGGCGGTGACATCCACGTTGCACCAAAAGTTGAAATACATGGTGGATAGGCATGTGGTGACAGTTTGTGCTGAAGAAGAGATAATGGTAAGTCACTTATCAACGTTCAAATATGTGGAGGTAGATGGGGAGATACATGAGACTTTGTGCCAGGCTTTTGAAGCTGTAAAGATTCCTGAGGAACCTCTGGTGGAGGTTAACCAGCCTGAAGTTTAATGTCCTCGTTTAAATATGCCCGTGCGGTGGTTGAAGCCGGCAACTCCTAAAAGTGGGGCCAAGTGATTGATGTACATATGAAGAGAGATACTTATGGGTTAGGGTACAAGCCTCCCAAAAGGTTTCAAGAGCCTCCCAAGTATGATGGTTCAGTTCAATTCACAAGTGCTGGGGTTTTCTTTAACCGGATCAATGCAATTGAGGATGAGGCTGACAGTGACTGCGATATGGACATGTGGATCCGTCCTTGCATCCCGGGTCAGAGTTTATGCAACTGGTCTTCCGAGGAAGTCATCCAAGTGACCAGCAAAGAGTAATTTCTTTTGTTTTCCGCTTATGTTAAGTCCTACGTTCTAACCAAGATGTAGTGATGCTTTTCTGTAGGGCTTTGATGTTTTACTTCCAATTCCATCATTAATAAAGGACGTTTTTGCATTCAAATGTTTTGATCCCTGTTTTTCTTTTTTTACTTTTTGCATTTACTTAAAGTAAAATGGCAATGTGTTTTTGTTTGTTGCATTCATAATAAACATAAAACATCAATCATGTAGGTTTATTCATTCAGACTCCACCGATAATGATTTAGCTATGGCTCGATATGACTTCGACAATCCCATCTATCAGGCTGAAGAAGAGGCTGATGAAGATTGTGACTTAGCGGAAGAATTGGCCAAACTACTGAAATAGGAAGAACGAATTATTCTACTTCATCAGGAGGACATCAAGACTGTTAATCTGGGCACCGAGGACATAAGAAAGGAAGTAAGAATTGGGGCTTCTTTGGAAGACACTGTTAAGGGAAGATTGATTGAGATGCTTCGAGAGTTTGTGGATATCTTCACATGGTCTTACCAAGACATGCCTGGGCTTGACACAGACATTGTTGTACACCGGTTGTCGCTCAAAGAGGGTTGTACTCCGGTTAAGCAGAAACTAAGAAGGACAAAATCGGACATGGCTGTCAAAATCAAAGAAGAGGTTCAGAAACAGTTAGACGCTGGTTTTCTTGCTGTGACAAATTATCCTCTGTGGGTTGCTAATATTGTTCCTGTACCAAAGAAGGATGGAAAGGTCAGGATGTGTGTTAATTATAGATATTTGAATAGAGCAAGCTCGAAAGACGATTTCCCGCTCCCTCACATTGACGTGTTAGTGGATAACACCGCTCAGTACTCCGTATTTTCCTTCATGGATGGCTTCTATGGGTATAACCAAATCAAAATGGCCCAGAGGACATGGAGAAGACAACGTTCATAAAACCGTGGGGAATATTTTGCTATAAGGTAATGCCCTTTGGATTGAAGAATGCTGGGGCAACCTATCAGCGGGCAATGGTGACTCTCTTTCATGATATGATTCACAAAGAGATTGCAGTCTATGTTGATGACATGATTGTGAAGTCATAAACGGAGGAAGAACATCTGGTGAATCTTCAAAAGCTGTTTGAAAGGTTGAGGAAGTTCAGACTGAGGTTGAATCCGAACAAATGCACCTTCGGGGTGAGATCTGGAAAGTTGCGGGGATTCATTGTTAGAGAAAGGGGTATCGAGGTTGATCATGCTAAAGTAAAAGCCATACAAGAAATGCCTGAGCCGAGAATAGAAAAAGAGGTATGTGGTTTCTTAGGGAGGTTAAACTACATTGCTAGATTCATCTCTCATCTCACAGCCACATGTGAACCAATATTCAAATTATTAAGAAAAGATCAAGAGGTCAGGTGGAATGAAAATTGTCAAAAGGAGTTTGAAAAAAATAAAAGAATATTTGCAGGAGCCTCCGATCCTCATACCGCCAGTGCCAGGGAGACCGTTGATTATGTATCTTACAATTCTTGAGAATTCAATGGGTTGTGTGCTCGGTCAACACGATGAGATAGGTAGGAAAGAGCATGCCATCTACTACCTGAGTAAAAAGTTCACTGATTGTGAGTCAAGGTACTCTATGTTGGAAAAAACATGTTATGCACTCGCTTGGGCAGCTAAGCGTTTGAGGCAGTATATGTTAAACCACACAACCCTGTTGATTTCGAAGATGGATCCGATTAAGTATGTGTTTGAGAAGCAAGCACTTTCTGGGAGAAAGCTCGTTGGCAGATGGTTTTGACAGAATACGATATTCAGTATGTTTCCCAAAAGGCCATTAAGGGAAGTATTCTATCAGAATATCTTGCTCAACAACCAATCGAGGATCATCAACTGATGCAGTTTGAATTTCTGGACAAGCATATCATGTTTCTGAAGATGAAAGATTGTGATGAGCCTTTGCCTGACGAAGGACCTGAAGTTGGATCTCAGTGGAGTCTAGTTTTTGATGGGGCTGTCAATTTATATGGTAACGCAATCGGGGTAATCATTATAACTCCAAAGGGTTCTCATATACCTTTCACTGCCCAATTAGCGTTCATATGCACCAACAATGAGGCAGAGTATGAAGCATGCATCATGGGGTTAGAAGAAGCTATTGATTTAAGAATTAAGAACCTCGATGTGTATGGTGATTCTGCGTTGGTAATTAATCAGATCAAAGGAGAATGGGAGACTCGTCAGGTAAATTTGGTACATTATAAGAACTATGCCAGAAGGTTGTTGTCGTTCTTTGATAGGGTGGATATTCATCGTGTATCCTGAACTGAGAATCAGATGGCTGATGTGTTGGTAACATTGGAATCCATGTTTAAGGTGAATCGGTGGAATGAAACACCATTGATCAGAATTATGCATCTTGACAGACCGACTTTTGTGTTTGCAGTTGAAGAGGTATCGAACGGCAAGCCGTGGTATTATGACATCAAATGTTTCCTCAAAAGACAAGAGTACCCAAGTGGGGCATCCGCCAAGGATAAGATAACTCTGAGGAGGTTAGCAGGTAATTTCTTTCTGAATGAAGAAGACGTGTTGTACAAGAGGAACTTCGACATAGTCTTGCTACGTTGTGTTGATGAACACGAGGCAGGCCTCTTGATGGAAGAGGTTCGTGAAGGTTCTTTCGGTACCCATGCCAATGGGCATGCTATGGCTAGAAAGTTGCTGAGAGCAGGGTATTACTGGATGACTATGGAGTCAGATTGTTTCAAATACGCCAGGAAATGCCATAAAAGCTAGATTTATGCTGATAAGGTGCACGTACCGCCTACTCATTTGAATGTATTATCGTCTCCTTGGCCCTTCGCCATGTGGGGCATTGATATGATTGGAAAGATTGAGCCGACTGCTTCCAATAGGCATCGTTTCATTTTGTTTGCCATTGATTATTTCACGAAGCGGGTGGAAGCAGCCTTGTATGCCAACATCACCAAACAAGTGGTAGCCTGGTTTATAAAGAAGGACATCATCTGTCGTTACGGGGTCCCAGAGAGAATCATTACTGATAATGGTTCGAATTTGAACAATAAGATGATGAAGGAGCTAGGTCAGAGCTTTAAAATTGAACATCACAATTCTTCTCCATACCGTCCGAAGATGAATGGTGCTGTTGAGGCAGAAAATAAGAATATCAAGAAGATTATGCTGAAAATGGTGGTAACATATAAGGATTGGCATGAGATGTTGCCTTTTACTTTGCACGATTATCGTACTTCGGTGCGTATATCAACCGGAGCAACTCCTTTCTCACTGGTGTATAGTATGGAAGCAGTCCTACCATTAGAGGTTGAGATTCCTTCTCTGAGAAGTCTGGCAGATGTAAAGCTTGATGAGGCTGAATGGGTACGTTCCAGGTTGAATCAGCTGAATCTTATTAAAAGGAAGAGATTGGCAGGCCATTGCACATGGCCGGTTATATCAAAGCAGGATGAAAAAGG
The DNA here is from genome assembly GCA_022829125.1 of Lathyrus tuberosus. Classification (NCBI taxonomy): domain Eukaryota; kingdom Viridiplantae; phylum Streptophyta; class Magnoliopsida; order Fabales; family Fabaceae; genus Lathyrus; species Lathyrus tuberosus. The sequence goes on along the minus strand of JALAZF010000044.1, from coordinate 6,490,321 downwards.
CCTTTGATCAAAAAGTACGTCCTCGGTGTTTTCGGACAGGCGAGTTAGTTTTGAAAAGGATCCTTCCTCCTCAGACAGATCACAGGGGCAAGTGGACTCCAAACTACAAGGGGTCATATGTAGTAAGAAAAGTTTTCTCTAGCGGAGCCTTGCTACTCTCGACTATGGATGGTGAAGATTTTACATCCCCTGTGAACGCAGACATAGTCAAAAAATACTTCGCATAAAAAGAGACCCGCTGGATATAAAAAGAAAAGTCCAGGCAAAAAAGGGCATCCCGGCGAACCATAAAAAGAGAAGGTTTGGGAAAAAAATAGGGATAAAAAGAGAAAAAGAAAAAAGAATAAACCCGCAAAGTTGAAAACCTAAAAAGGCAACTTTGGCAAAAATGGGTATCCCGGTGGATCGAAAACCCGAAAGGGCGATCCAGGCAAAAGTTAGGGATTTGAAAGTGAGAGGCTGTGATCTGCGTTTAATCTGTGAGTACTTCTAACACTTGGGAATTTCGAAGGAAAAGAATCAGTCCAGTTAGTCTTTTCGAATGTCAAAGTATATATGGATAAACAAGACATATGGGTCATAGCTGAACCGAAGCATGGTGGATATTTGTTCCCACATTGCCGACATATGTATTTTCTTTTCATTTTTGTACAATTACCTCTTTTCAGGAATTGCTTCCAATTGTAAATGCCTATTCACATTCCAATTCATTCAATAAATTTGCATTTCACTCAAAGAGCTTTCCATTTCTGTTTTTACTTTTTACTCTTTTGTTTGCAAAAACGTCCGATATTTTTGATAAACATTGCATGTGAAAAGGTTAAGCTGTGCGGAGCATAGCAGAAAATAATGGGAATTGCTTAAGCAATGGATACTATGGATGGTAACTGAGGTAGCCATTTTACATACATACATTATTGTTTTACATGGTAACAGGATCGTTTCTCCCCAATAGAGTTTCTCTCCCTAGCATTGAAATTTCATCATCCTCAGCAAGAGTATACTCTCCCCAGCAAAAGTGCAGAGGGTTGTTTCCCCAACCGGAGTCGTGGTCGATTTATTATTCCCCAGCAAGCATTCAGAAGTGGATGGCCCCAGGGTGGATGTTGTTGTATCTCCAGCAGAAGACTTGTTTGATATCTTCCCCAGACGAAGATGTTATCTTCCCCACAGAGTCAAGATGCTACTGTCCTCTTCAGATCAGGGAGTGTAATCTCGCTGACAACAGTATGTTTTATCCCCAGTAGGGTAAAGTCATTTCTCCAGCAGTAGGTTAAGTTCAATGAGACCCCCGGCAGGTTTGGTATTATTGACTTCTCTCCCCAAGCAGAGTTTAGTGTTAGTCCTCGCAATGGTTTGTTCAACGGTGGTTGACATCCCCAAGAGGTTTTAAGTCCAATTGTTATTGGCACTCTTTCGTGTCAAGATCTTTGGGTTCCAACTTCAGCAGTTGTCATTCTTGATTCCCCTAGCGGAAAAAGAGTATCAGGTTTTGGGTTCCATCTTCAGCAAAGGTTATTTGTAATCCCCAGCGTAGGGGAAGTTCTTTTTGGGTTTCATCTTCAACAGAGATGTCATACCCCAAATTTTGGCCACCAATATTTCCCAGCATTGTGCAAGTCATCATCACAATAAGGATGTACCTTCATGCCTCATAAATCTCCTCAAAGATGGTTGAACATTCACCACAATCAAGAATTAGGGTTTCAAGCCCTCTTAGAGCACTCAGACAAAGGATCAATCAAGAAATGACATGATCTTCAATTTTTCTAACCTCTCAAACACCTATAAAGGATCAATAGGACCCCCACATCAAGAATCAAGCACAAAGTTGCTACATTCCAAGTGGATCAAGCCTCAAGATCGCCAGTGTCACCAAATTAGGGTTTTAGTCGACTGAGGCCTCCAGATGAAAATTTTCATCTGGACATAAGCCAATGCTTCAAAGCACAACCCAAGATACTCCAAGGGACCTCATGGACCCAATCATCAAGTCAATTTAACCTCAGGGGATGCATTTACCAAAAAAATCAGGAATTAGGGTTTCTTGACCTATTTCACCCCTAAGTTGACTTTTGGGACAAAGCAGGAGCCAATACCTCAAGACATTATTTGAGGGCCTTAAATACACCATATTGATCCATTTTGAACAATGGATTAATCCAAGAAGCTTGATTCACAAGTTTCAATTTCATCTGGACCACAATTAGGGTTTTGAAGAAAAAGTCAACTGTACCTTTGATTTTTGACCAAGACATGCTCCTAAACCTTGGGACATGATTCAATACACCCTATAACACCTATGGAATCCGTCCATTAGGTTTGATCTAGGCCAAGGACTTCATTTCACAAAGGATCGCACAGTTTGGATTTCATCCGATAAAAAGTCAACTGTGCCCAAAATAAAGTTTGACTTTTTGGAATTTTTCACAAATATGGTTCCCCTAAATAAAAAATAATGTTAATGTGTGGTATTGATCATCATTCATTAAGAAAAATCAAGAAAAGCGAGGTTTCTTGCAAAAGGGGCAACCATAAGAAACCAAATTTTTTCTAAGTTATGGAACAAAAATGGTTTTGGTACCAACTTCTAAGGATCATAACTTGAGATTCAAACAACCATTTTGGGTGATCCAAAGCTGGATTTGTAGGTCTTGCTACACTCTACAAAAGCTTCAACTACCTCAGACTTCAATTCTTCATGGATTTTGAGTTAGGGGTTGATCAAAATGACAAAAACATGAAAATGACAATTTTTACAACACTTAGTGAAAATCTGCCTAAGTTACCAGCCTTGAACATCAATGTTCATGAGGTTTTTTCAGTTGGATCCCAATAGTTTTAGAATAAACTATGATCACACATGTTTTGTATCATACGAGGGCTTTCTAAAAAGCACAAGAGCCTCCCATAACTCAACCTGAGCAGGGAGATATGAATCCCTCAAAATCACCATTTCCAACTGTCCTAAGCAAGGCAGATTTTGTGCATTTGCTCGATTTGGAAAATTTGGACAACTCCAAGCCGTGTCATGCATTTGGACACATCTGAGGATAAAACAAAAGGAGAATTATCTGATCCCCAAGCCTCCAAAGTCCAAGAATCTACACTTAGCCATAACAAACCTAAAAAGGCTAAAAAGGTGCCAAGACTCCAATTTTGTTTCCAAGCATTCAATGGATACACCAAGGTGGCACGGACTGACACATTCCTAACTGAATGAGTCAAGAATCATCACTGAATCAAAGAACCATAGGCCTGTGCCCAAACCTCAAGTCAATGGCTATAGGAGACTAAAGATTCCCTTGGATCAACATTGGCCAAAGGCCTGTACCAGTTGCCATTCACTATTTCTTGCAAAACAAACTTGCTCTACTATAAATAGAGCTCATTTATGCTCAGTTTGAGTACACCAAAGCACTACAACTGATGTTTTCCTCAAAATCTCTCTCTTTAGGCCAAAATGCCTTCTTTTGCAAGTCATCTATGAGTTTTTGAGTTAGAGAGCAATTCCACCACAACTCATGATCCAAACACATCCAATATGTTATATCTAAGCTGTCCAAACACTCACTTGTGACCTGAAACACCAAAATTAAAATGTCAACCTCCAAAACCTCAAAACTTGACTTTTCTGCATTTTCAAGCCATGTCTTGATTCAGTCACTTCCAAAACCAAACAAAGCCTCAAACAAACTCCAAATATCATCCTCAAACTATTCCAAATGGTTCCCCTCATTTGGAACACCATTTGAGAGAGTTGCCATATTGGTCACTTTTGCCCCTTTTGCAAGAAAGAGCTAAAACTTGTTCCTGAGGATTCCAGCTGGTTTTGATCATCCTAAAAGCTTCTAAGGGATTAATCAAGAGTGTCCAAAGAATTGGATCACTTCTGGCACAAAGAACTTGACAGTTAGCACAAGAAGCTCCAAGAGGTAAGTGCATCACAACTTGAACTCTTTGAATTATGCATTCCTTTGATGTCCACTGATCATAAACATCTCATACATGTTGTATATGTTGTGTTTGAACCAATTTGTCATGTAATTCTTGCCTGTACCATGAGATAGCATAGAACAAATATAGACCTATTTTGAAACCACTATCGGGTTTTAAAATAGGGACACTTTCTAAAAATTCCTAAAGCACCATTGGATTCCTTGTGAAATTCTAGGTCAGATGCACCTAAATTTTGTCCCAATCCATGGAGAAACGAGAAAGTTAGAGGATTCACGTAAATTGCCAAAACTTGCCTTGCCTTGCCTTGGCAAGACCTGAAAACGTGGCACCCCTTATGTATTAATGGGGTGGTTTTGATACACGGATGTATCACCACCCCAGTGGTAGCGCGCATGTGTGTTTGTGTATGAGGTCGTGGGTTCAAACTCCACCCAGACCTTTTTTACTACCTCTCTCATTTTTGCTATTTTTCATCATTTTCATGTTTTTATTAATTAATTCAAAAATTAATTTCTCTCTCAATTTTAATTATTTTTTGTTGTTTCTTTTTTTGAAAATTCACAAAAATATTAAAATATTTTATTCCATGAAAATTTCACAAAAATATTATTTATTTCACATATTTGGTATTTTTGTAAAGAATTATATTTTATTTGTTTTTAAACATTAAAAAATATTTCTTTCTCTTGGTTTTACAAAATTCAAATGATTTTTAAATCATCCCATGAATGAAACATGATTTTCCAAATATAAATCCAAGATCACAACTTTTTTTTACATGTTTGATTATTTTAATTGAATTTTTATTCAATTAAAATAGTTTTTAAAACCAAAAATTAGGGTTTTGATCACTATCACCCTAACAAATCTTTTCAAAACACTTTGGGCCTCTTGATAGAGTGTAAGTTCTAGCCCTTTGTAAATAAAAACCTTTTCGGGCCTCAGTCATTGTATAAGTCCCACTGTGTTTTCAAAAACCTCGGCACGATCGCCGTTTTCAAACAAATCATATGGGCATACCCTTGTGTTGTAAGTCTAATTTCTTTTCTTTTTCAAACTTTTGGGCCTCTCCTTGAGTTGTAAGACCCTTCCCTTTGTACAGGAAACCTTTTCTGGGCCTCAGTCGTGGTATAAGTCCCGATACAAATTTCAAAACAACTGTACAATTACTATTTTTTGAATCTGGGCCTCTCCTTGAGTATAAGCCCCAATAATCTTTTCAAAAATAACTTCCCTTTGAGTTAGGCTCAAATTCGTAGTTGTTATCAAAACTTTCTTTAATTTCTTAAACAACTAACCATACAACTATTACAATGGAAGCTTGCTCGCCTCTAAGTTTTATCAGCTTTCATTTACTTGCTTTCCTATATATATAACTGTATTGCAGGAAGCTTGCTCACCTGTAAGTCCTTATTTCATATCCTTTTAAATACTTGTCATATATCAACTATATATATACTTGTATATCTGCTTAGAGTTTTCCCCGACAACTAACTCTAGAATTAGTTAAAGTCAGTTGGTTACTCTTAAATATAGTCAAAACTAGTTCCCCATAGGAATTCCAGATACAGTCTTACCTTCTCATGGGCTAAAACAATATGGAACAAAGAGAAAGGAATTATTCCCAGTAAAACTTTTCTCAGACTGTCACTATTAGAAATTGTCAAAGAAGTTCATTTCCCCAGAGAGGATTAATTCCGGTGAAACCTCTCTTGAATTTCTTCAAACCCTAGAACTGTTCACTAAAAGAAAAGATTATTCCCGGTGAAACTTTTCTTGAACTTTTCTTACGTTTGGGACCCACAGGTTTCCTAAAAGTATCCCCGTCTCCTCTTGGGCTTTGTACAAGGACCCTCCGGCTTCTTAGAAGTTCTAATGCCTTCTCTTGGGCTTAATACAAGGACCCTAAAGGCCTCTTAAAGGTATAGGACATAACTTAGTCATCCTTTGTTTGAGTATTCTTTCCAAAGGGTCAGAACCCTCAGATCAATTTAGGGTTGATTCTCATCCCTTAAAACACCAGCCTCCTCTTGGGCATCATACAAGGATAAACTTTCCATACCAGTAGACTTGGACAGTCTAATCCCCTCTTGGATCTCAAAGACATTCTCAAGTTCCCTACAAACACAGATAAAAACCTGGTCATTTAACCAATCTCTAGTAGAGTTAAAACCCTCACAGGATCTAAAACTCAGTTTTTTATCCTAAAAATTTCCCCAGCTTGGGTCATAACACTATCCCAAATCAGAACCTCAAGGCATTTGATACCTCAACTCTTCTGTAAATCCTCAGCAAGAGTTGATTCCCCATTTCGGACCTGCCTCTGGATCTCAATAATCCTCAGCAGAAGTCAGCCTCCTCTTAGGCTTTGTATAATGATATTTCTCCAGCTTGTTTAGCCTCAATCTTGGGCTTTGTACAAGACACCTAAAAAATCCCCAGCTGAGTCAGTTATCTTCTTTCGGCCTCAATCTTGGGCTTTGTACAAGGCACCCAAATAAAACACTCTCTTGTTGAGTCAATCCCTTTTTAGCCACAATCTTGGGCTTTGTACAAGACAGATAAAGATTTCTTTCCCACAAAGTCAGATTCTTTTCAGCCTCAGTCTTGGGTTTTGTACAAGACACCGTATAAATCTCTCTAACAGAGCCAATCTTCTTTTAGCCACAATCTTGGGCTTTGTACAAGACAGATAAAACCTCTCACCCGTAGAGTCATTCTCCCCTTTTAGCCTCAATCTTGGGCTTTGTACAAGACAGACAAAATATTCCCCCAGAAAAGTCTTTTCTAGCCTCTTCTTAGGATTTGTATAATGATATCCCCAAAAGAGTCAACTCTCTTTTTTACCTCAATCTTGGGCTTTGTACAAGACAGATAAACACTCTCTTGTTGAGTCAGTCTTTTCCAGCCTCCTCTTAGGCTTTGTATAAGGACTTCCCTAGTGAAGTCAATCAATCTCTTAGCTTCAACCTTGGGCTTTGATCAAGGCTCAGAAAAATCAACATCCCCTCAGAGGAAATCAAAATCTCTCTGTAGGAAGACATTTCTCTGTGTTATCACACATCAAAACAGACAAATCAAACAAACCCTAATCCCAGATAACTGCTATAAGTGGCACACTTGTGGATTCAAAAATCCAAGCTGCTGTCCATCTCTTATCCTGGTAAAACTTCCTCTTTCATCTAACTGCCGTAAGTGGTAAGCCTCTGGATTATTTACATCCACGCCACTGTCCCTCTCTTAGTATGAAGGATTCCTAAGGAAAAATGGCATTGCTCTACACTGAGTTAAAGTTTTCTCCTTCAGGACAAATCCCTTATAAAGGAAATTATGGCATTATTAGATTCACATATCCCAGTTAAAGCAATTCTCCTTTATAACCAGTCACCCAACAGTTGTTATAAACAGACGAGATGTCTCCCTTTAGAGATGACAAATTCTTTCTCAGTCAAACCTTTAGCTTCAATCTTGGGCTTTGAACAAGACACAAATAAACCTTTTAGCTTCAATCTTGGGCTTTGAACAAGACACCAAAACATCTTTTTCCTCCCATAGAATAGGAGGAACTACAATTGCTCTAATTTCCCTATTTCATTAAATGGGAATATGTAGGCATAAGATTGCGAAATCTTAGCGAGCATACCAATCAAAAACTCTAGGTCCAGTACCTTCACAATGATCAAAACTGAGGTCTAGTACCTCACCAAAATCATCGAAAACTCACTCTCTCTCTCAAACTTTTCCCAACCCATTTACAGATAAACACGATCAAGTACAAAGCAGAATCTAAAACTATCAACCTGTGGATAACCACATATAGGATGGGTAATTGAAAACTCCCCATTGTATAATCGGACCCCAAACTCCCCGAATCTCTTTCACTGTTTGTTCAGCTAAACATTCGCGTGCAAGGTTAGTTTTAGATAGCTTCCCTTTTCCTTCCAGCTTCACGGGATAAATAAGAAATCAGAAAGTAGCACCCCGCTCCTACCATTGCGGTGAGGAGAAACCCATTTGCGATAAGGTGGTCGTGTCACCGACAAAAATCGCACGCTACAGATAAATGGCGACTATGCTAGGGAGTCATTTCGTCTTTCTAAGATTAAGACTAGAATTCCTAAGAGGTCTAGGATGATATTTTTAGGAATCATAATATATATATATATATATATATATATATATATATATACTTCTTTTCCTACTTGATATCAGTGTTTATTTTTCTGCTAACGGGCGGTTTTACAGGGAGTGAATCCCGAATAAGCTGTCCCGGTAGACCATCAAATTAGTGGAGATACCCTTTGTGGATTCAATGCTTAACGACTCCATTGTGAAGGCAGATTATCCCAATGTGGTATCCATGAAACTGGGGATTTAGTAGATAGTAACCATGTGGCCATTTGGTAGTGCGGTAGCTATCGGAAATAGTTGACATACGATACTACACTCAATTAAGATTACCTTAGGATACTACAGCTCGCTCGGGTGAACCAGCTTGTTGTTGTTATCCCTATGGGGGTCAATGATTTTGGGAACTTTTAACCCGTTCTAACAGGTTCTAAAATTCACCAGAATACAACCTTTGAGGATGGGTAGAGCCATGACTACATGCTCGTGACGTTGTGTGCTGCATTCATGCATTCATCCAAAAAACTCTTAAACAAAGAAAAAAATCTTCTTTTCTCTTCTCTCTTTTTTTCAAACTAAACTAAAACAATGATTGCAAATATCAGAGAGAAAAAGATTGCGTTATGGATTTTGGTAGAAGGAAGACGCACAAGTACACCTTCAAGACTCCAAAACTAGAGGATTTAAAGGGGTTGGCAGGGATGATCGCCAACCCTGATGCTTTCAGAGCTAAGTACGGAGGACTGCTGTCTCTATTAAGGGTCCATGTAGTTGAAGGAATCATGTCTACGTTAATTCAGTTCTATAATCTGGTTTATCACTGTTTCACATTCCCAGATTATCAACTAGCACCAACACTGGAGGAGTACTCTCACCTGACTAATTTACCCATCACTGACCAAGCTCCCTTTTCTGGACTGGAAGAAATTCCAAAGGATCAAACTATTGCAAGAGTAATCTATTTGGACGAGTCAGAAGTCAGGACTCACATGACCACTAAGGAAGTAATCCAAGGTTTACCGGCCAAGTTTTTGGTAGAGAAAGCCCTATACTTTTCCAGTATAGGAAACATTACTGCTTTCGAAGATATCTTTGTTCTACTCACAAATGGGTTATTCCTTTTTCCTAGCATCGATAACTTCGTCGATACCAATGCCATTAAGATATTTCTGATTAGAAACCCCGTACCGACCTTACTCGCAGATGCTTATCATTCGGTACACTTAAGGAATTTGTACAGCGGAGGAATGATCACACGCTATGTACCCCTGCTATACAAATGGTTTACTTCCCATTTACCCAAGTCTGGTGCTTTTTGGGATCATAAGAGTACTCTACGTTGGTCACAGAGAATCATGTCTCTTACCAACTCTGACATAGATTGGTACAATCGAATCTATGACGGGATAAGGATCATTGTTAAATGTGGAAACTTCCCTAATGTACCCCTCATAGGAACTAAAGGAGGAATCAACTATCATCCGATTTTTGTTCGCCGTCAACTCAAATACCCGATAAGGCATATCCCACGTAATGTTCATCTGGAAGGTCTTTTCTTCAAGGAAGGAGAAAATGACAGGGCACTAAAGACAGAAATAGTGCATGCCTAGAAACATGTTCAAAGGAAAGGAAGAGAGTCTCTAGGAAAACCAGACTGTGTCTCTGTGGAACCTTATCTCCACTGGGTACCAACTAGGGCCCTCAAGCTGAGGATGCCTTACCCTCATCAAGAAGTTCTTCCGTTAATGGAATCTGTCCTTTATTTTATGTCTGATACGGAAAAACTCCAAGTCACTCTCAACAAAGTTCGACGGGAAAATAAATCTTGGTAGAACAAGTACCGCATTCTCAATGTAGAGTGTACCAAAATTCAGCAATTGTTAAAAGAAAAGGACGCTCTGATTAAGATATTAGAGCAACATGTTGTAGAAAATCAAAAAGACCAAAGAAATTTGCTCGCTCCTTTCACTTGGCAAAGGACCGGTCAAAGAAAAGGAAAATACCAGGACCAGCACCTGAGGCCTCCTCAGAGAGGACTCAGGATCCATAAGCTTAGACTTTTCCTTTTACAACACTTTGTAAAATACTGTATTTCCATTTCTGTAATCTTTCAAATTCAATAAAACGGGGTCTCTCCACTGTATGATATTTGCATTCTATTTGTTGAAGTTTCTTTTTTATTAAAGCAAAAACAAACAAAAAAATTAATATCATTGCATATCATTCATCATTCTCACATAACGCATTCTTCTTACCTTCGAATCTCACGTATGTGTCACGATTCTAGAGCCAAACTGTCTTATCCGTATAATACTCGAGCCAATTGAAAAAAATGGATGATCTCAAGGAAGAGAACAGAGAACTGAGAGAAGAAATCGACGCTCTGAAGGAAGATTTAAGAAAACTTCACAGTGACATGCAATCTCTGGCAGCAGCTCAGAGACAACAACAAAGGACTGTGATCTCAGAGATCACATCTACGCCCATAGTGGAGACGTATGATCCTCGGTACAACATGCCTAAAGATCGTCCCTGGGGCATGCCTATCAACTTTATCCCTGAAGGATATATTATGCCGGTCATGGAAGACTCGTAAACTGCAGCAGGAACCGTTGGGCCTGAAGGTTACAAACTTTGGGAAGGCAAGGATGAAAGAGCCATGACAGTAACTCCTGAAGGTTACAAACTTCGGGACAGGGAAGCACCAAAAGTCACCGCCGTAATGACTATGCCACAACCCGTGGTACACACTGTCCCAGAAGGACATATTCCACAAGTAATCTCTGATGGAAATGAAGATATGTAAGACAGAATGAATGAGTTCCAGAAATAATTCTTGGAGATGCATAAGGAACTGCATGCCATGCGTGGCCAGGATTTATTTGGAAAGGATGCCACAGACCTTTGTCTGGTCCCTAATGTGAAAATCCCGCACAAATTCAAGGTGTCTGACTTTGAAAAATGCAAGGGCAACTCTTGCCTTCAAAGTCATTTGGTGATGTACGCTTGAAAGATGTCAACTCAGACAAAGATTCAACAACTACTGGTCCATTATTTCCAAGACAGTTTAACCGGTGCCACACTCAAATGGTACATGGGTTTAAACCGCACCAAGATCGTCACTTTCAGAGATCTTGGCGCTGCCTTCGTTCAGCAATATAAGTATAACCTGGACATGGCACCGAACAGAGATTAACTCAGAGCAATGTCGCGGAAGGACAAGGAAACCTTTAAGGAATATGCTCAGAGATGGCGTGAAATTGCCGCCCAGATTTGTCCCCCTCTTGAGGAAAAAGAGATGACAAAAATATTTTTGAAAACCTTAAGCTCATTCTATTACGATCGAATGGTCGCCAGTGCGCCCAGCGACTTCACTGAAATGGTGAACATGGGGGAACGACTTGAAGAAGCAGTCCGAGAAGGACGTCTGGCCAAAGATACATGACCATTAACCAGTACCAAAAGATACGGTAGTGCTTTCCCTAAGAAAAAAGAGTAAGATATTGGTAATATCTCTCTCGGAAAGCAAAGGCGAAGGTATCAACCAGTAGCAGCAGTAACTCCCGCTATCAACCCTGCGCCTATTCCAACGTATCAACCTCAGGTTGCTCAGAGCCAACCAAATCAACAACGGTATCAGCAAAGGACACAACAGCCTCTTCAGCAGGCTCGTCCATAGTACAACAACAACAACCGTACAACATGACCACCAGGGTTTGACCCTATACCGATGTTGTACGCATAACTATTTCCGCTACTACTGGTCAAAGGGCACGTCCAAACCAGGCCTCCTCTTACAGTACCAGAAAATCTGCCTTTTTGGTTCAAAGCGGATCAAACATGCCCTTACCATCAAGGAGGACCGGGGCATAACATAGAAAATTGTCTCACCTTCAAGTCTGATGTATAGAAGCTTGTCAGGAATGGGGTATTATCCTTTAAGGATACAAATCCAAATGTTCAGACGAACCCGTTACCTCAACATGAAATGACTGCCGTAAATTTGATAGAGGAAGAATCTAACCACAGCTATTAAATTCACGATGTACTACAATTGGGAACCAATCTAGTGAAAATGCATTGTAGACAGAGCGGGTACGATCATGTATCGTCTCACAATTATCACCAGTGTGACATCTGCTCAAAGAATAATCAAGGATGTTCTGTAGTGCAATCAACTCTATAAGAACAGATGGATCTCGGATGGATCCAAGATCACCGAATCTGTGAGGTCTATATGGCTCACGTAAATCCCAACATTGTTCAGAACCACAACATTCTGGCGATGAATGTCAACTTGGTGGCAATGCACTCAAGGAAAAGTCAATACCATGATCTGCCACGGCATGATTACAATTCCTGCCCGATCTTCTCAATAAACAATCAGGGATGCTCTTTTGTACAAGAGGCTCTCCAGGGTCAGATGGATATCGGATGGATTCAGGACTACCGTGATAGAAGTCATTATCAAGTTAATAGGATTCAAATCTTTGATATTTGCTTGATGAATACCAGTCTGGTAGAATTATATGCTAAACAGGCCAGGCTCGGTTTTCTGGCTTCACATGATTATCCGAACTATAAAGTGTGTCATGAAGACGACCAAGGACGTGCACTTGTCCAAATAACACTTCAACACTTGTTGGACCACTGGTGGCTTCCAATATACTTAGATGAAGACACACAAAAAGTCAGTATGACTAACGGGAGTCCTGATAGGCATCAAAGTCAGGATGTCTGCTCAATGGAAACTGATCTAGTAAATTTACACTGCATACAAAGCGGACGTAGTCGGGTGTCACCACATAATTATGAGCGTTGTAGAGGTTACTCAGAGAACAATCAAGGATGATACCTGGTATGGTCAGCTCTTCAAAATCAGTTGGACCGAAAAGAGATTCGACCATGTTCAAGTTCTGGTTCGATCAACGGGATACCCGACTATCTCCCTGATCAGGGCAAAGACGTTGTCATAATCTCCAATCACTAAATGACTAAAGACGTATGCGTCATAATCCCTCTACTCCATGAATCAAGAGTTCCTCTTAATAGTAGAAAGATTCTCAACCTCGAACCAATTGAGGCTGCCTACGATGGTCATAAAAATCAAAAGGCTCCTATGGTTATATATCTGCCAGGACCAATATCGTACCAATTCGATAAGGCTATCCCTTACAAGTACGGTGCAACAATAATCGAGAATGGAAAGGAAACTCCATTACCTTCCATCATAAACATTGTAGACATCAGTCGAGTAACACGGAGCGGTCGAATCTTCAACAGAGGAGTTGGAGAACCCACCAAGGAAAAGGAACCTTAAACAGAAGTTCCAAATCAACCAGTCGGTCAATCCAGTAAGCTCGACCTTTCAAAGAACAACGATGAGATGCTGAAGCTCATCCAAAAGAGTGAGTACAACATTGTAGACCAACTGTTGCAAACTCCTTCGAGAATCCTTGTGTTATCTCTCTTGCTCAGTTCCGAAGCTCACAGGGAAGCTCTACAAAAAGTCTTAGAGCAAGCCTTCATGGAACAAGATGTAACAATAAGACAGTTTGATAGCATTATTTCCAACATCACTTCCTGCAACAATTTAGGATTCAGTGATGAAGAACTGCCAGAAGAAAGCAAAAATCACAACATGGTGCTTAACATTACAGTCAACTGCCAGGACGATGCTTTAGCCAGCGTACTGGTAGATACCGGATGAGCTCTAAATGTTATGCCAAAATCAACTCTGATACAACTATCATTTCAAGGATCTCTGATGAGAGGCAGTGAGGTCATCGTCAAAGCCTTCGATGGATCTAGAAAAACAGTTATCGGTGAAGTCGACCTTTCCATAACTATCGGTCCTCACACTTTCCAAGTCACTTTCCAGGTCATGGACATCCGGGCAGCATACAGCTATTTATTAGGAAGACCTTGGATACACGAGGCTGGGGCAGTCACTTTGACACTTCACCAGAAGCTGAAGTTCGTCAAGAATGACAAGCTAGTCACAGTCTGTGGAGAGCAGGCCTTAATTGTAAGCAACTTATCATCATCATCCTGTGTAGAACCAGAAGAGGTTGTTGGAACCCAGTTCCAAGCACTTTCGGTGAGCAATGAAAATCAACCGAAAAAAGGAACGTCGATTTCCTCATACAAAGATGCTCTCGAAGTGATCAAGAGCAACAACATAAACGGATGGGGACAAGTCGTAATTCCTACTAATAACAAGACAAAGAAAGGTCTTGGTTTTTCTTCAACCTGTACCCAGACTGCTAATAACGATGAAAGTTTTCATCCTATTCAGAACTTCTTCCATAGTGGAGGTTTCCTTCACCTAGTGTCTCAAGAAGTACATACCATCAATGAGGGTGACTCCTCTGATACAGATGAAGAATGGAAGACCTATCACAACGAGGACAGTTATATGTCTCAGGAAGAAACGCATACGCTATTTTTTTATCCCATGCAGAGTCTGAGATATATACCAAGATTAGATGTCAAGATGATGTACGGATATTGTGATCCGAAAGGATGTAGTGCTCCGCCCAACTCATTAGAGGAGGATACTCTGATGAAATACAACTTCGACTATGACTATTATGATCCAATGGATGACTTGCCTATCTAGCAGCCGTACCCAGGAGACTTGGGACGAAAGAGTCAGCCTAACGATGCATATCAGCTGAGCATCATTGAAAAGAATACATGCGTCCCCACCACATCCTGGGATCATTACTCAGGGAATTCCAAAAATATCCAGCACAACGACGAATCTGCAAAGATTGTAGGACAAGAGTTCATCAACTATGCTTTTCCTGAGGTCAACGTCATCGAGAAAGATGACTCCTTCAGTTCCACGGAAGTATGGGACACTTTAGGACAACCGAGTGGTAAGTACGACTTCTTAGTCAAGTACACCGCTCCTGAAAGCTCTCGTATCAAGCTCGGAGACATCCAGCCAACTGGATGGGGAGATCTGCCTGAAAATGAGAACACTATGCAAGATACAACAAAAGAGTTCGTTTATGACAACTCTGCCTGGGAGGAAGACTTCAACGATCCTGCTCCGCCAGAAATCAGCGTCATTTCTGAGGACAAACCAAGAAAGAAGGTACCAGACTTTGTGATTCACCGAGGAGTCCGCCGCCAATGGGTTGTTGTCGATGTCCCAAAATTCGTCCATAAGTCTAAGTAATTGCCGTATTTGTTTTAACCTTTCACTCTGCCCAGGTGAAACAGATGTTTTTATAGGGCTCAATTTCTGTAAATGTCCCTCTTCGCTTAGCCCAAAGCGACAGAGTTCTATTTTATAGGGTTGTAGTTTCAAGAATCGAGTAAATCATAAATAAATAGACATCGTTCTGTAATTTTTGCATTTATTGTTGTTTCCACTTTTTGCTTTTTCAGAAAATGGTAATCCTAAAACAACCAAAAATAAAAACGAGTATTTTTCAAAAAATACACTGCACACACTCTTGCATTTCTCTCTATCTCTTCTAAAAATAAATCATCACGCCATGCAGATTGCTTGTTTTAAACCCCGTTGAAACATATGATCCAATGCCTTCTCCCAACTTTGAATTCCCGGTATTTGAGACCGAAGAAGAAGAAGACGAAGAAATTCCAGAAGATATCTCCCTATTACTCAGACAAGAGGAAAGGTCCATTGAACCTCACAAAGAGCCGTTGGAAACAATAAATTTAGGTTCAGAAGAAGAGAGAAATGAAGTTAAGGTTGGGGCTCTGCTCAGTCCGATTGTCAAAGAAAGTTTGATAAGACTTCTCAAAGAGTTTCCCGATGTATTTGCTTGGTCCTATAAGGACATGCCGGGGTTGGACACCAGCATCGTGGAACATCATCTACCGTTAAGATCAGAATGTCCACCGGTGAAATAAAGGCTGAGACGGACTCATCCAGACATGGCCATCAAAATCAAAGAGGAAATACATAAACAAATTGACGCGGGTTTCCTCGTCACCTCAGAATATCCTTAATGGTTAGCCAACATAGTATCAGTTCCGAAAAAGGACAGAAAAGTCAGAATGTGTGTAGACTACAGGGATCTGAACAAAGCCAGTCCAAAGGATGACTTTCCCTTACCACACATAGACATGCTGGTAGACAGTGCAGCAAAGTTTAAAGTATTCTCCTTCATGGATGGATTCTCGGGCTATAATCAAATCAAAATGGCGCCGGAAGACATGGAGAAAACTTCATTCATCACCCCATGGGGCACCTTTTATTACAAGGTAATGTCGTTCAGTTTAAATAACACCGGGGCAACCTATCAAAGGGCCATGACAACTCTGTTTCACGACATGATACACAAAGAAATAGAAGTGTATGGCGATGATATGATTGCCAAATCTAAAATAGAGGAGGAGCATGTGACCCACCTGTCAAAGTTATTCGAGCGCCTGAGAAAGTACAAACTCTGCTTGAATCTCAACAAATGCACATTCGGTGTCCGCTCAGGAAAACTGCTAGGGTTCATCGTCAACCAGAAAGGAATTGAGGTTGATCCTGACAAAGTCAAGGTCATTCATGAAATGCCTTCTCCATAGACTGAAAAACAAGTCAGAGGATTCCTGGGATATTTGAATTACATTTCCAGATTTATATTCCTCATAAACCAATTGACTATCAAGAATCAGTCGGGTTTGACTTCCCAGATGAAGATGTCATGTACTTGAAAATGAAAGATTGCAATGAACTGCTACCCAGTGAAGGGCCAGAACCAGGTTCCCAATGGGTACTAATCTTTGACAGAGCTGTCAACAATTATAGAAACAAAATTGGGGCAATCATCATAACACCTCAGGGTACCCACATTCCTTTCACTGCCAGACTAACATTCAAGTGTACAAACAATGAGGCCGAATACGAAGCTTGTATCATGGGACTCGAAGAAGCAATTGACTTAAGAATTAAGAACTTGGATGTGTATGAAGACTCAGCCCTGGTTATCAATCAGATCAAAGAAGATTGGAACACATACCAATCAGGACTGATTCCTTACAAAGATTATGCAAGAAGTTTGTTACCATTCTTCAACAGAATCAAGTTTCATCATATCCCTCGTGAAGAGAATCACATGCCTGATGCACTAGCCACTCTCTCTTCCATGATTAGTGTAGGTCAATGGAACGACATACCTATGATCGACATAATGCGCCTGGAAAGGCCCGCCTATATTTTCGCGATTGAAGCAATCATAGAAGACAAACCTTGGTATCATGATATCAAATGCTTCCTTCAAAAACAAGAGTACCCGCCTGGGGCATCAAGAAAAGACAGGAAAACCATCAGAAGATTGGCAGGCAACTTCTACCTGAGCGGTGATACACTCTATAAGAGAAACTTTGACATGGTCTTGCTCCGATGTGTAGACAGACCAGAAGAAAACATGTTGATAAAAGAAATTCACAAAGGTTCCTTTGGCACTTATGCTAACGGACACACAATGGTGAGAAAAATTCTGAGAGCATGGTACTCTTGGTTGACCATGGAATCCGATTACTACAAGTACATGAGGAGATGTCACAAGTGTCAGATATACTCATACAAAATCCACGTACCGCCAACGCATCTCAAATTTCTCTCTTCCCCATGGCCTTTTCCCATATGGAGAATCGACATGATTGGCATGATCGAACCCAAGGCTTCAAACGGACATCGGTTCATCCTGGTAGCCATTGGCTACTTCACCAAGTGGGTCAAAGTAGCGTCATACACCAATGTGACCCGACAAGTGGTGGTCCGATTTATAAAAAATAATCTCATCTGCCGTTATGGTGTTCCAAGCCAGATCATTACTGATAATGGATCCAACTTGAATAACAAGATTACGAAAGAGTTGTGTGCTGAGTTCAAGATCGAACACCATAACTCATCTCCCTACTGGCCTAAGATGATTGTAACCTATAAAGATTGGCACAAAATACTGCCCTTTGCTCTTCACGGTTACCGCACATCTATCCGCACTTCAACAGGGGCAACCCCTTTCTCTCTAGTATATGGCATGGAAGCAGTGCTCCCCATAGAAGTAGAGATCCTATCAATTCGGGTATTGGTGGAAGCTAAGCTAACGGAAGTCGAATGGTGTCAAAGTCGACACGATGAACTGAACCTAATAGAAGAAAAGCGAATAACGGCTCTGTACCATGGTCAGTTGTATCAGCAAAGAATGAAGAAAGCATTTGACAAAAAGGTCCGACCTAGCGTCTTCAGGAAAGTAGACCTTATGCTAAAAAAGATACAATCATTTCTCACAGATTCTTGGGGCAAATGGACTCCGAATTATGATGGCCCCTATGTGGTCAAGAAAGCCTTCTCAGGCGGCGCCTTGAGACTCGCAACCATGGATGGAGAAGAATTTGCCTACCCAACGAATGTTGACGTAGTCAAGAAATACTTTGCCTAAACAAAAAAAAAATGTCTCGGTGAATTGAAAACCCCGAAAGGGCGGTCCAGGCCAAAATTAGAGACATAAGCAAAAATCATCCCGATGGATTGGAAATCTCAAAGTACAATCCAGGCAAAAGTTAGGGATTCATGGCAAGTAACTACGTCTGACACGGTTAAACCCCCAGCGGTAACACTATTCGTCGACAAACTTCCTGTCAAGGTCATCTTCGACAGAAGCTCTGGATGTCCAGAATTCAAAGTTGATAGAAGGATAGCGGTCGTTGTGTTTCAATGTAGCCATTTTCCCTTAAATTACCATTTTCTAACTTTGTAAATACTCTATGGGATCACGCGGTTGGCTGATTTCCATTCTATTAATAAAATTTGAGCCCTAGTGCTTTTGTTTGCAATTCTTATTTGTTTTAGCTTTACAGATTGAAATTTTTAACATGATCAACGATTTTTGAAATAAAACAAAAATGAATTTACTTGTCAAAAATTTTCTGCTTTTAAAATAAAGATGGCAATTCTTTTGACTGTTGAACATCGAAAGAACACCGATTGCTTCTCCGAGGGTGGTTGAACCTCAAAGTGCAGAGTCAAAGTACTCCTTCTAAAACAGTACGCCTGAATGAAGGATCAACTATTTTAGAGACCATGTTTCATATGATATCCCCAACAGAGTTCGTACCTCTTAAGACTGATGAATAATTCTTTCTCCCCACAGGGACTACTTCTCCTAAGCAAGGCAGGATTTCTATTTTGGACATTGATACTTTTCATTCCCCGCAGTGGCCGAGTATCCATTCGTGTTCATCTATTAGTCTGTATGTCGCTTCAGTTTTGTCAGCATAAACATACATACATCATGCATTATTGATTCACATTCATATTCATATTGCATCACTATCATTCTAGTTGGTCTAGCTCCCAAGTGATAAAATCCTCTCAATCGAGTTGTCAGTCCTTTACTTGTTAGGAAATACAACACCTGAGCAGTTTTTCCCCAGTTTATTTCTGGATTGAAGACGGTCCTCGACCACTTTGATAACTTGAACCTTTGAGAAACAAGAAGACATTCGACAAACTTCACTCATTACTATTGAAGATGATGTTCTCGCTTTCCCAGATTAAGGAAAATCCCCAGAGAAAGCCTCGCAAATAAAGACTCTCAGCTACACATTGGTTTTTCTCTTCAGAAAGTCAATGTTAATGAAGTCATCAGCACCTCAAAATTGGATTACATCACATGGCATTCTCCGAGAAGATCTCAAAGAAAAGTATGATGTAATTTCCCCAATCAGGAAACAGCTTCTCAAGAGACTCGTTTTCCCCAGTAGAGTCAACAAATGGCGTCTCCAACAGAGAAGTTTGAACACCTCTACGACTCAGACAAATGGGTTCCCCAACAAGTTTGACATCAAAACTTTTTCCCATCAAATGGCATCTCCCTAGGAAAATTCAGCGAGAAGTTTGAGGAAAACTGCTACACATAACGTCCCTTGTCAAGGAAGGAACTTGAAAAAAAAACAAAAAAAAAAACAAAACTAAGACCAGTTCCGTGGCTGAAGACCAGGATCTAGGGGAAGTTTATTGACAAAAGAAACTAAGACCAGGTCCTTAGCTGAAAACCAGGATCGAGGGGAAGTTTATTTCAAAAACTGAGACCAGTTCCATGGGTAAAAACCAGGATCGAGGGGAAGTTTATTCCAGAAACTGAGACCAGTTCCGTGGCTGAAGACCAGGATCGAGGGGAGGTTTATTTCAAAAGAAACTGAGACCAGTTCCTTGGCTGAAGACCAGGATTGAGGGGAAGTTTCACCTTTTTCTAAGCACTATTGCTTAGCAAAAGAAGATGGGTGAGCAAACTGCCATTCATAACCACCATCAAAATTAAAGGTATTCCGATATTTAATCCTCTTGCACCCCGAATGCCCGAATACCTTCGCCATTCACACCTTCGGGTCCAAGAAGATTAAATAGGGGCATCTGTCATACCCCAAATTTTAACCACCAAGATTTCCCAGAATTGTACAAGTCATCATCACAATATGGATGTACTTTCATGCCTCATAAATCTCCTCAAAGATGGTTGAGCATTCACCGCAATCAAGAATTAGGGTTTCAAGCTCTCTTAGAGCACTTAGACAAAGGATCAATCAAGAAATGACATGATCTTCAACTTGTATAACCTCTCAAACACCTATAAAGGATCAAGAGGACTCCCACATCAAGAATCAAGCACAAAGTTGCAACATTCCAAGTGGATCAAGCCTCAAGATCGCCAGTGTCACCAAATTAGGGTTTTGGTCGACTGAGGCCTCCAGATGAAAATTTTCATCTGGGCATGAGCCAATGCTTCAAAGCACAACCCAAGATACTCTAAGGGACCTCATGGACCTAATCATCAAGTCAATTTAACCTCAGGGGATGCATTTACCAAAAAAATCAGGAATTAGGGTTTCTTGACCTAATTCACCCCTAAGTTGACTTTTGGGACAAAGCATGAGCCAAGACCTCAAGACATTATTTGAGGGTATCAAATACACCATATTGATCCATTTTCAACAATGGATTGATCCAAGAAGCCTGATTCACAAGTTTTAATTTCATCTGGACCACAATTAGGGTTTTGAAGAAAAAGTCAATTATACCTTTGACTTTTGACCAAGACATGCTCCCAAACCTTGGGACATGATTCAATACACCCTATAACACCTATGGAATCCATCCATTAGGTTTGATCTAGGTCAAGGACTTGATTTCACAAAGGATCGTACAGTTTGGATTTCATCCGATAAAAAGTCAACTGTGCCCAAAATCAAGTTTGACTTTTTGGAATTTTTCACAAATATGGTTCCCCTAAATCAAAAATAATGTTAATGTATGGTATTCATCATCATTATTTAAGAAAAATCATGAAAAGTGAGGTTTCTTGCAAAAGGGGTAACCATTAGAAACCAAAAATTTTCTAAGTTATGGAACAAAAATGGTTTTAGTACCAACTTCCAAGGATCATAACTTGAGATCCAAGCAACCATTTTGGGTGATCCAAAGCTGGATTTGTAGGTCTTGCTACACTCTACAAAAGCTTCAACTACCTTAGACTCCAATTCTTCATGTATTTTGAGTTAGGGATTGATTAAAATGACAAAAACATGAAAATGACACTTTTTCCAACACTTAGTGAAAATCTGCCTAAGTTACCAGCCTTGAACATCAATGTTCATGAGGTTTTTTCAGTTGGATCCCAATAGTTTCAGAACAAACTATGATCACACATATTTTGTATCATATGAGGGATTTCTAAAAAGCATAAGAGCCTCCCATAACTCAACCTGAGCAGGGAGATATGAATCCCTCAAAATCTCCATTTCCAACTGTCCTAAGCAAGGCAGATTTTGTGCATTTGCTCGATTTGGAAAATTTGGACAAATCCAAGCCTTGTCATCTATTTGGACACATCTGAGGATAAAACAAAAGGAGAATGATCTGATCCCCAAGCCTCCAAAGTCCAAGAATCTACACTTAGCCATAACAAACCTAAAAAGGCTAAAAAGGTGCCAAGACTCCAATTTTGTTTCCAAGCATTCAATGGATACACCAAGGTGGCATGGGCTGACACATTCCTAACTGAATGAGTCAAGAATTAGCACTGAATCAAAGAACCATAGGCCTGTGCCCTAACCTCAAGTCAATGGCTATAGGAGATTAAAGATTCCCTTATATCAACATTGGCCAAAGGCCTGTACCAGCTGCCAATCACTATTGCTTGCAAAACAAACTTGCTCTACTATAAATAGAGCTCATTTGTGCTCAGTTTGAGTACACCAAAGCACTACAACTGATGCTTTCCTCAAAATCTCTCTCTTTAGGCCAAAATGCCTTCTTTTGCAAGTCATCTCTGAGTTTTTGAGTTAGAGAGCAATTCCACCACAGCTCATGATCCAAACACATCCAATATGTTATATCTAAGCTTTCCAAACACTGACTTGTGACCTGAAACACCAAAATCAAAAAGTCAACCTTCAAAACCTCAAAATTTGACTTTTCTGCATTTTTCAAGCTATGTCTTTATTCAGTCACTTCCAAAACCAAACCAAGCCTCAAACACACTCCAAATATCATCCTCAAACTGTCCTAAATGGTTCCCCTCATCTGGAACACCATTTGAGAGAGTTACCATATTGGTCACTTTTGCCCCTTTTAAAAGAAAAAGCTAAAACTTGTTCCTGAGGATTCCAACTGGTTTTGATTATCCTAAAAGCTTCTAAGGGGTCAATCAAGAGTGTCCAAAGCATTGGATCACTTCTGGCACAAAGAACTTGACAGTTAGCACAAGAAGCTCCAAGAGGTAAGTGAATCACAACTTGAACTCTTTGAATTATGCATTCCTTTGATGTCCACTGATCATAAACATCTCATACATGTTGTATATGTTGTGTTTGAACCAATTTGTCATGTAATTCTTGCCTGTACCATGAGATAGCATAGGGAAACTTTCTGAAAATTCCAAAAGCACCATTGGATTCCTTGTGAAATTCTAGGTCAGATGCACCTAAATTTTGTCCCAATCCATGGAGAAATGTGAAAGTTAGAGGCTTCACGTAAATTGCCAAAACTTGCCTTGCCTTGCCTTGGGCAGGCCTGGAAACTTGGCACCCCTTATGTATTAATGGGGTGGTTTTGATACACGAATGTATCACCACTCCAGTGGTAGCGCGCATGTGTGTTTGTGTATGAGGTCGTGGGTTCAAACCCCACCCAGACCTTTTTTACTACCTCTCTCATTTTTGCTATTTTTCATCATTTTCATGTTTTTATTAATTGATTCAAAAATTAATTTCTCTCTCAATTTTAATTATTTTTTATTGTTTCTTTTTTTGAAAATTCACAAAAATATTAAAATATTTTATTCCATGAAAATTTCACAAAAATATTATTTATCTCACATATTTGGAATTTTTGTAAAGAATTATATTTTATTTGTTTTTAAACATTAAAAAATATTTCTTTCTCTTGGTTTTGCAAAATTCAAATGATTTTTAAATCATCCCATGAATGGAACATGATTTTTCAAATATAAATCCAAGATCATAACTTTTTTTCACATGTTTGATTATTTTAATTGAATTTTTATTCAATTAAAATACTTTTTAAAACAAAAAATTAGGGATTTGATCACTATCACCCAAACAAATATTTTCAAAACACTTTGGGCCTCTTGATAGAGTGTAAGTCCCACCCCTTTGTAAATAAAAACCTTTTTGGGCCTCAGTCATTGTATAAGTCTCACTGTGTTTTCAAAAACCTCGGCGCGATCGCCGTTTTCAAACAAATCATATGGGCCTACCCTTATGTTGTAAGTCCCATTTCTTTTCTTTTTCAAACTTTTGGGCCTCTCCTTGAGTTGTAAGACCCATCCCTTTGTACAAAAAACCTTTTCTGGGCCTCAGTCGTGGTATAAGTCCCGATACAATTTTCAAAACAACGGTATGATTACTATTTTTTTATCTGGGCCTCTCCTTGAGTATAAGCCCCAACAATCTTTTAAAAAACAACTTCCCTTTGATTTAGGCTCATATTCATAGTTGTTATCAAAAATTTCTTTAATTTCTTGAACAACTAACCATACCGTTGTTACAATGGAAGCTTGCTCGCCTGTAAGTTTTATCAGCTTTCATTTACTTGCTTTCCTATATATATAACTGTATTGCTAGAAGCTTGCTCACCTGTAAGTCGTTCTTTCATATCCTTTTAAATACTTGTCATATATCAACTATATATTTACTTGTATATCTGCTTAGAGTTTTCCCCGACAACTAAGTCTAGAATTAGGTAAAGCCAGTTGGTCACTCTTAAATACAGTCAAAACTAGTTCCCCATAGGAATTCCAGATACAGTCTTGCCTTCTCTTGGGCTTAAACAATATGGAACAAAGAGAAAGGCATTATTCCCGGTGAAACGTTTCTCAGACTGTCACTATTAGAAATTGTCAAAGAAGTTCATTTCCCCAGAGAGGATTAGTTCCCGGTGAAACCTTTCTTAAATTTCTTCAAACCCTAGAACTGTTCACTAAAAGAAAATATTATCCCCGGTGAAACTTTTCTTGAACTTTTCTTACGTTTGTGACCCACAGGCTTCCTAAAAGCATTCCCGTCTCCTCTTGGGCTTTGTACAAGGACCCTCCGGCTTCTTAGGAGTTCTAATGCCTTCTCTTGGGCTTAATACAAGGACCCTAAAGACCTCTTAAAGGTATAGGACAGAACTTAGTCATCCTTTGTTAGAGCAGTCTTTCCAAAGGGTCAGAACCCTCAGATCAATTTAGGGTTGATTCTCATCCCTTAAAACACCAACCTCCTCTTGGGCATCATACAAGGATAAACTTTCCATGCCAGTAGACTTGGACAGTCTAATCCCCTCTTGGATCTCAAATACATTCTCAACTTCCATACAAACACAGAAAAAAACCCTAGTCATTTAACCAATCTCCAGTAGAGTTAAAACTCTCACAGGGTCTAAAACCCAGTTTTTTATCCAAAAAATTTCCCCAGCTAGGGTCATAACACTATCCCAAATTAGAACCTCAAGGCATCTGATACCTCAACTCTTCTGTAAATCCTCGGCAAGAGTTGATTCCCCATTTTGGACCTGCCTCTGGATCTCAATAATCCTTAGCAGAAGTCAGCCTCCTCTTAGGCTTTGTATAATGATATTTCTCCAGCTTGTTCAGCCTCAATCTTGGGATTTGTACAAGACACCTAAAAAATCCTCAGCTGAGTCAGTTATCTTCGTTCAGCCTCAATCTTGGACTTTGTACAAGACACCCAAATAAAACACTCTCTTGTTGAGTCAATCCCTTTTTAGCCTTAATCTTGGGCTTTGTACAAGAGAGATAAAGATTTCTTTCCCACAAAGTCAGTTTCTTTTCAGCCTCGATCTTGAGCTTTGTACAAGAAACCGTATAAATCTCTCTAACAGAGCCAATCTTCTTTTAGCCACAATCTTGGGATTTGTATAAGACAGATAAAACCTCTCACCCGTAGAGTCAGTCTCCCCTTTTAGTCTTAATCTTGGGCTTTGTACAAGACAGACAAAATATTCCCCCGAAAAAGTCATTTCTAGCCTCCTCTTAGGCTTTGTATCATGATATCCCCAAAAGAGTCAACTCTCTTTTTTGCCTCAATCTTGGGCTTTGTACAAGACAGATAAACACTCTCTTGTTGAGTCAGTCTTTTCCAGCCTCCTCTTAGGCTTTGTATAAGGACTTCCCTAGTGGAGTCAATCAATCTCTTAGCTTCAACCTTGGGCTTTGATCAAGGCACACAAAAATCAACATCCCCTCAAAGGAAATCAAAATCTCTCTATAGGAATACATTTCTCTGTGTTATCACACATCAAAACAAACAAATCAAAGAAACCCTAATCCTAGATAACTGCTATAAGTGGCACACTTTTTGATTCAAAAATCCGAGCTATCGTCCATCTCTTATCCTGGTAAAACTTCCTCTTTCATCTAATTGCCGTAAGTGGCAAGCCTCTAGATTATTTACATCCACGCAACTGTCCCTCTCTTAGCATGAAAGATTCCTAAGGAAAAATGGCATTTCTCTACACTGAGTTAAAGTTTTCTCCTTCAAGACAAATCCCCTATAAAGGAAATTATGGCATTGCTGGATTCACATATCCCAGTTAAAGTAATTCTCCTTTATAATCAGTCACCCAACAGTTGTGATAAACAAGCGAGATGTCTCCCTTTAGAGATGACAAATTCTCTCTCAATCAAACCTTTAGCTTCAATCTTGGGCTTTGAACAAGACACAAATAAACCTTTTAGCATCAATCTTGGGCTTTGAACAAGACACCAAAACATCTTTTTCCTCCCATAGAATAAGAGGAACTACGATTGCTCTGATTTCCCTGTTTCTTTAAACGGGAATGCGTAGGCATAAGATTGTGAAATCTTAGCGAGCATACCAATCAAAAACTCTAGGTCCAGTACCTTCACACCGATCAAAACTGAGGTCCAGTACCTCGCCAAAATCATAAAAAACTCACTCTCTCTCTCTCTCTCAAACTTTTCCCAACCCATTTACACATAAACACGATCAAGTACAAAGCAGAACCTAAAACTATCAACATGTGGATAAACACATATAGGATGGGTAATTGACAACTCCCCATTGTATAACCTGGCCCCGAACTCCCCGAATCTCTTTAAGCGTTTGTTCAGTTAAACATTCGCATGCAAGGTTAGTTTTAGACAGCTTCCCTTTCCCTTCCAGTTTCACGGGATAAATAAAAAATCAGAAAGTAGCACCCCGCTCCTACCATTGCGGTGAGGAGAAACACATTTGCGATAAGGTGGTCACGTCACCGACAAAAATCACATGCTATAAGAGGTTGTTGGTCAGGAAAGTTGTTCAGTGTGATTTTCCTCAGCAGGGCTTTTGACTTGGGGACATTTTAGTTTGTCTTCCCTGGTGGAGTTGTCTTCGTCTTCAGCATTTATTTTGCTGGAGCGCATCTTTCGCACTGCATAAGCATTGTTGCATGGCATCCACCCAAAAACGTAGCATTTCCATCTCGTATGGAGTATTACGCTATAGAAAAATTCAAACATAAGCATTCGAAGCATAAGCCAGGTTTGAGTTCTCGTTTAGCAGGCGTTTCCCTAACAGGAAGAACGGTAACCTAGGAAGTATCGTCCAACTTTATTCCCCAAGCGGTGGAGTTGGTTATTTGGAGAGACTATTTGGTCTACCCCTACAGACTTTGTTTGTCTGCCAAGATCGTTAGTTTGTGGTTTCTGTTCTTTTCACCCCTTCGTCCAGGTGGTCTTTGGGGTTATCCCCTCAAAGTTATTAGCGTTAAATACTTCGTCCGTAGTCTTTCAAGACTCGTCCGTGTTCTTTTTCATTTCCTCAATACTTCGTCTGTATTGATTTTAAACACCCGCCCGTGTTCTCTTGACATCCGTCTATCTTCAGTTTAGCATTTTGATCCCCAGTGAAGTTTTCATGTGATTTTTAGACACTCGTCCGTGTTCTTCCAGTACTCGTCTGTATTGACCTTTTAGACACCCGTCCGTGTTCTTTCAGTACCCGTCCGTATTGACCTTTTAGACACCCGTCCGTGTTCTTCCTGTACCCGTCCGTATTGACCTTTTTTGGCACCCATCCGTGTTCTTCCAGTACCCGTCCATATTGACCTTTTAGACACCCGTCCGTGTTCTTCCAGTACCCGTCCGTATTGACCTTTTTAGACACCCGTCAGTGTTCTTCCAGTACCCGTCCGTAATGACCTTTTAGACACCCGTCCGCATTCTTCTAGTACTCGTCCATATTGACCTTTTAGACACCCGTCTGTGTTATTTCAGTACCCATCCGCATTGACGTTTTAGGCACCCGTCAGTGTTCTTTCAGTACTCGTCCGTATTGACCTTTTAGACACCCGTCTGTGTTCTTTCAGTATCCATCTGTATTGACATTTTAGGCACTCGTCCATGTTCTTTCAATACCCGTCCGTATTGACCTTTTAAGCACCCGTCCGTGTTCTTTCAGTACCCGTCTGTATTGACCTTTTAGGCACCCATCCGTGTTCTTTCAGTACCCGCCCGTATTGACCTTTTAGACACCCGTCCATGTTCTTTCAGTACCCATCTGTATTGACCTTTTAGGCACCCGTCCGTGTTCTTTCAGTACCTGTTCCTATTGACCTTTTACGCACTCGTTCGTGTTCTTTCAGTACCCGTTCGTATTGACCTTTTAGACACCCGTCCGTGTTCTTTCAGCACCCGTTCGTGTTTTGAACCTTTAGACACCCGTCTGTGTTCTTTCAGCACCCGTCCGTGTTTGAACCTTTAGACACCCGTCCGTGTTCTTTCAGCACCCATCCGTGTTTGATTCATTTCTTCAAAACCTCGTCTGT
The DNA here is from genome assembly GCA_022829125.1 of Lathyrus tuberosus. NCBI lineage: Eukaryota > Viridiplantae > Streptophyta > Magnoliopsida > Fabales > Fabaceae > Lathyrus > Lathyrus tuberosus. Next base: position 6,461,901 of record JALAZF010000044.1, on the reverse strand, counting down.
ATTGATTTTAAACACCCGCCCGTGTTCTCTTGACATCCGTCTATGTTCGGTTTAGCATTTTGATCCCCAGTGAAGTTTTCATGTGATTTTTAGACACTCGTCCGTGTTCTTCCAGTACTCGTCTGTATTGACCTTTTAGACACCCGTCCGTGTTCTTCCTGTACCCGTCCGTATTGACCTTTTTTGGCACCCGTCCGTGTTCTTCCAGTACCCGTCCATATTGACCTTTTAGACACCCGTCCGTGTTCTTCCAGTACCCGTCCGTATTGACCTTTTTAGACACCCGTCAGTGTTCTTCCAGTACCCGTCCGTAATGACCTTTTAGACACCCGTCTGCATTCTTCTAGTACTCGTCCATATTTACCTTTTAGACACCCGTCTGTGTTATTTCAGTACCCATCCGCATTGACGTTTTAGGCACCCGTCAGTGTTCTTTCAGTACTCGTCCGTATTGACCTTTTAGACACCCGTCTGTGTTCTTTCAGTATCCATCTGTATTGACATTTTAGGCACTCGTCTATGTTCTTTCAATACCCGTCCGTATTGACCTTTTAAGCACCCGTCCGTGTTCTTTCAGTACCCGTCTGTATTGACCTTTTAGGCACCCATCCGTGTTCTTTCAGTACCCGCCCGTATTGACCTTTTAGACACCCGTCCATGTTCTTTCAGTACCCATCTGTATTGACCTTTTAGGCACCCGTCCGTGTTCTTTCAGTACCTGTTCCTATTGACCTTTTACGCACTCGTTCGTGTTCTTTCAGTACCCGTTCGTATTGACCTTTTAGACACCCGTCTGTGTTCTTTCAGCACCCGTTCGTGTTTTGAACCTTTAGACACCCGTCTGTGTTCTTTCAGCACCCGTCCGTGTTTGAACCTTTAGACACCCGTCCGTGTTCTTTCAGCACCCGTCCGTGTTTGATTCATTTCTTCAAAACCTCGTCCGTATTGATTTTAGACACTCGTCCGTGTTCTTTTAGGCTACTTTTCGGTACTAGTCTGTATTGATTGTTTCGACACTCGTCTGTGTTTATCCCCAGCGTAGTTGACACTCGTTCGTGTTCACCTTATGGTTTTCGATACTCGTCTGTGTTAGTCCCAATTACCCATATGTATTTTGTTCCTTTCCATCAATACCCCGTCCATATTAATCTGTGGTACTCGTCCGTGTTCTTCCGACACCCGTCTGTGTTATGGTTTTATACCTCTTATTACTTGATCCCCAGCGGAGTCGTCCCTCCTGTAGCGCGATTTTTATGGTCCTGAGTCACGATCGCTTGGGTACTACAGTTCGATTCATTTTTTATCCTATTAAGCTAATTAAGGAAGGGAAATAGATGTCTCCAATTAACCCTGCTTGCATACTGAGTTTGAACAGCGGTCTGTTAGGTTACAGATGCTATGTGGATGTGGGGCCCAATCTTTGGTTATTTTGTTAAGAACACAGTGTCTGGATTATTTATGAGGTTTTTGGTAATGTGTTTAAATTTGCTGCTTTTGGGTTGATTCGGTGGAGATACTGGATTTTTGGTTTTTTTATTAGTATGCTCGCTAAGATTGTTGCAATCTGATGCCTACGTATTCCCGTTTAACGAAATAGGGAAATCATAGCGATCGTAGTTCCTCCTATTCTAAGGGAGGAAAAGGGGGTTGTTTTGGTGTCTTGTTCAAAGCCCAAGACGTGAAGCTAAAGGGGTGATTTGTATCTTGTTCAAAGCCCAAGATGTGAAGCTGAAGGGTCTATTTGTATCTTGTTCAAAGCCCAAGATGTGAAGCTGAAGGGTGTATGCTGAGAGAGAATTTGCCATCTCTAAAGAGGAGTTGTTGATGTTTGTATGCTGTGAGCAAGGCACAACTTTGATGCTAAAAGGTTGATTGACTCAACCGGGGTTTTCTTTATACAAAGCCTAAGAGGAGGCTAGTGACCCAACAAGAGGGTGTTTTTATATGTCTTGTACGAAGCCCAAGACGGAGGCTAAAGAGGTTTGACTCAACAAGAGAGTCTTGAATAGGTGATTGACTCAACAAGAGAGTCTGGAGGTTGTTTGACTCAATGAGAGAGTCTTTTATACTCAACAAGAGAGTGATTTATATCTCATACGAAGCCCGAGATGGAGGCTAAAAGTTGTTGACTCAATAAGAGAGTCTTTTATACTCAACAAGAGAGTGTTTTTCTATCTCGTACGAAGCCCGAGATGGGGGGTAAAAGTTGTTGACTCAATAAGAGAGTCTTTTATACTCAACAAGAGAGTGATTTATATCTCGTACGAAGCCCGAGATGGAGGCTAAAAGTTTAACTCAACAAGGGAGTCTGAAAAGGTTAACTCTACTGGGGAGAATCATTGTACAAAGCCCAAGAGGAGGCTAAGTGTGTTGGTGACTGTCTCAGATTAGTGACAGGTCCAGTATGTTGGATAAAAGAGAAAATCAGTTCTTATAAAGATTAAAGATAAGGTTGTGCTTTGGGATTGATCAGAGGATCAGGGTTATTTCCTGTTCTTTAAGGAAATGGAAAATCCAAAGGGTATTGAGACTGTCCAAGTCTACTGGTGTTTTGAGAAATCGATTCTCAGATAGTGAATGATCTTTGTATGATGCCCAAGAGAAGGCTGGTATGTTAAGGGGTGAAGGTCAACCCATTAACAGGTCTGACACTTGACTCAGAAAGACAGCTCTAGCAAATTGATGACTAGGTTCTATTCCTATACCTGTAGAGGTCTCTGGGTCCTTATACTAAGCCCAAGATAAGGCATTAGAGCTTTTAAGAAGCCGAAGGGTCCTTGTACAACGCCCAAGAGGAGGCGGGGATGCTTTTATGAAGCCTGTGGGTCCCCAAACCATGAGAAGTTCAAGAAATTCAATTCATCGAGAAGAGATCATTTCATGAAAGTTCGAGGTTAGAAGAAACTCAAGAGATGCCATTCACCGAGAAAAGATCATCTCTGGGTGTAGCGAGCGATTTTGGACGTGCTTCTTAAGCACTGCCGCTCTGGGGTACTACAGGTTGATTCATTTTTTATCCTATTGAAGCTGATGAAGGAAGGGAAATAGATGTCTCCAACTAACCCTGCTTGCATACTGAGTTTAAACAACGGTCTGTTAGGTTACGGATGCTATGTGGAAGTGGGGACTCTTTCTGCTTATTTTGTTAAGACTGAAATGACGGGACTATGCTATTGGTAGGATGTTAGGACTGATGCTTTTCGATTGATGTATGAAGGTACGAGATTTTGGGTTTTTGATTAGTGTTCTCGCTAAGATTTCTCTTTCAATCTTATACCTACGTATTCCCGTTTACCGAAACAGGGAAATCCGAGCGATCGTAGTTCCTCCTATTCTATGGGAGGAAATGGTGTTTTGGTGTCTTGTTCAAAGCCCAAGACATGAAGCTAAAGCCCAAGATGTGAAGCTGATTGGTCTATTTGTATCTTGTTCGAAGCCCAAGATATGAAGCTAAAGGGTTTTGACTTTAGAGAGAATTTGTCATCTCTAAAGAGGGTCTGTTTGTCACAACTGTTGCGTGACTGATTATAAAGGAGAATTACTTTAACTGGGATATGTGAATCCAGCAATGCCGTAATTTCCTTTATAGGGGATTTTTAACCTGAAGGAGAAGACTTTAACTCAGTTTAGAGCAATGCCATCTTTCCTTAGGAATTTCTCATGCTAAAAGAGGGACAGTGGCATGGATGTAAATAATCCAAAGGCTTGCCGCTTACAGCAAATAGATGAAGGGGAAAGGAGTCACTGATGTTTGTATACAGTGAAGAAGGCACAACTTTGATGCTAAAATGTTGATTGACTCAACCGGGGTTTTCTTATACAAAGCTTAAGAGGGGGCTATTGACCCAACAAGAGGGTGTTTTTATGTGTCTCGTACGAAGCCCGAGAGAGAGGCTAAAAGGGTTTGACTCAACGAGAGAGTCTTTTTGTGTGTCTTGTACGAAACCCAACACGGAAGCTAAAGGTTGTTTGACTCAACAAGAGAGTCTTTTATACTCAACAAGAGAGTGTTTTGGTATCTCGTACGAAGCCCGAGATGGAGGCTGAAGGTGTTTGACTCAACAAGGGAGTCTTTTATACTCAACAAGAGCGTGTTTTTGTATCTCATACAAAGCCCGAGATGGAGGCTAAAGGTGTTTGACTCAATAAGGGAGTCTTTTATACTCAACAAGAGAGTGTTTTTGTATCTCGTACAAAGCCCGAGATGGAGGCTAAAGGTGATCGACTCAACAAGAGAGTCTTTTTATACTTAACAAGAGAGTGTTCTGTATCTCAGACGAAGCCCGAGATGGAGGCTAAAAATGTTTGACTCAACAAGAGAGTCTTTTATACTCAATAAGAGAGTGATTTTGTATCTCGTACGAAGCCCGAGATGGAGGCTAAAGGTTTGCTCTGATGGGGAGAATTATTTGTACAAAGCCCAAGAGAAGGCTAGGGTAACTGTTTCAGTTGAGTGACAGGTCTAGCATGTTCGTTAAAAGAGAAAATCAAATCTTATACGGGTAATGTTGTACTCATGGATTTGATCTAGGGATCGGGATTATTTCTTGTTCTCTAAGGAAACGGGGAATCCAAAGGAGCTTTAGACTGTCCGAGTCTATGGGTTTTATCTTCTGTACTATACTTAAGAAACAGTAGTAGTAAGATCTAGACTCTTTGAAAGACTGTTCTATTAAGATGACTAATTTATGTTCCTATACCTCTAGGAGGTCGTCGGGACAATTTGTACGAAGCCCAAGAGGAGGCGAGAAAACTTTTAAGAAGCCGAGGGACAATTTGTACGAAGCCCAAGAGGAGGCTATCTTCCCGGAGGAAGAATCATTATACGAAGCCTAAGAGGAGGTTGTGAAAACTTCTAAGAAGCCGACAGGTCCTTGTACAATGCCCAAGAGGAGGCGGGGATGCTTTTAGGAAGCCTGTGGGTCCTTGCACTAAGCCCAAGAGGAGGCTGACGAACAGTTCCAGAAGGGGTTTCACTTGGAACATTGGCCTTCTGTATATGAATTGTTCAAGGGGGGAGATTTCTTAAATCTAGTTATCTAAAATTGTTGTGAAAGAAAATTCTCATGGTTTAGGTTATGTTGAAATATCCGGTATAACGTCGGATGTAGGGAGGCGAGGTTTTGTCTAGTTCTAGACGTAGTTGTCGGGGAAACTCTAAATATCTATACTATTATTACACAGTCGATATGAGTTTATGAAAGAAGACTTACAGTGAAACAGCCCCACAGTACAGTTATATACATATGAAAGCGGGTAAACACTTACTCGGTGTAATACCCCAAAATTTTCCCTCTCATTTTTCATATCATTTAGCATGTGCTTTCATTTCATTGCATTGCATTCAAGCATAGAAAAATAAAACATAGCATACATCTTGCATAAGGGCATGTGATCAGTGGATTGCAGAGCATTGACTATCCCAAGTCATAGAAAAAGAGCCAAGGGTCTCCCAATAATTCTCAAGGGTCTCTTACATCTCACATGATCTCAATTGATCCCACAAGTCATGAGAAGATGGGAATTCATCAAGAAGTTTGAACAGTGCATCATCTCCTAACAAAACAGCCCAAATTAGGGTTTGTGGTTCAAGTAGTCTTCTGATGAAATTTTGATTCAAACTTGATCTCAATGTTTTCTACATGATATCAAGTATTTAAGGATGGAAGATTGCCCATTGGTTCCTTTCAGAAGAGGTTCAAGTGGCCAGTTGCTTGAGAATCAAGAAATTGGGGAAAAAGTCAACTGTGCATTGAAAAAAGTCAACTCCTGACTTTTTAAGGTCAAAGTCATGAAATTCAAGTTACATATATTCATTGGACAAGATTTGATCAAGAAATGATGGAGGGATCATGAGAAATCAAGAAATGTACAAAGTTTCCATTTTTAGAAAGTTAGGGTTTCCAAATATGGCAAGTTTGGACCATTTTGCACTACACTTTGAGGCTTTCTTTCTCCATGATAAAAGCTCCAAAATTTAGGCCCAAGTTGAGTCAACTAAAGTTCACATTCTAAGCTTCAAATCCATATAAAGAACTCTTCCATTGGATCAAAGTTGAGGGAGTTATGATCAATCAAAGTTTGGTAAAATCAAGGCAAAAACCAAGTCATGGCAAGGCAAGTTCAGGCCCATAGGCCATAATTTCATCAAACACTTGGTGTACCAAATGTCAAGCCATTTTTATCATTTAATAAAGCTTCAAATGAAAAAATGTTGAACATCAAAGTTGTTCATCTCAATGTCCTCTTCAACTTTGATGTTGGACATTTTTCCATTTGAACAAATTATAAAGGAGTTATGATGGTCCAAAGTTGAGGGGTTCATGCTGAAATTTCCTCAAGTCACATGGCCATGCACGCAAGTTGCCACATGCCCATGCGCCAGTTCTAATCACTTGAGTTTTAATCCATTTTTCATTAACTTCCAAGCCTCCATTCAATTAGATTCAAACATCAAAAATGTCCTATGATATACCACCTTTCTAATGCCATCAATATCTCATCATTCCATCCACCATACACAAAGATATTCACCCTCAAAATCCTTTGGTTGCATTAAAACCATGTTGTAACATTGTTGTTGTTGATTCATACAGTCACACGCATGCTACACTTCTCCATTCTTTACCTCATTTGAACCAACATTTCCTTACATACACATACATGACACACCATTCACCATACATCAAAAAGGAAAACAGAAACTTGCTCTACAAGCTGTCTGCAGCAACACGACAGCATCACCACCAGTGATCATTTAAAACCTCACCATAAGTGCCATGAACTCTCCTCACCATATCCAAACTTCACCAACTTGCCTCTAACTAACTTAACTCAGTTAGTTAGAGTGAACTCATTTAACCTAGCTCAAACTCACTTAACCAACTCACTTAACCACCATAGTTAAATCTAACCCAGCCTATATAATAAAAATTCACTCAGAATTGAAGAAGGACTTCATTTTTTCTCTCTCACTCCAAAAACATCTCAAATTTTCTCTACTCTCCCTCTCTGATCTCACACGGTTCAATCATTTTCATTAATCATCTTCATCAATCATCTTCATCAATCATCCTCATCATTGTGATTTTCTGAGCAAGAACAAGCAAGAACAATCATAAATTCCTCAAGTGCAGTTGCTGTTTTCTTCTTATACTCAAGATCAATAGCATTTATTTTGCTCAACTTAAGCTCAAGATCAAGTGCTTCTCTCTGGTTTTCTTTGGATCCAAGAGTTCTTCCATTTTCAGGTTCTAATCTCCTCAACTTTTTTGCTTCGAATCCATGTAATTTTAGCTTGTTTTTTCTGTTTGAAGCTTGCTAGAAGCAATGTAATATATCCGGATAGTGATAGGCTCATTAGGAGCATAGTTGTGAAATTTAAGGCAAAATGTTTGGGTTCTGTTCTTGCTGTGTGTGCATTGTTTGGTAATTCTAAGTGTGGATTCACAATGTGTGTGACTTCTTCTTTCGATTGGTACCATTTTTGCACGTTTCTGGAAGATTTGAAAGTTGCAGGTGGTGGCGTATCGCCGGAGAAGACGACCGGAGGTCCTTCTCCGACCGGTGACATTTATCAGCTAGGGTTTCTAGCTTTAAATCATGGTCGTTGGATTGTTTGCATCGTGTGGTTGTAATGTTGACAACACATTAATGAGGCACTTGCCTCTCACGTGTTTCATTTTGTGACCTCAGATGTTTACTTGCGTGTGCGAACATGGTAGCTTTTGTGTTCGTGCATTCTGATGCGTTATATTCCTTTACTTTCCTTAATGATTGTTGACTGCTTGATTGTATGGCTTTGATTGCATCCACATGTTGACTGACATACACCTGAACATACACAAACACGCGTTTAATGGACTGGGTTTCTAATTGATTTTCACACACCCCTGTGTTAGGCCCAAATAGTTTTCAACATGTAAATTGCTTTCGCTACACCGCCTCTCCATTTTATTCTCATATTTTCTTTTTCTTTTTCCATATTATTTCATTTTCTATTTTTTAAAAATACCAAATAAACTCTAAAAATTCCAAATTAATTCATGCATGTTCTTGACACATTTATATAATTTTCTATTATTTTTAATTCTGATTTCATGAATTTTAGAGCTAATTCCATATTTTCCCTTTAATTTCTTTTTGAGTGAATTCCTTCATGAACACTTGAGCTTGCACATTTTATTTCTCTCATCTCACACAATATTTTCTATCCATTATTTTTGGATTGGTTAAAATACATAATGAAACATCTAAAACTATTTTGGTTACATTTTTAAATTCATTTTATCATATGTTTTGATGTGCATATTTGATTTTTCTTTTGATGTGTTTAGAAGTGGCTTGGTGAGACTCTTTGGTCATGCTTTCTTTTGAATTTGGTCATGGGATTTTAACATGTGTTTTTCCTCTAACTTAGGTTAGTTTTGACCTATTTCCATAATTTTATCATGTACTTTTATAGTGGTTTGATGCCTTGTGATTAGAGTTACTTTTGTACACTTTCTTCTACTTCATGCTAACATGTTTTGATGAGGCATTTATGCCACCATTTTATGATTGTTGGTGCATATTTTATAGGTCATTTGTATGATATTATAGGTCATCTTGAACCATGATTATAGGTCATTTGTTTTCATTCTTTGTCATTTGTACATAATTGTTCTAAATGTCATCCTTACATGAATATTTTTGTCCTAATTCTTACATCTTCTTTTCTTAAGCTCTACATGTTTCATGTGTGCATTTTGTATGATTTTTCATTCATCCCATTTGTATCTCACCAATGGTATGCCACTGCCCATATGCATTCATTAATCATTTCATATGTTATGCACTTTTGGTATGTCACTTTGTGCATCTAATTGGAAATTGTTTCTTTCTTTCTTATCTCTTCTTCATCTTATTTCGGTTACTTGTATCATTGGATCCATGACTTATGTGATGATTCATATGCATTATAAGAGATTTGTAAATGATATATGATTCTGATCTTGATCTTTTGTGAAGCATCAATGCATGATCACATTGCATATTCACTCATTCTTCATCTTTTACTTCCATAGTGCACTTCTTTGATGTTTAGGACATTTGATTGTGCATAGTTTGTTCATGTTTAATATCTTAACATTAGAGAACATCCTTAGAGCATAGGTTCTAACCTTGAATGATTTTCAACTCTTGGGATCTTTATCCATTGATTCTTAATTTGTTTGATCATTACTTGTTATTCTTTCCTTATTTCACTACTTGTAAATAGTTTTTGAACTAACCTTTTTATGTAGGTGCTAATGGTAAGTAAGAGTGTGGATATGCTTCCACATACACTTATTTCTTCTATTTTCTCTTATCTCCTTTAATCATTCTACTTGTGATTGTGATAAGCATTTATATGCTTTCCTTGAATAACTTCTTTCTTCCCCCTTTTGAGTTATAACTCATCTTCTACTTTAGAAGTGAGTTGTTTAATTCACTCTTCTTCTCCTTTCGCTTAGGATCAGGTTTATTAAACCACATTAACCATAGGAACATCCATGTATGATAACTTTAGGGTTTGAGTTTTAGTCTCCCTCATTATAGTTTACCTTTCTTAACCTTTTGAGCCTCTCTTCTTCTCATCTCTAAACAAAAATAAAAAGTACTTAACAAAAGACATAACGTGTATTGTATTTGAGCCTTTCATGTGAGAATAAGATAGTGAGGGGTCTTGTCTCATTTTCTTAGAATGTTTAGCGTACGTCCCGTCTTGGGTCGATATGCGAGGCATTCGATCCTACATGAAGACTTAAATACAATGTATGTTACAAAACACATGAATAATCAAAACACTTCTTTCTAAAACACAAAAACAAACAAATTTTCTTCTCATCTCCTTCATTCTATACCTTAAGGATTCTTCATGTCCGTTCTACCGCAAACAGGTAATGCCTAAGTCTCCATACAGCGAGCTGCAACACCTAACTGTTGGGACGCGCACTCTGACGTTTCCACTAAAAAACACAAACAGCTTTCCCTTAGCTGAGGGGAACTACGTTGCTCTGATTCTCATGTTCCCGATGAGATACGTAGGCAGTGGGGTAGGGCCCATTCGAGCACTTCTTTTATTTTCCCTACATTTGCTTCTTATTCTCTCTCCTTTCTTTTTTCCCCCCTTTCTTTCTACCTTTCTTTTCCAGTTCTCAGCAGCGAAGCTCCAGTCGATGACACCCTTTGATCGAGACAAACAAGCATGGATCCCATCGGGTATGATGGACGCGTGGGGGTGCTAATACCTTTCTCTCGCGTAACCGACTCCCGAACCCAGTTCTCTTGGTCGCAAGACCATGCTCTTCCCTTTCCCTCAGGTTTACGCAGTGTTTCCTTTCCCTCTCTTGGGATAAATACACATTGCTGGCGACTCTGTTTCGGTGCCACTTTCACGTTTGTACCTGGATGAAAATCCCAGGAGCGACAGCTGGCAACTCTGCTGGGGAATTCTTCTCCCTAAGCAAGTCAATCCTAGCGCTTGTTTGTTTTCCTTTCATTAGGTGTTTACTTTGATGCTGTACTTTGCCATATTTGTTGTTTACTGTATTACCGCTTTACTGTACTTTACTATATTTATTGCATTTACAGCATTTTCATTTCATATACTGTATTATACTGGATTGTGCTGGTTTTCTGTTTGGCGGGATGGGTAATCTGAGAGATAGGCCGATATTCTGGTATTCTGGGATTCTGATTATGCCGATATTCTGGTATTCCGGTATTCTGATTATTCTGGAACCCTGGCATCCTGGTATTCTGATTATGCCGATATGCTGGTTATTCTGGTATCCTGGTTATTCAAATATTCTAGTATTCTCTTAAGAGCAGACCTTGTGAACTTATTCAATCACCAGCACAGTGATTATTCATACCATATGGAAGCTTCGATCCCATGTCTGTTGCATCTGCATCATCATTTTCGCATACATGTTCTTGTATTTCTAAGGGATATTAACTTTGAGACTTGCTACTGAGAATTTCCATCTATTTCTTGTGGTTACTGTAAGGAAAATTTTTTTGAATCAAAGCATAATGATTCCTTGGAAATATTCGAACATGGCATTCTGCATTGCATTCTCATACTCATATGCATAATAGGTGTTCTGGAGCGGATTTCTCATTCTGACTGGGTATTCTCTGCAGAAACGGCCAACATGACTTCTTCCAACTACTCGATTCACCATAATCAAGGTTCAGATACGGAACAACTCCGAGCGGAGGTGACTGAGATGAAGGTCCAACTGGGGCACTTTATGGTGGACATTCAAGCGTTGTCCCGAGGTCAGGAACTGCTGAGAGAAGAAGTCAATCAGATGAAGACTCAGATGGGCCGGGTTACGGAGATTCTGAATGTCGTGTTAAGAAAGGAAAACAATCAGGTGCCCGCTTCCGCAACAAATGTTATCATTTCTCCTACCTCTTTGGGGTCTCCTCTAGACCATGGATTGCTTCGTGAATCCTCTCCACCGTCAGAGTTTTTTTTTCACCAACTGTTTCTTGAGGGACTTAAGCCAGAGAAGACCGAGAAGAAGTTTGATCTGATCCCGATGCCATACGCTCAGTTGCTTCAACACTTGCTTAAGCTTTGGCTAATTGATTTGATTGATGCGGGACCTCCACACACCAAGTTTCGTATGGGTTCCAATGTCCATGATAGGTGTGAATTCCATTCAGGGGTACCTGGTCATGATGTTGAAAATTGTAAGATGCTCAAGTATAAGGTCCAAGGGCTTATTGATTCAGGGGCAATCGAGTTTGCGCCCATCAGCACTGTCAAGCGAAGAGATGTTCCTCCAACTGCTGCTAAAGAGGTGGATATTCTTTCCCCCTCTCAGGGACCTTACTCAATCCATAAACCTTGGGTTCCGAAATTACCGCATCAGTAAATTACAGCTGGGACTTCTCGGTTGCATCCTTTCATCATCAACAGAAGCAAGAAAGGGTTTTTGATCCTCTACCGATGTGTCATACCAAATTACTTCAGCAACTGCTTCAGTTAAGATTGATTGAGCTCCGGAAGTTGACTCCTCCTGCAAGGCTTCCAAAAGGATGGGATGCCAAGGCTTATTGTGATTTTCACTCAGGGGCACCAGGCCATGATATTGACGGGTGTAGAGCATTCCAGTACCAAGTACAAGACTTAATTGACTCCAAAGCAATCAAGTTTGGACCAGCTGGCTTGAAGGTATCAGGTGATCTTACGCCGGTTGCTGTAAAGGAAGTGAGTATTCCTTCCCCTTCTCTAGGGTCTACCTCAGGTCAAGGGTGTATTCCTCAGTTTTAGGTTTCAAAGTCATCACGTCAGCAACCTTTGTTTGTTCCTCGGCCAAATGTGGAAAGAAAAGTACAGGGGCAGACTAGGCACCCTAATCAACATTGGCAGCAAAACCGTCAGTAACAGAGGCAACGAGGACTTAGGAGGTCTGAGAGAGTGTCTACTCCAGTTCCTATTTCTCAAAGCCAGCTTCTTGCTCGCCTTCTCCAAGGCTTTTTGATTCAGCTGGGCAAGGTAGTGCCAGTGTCGTTTCCTTTTCCTCCGGATTATGACATGAATGCCAGGTGTGAGTTTCACTCAGGAATGTTTGGACATACAATTGACAATTGCAGAGTGTTCAAACATAAGGTGCAAGACTTGATTGACTCAAAGGTTATCACACCAGACGGGTGGCCCATAAATTGAACTTTCTTCATCAGATTGAGCACCTAGTTTACAAAGACATCTTCAGAATCAATAAGTCCAGACGGAGTCAAGCCTCCTCAACAAGGACAATCATTTAGCTTCTTTACTGCATTCTCATGTGTAGCTTTTTATGTTTGTCAAAACATTTGTATGCATGCATGAAATCTGTTTTTCTTTTTATGTTAATCCTAATAAAGCGCGCATGTTTTTTCTGAAGTAATCCATTCGTATTCACTCATAAGTTTGTATATGTGCATTGCAATACCAACTATCGTGCTTAAACTCTTGAAGGAGGATGATGAGTTGAAAACACAAAAATCTCTAATTGTGTGCTTTTGGATAAAACCCTGTTGACGATGTGTAAAGGCATTCTTTCAATTCCCAAACACTGAAGATAAGGAGATAGACCCTCGTCCAAATAGGAGCCCTAAAGTAGGAGTTTCTTTTAGTAAAAAAAACCCTAACATTTAACCCCGGGGCAGGGTAGGCGTCAGTTAGTTTGACCAAGCGTTCAAACCTCAAAAGGAGTGTGCATCTGAGAATCCATTACTTTTCACTCTACCGCATCGAGAGGTCCAAAGAGCGGAAACCACAATGGTTATCCCTCATCAACTGAGAAGTGAAACAGTCACAACCCTTCCAAAGAAATCAAGACAGCCGGTGTCACATAACGTGTTCAAGAAGAAAAAAAAGAAGAGAAATAAAAAAAAAGAAATGAAAAAGCCCGCTAAGTTGAAACTTGAAAACAAGCAACTTAGGAAAAAGTTAGGGCATCCCGCTGGACCCCGAAATCGAATATTCAAAAGAATCTGTCCAGGCAAAAGTTAGGGATAAGCAAAAGAATGTGAAAGCGAAATGTGAACAGGATTACCCTAGAAAGATCCTCAAGCGAAAGAACAAAGTCGTGTGACACAGACACAAAGACGAAAAGGGATGACTGTTACTCCAATAAACTAATTGGTGCTTAAACTGTTAAAAGTCAATGGTTCCTCAACCATCACAAAGGTTTCTTTTGAGAGGTGAACGCTAGTGCCGAACTAACTGAACATAGGACTAGAGGACATCACGAAGAGTGGGTGGGCACTAATAAATTTTGAGCCTTATATCCCTTGTTTCAATAACCGTGAACCAGGCCCCGTTACAAAACCGAAAGTCCTCAATTGAAACAGGGATAGTTTGAAAGCATACTACCAAGAGATAGCGTTCCTGATTCTTGTGAGTTGTGCTAAAAGATCTTAATTGGTGTTGCATGTGCATTGCATTCTTTCGTTCAAAAATTAATGTCGTATTCTAATCCGTGATTCGCTCACAAAGGGTTTGCGACATCTTTTCAGTAAAACTTCAAGATTAACATGTGTGTTGCATTAGAATTTTCATTCTTAGACTAAAACATTTTTTGCTTGCATACATTTGTTTGACATCAAAAGAAGTTTACATATGAAAATTCAGTCCAGAAGCTTAATCTTGCCGAGTTGAGAATCCTGAAACTCCCGAAGGACAGCCACATCCAGTGGTACTTCCTCAGGAAACTTTGTTGAGCGAGAGCTTTCCCAACAAGTTGTGTTAAAACGTAGCCGATCTGAGCCAATCACGTCGAATCATCTCTTTAAGGTGTAGCCAACCTGAGCCAATCACGTCGAGAAATCTCTTCAGAGTTCAGCCAAACTGGGGCAAAACCACTTCAAGGTTCATACTGGAGCAGGTCATCCCAAGAGCATGAGAAGTTAGTCCATCTAGACGACTGATCAGCCTATCCAGGGTTCAGAGTATTGGGGTAGAATATCTCACGGTGATATGAGATTGTTCATGAATCTTCTCGAGACGAATTCCTCTGTAGACCATACAGTCTGAGGCAGTTACTTCGAGATCCAACGAATCTCTCCAAGAGTTTGAAGACATTGAGGCGTTTTGGATGTCAAATCTTCTGTAAAATCCTCTTGAGACAATTTATTTTGGTGGACCATGTTGGTCTGGGGCAAGTGGAAAATTGTAAAAAAAATTGTTGTTCACGTATATGCAGTCAATCAGCCAAAAGGCTTGAAACAAAAGGGGCATTCCAACCCAAGGCATTTGTGGTCCCTTGTCTTCAGCAGACTTCGTTAATTATATTCCCAGCAAGGGATGCATCAAAACCTTTCTCCCCAACAAGTGGTGGTTCAGAGTTGGATTTTCTCAGTTACAGAAGTCATATCCGGCACGGGGCATACGTGTATATCCTTTTGCTTGCAGGTAACAGGTACAAGTGATTTCAAAGGTGAGAGCCATTTTCTTCCAGACAAGTGATCACTTATCCCTAGTCATAATACCGGGGCAACCATATTCAAGAAAGGGTTCCCATGTCACCCTTTTATTGCAACTTTTACTGATTGAGTTCACCGTGTGATCGACGGCCGCTTACAGCAAGATGAGATCAACGAGGCAAAGCTAATAAGGGATCGTTGGATCTTATTAAGTCGATTCTCCCATTTAGAACGTCCAACAAGAACAAGCTTTTCTGTGTCGATAACAGTTGCAAATTCCCCAGTAGAGTTGCTTCGCAGACCTCGCAGTTAATGTTCAAGACTCAGTGAGTGTCCAGGAGTTTGAAGATGCCAAATCTTATGTAAAATCCTCTTGGGACGATTTCTTTAGATCAGCCGCGTAATCTGGGGCAAAAGTGAGTTTGTGACCCTCCCAAGCATGGGGCATCTTGAAATCCCTCCGGTAGGTTGTGTTCCAGATCTATTATCTCCAGTAGAGTGACCTCTCAATTATTGTATTCTTAGCTCAAGTCTCGGAATTTGCTTAAGAGTTTGAAGATGCTCGGTCTTCTATAAAATCCTCTTAAGAGACATTCCCCAGCACGAGACGCTTTGAAGCAGTTTTCCCCAGCAGAGTTTGTTGTAAACTCATTATCCCCAGTGGAGTCGTCAAACGGAAAATTTGCCTAGCATGGGGCATTGTGGCACTTATCCTAAGCTCAACAGTTTTGTTCCTTGACAGATTACCGTGGATTTGCTTTGTGTTTTCCCAGCAGATCTCTAGGGACTCTTTCTCAGCATGTTGCAACGGAATGTCTTCCAACCAGGATTTGCGTACCCCCGATGGAGTAGTTCTGATCCTCAGCAAGATCGTATTTCTGGCAGTTGTATCCCCACAGAGTTCAGCATTGAATCTTGTTAGCAATACTCCCTAGCTGAGTTGTTTTTTCTCCCCCCAGAGGTTTATCAGATCAACAGAATCTCTTCCTCAGCAGAGTGCTAGTACATTCTTTCCCCAGCCAAGTCAGAAAGTTGTCATTCTTCCAGCGGAGTTGCTATGATCAGAATTCATCCCCGAGCAGATGAAATAATTCCTGGCAGAGTCATCACTTCCCTATATCTCAAAGTCCAATTTATTTTTGGCAAGCGTGACAATTCAAAGTAGACGGATTATTCATTCCTTCTCCAGCAGAGATATCATCCTTTCAGGAGTCTCTAAGGTCACATCATTAACCATTGTTCCTCAGCATAGTCAGCAGAGATGTCTGATATGCATGCAGAGTGTAATCCAGTATTGGAATTTTGCAAAAGTCCACCCGCAGTGTGGCCAATCAGTAGTCGTCTGACTCCATTTAAAAGACAGTTTCAAGTCCAACCGCAGATTGGCAAAAGTCCATCTTAGGGTGGCAAATCATCAAAGTCCAACCGCAGATTGGCAAAAGTCCATCTTAGGGTGGCAAATCAGCAAAGTCCAACCGCAGATTGGCAAAAGTCCATCTTAGGGTGGCAAATCAGCAAAGTCCAATCGTAGATTGGAAAAAGTCCATCTTAGGGTGGCAAAGCAGGGTAAAGACCAACCGCAGATTGGCAAAAGTTCATCTAAGGGTGGAAAATCATCAAAGTCCAACCGCAGATTGGCAAAAGTCCATCTAAGGGTGGCAAATCAGCAAGTCCATCCGCAGTGTGGCAAGCCAGTAGTCGTCTGGCGTCATGCCAAAAGACATTGTTAAAATCCACCCGCGGTGTGGCAAGCCAGTAGTCATCTGGCGTCGTTCCAAAAGACGTTGTTAAAGTCCACCCGCAGTGTGGCAAGCCATTAGTCGTCTGGCGTCGTGCTAAAAGACATTGTTAAAGTCCACCCGTAGTGTGGCAAGCCAGTAGTCGTCTGGCATCGTTCCAAAAGACATTGTTAAAGTCCACCCGTAGTGTGGCAAGCCAGTAGTCGTCTGGCGTCGTTCCAAAAGACGTTGTTAAAGTCCACCTGCAGCGTGGCAAGCTAGTAGTCGTCTGGCGTCGTTCTAAAAGACGTTTATAAAGTCCACCTGCAGCGTGGCAAGCCAGTAGTCGTCTGGCGTCGTTCAAAAGACATCTCTCAAGTGTTATTCTTCCCATCAGAGTTTTTATCCAAGCAGAGTTCATTTGGTTGGGTTTATATCCTTTTTCTTCTTCTCCACAGAGTGCAAATTTTCTGGTTATTTTCGGTATTCAATCCCTCCATACCTTGAAAATCTGACAGCAATCGCTATCATCCATTCAGGTCTACAGTGATTGAATAGGGGCAGCTGTAATACCCCAAAATTTGCCCTCTTATTTTTCATATCATTTAGCATGTGCTTTCATTTCATTACATTGCATTCAAGCATAGAAAAATAAAACATAGCATACATCTTGCATAAGGGCATGTGATCAGTGGATTGCAGAACATTGACTATCCCAATCCATAGAACAAGAGCCAAGGGTCTCCCAACAAGTCTCAACGGTCTCTTACATCTCACATGATATCAATTGATCCCACAAGTCATGAGAAGATGGGAATTCATCAAGAAGTTTGAACAGTGCATCATCTCCTAACAAAACAGCCCAAATTAGGGTTTGTGGTTCAAGTAGTCTCCTGATGAAATTTTGATTCAAACTTGATCTCAATGTTTTCTACATTATATCAAGTATTTAAGGATGGAAGATTGCCCATTGGTTCCTTTCAGAAGAGGTTCAAGTGGCCAGTTGCTTGAGAATCAAGAAATTGGGGAAAAAGTCAGCTGTGCATTGAAAAAAGTCAACTCCTGACTTTTTAAGGTCAAAGTCATGAAATTCAAGTTACATATGTTCATTGGACAAGATTTGATCAAGAAATGATGGAGGGATCATGAAAAATCAAGAAATGTACAAAGTTTCCATTTTTAGAAACTTAGGGTTTCCAAAAATGGCAAGTTTGGACCATTTTGCACTACACTTTGAGGCTTTCTTTCTCCATGATAAAAGCTCCAAACTTCAGGCCCAAGTTGAGCCAACTAAAGTTCACATTCTAAGCTTCAAATCCATATAAAGAACTCTTCCATTGGATCAAAGTTGAGGGAGTTATGATCAATCAAAGTTTGGTAAAATCAAGGCAAAAACCAAGTCATGGCAAGGCAAGTTCAGGCCCATAGGCCATAATTTCATCAAACACTTGGTGTGCCAAATGTCTATCCATTTTTCTCATTGAAGAAAGCTTCAAATGAAAAAATGTTGAACATCAAAGTTGTTCATCTCAATGTCCTCTTCAACTTTGATGTTGGACATTTTTCCATTTGAACAAATTATGAGGGAGTTATGATGGTCCAGAGTTGAGGGGTTCATGCTAAAATTTCCTCAAGTCACATGGCCATGCACGCAAGTTTCCACACACCCATGCACCAGTTCTAATCACTTGAGTTTTAAGCCATTTTTCATTAACTTCCAAGCCTCCATTAAATTAGATTCAAACATCAAAAATGTCCTATGATATACCACCTTTCTAATGCCATCAATATCTCATCATTCCATCCACCATACACAAAGATATTCACCCTCAAAATCCCTTGGTTGCATTAAAACCATGTTGTAACATTGTTGTTATTGATTCATACAGTCACACGCATGCTACACTTCTCCATTCTTTACCTCATTTGAACCAACATTTCCTTACATACACATACATGACACACCATTCACCATACATCAAAAAGGAAAACAGAAACTTGCTCTACAAGCTGTCTACAACAACACGACAGCATCACCACTAGTGATCATTTAAAACCTCACCATAAGTGCCATGAACTCTCCTCACCATATCCAAACTTCACCAACTCGCCTCTAACTAACTTAACTCAGTTAGTTAGAGTGAACTCATTTAACCTAGCTCAAACTCACTTAACCAACTCACTTAACCACCATAGTTAAATCTAACCCAGCCTATATAATAAAAATTCACTCAGAATTGAAGAAAGACTTCATTTTTTTCTCTCTCACTCCAAAAACATCTCAAATTTTCTCTACTCTCTCTCTGATCTCACACGGTTCAATCATTTTCATCAATCATCTTCATCAATCATCCTCATCATTGTGATTTTCTGAGCAAGAACAAGTAAGAACAATCACAAATTCCTCAAGTGCAGTTTCTGTTTTCTCCTTATACTCAAGATCAATAGCATTTATTTTGCTCAACTTAAGCTCAAGATCAAGTGCTTCTCTCTGGTTTTCTTTGGATCCAAGAGTTCTTCCATTTTCAGGTTCTAATCTCCTCAACTTTATTGCTTAGAATCCATGTAATATTAGCTTGTTTTTGCTGTTTAAAGCTTGCTAGAAGCAATGTAATATATCCGGCTAGTGATAGGCTCATTAGCAGCATAGTTGTGAAATTTAGGGCAAAATTTTTGGGTTCTGTTCTTGCTGTGTGTGCATTGTTTGGTAATTCTAAGTGTGGATTCACGATGTGCGTGACTTCTTCTTTCGATTGGTACCATTTTTGCACATTTTTGGAAGATTTGAAAGTTGCAGGTGGTGGCGTATCGCCGAAGAAGACGACCGGAGGTCCTTCTCCGGCCGGTGACATTTATCAGCTAGGGTTTCTAGCTTTAAATCATGGTCGTTGGATTGTTTGCATCGTGTGGTTGAATGTTGACAACACATTAATGAGGCACTTGCCTCTCACGTGCTTCATTTTGTGACCTCAGATGTTTACGTGCGTGCGCGTACATGGTAGCTTTTGTGTTCGTGCATTCTGATGCGTTAGATTCCTTTATTTTCCTTGATGATTGTTGACTGCTTGATTGTATGGCTTTGATTGCATCCACATGTTGGCTGACATACACCTGAACACACACAAACACGCGTTTAATGGACTAGGTTTCTAATTGATTTTCACACACCCCTGTGTTAGGCCTAAATATTTTTCAACATATAAATTGCTTTCGCTGCACCCCCTCTCCATTTTATTCTCATATTTTAATTTTCTTTTTCCATATTGTTTCATTTTCTATTTTTTAAAAATACCAAATGAACTCTAAAAATTTTAAATTAATTCATGCATGTTCTAGACACATTTAGATAATTTTATATTATTTTTAATTCTGATTTCATGAAATTTAGAGCTAATTCGATACTTTCCCTTTAATTTCTTTTAAAGTGAATTCCTTCATGAACACTTGAGCTTGCACATTTTATTTCTCTCATCTCACACAATATTTTCTATCCATTCTTTTTGTATTAGTTAAAATACATAATGAAGCATCTAAAAATATTTTGTTTACATTTTTAAATTCATTTTATCATATTTTTGATGTGCATATTTGTGTTTTCTTTTGATGTGTTTAGATGTGGCTTGGTGAGACTCTTTGGTCATGTTTTCTTTTGAATTTGGTCATGGGATTTTAACACGTGTTTTACCTGTGACTTAGGTTAGTTGGGACCTCTTTCCATAATTTTCTCATGTACATTGATAGTGGTTTAATGCCTTGTGATTAGAGTTACTTTTGTACCCTTTCTTCTACTTCATGCTAACATGTTTTGATGAGGCATTTATGCCACCATTTTATGATTGTTGGTGCATCTTTTATAGGTCATTTGTATGATATTATAGGTCATCTTGAACCATGATTATAGGTCATTTGTTTTCATTCTTTGTCATTTGTATCTCATCAATAGTATGCCACTGCCCATATGCATTCATTAATCATTTCATATGTTATGCACTTTTGGTATGTCACTTTGTGCATCTAATTGGAAATTGTTTCTTTCTTTCTTATCTCTTCTTCATCTTATTTCTGTTACTTGTATCATTGCATCCATGACTTATGTGATGATTCATATGCATTATAAGAGATTTGTAAATGATATATGATTCTGATCTTGATCTTTTGTGAAGAATCAATGCATGATCACATTGCATATTCACTCATTCTTCATCTTTTACTTCCATAGTGCACTTCTTTGATGTTTAGGACATTTGATTGTGCATATTTTGTTCATGTTTAATATCTTAACATTAGAGAACATCCTTAGAGCATAGGTTCTGACCTTGAATGATTTTCAACTCTTGGGATCTTTATCCATTGATTCTTAATTTGTTTGATCATTACTTGTTATTCTTTCCTTATTTCACTACTTGTAAATAGTTTTTGAACTAACCTTTTTATGTAGGTGTTAATGGTAAGTAAGTGTGTGGATATGCTTCCACATACACTTCTTTCTTCTATTTTCTCTTATCTCCTTTAATCATTCTACTTGTGATCGTGATAAGCATTTATATGCTTTCCTTGAATAACTTCTTTCTTCCCCCTTGAGTTATAACTCATCTTCTACTTTAGAAGTGAGTTGTTTAATTCACTCTTCTTCTCCTTTTGCTTAGGATTAGGTTTATTAAACCACATTAACCATAGGAACATCCATGTATGATAACTTTAGGGTTTGAGTTTTAGTCTCCCTCATTATAGTTTACCTTTCTTAACCTTTTGAGTCTCTCTTCTTCTCATCTCTAAACAAAAATAAAAAATACTTAACAAAAGACATAACATGTATTGTATTTGAGCCTTTCATGTGAGAATAAGATAGTGAGGGGTCTTGTCTCATTTTCTTAGAATGTTTAGCGTACGTCCCGTCTTGGGTCGATATGCGAGGCATTCGATCCTACGTGAAAGACTTAAATACAATGTGTGTTACAAAACACATGATTAATCAAAACACTTCTTTCTAAAACACAAAAAAAAAAACAAATTTTCTTCTCATCTCCTTCATTCTATACCTTAAAGATTCTTCATGTCCGTTCTACCGCAAACAGGTAACGCCTAAGTCTCCATACAGCGAGCTGCAACACCTAACTGTTGGGACGCGCACTCTGACGTTTCCACTAAAAAACACAAACAGCTTTCCCTTAGCTGAGGGGAACTACGTTGCTCTGATTCTCATGTTCCCGATGAGATACGTAGGCAGTGGGGTAGGGCCCATTCGAGCACTTCTTTTATTTTCCCTACATTTGCTTCTTCTTCTCTCTCTCCTTTCTTTTTCCCTCCCTTCCTTTCTACCTTTCTTTTCCAGTTCTCAGCTGGGAAGCTCCAATCGACGACACCCTTTGATCGAGACAAACAAGCGTGGATCCCATTGGGTACGATGGACGCGTGGGGGTGCTAATACCTTCCTCTCGTATAACTGACTCCCGAACCCAGTTCTCTTGGTCGCAAGACCATGCTCTCCTTTCCCTCAGGTTTACGCAGTGTTTCCTTTCCCTCTCTTGGGATAAATACACATTGCTGGCGACTCTGTTTCGGTGCCACTTTCGCGTTTGTACTTGGATGAAAATCCCGAGAGCGACACTCGGTTGTAGAGCTTCCATGTTTTTTGGTTAGTTTGTTCAACAAAGAAAGCTTTGATAACAATATTATATTCAAAATCAAAGGATAATGTGCTTTTGAAAGGAAAATTTGGGCTTACAGCTCAAGGAGAGGCCCAGGGTTTTATCAGTGATTGCACTGTTGTTTGAAATTGTACAGAGACTTATACAAGTGACTGAGGCCCAAAAAGGTTTTCTGTACAAGGGGATGGGTTTTACACTCTCTCAAGAGGCCCAAAAATGATTGAAAGAAACAAAATGGGGCTTATAACACGAGGGTAGGCCCAGAGTTTATTTTGAAAAGGACGACGATCGCGCCGAGGTTTTGAAAACACCGTGGGTCTTATACAACGACAGAGGCCCAAAAATTTTTGGTTTCAAAAGGGGATTGGCTCTTACACTCTATTAGAGGCCCAAAATGGTTTTGAATGGGTCTTATAGCTCGAGGATAGGCCCAGATGGTTTGTTTTAAACGGACGATGATCGCGCCGAACTTTTGAAATACAACGGGACTTATACAATAAGTGAGGCCCAAAATAGGTTTGTATTTACAAAGGATTGGGTCTTACACTCTATTAGAGGCCCAAAGAGTTTAAAAATGATTTGTTTGAGTGAAAATCAAGGAAACCCTAAATTTGTTTTCTTTTAAAAGGAAATATTTAAAGAAAATCAAATAAAATGATAAAAACACCAAATAAGTTTGAATAAACCCCTTGTGATTTTTGTTGAAGGTTTGAAAAATGAGGTTTTCATCACAAGATGAATTAAAATCTACTTGGTTTTGATTTTTCAAAATGGATATTTATTTTTAAAAGAGTTTAAAAACAAATAAAAGACATTTATTCACAAAAATACTAATTATATTAAATGAATAATATAAATCTAATTTTTTTTAGGAATAAAATATTTCAACATTTTTGTGATTTTTTGCAAAAAGAACCAATAAAAAATAATTAATTGAGGGAGTTATTAATTTTCCAATTAATTAACAAAACATGAAAATATTGGAAAAAATAGCAAAATGTGAGAAAACACAAAATGGCATGGGTGGGGTTTTAACCCACGACCTCAAGGTTATAGGGCGCGCGCCTTACCACTGGGGTGGTGATACATCCGTTGATTAAAACAAACCAACAAATATACAAGGCTTGCCTTGTTTTCTAGGCCTGGCCAAGGCAAGGCAAGACAAGTTTTGGCAAGAAACGGGAAGGTCCATAACTTTCTCATTTCTCATGGTTGGGGACAAAATTTATATGCATCTGGCCTAGAATTTCACAAGGAATCCAATGGGGGTGGTATTTTTTCAGATCATGCTCTCTCCTCAAAATCCGATGGTGGTTTTGAAATAGGCCTATAATTGCATTTTCTATGCTACACTTAGGTACATGCATGAATTACATAATGAATTGGTTCAAACACAACATATATAACATGTATGAGATGTGCATGATCAGTGGACTTCAAAGCAATGCATATTTTGGAAAGTTCAAGTCATGATGTTTACCTCTCTTTTGAGCTTTTGGAGTTTTTGTGCAATCTGCCAAGTTTCTTGTTCCAGAAATGGTTTGATGCTTTTGACACTCTCAAATGATCCTTTAGAAGCTTTTAGGATGAATGGAATCAGCTGGAATCTGCAAAAACACAAACTGGCCCTTTCTTGCAAAAGGGTTTAAAATGGCCAAATAGCAACTCCCTCAAATGGTGCTCCAGATGGGGGAAACCATTTGGGACAGGTCAAGGATGATATTTGGAGTGTGTTTGAGGTTTTATCTGGTTTGGAAAGTGACTGAATCAAGGCATGGCTTGAAAAATGCACAAAAGTACTATTTTGAGGTTTTAAGATGTGACTTTGTGATTTAAGGATTACAGGTCACTTGTGAGAGTTTGGATAGCTTAGATATGATATATTAGAGGTGTTAGGATCATGAGCTGTGATGGAAATTCTCTCTAACTTAAAAACTCAGGGTTACCTTGCTAAAGAAGGCATTTTGGCCTAAAGAGAGGGATTTTGAGGAAAGCATCTGTTTGATGGCTTTGGTGTACTCAAACTGAGCACAAATGGGCTCTATTTATAGTAGAGCAAGTTTGTTTTGGGATCAATAGTGAATGGCAACCACAACAGAGGTTTGGCCAATGTTGATCAATGGGAAGCCAAGTCTCCTCTAGCCATTGACTAGAGGTTAGAGCACAGGCCTTTGGTTCCCTAGTTGTTGGATCATTCTTGACTGAATTCAGTTGCAAATGTGTCAGTCCATGCCACCTCTAAGCATCCATTAAATGTTCCAATCCAAAATTGAAGTCTTGTCCCTCTTTTAGGGATTTTTAGGTTTGTCATGCTACTTCTTGTTCCAAAGACTTTGGAGGCTTGGATCAGTGTTTGTTCCCTTAAGATTTGATCCTCAGATGTGTCTAAAGTGATGACAAGGCTTGGAATTATCTGATTTTGCCAAATCGAGCAAAAGTGCAAAATTCTTCCTAGCCTTGGCAGTTTTCAGCAAGGCATATTGCCATTGTCATATCTCATGACTTAAGTGGAATTTGGTGATGTTCTTGGCCATTTTGGAAAGCCCTCATATGATACAACAACTTTTTGATCATAATTGTTTTTGATATTTTTTGGATCCAAGTGAAAAATGCCCCTACATTTGGAAAAAAGTAAGGCAGATTCTGACTTAGTGAAAATTTCACTAAGTGTTAGAAAAAGTGGCATTTCATGTTTTCAGCCATTTTGATCATTCCATAACTCAAAATCCATGATGAATTGGAATGAGGTGTAGTTAAAGCTTTTGTAGAGGGCCATGAGGGCTACAAATCCAGCTTTGGATGGGAAAAAATGGCCTTGTGGTTAAGGAGTTATGATCCCCCAAAGTTGGTACCCTAGCCACTTTGTTCCATAACTTAGAAAATTTCTAAGTTTTTTATGGTTACCCCTTTTACAAGTTATCCCACTTTTCTTGATTTTTCTTGATGAATGATGATTCCAATCACACATTAACATCATTTTAGGGTTAAAAAATCATAATTATGAAAAATCTCAAAAAGTCAAAGTTTGACTTTTGTGCACAGTTGACTTTTTATCAGATGAATTCCAAACTGTGCGATCCTCTATGAAATCGAGTCCTTGACCTAAATAAAACTTGATGGATTGATTTCATAGGTGTCATAGGGTGTATTGAATCATGTCTTAGGGTTTGGGAGCATGTCCTGGTCAAAAGTCAAAGCTACAGTTGACTTTTCCCGCGAAACCCTAACTGTGGTTCAGATGAAATTGAAACTTGTTGCTCAAGCTTCTTGGATCAATCCATTGTTGAAAATGGATCAATGTGGTGTATTAGAGACCCTCAAATCCTCTCTTGATGTTTTGGCTCATGTTTTGTCCCAAAAGTCAGCTTAGGGGTGAATTAGGTCAAGAAACCCTAATTCCTGATTTTTGATGAATGCATCCCCTGAGGTTAAAATTGACTTGATGATTGGGTCCATGAGGTTCCATGGAGCATATTAGAATATTATTTGAAGCATTGGCTCATGCACAGAGGAGAAATTCCATCTCGAGGCCCTGGTCGACCAAACCCTAATTTGGTGACACTGGCGATCTTGAGGCTTAATCCACTTAGAAGGGAGCAGCCTTGTGCTTAATCCTTGAAGTGGGAGTCCTTTTGATCCATTGTAGAGGTTTGAGAGGTTAGACAAGTTGAAGATCATGTCATTTCTGGATTGATCCATTGTCTAAGGCTCAAAGAGGGCTTGAAACCCTAATTTTTGTTTGTAGTGAGTGTTCACCTATCTTTGGGGAGACTAATGAGGCATGATGGTACATCCATATTGTGATGATGATTTGCACAATGATGGGGAATCTTAGTGGTCAAAATTTTGGGTATGACAGATGCCCTTATTTAATCTTCTTGGACCCGAAGGTGTGAATGGCGAAGGTATTCGGGCATTCGGGGTGCAAGAGGATTAAATATCGGAATACCCAAAATTTTGATGGTGATTAAGAATGGTAGTTCATGTAACCTTCTTCTTTTGCTAAGCAATGATGCTCAGAAAAGGTAAAAACATCCCCTCGATCCTGGTCTTCAGCCAAGGAACTGGTCTCAATTTCTGATACAAACTTCCCCTCGATCCTGGTTTCCTACCAAGGAACTGGTCTAAGTTTCTGAAATAAACTTCCCCTCGATCCTGGTTTCCTACCAAGGAACTGGTCTTAGTTTCTGATACAAACTTCCCCTTGATCCTGGTTTCCTACCAAGGAATTGGTCTTAGTTTCTGATACAAACTTCCCCTCGATCCTGGTTTCCTACCAAGGAACTGGTCTAAGTTTTTGTAACAAACTTCCCCTCGATCCTGGTTTCCTACCAAGGATCTAGTCTTAGTTTCTGATACAAACTTCCCCTCGATCCTGGTTTCCTACCAAGGAACTGGTCCAAGTTTCTGAAACAAACATCCCCTCGATCCTGGTTTCCTACCAAGGATCTGGTCTTAGTTTCTTTTGTCAATAAAATTTATTGACAAGGGACGCTACTTGTAGCAGTTCTCCTCAAACTTCTCGCCGAATTTTCCTGGGGAGATGCCATTTGATGGAAAAAGATTTGATGTCAGACTTGCTGGGGAATCCAGTCATCTGAGTTGTAGAGGCGTACAAACTTCTCGGTTGGAGATGCCATTTGTTGACTCTACTAGGGGAAAACGAGTCTCTTGAGAGACTGTTTTCGCTTGGGGATATTGCATCATACTTTTCTCAGAGATCTTTTCGAAGAAATGATATATAATGTGATCCAATTTTGAGGTGCCAATGACCTTATGAACATCATTCTCTGGAGAGGAAAATCAATGTGTTGCTGAAAGTCTTTAGTCGTGAGGCTTTCTCAGAGGATTTTCCTTAATCCGGGAAAGCGAAGATATCATCTTCAATGGCGAAGAGTAACATTCGTCGAGTGTTTTCTTGTTTTTCAGAGGTTCAAGTTATCAAAGTGGTCGAGAACCGTCTCTAGTCCAGAGATCAACCGGAGAGAGATTGCTTAGATGATTCACTTCCCGACGAGGAAATAACTGACAACTCGATTGAGAAGACTTTTATCACTAGGGGATGAGACCGACTAGAGTGATAGTGATGCAATATGAATGCGAATGTAAATCAATAATGCATGATGTATGTATGTTTATGCTGACACAACTGACACGACATACAGACTAGTAGATGAACATGACTAGATACTCGACCACAATGGGAAATAAAAAGTATCGTTGGTTCAAGATAGCAATTCTGCCTTGCTTAGGAGAAATAGTCTCTGCGGGGAGCTACGTTGATCGGGCTTAGGAGATGAAAAATCAGTCGGGGATGTCGAATGAAACATGGTATTCGACATAATTGATCATTCGTTCAGGCGCACTGGTTTAGAAGGAATACCTTGATTCTGTACTTTGAGGTCCGATTACTTCTGGAGAAGTGATCGATGTTCTTTCGATGTTCAACAGTCAAAAGAAAATGCCATCTTAAGTTTAAAAAGCGGAAAAAAATTTGACAAGTAAATTCATTTTTGTTTCGTTTCAAGAATCGTTAATCATGTTTAAATGTCGTTCTGTAAAGCTAAAACAAATAAGAATTACAAACAAAAGCACATGGGCTCAAATTTTATTGATAGGATGGAAATCAGCCAAGCGCGTGATTCCATAGAGTATTTACAAAGTTAGAAAATGGTAATTTACAGGGAAAAGGGCTACGTTGAAACATAACGACCATTATCCTTTTACCAACTTTGAATTCCGGGCATCCTGAGCTTCCGTCGAAGATGACCTTGACCGGAGTTTTCTGATGGATGGTGTAACCGCTGCCGAGGGACTTGCCCCTTTGTCGAACGTAGTTACTTGCCATTATCCCTAATTTTTGCCTGGATTGTACTGTGATGTTTCCAATCCACCGGGATGATTTTTGATCATGTCTCTCATTTTTCCCTGGACCGCCCTTTCGGGTTTTCAATCCACGGAGACGTTTTTTTTTATTATTATTTTTATTTAGGCAAAGTATTTCTTGACTACGTCAACATTTGTGGGGTAGGCAAATTCTTCTTCATCCATCGTTGCAAGTCTCAAGGCGTCGCCTGAGAAAGCTTTCTTGACCACATAGGGGCCGTCATAATTCGGAGTCCATTTACCCCGGGAATCAGTGAGAAATGATTGTATCTTCTTGAGCACGAGGTCTCCTTTCCTAAAGACGCAAGGTTTGACCTTTTTGTCAAACGTCTTCTTCATTCTATGTTGATACAACTGACCATGGCATAATGCCATTATTCGCTTTTCTTTGATCAGATTCAGTTCATCGTGTTGATTTTGACACCATTCAGCTTCTGTTAGCTTAGCTTCCATCAATACCTAGATTGATGGGATCTCTACTTCGATGGGGAGCACTGCTTCCATGCCATATACAAGAGAGAAAGGGGTTGCCCCTGTTGAAGTGCGAACAGATGTGCGATAACCGTGAAGAGCAAAGGGTAGCATCTCGTGCCAGTATTTATAGGTTACAACCATTTTTTGAACAATCTTCTTGATGTTCTTGTTAGCCGCTTCTATCGCGCCGTTCATCTTGGGTCGGTAGGGAGATGAGTTATGGTGTTCAATCTTGAACTCAGTACACAACTCCTTCATCATCTTATTGTTCAATTTAGATCCATTATCAGTAATGATCTGGCTTGGAACACCATAACGACAGATGATATTGTTTTTGATAAATCGGGCCACCACTTGTCGGGTTACATTGACGTATGACGCTGCTTCGACCCACTTGGTGAAGTAGTCAATGGCGACCAGAATGAACCGATGTCCGTTGGAAGCCTTAGGTTCAATCATGCCAATCATGTCGATTCCCCATATGGAAAAAGGCCATGGGGAAGAGAGAACTTTGAGATGTGTTGGCGGTACATGGATTTTGTCTGAGTATATCTGACACTTATGACACTTCCTCATGTACTTATAGCAGTCAGATTCCATGGTCAACCAGTAGTACCCTGCTCTCAGAATTTTTCTCGCCATTATATGTCCGTTGGCATGAGTTCCAAAGGACCCTTCATGAATTTCTTTTATTAACATGTCTGCTTCTGGTCTGTCGACGCATCGAAGCAAGACCATGTCAAAGTTCCTCTTATAGAGAGTGTCACCGCTCAGAAAGAAGCTGACTGCCAGCCTTCTGAGGGTTTTTCTGTCTTTTCTTAGTGCCCCAGGTGGGTACTCTTGTTTCTGAAGGAAGCATTTGATATCGTGATACCAAGGTTTGTCGTCTATGACTGCTTCAATCGTGAAGCTGTAAGCGAGTCGTTCAAGGTGCATTATGTCGATCTTAGGTAAGTCGTTCCATTGACCTACGCTAATCATGGAAGAGAGAGTGGCTAATGCATCAGCCATGTGATTCTCATCACGAGGGAGTGATGAAACTCGACTCTGTTGAAGAATGGTAACAACCTTCTCGCATAGTCTTTGTAAGGAATTAGTCCGGATTGGTATGTGTTCCAATATCCTTTGATCTGATTGACGACCAAAGCTGAGTCGCCATATACATCCAAGTTCTTGACTCTCAAATCAATCGCTTCCTCGAGACCCATGATACAAGCTTCGTATTCGGCCTCGTTGTTTGTACATTTGAACGTAAGTCTAGCGGTGAAAGGAATGTGGGTACCCTGAGGTGTTATAATAATTGCCCCAATTCCGTTTCCATAATGATTGACAGCTCCGTCAAAGATAAGTCCCCATTGGGAATCTGGTTCTGGCCCTTCACTGGGTAGCGGTTCATCGCAGTCTTTCATTACATGACATCTTCGTCTGGGAAGTCAAATCTGACTGATTCCTGATCGTCAATCGGTTGGTGAGCCAAATGATCGGCTAAAACACTTCCCTTAACAGCTTTCTGAACATGGTACTCTATGTCATATTCTGATAGCAACATCTGCCAATAGGCAATCCTTCCCGTGAGAGCAGGTTTTTTGAAGACGTACTTGATTGGATCCATTTCTGAGATTAACCAAGTAGTGTGACGAATCATGTACTGGCGAAGACGTTTGGCTGCCCAAGCCCGAGCGCAGCAAGTTTTCTCGAGCATAGTGTACCGAGTCTCGCAGTCGGTGAATTTCTTGCTCAAATAGTAGATGGAAGATTCTTTCCTTTTGGTTTCGTCTTGTTGGCCAAGCACACAGCCCATGGAGTCTTCCAAGACTGTTAAGTAGATGACCAGCAGTCTTCCTTCCACTAGAGGTGATAGAATCGGTGGGTTCAACAGGTATTAATTAATACTGTCGAAAGCGGTTTGGCAGTCTTCTGTCCAAATGCAGTCCTGACTCTTTTTGAGTAATTTGAAAATCGGCGCGCATGTCGCGGTCATGAGGAATATGAATCTGGAGATGTAGTTCAAACGTCCCAGGAATCCCCTGACTTGTTTTTCAGTCTTTAGAGAAGGCATTTCTTGAATGGCCTTGACCTTGTTAGGATCAACCTCAATTCCTTTCTGGCTGACGATGAACCCTAAGAGTTTCCCCGAACGGACACCGAAAGTGCACTTGTTAGGATTCAAACGGAGTTTGTACTTTCTCAACCGTTCGAATAGTTTTGACAGGTGGGGCACATGCTTATCCTCTGTTTTAGATTTGGCAATCATATCATCGACATATACCTCGATTTCCTTGTGTATCATGTCATGAAACAGAGTAGTCATGGCCCTTTTATAGGTTGCCCCGACGTTCTTCAAATCGAACGGCATTACCTTGTAACAAAAGGTTTCCCATGGGGTAATGAATGAAGTTTTCTCCATGTCTTTTAGCGCCATCTTTATCTGATTATAGCCCGAGAATCCATCCATGAAGGAAAAAACTTTGAACTTTGTTGTATTGTCTACC
Organism: Lathyrus tuberosus; assembly: GCA_022829125.1. Classification (NCBI taxonomy): domain Eukaryota; kingdom Viridiplantae; phylum Streptophyta; class Magnoliopsida; order Fabales; family Fabaceae; genus Lathyrus; species Lathyrus tuberosus. The sequence continues at coordinate 6,430,737 of JALAZF010000044.1, read as the reverse complement.
AGCATGTCAATGTGTGGTAAAGGAAAGTCGTCCTTTGGACTAACACATTCTGACTTTTCCGTCCTTTTTTGGAAGACATTCTGACGTAGCGAGGAAACCCGCGTCGATCTGTTTCTATACCTCCTCTTTGATTTTGACAGCCATGGCTGGATGAGTCTGTCTCAACCTCTGTTTTACCGGCAGACATTCTGACCGTAATGGTAAGTGATGTTCCACGATGCTGGTTTCCAACCCTGGCATATCCTGATAGGACCAAGCGAACACATCAGGAAATTTTCTGAGAAGCTTTGTCAAACTCTCTTTGGCAATTGGACTGAGTAGTGCCCCAACCCTGATTTCTTTTCTCTCTTCTTCTGAACCCAAGTTGACCATTTCCAACAGCTCTTTGTGAGGTTCAATGGACCTTTCCTCTTGTCGGAGTAATCGGGAGATCTCTTCTGGAATTTCGTCGTTAACTTCTTCTTCAGCCCCGAATACCGGGAACTCAAAGTTGGGAGAAGGCATTGGATCGTATGTTTCAACTGGGTTTAAAACAAGCAATCTGCATGACGTGATAATTCGTGTTTAGAAGAGATAGAGAAAATGCAAGTGTGTGCAGTGTATTTTTCTTTGCAAACCATTTGTTTTTATTATTGAGTTGTTTTTTAGGATTACCATTTTCTGAGAAAAGCAAAAAGACAAAACAGCAATTAATGCAGAAATTACAGAACGACATTATTTTATTAATGAACAAGTCGATTCTTGAAACTACAGCCCTATAAAACAAAACTCTGTCGCTTTGGGCGAAGCGAAGAGGGAAATTCACAGAAAGTGAGCCCTATCAAAACATCTGTTTCACCTGGGCAGGGTGAAAGGTTAAATTAAAGATGGAAATTACTTAGACTTATGAATAATCTTCGGAACATCGGCAGCGACCCATTGGCGGCGAACTCCTCGGTGAATCACAAAGTCTGGTACCTTCCTTGATTTGTCTTCAGAAATGACGCTGATTTCTAGCGGAGCAGGATCATTGGAATCTGTCTCCCAGGCAGAGTTGTCGTAGGAGGATTCCTCTGTTGTATTTTTCATAGTATTTGTACTCTCAGTTGTATCTCCCCATCCAGTTGGTTGGATGTCTTCGAACCTGATAAGAGAGCTTTCAGGAGCAGTGTATTTGACCATGAAGTCGTACTTTCCACTCGGTTGTCCCAAGGTGTCCCACACTTCTTTGGAACTGGAGGGGTCATCCCTCTAGATGACTTTGACCTCAGGAAAAGCATAGTTAATGAATTCTAGTCCTGCAAACGTTGCGAATTCATCGCTATGCTTGGTATTTTCAGGATAACCTGGGTGTTGATCCCATGACATGGTGGGGACGCAGGTATTCTTTTCAATGACGCTCAGCTGATTTTCATTGTTCGGCTGATCCCCAAGTTTCCTGGGTAAGGCTGCCAGATAGGCAGACCATCCATCGGGCCATAGTAGCTGGTGTCAAAGTTGTCTTTCATCAGAGTGTCCTCAGTTAGTTCTTGTAGTTGGCTGGAATTTTGGTAAAACAATGTGGATGTCATGGTTGATGTTTCAACATGAGTTTCTAACATTCTGGTTGTGTTAAGTTGTAAATGGTTGCAGATTATGTGCTGATGTCAAACTCGATGTTAAGACATCAGTTGATAAAACATCAGTCTGAGTTGTTTTATTAGGGCTGCGTGTTTCTGTTATTGGAGAGATATTCTGTTGAAGAGAGGGAGAGATTGTAGTCGAATATCTTGGTAAAGATATATTCAGTTGCAATCAGATTTAGAGCAGATCTTGTTGCTATTTTTAAGGCTAAAAGATATGAAGATTTAATTGAAGATTTAATTGAAGATTTAATTGAAGATTTAATTTAAGATCTATTTAGTAGCAGAATCTTCTGCAGATTTGTAGCAGTTAATATACTGAGATTTAAAGCCCAAATCCAGTTGGGAAAAAGGTTATAAATAGAAGCATTGTAACCTAGTTTAAGTTAAGCCAACCATAATGTAAATTCTAAGGGCTGAGTTTGTGAACCACTCTCTAGGAGAGTTGGTATATGTGAACCACTCGGATTGTGAGATGGTCATTGTTCTTAGAGGAAGCTGTTAAGAAACTCTAAGTATTGTTCTTAGTCATGAGGGTCATGTCTAGATATTGTTATAGGAGTGTGTCTTCTATGTGTTTGGAGAGTTTTTGGAAATCAAGATGTTGATGCAGTGACTGAGATGTTGACTGCTAGACCTCATTGCGATGATTGGGAGTGAGATGGAGTCTCTTATCTAGGGAGGACTTAGATAGAAGGGTCATTGGGTAGTGATTAAGTTAGTGGATTGTCAACTGGTTTGTTAAGTCTGTAATTTGATACTGCTAATAGTGGACTTCCTTCCTGGCTTGGTATGCCCCCAGATGTAGGTTGTTAGACCGAACTGGGTGAACAAATTCATTGTGTTATTTACTGCTTGTTATTGCCTTGTTCATATTAGCAGAGTGTGTTGTTGTGACATCGCACTTAACATCACACATCTGATAACAGAATTTCAATTGGTATCAGAGCAGGCATCCTGTCTGTTTCTGGATGAGATCTAGGGAAGATACTTTCTGGTTCATGAGCAAGGAAGATAGTTTTGCTGAGTTATGGACTTGGTCAGTTCATATAGTCGTTTGTATGATCCCTTGAAGTTAAGGATGGACTATTCATGACAGGGTATGTATTGGACATGTCTGTTGTTATCAAGAGAACTGGTGTTGTGAGTTTGATTTGTTGGCACTTGGTTTATAGTGATGGTGTGCAAGGATTATTTAGTAGTGCCTGAAGGTTGTTGAGGAGTTGTTGTGTGTTCCGCTGCATGGTATCTGACGTAACCCTAGTTGGTTCTTGTATCTCTGGTGGTGAGATTCTAGGAAGGTATTCTCTTGGAAAGACATTAGGGTTTGGTCTCCTCAGCAGGATATTCTATGATGTTGTAGTTTATGCAAGATAGCTTCAACCGTTTGGTTAGAGATGCCAAAGATACTTGAGGATTATCTCATATCTTTGTTTTGGGAAAGAAGTGATCAAAAGGTGAATGGATCTTATTAAAGATTGTATGACATGGAAGTTTCAGTTTTTTTAGAAGAAGAATATATTTCAAATCAGGCATTGAAGACCAATTTGTCCAGAACATTGATTCCTTCTTTATCAATTTTCTTGATGGTGAAAGAAGAGGGTGGAGCCAAAGCAAAAGAGTATCACTGTCAAATCTTTCATGCGGGAGTGAAGATCTTGATAAGTTATCTCTTAATCTTAGTTGTGGTGACCTAATTAGGAGGACCTTCCTGGTTATGATGTCAAATGTAGTTCTGGTATATCTGAAGATGAATTCTCTTGTGAAGATACATGTTTCTGATTTCCAAAATCATGAACTGGAGGAAGTTTCATCAAGAAAGAAGCTGAGCTTAATATGTCAATTCTAATGTCTCGACATCGCGCTACACATCAGCAGTTTATGATAAATGCTAAGTCAAAAACCTATTAGATTGTAGCTGTTTTGAAGGATCACTGAAGCTATGAAGTTGAACAATTTTTGAGATGCTGTTCATAATGTCATAGCATTTCAGTTGGAGCTGGTTGAAGAAAAGGTAGTTATCTTGATAGAAAAAGAGAAGGAAATGATCCTTGTTTAAACTAAAATGTCTGAGGACAATTTTATAGGGAAAATGCATCCAAGAGTTTGTGTCCAGTAGCAGTGTAAATCAGCCTGTGGTCAATTGGTGTTTGCATGAGCTCTTTCAGTTTTGTGGCTTAAAGGATTGGAAGTAGCAGATTGTCTATGGTATGTTTATGCAGACGGATGGCAGTTACACCTCTTAAGTTAGACAAGAGGTCTAAACCTTGTACTTATAAGAAGAAGCTTCTGGAAGAGTGTCTTATGCAAGTTACTGCAGTTTTGTTGGTCTGATCTTGGAAGTTGATATGTTCTCGTGTGTTCCCTACAAAAGATATGCGTGGATTAATATGGTTGTAGTCTCCAAATCCATAGGAGATGTTTAATGTGATTTAGACTAATGTCGGAACTGATGTTGAAACATCATTTCAGTGCTTTGCTCAGGGTGGAGTAAAAGATCAAGACACTGACCTGACCTGGAAGGCTTTTGTGGTATGAATGGTTGTCATAATGGTCTGTCATGAAGAAGATTCAGAAGATGTTGGAATCTAAAGAAGGGTTAAACCACAGGGATCAATTGCTATTTGTGAAATTTACAAGTATTTAATTAATTATCCTTGAAAGACAAGATTAAGGATGTTCTGTCTATTGTTGTAACATCTTTTCATCAGAGGTTTGGAGAATCATGGGAGGGGTTCTACATTCGCTCACAAGTCGCCTAGGTGTTGACCTGGGATTATTGCTTAGCATCTGTTCCTAGAAAGTATTGTGAATGACTTGTCCAGATGGTGGAGTTGTTGAAGATGAAGATGGAAGACTATGAAGACATCATAATCTTGATGGTTACAGCTTGGATCAATTTATTTCTGATTTAAGTGGTTTGGAGCATGGTGTTTGCTCTGGTTGTGAAGGTCGAGGATAAGTGACTGTTATCTCTGGCTTTCTACTGACGGCTCTACTAAGGGAAGTGACTTTCTTTAGTATTGCTATGGGGTAGTCTTGGACTACTTATTTTCTGAAGATTCAGATGTGGTAGGTTTGAAGTCTTTGGAGTTTCTAAGTAGGATGGAGGTTGTCTACTCAAACTTGATTGTTGAATCAAGTCTATGAGAGCATGGAAATCTGTTTTTGCAAAGGGAGAAGGTTCTTCTGAGTGGCAGAAGGTAGAGCTGAATTCAACAGTTGGATGACATAATGTTCTGACATCTAGCTTAACATCAGGAGTCTCAGCTGGTGATGTGGCACATCAGCTAATGATAGGGTGATCTACAGGAATGAACAATAGGATGCTTCAAAAAGATTGTTCTCATGGCAGTTTACGGGAGCTGCAGGAAGGAGAAGATGTTACATGACCATGGCTTAGGGAGTCTAAGTGTATTTGCTTTTGAGCAAGTAGAACATGTGACTTGAAGATCAAGTTTCCATCTTTGTGAGAGTTCTGACAAACGTGAAAAAGGTCAAAATGTGGCATTTGGTTGTTTTCATATGAGGATTCATGAATGAGGTGATCAAACTGTGGCATTTGGTTGATCTCAGAAGTGGATTCGAAGAATCAAGATAATCAAAGTGTGGCAGCTAGTAATTATTGAGGATTGTCTTTGAACAAGTTACTCTTGGGAAGAAGGGTGATGAGTTGAAGACTCAAGGAGATTATTCTTCTTAAAGGTGGATGAGAGTTTAATTCTCTAGTTCTTTGGATTACTATGCAATAGTAAGTCCAGTTGGTGGAGCATATCAAGAAACATGGTGATGATATCTTGGTGTGTGGAAAATGTTCTAACTTGTGTTGGGACATTATCTGGTTGAATATCCTTGGTGAAGGATGATTTTTTTCTAGTTCTGAAGCTTGGTGCATACATTATGCCTAAGGAGCGTCTACATAGTCATACGGGAGAATGATGAAGTAGAAGGTCTGCCTTGGATGGAGAATGTAGAGAAGACTGAAGTAGACCAGGTATTGATTGATTGGAAGTCTGAAGATGAAGAATATGATAGGGAATGACTGCCTTTGGAGAAAGGGACAATGGTACCAAAATGCATGTGCTCAGCAAGTGTGCTCAAATGTTCATCTTCATCTAGAGCATTAGTTAACCATGACTGGGGGAGTACTTGTCTATGGATTTTGCTGCAAAGGTACATATATTGTGAAGATTGCATGTTGATCAAGATTGTGAAGATTGGTTGAATCTTATGAGGATATAATGTCAGATAACATGTTATGACATTAGGCTGTTGGAAGACATGTTGGTGTGGACATGAATGGTTCTAGCCATGTGAAGATAATTGTTTGAATCATATGCGCACATGCTTCTGAGGAGAAGTCTGAAGGACAACTTTGGTTGTGTATGGGAGAATTTATTTTTCTCTGCAGATTTTGGAAGAGCTTTGTGAGGGTCCTTGTTGATGGGAGATGTCACACTTGTCTTGGTGTGTGTAAGAGGAGTTTATTTAGAGTTCAGTGGAAGGCATTGTGTGTGTGCTTCAGAACTTGTGGATGATTGTGTGAAGCATTCCTGACTGGATGAATGAAGACTATGTCTGGATTTTCCAAATGTTATGATATACTGGTCAATGAGCACCATTTGTGAAATATAATGGGAGAACTTATGTCTGTACTAGTGTGGTACTTGGATTGTTTGAGGATTAAGCATTATGTGAATACGTTCTGCAGGTGTGTTGAACAGAGGGTGCGCTCTTGAAGACATGAAGATGAGTCTTATATTTTCCATTCATTTAAGGTGTTCTTCTTGCAAAGGAGAACTAGTTATCTTAGATAGGGGGAGTTGATCTTTTGTTGAAGAAGTTGTTTATCAAGATTGTAATGTCAGACAAGATGTCGTGACATTGTGTTACTGGTAAAGTTCATGGTGTACTTGACAGTTTAGACTTGGTTTCATGGTGTCAGACAAGATGTCAATGGATTGAATCAGTATTATACATTTACCCCAATGTTTGTTCAGCTATTGAGTCTGGATTTTGTTCTGAGTATGTTAGTTGTCAGATTCAGAGGATGTCCAATTGTGGCTAAAAAGGGGGAGAGTTAGCCCATGTGTTGCCTAGTTTTGTTAGTATAGGCTTGAGGGGGAGTAATCGTGTTTGAACAGCTGGTATGATGGTTCTTGCTTTGAGGGAGAATTTGTTTTGTGCTGAGTTACTAGTTGTTGCAGCTGGTTGGTATTGCTGCAGTTTGTGCTGTGAATGTTAGTAAGTGTTTTTCCGCTGCAAGCTGAAAGTGTTTTAGCCAAAATTAGCCAAAGGGGGAGATTGTTAGTTCTTGTAGTTGGCTGGAATTTTGGTAAAACAATCTGGATGTCATGGTTGATGTTTCAACATGAGTTTCTAACATTCTGGTTGTGTCAAGTTGTAAATGGTTGCAGATTATGTACTGATGTCAAACCCGATGTTAAGACATCAGTTGATAAAACATCAGTCTGAGTTGTTTTATTAGGGTTGCGTGTTTCTGTTATTGGAGAGATATTTTGCTGAAGAGAGTGAGAGATTGTAGGCGAATATCTTGGTAAAGATATATTCAGTTGCAATCAGATTTGGTGCAGATCTTGTTGCTGTTTTTAAGGCTAAAAGATATGAAGATTTAATTGAATATCTATTTAGTAGCATAATCTTCTGCAGATTTGTAGCAGTTAATATGCTGAGATTTAAAGCCCAAATCCAGTTGGGAAAAAGGGAAAATTTTACCCCATACCCCATCATTTATTTCCCTACCCCTACATTATATTTTTTTTACCAAAGTATCCTCATATAAATAAGTGCAAAATTTTCCTAGTTTAATTATTTGATCCACAATTTAATAAATAAATCTATCTTTAAAAGCTATTTTATTAATATTCTCAGCAAATATGACAAATATTATATATACTATTATATAAGGGGACAATTTCGTTACCCATCACAAAAAGTTGGGTAGTCTACCTTCAACCAATCCACTAATGCCATATCATTTTATTATACTTAATTATTTATTTAATGATTTAAATTTTGAAGATTTTCAATGCAATGTAGCCTAATTTATTCTATGGGTAACTCTACCCAACTTTTTGAAGTGGGTAGATAAGAATTCACCTTATATAATCTTATAATGTCTTCATCAAAGATTTTCTGCTAAATTTTTTTCCTTTAATTAATTAATTAAATATAAATATATTTATTATTAACTCCATTTAAAACTTCCAACTAACTCATTCTTATATTTTAAATAATTATTAATTAACAAATGCAATAAGACACGTTCTAAAATTTTTTTAAAATGCAGCCATCTACCAAAAATTAATTAAATATAAATATATTATTATTAACTCCATCATTTAAAAATTCTAACTAAGTCACATTCTTATATTTTAGGCAAAATACTCTTTTTGGTCCCTTAACTTTACCTCGGAGTTCATTTTGGTCACTTAACTTTAAAAAATGTCATATTGGTCCCTTAACTCTTCAAAACGTTCTATATTAGTCCTTTTCGTCTTATTAGCGACGGAAAAATTCAAAAATCAGTCGCTAAATTCGTCGCTAATAAGACAAAAGGATTAATATGAAACGTTTTGAAGAGTTAAGGGACCAAAATGATACTTTTTAAAGTTAAGGGACCAAAATAAACTCCGAGGTAAAGTTAAAGGACCAAAAAGAGTATTTTGCCTATATTTTAAATAACTATTAATTAACAAATGCAATAAGACACTCTAGAATTATTTTTAAAATGCAGCCACCTACCAATAATATGTTAACATAGTAACTACCCAGCATAACTATTTTCTTCGTTTTATTAATTAATCTTTTATTATTAATAATTAAATATTATTATTATTAATTAATTAATAATTAAATTAAAATATTTAACATGTTTATTTCTCAAATTTCTCTCCGCTCAACACTCTCTATTTATATCATACAAACAGTTAACCTTTCTCCACTCATAACATCTCTCTAACCCCACATTAATAGGACACATAGTAATATTAAATTAAAAAATAAAAAAAGTAAATAAATTAGACATATAATGCAAACCTTAAAATTACTTAAGACAAAAATAATTAATAAATATAAGTCATGAAACGGTTAAAGTTTTTTATAGCCCCACTAATTTTATTCCCATTAATAAAATTTATATCTCATCAATTAACCTCATTACTTTATTCCATTTTTTTTCACAAAATTATCTTCCCACTAATCAAATTTATATCTCATCAATTTATACATTTATTTTATTATTTATTAGCTTTAAAATAAAATTAGTGGGGGTTATAAAAAACTTTAACCGTTTTATGAATTATATTTATTAATTTATTTTTGTATTAAGTAAATTTAAGGTTTGCATTATATGTCTAATTTTTTTTTAATTTAATATTATTATGTGTCCTATTAATGTGGGGTTAAAGAGATGTTATGGGTTGAAAGATGTTAATTGTTTGTATGATATAAATAAAGAGTGTTGAGCGGAGAGAAATTTGAGAAATAAACATTTTAAATATTTTAATTTAATTATCATTTAATTAATAATAATAATATTTAATTATTAATAATAAAATATTAATTAATAAAATGAAGAGAAAAGTTATGCTAGGTAGTTACTATGTGAACATATTATTGGTAGGTGGCTGCATTTTTAAAAAAAATTAGGAGTGTCTTATTGCATTTGTTAATTAATTATTATTTAAAATATAAGAATGTGACTTAGTTAGAAGTTTTAAATGATGGAGTTAATAATAAATATATTTATATTTAATTAATTTTGGTTGGTGGCTGCATTTTAAAAAAAATTTAAGACATGCCTTATTGCATTTGTTAATTAATATTTATTTAAAATATAAGAATGAGTTAGTTGGAAGTTTTAAATGGATTTAATAATAAATATATTTATATTTAATTAATTAATTAAAGGAAAAAGTTTTAGCGGAAAATCTTTGATGGAGACATTATAAGATTATATAATAGTATAGATAATACTTGTCATATTTGCTGAGAATATTAATAAAGTAGCTTTTAAAGATAGATTTATTTATTAAATTGTGGATCAAATAATTAAATTAAGAAAATTTTGCACTTATTTATATGAGGATTTTTTAGTAAAAAAAAGTATAATGTAGGGGTAGGGGAATAAATGATGGGGTTTGGGGTAAAATTTTCGGAAAAAGGTTATAAATAGAAGCATTGTAACCTAGTTTAAGTTAAGCCAGCCATCATGTAAATTCTAAGGGCTGAGTTTGCGAACCACTCTCTAGGAGAGTTGGTATGTGTGAACCACTCAGATTGTGAGATGGTCATTGTTCTTAGAGGAAGCTGTTAAGCAACTCTGAGTATTGTTCTTAGTCATGCGGGTCATGTCTAGGTATTGTTATAGGAGTGTGTCTTCTATGTGTTTGGAGAGTTTTTGGAAATCAAGCTGTTGATGCAGTGACTGAGATGTTGACTGCTAGTAGGGGTGTTCATTGGTTCGGGCAAATCTGAACCAAACCGGAATCCAAACCAAACCATTGTGTTTAGTTCGGGCATTTTTTTAGTTCGGGCAAAAACCGAACCAAACCAATGAAGCCCAATGTTAATTGGTTCGGGCAACGGATTTCCAAAACTCTACCCGCGAGCCCGTCTACCCGAACCAATCATAATTAATTAGTATAATATATATCAACATTATCATGGAAACTAGAATGAGATATTCAACTTCAAGAAGAAAAAAATGAAACGTCATTTGTGATATGCACAACCAATATGGAGAAACAATCAAATTAAGAATTTTATATTATTTTGGAAAATTAGTTGATATAAGTTAATATTTTTTTAAAAATTTTTTGCACTTTTTTTTAATGTACCCGATCAATCCAACCCGTTGTTTATTGGTTTGGTTCGGTTTGGGTTTTATCACAAAATTGTGTAAATCCAATCCAAACCAATCCATATATTTTTGATCGGTTTGGGTATCGGATTCTCCCAAAACCGAACCAAACTGGCCCGCGAACACCCCTAACTGCTAGACATCATTGCGATGATTGGGAGTGAGATGGAGTCTCTTATCTAGGGAGGACTTAGATAGAAGGGTCATTGGGTAGTGATTAAGTTAGTGGATTGTCAACTGGTTTGTTGAGTCTGTAGTTTGATACTGCTAATAGTGGACTTCCTTCCTGGCTTGGTATGCCCCCAGATGTAGATTGTTAGACCGAACTGGGTGAACAAATTCATTGTGTTATTTACTGCTTGTTATTGCCTTGTTCATATTAGCAGAGTATATTATTGTGACATCGCACTTAACATCACACATCTGATACCAGAATTTCATCCTCCTCTAATGAGTTTGGCGGAGCACGGCATCCTTCCGGATCACAATCTCTATATACCATTTCGACGTCTGACCTCGGTATAAATCTCGGGCTCTGTGCAGGAAAGCAAAAGGGAGTCTGCGTTTCTCCCAGAGACGTTTAACCGTCCACGTTGAGATAGGACTTTCATTCTTCCTCCGTATTGGCAGAATCATCTTCATTGATGGTATGTACTTATTGAGACACTGGGTGAAGGAAACCTCCACTGTGGAAGAAGTTCTGAATGGGACGAAGACTTTCATCATTGGTAGCAGCCTGTGTACAGGTTGAGGAAAACCCAAGACCTTTCCTTTTCTTATTGTCAATAGGAATGACAAGCTGCCCCCATCCTATTGTGTTGGTACTCTCAACCGCTTTGATAGCATCTTTGTATGAGGAAATCGAGGTTCCTTTCTCTGATTGATTCTCATTGCTCACCGTAAGCGCTTGGAACTGAGTTCCAACAACCTCCTCGGGTTCTACACAAGTAGATAATGACAAGTTGCTTATGAGCAAAGCCTGTTCTCCACAGACTGTGACGAGTTGGTTGTTCTGGACAAGCTTTAGCTTTTGGTGGAGGGTCGAAGTGACCGCCCCAGCCTGACATATCCAAGGTCTTCCTAATAAACAACTGTATATTGCCCGGATGTCCATGACCCGGAAAGTGACTTAGAAAGTATGAGGACCAATAGTTATGGGAAGGTCGACTTCGCCGATAACCATTTTTCTAGATCCATCAAATGCTTTGACGACGACCTCGCTGGTTCTCATCAGAGGGCCTTTGAATGATAATTACATCAAAGTGGACTTTGGCATAGCATTCAGGGCTGGCCCTGTGTCTACCAGTACGCTGGCTAAAGCATCGTCCTGGCAATCGACTGTAATGTTGAGCGCCATGTTATAAAGGCGACCTTCTTCAGGTAATTCCTCATCACTAAATCCCAAATTATTGCAGGAAGTGATGTTAGAGACAATGCTATCGAATTGTCTAATTGTTACATCCTGTTCCACAAAGGCTTGCTCCAAGACTTTCTGTAGAGCCTCCCTGTGCGCTTCAAAACTAAGTAACAGTGATAATACCGAGATCTTTGAAGGAGTTTGTAACAGCTGATCAACAATGTTGTATTCACTCCTTTGGATGAGCTTCAGCATCTCATCATTGTTTTTCGAAAGGTCGGGATTACTGGATTGACCGACTGGTGGATCAGGAGCTTCCGTCTGAAGTTCCTTTTATTTGTTAGGTTCCCCAACCCCTCGGTTGAAGATTCTACCACTCCGTGTTACTCGACTGATGTCTGCAATATTCACGACGGAGGGTAATGGAATTTCCTTTCCATTCTCAACTGTTGTTGCACCGTATTTGTAAGGGATAGCCTTAGTTAATTCATACGGTAGTGGTCTCGGTAGATAGATAACTACAGGAGCCTTCTGACTTTTCTGACCATCATAAGTAATTTTGATCCGTTCCCGGTTAGGAACTCTCTATTCGTCCAGTAGAGGGATAATGGTACAAACATCCCTAGTCCTCTGATGATCAGAGATTACGACGACGTCCTCGACTTGATCAGCGAAATAGTTGACTGATCTAGAACTTGACCATGGTTGAATCTCTTTGCGGTCCAACTGACTTTGAAGGGCTGCTCGCACGAGGTAGCATCCTTGATTATCCACTGAGCAAACTCCACACCGCTCATACTTGTGTAGTGGCACCTGGCCGCGTCTGCTTTGAATATAGTGTAACCTTACTAGATCTGTTTCCATCGACTGAACATCCTGACTTTGATATCTAGTGGGATTCCCGTTAGTGATACTAATTTGCTGGGTGTCTTCATCCATATAGATTGGAAGCCACCAGTGGTTCAACAAGTGCTAAAGTGTTTCCTGAACAAGGGCACAACCCTGATCGTCTTTGCAACCCTCCTTACAGCCCTGATAATCATGTGATACCAGGAACCCGAGCCAGACCTGTTTAGCATGTAACTCCACCAGGCTGGTATTCATCAAGCGAATATCGAAGATTTAAATCATGTTGATTTGATAATGATTCCTATCATGGTAGTCTTGAATCCATCCAAGATCCATCTGACGCTGGAGGGACTCCTGTATGAAAGAGCATCCCTGTTCGTTTATCGAGCAAGTCAGGCAGGAATTATAATCGTGACGCGGTAGATTATGATACTGGCTTTGCCTTGAGTGCATCGCCACCAGGTTGACATTCATCGCACGGATATCGTGGTTTTGAATGATGTTGGAATTCGTATAAACCATGTTAACTCCACGAACTCGATGCTCTTGGATCCATCCGAGATCCATCTGCTCCTGTAGAGCTGATTGCACCATAGAACATCCTTGATTGCTTTTAGAGCAAATATCACACTGGTGATAATTATGAGGTGGCACATGGCCATATCCACTCTGTCTACAATGCATCTTGACCAAGTTGGCCTTCAATAAGAGTACATCGTGAATTTGATAGGTGTTGTTAGACTCTCCCTCTATCAAATTGATTGTAGCCTTCTCGTGTTGAGGCAGCGGGTTCGTGAGAACATTCGGATTCGTATCTTTGAAAGATAAGACCCCGCTCCTAACAAGCTTTTGCACGTCGGATTTGAAACTGAGACAGTTTTCTATGTTATGCCCTGGTCCTCCTTGATGGTAAGGGCAAGTCTGATCCACCTTAAACCAAAAAGGCAGATTTTCTAGTACTGTAAGAGGAGACTTAGTCTGGAGATGCCCCTTGGCCAGTAGTAACGGAAAGTAGTGAATCAGTAGATCCTGGTTCTCTGTCTGAGCTGACATTCGCCGAGCGTACATCACCAAATGGCTTTGAGGGCAAGAGTTACCCTTGTACTTTTCAAAATCGGGTACTTGGAACTTGTGCGGGACTTTCACATTGGGGACCAAAAAAAGGTCTGCGGCGTCCTTTCCAAATAGATCCTGACCGCGAATGGCTTGCAGTTCCTTCTGCATTTCCAGGAAGTGCTCCTAGAATTCATCCATTCTATCAAACATACTTTCCTTTCTACCAGAAGGTATCTGTGGAATCTGTCCTTCCGGGATAGTGTGTACCACAGGGGGTGGTACCGTTACCACGGCAGTGAATCTTGGCGTTTCCCGAAGTTTGTAACCTTCAGGAGTCCTCATTATGCCTCTGGCATCCTCGCTTTCCCGAAGTTTGTAACCTTCAGGCCCAGCGGCTTCTGCTATGATTCCCTAATCTTCAGTGATCGACGGAACATATCCTTCCAGGATATAGTTAACAGGCATGCCCCAGGGATGATCTTTCGGCATTTGATACCTAGGATCATACTTCTCTGAGATCACAGTTCTTTGTAGTTGAGCTTCTGACATGGTTTGTATGTCGTTACGAAGCTTTCTCATATCCTCTCTTAGAGCGTCGATCTCTTCTTTCAACTCTTTGTTCTCTTCCTCGAGATCATCCATCTTTTTCTGACGATTGGCCAGAGTATTGTACGAATGAGATAGTTTGACTCTAGAACCGAGACACAAACGTGAGATTCGTAGGTAAGAAGAATACGTGACGCGAGAATAATGAATGCAATGATTATATTTATTGTTGTTTTTTTTGTTTAATCAAAATAAACTTCGACAATTATATTTCAAATATCAAATAGTGGGGAAATCCCCATTTTATTGAATTCAAAGGATTGCGAAAATGGAAATACAGTAAATTACAAGGTGCGGAAACAGAAACCTAAGCTAATGGGTCCTGAGTCCTCTCTGAGGAGAACTCGGGTACTGATTCTGGTATTTTCCTTTTCTTGGACCGGGGCTCTTAGGCCGTTGTCGGGTTGTCATTCCTTTGCCAAGTGAAAGGAGCGAGCAAATTCCTTTGGTCATCCTGATTTTCTACAGCATGATGCTCCAAAATCTCAATTAGAGCATCCTTATCTTTCAGTAGTTGTTGTATTTTGGTACACTCCACATTGAGAATACGGTACTTGTTCTTCCAAGACCTCCTCTCCTGTTGAACTTTGTTGAGAGTAACCTGAAGTTTTTCCATTTCAGTCATGAAGTACATGACAGATTCCCTTGGCAGAAGAACTCCGTGATGAGGATAAGGCATCCTTAGCTTGAGAGCTCTAGTTTGTACCCAGTGGAGATAAGGCTCCACCGAGACACAATCCGGTTTTCCTAGAGACTCCCGTCCTTTCTTATGAACATGTTTCCAAGCGTGCACTATTTCCATCTTCAGTGCCCTGTCATTTTCTCCTTCCATGAAGAAAAGACCTTCCAGATGAGCATTACGCGGGACATGCCTCATCGGGTATCCAAATTGATGACAAACTAAAACTGGATGGTAATTGATTCCTCCCTTAGTTCCTATGAGGGGTACCTTAGGAAAGTTTCCACAACGGTCAATAAATCTGATCCCGTCATAAATCCTATTGTACCAATCTATGTCAGAGTTGGTAAGAGACATGATTTTCTGCGACCAACGTAAAGCACTCTTATGATCCCTAAATGCAGTAGACTTGGGCAAATGAGAGATAAACCATTTATATAGCAGGGGTACACAACACGTGATCATTCCTCCGCTGTATAAATTCCTTAAGTGTACAGAATGATACGCATCGGCGAGCAAGGTTGGTACGACATTTCTAATGAGAAAAACCTTAATGGCGTTGATATCGACGAAGTTATCAATGTTGGGAAACAGAAATAACCCGTAGGTGAGCAAAACAAAGATGCTTTCAAAAGCAGTCACGTTCCCTATACTAGCAAATTATAGAGCCTTCTTTACCAGAAACTTAGCTGGTAAACCCAGGATTCCTCTTTTGGTGGTCATGTGAGTCTTGACTCCTGACTCATCAAAATAAATTGCTCTTACAATGGTCTGATCCTTTGGAATTTCTTCCAGTCCAGAAAAGGGAGCTTGATCAGTAATGGGTAGATCAATCAGATGGGAATACTCCTCTAGCGTTGGTGCGAGCTGGTAATTTGGTAATGTGAAATAGTGATAAACCGGATCGTAAAACTGAACGAGTGCCTCCATGATTCTTTCAATTACATGGACCCTTAACAGAGGTAGCAGACCTCTGTACTTGGCTCTGAAAGTGTCAGGGTTAGTGATCATCCTTGCTAATCCTCTTAAATCCTCTAGTGTTGTAACCTTGAAGGTATACTTGTGAGTTTTCTGTCTACCGAAATCCATTAGCGCAATCCTTTTCTCTCTGACATTTGCAATCATTGTTTTAGTTTAATTTGAAAAAGAGAGACTAGAAGAGAAAATTTTTTTTTGCTTAATTTTTTTTAAATGAATGCATGAATGCAGCACACAAAAACGTAGAAAAAACATGGGGTCAAAGGGTCGGTGTCACAAAGTCAAGGCTCTACCCATCCCAAAGGTTTATACTAGTGATTTTTGTACCTGTCTCTCAAAATCATTGATTCTTGTCGAGATAACATCAGCGGGTCGGGAACCGTGCTAGGTGATGTATTTCGAAGAATCTCAGAAGAGGGTAGTATCGCTTGACAACTATTTCCGATACCTTCCGCACTACTGAAAGAGGTTTTTCCTAGGTGTATACTCAATCTTTCCACATGCGGCATCACACACATTTCCATTAGCAGAAAAATAAACACAGATATTAATTAGGAAAAGCAATATATATATATTTGTCCTAATGCCCTAGACTTTTTTAAGAGCTATGAATCCTATGATCCTAATAGAAAATGGATCCCCGGCGGAGTCGCCATTCTGTGGCACCTTCCCAATTTAAAGGTTTTGACCTAAGATCCTAGTGAGGGCCGATCCTAGCCATAATGACATTCCCCGATGGAACCGTCATGAAAATAATTTGTCCAAGGTTTTCACCTTAAATTGTAAGAAAGAAAGACTGACCCCACGGTGGGCGCCACTTTTCTGTAGCGAGCGATTTTGGACGTGGTTCTTAAGCACTGCCGCTCTGGGGTACTACAGGTCGATTCATTTTTTATCCTATTGAAGCTGATGAAGGAAGGGAAATAGATGTCTTCAACTAACCCGGCTTGCATACTGAGTTTAAACAACGGTCTGTTAGGTTACGGATGCTATGTGGAAGTGGGGCCTCTTTCTGCTTATTTTGTTAAGACTGGAATGGCGGGACTATGCTATTGGTAGGATGTTAGGACTGATGCTTTTTGATTGATGTATGAAGGTACGGGATTTTGGGTTTTTTATTAGTGTGCTCGCTAAGATTTCTCTTTCAATCTTATGCCTACGTATTCCCGTTTACCAAAACAGGGAAATCAGAGCGATCGTAGTTCCTCCTATTCTATGGGAGGAAATGGTGTTTTGGTGTCTTATTCAAAGCCCAAGACATGAAGCTAAAGGTGGTTTGTATCTTGTTCAAAGCCCAAGATGTGAAATTGAAGGGTCTATTTGTATCTTGTTCGAAGCCCAAGATATGAAGCTAAAGGGTTTTGACTTTAGAGAGAATTTGTCCTCTCTAAAGAGGGTCTATTTGTCACAACTGTTGTGTGACTGATTATAAAGGAGAATTACTTTAACTGGGATATGTGAATCCAGCAATGCCATAATTTCCTTTATAGGGGGTTTTTAACCTGAAGGAGAAGACTTTAACTCAGTTTAGAGCAATGCCATCTTTCCTTAGGAATTTCTCATGCTAAAAGAGGGACAGTGGCGTGGATGTAAATAATCTAGAGGCTTGCCACTTACAGCAAATAAATGAAGGGGAAAGGAGTTGTTGATGTTTGTATACTGTGAACGAGGCACAACTTTGATGCTAAAAGGTTGATTGACTCAACCGGGATTTTCTTATACAAAGTTTAAGAGGGGGCTATTGACCCAACAAGAGGGTGTTTTTATGTGCCTCGTACGAAGCCCGAGAGAGAGGCTAAAAGGGTTTGACTCAACGAGAGAGTCTTTTTGTGTGTCTTGTACGAAGCCCAAGACGGAAGCTAAAGGTTGTTTGACTCAACAAGATAATCTTTTATACTCAACAAGAGAGTGTTTTGGTATCTCGTATGAAGCCCGAGATGGAGGTTGAAGGTGTTTGACTCAACAAGGGAGTCTTTTATACTCAACAAGAGAGTGTTTTTGTATCTCGTACAAAGCCTGAGATGGAGGCTAAAGGTGTTTGACTCAACAAGGGAGTCTTTTATACTCAACAAGAGAGTGTTTTTGTATCTCGTACAAAGCCCGAGATGGAGGCTCAAGGTGATCGACTCAACAAAAGAGACTTTTTATACTTAACAAGAGAGTGCTCTGTATCTCGTACGAAGCCCGAGATGGGGGCTAAAAATGTTTGACTCAATAAGAGAGTCTTTTATACTCAACAAGAGAGTGATTTTGTATCTCGTATGAAGCCCGAGATAGAGGCTAAAGGTTTGCTCCACTCGGGAGAATTATTTGTACAAAGCCCAAGAGAAGGCTAGGGTAACTGTTTCAGTTGAGTGACAGGTCCAGCATGTTGGTTAAAAGAGAAAATCAGTTCTTATATGGGTAATGTTGTACTCATGGATTTGATCTGAGGATCGGGATTATTTCCTTTTCTCTAAGGAAATAGGGAATCCAAAGGAGCTTTAGACTGTCTGAGTCTACAGGTTTTATCTTCTATACTATGCTTAAGAAACAATAGTAGTAAGATCTAGACTCTTTGAAAGACTGTTCTATTAAGATGAATAATTTTTGTTCCTATACCTCCAGGAGGTCGTCGGGACAATTTGTACGAAGCCCAAGAGGAGGCGAGAAAACTTTTAAGAAGCCGAGGGACAATTTGTACGAAGCCCAAGAGGAGGCTATCTTTCCGGAGGAAGAATCATTATACGAAGCCTAAGAGGAGGCTGTGAAAACTTCTAAGAAGCCGACAGGTCCTTGTACAACGCCCAAAAGGAAGCGGGGATGCTTTTAGGAAGCCTGTGGGTCCTTGCACTAAGCCCAAGAGGAGGCTGATGAACAGTTCCAGAAGGGGTTTCACTTGGAACATTGGCCTTCTGTATATGAACTGTTCAAGGGGGGAGATTTCATAAATCTAGTTATCTAAAATTGTTGTCAAAGAAAATTCTCATGGTTTAGGTTATGTTGAAATATCCGGTATAACGTCGGATGTAGGGAGATGAGGTTTTGTCTAGTTCTAGACGTAGTTGCCTGGGAAACTCTAAATATCTATACTATTATTACACAGTCGATATGAGTTTATGAAAGAAGACTTACAGTGAAACAGCCCCACAGTATAGTTATATACATATGAAAGCGGTAAATGAAAGCGGGTAAACACTTACTCGGTTGTAGAGCTTCCATGCTGTTTGGTTAGTTTGTTCAACAAAGAAAGCTTTGATAACAATATTACATTCAAAATCAATGGATAAAGTGCTTTTGAAAGGAAAATTGGGGCTTACAGCTCAAGGAGAGGCCCAGGGTTTTATCAGTGATTGCATTGTTGTTTGAAATTGTACAGGGACTTATACAAGTGACTGAGGCCCAAAAAGGTTTTCTGTACAAGGGGATGGGTCTTACACTCTCTCAAGAGGCCCAAAAATTATTGAAAGAAACAAAATGGGGCTTATAACAAGAGGGTAGGCCCAGAGTTTATTTTGAAAATGACGACGATCGCGCCGAGGTTTTGAAAACACCGTGGGTCTTATACAACGACAGAGGCCCAAAAAGTTTTGGTTTCAAAAGGGGATTGGGTCTTACACTCTATTAGAGACCCAAAATGGTTTTGAATGGATCTTATAGCTCGAGGAGAGGCCCAGATGGTTTGTTTTAAACGGGCGATGATCGCGCCGAGCTTTTGAAATACAACGGGACTTATACAATAAGTGAGGCCCAAAATATGTTTGTATTTACAAAGGATTGGGTCTTACACTCTATTAGAGGCCCAAAGAGCTTAAAAATGATTTGTTTGAGCGAAAATCAAGGAAACCCTAAATTTGTTTTCTTTTAAAAGGAAATATTTAAAGAAAATCAAATAAAATGATAAAAATACCAAATAAGTTTGAATAAACCCCTTGTGATTTTTGTTGAAGGTTTCAAAAATGAGGTTTTCATCACAAGATGAATTAAAACCTACTTGGTTTTGATTTTCCAAAATGGATATTTATTTTTAAAAGAGTTTAAAAACAAATAAAAGGCATTTATTCACAAAAGTACTAATTATATTAAATAAATAATATAAATCTAAATTTTTTTGGGAATAAAATATTTCAACATTTTTGTGATTTTTTTGCAAAAAGAACCAATAAAAAATAATTAAAATTGAGGGAGTTATTAATTTTCCAATTGATTAACAAAACATGAAAATATTGGAAAAAATAGCAAAATGTGAGAAAACACAAAATGGAATGGGTGGGGTTTGAACCCACGACCTCAAGGTTATAGGGTGCGCGCCTTACCACTGGGGTGGTGATACATCCGTTGATTAAAACAAACCAACAAATATACAAGGCTTGCCTTGTTTTCTAGGCCTGGCCAAGACAAGGCAAGGCAAGTTTTGGCAAGAAACGGGAAGGTCCATAACTTTCTCATTTCTCCATAGTTGGGGACAAAATTTATATGCATCTGGCCTAGAATTTCACAAGGAATCCAATGGTGGTGGTATTTTTTCAGCTCATGCTCCCTCCTCAAAATCCGAGGGTGGTTTTGAAATAGGCCTATAATTGCATTTTCTATGCTACACTTTGGTACAGGCATGAATTACATGATGAATTGGTTCAAACACAACATATATAACATGTATGAGATGTGCATGATTAGTGGACTTTAAAGCAATGCATATTTTGGAAAGTTCAAGTCATGATGTTTACCTCTCTTTTGAGCTTTTGGAGTTTTTGTGCAATCTGCCAAGTTTCTTGTTCCAGAAATGGTTTGATGCTTTGGACACTCTCAAATGATCCTTTAGAAGCTTTTAGGATGAATGGAATCAGCTGGAACCTGCAAAAACACAAACTGGCCCTTTCTTGCAAAAGGGTTTAAAATGGCCAAATAGCAACTCCCTCAAATGGTGCTCCAGATGGGGGGAACCATTTGGGACAGTTCAAGGATGATATTTGGAGTGTGTTTGAGGTTTTATCTGGTTTGGAAAGTGACTGAATTAAGGCATGGCTTGAAAAATGCACAAAAGTACTATTTTGAGGTTTTGAGATGTGACTTTGTGATTTAAGGATTACAGGTCACTTGTGAGAGTTTGGATAGCTTAGATATGATATATTGGAGGTGTTAGGATCATGAGCTATGATGGAAATGCTCTCTAACTTAAAAACTCAGGGTTACCTTGCTAAAGAAGGCATTTTGGCCTAAAGATAGGGATTTTGAGGAAAGCATCTGTTTGATGGCTTTGGTGTACTCAAACTGAGCACAAATGAGCTCTATTTATAGTAGAGCAAGTTTGTTTTGGGGTCAATAGTGAATGGCAACCACAGCAGAGGTTTGGCCAATGTTGATCAATGGGAAGCCAAGTCTCCTCTAGCCATTGACTAGAGGTTAGAGCACAAGCCTTTGGTTACCTAGTTGTTGGATCATTCTTGACTGAATTCAGTTGCAAATGTGTCAGTTCATGCCACCTCTAAGCATCCATTAAATGTTCCAATCCAAAATTGGAGTCTTGTCCCTCTTTTAGGGACTTTTAGGTTTGTCATACTACTTCTTGTTCCAAAGACTTTGGAGGCTTGGATCAGTGTTTGTTCCCTTTAGATTTGATCCTCAGATGTGTCCAAAGTGATGACAAGGCTTGGAATTATCTGATTTTTCCAAATCGAGCAAAAGTGCAAAATTCTTCCTATCCTTGGCAGTTTTCAGCAAGGCATATTGCCATTGTCATATCTCATGACTTAAGTGGAATTTGGTGATGTTCTTGGCCATTTTGGAAAGCCCTCATATGATACAACAACTTTTTTATCATAATTGTTTTTTATATTTTTTGGATCCAAGTGAAAAATGCCCCTACATTTGGAAAAAAGTAAGGCAGATTCTGACTTAGTGAAAATTTCACTAAGTGTTAGAAAAAGTGGCATTTCATGTTTTCAGCCATTTTTATCATTCCATAAATCAAAATCCATGATGAATTGGAATGAGGTGTAGTTGAAGCTTTTGTAGAGGGCCATGAGGGCTACAAATCCAGCTTTGGATGGGAAAAAATGGCCTTGTGGTTAAGGATTTATGATCCCCCAAAGTTGGTACCCTAGCCACTTTGTTCCATAACTTAGAAAATTTCTAAGTTTTTTATGGTTACCCCTTTTACAAGTTATCCCACTTTTCTTGATTTTTCTTGATGAATGATGATTCCAATCACACATTAACATCATTTTAGGGTTAAAAAAACCATAATTGTGAAAATTCTCAAAAAGTCAAAGTTTGACTTTTGTGCACAGTTGACTTTTTATCAGATGAATTCTAAATTGTGTGATCCTCTATGAAATCGAGTCCTTGACCTAAATCAAACTTGATGGATTGATTTCATAGGTGTCATAGGGTGTATTGAATCATGTCTTAGGGTTTGGGAGCATGTCCTGGTCAAAAGTCAAAGCTACAGTTGACTTTTCTCGCGAAACCCTAACTGTGGTTCAGATGAAATTGAAACTTGTTGCTCAAGCTTCTTGGATCAATCCATTATTGCAAATAGATCAATGTGGTGTATTAGAGACCCTCAAATCCTCTCTTGAGGTCTTGGCTCATATTTTGTCCCAAAAGTCGGCTTAGGGGTGAATTAGGTCAAGAAACCCTAATTCCTGATTTTTGATGAATGCATCCCCTGAGGTCAAAATTGACTTGATGATTGGGTCCATGAGGTTCCATGGAGAATATTAGAATATACTTTGAAGCATTGGCTCATGCCCAGAGGAAAAATTCCATCTGGAGGCCCTGGTCGACCAAACCCTAATTTGGTGACACTGGCGATCTTGAGGCTTAATCCACTTAGAAGGGAGTAGCCTTGTGCTTAATCCTTGAAGTGGGAGTCCTTTTGATCCATTGTAGAGGTTTGATAGGTTACACAAGTTGAAGATCGTGTCATTTCTGGATTGATCCATTGTCTAAGGCTCAAGGAGGGCTTGAAACCCTAATTTTTGTTTGTAGTGAGTGCTCACCCATATTTGGGGAGACTAATGAGGCATGATGGTACATCCATATTGTGATGATGATTTGCACAATGATGGGGAATCTTAGTGGTCAAAATTTGGGGTATGACACTGGGGAGTAGAGTTTCTTTGATAATTTCTAAGAGTGACAGTCTGAGAAAGGGTTCACTGAGAATGCT
The DNA here is from genome assembly GCA_022829125.1 of Lathyrus tuberosus. Lineage (NCBI taxonomy): Eukaryota > Viridiplantae > Streptophyta > Magnoliopsida > Fabales > Fabaceae > Lathyrus > Lathyrus tuberosus. Next base: position 6,407,574 of record JALAZF010000044.1, on the reverse strand, counting down.
GCCTTTCATGTTTCCATATTGTTTAACCCCAAGATGAGGGAAGACTGTGTCTGGTAATCCTATGGGGATCTAGTTTTGTTTGTATTTAAGAGTGACCAACAGGGCTTTACCTAGTACTAGACGTAGTTGCCGGGGAAAACTCTAAATAACTATACTAGTATTACACAGTTAATATGTGACAAGTGTGAAGTCAAGCTTCTTCAACTGCATATTTTGATGAAGACAACATTATTTGCTCATGACATGTGTTGCAAAAAGAAAGTGGATAAAAGACATGACTAATCAAGTTCAAAGTTTCAAATATCATTCAAGTATTGAAGATTATCTTGGATTGATCAAAGGTTAAACTTTCACTCATTATTTGGTACATACAAGTGTTCAATACATTTTCTACATATTGAATTTATCATATAAAAAGGTTTTGAATCATATTCATGAAGGTTGCATGTCATAAAATTAAGTTTTTTTTTCAAAACTGAACGCATGTAACCGGTTACAGCTTAACTGATAACCGGTTAACATGAATAAAATTTGAATTTCTTGGTTACGTTGCAGCGTGATAACCGGTTAGCAGTTATGCTGTAACCGGTTACCACTGAATAGATTTCAGAAAATATTGCATCTCTTCATACTTCTTTCACAAACCTTTTCCATTTGAACCATGACATCCCTTAATAATTTATATCTGTTTGTAGAGGTGTTTAAGCATTATTTAAGCATCAAATTGTCAGATTTTAAACACACCTCCTTTTGCTAAAATTTTCAATCATTCAATCACTTAAAAATTCTGCATTTTTACAAGAGTGTTCTTCAAATTTCTCAAACAGAAACTTCAGAACTTAAACCTTCATACTCCTTGCATTAGTTTCATTTTTATTGTGTCGGACACTTGTATAATATCATTAAGAGTGATTGTTACAAAAAGGAGAAGATCAATCTTTGGATTGATATATTGAAGAATCAAAGTTTCATCTACTTACTCAAAATTCAGAACTATTGTAAAATCCTAAAGGTCCAACAAGTGTTTGGTTTTAGGTGTTGACTATAAGGGAAGGATTGTTTCTCTTATAGGGTTTGTTAGAATCCTTGTTATCCGGATTGTGGATACAAGGGGTCCATTGTAAGAGTTATTCTTGGTTGGACTTTAAACTTGTAAAATCCAAGAGGGTGTTCTTGGTGGTTGATAGTTAGTGACTTGTATAGAAAGACTAGGAGGAGTCTTGTCTTGTCCAAAACTATAGTAAAATCTCTTTCATGTTGAAAGGGGAGTGGAGTACTCTCGACTTGTGAGGGGAACCACTATACGTCTTGGTGTTCTTTACTTTCCGCATTTACCGCTATCCTCACTTAGAAATTTTTAGGAAAGTAAAATTCAAAAACCGTCAAAAATCCGGATAATTGTCTAAGAGCCTATTCACCCCCCTCTTAGGCACACATATAACTTACAACAAGCATATAAAAGTTTGTGAAAGAAGACTTACAGTGAAACAGCCCCACAATACAGTTATAAATATGAAAGCGGATAAAGAAAGCGGGTAAACACTTACTCGGTTGTAGAGCTTCCATGTTGTTTGGTTAGTTGTTCAACAAAGAAAGCTTTGATAACAATATTATATTTTAAATCAAAGGAGAAAATGCTTTTAAAAGATTGTTGGGGCTTATAGCTCAAGGAGAGGCCCAAGGTTTTATCAGTGATTGCACTGTTCGTACAGGGACTTATACAAGTGACTGAGGCCCAAAAAGGTTTTATGTACAAAGGGATGGGTCTTACACTCTATCAAGAGGCCCAAAGGTGTTTAAAGAAAAGGAATGGGGCTTATAACACGAGGGTAGGCCCAAATGTTTTGATTTTTAAACTGGCGATCGCGCCGAGGTTTCTTTACCGTACTGGGTCTTATACAATGCATTGAGGCCCAAAAAAGTTTTGGTTAAAAGGGGGTTGGGTCTTACACTCTATTAGAGGCCCAAAGGTAATTTTAAAAGAAACGATGGGGCTTACAACTCAAGGAGAGACCCAAAGGTTTTGTTTGAAAAATGACGATCGCGCCGAGATTTCTTTAACGTATTGGGACTTATACAATGCACTGAGGCCCAAAAAAGTTTTTATTTACATGGGATGGGTCTTACACTCTCTCAAGAGACCCAAAGGTGTTTGAAAAAGATTTGATGAGGGTTGAATTGATCAAAACCCTAATTTGTTTTCAAAATATATTTTAATTGAATAAAAATTCAATTAAAATGATCAAAATTTGTTAAACATGTGTGAAAAACAAATTGTGGTATTGGATTAATGTTTGACAAATCATGTTTATACCCACAAAATAATTGGTAATCAATTAAGTTTGGAAAATCAAGGGAGAAAAAATATTTCAAATGTTAAAAACAAATAAAACATTAATTCTTTGCAAAAATATCAAATATATGAAATAAGTAATATTTTTGGGATTTTTTGGTAAAATAAAATATTTTAACATTTTTGTGAATTATTAAAAAAAGAATCAACTCAAAATCATTAAAACTCAGAGAGAAATTAATTTTTGAATCAATTAAATAAAATTACAAAAATTTAAATATTTGAATTTTCAAAAAGGGTGCCAAGAACATGGCAAGAACACGCTCCACCCTCTGTTTCTACAGATTTGTATTTTCTATCCAATCTCACTGAATACTTGATTATATCATGCAATCTACATATTAATCTGCTCATTTTCACCTCATGATCATGTCTATGGTCTTTAATTTCATTTATTTTAAGCATGGAATAAGAAATCAAAGAGAAACTTCAAGAACCCTAAAATTTGCATGAAGGCTCAGAAATTCTATACACGATTCAAACAATGCAATTGATTGAGGAAAAACACTCTATGCATGATTATGAACATATGGCCAAATTATTGTGCAGCAAAAAATGCATGGATCATAGAGTTAGAAGAGCTCATGCTTACCTCTTGCAGCTGGTGATCGTGTTATGTGTTAGAGGTGTTACAGCTAGGTTCCAATGATGTGGATAGCTTCCCTAGGTGCCAAGTGATGTGCCTGAGTGCTTGGAATGGTTTGAAACAGGCTGTAACTGAAGATGGTATCCCAACTGCAACTTGGTTAAAACCTTGAGCAGTTGGCTGGTGATTTTGTGAAATCAGTGTTCCAGATGTTATTTAAGTGCTTGGATCACTTCTATATGATGTTTATGAAGTGTGTGTGTGTGTGTGATTGGTTTGGTTGGAATTGCTCTCAAACTCAAAACCCGGTAGTGACTTGCTTTGGAAGGCAATTTTGTAGTGAGGAAGAGATTTTGAGGAAAGTATATGTTTGATGGCTTTGGTGTACTCAAACTGAGCACAAATGAGCTCTATTTATAGTAGAGCAAGTTTGTTTTGTAAGCAATAGTGAATGGCAACTGCTGCAGAAGTTTGGCAAATATTGATCAATAGGAATCCAAGTCTCCTCTAGCCATTGACTAGAGGTTAAGGCACAGGCTACTGGTTCCCTTGGTCTTGGATATGTCTTGACTGAATTCAGTTGGAAATGGCTCAGTCCATGCCACCTTGGTGCATCCATTAAATGCTCCAAAACAAAATTGGAGTCTTGTCCCCTCTTTAGGGATTTCTAGGTTTGGCATGCTACTTTTGATTCCAAAGACTTGGGAGGCTTGTGGATCAGTGTTTGTCCCTCCTTGGTCCCCCCCTGAGGTGTTCAGATGGATAAGTGTGTTTGTTATTTGCACAAATTTGGCAAATCGAGCAAAATGCACAAATCTTCCTTACTTTGACAGTTTTCAGCAAGGCATATTGCCATTGTCATATCTCATGGCTCAAGTGGAATTTGATGGGTTTCTTGGCCATTTTGGAAATCCCTCATATGATACAATAACTGTTTGATCATAGTTGGTTTTGATACTTTTTGGATCCAAGTGAAAAATGCCCCTACATTTGGAAAAAAGTGAAGGCAGATTCTGACTTAGTGAAAATTTCACTAAGTGTTGGAAAAAAATGACATTTTCACTTTTTGTCATTTTGATCATTCCATAACTTAAAATCCATGAGGAATTGGAATGAGTTGTGTTTTAAGCTTTTGTAGAGTGCCATGAGAGATATAAATCCAGCTTTGGATGGGGAAAAATGGCCTTGTGGTTTAGGAGTTATGATCCTCCAAAGTTGGTACCCTAGCCACTTTGTTCCTTAACTTAGAAAATTTCTAAGTATTTTATGGTTACCCCTTTTACAAGTTATCCCACTTTTCTTGATTTTTCTTGATGAATGATGATTCCAATCACACATTAACATCATTTTAGGGTTAGGGAACCATAATTGATCAAAAAATCAAAAAGTCAAACTTTGACTTTTGGGCACAATTGACTTTTTATCAGATGAATTCCAAACTGTGCGATCCTCTATGAAATCAAGTCCTTGACCTAAATCAAACTTGATGGGTTAATTTCATAGGTTTTATAGGGTGTATTGAATCATGTCCCAAAGTTTGGGAGCATGCCTGGGTCAAAAGTCAAAGATACAGTTGACTTTTTCCCGCGAAACCCTAATTATGGTTCTGATGAGCTTGAAACTTGTTGATCAAGCTTCTTGGGTCAATCCATTGTTGCAAATGGATCAATGTGATGTATTTGAGACCCTCAAATCCTCTCTTGAGGTCTTGGCTCATGTTTTGTCCCAAAAGTCAACTTAGGTCAAGAAACCCTAATTCCTATTTTTGATGAATGCATCCCCTGAGGCTAAATTAACTTGATGATTGGGTTCGTGATGTCCCTCGGAGCATCTTAGGTTATGCTTTGAAGTATTGGCTCATTCCCGGAGGAAAGTTTTCATCTAGAGGCCCTGGTCGACCAAAACCCTAATTTGGTGACACTGGCGATCTTGAGGCTTAATTCACTCAGAATGCTACAACCTTATGCTTGATATTTGTTGTGGGAGTCCTCTTGATTCATTGGGGATGTTTGAGAGGCTAGACAAGTTGAAGATCATCTCATTCCTTGATTGATCCTTTGTCTAAGAGCTCTGAGAGGGCTTGAAACCCTAAATTTGATTGTAGTGAAGGCTCAACAATCTTTGAGGAGATTGATGAGGTATGATGGTACATCCATATTGCGATGATAATTTGCACAATGATGGGAAATCTTAGTGGTCAAATTTTGGGGTATGACAGATGCCCCTATTTAATCTTCTTGGACCCGAAGGTGTGAATGGCGAAGGTATTCGAGCATTCGGGGTGCAAGAGGATTAAATATCGGAATACCCGAAATTTTGATGGTGGTTAAGAATGGTCGTTCACGCATCCTTCTTCTTTTGCTAAGCAATGATGCTTAGAAAAGGTAAACTTCCCCTCGATCCTGGTTTCCTACCAAGGAACTGGTCATAGTTTCTGATTTAAACTTCCCCTCGATCCTGGTTTCCTACCAAGGAATTGGTCTTAGTTTCTGATTTAAACTTACCCTCGATCCTGGTTTCCTACCAAGGAACTGGTCTCAGGTTCTGAAATAAACTTCCCCTCGATCCTGGTTTCCTACCAAGGAACTGGTCTTAGTTTCTGATTTAAATTTCCCCTCGATCCTGGTTTCCTACCAAGGAACTGGTCTCAGTTTCTGAAATAAACTTCCCCTCGATCCTGGTTTCCTACCAAGGAACTGGTCTCAGTTTCTTTTGTCAATAAACTTTCTTGACAAGGGAAGCTGTGTGCAGCGATTTTCCTCAAACTTCTCGCCGAATTTTCCTGGAGAGATGCCATTTGATGGATATATGATCTGATGTCAAAGTTGCTGGGGAACCCAGCTGTCTAAGTTGTAGAGGTACACAAACTTCTCTGTTGGAGATGCCATTTATCGACTCTACTGGGGAAAGCAGGTCTCTCGAGAGACTGCTGTCGCTTGGGGATATTACATCATACTTTTCTTCGAGATCTTCTCGGAGAAATGCCATACAATGTATCCTAATTTTGAGGTGGTGATGACTTCATTAACATCGACTCTCCGGAGAGCAAAATCAATGTGTTGCTGAAAGTCTTTAGTTGTGAGGCTTTCTCTAGGGATTTTCCTTAATCCGAGAAAGCGAAGATATCATCTTCAATGGCGAAGAGTGACATTTGTCGATGGTCCTCTTGCTTTTCAGAGGTTCAAGTTATCAAAGTGGTCAAGGGTCGGCTTCAATCCAGAAATAAACTGGAGGCGAGGTTGCTCAGATGCGACATTTCTTGATAGGGAAAGTACTGACAATTCGACTGAGAGGACTTTTTTCACTAGGGAACAAGACCGACTAGAGTGATAGTGATGCAATATGAATATGAATGTAAATCAATAATGCATGATGTATGTATGTTTATGCTGACAAAACTGATGCGATATACAGACTAGTAGATGAACATGACTGGATACTTGGCCACTGCAGAGGATGAAAAGTATCACTGGTTCAAAAAGTAGCAACTCTGCCTTGCTTAGGAGAGATAGTCCCTGTGGAGGACAACTGTTGGTCGGGCTTAGGAGGTAAGAACTCTGTTGGGGGTGTCAGATGAAACACGGCCTCTGACATAGTTGATCCTTCATCCAGGCACACTGGTTCAGAAGGAGTACTTTGATTCTGCACTTTGAAGTTCGATTACTTCTGTTGAAGTGATCGACTGTCTTTCGATGTTCAACAGTCAAAAGAAATTGCCATATTTATTTTAAAAGTCGAAAAAGTTTTAACAAGTAAATTCATTTTTGTTTTATTTCAAGAATCGTTAATCATGTTAAAATGCCATCCTATAAAGCTAAAACAAATAAGAATTGCAAACAAAAGCACAAGGGCTCAAATTTTATTGATAGGATGGAAATCAGCCAAATGCGTGATTCCATAGAGTATTTACAAAGTTACAAAATGGTAATTTAAGGGAAAAGGGCCACATGGAAACATAACGACCACTATCCTTCTACCAACTTTGAATTCTGGACATCTTGAGCTTTCGTCGAAGATGGTCGTGACTGGAGTTTTTCTTCTGATGGATTGCATTACTGCTGAGGAGTTGAACTGATCAGACGTAGTTACTTGCCATTAATCCCTAATTTTTGCCTGGATTGTACTTTGAGATTTTCAATCTACCGGGATGATTTTTTATTGTGTCTCTAATTTTTGCCTGGACCGCCCTTTCGGGTTTTCAATCCACCGAGACGTTTTTTTTTAGTTTAGGCGAAGTATTTCTTGACTACATCAACATTTGTGGGGTAGGCAAATTCTTCTCCATCCATGGTTGCAAGTCTCAAGGCGCCGCCTGAGAAAGCTTTCTTGACCACATAGGGGCCGTCATAATTCGGAGTCCATTTGCCCCGAGAGTCAGTGAGAAATGATTGTATCTTTTTTAGCACAAGGTCTCCTTTCCTGAAGACGCGAGGTCAGACCTTTTCGTCGAAGGCCTTCTTCATTCTCTGTTGATACAACTGACTGTGGCATAGAGCCGTTATTCATTTTTCTTCGATCAGATTTAGTTCATCGTGTCGACTTTGACACCACTCAGCTTCTGTTAGCTTAGCTTCCATCAGTACCCAGATTGATGAGATCTCTACTTATATGGGGAGCACTGCTTCCATGCCATACACTAGAGAGAAAGGGGTTGCCCCTGTTGAAGTGCGGACAGACGTGCGATAACCTTGAAGAGTAAAGGGTAGTCTCTCATGCCAATCTTTGTAGGTTACAACCATCTTTTGAATAATCTTCTTGATGTTCTTGTTAGCCGCTTCTACCGCTCCGTTCATCTTGGGTCGGTAGGGAGATGAATTATGGTGTTAGATCTTGAAATCAGCGCACAACTCTTTCATCATCTTGTTATTCAAGTTAGATCCATTGTCAGTAATGATCTGGTTTGGAACACCATTAGCGTAGGACGCTGCTTCGACCCACTTGGTGAAGTAATCAATGGCTACCAGGATGAACCGATGTCCGTTCGAAGCCTTAGGTTCGATCATATCGATTCCCCATATGGAAAAATGCCACAAGGAAGAGAGAACTTTGAGATGCATTGGCGGCACATGGATTTTTTCTGAGTATATTTGACACTTATGACACTTCCTTATGTACTTGTAGCAGTCAGATTCCATTGTCAACCAGTAGTACCCTGCTCTCAGAATTTTTCTCGCCATTGTGTGTCCGTTGGCATGAGTGCCAAAGGATCCTTCGTGAATTTCTTTTATCAGCATGTGTGCTTCTGGTCTGTCTACACATCGGAGCAAGACCATGTCGAAGTTTCTCTTATAGAGTGTATCACCGCTCAGAAAGAAGCTGCCTGCTAGCCTTCTGAGGATCTTTCGGTCTTTTCTGGATGCCCCATGTGGGTACTCTTATTTCTGAAGGAAGCATTTGATATCATAATACCAAGGTTTATCGTCTATGACTGCTTCAATTGTGAAGATGTAAGCGGGCCTTTCAAGGTGCATTATGTCAATCTTAGGTAAGTCGTTCCATTGACCTACACTAATCATGGAAGAGAGGGTGGCTAATGCATCAGCCATGTGATTCTCTTCATGAGGGATATGATGAAACTCGACTCTGTTGAAGAAGGGTAACAACCTTCTCGCGTAGTCTTTATAAGGAATCAATCCTGATTGGTATATGTTCCAATCTCCTTTGATCTGATTGATAACCAGGGCTGAGTCGCCATATACATCCAAGTTTTTGATCCTTAAGTCGATCGCTTCCTCGAGACCCATGATACAAGCTTCGTATTTGGCCTCGTTGTTTGTGCAGTTGAATGTCAGTCGGGCAGTGAAAGTAATGTGGGTACCCTGAGGGGTAACAATGATTGCTCCAATTCCATTTCTGTAATGATTGACAGCTCCGTCAAAGATAAGTCCCCATTGGGACCCTGGTTCTGGCCCTTCACTGGGTAACGGTTCTTCGCAGTCTTTCATCTTTAGATACATGACATCTTCGTCTGGGAAGTCAAATCCGACTGATTCCTGATCATCCATTGGTTGATGAGCCAAATGATCGGCTAAAATACTTCCTTTGAGGGCTTTCAGAGCATGGTACTCGATGTCGTATTCTGATAACAACATCTGCAAACGGGCAATCCTCCTCGTGAGAGCAGGTTTTTCAAAGACGTACTTGATTGGATCCATTTCAGAGATTAACCAAGTAGTGTGACGAATCATGTACTGGCAAAGACGTTTGGCTGCCAAAGCCAGAGTATAGCAAGTTTTTTCGAGCATAGTGTACCGAGTCTCGCAGTCGGTGAATTTCTTGCTCAAATAGTAAATGGCAGACTCTTTCCTTTTTGTTTCATCTTGTTGGCCAAGTACACAACCCATGGAGTCTTCCAAGACTGTTAGGTAGATGATCAGTGGTCTTCCTTCCACTGGAGGTGATAGAATCGGTGGATTCAACAGGTATTCCTTGATACTATCGAAGGCGGTTTGGCAATCTTCTGTCCAAACGCAATCCTAATTCTTTTTTAGTAATTTAAAGATTGACGTACACGTCGGGGTCATGAGGAATATGAATCTGGAAATGTAGTTCAGACGTCCCAGGAATCCTCTGACTTGTTTTTCAGCCTTTGGAGAAGGCATTTCTTGAATGGCCTTGACCTTGTCAGGATCAACCTCAATTCCTTTATGGCTGACGATGAACCCTAAGAGTTTCCCCGAACGGACACCGAAGGTGCACTTGTTGGGATTCAAGCGGATTTTGTATCTCGTCAAACGCTCAAATAATTTTGACAGGTGGGTCACATGCTCCTCCTCTGTTTTAGATTTTGCAATCATATCATCAACATATACCTCGATTTCCTTGTGTATCATGTCATGAAACAGAGTAGTCATGGCCCTTTGATAGGTTGCACCGGCGTTCTTCAGACCGAATGGCATTACCTTGTAACAAAAGGTACCCCATGGGGTGTTGAACGAAGTTTTCTCCATGTCTTTCGGCGCCATTTTTATCTGATTATAGCCCGAGAATCCATCCATGATGGAGAAGACTTTGAACTTTGATGTTCTGTCAACTAGCATGTCAATGTTTGGTAAAGGAAAGTCATCCTTTGGACTTGCTTTGTTTAGATCTCTGTAGTCTACACACATTCTGACCTTTCCATTCTTTTTCGAAACTGGTACTATGTTGGCTAACCATTGAGGATATTCTGACGTGGCGAGGAAACCCGCGTCAATCTATTTATGTACTTCCTCCTTGATTTTAATGGCCATGTCCGGGTGAGTCCGTCTCAACCTTTGTTTTACTGGCGGATATTCTGACCTTAACGGTAGATGTTGTTCCACGATGCTGGTATCCAACCCTGGCATATCCTAATAGGACCAAGCAAATACATTGGGAAAATCTTTGAGAAACTTTGTCAAACTCTCTTTGGAAGTTGGACTGAGCAGCACCCCTATCCTGATCTCTTTTCTTTCTTCTTTTGAACTCAAGTTGACCGTTTCCAACGGCTCTTTGTGAGGTTCAATGGACCTTTCCTCTTGTCTGAGTAATCAGGAGATCTCCTCTGGAATTTCTTCGTCATCTTCTTCTTCAGCCTCAAATACCGGGAATTCAAAGTTGGGAGAAGGCATTGGATCGTATGTTCCAACGAGGTTTAAAACAAGCAATCTTCATGATGTGATGATTTGTGTTTAGAAGAGATAGAGAAAATGCAAGAGTGTGTGCAGTGTTTTTCTTTGGAAAACTACTTGTTTTTATTATTGAGTTGTTTTTTAGGATTACCATTTTCTGAAAAGCGAAAAGAGAAAACAGCAATTAACGTGGAAATTACAGAACGACGTTATTTTATTTATGAACTTGTCGATTCTCGAAACTACAGCCCTATAAAACAAAACTATGTCGCTTTGGGCAAAGCGAAGAGGGATATTTACAGAAAGTGAGCCCTATCAAAACATCCGTTTCACCTGGGCAGGGTGAAAGGTTAAAGTAAAGACGACAATTACTTTGACTTATGAAGGATCTTCGAAACATCAACAGCAACCCATTGGCGGCGAACTCCTTGGTGAATCACAAAGTCTGGTACCTTCCTTCTTGGCTTGTCCTCTGAAATGACGCTGATTTTCGGCAGAGCAGGATCATTGGAATCTGTCTCCCAGACAGAGTTGTCGTAGGAGGATTCTTCTATTGTATTTTGCATAGCATTTGTGCTCTTAGGTAAATCTCTCTATCTAGTAGGCTGGATGTCTTCGAGCCTGATACGAGAGCTCTCAGGAGAGGTGTACTTGACCAAGAATTCGAACTTGCGACTCGGTTGTCCTAAGGTGTCCCACACTTCTGTGGAACTGGAGGAGTCATCTCTTTCGATGACGTTGATCTCAGGAAAAGCATAGTTGATGAATTCTAGTCTTGCAAGCTTTGCGAATTCATCGTCGTGCTGGATATTTTCTGAATACCCTGAGTGTTGATCCCATGACACGGTGGAAATGCATGTATTCCTTTCAATGATGCTCAGCTGATTTTCATTGTTCGGCTGATTTTCTTACCCCAAGTCTCCTGGGTACGGCTGCCACATAGGCAGGCCATCCATTGGGCCATAATAGTCGTGGTCAAAGTGGTCTTCCATCGGAGTGTCCTCCTCTAATGAATTTGGCAGAGCACGGCATCCTTCCGGATCACAACCTTCGTATATCATTTCGACGTATGACCTTGGTATAAATCTCGGACTCTGTGCGGGATAGCAAAATGGCGTAGGCACCTCTTCCTGACACATATAACCATCCTTATTAAGATAGAATTCCCATTCTTCCTCTGTATCGGAGGAATCTTCCTCGTTGATAGTGTGTACTTCTTGGGACACTGGGTGAAGGAAACCTCCACTGTGGAAGAAGTTCTGAATGGGATGAAGACCTTCATCGTTAGCAGCTGTCTGGGTACAGGTTGCAGAAAAACCAAGACCCTTCTTTGTTTTATTATTAGTAGGAATGACAAGCTGTCCCCATCCTTTTGCGTTGTTACTCTCGATTACTTTAAGAGCATCTTTGTATGAGGAAATTGATGTTCCTTTCTCTAGTTGACCCTCATTGCTCACTGAAAGTGCCTGGAACTGAGTTCCAACAACCTCCTCGAGTTCTACACAAGTGGATAATGAAAGGTTACTCACGATCAAGGCTTGTTCTCTGCAGACCGTGACGAGTTGATCATTCTTGACAAACTTTAGCTTCTGGTGAAGTGTCGAAGTGACTGCCCCAGCCTGGTGTATCCAAGGTCTTCCTAATAAGCAACTGTATGTTGCCCAGATGTCCATGACCTGGAAAGTGATTAGGAAAGTGTGAGGACCGATAGTTATGGGAAGGTCGACTTCGCCGATAACTACTTTTTAAGATCCGTCAAAGGCTTTGACGATGACCTCACTGCCCCTCATCGGGGATCCTTTGAATTAAGTCGCATTAGAATGGACTTCGACATAATGTTGATGACCGATCCGGTATCTACCAGTACACTGGCTAAAGCATCGTCTTGGTAGTTGACTGTGATATTGAGCGCCATGTTGTGACTTTTGCCCTCTTCTAGCAATTCCTCATCACTGAATCCTAAGTTGTTGCAGGAAGTGATGTTAGAGACGATGCTATCGAACTCTCGTATTGACACATCCTGTTCCACAAAGGTCTATTCTAAGACTTTCTGTAGAACCTCTCTGTGGGCTTCGGAACTGAGTAATAGAGATAACACAGAGATCTTTGAAGGAGTTTGCAACAGTTGGTCAACAATGTTGTATTCACCCCTTTGGATGACCTTCAGCGTCTCATCATCGTTCTTTGAAAGGTCAGGATCACTGGATTGACCGACTAGTGGATTAGGAACTTCTGTTTGAGGTTCCTTTTCTCTGTTGGGTTCTCCAACTCCTCGGTTGAAGATTCGACCACTTCGTGTTACTCGACTGATGTCTGCAATATTCACGACGGAGGGTAATGGAATTTTCTTTCCATTCTCAATTGTTGTTGCACCGTATTTGTAAGGGATCGCCTTAGCTGATTCATACGGCACTGGTCCTAGCAAGTAAATGACTACAAGAGCCTTCTGATTTTTCTGACTGTCGTAAGTAACTTTAATCAGTTCCCGGCTAGGAAATTTTGATTCGTCAAGTAGAGGGATGATGGTACAAACATCCTTGGTCCCTTCATGATCAGAGATTACGACAACGTCCTTAATCTTATCAGCGAAATAGTCCGACGTCCAGTTGATTGGCTCGGAACTCGGACATGGGTGAATCTCTTTTCGGTCCAACTGACCTTGAAGGGCTGCTCGCACGAGGTAGCATCCTTGGTTGTTCTCCGAGCAGACTCTACAGTGCTCATAGTTATCTGGTGGCACCTGGCCACGTCCGCTTTGAATGCAGTGTAACCTCACTAGGTCTATTTTCATAGATCGGACATCCTGACTTTGATGCCTAGTAGGGTTCTCATTAAGCACACTGATTTGTTGCGTGTCTTCATCCATATAGATCGGAAGCCACCAGTGGTTTAACAAGTGTTTTAATGTTCTTTGAACGAGAGCGCATCATTGGTTACTCTCACAACATCCTTTACAGCCCAGATACTCGTGAAAAGTGAGAAAACTGAGTTGGACTTGCCTGGCGTGTAACTCCACCAAGCTGGTATTCATCAGACGAATATTGAAGATTCGAATCATGTTAATCTTATAGGGATTTCTATCATGGTAGTCCTGGATCCACCCAAGATCCATCTGACGCTGGAGGGCCTCTTGTACCAAAGAGCATCCTTGTTTGTTTACCGAGCAAGTCAGACAGGAATTATAATCGTGCCGCGGCAGATTATGATACTAGCTTTGCCTTGAGTGCATTGCCACCAAGTTGACATTCATTGCACGGATGTCGTGGTTTTGATTGATTTTGGAACTTGCATGAGTCATGTTGACCCCACGAACTCGATGCTCTTGGATCCATCCGAGATCCAACTGTTCCTGTAGAGCTGATTGCACCACAAAACATCCCTGATTGTTTTTAGAGCAGATATCACACTGGTGATAGTTATGAGGTGGCACATGGCCATATCTGCTCTGTCTACAATGCATCTTGACCAAATTGGCCCTTAATAAGAGTACATCATGAATTTGATAAATGTTGTTAGAATCTCTATTAAATTGACTGTAGCTTTCTCATGTTGAGGCAGCGGGTTTGTGAGAACATTTGGATTCGTATCTTTGAAAGATAAGACCCCGCTCCTAACAAGCTTTTGCACATCGGATTTGAAACTGAGACAGTTTTCTATGTTATGCCCTGGTCCTCCTTGATGGTAAGGACAAGTCTGATCCTTTTTGAACCAAAAAGGCAGATTTTCTGGTACTGTAAGAGGAGACTTAGTTTGGACGTGCCCCTTGACCAGTAATAATGGAAACAGTTATGCGTACAACATGGGTATAGGGTCAAACCCCGGTGGTCGCGTTGTACGGGGGACGGGCCTACTGAAGAGGTTTTTGTGTCCTTTGCTGATATTATTGTTGAATCGGTTGGCTCTGAGCAACCTGAGGTTGATACGTAGGAACAGGCGCAGGGTTGATAGAAGGAGTTACAGCTGCTACTAGTTGGTAACGTCGCCTTTGCTTTCTGAGAGAGATATTCCCAATATCCTGCTCTTTTTTCTTAGGGAGAGCACTACCGTATCATTTTGTACTGTTTGAGGATCCAGTGTCTTTAACTAAACGTCCTTCTCGGACCGCTTCCTCAAGAAAAACTCCCATGGTCACCATCTCGGTGAAGTCGCTGGGCGCACTGGCAACCATTCTATCGTAGTAAAATGAGCTCAAGGTTTTTAAGAAGATCTTTGTCATCTCTTTTTCCTCCAGAGGTGGAGAAATCTAAGCGAAAATTTCACGCCATCTCTGAGCGTACTCCTTAAAGGTTTCCTTGTCCTTTTGTGACATTGATCTGAGTTAATCTCTGTCCGGTGCCATGTCCAAATTGTATTTATATTGTTGAATGAAAGCAGCGCCAAGATCTCTGAACGTGCCGATCGTAGCACGGTTTAAGCCCATGTACCATTTTAATGCGGCACCGGTTAAACTATCCTGAAAGTAGTGAATTAATAGCTCCTGGTTCTTTGTCTGAGCTGACATTCGTCGAGCGTTGATCGGTCACCATTTCTACTATGTTTCTGTCACTTATTCGACATCAATCCATAAAATCGGTAGCACTTTGTTTGTCTTTTTATTGTTTTTCAATTCAATTTTACTTGTCGTATTTTATTCTCGCATTTTATGCTTTGTTGTTTTATTTCAATTACGTTGCATTTTATGCTTTGGTTTGGTAGTTTTCAATGGTTTCAGGTCTGAGTGGAAAAGCCCAAAGGACTCGTGTGAAGAAAATGGAAGTTCCGGGGATTTAGAAGAGTTTTTGGAATGAAGCAGAGGATGTCTGGACCTAAAATTCAACAAACATAGAAAAATATTGGGCAACCTAGTTCCTTGTCTGTACTATGTTGTAGTTCTCTTCACTAGCTTTCCGACGCTTCGAACGGGGACCAAAACAGACTTACGGATCAAAAGTTATGATCGAAACAATTTCGATTATAAAATCCAGCAAGCTGACACGACCGGCAGTGTTGGCTGACACGGCCCGTGTCAGCTTTGACGCTGATGTTCTAAATTTTTCCATATTTTCTCCCTATATTAAGTTGTGGGGGTACTTTGGATATTTCCAATCGATCTGGGTGAATTGTGACTTTTTAGACTAGTTTTTGAAAGAAGAATGGACACTTTTTTTGACATTACGAAAAAGTGACGAATTTTATGTGATTAAGGGTTTTTGGAGAACGGAGATCATTCAACCGCGGAAGCCATTGAAGATCAAAGTGATCCAAATACTATTGTAATGGCATTTTCTTATTCTTTTCTTGTTATTGTTTTTAGTTTGAACATGAGAGGCTAAACCCCCCAATGCTAGGGGGTGTCCCTGAATTGTGATGTATGAACCTATTTTGATTTAGTCAATGAGATTTTGTTTTCTTGCTTTAATCCTTTATTATGCAAATTATAAAATATTTGTTGCAATCGCTTAAATTGGGAACGATTTACGATTAGGGATTTGGTCTGAAAAACCCAATCTATCATTTTGCATAATAACACTACGGTAGATATTGCCTAGGAATGGGGATACCCTATAGTGACTTTTATAAACCTTGTCAGGACTATTGCTTGATGTTCTTTCTTGACCGCCAAGGAATTAGGGTCAAGGGAGAATATCAAAGGTTTTTCGATTAAGGAATTTAAGAAAAATACTATTAAGGTTTTGTAAAATTAAGGTTTGAGGCATTTCTCTTTGATTATAATTTAGGTTCTTACTAAGCAATTTATACACCTTCCCTAGCATGTTTCATAATTTTCGTAAAAAGCACTTTTATTATTCTGCTTATTTTATTTTGTTATTATAATTCTCTCAACCAAACAAACCCCAAAAGTATTTTTTGTTTAATTGAAATAACATCTATACTTACATATTATACGCAGTCCTCGAGAGACCGACTCTGGGGATTACCCCAATTATTACTACATCGTTAAATAGTACACTTGCTATTTACCAATCAAGTTTTTGGCGCCGTTGCCGGGGACTGCCGAATTATAAGTTCGGGTGTTAATTCAATTGAAATTTTGTCACTTTGTGACTAAAATTCTATTTTTATGTTATTTTTATTTTTATTTTTATTTTTATTTTCTTGCTTTTCTTTTGGATTATTACTGTACTTCTAACCTGCGTTTAACATTTTTATGTGAGGAGAACCCTCAGCAAATTTTAATTTTGACGCAGAAATCGAAAGAACTTTCCACGTAAGGCATAGACAAGCAAGACTGACAGCTTCAGCAGCAGAACCGTCAGTCCAACTTCCAGAAGAAGAAAAAGTTTTTGTTCACTTAGAACATTCGGATTCAGGTTCAAAAACAAGTTCAGAGGCGGACAAAGATACTGTGAATATGGCTGGAAATCAACCAGCGGAGAGACTTCTGGGCGATTATCGTGGGGCAAATGCACCGTCTGGTAGGTTGACCATTGTGAACCAACCGGTGAATGTGCCGAATTTCCAGCTACATCCTAGCACCATCACTCAACTTGAGAGAAGTCCTTTCACCGAAAAGCTTAATGAAGATGCCAACAAACATCTGCAAAGATTTCTGACTATGAGCACCACTCTCAAGATTGAGGGGCACACGGAGGAAGCAAAGAAGTTAAGAATGTTTCCTTTCACTCTGGCGGATGAGGCTGAAGAGTGGTTCTATTCGTTACCTGCAGGGAGTATTACCACTTGGGAAGAGATGGAGAAGGCATTTCTGAATGAGTATTTTCCGGCCTCTATTTATATCCAAAAAAGATATGATATTGTGAACTTTAAACAGAAGGACGAAGAATCTCTCGGAGATGCATACAAGAGGTTCAAGAAAGTTTTGTTAGCCTGTCCGACTCACAACATGAATCAAACTGAGCAGATGCAGGTGTTCGTCAATGGCCTCCTGATAAAGACTAAGCAACTAATTGATACAGCTGCCGATGGCTCATCTAATTTTACAACAGCCACTGGTGTCAAAAAGATCATTGAAGCCATAGCCGCTAACAAACATTTGGAGTTATATGATCGAAGTGTGAGTAAATCTGAGGGTGTGATTGACTTGAAGTTGAATAATCAGGTTGTGAAGGTGGAAGATCAGACTGCGGCGGAAGTTGAAAGAAGGTTAAAGGCTATGAATGTGGGTATTCAACGTATGGCACAAGTTCAAACTAGTCAACCCATTAGTTGTGAGATTTGTAGTGGACCTCATTATACTGCACATTGTGTTGCGACTCCGCAACAAATTAAAGAGATAAAATTCCTGAAGCAGAATAATCCCTACGCTCAAACTTATAATCTAGGGTGGAAGAATCATCCTAACTTCTCCTGGAAAGATCAGAATCAACAACAATACCCACAGCAACAACAACCTCCCCAAAAAGCACAATGGGAGATTGCCATTGAGAAGATGGCAGCTCACAACATGCAATTTTAGGAAGAGACCCGGAATAGCTATAGGAATACCACAGCCTCCATAAAGAATCTGGAGGTTCAATTGGGTCAGATAGCTCAACAAGTTGCAAATTCTCAAGCACCAGGCGCCATCCCAAATGCCACCATACCAAATTCGAAGAGTCATGAGAATGTCAATGTTGTTATGACAAGGAGCCAGGAAGTTGCAGAAGAAGAAGCCAGACCAACCGAAGAGAAGAGAAAAGAAACGGTTAAACCTAAGATCAAGTTATCGTACCCCTCAAGAGTGACAAAGAAGGAGACTCCATAAAATGACTTTGAGAAATTCAGATCATTGGTAAAAAAGTTAGAGATTAATATGCCCTTCTTTGAAGTACTTGAGCAAATGCCTCTATACAAGAAATTCATGAAGGAGGTCATTGGACAAAAGAAACCTAGTGGAGAGGAGGTATATAGTCTAATTGAGAAGAGTAGTGGGGGGTCACAAGGTAGGAGAATTCCAATCAAATGGAAAGATCCTGGTTCTGTGTCAATCCCCTGTACCATAAAGGACAGAACATTTAAGAGAGTCTTGATTGATTCGGGTGCTAGCGTGAGTCCCATGCCCCTCTCAATTTTCAAAAAGCTGGGTATAAAGAAAATAAGTGAAACGGGAACAAATCTGAAGTTTGCCGACCTCACAACCAAGCGGTCGTACGACTTAGCAGAAGATGTGCTTGTGACTATTGATAACTTCACCTATCCAGTAGACTTTGAGATCATTGATCTACCTGAGGATGAGGAGACGACTATCATACTGGGTCGACCATTCTTGATGACTAGTCGGTGCAGTGTGGACATTGAGGTTGGTACTTTAACCTTGAAATATTTTGAGGAAGAAGTAACCTTGAAAGTGTTGGAACTCGAGAAGCAAGGTCAAGAGGAAAGTAATCACCCCGCAGTTGGAATGATCCGAACAATAGGAAAAAGCAAAAGCTCAAAACCACTTCTTGAAAAAGTCTCTGGAATAATCCATCAGGTTGCACCATCTGAGTCATCTATTGCACCTAGTAAGACTCCAAAATACAATCAAGAAGTCAATAAGAGGAAGAAACATCAAAGAAAGAAGAGAAAAAAAATCAAAGGAAGAATGTGGAAGTTGGATGTGAGTTGAATCACAATGTAGCTCTTATTCCTGAATTTGACCGGTGCTCTGTTGCGGAAAGGTTAAGCAACAAAATGTGTAAGCTGAAGTACCCTCCATAGCAATGAGGAGTGACTCGTCGAGCCATGTGACGTTAAACGAAGCGCTTCATGGGAGGCAACCCACGGTTTTTATTTCTTATAGTTTCTGTTGTGTTTCAAGTTTAATTAGGTACACTCACAGTCTTCTACTGTAAAAAAAATCTCTTTCTTTGTCTCTCCGCATTAAGGCTCTGTGAGTTCCCCTTTCTAGCTTGTTCTAAAACATTGAGGTCAATGTTTAGTTCAAGTGTGGGGGGGTTTTATTGCTTTCAGTATTTTTATTTATGTTATTTCATCTTCGTACCGTTGATTGACGTGTTTTGTATCGTGTGTTACAGATTGAAGGTATTCGTGTCGGATGAATGAGGAGACTTATAGTTAGTGGATGAAAAGGCACAACCCATACTTGCTCTCCAGGAAACCCCCGAAAGTTGGTGTTGCTGAGGTGGATGATTGGACACAACTTTCCAACACTGGACTGATACGGGAATACTGTGCACCTGAGACGGAAATGAAACGACATTACACAAGAGGTACCTTGGAATTTGTCAGTATGCCAAACATGGTGAGGATCATAAAAAGCCAAACACCTTATCATTATGAGAGTTCGTCAGGTATGTCTCTGTCACTCTTAGTTTGCATACTCGTCTGTTGGAGTTTCAATGCACACATATACACACTGAGGCACTTGTTTTTTTTAACCCTGAGCCTTTCCAGCCTGCCCTTTTATGTATCCTTCGTTAACCCCCTCGAGCCTTCTTCCTTTTGTTTATTTATTAACCGCATAATTAAACCATGAGCCCAAACATTCCCTCACCCTGCTCAGATAAGTGTTGTTGATTTTTGATCTGTGAAAAATTCTAAGTTTGGGGTTGAGATACCTTTAAGAACTAGGTAAGTGCAAAAAGAAAAAAAAAGAAAGAAAGAAAATTCAGGAAAAAGAGAAAAGAAAGAATGAAAAAAAAAAGAGAAGTAGAATAAAGCACTTACCTAGAGGAGGATTTAGTTTGAAGAAGTCAAAAAGTAAGCTCAAAGAAACAATTGAGTGTAAACTAAAGAATCCTAGTAAAATGGTGTCTGATACCCTTGATTGTGAAACAAAACAAATACCATAGTGATTAGAATGACGACACTGAGTCTGAGCTAAAAACCAATCGTTTTTCCGTTTTGTTTGTTTATCCCTCCTTGTCCCTAAGCCCCGTTACAACCATAAAAGCCCTCAAAAAGTGTGTGTTGTGTGCGTTTGAGATGAAAATAGATGTTGTTCAAGCTTATGAGTTGACTTTACATGCTATGATTATTGAGTGTAAACACTGTAACCTGGGAGATTTCGTAAGAGTGTGAAAAGCTGACAGGTAAAGAGGTACTTTGATGTGGAAGTGTAGCGGACCGTCAAATTTCAAGTAAGAAGGAAATGTTGAAAGAAAAGTGGAAAGATAGTCGCGAAATATCTCAGTGGTGTTGTGGTAAGATAATTTTGATTAATTTAGAGGTGACCTTTCTGCTATCTCGAGCATTACTTGAGGACAAGCAATGAGATAAGTTTAGGGTTGTGATCGGTCACCATTTCTACTATGTTTCTGTCACGTATTCGACATCAACCCATAAAATCGATAGCACTTTGTTTGTCTTTTCATTGTTTTTCAATTCAATTTTACTTGTCGTATTTTATTCTCGCATTTTATGATTTGTTGTTTTATTTCAATTACGTTGCATTTTATGCTTTTGTTTGGTAGTTTTCAATGGTTTCAGGTCTAAGTGGAAAAGCCCAAAGGACTCGTGCGAAGAAAATGGAAGTTTCGGGGATTTAGAAGAGTTTTTGGAATGATGCAAAGGATGCCTGGACCTAAAATTTAACAAACATGGAAAAATATCAGTCAACCAAGTTCCTTGTCTGTACTATGTTGTATTTCTCTTCACTAGCTTTCCGGTACTTCGAACGGGGACCAAAACAGACTTACGGATCAAAAGTTATGATCGAAACAATTTCGGTTATAAAATCCAGCAAGCTGACACGGCCGGCAGTGTTGGCTGACACGACCCGTGTCAGCTTTGACGCTGATGTTCTGAATTTTTCCATATTTTCTCCCTATATTAAGTTGTGGGGGCACTTTGGGTATTTCCAATCGATATGGGTGAATTGTGACTTTTTAGACTAGTTTTTGGAAGAAGAATGGACACTTTTTTTTACATTACGAAAAAGTGACGAATTTTATGCGATCAAGGGTTTTTGGAGAACTGAGATCATTCAATCACAGAAGCCATTGAAGATCAAAGTGATCCAAATACTATTGTAATGGCATTTTCTTATTCTTTTCTTGTTATTGTTTTTAGTTTGAACATGAGAGGCTAATTCCCCCAATGCTAGGGGGTGTCCCTGAAATGTGATGTATGAACCTATTTTGATTTAGTCAATGAGATTTTGTTTTCTTGCTTTAATCTGTTATTATGTAAATTATAGAATATTTGTTGCAATTGGTTAAATTAGGAACAATTTACGATTAGGGATTTGTTCTGAAAAACCCAATCTATCATTTTGCATAATAACACTACGGTAGATATTGTCTAGGAATGGGGATACCTTATAGTGACTTTTATAAACCTTGTCAGGACTATTGCTTGATTTTCTTTCTTGACCGCTAAGGAATTAGGGTCAAGGGAGAATATCAAAGGTTTTTCGATTAAGGAATTTAAGAAAAATACTATTAAGGTTTTGTAATGTTAAGGTTTGAGGCATTTCTCTTTGATTATAATGTAAGGTTCTTACTAAGCAATTTATACACCTTCCCTAGCATGTTTCATAATTTTCGTAAAAAGCACTTTTATTATTCTGCTTATTTTATTTTGTTATTATAATTCTCTCAACCAAACAAACCCCAAAAGTATTTTTTGTTTAATTGAAATAACATCTACACTTACATATTATAAGCAATCCTCAAGAGACTGACTCTGGGGATTACCCCAATTATTACTACATCGTTAAATAGTACACTTGCTATTTACCGATCAAGCGTAAATCACCAAGTGGCTTTGAGGGCAAGAATTACCCTTGTACTTTTCAAAATCGGGTACCTGGAACTTGTGCGGAACTTTCATATTAGGGACCAAACAAAGGTCCGCGGCGTCCTTTCCAAATAAATCCTGACCACGAAGGGCTTGCAGCTCTTTATGCATCTCCAGGAATTGTTCCTGGAACTCATTCATTCTGTCGAACATACTTTCGTTTCCACCAGAAGGTATCTATGGAATCTGTCCTTCCGGGACAATGTGTACCACGGGCGGTGGTATAGTCATTATGGCCGAGACTCTCGGTGCCTCCTGAAGTTTGTAACCTTCAGGAGTTGTTGTCATGCCCCTGGCATCTTCGCTTTCCCGAAGTTTGTAACCTTCAGGCACAGCCGCTCCTGCTGCGGTTCCTTGATCCTCATTGATCGGCGAAACATATCCTTCCGGGATATAGTTGATAGGCATGCCCTAGGGAAGATCTTTCGGCATTTTGTACCTAGGATCATACTTCTCCACTATGGGCGTTGATGTGATCTCTGAGATCACAGTCCTTTGTTGTTGCATTTGAGCTTCTACTAGAGCTTACATGTCGTTATAAAGCTTTCTCATATCCTCTTTCAGAGTGTCGATCTCTTCTCTTAACTCTCTGTTCTCTTCCTCGCGAGATCATCCATCTTTTTCTGACGATTGGCCCGAGTATTGTACGAATGAGACAGCTTGACTCTCTAGAATCGAGACGCAAACATGAGATTCGTAGGTAAGAAGAATGCGTTTATGATGAATGATATGCAATGATTATATTAATTATATGTTTTTGTTTATTCAAAGTAAACTTCGACAATTAGATTGCAAATATCAAACAGTGGGGAAGATCCCGTTTTATTGAATTCAAAGATTGTGGAAATGGATATACAGTAAATTACATAGTGTTGCGA
The DNA here is from genome assembly GCA_022829125.1 of Lathyrus tuberosus. Lineage (NCBI taxonomy): Eukaryota > Viridiplantae > Streptophyta > Magnoliopsida > Fabales > Fabaceae > Lathyrus > Lathyrus tuberosus. The sequence continues at coordinate 6,384,483 of JALAZF010000044.1, read as the reverse complement.
AAGAAAATCTAAGCTAATGGGTCCTAAGTCCTCTCTGAGGAGAGCTCAGGTGCTGGTTCTGGTACTTTCCTTTTCTTTGACCGGGGCTCTTCAGCCGCTGTCGGGTTGTCATTCCTTTGCCAAGTGAAAGGAGCGAGCAAACTCCTTTGTTCATCCTGATTTTCTACAGCATGTTACTCTAAAATTTCAATCAGAGCATCCTTTTCTTTTAATAGCTGCTGTATTTTCTTGCACTCCACATTGAGAATACGATACTTGTTCCTCCAAGACCTCCTCTCCTATTGAACTTTGGTGAGAGTCACCTGAAGTTTTTCCATGTCTGACATGAAATAAAGGACAGAGTCCCTTAATGGAAGAACTTTCTGGCGAGGGTAAGGCATCCTCAGCTTGAGAGCTCTAGTTTGTACCCACTGGAGATAAGGCTCCACCGAGACACCGTCTGGTTTTCCTAGAGACTTTCTTCCTTTCCTGTGAACGTGTTTCCAAGCGTGCACTATTTCCGTCTTTAGTGCCCTGTCATTTTCTCCTTCCTTGAAGAAAAGACCTTTCAGATGAACATTATGCGGGACAGGTCTCATCGGGTATCCAAATTGACGACGAACTAAAACTGGATAATAATTGATTCCTCCCTTAGTTCCTATACGGGGTACATTTGGGAAATTTCCACAACGGTCAATGATTCTGATCCCGTCATAGATTCGATTGTACCAATCAATGTCAGAGTTGGTAAGAGACATGATTCTCTACGACCAACGTAAAGTATTCTTTTGATCCCAAAATGCAGCAGACTTAAGCAAGTGAGAAGTGAACCATTTGTGCAGCAGGGGTACGCAACACGTGATCATTCCTCTGCTATACAAATTCCTTAAGTGTACCGAATGATAAGCATCTGCGAACAAGGTCAGTACAGGGTTTCCAATCAGAAAAATCTTAATGGCGTTGATATCTACGAAGTTATCAATGTTGGGAAACAAAAATAACCCGTAGGTGAGCAAAACAAAGATTCCCTCGAAAGCGGCCACATTCCCTATACTAGAAAAATATAGAGCCTTCTTTGTTAAGAATTGGGCTAGCAAACCCTGGATGTCACCCTTAGTGGTCATGTGAGTCCTGACTTCTGACTCGTCCAGATAAATTACTCTTGCAATGGTTTGATCTTTTGGAATTTCTTCCAGTCCAGAAAAGGGAGCCTGGTCAGTAATATGCAAATCAGTCAGGTGAGAGTACTCCTCTAGTGTTGGTACTAGTTGATAATCCGGGAATGTGAAACAGTGATAGACCAGATCGTAGAACTAGATTAGTGTGGACAGGATTCCTTCGATTACATGGACCCTTAATAGAGACAGTAGTCCCCCATATTTGGCTCTGAAAGCCTCGTGGTTGGTGATTATTCTCGCCAGACCTCTTAAATCCTCTAACTTTGGAACCTTGAATGTGTACTTATGAGTTTTCCTTCTACCGAAATCCATTAGCGCAATCTCCTTTCTCTGACATTGGCAATCATTGTCTTAGTTTACTTTGAAAAAGAGAGACTAGAAGAGAAGTTTTTTTTGTTTTAATGTTTTTTAGATGAATGTATGAATGCAGCACACAAAAACATAGAAAAAACATGGGGTCAAAGGGTCGGTGTCATGAAGTCAAGGCTCTACCCCCCCCCCCCCCCAAAGGTTTATACTGGTGATTTTTTGTACCTGTCCGCAAAATCATTGATCCCTCTTGGGATAACAACAGCAAGCGGATCGCCAGCGAGCTGATGCATCTTAGAGTGATCTCAGATGAAGGTAGTATCGCGTGCAACTATTTCCGATAGCTTCCTCACTACAAAATGGTTTCGGTCTGCTAAAAATCTCAGCTTCTCAGATAACCCAGTCGACCACACTACTTTCAACAACCGGAGTCGTATAGGCAATGTATCCGCAAAGGGAGTCTCCACTGAGTTTGATGGTCGATCGGGGACTCTTAACTGGGATTCACTCCCCGCAAGATTACCCGCATTGCCATCACCTATCTTAGGTGTATACTCAATCTTTCCACATGCGGCATCACACGCATTCCCATTAGTAGAAAAATAAACACATATATCAATTAACAAAAGGGGTGATTTGTATCTTGTTCAAAGCCCAAGATGTGAAGCTGAAGGGTCTATTTGTATCTTGTTCAAAGCCCAAGATGTGAAGCTGAAGGGTGTATGCTGAGAGAGAATTTGTCATCTCTAAAGAGGAGTTGTTGATGTTTGTATGCTGTGAGCTAGGCACAACTTTGATGCTAAAAGGTTGATTGACTCAATCGGGGTTTTCTTTATACAAAGCCTAAGAGGAGGCTAGTGACCCAACAAGAGGGTGTTTTTATATGTCTTGTACGAAGCCCAAGACGGAGGATAAAGAGATTTGACTCAACAAGAGAGTCTTGAACAAGTGATTGACTCAACAAGAGAGTCTGGAGGTTGTTTGACTCAATGAAAGAGTCTTTTATACTCAACAAGAGAGTGATTTATATCTCGTACGAAGCCCAAGATGGAGGCTAAAAGTTGTTGACTCAACAAGGGAGTGTTTTATACTCAACAAGAGAGTCTTTTATACTCAATAAGAGAGTGATTTATATCTCGTACGAAGCCCGAGATGGAGGCTAAAAGTTTGACTCAACAAGGGAGTCTGAAAAGGTTAACTCTACTGGGGAAAATCATTGTACAAAACCCAAGAGGAGGCTAAGTGTGCTGGTGACTGTCTCAGCTTAGTGACAGGTCCAGTATGTTGGATAAAAGAGAAAATTAGTTCTTATAAAGATTAAACGTAAGGTTGTGCTTTGGGATTGATCAGAGGATCAGGGTTATTTCCCGTTCTTTAAGGAAATGGAAAATCCAAAGGGTACTGAGACTGTCCAAGTCTACTGGTGTTTTGAGAAATCGATTCTCAGATAGTGAATGATCTTTGTATGATGGCCAAGAGAAGGCTGGTATGTTAAGGGATGAAGGTCAACCCATTAACAGGTCTGAAACTTGACTCAGAAAGACAGCTCTAGCAAATTGATGACTAGGTTCTATTCCTATACCTGTAGAGGTCTCTGGGTCCTTGTACTAAGCCCAAGAGAAGGCATTAGAGCTTTTAAGAAGCCAAAGGGTCCTTGTACAATTCCCAAGAGGAGGCGGGGATGCTTTTAGGAAGCCTGTGGGTCCCCAAACCAAGAGAAGTTCAAGAAATGCAATTCACCGAGAAGAGATCATTTCATGAAAGTTCGAGGTTTAAAGAAACTCAAGAGATGCCATTCACCGAGAAAAGATCATCTCTGGGGAGTAGAGTTTCTTTGACAATTTCTAAGAGTGACAATCTGAGAAAGGGTTCACTGAGAATGCTGCCTTTCACGTTTCCATATTGTTTAACCACAAGAGGAGGGAAGACTATGTCTGGTAATCCTATGGGGATCTAGTTTTGTTTGTATTTAAGAGTGACCAACAGGGCTTCACCTAGTGCTAGACGTAGTTGTCGGGGAAAACTCTAAATAACTATACTAGTATTACATAGTTGATATGTGACAAGCATATAAAAGTTTGTGAAAGAAGACTTACAGTGAAACAGCCCCACAATACAGTTATATATATGAAAGCGGATAAAGAAAGCAGGTAAACACTTACTCGGTTGTAGAGCTTCCATGTTGTTTGGTTAGTTGTTCAACAAAGAAAGCTTTGATAACAATATTATATTCTAAATCAAAGGAGAAAGTGCTTTGAAAAGATTGTTGGGCCTTATAGCTCAAGGAGAGGCCCAAGGTTTTATCAGTGATTGCACTGTTTATACCGGGACTTATACAAGTGACTAAGGCCCAAAAAGGTTTTATGTACAAAGGGATGGGTCTTACACTCTCTCGAGAGGCCAAAAGGTGTTTAAAGAAAAGGAATGGGGCTTATAACACGAGAGTAGGCCCAAATGATTTGATTTTTGAACTGGCGATCGCGCCTAGGTTTCTTTATTGTACTGGGCCTTATACAATGCATTGAGGCCCAAAAAAGTTTTGGTTAAAAGGGGATTGGGTCTTACACTCTATTAGAGGCCCAAAGATGATTTTAAAAGAAAAGATGGGGCTTACAACTCAAGGAGAGGCCCAAGAATTTTGTTTGAAAAATAACGATCGCGCCGAGATTTCTTTAACGTATTGGGACTTATACAATGCACTGAGGCCCAAAAAAGTTTTTATTTACATGTGATGGGTCTTACACTCTCTCAAGAGGCCCAAAGGTGTTTGGAAAAGATTTGATGAGGGTTGAATTGATCAAAACCCTAATTTGTTTTCAAAATATATTTTAATTGAATAAAAATTCAATTAAAATGATCAAAATTTGTTAAACATGTGTGAAAAACAAATTATGGTATTGGATTAATGTTTGATAAATCATGTTTATACCCACAAAATAATTGGAAATGAATTAAGTTTGGAAAATCAAGGGAGAAAAAATATTTCAAATGTTAAAAACAAATAAAACATTAATTATTTGAAAAAATATCAAATATATGAAATAAGTAATATTTTTGGGATTTTTTGGTAAAATAAAATATTTTAACATTTTTGTGAATTATTAAAAAAAGAATCAACTCAAAATCATTAAAACTCAGAGAGAAATTAATTTTTGAATCAATTAAATAAAATCACAAAAATTCAAATATTTGAATTTTCAAAAAGGGCGCCAAGAACATGGCAAGAACACGCGCCACCCTCTGTTTCTGCAGATTTGCATTTTCTATCCAATCTCACTGAATACTTGATTATATCATACAATCTACATATCAATCTGCTCGTTTTCACCTCACGATCATGTCTATGGTCTTTAATTTCATTTATTTTAAGCATGGAATAAGAAATCAAAGAGAAACCTCAAGAACCCTAAAATTTGCATAAAGGCTCAGAAATTCCATACACGATTCAAACAAAGCAATTGATTGAGGGAAAACACTCTATGCATGATTATGAACATATGGCCAAATTATTGTGCAGCAAAAAATGCATGGATCATAGAGTTAGAAGAGCTCATGCATACCTCTTGCAGCTGGTGATCGTGTTTTATGTTAAAGGTGTTACAGCTAGGTTCCAATGATGTGGATAGCTTCCCTAGGTGCCGAGTGATGTGCCTGAGTGCTTGGAATGGTTTGAAACAGGCTGGAACTGAAGATGGTATCCCAACTGCAACTTGGTTAAAACCTTGAGCAGTTGGCTGGTGATTTTGTGAAATCAGTGTTCCAAATGTTGTTTAAGTGTTTCGATCACTTCTATATGATGTTTATGAAGTGTGTGTATGATTGGTTTGGTTGGAATTGCTCTCAAACTCAAAACCCGATAGTGACTTTCTTTGGAAGGAAATTTTGGAGTGAAGGGAGAGATTTTGAGGAAAGCATCTGTTTGATGGCTTTGGTACTCAAACTGAGTACAAATGAGCTCTATTTATAGTAGAGCAAGTTTGTTTTGCAAGCAATAGTGAATGGCAAATGCTGCAGAAGTTTGGCAAATGTTGATCAATAGGAATCCAAGTCTCCTCTAGCCATTGACTAGAGGTTAGGGCACAGGCTGCTGGTTCCCTTGGTCTTGGATATGTCTTGACTGAATTCAGTTGGAAATGGCTCAGTCCATGCCACCTTGGTGCATCCATTAAATGCTCCAAAACAAAATTGGAGTCTTGTCCCCTCTTTTGGGATTTTTAGGTTTGGCATGCTACTTTTGGTTTCAAAGACTTGGGAGGCTTATGGATCAGTGTTTGTCCCTCCTTGGTCTCCCCCTGAGGTGTTCAGATGGATAAGTGTGTTTGTCATTTGTACAAATTTGGTAAATCGAGCAAAATGCACAAATCTGCCTTGCTTTGACAGTTTTCAGCAAGGCATATTGCCATTGTCATATCTCATAGCTCAAGTGGAATTTGATGGGGTTCTTGGCCATTTTGGAAAGCCCTCATATGATACAAAAACTGTTTGATCATAGTTGGTTTTGATACTTTTTGGATCCAAGTGAAAAATACCCCTACATTTGGAAAAAATGGAAGGCATATTCTGACTTAGTGAAAATTTCACTAAGTGTTGGAAAAAAGTGACATTTTCACTTTTTGTGATTTTGATCATTCCATAACTTAAAATCTATGAGGAATTGGAATGAGTTGTGTTTGAAACTTTTGTAAAGTGCCATGAGAGCTACAAATCCAGCTTTGGATGGGGGAAAATGGCCTTGTGGTTTAGGAGTTATGATCCTCCAAAGTTGGTACCCTAGCCACTTTGTTCCTTACCTTAGAAAATTTCTAAGGTTTTTATGGTTACCCCTTTTTACAAGTTATCCCACTTTTCTTGATTTTTCTTGATGAATGATGATTCCAATCACACATTAACATCATTTTAGGGTTAGGGAACCATAATTGATCAAAAAATCAAAAAGTCAAACTTTGACTTTTGGGCACAGTTGACTTTTTATCAGATGAATTCCAAACTGTGCGATCCTCTATGAAATCAAGTCCTTGACCTAAATCAAACTTAATATATTGATTTCATAGGTGTTATAGGGTGTATTGAATCATGTCCCAAAGTTTGGGAGCATGCCTGGGTTAAAAGTCAAAGATATAGTTGACTTTTTCCCGCGAAACCCTAATTGTGGTTCTGATGAGCTTGAAACTTGTTGATCAAGCTTCTTGGGTCAATCCATTGTTGCAAATAGATCAATGTGATTTATTTGAGACCCTCAAATCCTCTCTTGAGGTATTGGCTCATGTTTTGTCCCAAAAGTCAACTTAGGGGTGAATTAGGTCAAGAAACCCTAATTCCTGATTTTTTATGAATGCATCCCCTGAGGCTAAATTGACTTGATGATTGGGTTTGTGATGTCCCTTGGAGCATCTTAGGTTATGCTTTGAAGCATTGGCTCATGCCCAGGGGAAAGTTTCCATCTGGAGGCCCTGGTCGACCAAAACTCTAATTTGGTGACACTGGCGATCTTGAGGCTTAATCCACTCAGAATGCTGCAACCTTGTGCTTGATTATTACTGTGGGAGTCCTCTTGATTCATTGGGGATGTTTGAGAGGCTTAGACAAGTTGAGGATCATGTCATTTCTTGATTGATCCTTTGCCTAAAAGCTTTGAGAGGGCTTGAAACCCTAAGTCTTATTGCACTGAGTGCTCAACAACCCTTGAGGAGATTGATGAGGTACCAAGGTATATCCATATTATGCTGATGATTTGCACAATGATGGGAAATCTTAGTGGTCAAAATTTGGGGTATGACAGATGCCCCTATTTATTCTTCTTGGACCCGAAGGTGTGAATGACGAAGGTATTCAGGCATTCGGGGTGCAAGAGGATTAAATATCAGAATACCCGAAATTTTGATGGTGGTTAGGAATGGTAGTTCACGCATCCTTCTTCTTTTGCTAAGCAATGATGCTTAGAAAAGGTAAACTTCCCCTCGGTCCTGATTTCCTACCAAGGATCTGGTCTTAGTTTCTAAAATGAACTTCCCCTCGATCCTGGTTTCCTACTAAGGAACTGGTCTTAGTTGCTGAAATAAACTTCCCCTCGATCCTGGTTTCCTACCAAGGAACTAGTCTCAGTTTCTGAAATAAACCTCCCCTCGATCCTGGTTTCCTACCAAGGAACTGGTCTCAGTTTCTGAAATAAACTTCCCCTCGATCCTGGTTTCCTACCAAGGAATTGGTCTCAGTTTCTTTTGTCAATAAACTTTCTTGGCAAGGGACGTTATTCATAGCGGTTTTCCTCAAACTTCTCGCCGAATTTTCCTGGGGAGATGCCATTTGATAGAAAAATTTTTGATGTCAGAGCTGCTGGGGAACCCAGTTGTCTGAGTTGTAGAGGTGTACAAACTTCTCTGTTGGAGATGCCATTCATTGACTCTACTGGGGGGAAAACGAGTCTCTTGAGAGACCGGTTTCGCTTGGGGTATTACATCATACTTTTCTCGGGGTCTTCTCAGAGAAATACCATATGATGTGATCCAATTTTGAGGTGCTGATGACCTTTTCGTCAGCAGATTTTTTGGAGAAAAACTGCTGTATTGCCGAATATCTGATTAAGAGGCTTTCTCTGGGGATTTTCCTTAATTCGGGAAAGCAAAGATATCATCTTCAATGGCGAAGAGTGATGTTTGTCGCAGGTCTTCTTGTTTTTCAGAGGTTCAAGTTATCAAAATGGTCAAGGGACCAACTTCAATCCAGAAATAAACTGGAGGAGAGATCGTTTAGATGATTCACTTCCTGACGAGGAAAGAACTGACAACTCAATTGAGAGGATTTTTATCACTTGGGGATAAGACTGACCAGAGTGATAGTGATGCAATATGAATGTGAAAGTAAATCAATAATGCATGATGTATGTATGTATATACTGACAAAACTGACGTGACATTCAGACTAGTAGATGAATACGACTGGATACTTGGCCACCGCGGGGGATGAAGAGGTACCACTGGGTTCAAAATAGCAATTTTGCCTTGCTTAGGAGAGATAGTCCCCGTGGGGTACACCGTTGGTCGGGCTTAAGAGATACGAACTCTGCCGGGGGGTGTCAGATGGAACATTCGCATCTGACACAGCCGATCCTTCATTCAGGTGCACTGGTTTAGAAGGAGTAATTTGATTCTACACTTTGAAGTTCGATTACTTCTGGAGAAATGATCGATATTCTTTCGATGTTCAACAGTCAAAAGAAATTGCCATCTTTATTTTAAAAGCAGAAAAAATTTTGACGATTAAATTCATTTTTGTTTTATTTCAAGAATCGTTGATCATGTTAAAACGTCATTCTGTAGAGCTAAAACAAATATGAATTACAAAAAAAAGCACAAGGGCTCAAATTTTATTGATAGGATGGAAATCAACCGAGCGCGTGATTCCATGGAGTATTTACAAAGTTAGAAAATGGTAATTTAAGGGAAAAGGGATACATTGAAACATAACGACCACTATCCTTCTACCAACTTTGAATTCTGGGCATCCTGAGCTTCCGTTGAAGATGACCTTGACTGGAGTTTTCTGATGAACGGCATGACTGCTGCTGAGGATTTTCCCGTGTCAGACGTAGTTACTTTCCATGAATCCCTAACTTTTGCCTGGATTATACTTTGAGGTTTCCAATCCACCGGGATGATTTTTGATCATGTCCTAATTTTTGCCTGGACCGTCCTTTCGGGTTTTCAATCCACCGAGACATTTTTTTTATTATTTAGGCGAAGTATTTCTTGACTACATCAACATTTGTGGGGTAGGAAAATTCTTCTCCATCCATGGTTGCGAGTCTCAATGTCCATTTGAAGCCTTGGGTTCAATCATACCAATCATGTCGATTCCCCATATGGAAAAAGGCCACGGGGAAGAGAGAACTTTGAGATGCGTTGGCGGTACATGGATTTTGTCTGAGTATATCTGACACTTGTGACATCTTCTCATGTACTTGTAGCAGTCGAATTCCATGGTCAACCAATAGTACCTTATTCTTAAAATTTTTCTCGCCATTGTGTGTCCGTTGGCATGAGTGGCAAAGGATCCTTCATGAATTTCTTTTGTCAGCATGTTTGCTTCTGGTCTGTCTACACATCGAAGCATGACCATGTCAAAGTTCCTCTTATAGAGGGAATTGCCGCTCAGGAAGAAGCTGCCAGCCAGCCTTCTGAGGGTCTTTCTGTCTTTTCTTTATGCCCCGGGTGGGTACTCTTGTTTCTGAAGGAAGCATTTGATATCGTGATACCAAGGTTTGTCATCTATGAAGGCTTCAATTGTGAAGATGTAAGCGGACCGCTCAAGGCGCATTATGTCAATCTTAGGTAAGTCGTTCTATTGACCTACACTAATCATGGAAGAGAGAGTGGCTAATACATCAGCCATGTGATTCTCTTCACGAGGGATGTGATGAAACTCGATTCTGTTGAAGAATGGTGACAACCATCTCGTGTAGTGTTTGTAAGGAATCAGTCCTGATTGGTATGTGTTCCAATCTCCTTTGATCTAGTTTATAACCAAGGCTGAATCGCCATATACATCCAAGTTTTTTATCCTTAAGTCGATCGCTTTTTCGAGACCCATGATGCAAGCTTCGTATTCGGCCTCGTTGTTTGTACACTTGAATGTCAGTCGGGCGGTGAAAGGAATGTGGGTACCTTGAGGTGTTATGATGATTGCCCCAATTCCGTTTCCATAATGATTGACATCTTTGTCAAAGATAAGTCCCCATTGGGAATCTGGTTCTGGCCCTTCACTGGGTAGCGGTTCATCGCAATCTTTCATTTTCAAGTACATGACATCTTCGTCTGGGAAGTCAAATCCAATTGATTCTTGATCGTCAATCGGTTGATGAGCCAAATGATCGGCTAAAACATTTCCTTTTACGGCTTTCTGAGCGTGGTATTCGATGTCGTATTCTGACAACAACATCTACCAACGGGAAATCCTTCCTGTGAGAGCAGGCTTTTCAAAGACATACTTGATTGGATCCATTTCAGAGATTAACCAGGTAGTATGATGGATCATGTACTGGCGCAGATGTTTAGCTGCCGAAGCAAGAGCTCAGTAAGTTTTCTCAAGCATAGCGTACCGAGTCTCGCAGTCGGTGAATTTCTTGCTCAGATAGTAAATGGAAGACTCTTTCCTTTTGGTTTCGTCTTGTTGGGCAAGTACACAACCCATCGAGTCTTCCAAGACTGTTAAGTAAATGATTAGTGGCCTTCCTTCCACTGGAGGTGATAGAATCAGTGGGTTCAACAGGTATTCTTTGATACTGTCGAATGCGGTTTGGAAGTCTTCTGTACAAATGCAGTCCTGATTCTTTTTTAGTAATTTGAAGATTGGTGCACATGTTGCGGTCATGAGGAATATAAATCTGGAAATGTAATTCAAACTTCCCAGGAATCCCCTGACTTGTTTTTTAGTCCGCGAAGAAGGCATTTCTTGAATGGCCTTGACCTTGTCAGGATCAACCTCAATTCCTTTCTGGCTGACGATGAACCCTAAAAGTTTCCCTGAACGGACACCAAATGTGCACTTATTGGGATTCAAGCGGAGTTTGTACTTTCTCAGCCGCTCGAACAGTTTTGACAGGTGGGTCACATGCTCCTCCTCTGTCTTAGATTTGGTAATCATGTCATCGACATATACTTCGATTTCTTTGTGTATCATGTCATAAAACAGAGTAGTCATGGCCCTTTGATAGGTTGCCCCGGCGTTCTTTAAACCGAACGGCACTACCTTGCAACAAAAAGTGCCCCATGGGGTAATGAATGAAGTTTTCTCCATGTTTTTCGGCGCCATTTTTATCTGATTATAGCCCGAGAATCCATCCATGAAGGAGAAGATTTTGAACTTTGTTGTACTGTCTACCAGCATGTCAATGTGTGGTAAAGGAAAGTCGTCCTTTGGACTAGCCGTGTTTAGATCTCTGTAATTCACACACATTTTGACATTTCCGTCCTTTTTCGGAACTGGTACGATGTTGGCTAACTATTGAGGATATTCTGATGTGGCGAGGAAACCTGCGTCAATCTGTTTCTTTACTTCCTATTTGATTTTGATGGCCATGTCTGGGTGAGTCCGTCTCAACCACTGTTTTACTGGCAGACATTTTGATCTCAACGGTAGATGATGTTCCACGATGCTGGTATCCAACCCCGGCATATCCTGATATGACCATGCGAATACATTGGGAAACTCTTTGAGAAGCTTTGTCAAACTTTCTTTGACAATTGAACTGAGCAGTGCCCCAATCCTGACCTCTTTTCTTTCTTCCTTTGAGCCCAAGTTGACCGTTTCCAACGGCTCTTTGTGAGGTTTAATAGACCTTTCCTCTTGTCTGAGTAATCGGGAGATCTCCTCTAAAATTTCTTCGTCATCTTCTTCTTCAGCCTCAAATACCGGGAATTCAAAGTTGGGAGAAGGCATCGGATCATACATTTTAATGGGGTTTAAAACAAGCAATCTGCATGACGTGATGATTGTTTTTTAGAAGAGATAGAGAGAAATGCAAGAGTGTGTGCAGTGTTTTTCTAAAAACTGCTTGTTTTTATTTGTTGTTTTTTAGGATTACCATTTTCTGAAAAAGCGAAAAGAGAAAACAGCAATTAATGCGTAAATTACAGAACGACGTTTATTTATTTATGATTTTGTCGATTCTTGAAACTACAGCCCTATAAAACAAAACTCTGTCGCTTTGGGAAAAGCGAAGAGGTATATTTACAGAAAGTGAGCCATATCAAAACATTCGTTTCACCTGAGCAGGGTGAAAGGTTAAGATAAAGACGACCATTACTTTGACTTATGAACGATCTTCGGAACATCGACAGCAACCCATTGGCGGTGAACTCCTCGGTGAATCACAAAGTCTGGTACCTTCCTTGATTTGTCTTCAATAATAACGCTGATTTCTGGTGGAGCAGGATCATTGGAATCTATCTCCCAGGCAGAGTTGTCGTAGGAGGATTCCTCTGTTGTATTTTGCATAGTATTTGTACTCTCAGGCAGATCTCCCCATCCAGTTGGCTGGATGTCTTCGAGGCTGATGCGAGAACTTTCAGGAGCAATATACATGACCATGAAGTCGTATTTACCACTTGGTTGTCCCACGGTGTCCCACACTTCTTTGGAACTGGAGGAGTCATCCCTTTCAATGACTTTGACCTCGGGGAAAGCATAGTTAATGAATTCTAGTCCTGCAAACTTTGCAAATTCATCATCGTGCTGGATATTTTCAGAATGCCCTGAGTGTTGATCCCATGACATGGTGGGGAAGCAGGTATTTTTTTCGATGATGTTGAGCTGATAAGCATCGTTGGGCTGATTCTCTTGCCCTGAGTCTCCTGGGTACGGCTGCCATATAGGCAGACCATCCATCGGGCCATAATAGTCATGGTCAAAGTGGTTTTTCATCGGAGTGTCCTCCTCTAATGAATTTGGTGGAGCACGGCATCCTTCCGGATCACAATCTTTGTATATCTTTTCGACATCTGACCTTCGTATAAATCTCGGACTTTGTGCGGGATAGAAAAATGGCGTAGGCTCCTCTTCCTCAGACATATAATCGTCCTCGTTAAGATAGGACTTCCACTCTTCATCTGTATCAGAGGAATCTCCCTCGTTGATGGTATGTACTTCTTGAGACACTAGGTGAAGGAAACCTCTAATATGGAAGAAGTTCTGAATGGGATGAAAACTTTCAGCTTTAGTAGTTTGGGTACAGGTTGAGGAAAAGCCAAGACCTTTCTTTGTCTTGTTATCCGTAGGAATGACAAGTTGTTCCCATTTTTTTACGTTGTTACTCTCGATTACTTTGAGAGCATCTTTGTACGAGGAAATCGATGTTCCTTTTTCTGATTGATTCTCATTGCTCATCGAAAGCGCTTGGAACTGAGTTCCAACAACCTCTTCTGGTTCTACACAAGTGGACAATGATAGGTTACTCACGATCAAGGCCTGTTCTCCACAGACCGTGACGAGTTGGTCATTCTTGACGAACTTCAGTTTCTAGTGAAGTGTCGAAGTGACTGCCCCAGCCTGGTGTATCCAAGGTCTTCCCAACAAACAGCTGTATGTTGCTCGGATGTCCATGACTTGGAAAGTGACCATGAAAGTGTGAGGACCGATAGTTATGGGAAGGTCAACTTCGTCAATAACTATTTTTCTGGATCCATCAAATGCTTTGACGACGACCTCACTGGCTCTCATCGGAGATCCTTTGAATGATAGTCGCATTAGGGTGGACTTCGGAATAACATTGAGAGTCGATCCAGTATCTACCAGTACGCTGGCTAAATCATCGTCCTGGCAGTTGACTGTGATATTGAGCGCCATGTTGTGACTTGGGACCTCTTCTGGCAATTCCTCATCACTAAACCCCAAGTTGTTGCAGGAAGTGATGTTAGAGACAATGCTATCGAACCATCGTATTGACACATCCTGTTCCACAAAGGCATGTTCTAAGACTTTCTGTAGAGCCTCTCTATGGGCTTCGGAACTGAGCAAAAGCGATAACATTTAGATTTTTGAAGGAGTATGTAACAGCTGATCAACAATGTTGTATTCACTCCTTTGGATGAGCTTCAGCATCTCACCATCGTTCTTTGAAAGGTCGGGATCACTGGATTGACCGACTGGTGGATTGGGAGCTTCTGTGTTAGGTTCCTTTTCTCTGTTAGGTTCTCCAACTTCTTTGTTGAAGATTCGACAGCTCTGTGTTACTCGACTGATGTCTGTAATATTTACAACGAAGGGTAATGGAGTTTTCTTCCCATTCTCAACTGTTGTTGCACCGTATTTGTAAGGGATAGCCTTAGTTGATTCATACGGTAACGGTCCCGGTAGATAGATAACTACAGGAGCCTTCTGATTTTTCTGACTGTCGTAGGTAACTTCAATCAATTCCTGGTTAAGAACCTTTGATTCCTCAAGTAGAGGGATGATGGTACAAACATCTTTGGTCCTTTCATGATCAGAGATTACAACAACATCCTTGATCTGGTCAGCAAAATAGTCAGGCGTCCAGTTGATTAACCCAGAATTTGGGCATGGTCGAATCTCTTTATGGTCCAACTGACTCTGGAGGGCTGCTCGCACGAGGTAACATCCTTGGTTATTTTCCGAGCAGACTCTACAGCGCTCGTAGTTATGTGGTGGCACCTGGCCACATCCGCTTTGAATGCAGTGTAACCTTACCAGGTCTATTTCCATAGATCAGACATCCTGACTTTGATGCCTAGTAGGGTTCTCATTAACCACACTGATTTTTTGCGTGTCTTCATCCATATAGATTGGAAGCCACCAGTGGTTTAACAAGTGTTGCAAAGTTCTTTGCATGAGAGCACGCCCTTGGTTACTCTCACGGCATACTGTACAGTTTTGATAATTATGCGAAGTTAGAAAACCAAGCTGGACTTGTGCAGCGTGTAACTCCACTAAGCTGGTATTCATCAAGCGAATATCAAAGATTTGAATCATATTTACTTGATATTGATTTCCATCGTGGTAATCCTGAATCCATCCAAGATCCATCTGACGCTGGAGGACCTTTTGTACAAAAGAGCATCCCTGTTTGTTTACCAAGCAAGTCAGACAGGAATTGTAATCATGTCGTGGCAGATTATGATGTTGGCTTTGCCTTGAGTGCATTGCCACCAAGTTGACATTCATCGCACGGATTTCATGGGTTTGAATGATGTTGGAATTCATATAAGTCATGTTAACCCCACGAACTCAGTGCTCTTGGATCCATCCGAGATCCAATTGTTCCTGTAGAGCTGATTGTACCACAGAACATCCTTGATTGTTCTTAGAGCAGATATCACACTGGTGATAGTTATAAGGTGGCATATGGCCGTATCCACTATGTCTACAATGCATCTTGACCAAGTTGGCCCTCAATAAGAGTACATCATGAATTTGATAGCTGTTGCTAGACTCTCCTTCTATCAAATTTACCGCAGCTTTCTCGTGTTGAGGTTGCGGGTTCGTGAGAACATTCGGATTCGTATCTTTGAAAGATAATACCCCGCTCCTAACAAGCTTTTTCACATCGGATTTGAAACTGAGACAGTTTTCTATGTTATGCCCTGGTCCTTCTTGATGATAAGGGTAAGTCTGATCCGCTTTGAACCAAAAAAAGGGACTCTCGGGTACTGTAAGAGGAGACCTGGTTTGGGCATGCCCCTTGACCAGTAAGAGTGGAAACAGTTCTGCGTACAACATTGGTATAGGATCAAACCCTGGGGGTCAAGTTGTACGATTGTTGTTATATGGAGGACGAGCCTGTTGAAGAGGTTGTTGTATCCGTTGCTGATATTACTGTTAAATTGGTTGGCTTTGAGCAACCTGAGGTTGATACGTAGGAACAGGCACAGGGTTGATAGCAGGAGTTACAGCTGCTACTGGTTGGTATCGTCGCCTTTGCTTTCCGAGAGAGATATTCCCAATATCCTGCTCTTTTTTCTTAGGGAGAGTACTACCGTATCGTTTTGTACTACTTGATGATCCAGCGTCTTTAACTAAACGTCCCTCTCGGACTGCTTCCTCAAGATGAACTCTCATGCCTACCATCTCAGTGAAGTCACTGGGCGCACTGGCAACCATTTGATCGTAGTAGAATGAGCTCAAGGTCTTTAAAAAGATCTTTGTCATCTCTTTTTCCTCAAGAGGTGGACAAATCTGGGTGGCAATTTCACGCCATCTCTGAGCGTACTCCTTAAAGGTTTCCATGTCCTTCTGTGACATGGCTCTAAGTTGATCTCTGTCCGGTGCCATGTCCAGATTATACTTATACTGCTGAACGAAAGCAGCGCCAAGATCTCTGAAAGTGTCGATCTTAGTGCGGTTTAAACCCATGTACCATTTGAGTGTGGCACCGGTTAAACTATCCTGGAAGTAGTGAATTAGTAGCTCCTGGTTCTTTGTCTCAGTTGACATTCACCAAGCATACATCACCAAATGGCTTTGAGGGCAAGAGTTACCCTTGTACTTTTCAAATTCGGGCACTTTGAATTTGTTCGTAACTTTCACATTGGGGACCAAACAAAGGTCTGTGACGTCTTTTCCAAATAGATCTTGACCGCGAAGGGCTTGTAGCTCTTTCTGCATCTCTAGGAACTGTTCTTGGAACTCATTCATTATGTCGAACATACTTTCGTTTCCACCAGAAGGTATCTGTGGAATCTGTCCTTTCGGGACAGTGTGTACCACGGGTGGTGGTATAGTCATCATGGCAGTGACTCTTGGTCCTTCCCTCTCCCGAAGTTTGTAACCTTCAGAAGTTTTTGTCATGCCCCAGGCATCTTCTCTTTCCCGAAGTTTGTAACCTTCAGGCTCAGTGGCTCCTGTTGCGGTTCCCTGATCCTCAGTGATCGACGGAACATATCCTTCCGGGATATAGTCAATATGCATGCCCCAGGGACGATCTTTCGGCATTTTGTACCTAGGATCATACTTTTCCACTATGGGCGTTGATGTGATCTCTGAGATCATAGTCCTTTGTTGTTGCATCTGAGCTTCTGCTAGAGCTTGCATGTCATTATGAAGCTTTCTCAAATCCTCTTTCAGAGTGTCAATCTCTTCCCTCAACTCTCTGTTCTCCTCCTCGAGATCATCCATCTTTTTCTGTCGATTGGCCCGAGTATTATACGAATGAGACAGTTTGACTCTAGAATCGAGACGCAAACGTGAGATTCGTAGGTAAAAAGAAGGCATTATGTGAGAATGATGAATGATATGCAATGATTATATTAATTGTATATATTTTTTTTGTTTATTCAAAGTAAACTTCGACAATTGGATTGTAAATATCAAACAGTGGGGAAACCCCGTTTTATTGAATTTAAAGATTGCGGAAATGGAAATACAGTAATTTACATAGTGCTGCAAAAGGAAATCTAAACTTATGGGTCCTGAGTCCTCTCTGAAGCGAGCTCAGGTGCGGGTTTTGGTACTTTCCTTTTCTTTGAACGGGGCTCTTGAGCCGTTGTCGGGTTGTCATTCCTTTGCCAAGTGAAAGGAGCGAGCAAATTCCTCTGGTCATCCTGATTTTCTACAGCATGTTGCTCTAAAATCTCGACCAGAGCATCTTTATCTTTCAATAGTTGTTGTATTTTCTTACACTCCACATTGAGAATACAATACTTGTTCCTCCAAGACCTCTTCTCCTGTTGAACATTGTTGAGAGTAACCTGAAGTTTTTCCGTATCAGACATAAAATAAAGGTCAGGGTCCCTTAATGGAAGAACTTCCAGACGAGGTTAAGGCATCCTCAGCTTGAGAGCTCTAGTTTGTACCCAGTGGAGATAATGTTCCACCGAGATACAATCCGGTTTTCCCAGAGACTCTCTTCCTTTCCTATGAACGTGTTTCCAGGCATGCACTATTTCTGTCTTTAGTGCTCTGTCATTTTCTCCTTCCTTAAAGAAAATACCTTCCAAATGAGCATTACGCGGGACATGCCTCATCGAGTATCCAAATTGACGACGAACTAAAACTAGATGATAGTTGATTCCTCCCTTAGTTTCTATAAGGGGTACATTTGGGAAATTTCCACAACGTTCAATGATTTAGATCCCGTCATAGATTCGATTGTACCAATCGATGTCAGAGTTAGTAAGAGACATGATTCTCTGCGACCAACGTAAAGTATTCTTTTGATCCCAAAATGCAGCCGACTTTGGCAAATGGGAAGTGAACCATTTGTACAGCAGGTGTACACAGCATGTGATCATTCCTCCGCTGTACAAATTCCTTAAGTGTACAGAATGATAAGCATCGGCGAGCAAGGTCGGTACAGGGTTTCCAATCAAAAAAATCTTAATGGCATTGATATCTACAAAGTTATCGATGTTGGGAAACAAAAATAATCCGTAGGTAAGCAAAACAAAGATGCTTTCGAAAGCAGCCACGTTCCCTATACTAGCAAAGTACAGAGCTTTCTTTATTAAGAACTAGGTTGGAAAACCCTGGATCCCACCCTTAGTGGTCATGTGAGTCCTGACTTCTGACTCGTCCAAATAGATTGCTCTTGCAATGGTTTGATCCTTTGGAATCTCTTCCAGTCCAAAAAAGGGAGCTTGATCAGTAATATGTAAATCAGTCAGGTGAGAGTACTCCTCCAGTGTTGGTGCTAGTTGATAATCCAGGAATATGAAACAGTGATAGACCGGATCGTAGAACTGGATTAGTGTGAACAGGATTCCTTCAATTACATGGACCCTTAACAGAGACAGTAGTCTTCCATACTTAGCTCTGAAAGCCTCAGGGTTGGTTATCATCCTTGCCAATCCTCTTAAATCCTCTAATTTTGGAACCTTGAAGGTGTACTTGTGAGCCTTTCTTCTACCGAAATCCATTAGCAATCTCTTTATCTGACATTTGCAATCATTGTCTTAGTTTAATTTGAAAAAGAGAGACTAGAAGAGAAGATTTTTCTTTGTTTAAATGTTTTTTAAATGAATGTATGAATGCAGCACACAAAAACATAGAAAAACATGTGGTCAAAGGGTCGGTGTCATGAAGTCAAGGCTTTACCCATCCCCAAAGGTTTATACTGGTGATTTTTTGTACCTGTCCTCAAAATCACTGACCCCTCTTGGGATAACGACAGCAAGCGGATCGCCAGCGAACTGTTGTATCTTAGAGTAGTCTCAAATGAGGGTAGTATCGCGTGACAACTATTTCCGATAGCTTCTGCACTACAAAATGGTTTCAGTCTACTAAAATCCTCAGCTTCTCGGATAACCCAATGGAACAATCTGCTTTCAACAACCGAAGTTGTATAGGCATTGAATCCGCAA
Source organism: Lathyrus tuberosus (assembly GCA_022829125.1). Lineage (NCBI taxonomy): Eukaryota > Viridiplantae > Streptophyta > Magnoliopsida > Fabales > Fabaceae > Lathyrus > Lathyrus tuberosus. Next base: position 6,365,210 of record JALAZF010000044.1, on the reverse strand, counting down.
AGGGCATCTCCACTGATTTGATGGTCGACCGGGACCTCTTATCTGGGATTCACTCCCCATAAGATTACCCGTATAATGCCATCACTTATCTTAGGTGTATACTCAATCTTTCCAGATGCGGCATCACACGCATTCCCATTAGCAGAAAAGTAAACACGAATATCAATTAGGAAAAGCAGTATATATATTTGTCCTAACATCCTAGACCTCTAGTCTTATGATCTTATACAGACAATGACTCCCCAGCAGAGTCGTCATTTCTATGGTATTTGGTGAATTTAAGGCTTTCACCCTAAAAGAGGCTAGAAAGAATGCCTCCCACTGTGGTCGCCATTCTTCTGTATCGCGGTTTTTATGGTTTCGAATTACTATCGCTTTGGTACTACAGTTCAATTCATTTTTTATCCTGTTGAGCTGATTAAGGAAGGGAAATAGATGTCTCCAATTAACCCTGCTTGCATACTGAGGTTAAACAGTCAAACCTGTTGGTTTACAGATGCTATCAAAAGGGGGGTCTGTTTTAGGTTATTTTCTTCAAAACAGTGTCTAGACTATTTGCTAGGTTTCTGGTAAGGTGTTAGCTCTGATGATTTTGATGGATGTATGAAGGTATGGGATTTTGGGTTTTTTTTATTAGTATGCTCGCTAAGATTTTTGCAATCTTATGCCTACGTATTTCCGAAACAGGGAAATCAGAGCGATCGTAGTTCCTCCTATTCTATGGGAGGAAAAAGGTTATTTTGGTGACTTGTTCAAAGCCCAAGACATGAAGCTAAAGGTGGTTTGTATCTTGTTCAAAGCCCAAGATGTGAAGCTAAAGGGTTTTGGATGAGAGAGAATTTGTCATCTCTAAAGAGGAGTTGTTGATGTTTGTATGTTGTGAGCAAGGCACAAATTTGATGCTAAAAGGTTGATTGACTCAACCGGGGGTTTCTTTATACAAAGCCTAAGAAGAGGCGGGAAGTTTGACTTTTCTGGGGAAAATGTTCTTTCTGTCTTGTACAACGCCCAAGATTGAGGCTAAAAGGGATTTTTACTCCATTGGGGAAAATGTATCTTGTATAAAGTCCAAGATGGAGGCTGAAAGGATTTGACTCAACAAGAGAGTACTTTTATCTGTCCTGTATAAAGCCCAAGACGGAGGCTAAAAAGGTTGACTCAACAAGAGAGTCTTGAACAGGTGATTGACTCAACAAGAGAGTCTGAAGGTTGTTTGACTCAACAAGAGAGTCTTTTATACTCAACAAGAGAGTGATTTGTTGTCTCGTACGAAGCCCGAGATTGAGGCTAAAAGGAGATTGACTCAATAAGAGAGTCTTTTATACTCAACAAGAGAGTGTTTTATATGTCTTGTACAAAGCCCAAGACGGAGGCTAAAAGGAGGTTGACTCAATAAGAGAGTCTTTTATACTTAACAAGAGAGTGTTTTATATGTCTTGTACAAAGCCCAAGACGGAGGCTAAAAAGGTGATTGACTCAACAAGAGAGTCTGAAAAGGTTAGCTCTGCTAGGGGGAATCATTTGTACAAATCCCAAGAGGAGGCTAACTTACTGCTGAGGATTATTTAGATCCTGAAGCGGGTCCAAGTGTGGGGAACTCTCATGAGAGAGATCGGGTTTCTGCTGGAGATTGATCCAGGGTGATCAGTGTTTTTTTCATAGGTTTGAAAGGAACTTGAGAATGTCTTTGAGACTCAAGAGGTTTAGACTGTCCAAGTCTAAAGTTTTATCTTTTGTATGATGCGCAAGAGGAGGCACAAGCATTAAGGGATGAGTGTCAACCCTAAAATGTCCAGAGTTTTGACGCTGGAAAGACTGTTCTAGCAAAGGATGACTAAGTTTTGTCTTATACATTTAAGAGGTCGTCAGGGTCCTTGTATTAAGCCCAAGAGAAGGCATAAGAACTTCTAAGAAGCCGAAGGGTCCTTATATAACGCCCAAGAGGAGGCGGGGATGCTTTTAGGAAGCCTGTGGGTCCCCAAACCAAGAGAAGTTCAAGAAATGCAATTCACAGAGAAGAGATCATTCCAGGAAAGTTCGATAATTTGGAAGAAACTCAAGAGATGCCATTCACGGAGAAAAGATAATCTCTGGGGAGTTAGAGTTTCTTTGACAATTTCTAAGGGTGACAGTCTGAGAAAAGGTTCACCGAGAATACTTCATTTCTCTTTGTTCCATATTGTTTAACCCCAAGAGAAGGGAAGACTGTATCTAGAATCCTACGGGGGATCTAGTTTTGTTTGTATTTAAGAGTGACCAACAAGGCTTTACCTATTGCTAGACGTAGTTGGCGGGGAAAACTCTAAATAACTGTATTAGTATTACACAGTGGATATGTGACAAGTATATAAAAGGATGTGAAAGAAGACTTACAGTGAAACAGCCCCACAATACAGTTATATACATATGAAAGCCGTAAATGAAAGTGGATAAACACTTACCCATTGTAGAGCTTCCATGTTGTTTTGTTAGTTGTTCAACAAAGAAAGTTTTGATAACAACATATATTTGAATTCAAAATCAAAAGGATAAAGTGCTTTGAAAAGATTGTTGAGGCTTATAGCTCAAGGAGAGGCCCAAGTTTTAACGATTATCACACCGTTGTTTTGAAAACTGTACATAGGGACTTATCCAATATGTAAGGCCCACACCATTTTGGTTTCAAAAAAGGGTTGGGTCTTACACTCTATTAGAGGCCCAAAGATTTATTTGTGTACAAGAGATGGGACTTACAACTCAAGGAGAAGCCTAGGGTTATTTGTTTAGCAACGGCGGTGGCGCCGAGGTTTTTGAAAACACAGTGGGTCTTATACAATATCTGAGGCCCAAATAATTTTGGTTTAAAAAAGGGGTTGGGTATTACACTCTATTAGAGACCCAAATAAATTTAAAGAAAAGAAATGGGGCTTATAACACGAGGGTAGGCCCAGATGATTTGATTTTTGAACTGGCGATTGTGCCGAGATTTTTCTTTTAATGCAGAGGGACTTATACAATATCTGAGGCCCAAAATTGTTTTGGTTAAAAGGGGATTGGGTCTTACACTCTATTAGAGGCCCATGAGTGTTGGAAAATGATTGATGAGGGTGGAATCAATCAAAACCCTAATTTCATCATTTTTAAAAGTGAATTCTTAAAGAAAATCGATAAAAAATGATAAAACACCAAATAAGCTTGAATAAACAACTTGTGATTTTTGGTTAAGGTTTGAAAAATGAGTTTTTAATCATAAGATGAATTAAAACTCATTTGGTTTTGATTTTTCAAGATGAATATTCACTTTTAAAATGTTTAAAAACAGTTAAAAATGAATTTATTCATAAAAATACCAACTATATGAAATAAATAATATAAATTTGCTTTTTTTGGGGAATAAAATATTTCAACATTTTTGTGATTTTTTGCAAAAAGAACCAATAAAAAATAATTAAAATTGAGGGAGTTATTAATTTTTCAAATCATTAAAAATAATAAGAAAAATAATAAAATATGAAAAAGTGGTAAAAAAGAGGATCTGGGGCGAGGGGGATTCGAACCCCACACCTCTTGTGTGCAGTGCGCGCGTCCTACCACTAGGGTGGTGTTACATCCGTGTATCAAACCCCAGCCACAAATATACAAGGCTTGCCTTGTTTTTGGCCTGGCCAAGGCAAGGCAAGGCAAGATTTTGGCCAAAAACGTGAAGCTTGTAACTTTCTCATTTCACCATGGATTGGGACAAAATTTAGGTATATCCTGCCTAGAATTTTACAAGGAATCCAATGGTGGTGGTGGTTTTCTCAGATGAGGTCTCCATTTTAAAACCCGATAGTGGTTTTGAAATAGGCCTTCCTTTGCATTTTCTGTGCTACCTCTTGTTGCAGGTATGAATTACAAGATGAATTGGTTTAAACACAACATATATAACGTGTAGAAGATTTGCATGATTAGTGGACCTCAAAGCAATGCATAGTTTAAAGAGTTCAAGTTGAAATGCTTACCTCTTTAGGAGCTTTTTCGGCAACCTGTCAAGGGCATTGTTCCAGAAATATTTTGATGCTTTGAACATCCTCAAATGATCCCTTAGAAGCCTTTAGGATGATTGGAATCAGCTGGAAACCTCAGGAATGGAAATTGGCCCTTTCTTGCAAAAGGGGAAAAAGTGACCAAAATAGCAACTCTCTCAAATGGTGTTCCAGATGTGGGGAACCATTTGGGACAGTTCAAGGGTGATATTTGGAGTGTGTTTGAGGTTTTATCTGGCTTTGAAAGTGAGTGAATCAAGACATGGCTTGAAAAATGCAAAAAAGTCCTATTTTGAGGTTTTGAGAAGGGACTTTGAGATTTTGGTGTTACAGGTCACTTGTGAGAGTTTGGACAGCTTAGATATGACATATTAGATGTGTTTGGATCATGAGTTGTGATGGAATTGCTCTCTAACTCAAAAACTCAGAGTTACCTTGCTAAAGAAGGCATTTTTGCCTAGAGAAAGAGATTTTGAGGAAAGCAAGTGTTGTAGTGCTTTGGTGTACTCAAACTGAGCACAAATGAGCTCTATTTATAGTAGAACAAGTTTGTTTTGCAAGCAATAGTGAATAGAGGCTGCTGCAGACCTTTGGCCAATTGGAGAATTTTGGAATCTCAAGTCTCCTCTAGCCATTGACTAGAGGTTAGAGCACAGGCCTTTGGCTCCCTAGTTTAGAGATCATCTTTGACTCATTCAATTGGAAATGGCTCAGTTCATGCCACCTTGGTGCATCCATTGAATGTTCCAAAACAAAATTGGAGTCTTGTCCCCACTTTAGGGTTTTTTAGGTTTGGCATGCTATTTTTAGTTCCAAAGACTTGGGAGGCTTATGGATCAGTGTTTGTCCCTCCTTGGTCTCTCCCTGAGGTGTTCATATAGATAAACTTATTTGTCATTTGCACAAATTTCTCAAATCGAGCAAAATGCACAAATCTTCCTTGTTATAACAGTTGCAGCAAGGCATATTGCCACTGTCATAACTCTTAGCTCAGATGGGATTTGATGGGGTTCTTGGCCATTTTGGAAAGCTCTCATATGATACAACACATGTATGATCATAGTTTGTTTTGAAACTTTTTGGATCCAAGTGAAAAATGCCCCTACATTTTGAAAAAAGTGAAACAGATTCTGACTTAGTGAAAATTTCACTAAGTGTTGGAAAAAGTGGCATTTTCATGTTTTTGTCATTTTGGTCCAACCATAACTAAAAATCCACAGAGAATTGGAATGAGGTGTAGTTGACACTTTTAAAGTATGCCATGAGAGCTACAAATCCATCTTTGGATCAGCCAAAATGGTTGCTTAGATCTCAAGTTATGATCCTTGGAAGTTGGTACCCTAGCCACTTTGTTCCATGACTTAGAAAATTTCTAATTTTTTATGGTTACCCCTTTTACAAGTTATCCCACTTTTCTTGATTTTTCTTGATGAATGATGATTCCAATCACACATTAACATCATTTTAGGGTTAGGGGATCATGATTGATCAAAAAATCAAAAAGTCAAACTTTGACTTTTGGGCACAGTTGACTTTTTATCAAATGAATTCCAAACTGTGCGATCCTCTATGAAATCAAGTCTTTGACCTAAATCAAACTTGATGGATTGATTTCATAGGTGTTATAGGGTGTATTTAATCATGTCTCAAGGTTTAGGAGCATGTTCTGGTCAAAAGTCAAAGGCACGGTTGACTTTTTCCGCAAAACCCTAACTGTGGTTCTGATGAACTTGAAACTTGTGAATCAAGCATCTTGGATAAATCCATTGTTGTAAATGGATCGATGTGGTGTATTAGGGACCCTTAAATCATGTCTTAAGGTCTTGGCTCATGTTTTGTCCCAAAAGTCAACTTAGGGGTGAATTAGGTCAAGAAACCCTAATTCCTTATTTTTTTTATGAATGCATCCCCTGAGGCTAAATTGACTTGATGATTGGGTTTATGAGGTCCCTTAGAGTATTTTGGGTTATGCTTTGAAGCATTGGCTCATGCCCAGAGGAAAATTTCCATCTGGAGGCCCTGGTCAACCAAAACCCTAATTTGGTGACATTGGCGATCTTGAGGCTTAATCCACTTGGAATGTTGCAGACTTGTGCTTGATCCTTGATGTGGGAGTCCTCTTGATCCATTGGGGATGTTTGAGAGGCTTAGACAAGTTGAGGATCATGTCATTTCTTGATTGATGAGGCACCAAGGTACATCCATATTGTGCTCAACAACCCTTGAGGAGATTGATGAGGCACCAAGGTACATCCATATTGTGCTGATGATTTGCACAATGATGGGAAATCTTAGTGGTCAAAATTTGGGGTATGACACATGGTTTATTTCTTTTTTTATTTCATTTCATGTATTTTCAATTTCATTTTATTTTTAATTGATAGACTCTTTTAAAAATCACAAAAAATAGTTTTATGGCCAACTGATGTCTTGACTTAATTTTCAGATTTTTTATTTTATTTTTATTTCTTTTTTAGTATTTTATTTTGATTTAATTTGGCAATGTATTTCCAATGATACCCTTCATCTAGGATTAGGAAGTTTCTTGACCTTGGTTTATCTTTTGAGGCTGATTTTTTAGCCACATTTAGACCTTCATATAAGGTTGTTTTGATGCTAGTTTAAGGTTGGTTTGAGTTACTTTTAGTGACTTTCCATTCCATTTTTTTCCCCTCGATTCATGCTCGATTACTTGTCTACCTTGCCTTGGTGATCACTTTTGGACATGTTCTTGAATCTGTTTTGCTCCCATCTTTTCTACATAATTAATTGGATGTTTGAACATGCCTTTGGATATTTTTTGGGATTTTATTGAACCGCTTTTCTATTTTTGGTTGATGTTCTCATTTGGTGATGTTTTGAGCATGTTAATGCATACACTTTGACCTAATTGTTATGCCTTTGAATGACATGAACCTCTTTGATGCTTGGTGATTTTCCTTGGATTGATATGAAATGTTTAAGGTTCTGATTTTCCATGGCTCATTATGCATTGACCATCTCTTGTCTTGTCTTACTTGTATGAGAACATGTGAATCATTTTGGACTTGATCTTGTTGAATACATGCCTAGTTTTGACATATGCTTTGAGTATGATACTTGATGATCCTTCTTAATTGGTTTAAGTTTGATTATGGTTCATGGATTATGCTCTTGCTACTGCCCACTTGGATTAACATCATGTTTTCACTTCACTTGGTCTTTATTGATTGGTTTTTATGATACACTTCACTAGCATTTGATTAATTTCACTTTGATCCATGATGTATGTTAGTGTGAGCTTTCTTACATGTTTAAATTGGATGATCATGATATGACTTGAATTCTAACCTTGGTTCATTCTCACCTCACTTTGTTCACATCACATTTGCATGATGGTTAATGGTGTTCAATTGTGACCCTAATGCAAGTTGTTTGCACTCATTCTTGTTTGCTTCTACCTTCTTGTTTGAAATTCAATGTGTGATCTTTTGAAACATGCTTGGTGATGTGAATTGGATGTGTGACATGATATGCTTGCTGCCCTACCTTGTTTCTCATCTCATGTTTCATTTTTCTTCTTCATCTCTTACTTCTTTCTTCTCCTTTGGATCTTAAGACTTGTTTAAGTCTTGGATTTTGTCTTTGCATGTTCACTTAGGACTCCCTAGTCCAACTTAATCTTTGATTGAGCTTGGATTAGGATAGACATTAGGTTTCAATCCATGTATGCTAACATTAGGTAGAATCTTCCCTTCTTACCTCAACCTTAGGGCCACATTTGCATGACAACATTAGGATAAAATTCCCTTAGTGTTTTCTTTTCAACTTTGAGTCTTCTCTTCTCATCTCAAAACAATTCTAAAACACTTAATAAATGCTATGAGCATTGTGTGTCATGAGCCTTAAGTACATAAGAAATGAAGATTGAGGGGTCTCCCTTCACTCTTCTAGAGTGTTTAGCATACGTCCCATTGGGGGCGACCATGCGACGCATTTGCTCCTATGTCATAGACTTTAGTGCAATGTGAGTTTCAAACTAACTTCAATTCACTTCTGTCTAAAAAACACAAAAACAAATTCAAATTTTTTTCATCCTTCGGGATTGTTGGGTTTCAAATCATTTTCAGAAAAGAGCTCGTCGCCCACCTAAAAAACACTTATCGACTCGTACGTCAAACTACAACTGCTCTTATTTCCTCTCTCTCGTCCGATTGAGGATACGTAGGCACAAGACGGCGATGTCTTGGTGAGCAACCTCTTCCTTTAGTGCGTAGTCCGTCGAACTACATTGACTCTGATTCTTCGTTCGTCCATGAAGATACGTAGGCATAGGATTGCAACGATCCTTGCGAGTACGTTTTTGTTTTTCCCTTCCCCGTTTCCATTTAGCAGTAGGCTTTAGATAACTCACCCTTTAATTAGACAACAAGCGTGGATCCCATTGAGTACGATGGACGCGTGGGGCTGCTAATACCTTCCCCTCGCGTAACCGATTCTAGAACCCAGACTATGGTTGCGATGACCATGTCTTCTCCTTTTTAGGTTTCTTCGATCGTTTCCTTTCCCTTCGTCGGGATAAATAACGTTCGGTGGCGACTCTTCTGTATTGTTTTCGCTAGTTGTTTTTCGCAGTTGTGACAATGAGAAGGTTATTGCTAAAACTCCCATCATTCAAGACCAAAGCTTTAAAATAGAAGGCTTAGCACTTGCACACAGGGAGGTCCAAAAGTGAAAACGAAACCTCTACCACTAGATCTCAGGTATAAACTCCCTCACAAAAGAAAGAAAGAAAGAAAATGGTAAAGCGTCTGAGAAATGGTTGGATATGTTCAAATGAAGCCCTAAATTGTTTGGCTATAATGTTAAGGATTATAGTTTGAAGGAAACAGCAATCTTAAGAAAAAGGGTAAAATAGGTCAAATTATTTACCTTAAAGAAGCATTATGTGGGAGGAAACCCACAAAATTGTGTGCTTTATTTGTGTGTTTATTTTTGTAGGAATAAAAATAAAGTTGCATTAAAAGATTTCATTCATCACCATCTCCTACCAGACAATATGCGTCAATAAATGCTAATTTGGAATGGGGTAAAGCATATAAGCAAAGCAATAGTGTCAAGCCATTCTTCATTGCCTCCTCCATAAAAAATGTTGAGCTTTCTCTCTCCTTTTTATTTTAATATTTACATTGGGGATAATGTTTAGTTCAAGTATCGGGGGTTACACATTTCTGTTTTGTTTGTGTGAGTTGCCATAGTGAAAATCTACCTATGCTGATAAAGACTGAAAAAAATATAAATTTTGATCTTATGAATTGTGTGAGAAAGCAGTTAGTCCATGATACTTGCCTATGTTTAAGGAATTTGATAAAAGCTTAGCTAATGTTCTTATTCTAATGCTTATAGCCTCTCAAAAAGATTTTGGTTTAGCCTATTTTAACTTGTAGTCTTAGTTACTTTATCGTCCTTTTCCTAAAATTCATAATTTGATGGTATTGAATAATGTGACGCTTGTAATTTTTTTTGGTCGATAGAGATGAATTTAAAAAATGATAAATAAATAAGTAAAGCAGTAAAAGGAAATTGTGCTTACTAAGTTGGATAACCCTCACCCGATTATTCTGTCCAAAGGTGAGTTGATTCCCAATTCCTAGAAAAAATGTGTGAATAAAGGATCGTTTAATCGAAGTAAGTTGGATAAACCTTAAGCGGTTGTATTTCCAAAAAATTATACGAATCCAAAGTAAAACTAAAAGTCTTGCTCATCTCTAGAAATCACAAACTATGAATTGTGAAAAGAATGTAAAAATGACTTAAAATTGATCACATTTGTGTTTTAAAGGAAAGGCGGTAGGTGCATAAACTTATAGTGAAAATTGTGGCGGAATATTTATCTTTGAGGGAGAACATCGATAAGTTAAGCTTCGAATGATCTAAACCAAGGCTGAAGCAGAACATCGATAAAAATCAAGTAATGTACATGTATCCCTTTGAATTTTTCTTGAAAGAAATATGTTTAGTCCTAAGTTTTCCTATCTTAGTCAAATTTCTTGAGGACAATCAATAATTCAAGTATGGGGGATTTGATCAGTGGCATTCTTTACCATGTTTTAGTGTGTTTTATTATAAGTTTTTAAGTAGTTTAACCTTTATTTGGTGCATTTTACGACCGTGTATTTGATTTCCATTGTTTCACGTGAAAGAGAACGAGACATGACAAGTTGGGGTTGAACCATGGTAGAATACACAAATATTGCGCAAGGAGGGGTCTCCTTGATGCTCAGCAAGTGCACGGATTTATCGAAGTAATATAAAAGATTGTCGAACCCACAAAGACCAATGTCAACCTACTATAATCTATCGTTGCTTTGTAAAGCTAAGGCTATGATTAAAATGGTAGGAACGGAAATAAAAACGCTAATTACAAAAGGTTTGAAAATAATACTAAAACGAGCCCGAAATACGATTCCCGCGCACCTAAGGGACTTATAGAAAATGGGTACTGATTATGACTATACTACCTTTCTGTAGGAAATGCCAACTTAAAGACTCCGTCTCACACTCTCGCGCTATTGACAAAAGTCATGCCTAATGACCCCAAGATTTTTCTCTCGCTCGCTCGGTAATTAAAAGACGCATTTTGAAAACCAACAAATCCTAAACGAAGCCTAAAGCGCTCTCGCTGTGTTTAGGATCGATGCTCAGTGTCTACTATCCGGTGCGTACCTCAAACTCTCGCTCTATCGGACACGCCTTAATGCATTTCTCACTCTCGTGACAAAACATTGTTAAGTAACCCCTCGCACTCACGACAAAGTCACCTAAATTAAACTTAGACACTAAAACCAGAATATCGAACAGTCATATTTTCATACCGATGGTTCCTACAGAGTCCCGTCGGAACGACGTTCCTCATATGACAGTCTCTAATTATAATTAACCGGACATAATTAAATCTGACCTTAACATGTTAAAGCATTCAAATTCTGGAACTATCATGTTAAAACAAATTCGAATATAATCTATACTATAATGCAGTAAATAAAGAACCTGTAAAAAATCGCGGTAAATGAAACTGAACTCGAATAGGAAAATGGCGGCAAGATTTGTATTGATACTTGAAGTGATACAATAGTACAAGGAAATAGAAAATACAAATGCAGCAATTCCTCAGTGTGAGTAGTTGCTACTTTGAAATTGAAAATATATGTCTAAGTTCTAAAATGCGATTCGGCAGCGCTTCCGTGCAACTTTCGGATCTCCCCAACTACCCTCCAAAGAGGTCTATATATAGAAAAATTCTGGCTCCAAAAGACCTGGTTCGAATTTGAATTTGAATAGAGGAAACTGCCAAACTGCTGCTGATAAAACTGCTCTCGCGCATAATGGCGACCGTCATCTGCCTAATGGCGACCGTCATCTTCCTAATGGCGACCGTCATCTGCCTAATGGCGATCGTCATTGCTTCAAAACGTGGATTCCCTCCTTTTTTTAGCATGGCGAACGCCTTCCTCAGGCCATGGCGAGCGCCATTGCTCAGAGGAGGCCAGAACTTGACTTTTTGCTGCTTTTCTTCACTCTTCAGCTCTGTTTTTGCTCTTTTTTCCATACTTACCGATTAAATACCTGTCGGCATAAAACCAAAGGAAAACATAATAAATCAAAGCAAATAGTATGAAAGACTCGATAAAACGGTACTACAAGTGTGCGTAATGAGTCGAAAAGTACGATACGAATTCGAGTTATCACTCCTATAGTAAAAACCAGAGCCCAATATGGTTTGGCTATAGCAGACATTACTAGCCATAGTAAGAGCCTCCTTATATAAAAATAGAGGTTAATACAGTCTGCATGTAGCCTGCACTACTGCATGTACCCAACATTACCACCTTTCTGTATCCTGTACTACGGGTCATAGCAGACTAGTAGTCAGCCTCAGATTCCCTTTTCAGAGGTTTTTTATTCCATCCTTTCAAGTCCCAACTATTTCCATTAGTTACAAAAGTTCTATGAAAGACTATTACAAAAATTTAGTGTCATATTTATGTAATAGGGCCTATAAATAGCTAGGAATCTTGAGGGAAAGGACACCACTTTATATAATTTAGCTTTATGTTGTTATTGTTTTCTTGTTTTTCCTGCAAATTTTCATTCTAAACATTATTGTAATATTAAAGACTCCTTGGAGCATTTCTATTATAATATTATTTTCCACATTTTTCAAGTTCTATCATTACTTTCTATTGTTATTACCATGAACATGTATGAATAATATGCTTGTATTGCTTTACTTTTAGTTATGTTTGAGTAGACAGTATAGGGTATAGGCATGAGGGTTGCCATACCGAAGAACATTATGCAAGCTTTATGAAAACCAAAATAATAAGAATCATTATCTTGTTTTAATTGTTACACACTTAAAAGAATGTTCGCTACGAAAGTAAGAATGCATAGACATCGTTTATACGCTGAAAGGGTATAAAAATAATGTTTGATTAAGAAAATTGAGAAATGGACTCTGAGATTGCGAATGTATCTCAGAGTTTACTGAGAAAATAATTTTATATTAAAAAGGATTCTAAATAGGTGAAGTATGATGGGAAACTAGGTATATCATATATTTAGAATTTGGTAATGTTCCTACAAGAGTGGGCATTACCACTAGTTTTAGCATTTTCTACAAAACCAAAATTCTCATTAAAAATCAATATGATACTTGTATGAGTAATTTTGGGATATGGCATCACAGTCTCAGACCCTTGTTATTAATTATTAAGAAAATCAAAATTTCCAATTTTCTCATAAAACAAACTAAACCAATTATCGTCTTAGATATACATCAAAATAATAGAACTCAGTAATTTGATTTTTGTTCTTTATGGATGATATTTTTATTACTTAATTTTCGTATGCTTACGGCTTATCATACCTCTACTCCAAACTAGTTGTGATTATCATGACTTCTCGGCAAGTGTACTGATAATGTCGAAGTAATAATTAAGATCGAATCCAAAGGGACTGCGTTTGAACAAGACAAATTTGTGCAATGTAAATAAAATAGTAACTGGGGGAGTTTTCAAGTTTGTAATGCGAAAAGTAAAATAAGTGTTTAAATAGAATTATGAAAGTGGTCAGGTTGTGTAATGAATCCCCTATTTCTCTATTGTTAATGTTCGATGCCTTATATGAATAATCTTATCACTATAATCCCAAGAAAAATTAACAAAGCCGCTATAACTAATCCCTTGTGAAATAGCTCACTAATCAATACTCGGTGTTTCCTATCCCTAGTCCACAAGCGTAAGCAAGATTAGGTGATGCACAGAATGTTAATTCCCTATGCCACTACTCGGGGTCTCTTATTCCTATTCAATCAGCGTAAGTATAACAATTGCCCTAGGTCTAACACATAGACTAATGGTCAGTGTTCCCTATATGCCCAAAGTTAATTTAAAAGAGTATCTCACGTAAAAAGCATTAAGAACATTAAGAAATTGAATAGGATTATAGATCAAAGGATTCGAACAAAGTCAAATCAACATATTACCCAACAATATTAAAAAAGGTTCATCACACACAACCTAACCTAGAGGAGTTTAGCTACTCATAATTCATATTACAATACCAATTGAAAAAAGAAGAATAGAATATAACTTTCCTTGAAGGATTGGCCTCCAATGGCTTCAAATGCTCTCCAAATCACCCTTGATGCTGTAAAAATCATACTTGCAATACCAATTTTTGTAACCCTTACAAAAGTGCATAATTTCCCCTTAAAAATAGCTCAGAATGGATTAGGCGCGTCAGAAAAAGCCCAGAAAAAGAGGTCATCGCACGCGTAATGACCTGCATCGCGTGCGCGATGCAGATAGTACAAATCTATCGCACGCGCAACACTGCACGTGATTATTCTAGTAACTACACGCTTTTTCTCCCTTTTTCACCTAATTTTTCACTAAGTCCAATTTCTTCACACTTAGCTATTTTATCCTCATTCTTTTAGGTTTTTCTTCTTCATTTTAGCTCCTCTTTGACTTATTTTTCTCCAATTCTTCACCTAATTTCATGCAATGACGGACTGTCATCAGGTTAGCATATGGAAGACTCGACATTTGACTGGAAACAAGTGTCTATTTAAGATTAAAAAAATTTGCACAATTTCTGATATTAACATCATAATACATATGTTATCCTATTCTATTACTAATATTTCATCTGAACCATTTATGTGCATGGATCCACAAGTATTTCCATATTTCATCGATTGGGCATATGTGGATGCCTACTCTAAGGCCTTGCCATGTGTATGCTCGATCATCCCGCTCAGAGAGAATCAGGAGATTGATTTGTTCAAATTGCTCTTAATTTCATTGTATCGTGTGATATTAATTGGATGTCATACACCGGTCACTTTGAGACACGGCCCTTGGAGGTGATAACATTGTACTCTTGATTGTTGGCTTGTGGGTGTCGACTTATGTACCCCCATCTATCTGAGTGAGTTCTACGGAAATTTTAGTATATTAATAGTATACCCAAAGACCCAAATGTTTTTTCTTCTGCCATTATACTCCACATGGATGTTGATGAGATTTTTTCAGTGTACTTGGTCATCTAGTGCTAGAGGATGTACATTTTTTGACAGCTCCTCGTTCATGGAGTACGGTATACGACCACATCCAATGATTTTATAGAGTGCCACGTCCTTACATGAAACCAGATATAGATGGAGATCCCTGAGGCCAGCTCATTAGTAGATCTTCGAGGAGGAACAGGCAATGGTGAACCATGCCATTGATGTGTTACCGATATGTCATCATATTGTGGCTATTAGGAGAGAGGCCATAGCTAGGGACTAGTTTGAGGAAGACACTCCTTAGATGGCAACTGAACATGCCATGTTAGTAGAGGCACGACATGTGTTGTAGTACCAGCGGCAGGGGAAGAACAGAGGCACCAGATATACGCAGTAGTGGAATTCTATTTTGTATATTTTAACATTTTGTATTATGGTTTATACTTTGATTGATTATGACATTTTGGAATTCATATATATACAATATTTCTTCTATTTTAATCTTATTATTGAATGAAAATGTGTATATTATCATGGGATTGATTTATAATTGACTCATAATGTAGGGTTTATTAAAAAAATGGTAAAATTATTCTAACGTACTCTCAAAGAGTGTAAAATATTGTCATATGGTTAATCCAAAGATTGGAATCTAAAGCTATGATACAGAGATTGGAATCAAAACTAATTTTTGACAAAAATGTGGTGCCTCGGTCATTAAGTGATTTTGTTGTAGAATTGGAGCATTCGAATTTTAAAATCTGGAGTATAGGGGGAGCATTTTGAGATTTCCATATAGTATGTGATCACTACATGGGGTGTAGTGAACAACACCCTAAAAATTAGGGAATTTCTTAATGCACCCTATATATATATATATATATATATATATATATATATATATATATATATATTACTTAGGCACCACATGAAAATACTAAAATGTCACAAGATTCTGGAGATGCATCTCTAAATGCACCACATGCACACATAACTCATTCGTTTTTGAATCACTCCCCAATTTTATGACTTTAAGTATTCCAAAAATACATTCCTGAAACTCACAAAACACTTATATCTTATGGTTACTTAATCAATTTAAACAGTAAAAGATAAACTAATTTCTTATAAATTATGGATGAATATTCTAATTCATATATGTATAAACATAAGGATTTACTTTGTTATATCATTCAATGCTTCTTATGATGTAGAACATATTCACTTGGATATACAAATGGTTTTTTTTTTTTTTGCCGTAGCTTGGCATGGTTGTTGTTCTTGCATTTTTATCAAATGATTGAGGTAGATATATTATTGATTGAAGTGCTTATTTATTTGCAAGATCAATATAGTTTGCATCTTAAATGAAAGCTCTGGTTGATGACTGTGTGAGATTAATATCTTTTCCTCTGGGGCATATATATTCCAGCAAACAGGGTATAGATAATGTCATTTATTCTATTTTTTGTTCATGATTATTATTGTAATTCAATTTTCAATTTGTTTCTCCTTTTACTGTCTAAATTTTACACTAACATACTATAGGCATTTATGTATAATATTAAAATTTGTTGTATTTGCTGGAGGATTAAGAAGGTGGTACAATTCAACATGGTTCGTTGAGCAAATTCCATCAACACCCTATAGAATCTAAGTGTTTTTGTGAGTTTCAAAAATGTATTTCTGGAGACATTCCATAAATGCATTTCCGGAATAACTTAAATCATAAAATTGGGGTATGGCTAAAAAATAAATGAGTTGTGTGTGCATGAGGTACATCCAGAGATGCATCTCCATAATCTAAGGGGTATTTTCGACTTTCCGTTGGTTGTTTTCCATCCCATAGAGTGAGATAAGAAATTTCCAAAAAAAAATTAAGTATTAGATATTTGATATATTTTGCTAGTATGTAATTGGACCTATTGAACAAACATTGCATTCTTGTTTTTGTTTTTTTAAACAATTTTTTTTTCTGATCTATTATTACATACTAATTGATACTTAATAAATTATTTGTTCACCCTAATCAATTAGTTACTTATGCCACATATTTACAATTGTGGTTATGAATGGCCATGGATACCCATAGACATGGATATTAGTCTTCTACTATACTACCCGCCTTGTTAGATAAAAATGATATTAGTGTTTGTCTCATATCTGTATGAATATCTACTAAATGGATATCCATGGATTTTGAAATATTTGTAAACATTTACGAATAACCATAGATATTATTATTTAAATAAAAAAATTATAAGTAACTAAAATTTATTTATCATCTTTTAAAAACATGTAAAAAATATTTCAAATTTAACAAAAAAAATATTAATAATAACAAAAAAACTACACTCATTTTATTCCCTCTTTTACCACATAATTATAAGGTTCACCAAAATAATAATAATAATAATAATAATAATAATAATAATAATAATAATAATAATAATAATAATAATAATAATAATAGTTTCTAATTTATTATTTATTATAATAATAATAATAATAATAATAATAATAATAATAATAGTTTAAGATTCAACAAAATAATATTTATGTAATTTTGATAATTATTAACGGATATGGGTTTTTTTTAAATAACCATCTTTTTCAATTAATTTTCCAAAATAACCATAATTTCAAAAAAAAAATACGAAACTAACAATGTTTCAAACAAAAAAAATAGGTGGCAAGAGGAGTAGCCACTTTTACTGGTGCATGCATACATTTGTTGTATTGTGGCGCTAGCATGCATGGTGCATGCTTATAGTACATGTCACTGCATATGGCGCATGCATGCATCCTCTAGGAGCATGCGCTACAGGCAGTGGCTACTGCGTTGTTTAGGGTTTTCTATATATACTACATCCCCTCCCCATCATTTTTCACCTATCTTCTAATTTTCGTCAAAATATCGTTATATATGTTGTCTTATATTCACAAGAGAAATGTTGATTTAATTTATTCGGCAGTAAAGCCTCCGATAAAGATCCGACTCTAGAACACGGAGACGTTCGAGCATCTTCAGAGGAGCTTGATTCATTGGTTAGATGGAGACATTGCAAACGATGAAAAGATAAAAAAAAATTCAAAGGCTTGTTACATTTTACAACTACAATGGAGAAATTTGTTTATGTGACTCAATTAAAGCTGACAAAGATTATTGTATTATGACGCATAGATGTGAGGAAATTGTCTTGATAGTTGTAATTGCATAGATATGTTGTTTAGTTGTTGTATTTGTTTGTCTTGTTGTTTAAGTTACTATTTAGTTGTTTTTTTAATGGTTGTAACCGAATGTTGTGATATTTATGAAATGAACGTTGTTTTCAATATTAAATAAAATGGTTACATATAAAATTATATTGTGTTGCTTGCTTCAACATTGGGACAGTTTGTACGATTGTGTTTGGGCGGACAACATGAAATACATAATCTCGCCATTTTGTTCGTCGTATCTATTTTTGTTCGAATACGCGTGATGTTAGGACGACCCTTTTTCTTTCTTTGTATATCTTCATTGTGTCAAATTATCTCTCCTTGATATGCAGGCCAATAATCCTCCTTTTCTACCACCGGAAAGCTATTATTATACACATTGCTTAAGTTTATGACTTTATAAATGGTAGATAGTAAGTTAGAAGGGTCATGCTGAGCCTTTGAACATGTCGCTATGACATAGAAGCAAGGCACATGAAAGGCTTAGAAATTTTCGCAATCGCACCAACCTCTATCTAGTTCGACTCGATAATATCCCCTTGGCATCCCCTCATTGTGGTCCATTGTATAATCTACATTGAACCAAACTTTACGACGCTAAAACATTGTGACCATGTGTGTGTTAGCTTTGGCAGCTTCCTCCTTAATGAATTTCATTGAAATTTCACTGAATAGTTGCCCCAATTATAACACTGGACGCCATTTTGAATGTCTGATCTCAAATAGTGACCCTAACCTAAAATAGGTTGCTCTCACCAAAGCAGTTATCAATAGGTTTTGGATGCCTTTTAAGACAGGGTTTATTGATTCTAAGAGATTTGTTGTCATGTGGCCCTATCGTTGACCATTTTCAAATGCTCTGGTCCACTTCTCCAATGGAATATTATCGATCCACCTTACTACATCTGCATTTATCAATCGGATCTCTTCGTCATAGTGTTTGAAGGAAGGTGTTCTGGACTGGACCAGTGGCTAGGCATGGCCTAATCCACTTCTGCTCCCAGAACGGCCCAATTGCCTAAGCCCAATCCACAGAGGGCATAACTTACATTTCTGCCCTCCAACCGAGCATCTTGGACGAATGAGCCTCAGAGACATTCGCTCCTTCCCGGAACACCTGCCCATCACGTATGGTTTCGTCAATTCCCGGACAGCCATGGGCATGTGTCCGGAGCTACGCCTTTGCCCGACATAACGGCTAGTTTTGAGTACCCTGTCCGACATAACGGCTAGTTTTGGGCAGTTACCTATTCTTTGGGAAACGGTTATTTTGCCCCGAAAATAGGGACCGTTGGCCACGCGCTGGGGGCATTATATAAACCCTCTCACTTGAGAGGGTCAGGTATCCAATATGCATCCTAAGAACATACTTTGTACTTGCCCCTTTTCTCTGACCCTTTCTTACTTGAGCGTCGGAGTGCCTTGCATGTACACCCCCCTCTTCTCCTACAAACATCCTCGCCTGTCCTACACGAAGGCCACGATGATCCAGTCTGATCACTTTCAATCAGTGGTGCCGTCTATGGGAAACTAGCTTCCCCGTCTTTTGATTCAAGATCCCCTCTTTTCACTTCAAAGACTAAAGCTCTCTTCAAACCTCTTTCGATCATCATGGCCTCCACCAAGAATGATGTTGTCTGTCAAGAATCTGTTGTCGCCGTTATCCCCCATAACGCCAACCACATCCTCTCCGGAGCTGCTTTCCCGGAGTCAGACCATCGTGACGGGAAAACCGCTTCCCCTACTCCCGAGGACGAGAAACTTCGAGCACAGGCTGCTGAACGTGTTTTCGAGCCTATTCCAGTTCCGCAAAATGCTGACCCCAGCACAGCTGCTCCCATAGCCTCCCTCAACAGATCAAACCTCTTGATCTTCCATCAAGGTGAAAAGATCAATGCTCTCGAGCACGTCCTCTAGGAGTGCCTGTCCTCTGAGAAGCCTCGCAACCTGTCTCCTCGTCCTCGATCTCCCCCTCAGAAACGAAGGTGTGACAGGTCCATAAGCCTCTCCCCGGAGAGAAGACGGTCAAGATCGGAAGAGCCCGCGTCCTATCTTGCACGAAGACAATGCCGGTCTCCTCTGCGCAAGTCAAGACGTTCCCCTGCGTCGAAGAAGTCCAGGCCCTCAGAAAAGCACGTGCATCGCCGTTCGCGCAGGCATTCTCCACGACGAAGCAGGAGCCATAGTCGTAGCCATTCCTTCTCTTGTTCCCCGAGCACAAGCAGTGACGATGACGTTCATGGCCCCCTCTCGCAGGAGATCATGGACACCAGAATTCCTCGTGGGTTAGAAAATCCCCCCGCTTTAGCGACCTATGACGGGACCTCCGATCCCGGCGAGCACATAGAGAACATAGAGGCAATGCTCCACTACCACAATGTAAGTGGGGCCATAAAATGCAGGTTGTTCCCAATCACCCTCAGGAAGGGGGCTATGGCTTGGTTCAAGCGCCTTCTCTGAGGGTTAGTCACGTCGTGGAGAGATCTGAAGAGCCGATTTGCCCAGCATTTTATTGCTTCCCGACGATACCCCAAGTCGGAGGCCACCTTGGAAGCTACCATACAAGGCAGGGATGAGTCCTTGCGGGCATATATTGAACGGTTTAACAAAGAATCCGTGGAGGTCTGTACTATGGACCATATGAAAAGATATCTTCTCGAGAAGGGCTTGAGACCAAAAAGCGAGTTTCGTAAGGCCGTCGGAATTGAGACTCCTCGAACATTAACGGAACTTCTCCAGAAAGCTGAAGCGTACATACAGTACAAAGAGAATGAGGCCGCATACCATGCCCGGGACACGAGAGATCGCGAAAATACTGGGTACCAAAAAAAAGATGAGTCGGAGACATCCTGGCAAGGAAAAGAGAGGCGATGAGACGATCACCCCCGAGAAGGTAAAGGGCCTGTTGGCCGATTCACAGAGTATACCCTGCTCGCCGCTCCTCGTGAGCGTATTCTCTCTGAGTACGTCAATACGGAGTTCAAGCAGGGAGGCGTCAGGTTCCCCAGACCAACGACATCCAAAGGCATCGTGGATAAAAGTAAATATTGTCGCTTCCACTGCAGCCACGGCCACATGACCGAGGACTGCGTGCACCTTAAAGATGCTATTGAGATCCTCATCAAGGAGGGTCATCTGAAGCAATATGTCAAGAAAGGTGAATCTTCAAAACGGGAGGCGTCAGATTCAAAGAAGGAAGCAGACTCATCCCCGTTCAGTCCTCCCCCGCAGATCGCTATGTCCATCACGCGACCAGAGGACGTTTCCGTCCCAGCTTATTTCGAGGAGCCATCCCAGGTGTTCGCGCTCAACACTTGGGAAGCATTCCATGCAGCCATGGTTATCTCATGCGGGGGGTACAATGAGCTGACAGTGGGATCTGTCAAGCAAAAGTTTGAGCAGCTTATTGATTCCAACCCTGACCGGCTATCCACACTTGAGAAGATCAAGGGGTGCTCCATACCGATCACCTTCTACCGCAAAGAGCTGCCCGGAGGCTCTCCCAACTCACACATCCCCTTACTCATCAGGGAAAGATTGGCAAGCACCGACGTCAGAAGAATCCTGGTTGACCAGGGTAGTTCGGTGGACATAATGTACATCGACCTATTTTGGGCCCTTAAGCTGGACCAGAAGAACCTCTCACCATACGTGGGATCTGATTTGCAGGGGTTCAACATGGCCACGGCCAGACCCTGGGGGTACGTGGAACTCCTTGTCACATTCAGGGAGGAAGAGGCATCAAGGTCAATCAAGACCTAATTCCTGGTGATCGATTGCCCGTCGTTGTACCAATGCATCTTGGGGAGACCGGCCCTCGTAGAGTTAGTTGTTGTCCCTTCAACTGCCCACCTCAAGTTGAAGTATTACACGGAGAAGGGTCACGTTGCGACATTGCACGGGGACATAGAGGTTGCACGCAGATGTTTCGAAGCAGCAACCTAGGGACAAAACCAGATCGGTGCAGCACCTAAAGCAGCCAAGTGGGTACGGGAGGAAGATCATCCATCCAAAGACGACCAGCCGGACAAGAAGCCAGCACTCCCTGTTCACACTATCGACCTTGACAGCTAAATTTCAGAGGAAGGCGAGGAAGATAGAAGCGAAGGTGCTTAGGCTGGGACGACCAGTTCCTCCACGTCTGCCCTCATGTGACCAGTTCCAGACGGGGAGTTTGTAGTCATCGCCTTCAGCAATAACCCCAACAGAGGGGTGAAGATTGGTTTTGGACTGCCCGACGAGGTCAAGCAACAACTGAAGAAGTGTCTGGATGACAATGCAAATCTATTTGCTTGGAGTGCTGCGGACATGCCCGATCTGGACCCTGAGACCGCATTCCACCATTTGACCATCGACCCAGCCGCCCGTGCCGTCGTGCAGCGCAGGGAGAAACAATCCGATGAAAAGGCACAGGCTGCCGAAAAACTTGTACAAGACCTCTTAGAGGCAAAATTCATTTTGGAGGCCAGGTATACAATCTGGTTGTCCAATATTGTACTTGTTAAAAAGCATAGTGGAAAATGGCGCATGTGCATTGACTATACTGATCTCAACCGGGCTTGCCCGAAAGATGCTTATCCCTTACCAAGCATAGATAAGCTCATAGATAACTCTGCAGGTTTCAAACTTTTGTCCTTCATGGATGCCTATTCGGGGTACAACCAAATCCCTATGGCCGAAAGGGACAGGAGGTACACCGCGTTCATGACCTCCTCGGGGAACTATTACTACAATGTAATGCCCTTCGGTGTGAAAAATGTTGGGGCCACATACCAGCGCATGATGAACAAGGTCTTCCGATCAGAGATCGGAGACATGCTCGAAGTTTAGATGGACGATATGATCGTGAAATCCCAAGAGGAATCCGACCATACGACCCATTTGCAAAAGGTCTTCGACCAGGCTAGGAAGTGCAAGATGCGCTTTAATCCAGAAAAATGTACATTCGACGTGCGCGCGGGGAAGTTCCTCAGATTCTACCTCACCGAAAGGGGAATAGAGGCGAATCTGGACAAGTTCCGAGCATTCGCAGAGTTCCCCACGCCCAGGTCAAAAAAGTCCATACAATCCCTCAACAGGATGTTTGCTTCACTTTCCTGATTCGTGGCCAAGTCCGCTCAACACGCCCTGCCCTTCTATAAACTCCTCATAAAGGAGGCCAATTTCGAATGGACTGAGGAATGCGAGCAAGCTCTGACCCACCTTAAGAAAGCCTTGTTCGAACCTCCCGTGCTTTCCCGACCAGATGCGGGGAGACCTTGTACCTATATAGCTCTATTGCCAGCGAAGCCATCAGCGTTGCATTCATCCGCGAGACAATGGACGGGAAAAAGCCCATCTATTTCACCAGCAAGGCCCTGTAAGGGCCAGAAATCAGGTACGCGCAGATAGAGAAAGTCGCCATTGCCCTCGTTACCCCCGCGAGAAGACTCAGACACTACTTCCTGGCCCACACCATAGCAGTACGCACTGACCAACTCATCAAGAAGTTGCTTCGCCGGCTATACATGGCCGGTAGGATGCTCAAATGGTCCCTGGAGTTATTAGAATTCTTAATTCACTACGAGGGCAGGAAGACCCTCAAGGCACAAGTCCTGGCCGACTTCGTGGCGGAAATGACACCACCATCGTCCCCGCCAAGCGGGATGCAGAGATGCACCGTTTACATGGACGGGGCATCCAGCCCCTCGGGTAGCGGTGCAGGTATCATCCTCGAAAATGAGGAAGGAATACTGATCGAGGTGTCTCTAGTCCTGTCCTTCCCTACATCCAGCAACCAAGTCGAATACGAGGCCTTCCCCGCAGGACTACGGCTGACAAAAGACGTGGGCGCCAAGGAGGTAAAGATTTACACAGATTCCCAGCTTATAGCATCCCAAGTACGTGGAGAGTTCCAAGCGAAGAACGACCAACTAGTTGAATATTTGACACTGGTGATGGAGAAAATCACCAAGTTTGACGTGTGGAAAGTCCAACACATCCCCCGCAAACGAAACACATGGGCAGACGTCTTGTCCAAACTGGCCAGCACCAAGAAGAAATGTAGCAATAAATCCATCGTGCAATAAATACTCGTCCGACCCAGCATCGAGAAACCGTCGCAGCTGCCCGACGTCAATGCCATCGGGGACAGTTGGATGACCCCCGTGTACGATTACCTCACCAAAGGGGAGCTGCCCGAGGATAGCAAAGAGGCCAACGTAACTAAACGACAAGCTTGCTCATACGTGCTGATTGAGGACAAACTCTACCGACGAGGATTCTCCATCCCCCTCTTGAAATGTGTCGAGGAAAGCAAAGTCCCCAAAATCCTCCAAGAGATCCACGAGGGCATCAACGCGTAACATCTGGGAGGAAGATCATTGGCACGAAAAGCCTTGCGAGCAGGATATTATTGGTCGAATATGTAGCACGACGCCAAATAGCATGTCCAAAAGTGTGACCAATGCCAGCGCCACGGGGACATGCACTTGGCACCCCCCAACGAGTTAAAGACTCTACCCTCGCCTTGACCCTTCGCCTGGTGGGGGATGGACATACTCGTCCCCTTCACAATGGGGTCTTATCAAAACAAATTTCTGATCGTGGCCATCGACTACTTCACTAAGTGGATTGAAGCTGAAGCCCTCGCCAAGATCACAACCTTCAACATACTCTGATTCTACGAAAGGAACGTCCTCGCGAGATTCGGGGTGCCCCAGGCCCTGGTGACCGACAATGGAACCCAGTTCACGGACAGGAAGTTCCAAGATTTCTTCACCAAATTAGGCACGAAGCAGCACTTCACCTCCGTCGAGCATCCCCATACTAACGGGCAAGGGGAGGCCACGAATAGGGTAATCCTTCGTGGCATAAAGCGAAGGCTAGGCGAAGCCAAAAAGAGATGGGTCGAGGAGTTACATAGCGTGCTCTGGGCCTATAGAACAACACCACACTCCACCACCGGGGAACCCCCTTTCCGACTAGCTTACGAAACGGAGGCGGTGATACTGGTGGAGATCAGGGAACCTTCCAGACGAACAGAGGCTCCCCTCGACAAGGAGATGAACGACAAAGCACTGAGAGAAGAGCTCGATCTAGTCGAAGAGATACAGTCGGGGGCAGATCTCCGCAAAGCTTCCCTGAAACAACAAATAACCTTGCGCCACGATGCTAGAGCCATAAAGCATGACTTCCCCGTTTGTAGCTTAGTCCTGCCCAGAAACCAGAAGGATTCGCACGAAGGAAAGCTGGTCGCGAACTGGGAAGGACCCTACAAGGTCAAGTCCAAAGCGGGCACCGGAGCCTACTATTTAGAAACTCTAGACGGAGAACCATTTGCTCGACCATGGAACGCTGAAAAGCTCAAACAATACTACAGTTAGAGGCAACGACGAGGTTGAACTAACTACCGACGAGATCTCCCCTAAACTGGGAGACGGCTCGGTCACAGGATCGTGCCCCGGTGTAGGTACGATCTGTTTTACAACGCCGTCCAATTTCTGCTTATGGGACGAGCAGACTCTGTGCACAACGGGGATACCTCAATCGAGCTCTGCCGTTGCCACACCATTCAGGAAGGACACCCTGCTCGCGATGGGAACCGTCCAAGCCTATGAGATTAGTACCTCAACCGAGATCCTAGTCTCATCACGGGTGAAACCACTTCCCCGGTCGTTCGACCAGTCCCCCTCACTGTCGAACACATCTACGTTGAGCAATTCACTAATTCGTAAAAAAAATCAGTGATCCCTGTTGCGGGCACAAGAGCTTATCGAGCAATAGTGAAACACTTAGAAAAATAACAACGAAAGCCATACATACAAAATCGGCCGTATTGACCGGACGCATACATAAATAAGTTAAAGTGACCACAAGGGCCACAAGTTGTGCATGTTACAAAACAAGGGGGCCGTGCCCCCAAAGAAAATAAAATCCATCAAAACACGGCATGCAGGCCAGATAGATTACAACATGATAAAAACCCAATTATTCCTCCATCCGCTCAGGCCCCTGGGTCTCCTCGTTCAGAATTTGGGCATGCTCGTCACCAGCGATGAGGGATTCCGAACTGACTATCCTGCCATCCTCGACATGAGCCAAATAGTTGGTACCCTCCGTGGAGATCTGAACCCCAGGATTGACCAATTGTAGTTGGGCCACGGCATTCTGGAACGACTCTTCTCTGATGACAATAACATCAACCTCAGCCTTCAGCATACGAGCAACTATCTCCGCCCTGGTCTTCAGCGTCTTCACGTCTGTAGGCTCATCCTCAGCCAGAGCGCTTGCTGACCTCAGCTGCTCGATCAGTTCCTCGGCTGCCTTCTTCTTCGTCACCAGCGTGGCATTCTCCCCCTTCAACCTGGTTGCCTCCTCGTCCGCCTTCTTCCGGGCATCACCAACTTCCTTGGCCTTCTTCGCCGTCTCTTCTAAAGATGCTATGGTGGCTCAGGCAGCCCGGAGTTCAGACTCAGTTGCAGAATCCCCCTCGGCATAGATCGCTGCCATTTCCAGAACTCTGACCAATGCGGAGGCATCCTGAGCCACCAGCGCCCTCTTGATCGGACGATCCATGCCCTTCAATTGGAGAGACTCTGCCCGCGGCACAACCAGGGATGTCCCCTCGAAGAATTCTCTGTCAAGAATACAGGGAGGAAGCTCAAACTTCCCTTTCTCTGATGTCCGGCTAAGGTCCACTATTTCATTGGCCTTGGACCGCTTAAACTGTGAGGCCAGAGGCAAGGGAGATCCCTGGGCAGGAGTTGGCAAAGAGCTCCCCGCATCAGGTTGAGGAGGAGGAGCACGTTGGGCAAATTGAGTCTTTGGGGCAGCCGCCCCGGGCTTGTTCCTCGCCAGAGCATTTTTCACCATTCTTTCGTGGGCGGAGGGCATCTCACCTGCGAAAACACAACAAATATATTAAACGACGAAGAAATATAACTCGGGCAAGTTAAAATAACTAAAACTACCGAGCAGCTTGTAAGCGTCTGCGGGAGTCTTTCACTCCAAAAACGCCTTTGTAGTAATGTATCGGTACTCCACCCGCTGGCTATCGTCCTCCTCAAAAATAGGACTCCCCTTCTTCGTCCAGCATTCAGCAAGTCTAAAAGAATTCACATATTTCACCAGCTTTTCATTGTCGGCCAGATCCTGCCCATTCAGCATGTTCGGCTGAGCAAAATAACCATTGGGCTCCTTAGAGAAATAATTCCCACTTCAATGAAAGGGAAATTTGAACTCCCTGTCTCCGATCAGCTTCCCGTTCTCATCGCGCATGTCATTGCCATTGTCGTCGATCGACACCGCCCAAACATACGTGTTGTCTTAGGCCTTCTCCGACACAGGCTCTATGATGTAGAACCTCTCCTTAAACATCCGAATTGACTCTGAGAAAGGCTTGAACAGCTTTTGGGGCTGCTTCAACGACACCCAGCCATGTCTCCTCCCCGTGACCTGCCGCTGAAGATGGAATATGGTGAAGAACAAGGGTAGCGTGGCTCCTATCTCCAGGAACTCGTAGGTCAGCTCGAAGGCGCAGATGAACGCCAACGAATTGGGATGCAGTTGCGACGGGGCCAGGTCCAGGTGTACGAAGACATACTGCTGGAAATCAGTGAAGGGCAGCCTCAACCCCAGCTCCTTAAAGGCATATTCGTACATGGAAAATCTCTCCCCAAGGTCCGAACATATCTGATCATCTTGGGAGGGGAAATGTACCTTTCATTCCCCCTCCGGTCCAACTTCCGTGAAAGCGTCCCTGGTAAAAGTCGCAAAGATGGATTCGTGCACGGCAGGCTCGGCCACCAACCACTCCCAGCAGAATTCTCTTCGAGCTCCTCCCTGACTTCGTTGGGGACGTTTGAAGCTTTCGTGCTACTGCTCTCTGAAGAGCTCTCCTCGGATGAATCTATTAAAATTTCCCCGTCGGGCCCTGTCGCCATCACTTGAAAAATAGAGGACAAAAGTGAATTCAACGCAAAATCAAATCCACCCTCCCACCGCTGGTCAAGTGAAAAAATTAAACAAAAATACAAGAGCCTCCCACGAGAAGGCGCTCGAGTCAACTCCCTCACACAACGAGGAGCTTCCTAGAGTCACTTCCCAGTTTCCGTTTGAAGCTTCACCGGAAACTTCAAACGTTCACCGGAAACTTCAAACGTTTATCGGAAACTTCATCAGAGTACCAGAACTGAGTAGCCACAACGGTTACTTGTGCATCATCGTCGCAACGACGCCAGTAACCTCCATACTCCTAGTTCTCTAAAGGGCTCCGGTGGCCATGTCCGCAGCAGAAGATGGCCCCGCCACTGTACACCACCAACAGTCACTAGAAAACACCACTATGTCTCCTAAATCTAACCTAACCGCATGCATTCTATAACGAAAATGAAAAAGCTAGAAGAAGACAAGGAGTTGGATGACTTACGTGGTCGGAGAAGTTGAAAGGATGTGCTCGAACTTGCACGGTGGTTACGACGGCGGACGACGGCGGCGGCGTGAAAAGCTCTTTGAAGAAGACGAAGAAGAGGAGAGAGAAGCAAAAAATGTGAAATGGCCAGACTCTCACTCCTTTTATACTTCTGAGGAGCACGTGCAGGTCATAATAGCTACAGACTAGCCATCATCGCCTAGTTATTGCAACACAGGACTCGAGGTACACGTGGCACCCCCAACGTTTCAATTCCTCCTAACCGTTGGTCTCCCTGTACGACGGGCAAACAAGACGCGGTTACGAGCCTTACGAACATCAGGGCCCATGGGCACCACGGGAAAACTCTCTTGTCACCAAACGAGGACTCTGCTACTATTCCCCGGATCAATGGGTTATCCTTAAGTTATCACTCTCATGCTCGGGAGCAACGACTTAGGGGGCTCCTGTTCTGGACTAGACCAGTGGCTAGGCATGGCCCAATCCACTTCTGCTCCCAGAACGGCCCAATTGCCTAAGCCCAATCCACAGAGGGCATAGTTTACCCTTCTGCCCTCCAACCGGGCATCTTGGACGAATGAGCCTTAGAGACATTCGCTCCTCCCTGGAACACCTACCCATCACGCACGGTTTCGTCAATCCCCGGACAGCCATGGGCATGTGTCTGGAACTACGCCTTTGCCCGACATAACGGCTAGTTTTGGGCACCCTGCTCGACATAACGGCTAGTTTTGGGCAGTTACCTATTCTTTAGGAAACAGTTATTTCGCCCCAAAAATAGGGACCGTTGGCCACACGCTGGGGGCATTATATAAACCCTCTCACTTGAGAGGTTCAGGTATCCAATATTCATCCTAAGAACATACTTTATGCTTGCCCCTTTTCTCTGACCCTTTCTTACTTGAGCGTCGGAGTGCCTTGCAGGTACACCCCCTCCTCTCCTACAAGCATCCTCACCTGTCCTACACGAAGGCTACGACGATCCAGTCTGATCACTTCCGATCAAAAGGTTTTGCTAATGCATGCCCTGCATTCACAACCTTCTTCTGTAGCGTATTATCTTTGATCTCCCGCATGAAATTTTGAGCGATGTGTCTAATGTAGTAGACATGCGTAGAAGAAGGATCTTGCCATCCATTAGGTCTTTATAAGCACTCTCAATAGATAGATGTCTGTCTGAAATTAAGCATAAGTTAGGCTGAGGAGCAACGTGTACTACAACTAACTATAAATAATTTATTTTCACTCTTTTTGGTTTAAGTGGTTTGTTCGGGGGATGAACTACAACAAATGTCCCAAAAACGCTAGAATAGTTTATCTCAATCTTATAAACCACCTTGGACCGGACGATTTATTACAACTAAACAACTCATTAGAATCTAAATTTGGTTTTAATATTACCAATTTCAAATCTTCTAATCATGTATTTTTCCTATACAATTTATCTGGAGGCCGTATCTTGGTCTCGACCATGAGGTTAACCCCTGAGGATGTTGCAGTTTGGACAGCAAAAACACCAATCATCAAGTTCACTACTCTAGAGATGCACCAGAGTGATCGTGTCAAACTGCATTTTGGCATTCAACAACAAATCCCAGACCCTCTGGCGTGTTTGGGAGACTAGCATTAATAAAGATTCGATGCCCAATGGAGTTATTCTGATTGGAGAGAGCTCGTTAGGGAGATGTGTCTTCAATGGAAGAAACGAGATCGACGCATTTTAAATGAACCTATCATACATGGTGCTACACCAAATCAAAATTATATGAATTGGTATAGTTCAGTTATAATGACACAATTTGTTTCTGGCCAGAGGTATTTGATCGACCCACGCCAAAGAGCTTTTGGTTAATATAAGCATGCACTATGCATGATGGCGCCACAGTACAACAAGTGTATGCATGCGCCATTCAAAATGGCTACTCCTCTTGCCGGCTAATTTTTTTTGTTTGAAACATGGTTAGTTTCGTATATTTTTTGAAATTGTGGTTATTTTGGAAAATTAATTGAAAAAAAATGGTTATTTTAAAAAAAAATCACGGATACAGGTACCATTAAATCTGTATCTATACCCGTGAACTAACGAGTAATTAAATACCTATTAATTTTACTTGTAGATACTAAATTATTAGTATATCAAGTGTGAGTATGAGTCCCATATCGGATGAAAAAATGAATATTAAACACTTTATAAGTGAAAATACCCATAAACCCAATGCCTTAAGGTTTTTGGTTAATATGTGGTGTCTCTCTCACTCACGTGGCTGCTCCTAAAGCCTGATGTGATGATACTCAGACCCCCCTGATTACCCAACAGTGGTATCAGAGCCTAACTCGACTAGTGCTTCTTGTATTGAACGTCTTCCTGACAAAGGTGTTCAGACAGTGTGTCCCATTGAGGCCATCCAACAGCAGTGCAAGTAAAAATGGATGACAATAAATTCATTTGAGGAGAGCATACTTGTAACATCCTAATTTTCCATACCTTAAATAACATATGCGATTTGAGATTTTCACATCGCTAATTATTACAAACTAAACATTGAAACTAACACCTAATTAATTTATCAATTAATTACCCTTTATTATTATTATTATTATTATTATTATTATTATTATTATTATTATTATTATTATTATTATTATTATTATTCAATTTGAATATCATCGTTTTATTTTACCAACTAAACTTTGAAATTAGTACTTAAAATACTGAATTTTAATTTAATTAATTAATTAATTATTATTTTTATTATTATTATTATTATTATTATTATTATTATTATTATTATTATTATTGTTTTTATTTTATTTTATTTTATTTGAATATCACCATTTTACTCTACAAATTAATTAGTAAATAAAATAATCTTAAGTTAATAAATATATCAAATAATTATTCTTGTTATTTTTATTATTATTATCATTTAATTTTATAAAAGAAATATATAACTCATTTTTCTATTAATATCCCACATGATCTTATGTCATAAAACATTAGGATATCAAACTCTCATACCTTTCTAACAAATTATTTTCACAAAGTTATACTAGAACATTTATAGAACTATTGATGAAAGACTAGTAAATATTTGATAAAGACATATTTACTAGCAAGAGTTGAAAAATTAGAAGGTATGGGCAAAAGGAGATACACTTATGTTATTTTAATATTTTGCAACTAGTATAAATTGGAGTCTTTTCCACCCCATTTTCATTCATTCATTCATAAATCATATTTCTTACCTCTCTATTTCTTTCCATCTCTAGTTTCTTCATATAGAAATATTGGTTTTAGTTATCGAGGTTCTCACGGTGTCGGTTTGTAGCTTTTAGAGTTATTTTATGGTAAAAGTTCTTCTAAAGTTTCAAAAGAGTTTTATACGTCAAATTTCTGCCCAAATCATTTTCATAAGTAACCGGTAAGTCGTTATAATGTCCATTTTATTTTAATTAAATTATTTTAATTATGTTATTTATATAAAAGGTTATTTTAAAATTTCTATTTAAATTTTCGTTCAGACGTTGAGATATTGAACTTATAAAGTCCAAGATAAATTTTACCACTTTAAATCGTTATAATGCCCAAGTATTATTATAAAATTAAAATGTTATTAGGAATATATTCTTGATCATTTTCTAAAATGAACAAATCCAAACGGGAGTATAGTCTAATTTATATTTGAATTTAATAATTATTTAAACATAGTGGAGGTTATTATTAAATATTTTAATAAATAAATATTTCAAGTTGTAACGGGATTATGTTTTATTAATCGTAAATTATATTCTAATTATTTTATAAATTTCGTACAATTCAACGGTTATCGTAAATTTGATTCTTGGCTATTAGATATGTAAATATAGAAAGATTATTATTAGTATTGATTACAAAATATTATTAGAATCATAACCACATAATTGTATTGTGTATATAAATGACTAACAGATCAATGAAAAGGCACAGCCTAAATTATCTTACATGGTATCACACTTGGTTTGATCCTAAACCCTAAAACCAACTGCCAACCTTCTTTCTTCCTATCTTTCATTCTTTTTTCTCTTCAACCATTACAAAACAGCCATGACTACCACTACTGATTCCTCCAACAACAACTCTACCTCACACTCCACCGATCATACCGACCCTCCTCCTCCACCTCCCACTCCTACGCCGACTCACCCTGCTCTCACTGTCGCAAATATTACTAATTTCATTAAGATTACTCTGAGCATTGAAAAGGGCACGTATAACATGTGGTCAGAACTTTTCAAAATTCATGCTCGAGTTTTTCAAGTGATTGACCATATCATTCCCTATGAACCATCCGCAGATCCCTCTCTCAAAACTATCGATCCATATTTATGGCTTTGTCTCGACGTCCTCATTTTGCAGTGGATATATGGAACAATCTTCGATGATCTTCTCAACAATATCATCGAACATAATTCCACCGCTGAAATTGCGTGGAATCGCTTATTCGACATCTTTTATGATAACAAGAATTTTAGAGCTCTCTACCTAGAGCAAGAATTTTCATGAACTCATATGGAGCAATTCTCTGATGCTTCCTCCTACTGTCAGCATCTCAAGTCTCTCTCTGATCAACTAGCTAATGTTGGTGCACCTCTATCAAATGAACGTTTAGTTC
Organism: Lathyrus tuberosus; assembly: GCA_022829125.1. Classification (NCBI taxonomy): domain Eukaryota; kingdom Viridiplantae; phylum Streptophyta; class Magnoliopsida; order Fabales; family Fabaceae; genus Lathyrus; species Lathyrus tuberosus. The sequence continues at coordinate 6,332,366 of JALAZF010000044.1, read as the reverse complement.
TTCAACTCATTTCGGGACTAACCGATGCATATGCTGTTGTGGGATCCCAAATTCGTCATACTTATTCACTTCCTCAGTTCTATAAAGCTCGTTCCATGATCATTTTGGAAGAAACAGCACTGCAGAAAAAGGTGTCAAGCTCAGAGGAAAATCCATCTTTCATGGTGTCTCACAATGACGCACCAATTAATTCATTGACATCTCGTCCTAACCGCGGCAACAATGGCGACCACAAACATGTTGGCTGAAGCAATGGCAAAGGACAGCGTGGACGAGGCCGAGGGCGAAACAATGGACGTGGTAGAGGTCGTGCTCCACAATAATAGTGGCCTTCACCATATTACCTGCATTAGCCGTGGGCTAAACCGCTGTACCCAAATCAATATCAACAGTGGAGCTCCCCGCCATGGTAACCATGGGCTACACCACCTTGTCTGTATCCAACAGCAAGAAATCCAAAGGAACAACCCGACATCCTTGGTCCTAAGCCATCTCACCAAGCTCATGTCGCCAATGCAGAGTCAACCTCCTCATATGCTCCAACGGATATTCAAGCTGCCATGCATACTCTCTCACTTTCTACTCCTGATGATCAGTGGTACATGGACACCGGATCAACCTCGCATATGACGGCCAACGGAGGTAATCTCACGTCCTACTTCAATATGAGTAATAATATTACTGTCAGCAGTGGTCAAAATATTCCTGTAATTGGTTGTGGACATGCATTATTACCAAATTCCCTTCATCCTCTAAAATTACCTAATGTTTTACATGCACCAAAACTCATAAAAAATCTTATCTTTGTTTGTAAATTTACCATAGATAATGATGTGTCGATTGAATTTGATCCTTTTGGTTTTTCTGTGAAGGATTTTCATACAGGAATACTTTAATGTGATGTAACAGTTCTGGTGACCTTTATCCCATTGCCATAAGGCCACCTAATAAAACCTTTGTCGCGTTATCCACTGAATTATGGCACAACCGTTTAGGACATCCAGGAGCTACTATCTTAAGTTCTCTACACTGAGACGACTTTCTCCAATGTAATAAGTCTCTGAATAATTACTTTTGTAATTCATGCCCTCTTGGAAAACAAATAAAATTGCCTTTTTATAGCTCTGTGTCTCATACTTTTATGCCTTTTGATATTGTGCACAGTGACCTCTGGACTTCACCAATTCTTAGTTCAGAAGGTCATTGTTACTATGTGTTATTTCTTGACGATTACACAAATTTTTTATGGACTTTTCCAATTCATACAAAATCTCAGGTTCATTCCATTTTTCTTCAATTTAGAGCTCACATTGAAACACAATTTGGAAGAAAAATTAAATGTGACAACGGTAAAGAATATGATAACTCTATGTTTCATAAATTTTGTAAAAATAATGGAATGTCATTTAGATTTTTGTGTCCTCACACCTCCTCACAAAATGGAAAAGCCGAAAGAAAAATTTGTACCATAAACAACATCATCCGTACCCTTCTTGTCCATGCCTCTTTACCTCCATCAATGTGGCATCATGCACTACGCATGGCCACTTACCTACATAATATCCTTCCAAATAAAAAGCTTTCCCTCCAATCACCCACTAAAATACTTTACCAAAAAGATCCAGCCTATACTCACCTTCGTGTCTTTGGATGTCTTTGCTATTCTCTCATCCCTTCATCGTATAGGAATAAGTTACAAGCTCGGTCCACACCTTGTGTCTTCTTAGGATATCCCTCAAATCATAGAGGATGCAAATGCTATGATTTATCTATTCATAAAATATTTATTTCCCGGTATGCCATTTTTTATGAAACTAGGCTTCCATTTTCTAATCTAAATGTTCCTACAACGGTTGGTTATAATTTTTTAGATGACGACACACCCTTCCTTCCATCCTATTCATGTAGTGCTTCACCCTCTAACCGTCAAAATCATATTCCACCCTAACTACACCAGTTCAAACAAACATTTACCAACCATCACCTTCTTCTTTTAATTCGCCTCTATCACCCTCCCACAATCACACCTCACCAACCATAACATCATCCTCATCCACAACATCACCTCTAAAACCATCATTACCAACTATCGTCTCATCCACATCCACTACATCACTTCCGACTCCTCCACCTTCACAACAAAAATCGCCCATCTCCCCTCAAATGACAACCAAAGCCCAACACGGTATTATCAAACCTCACAAACTCTTCAATCTCCATACATCAACCTCAACCTCCATATCTCCTCTACCTACAAATCCCATTGATGCATTAAATGATCAAAATTGGAAAATGGCCATGAAAGACGAATATAATGCTCTTATTGAAAATAAGACGTGAGACTTAGTTCCTCGTCCATCTAATGCTAATGTTATTTGGAGTTTGTGGATTTTCAGGCATAAAAAGAAATCTGATGGATCCTTTAAGAGATACAAAGCTCGCCTTGTAGGTAATGGTGAAAATCAACAAATGGGTGTTGATTGTGGTGGCACATTCAACCCGGTGGTCAAATCGGCTACCATTCAAACGGTTCTAAGTGTTGCTTTATCTAAATCATGGTGTCTTCATCAATTAGATGTTAAAAATGATTTCTTGCATGGGAACCTTCATGAAACAGTATACATGCATCAACCTCCTGGATTTCGTAATTCTCAATTTCCTGATCATGTATGTTTATTGAAGAAATCTCTATATGGTCTCAAACAAGCACCTCGCGCCTAGTACCAGCGCTTTGCTGATTATGTAGCTACAATGGGTTTCTCTCACAGTATTTCGGACCACTCTCTTTTTATATATCATCATGGAAATGACATAGCTTATATTTTTCTATATGTGGATGACATTATTCTTGCTACATCATCTGACACTCTTAGAGAATCTATTATGGAACAACTGAGTTCTGAATTCTCCATGAAGGATCTGGGGCTTCTAAGCTATTTTCTAGGTATTTCTGTCACCCAACATCCCGAAGGCCTTTTTCTTTCTCAAAAGAAATATGCAGAAGAAATTATCGAACGAGCCGATATATCCTCCTGCAAACCATACTCCACACCAGTAGACACAAAGGCGAAACTTAGTGGTTTATCCGGTAACCCTTACCATGATCCAACCGAATATCGTAGCCTTGTCGGGGCATTGCAATACTTGAAGTTCACTCGACTAGACATCTCATATGCAGTTCAGCAGGTGTGTTTATTTATGCATGATCCAACAACTCAACACATGTCTGCCTTGAAACGCCTTATTAGATACATTAATGGTACCATAGATTTCGGCCTCCATTTGTACCCTTCATCTGTCGACAAGCTCATTTCTTACACAGATACAGATTGGTTCGGTTGTCCAGACACAAGAAGATCTACCTTCGGCTACTGTGTTTATCTCGGTGACAACTTGATCTCATGGTCCGCAAAACGCCAACATACCTTGTCTCATTCAAGTGTCGAAGCCGAATACAAAGGTGTAGCTAATGTTGTGTCTGAATCATGTTGGTTGCGAAACTTACTCTTGGAACTATGTTGTCCTATCACAAAATCTACTCTGGTATATTGTGACAACATCAGCACAGCTTATCTTTCCGACAATCCTGTTCAACATCAACGCACCAAACATATTGAAATGGATATACATTTCGTGCGTGAGAAAGTTGCTTGCGGTCAAGTACACGTTCTTCACATTCCCTCGCGTTTTCAGATTGCTGACATCTTCATAAAGGGACTTCCGTTGCAACTCTTTGATGATTTTCGTGATAGTCTCAACATTCGTTCACCTCTAGTTTAGACTACGGGGGTGTATTAGATATGTAAATATAGAAAGATTATTATTAGTATTGATTACAAATGATTATTAGAATCATAACCACATAATTGTATTGTGTATATAAATGACTAACAAATCAATGAAAAGGCACGGCCTAAATTATCTTACATTGGCAAAGATCAGAGAAAACGCTCGTGGACTTTCAACAACACTCAACAACAAAAGGTGGGGACAAGATTTTGTATACGTTGGAACGATTAGCGTAAAATACCTTAATATATATGTTTGTAGTGGTGACCCAAGTCCTACTAGTGATAAATAAGTAAGGAGAGCCTATTCTCGAATAATGATTTTCACGAATCACCAAGCGAGGTTACGTCGGCCTTAATTATTTATTATAGGTATAATCTATGACGGTTTGAGGTTGTATTGTGCTTGTATTGTTTGATTAATCGTCTAATTTTTTATTTTATTTATACTTAAATGAATGTGATTTTTAGACTAAAAAAATGATCTATTAAGGAGAGAGACAAAAACATTGTTAGATCCCCAATAACAGAAGGGGAGTTGGATACATTGAGTAGTTGTATTCGGTTGGATTCTGGTTAAGGAAAGACTTGGTTGACTATGTCCTTTACGGTCCACCTCTCTTACCTAGGAAGTCAATCATACATTATTCATTGTTCGAACTGAACTGATTATGTAGAGATAAAGATCATGCTAAGAAGAAATACGACAAGACATTTGATGGATTTGGCACTCAACCTAAGTATCTAGATGATAAGTATAACCTAAAAGGTCGATACGATATTTCTCAAGTATTAACTCAATACTTATGAATGAGAGTTGCTACAAGATGATTGAGTGATCATATAGACTTGCATTGAGGAATGTGTAAGTCCACTGTCGTGCGGTATGGGATGTACGAGGTTGATCGGTCACCTACAATCTCGACAGGGATTATTATTTATACATGCTAGGCAAGACGAGGTTCTTGGCCTGAATTCTTAGGGACGATCAACTTATAACACCTGGCTTCTACGTGAAGTTAGGTGGCGTGGCTCTTGGTAATTGGGAGTACGTTGGTGGCATGTGGTCTTGTGATATTTGATCTTGATAAATGGGATAGATATCCTTGACAGCGTTTAGTAACGTGAGTCAGCATATAGTTCAGGGATGCATTAGAATAAATAGAGATAAAGTAGATGTAAGGGTTAAAGATATGCTTGTTTGAATAATTGTGGTTGTCATATATATTATTATTTTATACACTCATTCCCACTTTTAAACTTGTACATAAATCTTAGCCATGTGTCCTTTTCACCTTGCATTTTTAGGTTAATTTATGGCGATCAGATGATGAGCTCGACTCCTGCTTACTTCCTGACAATTCAAGTGGGAAGGATATGAAGTGACGTGGAGATGGGTTGCTATGACATCAATATTGGAGGTTGTTAGTATTTTGTCAAACGTTGATCATATCACTATTATAGTCAGTATAAGTGTCAGTTCCGTTGGACTTAGGATATCCTTTTTGTTAAGATTTCTTTTGGTTTCATTTATGTACTTTTATTTTAAGATTTATCTATATGGCAAGGCTACTAGTCTTAACGGTGTCAAGCTCTATGTAAAATATATTGGAAGCATATATATGTGAAGCAGTGTTTTTTTAATTAATTTCGTCTTGTTATTTAAAAGTTTCAAAAAAATTGTATTTTTATTAAAGGTTTCATTAGAATTTCATTAATGGTACATAAACTGACACATTTAATGGTATTAGAGCTGGTCGATTCAGCTCGGACCGTAAGTGCCTAGAGTTATACTGACTGTATCAAGTTGGATTCCAAAGTGGATGATAACTTTTCTTCTGTGCGTCGAGTCTTTGTCTTGAGAGCCTTCTGATATACTGATCCAGGAAACGTCTTTATCACACTTAACCTATTTTTCCTCCCCCAAGGGTAACGTAATGGACACTTCACAAAATTCACTCTATAAATAATTCACACCCATTCATTATTTTCATATCAATTTCAAAGTATTTATCCATACCTTTCAAGTGGATAAATATTTTCTTTTATTCATCACCCTTCTTGTCATTATCTTGTTTCTTATTTGTCTTATCAAGCATGAAGAATTAGGTAAAGATTTTGCATAAATGATGATAATTACAGTTTCGGCATCAGACTTATCACTTGGTTTACCTTTAACTCTCTCAATAGAATCATACAAATCTTTGTTGTATAATATATCTTCCAAGAGAGTCTTTCAAAATGTATACTTAGTATAGTTAAGCTTAATCATCTTAGGCTCTTGTTAGATGTCAAACATGTCTTATATTTCTTATTAATACTTGGCATTTTTCAACTCTTTTATGTTGAATTGTTGGATTTTATTCTTGAATTATTGTCATTCTTCAAACATTGTGAAAATAGCTTTGGTGCTTGTAATGTGTGTGTTATTATGGAGAAAAAGGCATTAAGTTATCAAAGAAGTAATACACGAAGAAAGGATCCAAGTTGCCAAAGAAATGAAGAAACTTCAATAAGTTCGCTTTGCGAACTTTCCAGCGAATGTTCGCTAGGTGAACATCTGGCGAAGCCCCAGTGAACACTCCCAGACTTTGGGCAGTAAGAAAAGGCACCTAAGTTCACTTTGCAAACTTTCCAGCGAATGTTCGTTGATTCATCGCTCCAGCGAAGGCCAGGCGAAGGACATCATGGATGAGGCAGTAGCTAAAGGGACCTAAGTTCTCTTTGCGAACTTGTAGGCGAATAGTTCGCTTTGTGAATAATTATTCGCATTGCGAACTTATGCAAAAACTCAGAGGCGGTTTAATAGATCAGAGGCACCTCAGGTGCCTATTTGGTAGTTTATTAGGCGAATAAAAAGTTCGCATTGCGAACTTGGCAGATTTCAAGTGATGTATAAATACACTTTTTGTTATTTCTTGGGATCATAACTTATTTTTCTCACACCATAACCTAAGTTTCTGACTTTTCTTCATCCAAGAGTGATATTTTACCAAGAGAAGCTGGATTTGCATCCGATCTCGATTATTCGACGCGGATGCTTTATCATCTCCTCCCGAAACTTGTGAAATAAGCTACTATGACAATGTGCAGCTAAACACCTCTTGTGTTAAGATTAGTGGTAGGTAATCCTATATTTTGTATGTATTGATCTTGATAATTAGTTTGTGAACTTTGTAGATGATTAATATATGGTGAAAAACTTTGTTTGTATGGTTTATATTTTGTTTTGGTACATGATTGAGAAATATGTTCTAAGACATGAACTAAGTTTTAATCCATCAACAATCATGAGGCTAGAGATAATGTTGAGAGTTGATGTTCATAAATATTGATCTTGAACTTTATCATATTGATAGTTAGAGTGAGAGATCATCTAAGTATCAATATGATAAATCCCACAACAAGTGTTAGAGATAAACTTGTTGAGAGGATATGTGATTATATTCATCGTTAACAAGTTCACATCCTTTATCGGGTAAATATGTATGAAACGAGTTATTGGACCCTAATCTTGGCATGCTTTTACCAAACCTTTAAAACCAATTTCTTTACCATTGTTATTAAATTCTTATGCAAACGATCTGTTACAAATCAACTAAACTCTTTGTTACTTTAAAGTTTAAAACGATTTCGATTATAGAACGGCTGTAATATTCATACAATCCCTGCGGATACGATAACAAAAAGCCCCACTGAAATACTTTTCAACAAAATGGCGTCGTTGTCGGGGATTGTTGTTTGATATTACAAGCATTGCAATAGTTGTTAAGTTTTAAGCTTGTATAACTTTTTCTTATACTTGTTAATTTGTTTGGTTATGCGAGGAAAGTTACCCGCATAGCAACGTCTTTTCAATTCTGAGATTGAGAGAACTGCACGTAAGTTGAATAGCAAAACTAGACGGAGGAGGCAACTTGCTAAAGAAAGACGAGAAGTGGAGAAAGTTCAATTTCTACACCAACACCACAATTAACGTTAACCATGGCTACACCACCTCCACCACCACCTGCTTCAACACCATGTGTTAACAGTCTGAGGAACACAGCTCAGTTCGCACGCAATGTCCATAATGGAAGGCACTCGGAAATGAAGACCGGCATCCTTGCTCTTCTATACCAGAATCCATTCACCGGTATGGATCACTAGGATCCCTTCTCTCATTTGACAAAATTTTATGAAATTACGCGTGCAACTGGAGCGCCAGAAGCTGAAGAAGAGTCTTTGTTCAAGAGACTATTTCCGCATTCCCTAATTGGGAAGGCAAATGAATGGTACCTTGACCAATCAACTGCTATTATGACGGATTGGAACAAGTTGAAAGAGAAATTCTTGGAACGATTTTTTTCACATAATCGTTTCATGGAAGCGAAAACGGTGATCGCGGTTTTCTCACAAGGTGGAAATGAATCCCTCAACTAAGCTTGGGAGAGATTCAAATCCATGCTTAGAAAATGCAAAGGGCACGATTTTGATGAGCTTACGCAAGTGCATATTTTTCAGAAATGGTATCCAAATGGTTCACAAGACCTTGTTGGATGCTACTGCGGGCAGATCTTTAATGACTAAAAGCTCTGAGGAAGCCATTTCTATCATCGACAAGATGGCACTAAACGATCATCAAGGGAATCATAACCGTGGCCAACCGCAAAAGAAACCGGGAGTGCTTGAATTGGGGACTAATGATGCAATTCTCGCTTAGAACAAATTGTTATCTCAACAAGTGGAGTTGTTAACGCAACAACTGTCAAAGCTTCCTCAACAAATTAAAGATATGCAAGATTTACCGAGTAAGAATGTGCAAATAGCCGTTTGTGAATTGTGCAAAGGAGATCACCCCACCGGCTATTGTCCTCCTGAGAATAAAGAAGCAAATTACATGAATAATCAAAATCAACAACAAGGTTATCAAAGGCAACAACAACCTTATCAAAACCCTCAAGGATACCAACCAAGAGGGAATTATCAAAATCAACAAGGATACCGACAAAATCCTTATCAACCGACACAACCTCAAGGTGGTAGTTCAAAGTTAGAAGAAACTCTCAATCAATTCATTCAAATGTCAATGGACAACCGAAAGACTAATGAAGCATCAATCAAAAATCTTGAAAACCAAGTTGGGCAACTTGCAAAACAATTAGCCGATCAACAACCGGGGCCATCTTTTTCTGCAAATACTCAAACTAACCCGAAGGAACATTGCAAAGCCATTGTGACTAGGAGTGGAAAGAGTTTAGTGGAGGAGACAAAAATGAGAAAAATGTTGATGTGAGAAGTGATGAGATTGTGGAGGAAGAAAAAAATAATGAGGTGGAAGTTGAAAAGAATGATGAGGAAGAAGTTGAAAATGAAAATGAGAAGTTAGTTGAAAATGAGAACCTTGAAAAAGAAAAGATAGAAGAAAAAAAAAGAGAAGAGTCAAAAAGGGGAAGGAGAAAGTGAATCCTATTCCTATTCAAAATCTACCTTACCCTCATGTGCCCACCAAGAAAGACAATGTAAGGCATTACACTCGTTTCATGGATATATTCCGACAATTGCAAATCAACATTCCATTTTCCGAAGCGCTTGAGTAAATGCCTAAATACACTAAGTTCATGAAAGATATTCTTACAAAAAAGCGAAGATATTCGGAGCCGGAAACAATTATCCTTGATGCAAGTTGTAGTTCAATAATTCAAAGAACTCTACCAAAGAAAGAAGTCGATCTGGGGCGTGTTACTTTGTCGGTAACAATTGGTGATGTTTATATTGGCAAAGGCTTAATTGATTTGGGCTCAAGCATCAACATAATTCCATTGTCTATTGTGAAGAGGCTTGGGAACATTTAAATGAAAGCAATTTGAATAACATTACAATTGGCCGACAAATCTACAACTCATCCTCATGGATTGGCTCAAGATGTATTGGTTAAGGTGGATAAAATTTTCTTTTCGGTTGACTTTGTTGTAATTGATATGGAGGAAGACGAAGATGCTCCATTGATTCTTGGACGCCCTTTTATGAAGACCGCTCAAATGATGATTGATGTTGACGACGGTCTTATGAAAGTAAGAGTTCAAAATAAAGAGGTGTGCTTTAATCTTTTTGAAGCAATGAAGCATTCCAAAGATAAGCATGATAGTTTCCGTATTGATGCAACGGAAGAAGCCATAATGGAAGTCTCAAAGTAAGTTCACATAGCATCTCCTTTGGAAAGAGCTCTTGGTGACTCATTTGAAATACTTACCAATGAGGAAGAAAGGGAACTTGAAGAATGCTTGAAGGAACTTGAATCTTTAAAAGAATTACAACCATGGGAAAGTGAAATGGAAGTGTTGAAGAAATAGGTGAATGATGATAAATCTCAACTTGAATTGAAGGTGTTGCCTTCTAATTTGAAGTATGTGTTCCTTGATGACGGTTGTAACAAACCGGTTATCATTAGTAACATTTTGTTCGACAAAGAGGAAGACCGTTTGATTCAAGTTTTGAAGAAACATCAACAAGCTACAGGTTGGGTTCTTTCCGATTTGAAAGGAATTAGTCCGGCCTATTGCATGCACAAAATCTTAATGGAAGAGGACTTCAAAGCAGTAGCTCAACCTCAACGCCGTTTGAATCCTACTATGAAGGAAGTGGTGAGAAAGGAAGTTGTTAAGCTATTGGATGCCGGAATGATTTATCTGATATCCGATAGTCCGTGGGTGAGTCATGTGCAAGTTGTGCCCAAGAAGAGGGGGAATGGCCGTTTTAAGAAATGAGAAAAATGAATTGATTCCGACGAGAACTGTAACGGGTTGGAGAATGTGTATCGATTATAGGAGGCTTAATACCGCTACTAGAAAATATCACTTTCCACTTTCGTTTATGGATCAAATGCTTGAGATATTGTCGGGTCAAGAATTTTATTGCTTCCTAGATGGCTATTCCGGTTATAACCAAATCTCGATTGCTCCGAAAGACCATGAGAAGACGGCATTCACTTGTCCCTTTGGAATTTTTGCATACCGAAAGATGCCTTTTGGCTTGTGCAATGCCCCGACAACTTTTCAACGGTGTGTACAAGCCAGTTTTTCCGACCTTATTGAGAAAACAATGAAAGTGTTTATGGACGACTTCTCCTTGTTCAGAGCGTCTTTTGATCTATGTTTGAAAATTTTGGAGACCGTTCTTGAACGATGTGTGGAAACAAGCTTGGTGCTAAATTGGGAGAAGTGCAACTTCATGGTAACAGAGGGGATTGTGCTCGGCCACAAAGTCTCCTCTAAAGGCCTTGAAGTGGATCAAGCAAAAATTGAAGTGATCGAGAAGTTTCCACCACCAACCAATGTTAAAGGAATCTGGAGTTTTCTAGGCCATGCGGGATTTTACAGGCGATTCATCAAAGATTTCTCCAAAGTTGTAAGACCTTTGAGCAATCTGCTCAACAAAGATAAGTTTTTCCTCTTTGATGATGAATGTTTAAATGCCTTTCAAATTTTAAAAGAAAAACTCATCACCGCACCCATAATCATTGCTCCTAATTGGACTTTAAATTGAATTGATGTGTGATGCAAGCGATTATGCTGTTGGTACGGTGCTTGGCCAAAGGAAGACCAAAATTTTTCATGTCATACATTACGCGAGTAAAGTTTTAAATGAGGCACAAGAGAATTATGCTACCACAGAAAAAGAATTACTCGCTATAGTGTATTCTCTCGAGAAATTTCGATCTTACCTGATTGGTTCAAAAGTTGTAGTCTACACTGACCACTCGGCCATTAAATATCTTCATACCAAGCCGGATTCAAAGCAAAGGTTAATCCGGTGGATCCTTTTGTTACAAGAATTTGATTTGGAAATTCGTGACAAGAAGGGGTCTGAAAACTTGGTAGCGGCTCATTTATCCCGTTTGGTCAATGTAGAAGTAACACACCGAGAAAATGAGGTCCGAGAAGAGTTTCCGGATGAAAAGTTATTTAGGGTACAAGTTAGACCTTGGTTCGCAGATTTTGCTAACCACAAAATAACTGGATGTATACCGGAAGATCTAACTTGGAACAAAATAAGGAAATTCCTATCGGATTCTAATTTTTATGTTTGGGATGAACCATATCTTTTTAAGTTAGGAGGTGATAATTTGTTGAGAAGGTGTGTCACTAGTGATGAAGCTAAAAGTATCATTTGGCATTGTCATAATTCGCCATATGGAGGACATTACAATGGTTTGAGAACGGCAACAAAAGTCCTCTAATCGGGCTTTTATTGGCCAACATTGTTTAAAGATGCAAACCTCCATGCGAAAAGTTGTGACATTTGCCAAAGAAGTGGCGGGATTGGAAAACGGGATGAAATGCCCTTACAAACTATTTTGGAAGTTGAGGTTTTCGATTGTTGGGGTATCGATTTTGTTGGACCATTTCCCCCATCTTTTTCAAATAAGTACATTTTGGTTGCGGTTGACTATGTTTCTAAGTGGGTGGAAGCAATTGCATCACCGAGGGCCGATGGCAAAACGGTGATCAAATTTCTAAAGAAAAATATATTTTCCCGTTTTGGCACCCCTCGTGTGTTTATTAGTGATGGAGGGTCGCACTTTTGCAATAAACCGTTTGAAAAGGTTTTAGAGCACTATGGTGTAAAGCATAAGGTTGCAACCCCTTACCACCCGCAAACCAATGTCAGGCCGGAGTTTCAAATAGGGAGGTAAAAAGGATTCTCGAAAAGACTTTGTCAAGCTCTCGTAAGGATTGGTCGCAAAAGTTGGATGAAGCTTTGTGGGCGTATCGCACCGCTTATAAGGCTTCAATAGGTTTAACTCCTTTCCAAATGATTTATGGCAAAACATGTCATTTACCGGTTGAATTGGAGCACAAAGCTCTTTGGACGTTGAAATTGTTAAACTTTGATCCGAACTTGGCCGGCGAGAAAAGAAAGATCCAATTACACGAGTTGAAAGAAATGAGGAATAATGTGTATCATTCTAACAAGCTCTATAAGGAAAAAGTTAAGGGTTATCATGAGAAGAAGGTTTGTCAGAAAGAATTCCGGGTAGGCCAAATGGTTCTTCTATTCAATTCCCGTTTGAAGCATTTTTCGAGAAAATTGAAGTCCAAGTGGTCTGAACCATTTTTTTATTAAAGATGTCAAGCAATATGGTGCTATTGTGATAGAGGACTTGCAGAAGAAGGAAAGTTGGACTGTGAATGACCAACGACTTAAAATCTATCTCGGAGGCGAGATTGATCGGAAAAATTTCGCAGTGTTTCTAGATGATCATTAAGGTCATTTTAGACCGTCAAGTTCAAACGACATTAAACAAAGCGCTAGTTGGGAGCACTACAAAAAAATTAAGATTTTACGACACAAAAGTTGTGACGGTTACTTGATAACCGCTCTAACTCAAATATAGTGACAGGTGTTACGACGGTTAAAAACTAAAATATCTTTATTTTTTCAATGTTCCGCTTTCACTTTTCACTGCCCATCAAAAATTTAAACCTTCCCTTCTTTCTCTCAAATTCGTTTCACAAGATTGCTTCTTTCTCTCAAATTCACTTTTCCCCTTCTTTTCACGTTCTCTCTCAAATCCCGTAAAACCTAGTTGATACCTCCAACATCGCTTCTCTAAAAAGTATGAAAAAGAATCCAATAATTGGCATCAGTTCTTGGTAAATACTAAACTGTACATCCCCTCGTCTACTTTGGTGCATTCACGAAACCCTTGCACCACACTTGGGAGCTACATCATCTGGTTCAAGCTTGTTCTTTTCATGGCTTTTTTTTTGCTCTTCTTGTATTTATTTTCTATTTAATTTTCATTTTTAAGCAAATCCATCAAATAATTTATTGCTACTCAAAATAAATGGATTCTGGTTTCAAGGAAATTTTCTTGGTATATTTGTTTTCAATATGTATGGTTATTTATGAAAGTCGAATGTCTTAATGTTTAATTTGGAATTTATTTATACTTTATTTGAGTTATGGGTTCAAAAATGAAATTTATGTAACACGAAATTGTAGTTGTACGAGTTTTTTTTGTGATGAGATATTTAAAAGGATAGGAAATAGAGAAAAGGGTGACCCATGCCTTCACTTGGTGAAGGTAACGAGAATTCCACTTTTCCTAAATGGACCATCACTTTATCATCTTAAATTTCTCCTAGACTGTGTGTATATTGGAAAAACATTTAAAACTGAGTTGTATTGTATCAATGATCAATGATTTAGTCTTGTAGAGGTAGATGAGAAATTCACGTGGGAAAGTATAAGTGTTTTGAGGAAGCTCTCCGTAGGGAAGGTATGTAAAAAACGAAGTAATTTCTTTGTTTCCAAGCTTGATGTTGTTTCAATCTGATTACAAATAATAAACTATTTGAAATATTTGAATTCATATGTTATTGGAACTGGAGGTGGATTTCAGGGTTGGTTACAACATGTCATGATGGTTTAATTGGATACTCTTCCCTATCAACTGGTGTAGGAAGCTAATCGAAGCCATGTACCAAGTTTTTCAGGTTATAATATACCCCTGTCTAAATAAAATATAATTTGAAATGCCATATTTTCTACTTTTAATAGAATTATTATAAGAATGCATTTCTGAATTGTTTTAAAACCAAAGTCTTATACAGGTACACTCTATTGTCTAAACAAGTAAACTAAATAATGGTTTATTAAGGGACTACTAATTAAAAGACAATAATTTGTTGGCCGATAGTTGGGATATAGACCACTATCATCAATGATTAATAGGCCATTTTCCACTCATGTTTTACCTCTCAGCCTAAGTAATTGCTTACCACTTTAATAATTTAAACATCAAGCTTTTAGATCATAGTGGATTTTGTTATTAATGAACCAACCTTTTGATCGGTAAGCTATCAACTTAGTAACATGAATTGAACTTTGATTGGTTGTGTCAGGTATGATGTCAAAAGGTACATTTAAATAATTTATTTTGTATTGTACATGTTTGTTGAAGAAAATAAAGACATTTTTTGGGTCATCCATAGAATTCTTACTGACCATAGAATTATGACCTACAAAAATCACGAATTTGGCACTCTTTTTCTTAGGAATCAGAATGTTGCAATGCTGTTTGTTTTTTGAGGATGGGCAAGGGTTTAATTGGATACTTCGTGTTTGTGTCTGGACATATTTTGTGTTTGAATTATACATGCATTGCATTACTAAATTGTGTTCTGATTTTGTTTGAACAAACAAAAGATCCGGGCAAGGTTCAGTTTTGATTTTTCATCTTTTAATGTTGGACTTGGATAATTCATTATTAACTAGCATAAAACTGATGCATGCTTTAGTTACCATTAATACAAATTCAAATTCATTTCATTTAAGTTGGCGACAAATACTTTCTTTTGTTGGAATAAGTAACTGGATTACAGTAGTTACAAATCAAATGTTAAAAAAACTTGGTGATATGTAATGTTTTGGGGTTGGCTTTTGTGTTGTGTTGGCATGGGTAAAGGTGATCTAAATCCAAGCTCTATTATTTGTCACATTTTATTATTGAGGGAAAATAAGTTCTTTTTCACTTGTTCTTGTACATATTTTGTTTCTAAAATACAAATTATAAATATATTTGTATCAGTGTTATCATAACTTATCTTTCCATTCAATTCTTTTATCTAATGTTATATAATGTTTGAAGGACATCTTGTGTTCATCAATTAGAATCAGAATGAAATCAATATAATCGGTTGTGTACTAAGTCTTTACTCAATCAATTACCAAGTTTTTAAATATTGGATGATACATACATGAGTTTGTTGCTATTGATGTTTGAATGATGCTTGATATATATGCTTTTGGAATAGTTTGGATTATAAAATTTTAAGCATATAAATCACTAAACATATTCTCTTATAGAATAGTTTTGAAGAAGAAATCACTCGGTGTTTTCAATGTTTACGGTATGTGCAACACAACATTCTTTGTTTTCAATGTTTACGGCGTCTTCGACACAGCACATTAATCTTAATATTTATAATTTGGTGTCATTGTTTCACTTTTATAAATTTGAAGCCAATTAAGTAACATACTTGAAAAAATTCCATGCAGATTCCTTATTTTTTATTACATCAAAGCTGCTCAAAACACTATCACAAGTTCGACTATCTCTTAAATGGGCGATTCAATCCATTGAATTCACGGTATTTATTTGAAACTTCATATGAATTGATGTGTGTATGCAGGGTGCATCAACAATTTGTTATTGAAGAAGATCACAAAGGTGATTGTTCGAAAAGGTTGTATATTTTATTTGTATGCTGGTTGTATTAGTGGATGCCAATTGTTTTTAATTTTACTACTGACATGTTAATTTTACCATTGTTCTCTATGGTAACATCTTTTCTTTGTATTTTTGTTCTATTTTTATTGTCCGACAATAATTATTTGCTTCTCTTTTTAGACATTACAATGGTATCGACTTACAGTTTCCATTATATTTTCCTACCTGTGTCAGTATTTCATGAGACTTTAATGTTTTAATGTACTGTGCATTTTAAAGCTTGTCACTGCAACTGGTTTGGCTAGTATGCTTGTGATTTATGCTTTATCTTTTTGCAGAAAATTCAAGATCAGTATTACCTATGCATGATGTAGAGAGGTTGGATCATGTACAAGGTTGGTAAAAATGGAGTGGAAACTGCTGTAGAGAAAAACTCTCACAAATTCCATAGAGTTTTATGTTATTGAATACTCTTTGAACAAATCAGGTTGGCATGTACTCTTTAACATAGGTAGAATCTTGTTTGTTTGTTTTAGGCAGTGCAACATAGGTGCATTAGTGATAGTCTTGCATGTAGCTGGTTTGTTTCAGGGAAAGTTGCATTTCTTTAGTGGTTTTTCTTGTTCTTTCAGAAGAGTTGTGTTTCAGTGGTGATATTTCTGGTTTATTTCAATAGTGGGACCTCTTGATTTTATGTTTCAGGAAGTGTAGTGTTGGTGCATCAGTGAGAGTCTTGCGTGAATCTGGTTTGTTTTGGGAGAACTGTGTTTTTACATTGATCTTTCTGGTGTCTACATAACTAAAGGGTGTTTATTTTCAATACTTAAACTTTATTTCATTAATGTACTTGATTGAGCATGTTTCCATGGTCTTGAAGGAGTTGTTAGAGTTAAAGGTAGCAGGTGATGATCCTTATGTTGATATTCCTAAAAGCGATTTCTAGATTATATATATTGTTGGAGTAATACTATAAATTAATTTGTTTATTTTTTTCTTCTGTTTGTTGTGATACATGTATGTATTCAACACCTAATATAATGTTTGAAAAGGCACGAAACAAAATTTCTTATTATGGCTTAAATGAAAATAATTTGGTTTGAATAATATGTGCAGAATATTTTAATTCTCTGAACTGTTGAAAATTTGATTTGTTTTTCAAATTCAGTTGATGTGGCGTCATGGTTTTTATTGTTTTTTCTATTCAAATTGTGGCTGCAATGACTACCAACTGTATATTTCACAACTGCATCGCTATTGCAACTTCTCTTTAAAACTTTGCTAACAAGGCTAATTCTTTTTCCTTTGATATTATTACTTTAGATATTATTATAAAAAGTTTCATGATTTATTAATTGGCTTAATATCCTTTTTGCTCCTCTAGCTATAGGGGTAGGTCTAAATAAGTCCTCTAGCTTTTAAAAGTTTCAAATTGGTCCCATACGATTTTAAATAGGTTCGTATTGATCCTTTCCGTTAAATACGTGTTAACGGTGTTAAAAAAACTGATGTGTATGCTAAGTTGGCTGGGGAGTGAAGCACAGTCAGGATCTTCTTCTCTAGGTTCACAATGTTATCTGAATCTTTATAAATTGAATCCCAATCTCAAACCCTAGGTTCACAATTCATCCAAAATTCACCAATTTGAAAGGGAAATCAAGTATCTGGGCGGCGTTTCTTCTTCATCTTCTTCCCAATAATGAGTTCTGGACACGTTTCTTCTTCATCTTCTTCGCAAGTTTATATCAGTTTTGGAAAAGTCATGTGTGCTTGTGGCGACCTGTGTGTACTTCGCAAGGCAAGAACCGTACAAAGTTATGGAAAGCTTTTCTGGGGTTGTAAACATTTTAAGGTAATCTTCTTTGTTAAACACATACA
Organism: Lathyrus tuberosus; assembly: GCA_022829125.1. NCBI lineage: Eukaryota > Viridiplantae > Streptophyta > Magnoliopsida > Fabales > Fabaceae > Lathyrus > Lathyrus tuberosus. Next base: position 6,314,486 of record JALAZF010000044.1, on the reverse strand, counting down.
TTCCATCCATTACAGCTTCACTGTTAACAAGTTGGTTGCATATACGTATAGGGACACACGAATGTCGGATGCGGTTTTTTTGAATGGTTCTATGATGATTCAAGAGATGGGAACGAGGAACGCATGAGGAATTTGCAATGGAAGATTGAAATGCAATTTAAGGAGTTGGAAGAAGCCCAAAAAGAGTTGGCTGAGGCAAAAAGCATGGTTGAAGTGTTGAAGGACAATAATCTACTTCTAGAAGAAGATTTGAAGAACACTAGGAAATGGAAGATGATCTGGAAGTCCATGTGTTTTATTGTGTTATTTGTTTTAGTGGTTAAGGTGTTGTGAATGTTGAAATTGATGTAAAAGTTGGTTCCATGACATGTACAATTTGGTTTAGGTGTGGGGATTGATGTATCAGTTGTTGTTACCAAATCTAGTAATTTAGTGTTTGCATCATGTGTTTGTGGACCTGAAATTGTTCACCTGTTTTACACTAAATAATAGTTCGTATAAAACAGTTTGTGGACCTGAAATTTTGCACCTGTTTTACACTAAATAGCAGTTTTTAACAGTTTAGCAGCTTAATTTAACAGTTTAGCCTAGCAGTTTGTAACAGTTTGTACACCATAATTTATGACAATTATATGATAACAGCTTAACAGAAGTAATCATTACATCATAACAGAATAACATAATAATATGATGACACCATAAACATAATCTGATTACATCAACATTACACTAAATAGCATAATCTGATTACATCATAACAGAAGTAATCATTACAGAGGTTGTTCATAACAGAAGTTGTTCATAACATTACACAAAATAACAGAAGTTGTCCAAAGAACTTCACAACATTACACAAAATAGTAGAAATTGTTCATTACACAATACAACACAAACTATAGACCCTAAGAGGATTTCTTTGGAATGTTCCTTTTAGTTGGTGTTGTCCTCCTAGTAGTAGGACCCACTGCATTCTGTGATGCACTCAATCTGGTGGTGGGTCTTTGTGAAAGTTGTGCTGGTCTCTTAAAAGGCAACTTGTGCCTAGCTTATGTTGCAGGCTTCTTGGTAGTAGTCTAAGAAAGCTGAGTTGGTTGAGTTGTTTTGCTTGTCTGAGTTGGTTGAGTTGACTGAGTTGTTTTGTTCTGAGTTGGTTGCTTGACTGAGTTTGTTGCATGACTTGTCTGTGTTGCCAGATTTGCTTTAGATGCTTGCTTGGTGAGCTGAGTAGTATGAGTTGCTTGCTGGGTGGCCTGTGTTAACTGTTGTGGTGGCTGAGCCATCTTACAAGTTGATTTGTTGTGGCCAGTCTGTCTGCACCTAGTGCACCTCACAATCATACCAGTTTTTCTTATTTTCCTGTCAGGACCATCAATCTCACCCTGTTCCCTATTCCTCTTCTTCTTTGGTCTCCCAGTCATTTTCTTGAATTTGGGAGGCTGCACATCAGGGTATTCAGTTCTCACCCATAGATTTGTACCATTTAGAGGGTAAATGATTGGTTCATACACTCTAATGTACCTAGCCTTCTTGTAATAGTCTGGAACAAACTGGTCAATATCAAGACCTCTACTCTTAATTGAGGAAATCACATGGACACATGGGAGACCTGTCAGGTCCCACTTTCTTCAAGAACAGCTATGTTCCTTCAAGTTGACAGAGAACATGTCTCCCTGATTCTCAATATGCTTCACCTCAAAAATATGTTCAGATGACATCCTATAAAAACACAACAGTAAGTCTATATCCTATCAAAAGAATTTCATACTACAAAAACACAACAGTCAGTCTATATCCTATCAAAAGAAAATCATATTACCTTACAATCCATGAATTTGTGAAACTGCTGGTTTTCTCGACCTTCTTCTTAATGTTTGGCAAGCCTTCATCATCACCTAAGTTAGAGAACTTTAGCCTATTTGCCGCCCATTTTTCCATTATGTATCCTCTTATCTCCTCTAACATTGTAACCAAAGGTTTTGACCTTGCTTCCACAATTACACTGTTGAAAGCTTCTGACATATTATTCAAGACAGTATCAGACTTTGTTGTGGTTCTGAAATAGGACTTGCTCCAAAATCGTGGTGGAGTTTGCATCATGTGTTTGTAGGCCTCTTCATTTATCCTCCTCATGCCTCTCATCTCTCTTTCCCAGGCCTGTGGATAAGTAGCTCTGGCTGCCTTCCAAATGATTTCTTTCAACACTTTTCCCGAAAATTTCTTTCTGAAATTATTGTACAGGTGTCTCACACAGAACCTTTGTTCAACACCTGGTAACAATTCATCCATAGCTGGGAGAAGACCCTGCAAATGCATATAAATTCAGGAGTAAATTCTAAATAAAAAAAAATTCAAACTTAAATAAAGGTAATAAATCTAGGAGTACCTTTTGCTGATTAGAAATGAAAGTGTAGGTCCTACACTCTTCTCTTCCACCCAGATCATCAATGAGGAGCTTTAAAAACCAAGTCCAGGATTCTCTATTTTCCCCTTCCACCACAGCAAAGGCAATAGGCATCATTTGATCATTGGGATCTGTTCCTATTGCAGATAAAATCTGGCCACCACATAGACCCTTTAAAAAACAGCCATCAAGGCCAATTATTGGTCTACACATCTTGAAGCTCTTCTTGCAAGCATCATAATAAACATACAATCTCTTGAAATAAGGTCTTGCATCCTCACTTCCCTCTTGAACTGGTGTGACATGTATCTTAACAGTTGACCCAGGATTTGTCCTCAAAATTTCATGACAATAGTCATAAATCCTAGTGTAGTCTCCTAAATAAGATCCATCTACCATGTCCCTGGCTGCAAATCTAGCCCTAATAGCCTTGGTCTTGTTAACACCTACATTCCATTTCTTTAGGGCTTTCTCCTTAATATCCTTTAGCTTAAGCTTAGGATTGTTTTTCAATGTATTTTGCAATCTTTTGCTTAACCATTTTGTGCTCATCATCTTAACATTATACTCTCTAGCACAGTTATGTGTGTCAACTAGTTTCCTAAGCTGCCAAGTTTCCTCATCAGGAAGTTTTCCACAGTATGCCTCTCATTGACATCCAGGCTTACATACCACCTTCACTCTTATGTTATCATTTTTTAGAAACTTCAAACCTCTCCCATTCTGCACAGCATATGTTTGAATGGCTTCTTTAAAATCAGTTTTGGTATTGAAATAGGTTCCCAACTCCCATTTATAGTTTTGCATGTCTTTCATTGTCTTGAAGATTGGATGTTTCCTCTTTCTTGGTTCTTCTTCATCCTCAGTGTCACCTCCACTTTCCAACTCTTCACTATCATACACAGCTCCATTCTCCTCTCCACTATCTACACCCCCTTTCCTTTTCTTCAATTTACTTGTTCCTTCATGTTTCTCATCATATGCCACCATTTTGGCAACATGTTCTTCCTCATAATCCAGACTAGGATCAGAATCACTGAAATCAAGCTCCAAGGCACTATTATAGTTATAGGATGAATCCTCACTGTCATCAGATGAAGTATCATTCCCATCATGCACCTGACCATGAATCCCATCACCATTCCCATCACCCTCTTTCTCAACACTCTCTTTCTCAACACCCTCTTTCTCAAGACCCTCATCAGAATTCACATTCTAACCTTCCAAGACACCCTCATCAGAATTCATATTCTCACCATCCAAGACACCCTCATCAGTAGTCACACCCTCACCAATATGCACTCCCTCACCAGCCTTGACACCCTCACTAGAATTCACTCCCTCACCAGCACTACACTCAACAGGATTGACACAATCAACAGAAGTGTTTACATCCTTAAGTACTTGTTCAACAAGTTCAGCAACAATATCATATTGTTCTTCATTCACAACATCCAAAGGTTCTTCATTTAATATATCCTCCTTCATGTTAATAGGTTCTTCATGTAATGTGTCACCCTCATCAACATACTCAGGTTGGGATAATGGGTGTTCAATGTATATGTCAACCTTGAGGTGTACCCTACATAGGTCAGCTATGTCCAACGCACCTCTATCATCAGTAAGCTCATTAATCCCAAATGTAGGATCCCTGTAGTAGATGTTGTTTACCTCGTTATACCCTATATCTTTCAAAACACCTATCAACTCAAAATACGACCACCTATTAATATCTACCTTTAATTCGTTACATTTACCCCCCACGTAGTTCGTTTTATCATAATCCATAAATTCCCCACTGTGATGAATGTTGAGGGTTATCATTTCTTCCATTTCAACCTAATATCATAAACAAGCAGAAACTTCACAAAAAGAACATTGAAACAACCCTAATTTCAACACACAAACCCTAGATTACCGAAAACTATTGTTCTACGAAAGGAACATAGATACTTACCAGGATAATTCTTCGTCTTCAATCGTATGTCTTGGAAACGTAATAGTCGTCTTCGTCTTCACACGCGATCTTCTTCTTCTTCGTCTGGCTGTGCTAGGGTTACAGAAATGGAAGAGAAACTGAACAATTGACTTGATGAAAAAAAAGTGGGAAATGAAGAGCCTATAACCACCGTACCAAATCCCCATTCAGAAACGTACACCTCAGCACAACCCATGCCATGTCATCAATATTTTAATTGAAATTTTAACTTTTCTAACGGCGAGGACAAACGTGGACCTATTTAAAATCGTATGGGACCAATTTAGAACTTTTAAAAGATAAAGGACTTATTTGGACCTACCCCTATAGCTAGAGAACCAAAAAGGGTATTAAGCCTTATTAATTCTTTATATGTTACAAATGGAACAAAACTGTCATACTTGCCTGTTAGGAATGAATTTCGGTCGATCCTACTCCTGAGTAAGAAACCTAATCAAAGGTCAGAATCTTAAACAAATCTCAGGAAGATGTTGTTGCAAGTTGTCTTCATATGAACAAGTGTCATATAATGATCTTAAAAACTCATATGGGGTATGCTCAAATTAAAGAATGTGAATCAATTATTCTGTTGCAACTATTTGACCTCAAGCATTGTATTCTCATTGATGACGAGAAATAACTTCGTGGAATGGTCAAAAGCAAGGTATTATAAAAAAAAAAGACAGAGATTAACTTTTTGCATTTAACATTTTTATTATGGCTTATGATTATGGTGTTTCTTTAACAACCAACAATTTTTAATTTTAAACCGTCAGTTTTTTTCCTGACAACATGATATTAGAATTGTTCCAAATTGACCAAAGTTTATCATATTGCAGAAGATTACTGCAAACTCTACAATTGAGATCCCAAATGTATGTGTTGCAAAACAACTAATGAGGAGCCATGTTCGTAACCTCCTAAGTGCATTGAGCTTAAAAGAAAGGTAATCAGATTGAGATTTGGTATTGAAGATGGCTAGGAGAAATCTTTGTTAGAAATTGGCACGGTGTTGGGTGTGTGCAAAGAAAGGGCCAGACAGATAGAGAGCAAATGATTAAACAAGCTCAAGCAGTGCCTTGTTGATCTACTGCTTGATGCATATGCATACTTGATTGTATAGATCATCAATAGCATATACTTGATTGTATCGATCATCAATAGCATATACACATAGGATGTACAATTATATCGATTATATTGTAGATATCAAGTTTTAGATTATGATATTTGATTATTTAGATATTCATAAGTATATATTTAGTAGAAAATATAATAAGTTATTTAGAAAAGTGATATAATGAAATATCAATTATTTTTTGAGTTATATAAATTTATATATTACAAAAAAAACAATAATAATTTAAATTTAAAAAATCATATTATAAAAAAAAATTGAGATGAAAATAATTTAAATAAAAAATAATATTATAAATTAAATCCTATAGATAAAGTTACGAAGGTTTAAACCCCCTTATCTAGCATAAATTGTATTTAGAATTAGTTAATATAATTATGACGGTTTGAATTGTCGTTGCTTGCAATTTACGTCAGTTTCCTAACCGCCGCGACTTATAACGACGGTTGGAGTGACGGTTTTAGCAACCGTCGTAGTAAAGCCTGATGACACACGTTTTTGCGACAGAACCAAAATCGTTGCGACTTGCAAATTACGACGGTTGAAACCGCCGTAACCTGCCAAAATGAACCGTCGCAACTTGCCAATTTTCTTGTAGTGGAGGCACTCCAACATTGTAAGTATTTCTGTATTTCTTACTGTTTTGGTGTATTAAGTTGTTTAGAGTTTGCATGAAGTGTGGTAGCAGTATGTAGAAAATTTTTCAAAATGTTGTCTTGTTCGCTGGGAAGTTCGCTTTGCGAACCTGGGGCGAGTGTTCGCTAGCCAGTTAGTATTGCGAATTCAGCGAGACAGACACAAATTGTTTGCTGCCACCTCACTTAAAAAAGGGATTTAAAAAGTTGTGGGCCAGACTTTAGGGCCCAAGACCCACTTTTTCTGATTTGGTGGGAGAACCCTAACCTCACTTTGCCACTCTCACTCTCTCACAAACACTTACACTTTGCACTCTCTCAAGAGCTCTCTCTGTTTCTTGCATCTTCTCACGAATTTTCCAAGTTATTCTCACAAAGTTCAGGTTTGGCCCTCTTTCTCTCTTTTAATTCTTTATAGGCAATGTGGGTAGGGTTGTGTTGAACATTAGAAAGAGCAAGTGATTCTAGGTTTAAGTGGTACCAATGCACCTCTGTTTTTAATGTTTTTTTGTTATTGCATGTTGATTTTTATCAAACATTAAGAGTAGAGCTTGTATTGTGGAAGAAAATCTGATGTTGGAAAAGTGGACAGAACTGCTAAGTTTGAAAATCGCAGGTTCGCCACTAGTTCGCTTTGCGAACTTGGGGCGAACATTCGCTAGAACTTCGCTTTGCGAATCTGCGGCGAATGTTCGCCAGGGCTTCGCCTTGCAAACTTCTGGGCAAACAAAACAGAATTCTTCAAAAAAATTTGTTGTTTTCTTTTAGAATTCCGGTTTTACTGTTTTGTTCCTTTGTTAATGAAACTGTTTGCTAGCTGGTTGTTGTTTTGTCTGATGGTTTTTGCAGATGGCTCCAAAAGTTATTCCTTCAAAAAAAGAAAGACCGGAAGCTCTACACGACCGGTTCCTATCCAGTTCGATAATGTCCGTTTTAGAGGGGCAAAGCAGGCTGCCCGTTACTTGACACTCGAGAAAAGGACTATCTTGCCTGAGAAAAGATTCAACTTGAACCCACAAGGAGCCTACCGGACGGTGGCTGCACTCCTTGTAAGTAAGAAGTGGGAGGAAGTTGATAACTCAATTCTACGCAAATGCGCTCCCGGATGATGGTGAGGAATTTGGGTGGAAGACTTTAGTTTTGGGAAAAGAGGTGATGTTTGATTGGGGGACAATAAACACGGTTCTTGAGAACCCGCTGCCTTTGATAGAGAATGAGATTGATGCCTACCACCGAACCTTGAGATTATACAGAGACATCGATGCCATGACTCGAGACTTATTGTGTGAAGGCAAAACTGTTGAACTTAACCCATCTGGGGTTGCACGCAGGTACCATCGAGAGGACATGCGTCCTTTGGCCCAGTTAATTATATTATTGGTTCTAAGAAACATCAAGCCAAAGTTGCACTCTTCGACTATTACCATGTCCCTTGCTCATTTGGTCCATAGCATCATGACGAATGTTCAAATTGATGTGGCCCAGATTATTGCTGACGAAATGCGGGCTGTTGTGGAAAGTGGACTTGGTTCGACTTCACGGAAGAACTGTCCTCTTGTCTTTCCTTGTTTAATCATGGCTCTTTGTGTGCATTCGGGAGTGAATATGCCCACCCGCCTTCAGGTTACCATCCCGGCCGCTATTGATGATAGGTACATGGACAAATTCTGTAAGCCGAAGGGGTTGCAAGGTGAGTCTTCTGGTGCTGGTACTGATGCCGGTACAGGTACAGGTGATGGGTCGGGTGGTTCTGGATCTCAAGGATTTTACCCGTATCCGCAAGAGATATGCCAGTACAACTGGGACTGGATGGCGGCTTCTCAACGCGCCATGCTGGATTTGCACGATTCTATGTAGGTGTTGCAGCTGCAGATTCGAGAGCCCTTTGTGTATCACTCTATAATGACTAGGGAGTAATTCCTAGCTCATGCTGGTTGTCCTGAGGCCCGGCCGGTTTTTGGAGGGGGAGCAGAGGCAGCTGAGCCTGAGGATGCTGATGCGGATGATGATGATGATGACGAGGTTGTTGAGGTTTCTGGATCTGAGTCTGGTGAGGAGGAGATTGAGGAGTCTGGTTCTGAGTCCGAGGAGGACTAGTGTTGATGATGTCATTTTGTGTTTCCTTTGATCTTTAAAGTGGAGTTTTCTTATTATTATGTTTTTTGTATCAGTTTTTATTATTGTACTTCATCCACTATGTGGATTATTTTGGGATATTTGATGTACTATGTACCCTTGTGAGGTACTGATTACTTTTGTTGATGTTTCTACACCCTGACACTATTATACTATTATTATTAGTATTTTGTTATTCAGTTGAATTGTTCAGCTTTCATTTTTTTTATTATTTATTATTTCATTTTTTTATTATTGTTGTTAAGAGTTGAAATCTTCAGTTAAAGAATGTTCAACTCTTAAATTGTTGGTATGCTTATTATTGTTGTTAAGAGTTGAATTCTTCAGTTAACAAATGTTCAACTCTTAAATTATGTTGGTATGGTTATTATTGTGTTATGTTGGTATGCTTGTGGAAATTTAATGTTTCCATTTTTGGGTGTGGAATTGAAAGAATTCTTTAGGATGGTGATTGTTGTTCATCAAAGAAGATTCTTCCAAGTTTGGATGGAAATGATAGTACTTAAGCATGTAATTGTTGGCAAGTTACATGGTTACCTATTTCTAGGATTTAGAATGTGTTAGAACCTCTTTTTGAAATGTAATTTTGTTTCTTGTTGCAACTTTGTTGATTGCTTATGTCACTTAGGTCCAAAAATCAAAATGGTGAGAAACCTCCATGGTCTACTATATGCATAGGATTGCTGATGAATTTTGTTTTATACTTTTAATTCATGCTTTATCTTATGATTTGTGTGACTTTGTGGAAGCATTAGAAATGATCAAGGCATTTGTTGATAATGAGCACAACCATTTCCAAACAGTGATTTACCTGTGAGTAGTGAGTATTCGTTAGCCCTTTGTGCCTAAATAGTTTAGATCTCGTCAATTTTTTTTCAAACATGTGAAAGTGATGGAAAAAAACGAGCGCATGGTCAAGATTAGTACCACAAAAGTGGAGGAATACAATCCATGAACATCGCGTGTCTCAAAATAAAGATTTACTTGAATATGATTCATCGGAAAAAATTCAATTAACTAGAGAGAGCAAGAATTATTCCTATTTCTCAGATTCCTGGACACAATTACCATCCGAAAAGAGGAAAAAAAAAAACCTCTAAAAAAATTCCTTAAAAAAGGGCAGATGTATAGAAACTTTCCAAGAAAGAGTAGTTTTTCAAACGTTATTGAAAATTTAGTTCATCATTGAATTTTTGAGAGATTCTAAAAAAAATTCTTCTTGAACCTTGGAACATTATCTTTATTGATTTCCTTGCTTTTAAAAGCAAGGAGCATTCACTTAAGGTTTAGTTGAAAATAAGTTGGGGAGAATGAAAAAGAAGATTGGTAAATTGCTTAAACTTTTGAAAAATTTCAAGCAAGCATGAAAAGAAAAAGAAAATGTGAATATGAATGTGAAAAACAAAGAAAAAGAATGTTTGCTTGAAAGAGAAAAATAGAGACCAAATAATTGTGTTTAAGGAAGTTTGAGAAGGTTTGTGGTAAAGGAATGAAAATGGTGAATGAAGTTGAGATGTGTGAATACGTTGTATAGTGAATGTTCTTTTGCATCAGAAATTTCGATTCAATGACCTTTAGAAATGTCCCTTTATTTTTAACCCGACCAAGCTACAACCTTAAAAGCCCTTAGTGATCTTTTTGCTTCAATGATTTCTTTATTGATCATTTAGATATTGTATGAATTGGTTTGTATTTGCATCATTTGTCAGATGAATGAAATTGTCCCGCATTTGTAAGCATGTTTTTCCTTCAATTATTTTTTGAAGAGGAGTGTTAGAGTGATATGAGCATGATAGTTTAGTTACTTGAAACATTGTCTAATATTTGTTTAAGAATCAAGTTCTTTTGCATTGTTCGATTCTAGGAATTTATAATCGTTGCTTGTTTGCAATTGTTGTTTATTTGAGCCTTAAATCTTTTCTTGGTTGAGTTAAATGCTTGAGCAAATCCTCTTGTTTTTAATAAGATGCATACTTTGCTTGAGGACAAGCAAAGAGTTAGTTGGGGAGAGTTTGTTAGATGTCAAACATGCATTATATTTCTTATTAATACTTGGCATTTTTCAACTATTTTATGTTGAATTGTTGGGTTTTATTCTTGAATTGTTGTCATTCTTCAAACATTGTGAAAATACCTTTGGTGCTTGTAATGTGTGTGTTATTATGCAGAAAAAGACATTAAGTTATCAAAGAAGTAAGACACAAAGAAAGGATCCAAGTTTCCAAAGAAATGAAGAAACTTCAATAAGTTCGTTTTACGAACTTGCCAGCGAATGTTCGCTGGGCGAAATCTGGCGAAGCCCCAACGAACACTCCCAGATTTTGGGCAGTAAGAAAAGGTACATAAGTTCGCTTTGCGAACTTTCCAGTGAATGTTCGCTGATTCATCGCTCCAGCGAAGGCCTGGCGAAGGACGCCAAGGATGAGGCAGTAGCTAAAGGGACCTAAGTTCGCTTTACGAACTTGTAGGCGAATAGTTCACTTTGCGAATAATTATTCGCATTGCGAACTTATGCAGAAACTCAGAGGCGGTTTAACAGATCAGAGGCACCTCAGGTGCCTATTTGGTAGTTCGCTAGGCGAATAAAAAGTTCGCAGTGCAAACTTGGCAGATTTCAAGTGATTATAAATACACTTTTTGTTATTTCTTGGGATCATAACTTATTTTTCTCACACCATAACCTAAGTTTCTAACTTTTCTTCATCTAAGAGTGATATTTCACCAAGAGAAGCTGGATTTGTATCTGATCTCGATTATTCGACGCAAATGCTTTTTCATCTCCTCCCGAAACTTGTGAAACAAGCTACCATGACAATGTGTATCTAAACACCTCTTGTGTCAAGATTAGTGGTAGGTAATCCTATATTTTGTATGTATTGATCTTGATAATTAGTTTGTGAACTTTGTTGATGATTAATATATGGTAAAAAAACTTTGTTTGTATGGTTTATATTTTGTTTTGCTTCATGATTGAGAAATATGTTCTAAGACATGACCTAAGTTTTAATCCATCAACAATCATGAGGCTAGAGATAGTTTTGAGAGTTTATGTTCATAAATATTGATCTTGAATGTTATCATATTGATAGTTAGAGTGAGAGATCATCTAAGGATCAATATGATAAATCCCATAACAAGTGTTAGAGATAAACTTGTTGAGAGGATATGTGATTATATTCATCGTTAACAAGTTCACATCCTTTATTGAGTAAATACGTATGAAACGGATTACTGGACCCTAATCTTGGCATGCTTTTACCAAACCTTTAAAACCAATTTCTTTACCATTGTTATTAAATTCTTATGCAAACGATCTGATACAAATCAACCAAACTCTTTGTTACTTTAAAGTTTAAAACGATTTCGACTATAGAACGACGGTAATATTCATACAATCTCTACAGATACGATAACAAAAACCCCCACTGAAATACTTTTCAACAACTCTTGATTTTTCTCCATTTAAAATGCACAAAACAAAACAATCAAAACTTTTGATACCACTTTATTGAGAAATGGTTAAATAATCCGAATATTTTTCAAGTGGAACACCAAAATCAACTCCGTAGCACAATAATAATAACAAAATAATAAAATAGCAAGAACATCAAATTTTTAACGTAGAAAACTTCTTTCAAAATGAGAGAATAAAATCATTGGACCTAATATACTTTAGTGGCAATATCTAAGACAACACCACAACTGGCGAACAAATGATCGACAGGAGGAGCATCAACATTGGGTCAAGAGAAACACAAGTGTGAGATACACCACATATTCACCCAAAATTTTAAGGTGATAGGTGTATGCGTTCTCCCACTTATAAATGCTCAACTCTTCACATTTATAACCAATGTGAGACTCCAACTCACACTTGTTATATTATTCTCAACACTTCCCTCAAGTGTGAGTCCACTATATACTCACCCTCAAGTAGAAACTCTTGTCCATATACACTTGTATTGTCGTTGACACACATTGTTGCGATAAAAATTATAATAGAAGTCAAACTTGTAGCAAAATCAATATCTATCTTAAAACAAGAAGAAAAACTAGAAAACTACTAGAATTAAGACCCTCGTGAATTATTATAACCCATAATACATTGACAGAACTACTAGCACTCAAAGTTTAATTGGCATAAGAGTTAGACTCTAAGTTATAATAAACTAGTGGGAGACCCGTGCATTCGCACGGGTACTGGTATGGTACGCGCATTTTTTGCAAATTATAATAAAAATAAAATTCAAAAATTAAAATTTTAAACAAATAAAGTTATTATTTTTAAAAGATATAATAAATTTGTGCGTATAATCAACAACGAATTTGATCTCGTATATAAATATTAAGTTTATTTTGACATTACTTATATATTTGAATATATATAAAAATATTTGAATTAACAATATATTTTTACCCGTAAGTAAATATTATTTGGCTTAAATAGTTTCTTGGTCCCTATAAGTTAGCGAATTTTTTATTTTGGTCCCTATAATTTATTTATTTTGGTATGAGTCCCTATATCTCACTTTTTGCATCCGTTTTAGTCCCTAAAGACAAAATCCGCAGGAAAATCCGTAGGTTTCCTGAGGATTTTTCTTTGAATTTTCCTGCGGATTTTGCCTTTAGGGACTAAAACGAGCGCAAGAAGTGAGATATAGGGACTCAGACCAAAAAAAATAAATTACAGAGACCAAAATCAAAAACTCGCTAACTTACAGGGATCAAAAGTGCATTTAATCCATATTATTTTGTTCAATGACACACCATTTTTTTATGTTTTATAATTTATTTTAATTAAAAATTAATGATTTTTTTAAAATACAAATATTATTTGGTGGATCTCACAGTTGCATATTAAAAATAGACATTCCATTTTTTTATTTACCCGTAATAACTTTGTTTTATATTTATTTTTAAAAAAATAAATTTGTTAACAATTTTTTTAATATTTATCAATGAAACAAACTTATCCCATAATATATTTATTTATGTAATTTTCAAATACATATATGAATATTTTCTTGTCTACATGTAAATGGTTATATCTCGTGTCTACGCAGAAGATATGTTTATATATGGGATTTTGGATGCATATTTTAATTTTGTTGTAAAATGTAATAAGTATATGATATTGTTACAGCAATAAAATTCAAACAATATGAAATTCTGACAATATAATAAAACGTATTGATCAATATATTTAGACCGCTTAATATGAATGAGATGTTCAAGGGGAACAATTTATGTGTCTAAAAATCTTGTCATTTTTCTTTCAGCTACTATTAATCTATATATATGTTTACAGACAAGACTATTGATCCTTTTTCAATTTGATAAAATATTACTGGTTCTTTTGTTCAAAAACTTCGAAACCATATGCACTTGATAGAAGATATAGATGTTGTAGGTTGTTCCCAAAGAGTAGGAAGAAAATATAAGTTATGACATGTTAGTTTTATATATATATATATATATATATATATATATATATATATTTATATTTAAAACGAATCAAAGAGATTTTTTAAAACAAACATGTCATAGTACAAATCAAAAGTAAATTCTGAAGAGGCTGAAGATGGTAGTTTTCTGGTTTGAATTTCTTGTATAAAGGCAACCCATAAGAATGCTCGGCTTAGGGGTGTGCATGGTTGGTTATTTTTAGAAACCAAACCATAATCATTTAAATGGTTTGAATTTATAACCAAAACCACATTTTAATCAAAATCGGTTATAAAACCAGTTATAAATGTGGTTATGGTTATATAACTGGATTTTTAAAAAAAAATCCAGTTTTAAAAAAAATATTCAGAAAATATTTTTTTATTTTATTTTAAGAATTAAAAATTTTGGATTTTGGATAATAACCGGATTATAACCGAATCCAAAAAAATTTAACCGGTTAATAACCATTTAATTATATCCGGATTATATGAATGGATAACCAACACCATTAAACACTAAACCGGTTAATAACCATTCAATTATATCTGGATATTTAAAACAGATTTGAATTTGGTTATGAATTTGGGCATCACAACCGGATATTTTGCACACCCCTAGCTCAGCTGGTGTTGAGTTTAAACTGTTTCGAAATATATATGATGGTGTGACAATTATTGACATGTTGCCAATTTGTCAAATGCTAATAATATTTAGTGAAACCATAAAGGCGAAAATTCCAAAAAATTTAGATTGTCAATGTATGCTATTACTGGTTCAGGTTGGTTTATTATTAAAAGAGTAATAAGCAATTGCATTGACTTTCTAAATACAATGGCATACTGACAATCTCACCTCTGTGTTAATGTCTACTAACACAGATCGTCCACCAAAAATACTCCTTCCTAACAAAACATAAGCAGAATCAACCACTCACAACTTTTAAGATAATTAGTTATTCACACTCACTTTTGTTAATCTTGTTTAAAACTTCAACTTCATTACGTAAAACCAGAATCATCCCTCATCTCATTTAATTGAATATAAAAAGTGTCACTAATTATGAATCTCAGTTTTGATATAGTATCATTAAGTAGGATGAGAAAAAGTCAATTCCTTGCTTATTTTTGTTATAACCCAAAAACCTGCTACACCAGACACTACATATAAAAATAAAATTAATAATCCTTTTGAATGGAAAAAGGAACGCGAGAAATATCCTCTTGACCGACGGCTGATTACGCAAAGCCAAAACTCCTTGAAATCGAACTACTCAGACAAAATCAAACACCAGCACTGCTGCCTCTCTCCTATCAACCAGACCAACAGCTCACTGTACAAACGTATGAAACTAATTCCAAAAATTGACATACTCACCAGCTAGACCGATACAATTTCTAACAATCTACGCTTAAACCTGGAGCCGCAAAAGATTCCATACGAAGCTCGACTGAAATAACAAAAAAGGTGGCCTCTCTATAAACCAACAAAAGAAACTCTCATCTTCACATGCTGCCTCCCCCAAAACTGACTCAAAAGCCAAACCACAACCTCAAACACGAAAACTACTACCAGCCGTCTGACGCCAAAATGTGAAAACTTGCAGGAAATCCCAACCCAGATCAGCTTCAAACCTTACATACTTACTGACTCATTCCTCCAATATAACCCGGTAGACCCAGGATACGAAACTCCTAAACGCGGTGCAAAATGGAAGCGATTGCGACTCATTCATACAACACAATCTAGAGAATCTCCAAACTCTAATCCAACGGATTTTAATACCCCGAACCTGCAGCACAAATTCTGGGATTTCCAATGCTGCCTACCGACTCCTAGTCATTCCCTTAGTTGCAAACCTCTCAGTGCATATTTGAGGTCTCTACTAATGACTTTAATTTTCAGCCAATTCCACTCCAACTTTTAACCTCCTTTGACCGAAATTCTACCATAATGTCTTTCTTTTAAGAATATTTTCATTTCTTGCTATCTAAGAGCTTCAAACTTTTACCATCACATCCCACTTAAGGCTTGGACGAATAGTACCGCGCATCTGTAACACCATCCTAGCCAGAAGCCAAAAGAGACATCCTATGCTATGATTTCCCTTGTTGTTGGCAGGAATTCCAATATCAACATACCACATCGGAGAATCAGTATCAGAAAATGCAATAGTATGAATATTTCCAACAGCGGCTTCTTTGATTGGCTTCCCCACAAAATACAATTAGAAACAAAGCATGCATAAAATAACACACATTTAGTATGTAACATTAACTGTCAAAGGGAACAAAGCAAGATTAAATTGATGAAAAGTATGCTTAAGAATACAAAAGATATAACATAAATTATATTTACAACCAAATATAGTGAAACTAAAATACAAAAATAAACAAAGGGTAATGGTAAAGAAAAGACGGGGCTCACTGAAGGAAGTTTGAAGCTGATTAGTGAAGGTTCCAGGAGTATGCCTTCCAGCAATAACATGAGCTCTAGTATACTGAGCAAACTTGAGAACATGTCTCTGTCCATAACACACAAGTATCTCTATATCCTGCACAAATTCCTTTTTCTATCAACTTCAACTGCAAAAATCCTCAGATTCTCATATGCCAATTCATATACAATTCATAAATATAATACCTATGACTCTATTATTAGCTGGTTAGTCCTAAATATAACACAGCTCAGCACAGTTGTATACATCATCAGTGCCAATAGCAATCTGTTATATAGACCACACAAATTTTATCAAGTAGTGCAGAAATGTGAAGATACCAGTTTAAGTTTCCAGAAAGAAATATAATTTTTAACTAATCTGTGCATAAGCATTTCCCTTAGTGTATTCAGTAACGCCATAGTTATATGTCAGCGCCAACACAATTGTGTCATGCTCCTCTGCATACCCAAGCATGGCTAAAGTGTACTGTAGGATGTGCGGTGTAAACCAGGAATATCATAAGCAAATCATTGGTTATGCTTCAAACATCCTATGGTCCGTATGAAGAATAGTAAGACTTATTTAATAGGGGAGCTCACCTTGTATTGAGGTCTATCAACCCTCTTCACCAGCTTCAAACCCAAAGTCTGAAAATATGATCAGTAAGAATAGATGCTTAGTTAATAAAAAAATACTGTTGGATTAAGTATTATATATATATATATAACTATTCCTGTTTTTTCACCCAATATCTTACACTTTTAGTATTGCCAGTGCCTACACTTGATATGCATACAAATGCCTAAATCTTGGATATGTTTATGTATGATACTTGCCTGTGCATGCACTTTTAGTAATGTTTGTGCCTTACACTTGCCTGCTGTATTAGTTCTCTGCTCCATAGCTTTGATGGATCCAACGTCAAGGAAACACTTTCATACATGCTTAACTTCTCATTGTTGAGAAGAACTTATGTGGCTTGATCATAAACCTGCATAGGTCGCTTCGCTAAATTAGTACTCCATAACTCAATTAATTAGTTTTAGGTGCAGAGCCCAAGTTAACCAAGATAGTATGTGCCCAAACATCAAATCCCAACAACAAAACAATAATAGAGAATAAGCTAAAAGAAAATTGAAAATTACTGCTTATGGTATCACTTGAAAAGTCCTAACCTTAAATCATTGTGAGTAGGAAATAGCTTAGCTGGTGACTTGTTGTTGTTATTGCAAGACTTCAAAGAAAATGTAATGAAGAGGACTGGTTCCCTAAACATTATATGGAAAGGGTTATAATTTTTTAAATACCACACATATTTTACTACCCAAACAGCAGGTATCTATTTCATCATCATTATAATAATGCCAAAGGTATACCTCTTAAGGTTGTAAACATCAAGATGCAATGCAACTTCTGTCTTCTTGCATCTGACTTCTTTGTGTCGCCAACCACCATCCTAAGAACAAAATTGACAAATTTCCTTAAGAAAGATGGATGAAAACATAGCCTCCTGCACTGTAGGATAATCTCAGCACATAAAATGCAACAAAACAATGATTAAACCATAGACATTGAAATAAAAATCAGAAATGACAACTGATGAACAACACCCTTACCCCCTGTGATACCCGTGCCATACACTCTGCTGTCGTTTTTCAGTGAAATATATTATATTGTGTTTTATAGGTTTGTAACTGAGATCCAACAAAAATTGTGATAGTTGAGAAATTGTAACAAAAATAAAAAATAACCCAGTCATTCCTGTAACTTATCTTCAGTTTATTGCTCTGCTTGGACATTATGTCGAACACTTCGTGTGCTTTACCGGTACGGTCACCGAACGGGAGCACTTCATAATGGCTCCTCAACAGAATTTTAACAATTTACCATACAAAAACTGCTTCATTCCACCATCTTCATCCTAACATTGTCAATCGTGTGATAATATATCTTGGAATTAAAGATTTGTACTATATCTATTAACAAACACCACATTAGTATACAGTGAAGCTCCTGACAAAATAATACACCCAACCAACATGTTCAAAATCTCAATGAATCACATGTAACAAAATCATGCAGAAATCACAACGCTTACAAAAGAACTTGAAATAACAAATGCACTAAAATTACATAGTAGTTTAATGAATGGAAAAAAAAAAAATCATTATTACAATATTTACATGGTTGCGATAAAAATTATAATAGAAGTCAAACTTGTAGCAAAATCAATACCTATCTTAAAACAAGAAGAAAAACTAGAAAACTACTAGAATTAAGACCCTCGTGAATTATTATAACCCATAATACATTGACAGAACTACTAGCACTCAAAGTTTAATTGGCATAAGAGTTAGACTCTAAGTTATGATAAATGAATGAATCATTGAAGTGGTACATAAGGGTTTAAAGGTTTGGTCAAAAATATATACAAAGTGACCTGCACTCCTACTTTTCACTTCAATGTACTAAAAAAAGTTGTAAAGAACAATTAATAATCAGTCAAACTCCATAAAGAAAGTAATTCACAATATATAATATTATATTGTTGTTGTTAGAAATTAATTCACCAAGGACAATGTATGTGCTGCTGCAATCTTAGTAGTCAAAGCTTAAGACAAGGATCAATCAATATATATATATGGTTGCTAAAAGCATTTTCATACCACATTTTTTTAATTCTTTCTGATAGGTAATGGATACACTCAAAGCTTCCATTAAACACAAAAAATTATTCCCTATTTTTGGACAAAAGCAAAGGCAATTATATAACATAAAATAAAAACCTCAAACATATTAAATAAAAGATTAATAAAAAGTTTTGATTTTAACCTACCATAGATATTCCATAGACACCTCTCAACACTTCTACGGTGTGAAAGATGGCATCAAAATATATATATATATATATATATATATATATATATATATATATATATATATAAAAGGAAATGCTAACATACACCCAAAATTGGTGGACTCCACACAAAAATACACTACATCTATTTTTTTTTTTTTCTTCATCTTTCTAATGCGGGTTCTACCCAAAATTGGTGAGCCCCACACAAAAATACATTAAGATGTATGTTGCTAATGCACACCTACATAAGTGTGCATTAGCATAACCCATATATATATATATATATATATATATATATATATATATATATATATATATATATATATATATATATATTGTTCTGAACTGGGTCGGGGTCTGCCCCTCAATCGAGCAGACTTAACTCACACGTCCTGGAATGGCTCAACAAAAGCCTCTTAGCACGACCCATGTCGAGCTCATGCTTCTCCTCAACATTGTCGGGCACACGCACGGCATAGAGCATCGGGTAGGGCGCTATGCCTCTCCGAGTTTGCTCCTCCTCGACGCTCAAGTGCTCCCCCCTCGAGGAGCCATCTCCTTATACATATCCTCCCCGCGAGGACACGTCTCTCCCCGACACGCAAGACTCCTCCCCGCGAGGACACGTTCTCATGTAACCACCCACTCCCGATGGAATCGGTCTGCCCTAATTCCGGAGATCTAGGAACGGTTACCCCGGGGCGAAGACCACGTGCTGGTCTTCACTACGCCACGTAAGCTCTGGCAGTTACTTGGATTGGGCCTCACAATCCAGCACAGTGCTAGTGACCGTTGGCCCCGCGCTGGGGGCTCTCTATAAATACCCTCTCACTTGAGAGGGTCAGGTTACACACTCTCTTACACTCTAACCTTGTACTTGCTTTTACTTGACCTTTGCCTTACTTGAGCGTCGGAGTACCTTGCAGGTACACCCCCAGCCATCTTTCAACCTCACCGGAGCTGAAGTCCACAAGACGTTGTTGGCCACCAAATACTGTCTGATCCAGGTACGATCAGTGGCACCGTCTGTGGGAAACCTTGCTTCCCCGTTTTTCCTCCGAAAAACCAAAGCAATCCTCTCGTTCATCACCAGCATGGCCAACAACCCGTCTGCTACCAAAGCTCTGGACACCGTCCTCGCGCAACTCGAGAACGGAAACCACCATGAGGACGCTACCGCCCTCAACGTCGAAGAATGTGACATTAGGGATGGGCATACCGCCTCCCCGGACTCCCAAGACATGGCTTACGACGCCATCCGCCAAGACGACCAGCAGGCCATCTTTTAGCCAGTTGCTCCCCCGCCTAATGCAGATTCGAGCACCGTGGCCCTATTTGCCTTGATCAATCAGACCAATCAGCTGATCGCACACCAGAACACTAGAATTGAAGCACTAGAGCGAGGGCGGACACGGCGATCTTCCCCGCGGAGACATTGTCATCCATCCTCACCTCGCCGCTCTCCTTCCCCGCGAAGGACTCCTTCCGAAGAATCTCGAACCCCCTCGTCGGTGCGCGAAGGCCGTCGGCCACGCCTTGAACGCCCCTAGCCGGCGATCTCCCAGAAGCGCCATCGTTCCCCGCCTCGGAAGGAACCCAGGCCCTCCGCAACTACCAAGAAGTCCAAAACCACCGAGGAGAGACCGAGGAACCATTCGAGGAATTCCCCTCCATGGCATCATCGATCCCCTTCGAGATCCCCGGCCGAAAGCAACGACGACGACCAGAGGACCCCCCTGTCGTGGGAGATCATGAACGCCCCAATCCCCGCGGGCATGGAGAAACCCCACCGCTGGGGACCTACGATGGTTTGGCCGACCCAGACAACCATGTCGAAAATTTTGAAGCCATGCTCGACTTCAGAAACGTCAGAGGGGCCATTAAGTGCAGGCTTTTCCCCACCACCTTGCGAAAGGGTGCCATGACTTGGTACAAGGGTCTGGCACCCGGGTCGATCACATCCTAGAAGCAACTTAGACAACGCTTCACCAAACACTTTACTGTGTCTCGTCGACACCCGAAGACGGAGGCTACCCTAGAAAGCATCTTCCAGGGGAAGAACGAATCTCTCCGGAACTACATTGAGAGATTTAACAGAGAAGCTGTCGAGGTTCATACGATCGACGACATGAAGAAGTATTTAATCATTCATGGACTACGTTTCGGATCCGATTTTGCCAAGTCCGTGGGCCTCTGCAGACCCCGCCGTCTGGAGGACCTCCTCCAACGAGCTCAGTCGTACATCGAGCTCGAGGAGTCGGAGGCAGCGCAGATCGCCCTTGAGTCGATACACAAGGAAGGCCCCCGCGGCCACAAAGATGAAGACTCTCCTCCCCGACGAGGAGGAGAAAGAAAGAAACAAAATCGCCCCCGTAATCCTCGTGAACCGCACGGACCAGCTGGGCAGTTCACGGAATACACCCCGCTCAACGCTCCCCGCGCGCGAATCCTCTCTGAGTGCCAGAACTCGGAATTTCTGAAAGGAGGCGTCCGCTTTCCGAAGCCGACTACCCCCAAATCAAACACGGACAAGTCGAAGTACTACAGGTTCCACCGGAGCCATGGACATGTCACAGAAGACTGCATCCATCTCAAAGATGCAATAGAAATCCTGATCAAGGAAGGGCACTTGAAGAAATATGCCCAGAAGAATGATACTCCTCGTCCCAGCTATCGGGAAGCCTAAAACGTCGAGGAGACGACACCTCCTCCCGACGAGAGTCGGCTTCAGGTCGCCCTCAGTGTCACTCGACCCGAAGATTTCTTTGTCCCCGTAATCATTGAGGGCCAAGAAGCAATTCGCAACATGTGGGCAACCTTCCCCCACGAGGACCCTGTCGCTACCCGTAGCACCTGGGAAGGCTTCCCCAAGGCAATGGTCATCTCCGGGGGTGGTTACGAGAAGTTGTCCATCGGTTCGATCAAGAGGAAATTTGACGAACTAGAATCAGCAACGTCGGCGAAGACAACCACTCTCGAGAAGGTGCGAGGGAATTCAAACCCTATCACCTTCTATCTCGAGGAGCTCCCCGGCGGAGCGCCCAACGCCACTATCCCCCTCCTGGTCAAGGCACAGATGGCAAATTTTGACGTTCGAAGGATCCTTGTCGACCAGGGCAGCTCGGTCGACATCATGTACGCTCACCTTTTTGGGACTCTCCAACTCGACGAGAGACATCTGACCCCATACGTCGGCTCAGACCTGCAAGGATTCAACGGAACCACCACCAGACCATGGGGCTACGTTGAGCTGATGGTCACATTCGGGGCCGAATACACTGCCCGACAGGTGAAGACCCGCTTCCTGGTGGTGGAATGTTCATCCTTTTACAAATGCATCCTCGGGAGGACCACCCTGGCCGAGCTTACGGCGGTACCATCAACGGTCCACCTCAAAATAAAGTACTACACGACCAGGGGATGAGTAGTGACGATGCACGGGGACATAGACGCGGCCAGGAGATGCTTCGACGCCGCCATCAAAGGCATGAGTTCCATCGGCACCAAACCCAAGACCGTGGCAAAGCCACCCCCGGACACCGAACAGGTACCTCTCCCGCGCGTCAACGCGGTCGAACTCGACAGCAGGTTCCCGGGCGAACCCGATGAAGACGGGGCAGAAGACCTCGACCTCCAGGCGGAAAACAACGGGCGGCCTCTCCACCCAATGCGCCCCATCCCCGACTGAGACTTTGAGCTCGTGGTCCTCGGGGACGACCCAGACCGTAATGTGAAGATTGGCACGGAGATCCCCGACATGGCGAAGGAGCAGCTGAAGGCATGTCTCCGGGAGAATGCTGATATGTTCGCATGGAACACCTCCGAGATGCCTGTCCTTGACCCCGAGGTGGCTTGCCATCAGCTCGCAGTAGATCCGGCCGCTAGGGCCATAGCTCAACGTAGGCGTAAGCAGTCTCCCGAAAAAACGTAGGCTGCTAAAAAAGCTGTAAAAGACCTCCTATAGGCGAATTTTATTTCGGAGGCCAGGTACACAACCTGGCTGTCCAACGTTGTACTCGTCAAAAAGAATAATGGAAAATGGAGGATGTGTGTTGATTATACTGATCTTAACCGGGCTTGCCCGAAAGACTGTTATCCTTTGCCTAACATCGACCAACTGGTCGACAATTCTGCAGGTTACAAACTATTATCCTTCATGGATGCTTACTCAAGATACAACCAAATTCCCATGGACAAGGTCGACAAACAGCACACGGCTTTCATGACCGAGTCGGGCAATTACTACTACAACGTGATGCCTTTCGGCCTGAAGAACGCCGGTGCGACCTACCAGCGGATGATGAATAAGATTTTCCGTGCTGAAATCAGCGACATGCTCGAGGTCTATATGGACGACATGATCGTCAAATCTGCAAAAGAAGTTGACCACGCCGCGCACCTCAAGAAGGTGTTCGACACAGCGAGGAGATGCCGAATGAGGTTCAACCCCGACAAATGCACCTTCGGCGTTCGGGAAGGTAAGTTCCTCGGCTTCTACCTCACAGAGCAAGGAATCGAAGCCAACCCTGGCAAGTGTAGAGCTTTTTCCGAGATCCTTACTCCGGACTCAAAGAAGTCAATACAATCATTGAACGGGATGCTCACCGCCCTCTCCCGCTTCGTCGCCAAGTCTGCGCAGTACGCACTCCCATTTTTCAAACTTCTTCGACAAAAAGCAGAGTTTGAATGGAGCGAAGAATGCGAGCAGGCGCTCCTCCACCTAAAACAAGTCTTATCGCAACCCCCGGTCCTCTCACGACCTGAGAGTGGGGAGACACTTTTCTTGTATCTCGCAATCATGAGTGAAGCAGTCAGCGCTGTCCTCATTCGGGAAACCCCGGACGGGCAGAAACCAATTTACTTCACTAGCAAAGCCCTCCAAGGCCCCGAGTTCAGGTATCAGCAGATAGAGAAAGTCGCCCTGGCCCTCGTCACCGCGGCCAGGAGGCTACGCCACTACTTCCTTGCCCACACTATCGTCGTGAGGACCGAACAGCCTATAAGGCAACTCCTTGGATGACCGGATATGGCGGGAAGGATGCTCAGGTGGTCGCTCGAACTCGCCGAGTTTGACATCCAATACGAGGGAAGGAAAGCCCTGAAGGCTCAGGTATTGGCCGACTTTGTGGCAGAGATGACCGTCCTGGAACCTTCGACCAACGGATCCCAAAAATGGACGATCTATGTCGACGGAGCATCCAGCCCGAAGGGAAGCGGGGCGGGCGTCATCCTCGAAAACGAGGAAGGCGTCCTGATCGAGGTATCCCTCAAACTATCATTCCCGACGTTGAACAACCAAGCGGAGTACGAGGCTTTCCTCGCCGGACTTCGGCTGGCCGAGGACCTCGGCGCCAGGGAGGTTAAAATCTTCACTGACTCCCAGCTCATGGCCTCGCAAGTCCGAGGAGAGTACCAGGCCAAGAACGACAACCTCATCGAATACTTGACCTTGGTGAAAGAAAAAATGAAAAAGTTCACCTCCGCGGAAGTAACTCACATCCCTCGCGAGCACAATACCTGAGCAGATGTCTTGTCCAAATTGGCAAGCACAAAGAAGAAATACGGGAACAAATCCGTCATACAAGAAGTGTTTTCCCGCCCGAGCATCGACAAACCCGCTCCGGTGGCGGACATAAACGCCATTGGTGACAGCAATTGCTGAATGACCCCTGTATACGAGTACCTCACGACAGGCAAACTGCCCGAAGACCCCAAAGAAGCAGGAATGGTCAAGCGGCGGGCGTGCTCGTACGCCATAGTCGAGGATAAGCTATACCGGCGAGGGTTTTCTATTCCGCTCCTCAGATGTGTCGAGGAGACCAAGGTCCCCGACATACTCCAGGAGATCCATGAGGGAATCAATGCACAGCACCTAGGTGGATGATCGTTAGCCCGTAAAGCACTTCGGGCAGGGTATTACTGGCCCACCATGCAACAGGACACCAAGGAACACGTCAAGAAGTACGATAGATGCAAACGACATGGGCACATGCACCTCGCTCCTCCTAACGACCTCAAAACATTGTCCTCCCCGTGGCCGTTCGCGTGGTGGGGGATGGATATCCTCGGACCTTTCATCCAGGGGTCGTATCAAAACAAATACCTCATCATCGGGGTGGACTACTTCACGAAGTGGATTGAGGCGGAAGCATTGGCCAAAATCACGGCCTTCAACATACTACGTTTCTACAAGCGGAACATCCTCGCCTGATTCGGCGTACCCCAAGCTATCATCACCGACAACAGAACACAGTTCACCTACAGGAACTTCCAAGACTTTGTCACCAAGCTAGGCACGAAGCAGCACTTCACGTCGGTCAAGCACCCTCAAACGAACGGGCAGGCTGAAGCAGCGAACAGAGTAATCCTCTAGGGATTGAAATGTCAACTAGGCGACGCCAAACAACGGTGGGTCGAGGAGCTACACAGCGTCCTCTGGGCCTACCGGACAACCCTGTATTCCACGATCGGGGAGACCCCTTTTCGTCTAACCTACGGAACGGAAGTGGTGATCTCCGTGGAGATCAGGGAACCCTCGAGGAGGACGGAAGCCCCCCTCGACAGAGACACGAACGACGAAGCCCTACGGGAAGAACTCGACTTCGTCGAGGAGACTCGTTCGGGTGCTTCTCTCTGAGAAGCTTCACTTAAACAGAAAATAACTTTGCGTTATAACGACAAAGTCATCAAACGTGATTTTCAAGTAGGCACCCTCGTCCTACGAAGGAACCAGAAAGGCTTGCGAGAAGGCAAACTCGCCGCGGACTGGGAGGGCCCGTACCGCGTCCGCGCGAAAACGAGGACAGGAGCCTACTTCCTAGAAAATCTGCACGGGGAAGAACTTGCTCGACCATGGAATGCTGAAAAGCTAAAACAATATTACAGTTAAGCATTGCCCGCAACACACTAGCATCGCGGTCATGGGGACGCACTAAGGTACAAGCGCGACACCCCTATACGAAACAAGATGGTCAAGGGTTGCGTTGTGTGTGCGCAAGCACTTTGATCCGACGAGGATACCTCGATCGAGCTCCTGCGTCGTCGTACCAATTAGGCAGAACACCCATCTCGCGATGGGAAGTTCACGCCACGAAGCTAAGACCTCGACCGAGTTCTTAGCCTCGTTGAAGGTCGGAATACGTCTTCGACCACCCGGCCAGCTCTCCACGCGCTCAGGGACTATCAAAGTCAAGCAAATCCCCCAAAGTCTATTTACTTAGACAAAAATAAACAAAGTATAGCAAATGCAATAACATCACACACAATTGAAAACATACAAACAGCACACGAGCAGATAAACAAAAATGCATTGAAGCGGGCAGAAGCCCATTGTACAGATGTTACAAACAAGTATCAAAAAGCCCCTGGCACGCAGGCCGGGCATAAGTATCAAAAAATAAATAAAATGGCTCGCAGGCCAAACAGAACGAAAAATCTACTCGGCGACGGTCCCTTCAGGTTGCACGATCTGACCGTCGACCACCACGTAGTCGGGGTCAGTCCCTTTGGTTATGAGGTCGGGGTTGAGAACTTGAAGCTGCTGCACGGCATTCCTGAAACCTATGTCAGCCGCCTCGAGGTTGTCTTGCTCGGCTTCCCAGAGCTTCGCTATCAGTGCTGCCCGCGAAGTCAGCAACCTGTCTTCCTCGATTTCCTCATCAGCCGGGTGGACAGCTTCCTCCAACTCGGCGTTCCTGGCTAAGAGATGATTCCTCTCCTCTTCAAACTCGACGTCCCTCGCCAAGAGACGTTTCCGCTCCTCCTCAGAATTATTTAACCTTTCCTCCAGCTGCCCTTGAAGCTCGACCTGGGCCTGGTTCTGGCTTTTGCAGTCAGCCAGCTCCTTGCCCACCTTCTCCATTTCGGCTAAGATGGACCTGAAACTCTCTCGCAACTTGTTCAGCTCATCTTCGGGGCACGCCTCGTTGTTCAGAACCAAGGGAGCCGCGCAAACCCGCATCACCGCAGACACATCCTCCACCAGCGCCCTTCTCCGGGAAACCCTGTCGATGCCTAAGATGGCCTGAGCTTCGGGGGTACCCACGCATAGGGAATTATTCCCCATGAAAAAGTTCGGCCTCGAATGACAAGGCGAGAGCACAAATTTTACAGCAGGGGGACTCTCGTTCTCAGTAAGGTCAACGTCCACTTGATCTGCAACCCACTGCCTCTTCGGGGAGCCCTGAGTGCTGGGAGAATCAATGTCCTGGTGAGAGCCAGAAGAACCCCCGGTTGTTGGGGTGGGAATGGAGTCCAGCGCTCGGATCTGCTCGATGCGGCCTTTACCTCCCTTCCTCGAAAGGTAGGTAGCTTTCAACTTTTTGAAGCGCTCCTCGGCAGTCGACATCTTACCTGCAAAAAGAAAGTAAGCGTCAGTAAATCCAAAACCAAGGCACGAAGGAAAAAGTGAGTCGAGAAGGATGTCACTACCCAGCAGCTCGAGGGCTTCCTCATCGAAGAACGTCTCGAGGAGGGCCCTCGTATTGATTAAACGCCTCTACATTAACAACTGACCGTCATCACCTGGGACAGGTTCCCCATCCATCATCACGACCTTGGCTTTATTAAACCCGTTGACGAAAGCAACTATTCTCTCATAAGCCAGGTGATCCCCCTCGTCCAAATGGCCAGGACTGACTTTGTAGTTGTCTGTCCCTTTTTTGAAGTGTTCTTCCGTCACGAACAAGGGGAATCTTGGCTCGAGGACCTCCTCCGTATGCCCGTCCACTTCGCGGGAAACTCGGCAATACACTGAATTCAAAGCTTCAAGCGTGACCTGCCTCACGATATAATACTGGTACTTAAAGTCACGAACAGAATCCAAGTATGTGTGGAAGAGATTGCTCGTTTGTTTGAAAGACACCCAGCAGTGTATGCCATCGGAGGCCTGTCCCTGGAGGTCGAAGATGCGAAAGAATAGAGGCACGGTTGCCCCGATTCGGAGATATTTACAGACGAGCTCGAAAGCTCGAATGAAAGCGAGGGAATTGGGGTGGAGCTGCGAAGGCGCCAGGCGCAACCAAACAAATACCGCTTGTTGAAAATCTGTAAAGGGCAGACGCCACCCCGCCTTGTCGAACATGAACTCGTAAAGAGGGAACCTCATCCCTCGGTACGTCGAGCATATGCGATGGTGTGCTTGAGGTCGAAACACCTTCCACGACTTCGAGGAACCCACCAGCTGGTGCTCGACTGTGCAAAAAATAGTGTCCTCGTCCTCGTCAACAAAATGGGAAGCCATGTTCAACGGCTCATCGCTGACCCACTCCGCGAGGGGACGTTCCTCGACCCTAGTGATTGGCGCCATTGGAGAGTCGGGTTGGTCGTCGACGTCCAACGATCCCACGGCCACAAAAATGGACGAAGCTTCCATATACCTGAAAAGCAGAAGGAAATGGTGAATTCAATGATCCATATCAAATTCACCCCTCCACCGCTGTTCAAGTGAAACGGTGAAGAGGGAGCGTTGAGATCTCGAGACGGTCGCGCTCGTCCGTGTCCCAGAGACAACCGACGAGCGTCCCCGAGACCATCCTCAAGTCGTCGATGCGCCGCTTGGGGAGGATTCCTTCACACAAAATGGATATTGGCGAGGAACCCGAGAGTTTCATCTTGTGTCCTCGGGACATTCTTCGTGTCCCCGGGATACTCATCCCTTCTCCCCGCGATATGCAACAAGAAACTATGAAATCCCGCCGTTTTCGTCGGAGATTTCGTGATTTCCATGAGAACTTTATCAGTTCACCATGAAACTACCCTATAAATGCAAACGAAAGGAGAAAAAAGAGAGAAACTTACTTGAAACACACTTCCGGTAGGGTTCCGGCACGGCAGTTGGTGACGGCGTACGGTGGCGAAATAGAGAAGGAAGAAAAGAGTGAATCTGAGCAAAAGGGGAGCAAAAGTGCAAATGGGACGAGATGACCCCTATTTATAGGGCTCTCACAAGTCTCGAGGGCTCCTAGGCAATCGATTACGCTACCCTAGCGTAGCCTCCCTAGGCAATGATGAGTGGCGACACATGGCACGCATTCTCCTAAGCATGTCGTTTCATTCCCCAACACACGTCTTTTCATTCACCTCGTTTCAGACTTCTCGTATTCTTGCGACGTCGCCCATCCGCGGCCAGTCTAGCGAGAGCAGATCGACTTGTTTTTTCTCGGTCGACGTACTGTTCCTCATTTAGAGTCCCTTCCCCGGTGGGACACGTCCTCGGCGTAGTGTTGATCCTAAAGTCATTACCCTGACACCTCAGAGCAACGACTTGGGGGGCTCCTGTTCTGGACTGGGTCGGGGTCTGCCCCTCAATCGAGCAGGCCCAACCCACACGTCCTGGGATGGCCCAACAAAGGCCTCTTAGCACGACCCATGTCGAGCTCATGCCCCTCCTCAACATTGTCGGACACACGCACGGCATAGAGCATCGGGCAGGGCGCTAAGCCTCTCCAGGCTCGCTCCTCCTCGACACTCAGGTACTCCCCCCTCGAGGAGCCATCTCCTTATACATATCCTTCCCGTGAGGACACGTCTCTACCCGACACGCAAGACTCCTCCCCGCGAGGACAGTTCTCATGTAACCACCCACTCCCGATGGAATCGGTCTGCTCTAATTCCGGATATCTAGGAATGGTTACCCCAGGGCGAAGACCACGTGCTGGTCTTCACTATGCCACGTAAGCCCTCGCAGTTACTTGGATTGGGCCTCACAATCCAGCCCAGTGCTAGTGACCGTTGGCCACGCGCTGGGGGCTCTCTATAAATACCCTCTCACTTGAGAGGTTCAGGTTACACACTCTCTTACGCTCTAACCTTGTACTTGCTTTTACTTGATCTTTGCCTTACTTGAGCGTCGGAGTACCTTGCAGGTACACCCCTCCCCCCGTCGTGTTTCAACCTCACCGGAGCTGAAGTCCACAAGACGTTGCTGGCCACCAAATACTATCTGATCCAGGTACGATCATATATATATATATATATGGTTTGCTAACATAAATCCACTTAGTTTTATGAAAGTCTATTTTAAAAACATGTACTTTAGAGTATATTTAACAACTTTTAGTTAAAACTTGTTAAAACACACCTTCATAAAAACAAGTGTGTGTATTATAGCAAACTCCTATGAGGTTTGCTATAATACATCCACTTAGTAGGAGTTTGTTATAATACACCCACTTATTTTTATGAATTTGTGTTTTAGTAACATGCACCTTAAGGTGCATTTAAGGATGTTTTTAGTTAATACTTGTTAAAATAGACCTTCACAAAAATAAGTGGGTCTATGCTAGCAAACTTATATATATATATATCCGTGTTGATATTTTACCTTTTTTAAATTAGCAATATCAATATGGTATATGCTAGAGACTTTCTTCGCTACAAGATCTAAGTATCTAAGTTTTCTTGTGAGGTTAACTTCATGTTGAGTCTATGTGACAACCTCTAGTGTTTATGATCTCTAGTTGATTGAACCCGTGGAATCACCGTTATGTGGGCTTATGGGACGAGTTATGTTGTTGAACTTAGTTCTCAATATTATTTCTATTTTTCTTGTTGTTCCTTAAGATGCAAGTCAAAGTGTGAAAAATGATAGTTAAGATTTAGATGCGGTTCCTTTAGAAAGGGGTCAAAAAAGGTCTAAAGATTGCTAAACTTAATTGGTCTGAGGTGTGTAAGCCTTGGGGTTAGGGATATCTTTTTGCTTAATTTGGTCTTTTTGACTAAGTAAAGATGGCGGCTTATCTCGGGCGCCTCTGGTCTCTTGTGTGATATTCTATATGTCAGGTACGGTGCCCAGATCTTGTCCTCTTCTATGGGGAGTAGAACTTCTGGCATCTACTCTGCTTCCTCCTAATGGAAAAGAGTCTCCCTATTGTGTTCCAAGCTAGTTGATCAGTCTGATTGATTTATCGATTTTGTGAGGAGGAAAGTAGTTTTCGGGAGCCTTACCTATTTTTGGAATGACACTTAGATGGGTGACGTTCCCTAGTTGCTAGATTCCTAAGGCTCTTTACTATCTCTGACCAGTGGGATTGGTCTGTTGATAATTTGTCACTTGAGAGTTAAAGTGGAAGAGACCCTTGTTTGATTATCGACATGAGATGGTTTCTGACTTGACGCTTTTAATTAGAGACCTTTCTCTCTCTAAACCATGATAGGTGGTCATGGTGTCTTTCTAAGGATGGTGTATTTTCTATCGTTTCGGCTTACCATGGGCTCCTCTATAGTGGGCTTCACGACGCTTCCTCAAAAAATCTATTGAAATCGATTTTTCCCTTTATATGGGGTAGTTGGACACCCTCTATAATAGTTGTTTTCTCTTCGCAACTTATTATTTATAAGATTTTTAGTAGAGATAATATTTTTATTCATAAGGTGCAAGTTGATTCCTACTGTTTTTTTGTTTGATATGTATGGGGAGTTTAGAGACTGTTACCCACCTTTTTTTGACTTGTAACTATGCAGCATCTATTTGGTATAGAATTTTATATGGTTAGGATAGTGTTGTGACTATGCAACATCTATTTGGTATGAGATTTTTATATGGTTAGGATAGTGCTTTGTTCTCCTTGAGGATCTCTCTAACATTTTCTATTTATGACTTCTTTGGGAGATATGCCTAGGGTTATGGGTGGTTTGTCTATGATCTATGATCGGACATTTAGTGATTTGGTCTCTTTAGAATTTCTAAAATGATATCGTTTTCTCTAGTTCTTCTATCACTGTGAAGGATGTGGAGGATAAAAGTGTTTTTCTAGCAAGAAATGGTATTTTAATAGGCATAAATGTAACACATATTTTTTCTGACTAGCTCAAGAATTCTATCATTTACATAAACCAATAAAGGGTGGAGTGCCTTCAATCTATCTGTTGAGAATTCAATGGGAGGTTTATAGAGGATGTTTTTCTGTTGAAGGTGACTCTTTTTGCTAAGATCTAGTCTCCCTAATGCGAAGTGGATTCTTGTTTCATTTCTTTTTGGTGCTCTAGGTGGTCAATCTTTGCCTTTGGATTTTGATTGTAGTTGTTGTGTATTTTTATTTTTATTTTTATTTTTTTATATTTACCGGAGATCGTGTTATGGTACTTCTTATAACATAAGAAATTTCAAGTGTACTTTTGGCCTTGAATTTTTTTTTAATATAACTTATTTTTTTAAAAAAAATTGCAAAAAAAAACAATGTTTCAGGTAAATTACCAAAGTGGTTGGGTTTCCAAAAACCCTCTAAGGATGGCTCCATATGGGATGGCGCCTCAGTTAGAGGCCACATGCCAAACCATATGGCGTCTCAGTGTTAATTTTTTTTGCTGAGGAGTCGCCAACCCAGATCGCGCCTCAGTGTGTTTTTTTTTTAATTGGAATAAAAAAAACATTTTTTAAATTTTTTTTTATGTTTTGTTAAATTTGTGAATTGAAAATTGTATTGGAAATAAAATTATGATAGACATAAATGCATCACATTGTTAAGGATAATAAGTAGTAAAATATTTGGATACAAAAAAAATTCAATGATCGTGCCTATCTAAACGACCACCGGTTCCACATTCAGGGGCTCTTGCACGACGTCTCTGTCTAGCACCACGAGTTTGTTGAGGTGTGGCTGGTATTTGTGTTTGTTGAGATGGCCTCGGCGCATCAGACGATGGCCCCAGCCCATCAGACAAATTCTGAAGCATCTGTCCCCAATAGTCGGGGGGGTTGCTGCCGACGGCGCTTCCGTAATCCAGCTGCATGCCCATGTTTGTGTAATTTGTATGGGGGTGGGTTGGTTCCATACGGTATGGTTGGCCGAAATGATGCATTGATGGGTGTTGGTACTGAGTCAGCGGTTGATGTGGGGTTTGGTAGTTGAACAGTGGGTGGGTTTGTTGGCTGTAGGATGATTGTGGTTCTTGGTGGTAGGAAGATGGGGTATTCATTTGTGGAGGGTTCATTTGTGGGGGGGCTTGGGTGTGCTTCGGTGGATTCGAAAGACTCGTCAGGGCTATAGGGGTAAGGTTTTTCTTGTTGTGGTGTATAGGTCGGTGTATGATGTTGGGCATATTGCTGGGTATTCTGCTGCGAGGAAGACGCACGTTGACGGGGGTCAACTAGATATGTGGGCTGAGAGAGGAATGGTTGCGGTGTTGTAACAGACCTAAACCAACTCATATATTGTTTCGTTGGCATAGCATCTTGTACAACGGGGTCGGTTAAGACGTGCTGGTGTCGGTTCTCCCAGTGTTGACACAACGCTGCTGCAAAGTTGGTCCACTCACCCACTTTCCACTGCGTGTCGACTCTACGCAGATGCCACGTTCCCAAACTTGTAGGAGCTACCGGAATATCCTGATGCATTCCGAATTGAAGTTTGACTCGGTCGCTCTGATGCATCTCCACAGTTGTGAACCGAATAATTGGCGTTTTAGAAGTCCACACGGCAGCATCATTTTCGTTGGGCTGGTGGTCGAACTCCTCGTACGGCCTCCAGACAAACTACAAGAGCAAAAGGTTTAATGAGAAACTGTACAAAATGTTATAAATATTTATGGAAATTGTAGGAATATATACGTCATCTGGGCCAATGTGGTCTAGCAGGTTGCGGTAGACTGTTATGGCGTTCCTGGGGTTTCGTTCGTAGGTCATTTTCGGAACTGCCCACCTGAAAATGTAGTTATAAATGAATTAGTTACAACTAAACATTTCAATATACGAAAAACGGGGAGGGGAGTGTATAAGCTTACCTTAATGCGTAGGGGAATGTGAAGGGGTTCCGATTAATTGAAGCTAGTATTGGCATTCTCGACCAACCCCACGCCTGAAGAAGATAGGCGCAACCATAAAATGTACACACGTCTTTTTTTGCAGTTTTGCAGAGTGAACTATACAGATAGGCTAGGACAGTTGAACCCCAACTATATTCGTTTACTCTGTTAATGTTATACAACAAGGGAGATACATAATATTTACACTGTTTACAGTACTTTCTGGAAACAAAAAAAGACCGAACAATAGCAATAAATAACATCTAGTTTTTTGTATCCTGTGAAAGGGGAGGGAATCCTCGTCTAATACAATAGAGTCATGGTATTCCCTAAGGCGTTTTAGGTTAATACCTTGCCCCCTAGGTCTACCGTCAGGTGAAGGCTGAAGTTCTTCCACCTGTAGGGACGTGCCCAACAACTCGACGCATAGTTGGCTATCTATATTTACGGGGCCGTTGACGGTCGTGCCATCTATGCGGAGGCCTAGTAACATATGCACGTCTTGGAGGGTGATTGTGCATTCACCAAAAGGAAGGTGAAATGTGTGGGTCTCCGGCCTCCATCGTTCTAGCAAGGCCAGAATAAACTTGGGGTCTACATGGTATGACGGGATTTTAATCACTTCTCCAAATCCACATCTTCTTAGATATTCTTCAGTGAAAGGGTCGTGTGCAAAGTATGCGTGTCCACGGCAACGGAACCTTGATACCGCCTGAACCAAAAAAATAAATAACATTATTTAGGTAAAAAAATACATCAAAGTTTAGGAATGTAAAACAATAGAAGGCCTAAACACTTACGAAGTCATCAACGTTTTCCGGGGTTCCTCGGTGGTTGTTTCCCATCGTGAGCAGAGACATTTTTTTTCGTAACTGGTTTTAAGATGAAGACTTTGTGATGGATGAGAAGTTTTTTTGGGTTGAAGAGAAGAGAATAGTTTGGGATGAGATCAATTTGTGGAATGCTGAGATGGTATTAATAGAGGGGAGTAAGGCATAGGACTCCTTGCATGTCTCTTGGTCTTTGTAGTATGACATGTGCAGCAAGGCATGGGATTCCTTGCTTTTTTTCTTGGTCTTTGTAGTCTGACATGTGCAGTAAGGCGTGAGATTCCAAGGCATGCTTGTATTGTCATGTCAATAGTGGTCTTGAATAGTGGTCTGAAGCAAAAACAATTGTGCAGAGGCATGCTAAAGAACAGTGGAAATAGAGTATAGGCTTGCAGAGTGTAGGGCATCTCTTTTCATCAGTCTAGGGCATCACAAAACAATTTTTTTTTTTTTAATTATTTCCAATTAAAAATAAATTTTAAAAAAAAAAAAGAACCTTCCACTGAGGCGCCATCCCAGATGGCGACTCTCAGGTAAGGTGGGGAAAAAATTTAGGACATACGACATGTACTGAGGCGCCATATGGTTTGGCATGTGGCCTCTAACTGAGGCGTCATCCCATATGGCGTCATTCTTAGAGGATTTTTGGAAACCCAGCCACTTTGGTAATTTACCTGAAACATTGGTTTTTTTTGTAATTTTTAAAAAAATAAATTATAGTAAAAGAAAATTCTTTGGCCTTTGTTGTCTCCTCTCTTGTTTCTCTATAATTATATGTCTTTGCTCTTAAAAAAAGTTCTTAATAAATTTTAATTTAGAAGAGAAAATTCTTGAATATATTATTAACTAATTATACATGCATGCTCAACTCAATATACAGCAATTATTTAATTCAATAACTATGATGTGACTATGATATGCATGCAACTTTTTTATTTTTCTAAAAATACAATCAATATCATTCTTTTTATAAAGTATGTTCATATATATCTGCCTACGTATGCGTGTGGCTTGGTTTTGGTCTTTTCCTTTTGCTTAAGGTTTAGTACACATTAGGATTTTCGAACGACCATAAAATCTCCTAATTTATAAGACATGTTTGCCATTGAGCTAAGACCTTATAATTGGAACATTAGGAGGGCAATAGGTGAAAAACAATTAGGAGAAATATATTAGAAAATTTCACTAATATTTTGTACTATGATGACGCATAAAAAGGAAAAAGATATTATGCTAATATATATGATGAAAGCATCCAAGATCACTTTTTTTTCTAGCACTTGCTTTGCTTAGTGGGTGAAGTACTTTGGTTTTTCAATTTGAAGAGAAAGAAAAATGCCATGTTCTAAAGAAGAAGCTCTTATTAGACTCTTCTACAATTCATCATCCTCTTTCAAACTTCTCTTCCTTTTCATCTTCTCTTCTCTCACTTTACTTCTCAAAATCCTAAACTTCACACTATTCCAAAGGTTATAAATTTACTTTCTCATTCTTAACTACTATTTTGCTACCATTATAACTATACTTACATATAAGTTTTTTTGTAGGGATCAACAATATGAATATGTTTCGTCTGAGTACGATTACGAAGAAGAAGAAGAACGAGAAGAAGAAATTCGAGAGAACTATTTTTACGAAGATTCTATTGAGAAAGATCATTTAGTAGCTGATATAATTTGTGGTGGAGAAGCTCTTATGTTTTTACATAGTAATAACAAATCTCAAAGGAATCACAATTTTTCTTTTGAAGAAGAAGAGTTTATAACACCAGAAGAAACCTTGATTGAAGAGTTTTCAGAAGAAGAGAAAACTTCAACAGAAAATTTGCATGTTCTTCACAAGTCACCTTTTGTTTCAGATTTTGAGACAGAAATTAATGAAACAGAATTTCAAGAAGAAGAAGAAGATGCTGATTCTGTTCCAGATTCTGTTCCCGATTATGTTCCAGATTCTGTTCAAGATTCTGTTCCAATTGAAAACAGGACCACTTCTCATATCACACCGAATCTATACAAAAGTGATGATATAGTAGAAAATGACAAAAACTATGATGTTATCAAAAACAAGAAAGTTGATGAATCAAATGTTGAAAGAGATGAGAGATTATGTGTGATTGGTGCAACACATTTGGAGAGAAATAAGAAGTTGATATTTGAAGAAAAAGATGATGAAGAGATATATGGCGATTCGTGCACTGTTGGATCAACATCTAAAAGCTCTTCTGATTGGAGAAGCTCGATTCTTTGTAGAGATTCTGGAACTGATGACCCTTTTTCTTCTTCATCAAGAGGAAGTTGTCCTAAGTGGGAATCTTACACTGTTTTTCAAAAATATGATGAAGAAATGTCGTTCCTAGAGAGAATTAGTGCACAAAAACTTCATGAAACGGGTAACATGCACGTATATTTTTTTTATTCAAATTAATCTCTGAAGCGCCGATTCACACTGATACATGTGATTATATATGATTATGTTCAATTAATTTATTTTTAAAATTTTTATTAGTGTCGATGTGTCCGTCCGTGTTTTTTTTCTGTCTAGCGTGTCAATGTTTTGTCTGGTGTCTATGTAAGTTGTTCATAGAAATTAATACGTATAATTTTGTCACACATTATGAGTAACACTTTGAGTTAATTTCAGAGTCTTTAAGATCGATCAAAGTAGCTCCAAGGTCAATTTCAGAGAGAATTGTGTACAAATTTTCAAGTATGAATAAAAAACCAGAAGATACAAGTAATCACAATCCGTATTGTGAATTGGAAAGTGCTTATGTTGCACAAATTTGCTTAACATGGGAAGCACTTAACTGGAACTACAAGAATTTTCAATCAAAAAGAGCTTCAAATGTTGATGTTGGTTGTCCAGCAACAATTGCACAACAATTTCAACAGTTTCAAGTTTTGTTGCAAAGATATGTTGAGAATGAACCTTATGAATATGGTAGAAGACCTGAGATTTATGCTAGAATGAGACATTTGGCACCAAAATTGCTTCTAGTCCCTGAATATCGAGGTACAATTACTTTATCATGATCGAAAATATTTTTCATTTTTGAACTATAAAGCATGGACATTTCAAATATGAATCCGACATTAACACGGTGATACCGTTAATAACTTGACAAAATTAATAAATTAAACATAATCAGAAGTGTCGATGCAAAGTGTTTGACACAGAAAACGCATTTTTCAGAGATGTTGGTGTTCCATAGTTTTTTAATAATGTTTAATGTTACATATTTATATATATATATATATATATATATATATATATATATATATATATATATATATATATATATATATATATATATATTAATTTTGACTCTTTTTTTTTGTTGTGATTCTATTAAAGATTCAGATGATGATCAGAAGGAGAAGGTTGGGTTTAACTCAAAGATTTCATCAGCTTCATTTCTTGTGATAATGGAAGATGGAATCAGAACATTCATGAATTTTTTAAAGGCAGATAAAGAGAAAACATGTGAGATCCTTGCATCTTACTTTCGAAGAAATCGAAGAACCTTGGTTGATCCAATATTAATTCGTCTTATGAAGAAAGTTAATCAAAAGGCAAGCTCCTAATTTTATTATAATATTAATTTCCTCTTTGTTGAATTATTTGATTTTATAATTCAAATATAGAGGTTAAATATGAATCCGTCGATTTTCATCAAATGGTCACTGATATTCTAACGGTGTGAATGCAAAGAATTTCTGCAAGCAAGTCGGATCCTACTATACATCCCTATTTCTTTGTATCGGAGAATTAGGGGTGATAAACGGACATGTCTGTCTCGGTGTGACAAATGGACATGTCCATTTTGTTTAAATTTGTTCGGCAAAAGTTAAAAAAAAAAATAGAATGAGTTGGCCATAGTTGAAAGTGCGGATCTACAATTTTAATTCGTTTCGCATAAAAATGAGGGTGAGTCAGGCATGCTGATCTTGCACCCTTAAATACTAAAAGTTGTAAAATTTATTATTAATGTTTGTGTCCGCAAAAGCCTGAAAAAAACTAGAGTGAGACGGATATATTGAAGAGTGTGGGTCTTTCTTGTCCCGAAAAAAAACGCGGGTAAAACGAATATGTCCAATTGATCGGTTATGTTTTGTCGCCCCCTATGCATTATAATATGTTTTAATATATTTATTTACTTACAAGAAACTATAATTTGATTAATGTGTGCAGAAGAAGATGAAAGTTAAGGAGCTTAAGCGATCTCACAAATGCTTGAGGAAAAGAAAGTTAAAGGAAGAAGAAGAGATGGAAATTTTGATGTCATTAATAGACTTAAAAGTGGTGTCAAGGGTTTTAAGAATGAGTGAGATGAATGAAAATCAATTACATTGGTGTGAAGAGAAAATTAGCAAAGTAAAAGTCATTGATGGGAAGCTACAAAGAGATTCCACTCCACTTTTCTTTCCATCACATTGACCCACAAAAGAGATTATTGATATAAATATTACTTAATGAGTGGGAGATGAATGTGCATGGTTGCACAAAAAGGAATATTCATGACATGCTTTTTGTAAATATGGAGTTAAAGAAAAAGGAGAAGGACCCTACAAATCAAAGTGAAACTCATATGGAATTTATTGGGGTATGAAATTCATGAAAAGATGGGTAAAGTTGAAGAAGTGATGTGTTATGGATGAATATTGAAAGTGGAAAACCAAAGACAAAGCAATGTACAAACAAGATAGAGACAATATTAGCTTTAGTTTTTGCTTTAGCTTTTTTATTTATTTTATTTTTGGGTTTGTATATCTACAAGGGTTTTGAGTTGAAGCACATGGAGTTGAATAAAAGTAGGGTTACACTCTTTTGCATAAAGTAGGTCACATGATAAAGGAAGGGTAGGTTTAGTGTTTTTTTTCCTTCCTTAATTAATAAGAAAAGAACTAGTTAGTTCTTTTAAAGAGAAAAATAAATATATCAACCTTCAAAGGACCATCTAGATAGGACTTGTTGTAGGGCTACCAATTATGAAATACAATACTTCTTTATTTTCAAAAGATTTACTCGTAATTTATCATTAGTTTATTAATTTGAACTTTAAATTATATAAATTTACAACAAATTAGTTATGAGTTTTAATTTGTATATATAGACTATTTGAAGATTTTTTATACAATTAAGTACTAGTACTCGATAATAATCTCTTCCTCTAATCTTTATTATAAAATATATATATATTGAATAATCATTTGATTTAGTAAAATATATTGTTATTTAACAAACCTAAAAAATATTTTTGTTCTTATAATAAAGATTAGAGAGTATCAAACTACTAAAAATAATTGGTTTTGATCATAATTATTTTAAAAGTCACACATTTGATATTCATATGAATATATGATGCTTGACATTCATATGAATATATAATGCTTGACGGATTAAAAGTTTAAAATAATTATTATGATAATTGTTGAGTATAAAAGTTTCAGAATTATACGTTTAATAATTGATATATGTTGTGAATTCAAACTCATGTTTAAACAATTAAATATCTATGCACAACTATCAATTTACCTTAACAAAAATTTTATTTTTTTTTATTAACATAAGAGACAATAATATGTTGCTTTCCTCCCCACATTATTTTTACAATTTTGAAAATGATCTAAATAATACTTTTCTTGTTTTAAAAAATGCAGTCTTCTTAACTTTATTCTAATCACAAATAAATGTTTTCAAAAGATGTTAGATTTTCAGCTGACTACAATTTTTTGTACCTTAAGAAACCCAAATCAAATTAGAAATGGGGAAAATCCTCCACAAAACAAATAAATGAATTTTTATTTTGATCCTAAAATCTATACGATTAGTTAATTGAGACATGCTCAAATGAATCGGTTTTTCATAAAATTATTTAAGACTTCTATTGATATCAATTTTGTATCAAATTGGGTGGCAAATGGAAAATCAATTGATAATTTTCAATTTCACTGACTAATTTATCATTTCATAAATTTAAAGAACCAAATTGTCAAGAGTATAATTTCAAACTAAAATGGTTATAAAATAGGTTCATAAGAGAGAATGAAAATCAGGGAGCGGAAAAAAAAGCAGAAGACAATTCACGAAAAATGATTAATAAGCATGATAATGTCACTGAAAGAAAACTGATAATTGAAATAGAAATTCTGAGGATATATCAATAATTCAAACAACCATTAAGAATTTAAGAAATAAATAAACGCCCAACTCGAGTCTCAGTTAACTACAGAAGGCTGTCTCATTTCATTTCATATCCATACAACCAAGTAAATAGTTCTGTTGGAATCCATTTAAAATTCTGTTATACTTTCGTTCACAACAAGCAAGTTACCATGAACCTTCAGCACCAACTGTTGGATTCTTGAAGGCCGAAAACTCCCAGTATGTTTTCAAAGAGTATGGTGGGAAAACAGTAGCACCTTCTTCAGTAATTCTAGATATCTGTAAATTTAACATCATAAAGTTTAGCTGTAAATTTAACATCATAAAGTTTAGCTGTAAATTCAACATCATTAAGAAGAATAATCCAACAACTAATGAAGGAAACTAAGTCATTAAGTTTAGATCCTAGCTCATCCAGTCCTTCTGATACACTACTGATAGAAAGACTGAAGTGCTGGTTCATAGTTAACCCGGCATAACATATTCAACGAATATAATTTAACACTTGAGCATCAGAATATAAAACTCGCAACTGATTGCCATAATGACCACCAACACTGTGTAGAATGGGTGGAGTCAAAGAAATTGAAACTTTTACGCAAATGCCGAACAACATGAGGTAGCTACCTAAACATGATCAGAAAACAGAAGAATGTGGTAAATTCACAAGCACACAACCATCACCTAGGTGTAATGTTATTACCATCCAGAATAACTAGCCATTCATCAGATTGAGGCCACTTAACTGGGTGATAAGCAAGTTTTTATAACAGTGCAAGTGTATTCATGTTGCACATCTAATACATCTAACTTCGTCTGACACAGCTTACTTTGGTTTTAAAAGTTACATTAAAGTTAAAAATAAGAGCTTAAGAAATAAAGCTAAAATTGTTTGATAGTAGTACTGTTACTTTTTAGCTTAAAAGATTTTTTTGAGATAATTTGAGTAATAATAATAATAATAAATGATAAAATTATCAAAGGTCTCTCCTACTTGATATGAAAAACTCCTCTCAGCTACTTTTTGAAAAGTTCTTAATGTTTCTATACATAAAAGACAAGCTCCTTCTTAAATTAAAATCTTTCTAAACATATTGTTTGGCCTATCTTCTATTAAGGAGAAGTCAAAATTAAGAAGGATCAAATAGAGCTTGGTATTCCAAATCAACATGCCAGACTAGTTAGGTGCAGCCACAAACCAAGGGCTCTATGATAGGTAAGTTTTCCTGTCTAAACGGAGATTGAATTACTATGGAGAGAATATCAGAAACATACAAAATAAAGGTGCGAGCAAAACGAACACCCAAGGAGAAACAGTATAAACTGAACCCAGCTCAAAGCCATTAAAAGTGAAAGATATTACAAGCCCTCATCCAAACAAATCTATCTAGTTAATCTCAGATAGAATTGCGTAGCACCGACCCTCTAAAATGCTATGGTGTAGTGTAGCGGATAGCAGGATAAAATTCAGTATACAAAGTACACATGAATACTCAAAAATAGAAAATTACACAATTAAAGAGAGTCATAATTAATAGTAAAAGAATCTAAAGTATGGATCAATAGAACTGAGCATAGAAGAACATAACAAAAAATAGGAAGAACAAAATGATTGTTTGTGAACAAGAACATAATATAACGAATAGAAGAACATTAACTTTAACTGGGTTCGGATTGAAATTTATACCCTTAAATAAAAGAACAAGGTTTTAAAAAAAGAATTTGAGAAATTTATCACAAAAATCCTAATAGCGGACGCAATAGCGGTTTGGGGCTGCAATTAGTGGCCACAACAACCGTTACTGCTGACGGTGACTTGCAGGCCAAAAGCGTCGCACCAAACCCTACCACCGCTACTCTATAGTGCACTACAGAAAAATAGTGACAAATCAACTATAAATCCCAAATTAACTATTTTCTTCCTCTCTTACTCTTAAATAAGTGTCCCTCC
This sequence comes from Lathyrus tuberosus, assembly GCA_022829125.1. Classification (NCBI taxonomy): domain Eukaryota; kingdom Viridiplantae; phylum Streptophyta; class Magnoliopsida; order Fabales; family Fabaceae; genus Lathyrus; species Lathyrus tuberosus. The sequence continues at coordinate 6,271,765 of JALAZF010000044.1, read as the reverse complement.
ATAAGTGTTAACTCTATCAGTATCCATTACTTTGGTCGGCAAGAATAAAGTTGAAGAGACTTCAGGGCCCCAATATTGACATTTAGCATTGTGGTTCCATCACAATGATATCACTACTGCCATCATCACCGTCATCATTAGATAATCATTTATTTTCTGCTACTAAGGTAAAGCCTTCCTCAATATTTTCTTCTACCATCATCACCATCATCATTATAATCATTTATTTTCTTAGGTGGTCAAGATTCTATGCCAAGCTATGTTGTTCTGATACAGCCAAAATTAATTACTCTCAACTATAGAAGGAGAGTAGGAAGCATGCTCATTACTCTGAATTCACAAGTTGTTTCTCGTAAGTATAATTCATATAATTTCTGTAAAGAACCCTATTAGCTTGTCAATCCTTTCAGCTAAAAGTAGGATATTAGAGCCATAAGGATGTCACATACAAATCTAGATAACATGAGATGTGAGTTAGCACTCAGAAGCAAAAATGCTATCAATTGAACTTCCATACAAATGTTTTCACCTAAACCACATAATTCTTCAGGTATAAAATGTGATTGTTAAAACTTCTAACCAAAAAAATAATGCGGCTTTCTAAACAATGACAGCATGTAGAGAAAATTAAGAGAACTACAGATAACAATCACCGTTCAATTTCAAACAGGTCCCTTTCAAGTTTCAGTCACAATCCAAAATAATCAAAATATAAGCATGATCTTAAGAGATGAATGTAAGATATGGAAAAACATTTTCCTAAGTGTAGCACCTGGCCCTCAACCTATGAGCTTGCTAGCTGATCAATGCAGAATATAGAACAATGAATATTTCACTTTTTCATGTTATTACATGTTCATGTTTTAAATTAGTATACACTTTGATAAGTTGTAGATGGGGAATGGGAGGAAGAGAGCAGAGCTGAGCAATGCAGCAAGAAAATGAAATAGGACAAACCTGAATCTTGTTGACAGCAGACCTATCACGGTATAAAAGCACTCGCATGCATTTTTCAAGTAACCTGACACCTTCTTCAAATGACAAGTTTTCGTTCCACTCATCGCGGAGAATTGGCCTAGCAAGATGATTTCCAAGCCCAGTTGCCACATGGTTGTCTTCATAATTAATGCCAATCATGTTAACCTGGATAAGATACCCAAATACAACAAACAAAAATCACACATACAGGTACCTCAACTGTTAGACTGAATGACAAGACAAGAAAGACATACAGTGCCAAGGTACTTCTGCCCCTTTTTAATACCACCGAGAACAAGTGAGTTCCACAATGGATTGAACTTGTTACGCCTATTATACATCACCCGAGTTAAATAGTTGTGCACCTCCTTAGGCCCCAAAGAATTCCCGTCATCCCACATGTTGTCATTAAGGCTGGCAGCAATCAAAAACAACAGTTAAACAGGAAAGTAGAACTTCTGATATATCAAATTTGAGGGTAAAATACACAGATAGAGCCTTATACAGTGTTCAAAAAGAAGTATATAAATCAGCCAAACAAATCAAATGAAGCTGATTGCATAACAATTAACTAATCACACCCTTCTCTACTTCACTTATTTGAAACAATCAGCTCACAGTTAATGACATTAAACATTTTACTTAAACAAAATTACTCACATAAGCTCATCAAGGTAGCGCATAATCTCCTGAAAGTCACTTATTTCCCCACTAGCACCAAGAAGGGAGTGCTTTCCAATAGGCTTCAAACGCTCAACACTCTTGTAACGCAGCGTAGATCCATACGAACCTACAGCATTAGTTCATTCTATCCATCAATCATCATTGATAATACACACAGAGTGAGACAAATACTTAAACACTTTAAAGAAATTTACAGAAATGCCATTTTTTACAAGTAAACAACAAAAAACTGAAGAAAAAAAATACTTTTTGGAGAATATAAAACCCTAATAAAAAAATTTCAGGAGAATTAGATTTAAAATGAGCTTGAAAAGGTGAAGTTAACAGAGATTTAGCATCAAACCTCCCATATCAGCGGCCATAAGAATCCCATCTTTGAATTTGATAGCAACGACAGAGGATCCAGTTACATACGGATACCTAAAGATGCGAAATCAAAATTAGGGCACAGAAAACAAGTAACTAAAAAATCAAATTACTCGAAGTAGAGAAACCCTAAAATCGAATCGAAAGAGTATTGATGGATGAAGGAAGATAGAGCGGAAACATACAGAGTTCTCTGGCTTTCAGCTACGGAATCCATCGCAACGAGGAAGGAGGATGAATGAGGGGCGTGGTTGAATTACAGAGACGGCTTAAAACCCAAGATGTGAAAATAAACAAATAAAGGAAGAGTCACTTGTTACTCCATCAACAAGTCCAAAGTTTTTTTAATCGCATTTTGCCTCATAATTTAATTCATTATTAAAAATGTTGATTTTTTTTTTTACTCTCAACATCAAATATTTAGAGGACTAAACAATTGGAATAAAATTTATTTTGTATTTTTTTAAAGATTAAATAAGTTTGTGTTTTTTTTTTTCTCTATTTTAGTAGTGTTTCTTCACCCTTTTGAAAAAACTCAAAATATCTTTTAAATACAAAAATGTATTTTCGAATGCGTCAAATTTAAAAAAAAAAAAATTAGAACTGTACTTTCAAAAACATTTGTATTTCACAATCCAGAAACACATATATAAGGATATGTAAAAAATTAACATAAATTAATTGCAATCATTGTTATGATATGCATTAAAAACGTAATATTACATAAATAATTGTTAACGTAAATCTATCAATACATTTAATCATCAAGTGAAGGTTGAGGACGTTTCAACATCTTTAGAATATCTTCCATCAATCTCGCAATCTTCATATTCACCATGATCAGACATTTTGTTTTGTAACGGTGAAATGTAGTCCACATTACAGTTAAATCTTCAGCCATGTTCAGTTCAAACTTGTTGAACTGTATCTTTCATTCGTTGTCAATTGAGGATGAACGATTATAGAGTTTCAGAACTCTTCGATTGTTTGGGTATAGATTCTCCAATATGGATTTTAGATCGACAAAATGGTTAATCTTTGTGAACCTAAATTCAAAATGAGACTTCTCGTCGTTGAAGTAGACAAAAGCGATATATGAATATTGAAACATTTTTTGTGTGTTTGTGCTAACAAGATGAGAGACTCTCGTATTTATACAAGTTTTAGATCAATATGGACCTCAAAAGCTCAATCCTGCCTCAGAGAATATTTCGGAGATGAACTTCTGGATACACCTTGATTCGTTTAGTAAAATAAGGGTGTATACGAAAATGTAGTCCCGAATAAACCTCTATTAGCATTATTTTTAGAAAATAGGGTGCATTCGAAAATGCATTTCTGGATTAAACCCCGAATTGTTCACACAGAACCTGTTACAGAAACAAAAGCTATTATGAAACACAAAAAGATAGGAAAAATTAAAAAATAAAAAATAAAATAAAAACTTAAATATATATTATAATATATGAAAATGTATATAATTTACATCATTAATACTAATCTAACATTACATACAAAACATGTATCACCACCTAAATACATTGTTATATAAAACTAAAATAAATCAAAACATATGTCACCACTTAAATATATATATTTATCAGCGGTTCTGCCTTCGACTTTCGCTTATTTAATTATCTTTCTATCTCGCTCAACTTGGTGAATTCTTCCATCATATATTAAACCCCGAATTGTTCACACAGAACCTGTTACAGAAACAAAAGCTATTATGAAACACAAAAAGATAGGAAAAATTAAAAAATAAAAACTTAAATATATATTATAATATATGAAAATGTATATAATTTACATCATTAATACTAATCTAACATTACATACAAAACATGTATCACCACCTAAATACATTGTTATATAAAACTAAAATAAATCAAAACATATGTCACCACTTAAATATATATATATTTATCAGCGGTTCTGCCTTCTACTTTCGCTTATTTAATTATCTTTCTATCTCGCTCAACTTGGTGAATTCTTCCATCATATATTAAAAAAGTTATCCGACCAAGTTTCAGCTTTCTCTGTGGAATGAGTTGTCTACTCTAGTGATGTACGTGGTATAGGGCGTCCCGATTTTAAATAATGCGTCCGATTGGATTTTGAGTAGGGGTACTCTGAAATGGAAAAAATGTTTCCGAGAATTCATATCTTGTAAAATGCACATCTTATTATATGCATTTGTTATAAGATGACTCATTTCAAGGAAGCGCGACCATTTTTCCGCGAGTGTCGGACCATTAACACAAGGAATAAGAGATTCATGAATTGCATCGAAATGTTCTTTTTTTCCTTATAGTATTGTGTATGATTCCTTATGTGTCTTCAACTCTTTGATAAATTGTTGGCAGACAAGTGTATGATTCTCCTCTGCTTTATCTAGCAAAGCTGAAACAACATGATGATCGTAGTTATTGTCATCATTAACATCTACAATCAGTTATATGTATTTATGCATAAAAACATACATCTCTTCAATGTGTTTGATTTTTGGTATAGGTGGTGAAGGCGATGGTTTTGCTAATGCGAGCACTTTAAATACACCTTTTTGAGATTTTGAGGTCAGTGAATCCAAAAAAAAAAGTGTGTCAACATGTTCAAAATAGGACAGGGACTACATCGTTGAATTGTCATTCAGTGTTAGTTTGACCTTCTTATGAGCATTCATTGCTTTTATTAGTTGTGTGGGTTGCAAGTATATAATGCACCTAAGAGGGGTGAATTGGGTACTTTAAAATTTTTTGGTTTTAGAATTAGATATGATTATTTTCCGGTTGAATGTTAAGTAATAAAAGCGGTAAAGAGCGGAAAAATAAAGGACACAGCGACATATCCTGGTTCCCTTCACAATCCGAGAGTACTCCAGTCCCTTGTGCGGTAAGAGATTTTACTATCTTGTATGGACTTTATACGAGCTTATCCTAGCCACTATACATAAGATCCTAAACCAATCAATAAGGACAATCCCTTTATGATATTTACAAAGTGAAATAAGAGAACAATCCTCCCTTAATCACTCTCTTGCTTCCAACAATCCTGGACAACAAGAAGTTCAACAATAATATGAATTTTTACAAGTGTTTGAAGTTGTATAACAATGTATCAGTCCCTAAAATTGATATTGTCTTTCAATTAAGCAAATATCAAAATGTAGTACAAGTGCTCAATGATCTTATGAAGTTGAAACTCTTGAAAATGCAATGAAATTGATGTGCAGAAGTTTCAACAAAAATGTTATGTCAAGAACACTTGATTTTGAAAATGAGAGAATATAAGTTTTAAATTGCAAATGAGAGGGGTAATTTTCAAAATCTGAAATGCATGGTATATATAGTGCCTTAACACCTTTCTAAAAGTGTACAAATGCATAAAAAGATGTCATGGTTGAAACACGCTTTCAAAAATTTGTTTGGATCAAAAAATAAGTGAACCATTGTCATTCCTTCAATGTTAACCAGTTACGAAAAAGGGTGTAACCGATTACACCTGAAGTGGTGTTAAAAAAATTGAAAAAATCGTGTGTGTAACTGATTACATGAAATGGTGTAACCGGTTACACCATCTGAACATGGCTAAAGATGTTAACGTTACACGCATGTAACAGGTTACAAGAATTGTGGTAACCGGTTACCACTGCTTTGAGGCAGAAAAACACTTAAGAAAAATGAGGTTTGGACAAGTTTGTTGCATGTTAAAAATAGTAATGCATCATGCTATGATTTTACATAAAATTCTTGAGCACTTATAATTAACAAAATGAGAGTGCATACTTGTATCTTGAACTGTAATGATCAATCTTTAAAAACATCCAAAGCTTAATCTTTAAGACTTAAAATATTAACTTTGATGCAATAGCTCTTGACATGAGTCTTGATCCATTCTTTTTAACACAGGTCGATTCTTGTAGTTTGTCTTCATCAAAACTATCATTTGGAGAAGCTTGTCTTCACATTCTCCTTCTTTTTGATGATGACAACCCTTTGAAAATTTGATACAATTTGCCCCTCTAAAAAAGGTAACTCCTCCTTGATCAATGTTCCACCTTGATCCTTGAATGAGTCTTTTTGACAATTTTATGCTTGCTGCAAATTGTTAGAGAGACAAACAACAACACATATTCTCCCCCTTTGTCATTAACAAAAATGATGGGAAAATACTAAAAATATGACAAGCATACAAGTAGTAAATTCCAAATTATATATCACAACATAATGTATAGAACAACATTAACATTGAATAACATTGAAAAACAACACAATTAACATAAAACACATAACATAACATTATATTATAGGTCATATGCTTAATTCAGAATGATAAACGGAACAAAAGTCATATGACAACATAATACTAAGACATAATACACTAGATTGCAAAAAACTCTCTAACCAGGTCAGGGTAGATGGGTCCAAAATCAGCAATAAGAGAATCCAATTCTTGATAATGAAGAAGTGCAGGATAATCAAAGCTGTGTGAAGGAAATGATGCTAGATTACCATACTTTCCTGGCATGAGAGGTCGATTCTTGATGTTGAACATTAATCTCCTTGTCTTGAGAGTGGGTTCAGCAATGTTTGCTTCAACATCAGAGTTCTGTTCAGAGCTACCTTCTCCAACCTTTCCTTTTCCTCTATCCTTTCTTGAGGGTGCCATGGAAGAAGCTTGAAATTTAAAAGGGTTAGGGTTTGGAAAAGTGAATTTTTCCGAATAAGCTAGAAGATGAAGTTGTGGGTTTTAGTTTGAGAGAGAAATGACTTATAATGAGAGTTTATGAGTGGGGATTTAAGAGATTTAATGTGATGTTTTGGAATTGATGTAGTTTGAATGGGAATTTAAGAGAGTAGGTGGAAGAGTGGGTTTTGAATGAGTTTGAGAGTTCCAAGACAAAATAGATGGAAAGTGAAATGTGATTTGACTAAATTCAATTACACAATAAAAATACTTATTTTCTGAAATTTGAACAGTGGTAACCGGTTACATAAAATGTAGTAACCGGTTACTGTTACAAAAACAAGCTAAAGAACAGCAAAACACGAAGTGGTAACCTGTTACCAAAAAACACGTAACTGGTTACATAATGCAAAAAAAAGTAACTAGATTAAGAGAAGCATGCATAAAAAATCATGAAAATAATAATTGTATATGTTAACACAAAGGTTTTAGCACATCTTTTTCATGTATACATGTCACATAAGTTTTGATTATATCATAAAAAATTGAATTTTCATCAAATTATAAATAATTCACAAAATGAAATTATGAATTAATATGAAGGTTTGCATGTACCTTATTGATTTTAACTGATTATTGAGGAATTATACATTGTCATACCCCAAATTTAACCCCTAGATTCCATCATCATTTGCATAGCATCCAACACATTTTAGGTGTGTCATTCATGCATAGCTAACCCTCAAAATTATCAAAATATTATCTTACTTTGTTTGTGAATTAGGGTTTGCATCAAGGAGATTATTGGTTGATCAGTCAAAGTCTTGGATTGATCATCAATATATCAAGTTCTCACGATCAAGAGTTTCCCTACATCAACATTCAAGTGTATTGTGGTCTCATTACGAGTTTATCAAGTTTCAAATTCATCTGGTCCACAAATTAGGGTTTAATAGCCAAAGTCAACTGCACCTTTGATTTTTTGACCAAGACATGATCTCAAGCCTTGGGGCATGATGCAAGACACTCAAAGACACCTTTGAAGTCCATACATATTGTTCAAATAGCTCAAGAGTTTGATTTCATTGAAGTATGCAATTTGGATTTCATCTGATATAAAAGTCAACCACTGATCAAAGTCAAGTTTGACTTTTGACTTTTTTGGTCCAACATGGTCTCCTCAAGCTGAATTTCATAAAATATGTTTGATGAGTGAATTTGATCAAAAGAAACCAAGAAATGTGAGGTTACTTGCAAAAAGGGCAACAATGAAGAAATTGAAATTTTTTCTAAGTGTCAAGAATACCATGTTCAAGTAGTCAACTTCCTAAGCTTGTAACTTCCAATCTAAGCAACCATTTTTCTTACTCCAAAGGCCAAATTGAAGATCTTGCATCAATAAATAACTTTGTCCTAGGTGACTTTCTCCAAAAAATGCAAGGATTAAAAGTTATGAAGTCATGAAGTTTGGGTTTTCATCTAAAACACTTAGAGAAAATTTGCAAGCAATTATGACCCTTAAAAGTGACTCACTTGTTGGCCATTTTTCACCATGATCCCTTTTGATTCAAGAAATTGTCAACATGAAAGTTGTAGAGGATGTTTTAAGCTTTCCAAAAAGTCCAAAAACACAATTTTATCATATTTGAGCTAGGAGTTTCGAAGAGATGAAGTTAGCCTTCAAAACTTGAATTTTGGTTCATGTTCATGGCAAGTTCTTGTTGCAAACCCTAGACAGAGCTATTGAATCTTGCTTTGCATACCACATTACTTGTAAATCTCCCTATATTCAGAAGTTTACACAAGCTTGTGATACATTATCCAAATATTTGAGCCATTAACCAAGTTGTAATGCCATTTATGGAGTATTTTGCAAGAAAGTTCACAATGCCATTTGCATAAAGTGCCTTTAATTAAGAAGTCAACTTGTCTTGAGCCTCTACATTGTTCCTTCTGCACATAAACTCTTATTGGCATAGAAGCAACACCTCTGTAGGATTCAACCACTTTAGAAAGGCATTGTACTATGCCTTAAAACCACAAGAATCCATGGAACTACCACTTTAAATTCAACCAAACCAATTGCTTCAAACTTGGATTTTGCATAACCCTCAATCCCTCGACTTTTCCCTATAAATAGATAGCACTTCCTCAGTCCAAAACACACAGGAAAAACACCTCAAAGCATAGCAAACACCTCTGCATCAGAATCACACCATTTTCACCATTTCCAAACCTCACTCAAAGTGAAAATCGTGTTTCATAAACCAGAGGTTTTCCACATCATTCAACCACCCAAACATATTCCAAATACCTCTTAGAAGTGTTCCAAACCATCATCAACTACCTGTAACACCTCTAACCAGAAATCACAACCTCACTTGATCAAATTGTAAGTTGATTTGGATAGAGAGCTTCAGAGTGTTTTAAGGCAAACTAAAGGCATCATTAGCTTTTTAGAGGATCAAGGGAGCTCATAGGATCATTATCTTGCTTCTGTAAGCACTTGAAGAGGCATTGGACCTTGCTCCAATAGGTAAGCTTTTTCAACTTTGAACTCACCCATACATGTATCATTTATGTTTAATTTCTAAAGCAAAGATGTAGTATTTGATGTGTAGATGATGTACCTTAAGTCAATTGGAATGTATCATGTGTGTATGTGAAGTTTTGCCTCTTTGAACAGTTATTTTTAACTTAACTCGAAAATGCAAGAGTCGTCACCGCACTTTTATTTTTATCCAAAAGGAAAGGAAAAAAAAGCGAATAAAACCTAAACAAGTTCTGAACAAGAACAACTAAACAGAGACTGGGAAAGGGGTTGGTTAAGCTAAGGGAAGGTGTTAGCACCCAAAACGTCTATAGTACTCTATAGGAACCCTTTGAAATGTCTATAATTTTTGGTTTGAAAAGGTTTCTTTGAAAAGAGATTGAGGAGATGAGAAGAGAAGCATTTTTTTAAGATTTTTGTGTTTGGAGAGACTTCTCGCCTCATGCCTACGTACCCACAAAGTACAATATAGGATCAAAACCTCGTAGTTCGTGGTACAAATAACAAAATAGGTTTTTTATGGTTGTTTTTAAAATGTAAAGACAAATCGGCATTTCCAAGTGAATAATTTCACTTAAAGAGATGAATCATGTCTAAACTTATGAAAAAGTTAAAGGAAAAGTGCACAAGGGCACAAAAGAGGGTAAATGAGTTTGGTGTTTTTTAAAGTATTTTGAAAAGGGTGTCAATATGCTTATGTATTTTAGCATTTATTAAGAAATGAAAAGAAAATAGTAAAATCACTTGACAAAGTCAAGGTTTGAATATGAAAGAGGTGATAGTTTGAAAACAAGAAGGTTTTGAAAAAGATATGAGATTTAAAAATTAAAGAAGGGGTAGAGAAGAAGTGATTATCCTAAAGCATAGAGTAAAATCCAGGAATAAGAAAGATCTAACCACAAATGTAGCTATCTTCACCATAAACCAAGCAAAAGCACAAAGCTCCAAAGTCTTCAAACCATAATTCCAAAGCAAAGGGAAAAGGTCCTAGTTCTAAGTCCAAGGATCCAAGAATAACATTGAAGTCCAAGGTCTAGGTTCAAAATTCCATGTCTAATACAAAGGATAGTAGCCATAGTCCAAGATTAGAAGCACAAGTTTTTTAGAGGTTTTGGCCTTTATTAATGTTTTTGGTCCAAGTGGACAAAGAGGAAAAGGCATAAGCATAAACAAATGGTCCAAGTGGACAAAGTGAAAATGACGAAAGTATAAACAAGATATGATATAATATAATGACATAAAGCATAAAAATGTAAAGAAAGATAGGGAGCAAGAAGGAATCATAAGAGTATAGGTTAGAAGTTAGTGATTAGTTGTTAGAACAAATGATCAATAATGATTGAATAATGCACTTAGGTAACAGGTTAATGAGAACTCATTAGAGGATTGATAAGACCAAAGCCTCCTAACAATAAGTCTCATAAGTATTAAGCTAAAAGACAAATAATCAACCATCCTTAGGCTTGCAAACATAAGTTTGGGCCACGAATGATCGTTTTTCGATACGGGACACATGTAGCGCTATGTTAAGCAATCGCCAAGTGACTTATATAAAAGTCACCCTAGTCGAGGTCGATCGATAACGATGTTAGTGCTAATGCATGCTAGATGAGTGATATGTAAATCATCATCCGAAAGCAATACCGCACGAAAAGAACATAGGTAGTGATCTCATCTTGATCAAGATCTTTCATCAATTTATCAAAGGTAACCTATCACTAATCCAAAGTACGAAGAATTATCTCGATGATCATTCGTCCATAGATTTAAAATAATGAAGATTAAATATCCTTGACAAATCAACAATCTATGATATGTAAGATTTTCATCGATCCAAATAAAAGAGAAATATATGAAGAGAAAGCCAAATTAAACCATAAAATTATGTGATCTAAGGCTGGGAACAAAGGGGGGTTAGGAATGAAGAAATAATCAAAACAGTCCCAAAAATAGGTGAAAACACCATTCTGCTTCAGGGTAATCGATTACCTAAAGCTGGTAATCGATTACCACTGTAAAAACAACAGAAAAACAACAAAAATTCAGCATCTCCAAAATTCAGGATGATCAAGGAATGGATTGTGCACGAAATTTCAGTGTAAACAGCAGTAAATACACCAATTGAAACATAATTTACAAGATCCAGAGATCAAGCAACAAGAATTATTAAAGGATCACATTATGGAAGATGAATCAAGAACAACAATGGTGGAAAATGAGATTACCACTCTAAATCTGAAAATTACTTCAAATTGCTTCAAGATGCAATCTCTAAAGCCTTGATCTACAAGAATTGATGAAGAAAACAAGTTTGGATTAAGGTTTAGCTCAAAGTTGAACAAGATTCAATGTGAAAATTTGTTAACTTTCAAAAGAAGAAAAGTGAGCTTTGAGTGAATTTGGTAGTTGGAGGAAATTGAGAGAGTCAAGAAGAATTTTGACAAGGTGAATTTGACTATCAAAAGCTTGTAGAATGATTGAAATGAGGGTTCTATTTATAGAGTTTAGGCTTGGGAATTTTGGTGGTTTGGAGTTTGGTTTGGAACTAAAAGTAGGCTTGAATTTGAATTTGGAGGGAAAATCAAGATCAAGTGGTGATTAGTGAAGGTGTATGGTGGGAATTAATTGTGATTACGTAGGGGAATTAAAATGAAGTGATCCAGAATATTCTCAAATGATGAAATTGGTGCCAAATGCTGCAGAATTTGAATTTGCTGAATTTTTTTTCAAATTTTCCAAGTGGTAATCGATTACCCATATAGTGATAATCGGTTACTTCAGTGAAAAAATGGGAAAATTGCCTTTTTGTTGCACTGTCTTGGTTCTGACTCGATTCTTTTTGCTTGTCAAAGAAGGCATGGAAATAAACACATGAACCTTGGAGTCTCTTGAATAATAATCAATTAAATCTTAGAAACTCTTGATCAGATAATTTTTAATTGTTCGTAGATCAACTTTGATTGTGTTCAGATGAATTTCATTCGAGCTGAGGGACTGGTATTTGATATCCTTGATCCAAATCCCTCCTGAAAAAGTTAGTAAAAGGGAAACAAACATATTTTTGGATTTTGATTAAAGGTTAGTAAACATAAGCAAATAAAGACAAATAAGAAACACACAGATACTCGGTGATCCCTGCAAGGCATAAACCCAAAGAAGAGAGGGATAAAAGAACCAAAACATGATCTTATTTGTGGTATAAGATGCAAAATGAGATGTGCAAAATCTTAGGGGTAAAAATTAGGGTACAACAGTTGCCCCTATTTAAGTTTCTTCTATCCGAAGATATGAAGGTTAAAAACTTCGTCTCGACAAGATTGATGATACTTAAATACAGAAAACTAAATTTTTAGTCCTAAGATGCCACAAGATGATATGAATGCAAAGGATAAAACACTCTGCGGGGAAGCTTAAAACAAAAGATTTACGATAAATTGAGTGAAATGACGTGAAAAGACACGTTGGGGAACACATGCTATTTTTGGAGATCTGTCAAGGTGACAAGAAGTATCCATCAATAGTTAGAAAGAGAGGGATAAGACCATAGGAAGACATTTAGTGACATCCAAAAATGGAATTGGATGGAAACTACGAACGAGACAAAAGTATGCCAATAGATGTCCAGGAATGGCATTGGACAAACAACAAGAAAGTTTTTGGTAAAAACAACAGCGTCATCCAAGAATAACATTAAATGGAGGTGAAAAATACTCTATTGGGGATAAAATATCCAAGAATGGCATTGGATGAAATGAACTACAACATTCAAAATGGAATTGAATAAAAACAACAACAAACATCAGAGACATCCAAGAATAGCATTGGACTCGGCTGGGGAAAAGGTGTCCAAGAATGGTATTGGATAGAAGAAATCACAACATCCAATAATGGCATCGAATGAAGTGAGAAAATTTCTAGAAAAATATATCAGAATTATCCAAGAATGGCATTGGATAAAAAGAGTTCACGATATCCAAGACTGACATTGAATAAAGTGAGAAAGAACTTTCAGGGATGAAACTAAAAGTAAAGGTGAATCACTACATTCAAGAATGACATTGAATGATAAAGAAATTTCAGGAATGGCACTGAAAGTAAAGGTAAATCACTAGATTCAGGCATGGCATTGAATGATAGTGAGAAAGACATTCAGGAATGACACTGAATGCAAGGGAGAAAACTCATCCAGGAATGGCACTGAATTGAAAGGAGAAAACTCATCCAGGAATGGCACTAAATGAACAGATAAAACTTTGTCAAGTCATCCCCTAGTGATGTTAGCTTGTTAGCTTTCTTTCTTCTATTTTCTTTTGTTGCCTAAATCCAAGGGAAATATTTCTTTTGTTGACTTTACGTCATAGTTAATATAACATTCCCTCAACTACCCTTTTTGACTTTGTTAAGTCATTAACCTTTCAACATATTCTTAGGTTAGAGTTTGTAAACTCTTTGGCTTTGTTAAGTCAAGTAAGTGTTATTGTTATAAACACTTACTTTCCCCTTTGAAACCTTGATCACTATCAAGTGTTCTTCACCCGTAGTTAGGTGAACTACGATTGCTCTGATTCCATCCTTGTTAGGATACGTAGGCATAAGACTGCGAAGTCTTGGCGAGCACACTAGCAATAAACCTCCTTAGGTTCCCTATCTCATAAAACCCAAAAATAGAAAATTTCCAAAAATTAGCAAGAAAATTACCATAACACAAATACTTTTAAGAGGTTCCTATAGGATACTATAGATACTTAGGGTGTTAGTACCTTCCCTTAGTATAACCAACCCCCGAACCTTTATATTTCTTCGCATTGTTTTTACATTGCACAATTAGGGTTTTATTCGATATTTTCCATTTCCTTTGATAAATTAAAGTTCGGTGGTGAACATTTAATGTTTTGTGATTCAAGTTAATATAATAGCTTGATATCTGATTCTCACCGCAACAGAAATGGCGACTTCACTGGGGACTGCCCAAGAGGGTTAAACTTATCTTGTTTGTATTTGTGTTATTATTTTTTGCTTGCTTGTATTGTTTGTTTTTTTTTTCTATTTCTCAGGGCGGTGACCTTTGTGTGGTGAGGTAAGTCATAACCCATACTTGAGTGTATATAAATAAGATAGGATTGTGGTATAATCAAAAGTTAACTGTTGGGAGTAGTCATAACATGATTAACATATGATATAATCACGCTCAGTGGAGGCCCCTTTAGGATTACTGGTGCCATGCGAGTAGTCGTATTGGAATTACTTTTTTTGACATGGGAGTCCGTGAAGCTGAGGACCTTAATATCCCTTCACCCCCTCTTAGCCTTTTTAGGACGTAGTGCAGTGATTATCTAGGTGTAGACGTGAGGTAGTTGTCATGCGATACTACACTTAGACGAGTTTATCTTGAGAATATTATTAGCCTGCATGAGTAGTCGTGTAAGCCGATAATAACCGAAAGATGAATCAATGACTCTGAGAACTTTGTAGAACCCATTGTACAGGTACAATAAACCCATAGTACATATCCTTGTGGGAGGGTTAAACCTTGGCTCCATGCTCGTTGTTAACCCTTAAACCTATGTGTAACCTTGTTTGTGTGCATTGCATCAACATACATTCATGTATTCATGAAAAAATGGTTTCAAGGAACTCAGTTGTCCATTTCTTTACAAAAATCAATAGGTCTCATGGATTATGGGAAGAGAAACACCAAGAAGTACAATTTCAAGAAACCTGATGTGATAGAGTTGAGAAAGCTAGGGGCTATGGTTCCCAGTCCTAAGGATTTCAGAAAATGCTATGGGATACTTTTAGGTATTATCAAGGCCAAGATGGAAGATGGAGTTCTTGACACACTTGTGCAGTTCTGTGATCCCCTATGCCATTGCTTCACATTCCCAAATTACCAACTTGTCCCTACTTTGGAAGATTATTCATATTGGGTTGGTCTGCCAGTGTTGGATAAGAAGCCTTTCAGTGGTTTAGAAAAGATTCTCACACCTCAAGACATTGCAGATGCCATTCACCTAGAAGCATCAGAGATCAAAGCTAATCTTGCTACCAAAGGAGGAATAAAGGGTTTGCCTTCTAAATTCTTGATAGAGAAAGCCACTTTCTTAGCCAAGGAAAATAGTATGGACGCCTTCGAGGCTATCCTTGCACTACTCATTTATGGCTTGGTTTTGTTCTCAAACATTGACGATTTTGTAGATGGTAATGCTATCCGAATCTTTCTGATTGGAAATCCAGTACCTATGCTGCTTGGTGACACTTATCAATCCATCCATCATAGGACCCTCAAGGGAGGGGGGACTATTATGTTTTTCTCCTCTACTCTAGAAATGGTTTGTTTCATACTTGCCTCGAACCAGAATCTTTAAGGAAAATCCAAACAAGCTCAAATGGTCTCAAAGGTTCATGGCTCTTACTCACACAGATTTGCATTGGTATGATCCAGCTTATGACAAGTGAGTAATCATTGATAGTCGTGGTCAGTTTCCCAACGTACCTCTTCTTGGTATCCAAGGGGGAATTAGCTATAATCCTATTCTTGCAAGGCGTCAATTTGGGTTCCATATGAAGGAAAAACCCAGCAACATTTTGTTGGCAGGTTTATTTTATCTTAACGAGGAAAATAATGCAGATTCAAAGGACAAAGTTGTGCATGCTTGGAACACAATTCATAGGAAGAGTAAGAATCAGTTGGGGAGAAAAAATTGTACAGCCTGTGAGCCTTTCACTTAATGGGTTCAATCTAGAGCTTGTGACCTCAAGATTCCTTATCTTCTTGAAAGATCTTCACAACCAATTGTTGCATCATCATCTGCCATTTCTATTGAGTGCATGAAGGAGTATCAAGAAGTGTTAGCGAGGATGAAGCGAGAGAGATACCTGGGAAGGAAAGTATCATGCCATCAGTGCTGAGAAGATAGAGTTGAAGAAGCAGCTGAAAGAGAAGGACGACTTTATCGAGATACTTGAGAGGCGTGCTGTAGAGAGACCTGAGGCGCAAGAAAATTTATTTTCCTCTAACGTGCAACCAACTCCTAACATTCATGAGTATTTAGACATTCCTCCCACACCAGGTGTTTGGAAGAAGCTCGTCGATAAGCTTGTGTTGGAGAACACACAGTTGAAGAAGCAGAAGAGGAAACATCAACAGGGAGTGGGACATCTTTAGATGGGATTCCTTAAGACCCATTAGACTTATCTTTTTCCTCTTGTATTTTGGGTATCTTGAATTGTACTTCAGAGATGTAATCTTCCTATTATTAATGAAATGAAGTTTTTCAGTTTTTTCTAAAATGTGTTATTCCTTTTAATGTTTACAACTTACTTCTTGAGTTCCTTGAAACCATTAAAATTGTATTTGCATTGCATTTATGAACATGTCATCACATTTTCATCTCTCTAGCATAAATCTCATTTTGTTGTCTCCTCTCCAGTTTCCACACTGAGTCCCTAACACAAGTACAACACTAGAGCTCAAGCCCGACGAAGGATGGCTGAGCAAGAGTAAGAGATTAAAAGAGTCAACGTTGAACTTGAAGACCTACGAGGGAATGTAGGACAGATAATGGAGATGTTGTAAATGATTTGTGCAAAGATGGATACCCTACCCACAGTGGTTTCAGAAATTGCTAATCTAGTGGTTGATCCTCAGCCTGCAGTGACTACTCCAGCAAATTGGACTCCTTTTGGTCTTCCTCTAGGTTTTGTACCACAACCTGCTACAGTTTCCACCACTCAACAAGCTGCTCCATTGACTCCCGAGACCCATCATGTAATCCCTACATTCGCGCCACTTGTTGTGCATACTCGAGTGCAACCTTACTTTGATGAACAACAACAAGTGTATGATGCCCCCTATATGTCTAAAGATAAGGATGCACGACATGAAAAGCCAAGAGAGAATGTCAAAACCCTTGAGAAAAGGTTAAGAGTTGTGGAAGGTGATCAGGTTTTTGGTGTTGCTGCAAGGGAAATGTGCCTTGTATCTGGATTGGTTATCCCGACAAAATTCAAAACTCTAAACTTTGATCAGTATGAAGTTGCTACTTGCCCGAAGAATCATCTTATCATGTATTATAGGAATATGGCATCCCATGTGGATAATGATAAGCTCATGATCCAATGTTTCTAAGATAGCTTGAAATATACCTCTTCCAAGTGGTACTTGAGCCTATATCAAACTCGTATTCGCTGTTTTCAAGACTTATCAGATGCTTTTATAAAGCATTACAAGTATAAGATAGATTTGGCCCCTGACAGAAGGCAACTGTTGAGCATGTTGCAAAAGGATTCTGAATCATTCAAAGAATATGCCTAGAGGTGGAGAGAAACAAAATCTCAAGTTGAACCATCCTTGACTGAGAAAGAATTAGCTGACTGGTTCGTTGATACAATACAACCAGAATTTTATGAAAGGATGGTAGGAAGTGTAACTGCTAGCTTCTCTGACCTAGTTGTTGTAGGTATCAAATTGAACTTGGTTTGAAAAATGGCAAAATAATCAACGCACCTGGGAGTTCCAACAACAACAACAACAACAATGTCAAGAAGGTTTTTAGCAATTTTCACAAAAAGAAAGAAGGGGAAACAAATGCAGTGATGACTAGTCGAAGGAAAAATCAGGCTTGGAAGAAACGACAACAACAACAACGTTATGTTCAACGACCAACTTACCCAGTTCAATTCACTCAACAACCATATGTGGCAGTAATCACGCCTTCATTCAATTCACAAGTTCCCATGTATCAACCTGTGCAACCAGATCCTACATACCACCCATTTCAAGCTGCATCAACATATCAACAAGCGCTCGACACTCCAGTTTATCAACAATAAAGAACTCAAGCTCAATGTCAAAATGCTCCCGTTCAAAACAGAAGGTAGGATGACAGACCTTCTACTGCCCCCATTCCAATGACTTACAAAGAATTATACCCTTCATTATTGCAGAAAGGGTTGGTGACTCCAAGATCTTTGGGTCCACCACCTGATCCTCTTCCACCATACTACAATCCCAATGCCCACTGTCCATCCCAATACGCCAAGACACAATTTAGAAGGTTGTTATGCTTTGAAACACATTATGAGAGAACTGATCGAAAAAAAGATCCTCTCATTTGGAGATTCAGGACCAAATGTCAAAAATAACCCTTTGACTGCTCATGGGGCTGTCAATGTCATTGATGAAGTGTCTGATGAAAATTTAATCCTAGATATTGCTGAAATCAAGACTCCTCTGTGAGCTTTCCATGCAAAGTTAGTAGAAGCAGGATTGGTCAAGATTTGTCATGCAAAATGTGAAGAATGTGTTGTCTGTCCTAAAGGATGTGAGTTGGTCCAAAAGGACATCCAAAATTTGATTCATGAATGTTTTTTGCAAGTGAGTAACAATGTGAAAAAAGATGAAGTAGCAGTAATTGAGCCTATTTTCAACTAGTGGGAAACCCGTGCGTCCGCACGGGTTCCGGTGTGGACCGCGGATGCGTCATCAGTTCCGTTATGAAATATAAAAAAAAATCGAAAACATAAAAATTTTGTTGGAAATTAAAAAAAATTAAAATCATAACACCCAATAAAAAAACAATCGTGTTCAAAATTTTAATCAGCAACTTTATGTTCATTTTCCACAACTAAGAAGTTTGATCAGAAACTTCATGTTCCCATTAATTTTCAATATTTTGATCAATGAGTTCATGTTCCCGTCAATATTAAATATTTTGATCAGAAACTTCATGTTTCCGTTAATTTTCAATATTTTGATCAGTAACTTCATATTCCCGTTAATATTCAATATTTTGATTAGTATCTTCATGTTCCCGTTAATATTTTCAAAATAAATAATAAACATAATTCAAAATCAATTTATTTTAGAGAATAATTTGTAATTTTGATTTTTAATTTACTTTTTTAAGAAATTAAATAAACAAAATTCTAAATTAAACCTTTAGATATTTATAAAGAAATTAAATAAAAAAATGCTAAATTAAATCTTTTGAGAATTATAACCCATATTCTTATAACAAACTTGTTATGGACTGGACCAATGGCTATAATTGGCCAAATCCCCCTCTGCTCAAGAGCGGCCCAAATTGCCTAAGTCCAATCCACAGAGGGGCAAAAGTGACATTTCTGCCCCTCCAACCGGGCGAGGAATGCAACGTTCCTCCCCGGAATTTATGCCCGTTATGCACGGCTTTCTCACTGCCCGAACAGCAAAGGACAGGTGCCCGGAACTGCGTTTATGCCCGACATAACGGCTAGTTTCGGGCACCCTGCCCGACATAACGACTAGTTTGGGCAGTTACCTATTCTTTGGGGAAAACAGTTATTTCGCCCCGAAAATAGGACCGTTGGCCACGCGTTGGGGGCTCTATATAAACCCTCTCGCTTGAGAGGGTCAGGTATCCAATATTCACCCTAAGAATTCACTTTTGTACTTGCCCCTTTTTCTGACCTTTACTTACTTGAGCGTCGGAGTGCCTTGCAGGTACACCCCCTCCTCCTCTCCATACGACCAGCATCCCTGACGCATTTGGCGGCCTGATTCTACAGGATCTGATCCAGCCTTCACGATCAGTGGCGCCGTCTGTGGGAATCTTTGTTCTCCCCTTCTTTCTTTAATCGAAGATCAAAACAAACTTTCGAACATCATCACGATCATGGCTTCCCAAGATCGCACCCAGGATGCTCTTCATTCCACCATCCTCCCCGTCAATAAATCTGACGTTGATGGCCAATCATCTCTCCTACGAGATGCCCATTTCCTTAGGGATGGAGCCACCGCTTCTCCTTCCCTAACTCTTGCTAATCGCCACAACGATCAACCGTCTCTCGACCTCCTGCCCGTTCCTGTTCCGCCCAGCGCCGACCCGGCCGTGGCAGCCCTCCTGGAGGCCCTCAACAAAACCAACACCCTGATCCTGCAGCAAAACGAGAGGATCGGGGCACTAAAAGAGTCTCGCCGTCCAAGATCCCCTCCTACGCGGAGAAATCAGCAACGATCAAGAAGCCCGCAGATCTGGAGAGAAATCGATCGAAGACTGCGCCAAGAGCAAGATCCTCGCGTAGCCCGAAAGCGCGACCAGATCTCCCCGCGCGACCAGATCTCCCCGCGTGACCAGCATGCTCACGACCACAAAAGGACTCGAAGGAACGAGGAGTCTTCGATCAAGTCCAAAAGACGGACACGCTCACCTTCCCCGCGAAGGAACCACTTACCTTCTCCTCGAAGGAATGACTCACCTTCTCCGCGAAGGAACCGCCGACACGAGAAGCCCGTCCGGTCACCATCATACACCAGTTCCAGTGACGACGACGAGCCTTGCAGCCCATTGTCCCAGGAGATCTTGGCCACCCGTCTCCCGAAAGGCTTGGAGAAACCCCCGTCACTTGGTACATACGATGGGACCACTGACCCAGATGAGCACATCGAGAATATCGATGCCCTCTTAGACTACTGCGGCATACGGGGCGCCATCAAATGTAGATTGTTCTCGACCATGCTTCGGAAAGGAGCAATGACATGGTATAAACAACTGCCCGAGGAGTCCATTACCTCGTGGAAGCAGCTCGGCAGGATGTTCTCGCGGCACTTCACCGCATCTCGCCGCCACCCCAAAACTGAGGCCTCCCTTGGAGCCATAATCCAAAGGAAAGACGAACCTCTCTGAGCATACATCGAGAGGTTCAACAAGGAAACAGTGCAGGTCCCGACGATGGACAAAATGAAGAAGTTCCTGCTCGAACAAGGGGTCCTCCCGGACTCCGATTTCGCTAAAGCCATCGGCCTCGCCCCACCGAAGAATTTAGACGCCCTCCTCCTCAAAGCCCAAACTCATATCCAGTACGAGGAGAAGATTGCGGCCTGCAACGTCCGGGCATCGCGCCGCCAGGAGAATGCCCGGGCCACCAAAGGAGAAGAAGCCTCGACATCTCGTCGGGGTGAACGAAGACATGAGGACCGTCCGAGGGACTCCCGCGACAGCAAGGGACCCTCCGGACGCTTCCACGATTACACTCCCCTGATTGTTTCCAGGGAAAAAATTCTGTCCGAATGTGCCAATTCGGAGTTCAAACAAGTCGGGGTCCGTTTCCCCAAACAGCTGCCGAACATACCAAACGTGGATAAGTCGAAGTATTGCCGCTTCCACAAAAGTCACGGCCATACTACAGAGGACTGCATCCACCTGAAGGATGCCATAAAGATACTGATCAGGGACGGGCACCTGAAACAGTTCGCAAAGAAGAAGGACACTCCGCGGCAAGACGCCTAGGAGTCCAAGAAGGTCGAGGAAGAAGTACCCTCCTCGGATGATACCAACGTGCAGGTAGCAATGTCTATATCCCAGCCAGAGGACTTCTACGTCCACGACGGGCTCAGTGCCCCTGCTTATTTTGCGGCCCACAGCCCGTGGGAGACTTTTCCTTCCGCCATGGTCATTTCTGGCGGGGGATTCAACAAAGTCATTGTGGGCTCCGTGAAACGGAAGTTCGACCACCTGATCAACACCAGCTGCAATAAAGTAACGACGCTTGATCAGGCCCAGAAGGGCTCCGTCCCAATCTCCTTCTACAAGGAGGAACTCCTCGGCGGATCCCCGAACTCCAGCATACCTCTGCTCGTCAGAGCCCGGATGGCGAACTTCGACGTTCGCAGGATATTTGTTGACCAGGGCAGCTCGGTCGACATCATGTACTCCCAGCTATTTTCAACACTTCAATTGGACGAATCTCACCTCACTCCCTACGTGGGATCCGACTTGCAGGGACTCAACGGGTCCGTAACAAAGCCGTGGGGTTACGTGGAGCTGATCGTGACATTCAGCGCAGCTGAGACGGCCAGATCCATCAAGGTGCAGTTCCTGGTAATCGACTGCCCGTCGCTTTACCAATGCATTTTCGGAAGGCCAACTCAAGCCGAGTTGGTAGCAGTGCCCTCAACCGTTCACCTGAAGATGAAGTATTACACTTTAAATGGGAAGGTCGCCACCCCCCACGGTGATATAAAAGCTGCCCGATGGTGTTTTAAAGCAGCCACAAAGGGACTCAACACCATTGCACCCAAGCCAAAGGTGTCGAGCAAGCCAACACTGCCAAGCAGCTCTGAGGAAGCAAAGCCTCTTCCCCAGGTCGACTCTATCAACCTCGACAGCCGCTTCTTCGAGGACCATCAGGAGGAACGAGCAGCATCAGCCAGCCCGTCTACAACATCCAGCAGCAGTTCCCATCCGATGCGCCCAATCCAGGATGGCGACTTCGAGATAGCTCTGTTCGGCGAGGACCCCAAACGAGGAGTAAAGATCGGAGCAGACCTACCTGACGTCGCGAGGAAGCAGCTCAAAGCATGCCTCCGGGAGAATGCTGACCTCTTCGCTTGGAGCGCCGCAGAGATGCCCGGTTTAGACCCGTCCACCGCATGTCACCAGCTGACCATTGACCCGACCATTAAGGTCGTAGCACAACGTAGGAGAAAGCAGTCTCCGGAGAAAATGGAGGCTGCTGAAAAAGCTGTAAAGGACCTCCTCAAGGCCAAATTTATTTCGGAAGCCAAGTACACCACTTGGCTGTCCAACGTTGTATTGGTAAAAAAATCTAATGGAAAATGACGTATGTGCGTTGATTATACCGATCTCAATAAGGCATGCCCGAAGGATGCCTACCCCTCCCCAATATTGATAAACTTGTTGATAATTCCGCTGGTTTTAAACTTTTATCGTTCATGGACGCCTACTCGGGCTACAATAAAATCCCAATGGCAATGTCCGACAAAAAATACATGGCCTTCATGACCGAATCAGGGAATTATTACTACAACGTAATGCCCTTCGGCCTGAAGAACGCCAGAGCAACATACCAACGAATGATGAATAAAGTATTTTGGGGAGAAATAGGCGACATGCTCGAAGTATACATGGACGACATGATCGTAAAGTCCCACGAGGAAACCGATCATACCGCCCACTTGCGAAAGGTCTTCGAACAGGCCAGGAAATACAAAATGCGTTTTAATCTGGAGAAGTGCACGTTCGGTGTCCGGACAGGCAAATTCCTCAGCTTCTACTTGACGGAACGAGGAATCGAAGCCAATCCAGACAAATGTCGGGCATTCTCCGAATTTCCTACGCCCAAGTCCAAAAAATCCATCCAGTCCCTCAATGGGATGCTCACATCACTGTCTCGTTTCGTGGCCAAGTCCGCCCAGCACGCCCTACCATTCTTCAAGATCCTCCGCAAAGAGGCCGCATTCGAATGAACTGAGGAGTGCGACAAGGCCCTTCTCCATCTGAAACGAGCACTCTCAGAGCCGCCGGTCCTCTCTCGCCCGGACAGTGGCGAAACGCTATACCTATACATGGCCATAGCAGCCGAAGCAGTGAGCGCCACTCTCATCCGTGAGACACCGGATGGGCAGAAGCCCATTTATTTCACGAGCAAGGCGCTACAAGGACCCGAGTTACGATACCAACAGATAGAGAAGGTGGCATTGGCCCTCATCAACGCTGCCAGGAGATTAAGGCACTACTTCCTATCCCACACGATCATGGTTCGGACAGATCAGCCCATAAAGCAGCTGCTTGGACGACCAGATATGGCCGGACGAATGCTTAAATGGTCACTTGAACTGTCCGAATTTGACATCCGGTACGAAGGCAGAAAAGCCCTTAAGGCCCAAGCTCTGGCTGATTTCGTCGTGGAGATGACGCTCGCGGACTCCCCCGTGGACGAGATACGTAGGTGGACCATCTTCGTCGATGGTGCCTCAAGCTCGGCAGGTAGCGGCGCGGGCATTATACTGGAGAGCAACGAATGGACTATCGTCGAAGTATCACTCACGTTGTCTTTCCCAACTTCCAATAACCAGGCTGAATACGAATCCTTCCTCCCTGGGCTACGCCTTGCCGAGGACCTGGGTGCAGAAGAAATCGTGATTTGCACGGATTCACAACTCGTGGCCCTCCAAGTCCGGGGAGAATACCAAGCCAAAAACGACAATCTGACCGAATACCTGGCCCTGGTAAAGAAGGAAATGGCAAAATTCACAACAGTAGAAGTGAAACATGTTCCCCGCGAACATAACGTACGAGCATACGTGCTGTCTAAACTGGCCAGCATGAAGAAGAAAGGCGGAAACAAATCCATCATACAAGAAGTACTTCCTCGACCCAGCATCGAGAAGGCCTCCCCGACACTCGACTTGCAGGTGATCGGGGACAACAACTGCTGGATGACCCCCGGTCTACAACTACCTCGCCAAGGACGAACTCCCGTCCGACCCAAAGAAGGCTAGCATAGTCAAGCGAAGGGCATGCTCTTATTTCCTGGTCGAAGATAAACTATACAGACGGGGATTCTCCATCCCGCTGCTCAAATGTGTCGAGGAAGAAATGGTCACGCACATCCTGCGTGAAATCCACGAAGGAATCAACGCCCAACATCTAGGCGGAAGGTCCCTTGCTCGAAAGGCCCTCCGAGCAGGATACTACTAGCCGACCATGCAAAACAACGCAAAAGAGCACGTAAAGAAGTGTGATAAATGCCAACGGCACGGGGACATGCACCTAGCCCCACCTAACGAGCTCAAAAATATGTCTTCTCCGTGGCCATTCGCCTGGTGGGGCCTAGACATCCTAGGACCCTTCGTGGTAGGATCCAGTCAGAACAAGTACCTCATAGTGGCGTGGATTATTTCACAAAGTGGATAGAAGCAGAACCACTAGCCAAAATAACTGCCCTCAACATCCTGCGTTTCTACAAACGAAACATCCTTACACGTTTCGGCATTCCCCAAGTGATAGTAACAGACAACGGGGCGCAGTTCACGGACAAGAAGTTCCAGGACTTCGTCGCCCAACTAGGCACGAAGCAACACTTCGCATCCGTCGAACACCCCAAAACAGACGGGCAGGCTGAGGCCGCTAACCGAGTCATCCTTCGAGGCCTCAAGCGAAGGCTAGACAAAACAAAAAAGGCGTGGGTCGAGGAGCTACACAGCGTGCTCTGGGCCTACCGTACAACTCCCCATTCAACGACCGGGGAAACACCTTTCCGTTTAGCATACGGAACCGAGGTTGTGATTCCCATCGAAGTTCACGTGCCCTCTAGGCAGACAGAGTCGCCCCTAGACGAGGAAATGAATGATGAATCTTTAAGGGAAGAGCTCGACCTCGTCGAGGAAATCAGAACCGGGGTAGCTCTCCGCGAGGCCTCGCTCAAACAAAAGATCACCATCAGGCACAACGCCAAAGTGATACGACGAGATCTCGACGTGGGAAGCCTTGTCCTAAGAAGAAACCACAAAGACTCTCGCGAAGGCAAGCTAGCAGCCAATTGGGAGGGACCCTATCGCATTCGGGCAAAAACGGAAAATAGGGACTACTACCTAGAACATCTCAATGGGGAAGAACTCGCTCGACCATGGAACGCCGAAAAGCTAAAACAATACTACAGCTAAATTCTCAGTTCGACTCGTCGTAACGACGAACGTCAACTACCGACCACTATGCGCGTCTAGGTACAAGCGTCGCATACGATTAAAGCACAACCCTGCTCAGTAACGAGCTGGGTAGTTGCTCGACAGCGGTCCTCAATCGAGCATCACCGTCGTCAAAGTACCATGATTAGCAGAACCCCAGCTCGCGATGGGACGTTCACGCCGCGAACTCAGGCCTCAAACGCTACCTGAGCTCCGCTCCCCAGCCAGGACATTCCCCGGCCGTTCGACCAGTTCCCCGCACTGTCGAACACATCTACATCGAGCAATTTCCCACAAATATTCACACAAGTCAAAAGCTCCCAAACACGGGCAGACATACATTCACAGCAAGCATGCATACAACACTTAGCAAAAATAAATGCAAGTAAAATCATGCACGCGAAGAAGACAGAAATATAATTAACATAACAGATGGCCACAAGGGCCACGATTGTGCGTTATTACATAAAACGGGGCCATGCCCCCAAAAATAAAATTACAAATAATTCAACGGCGTGCAGGCCGGACAAGATACAACAACATCAAAATAACAACACTCCTCATTCATCCGTCTGCTCGGCTGACACCGACTCAGGTCCCCGGTCCTCCGCGGGTTGGTCCTCAGGCTGGGCCTCGGGGGTATCTAGAACAAGGCCTGCGGGCAAGACGATGCGACCATCCTCAACGCGCGCAAGGTAGTGAGTACCCTCGGTCGAAATCTCAAGCCCAGGATTCACCACCCGCAACTGAGCCACTGCGTTTTCAAAGGATTTCACTGCCACGACAATACTGTCATCCTCGACCAGCAGGATGCGGGCAACCAGCTCAGACCTAGTCTTCAACTCTTTGATATCCTCCGGTTCGTCGGCACCCGGGGAGCTGGCTGCCATCAACTCCTTGTTCAGCTCCTCGGCAGCCTTTTTCTCCACCGCCAGCTTAGTGACATCCTCTCTCAACCTAGCCGTCTCCTCTTCGACCTTCTTCCTAGCCTCACGGGCACTCTTAACTTCCTTCTTCAGGGCCGCCTCAGAAGCCCGGGCAGCAGTGAGTTCGAACTCAAGTGTGGAGTCCCCTTCGGCGTAGACAGCAATCATCTCCAACATTCTGACCAGGGCAGAAGCATCCTGCGCCACCAGCGCCTTCTTGCTCGGGCGATCCATGCCTTCCAAGCAAAGGGATTCCGCCCGAGGGACGACCAAAGAATTACCTTCAAAGAACCTCTTATCAAGGATGCACGGGGGCAACTCAAACTTCCCTTTCTCTGGCACGCGGGTAAGGTCCACAACATCTACTGTCCTTGGCCGCTTCGTCCGCCCGGTCAAAGGCAATGGAGATCCCCGTGGAGCAGAAGAGGGAGAAGAAGAGGTCCCCATAGCACGGGCACCAACAGGTCGGGTCTTAGGAGGAGCCGCTCCAGCTTTATTCCTCGCCATGGCATCCCTGACGACGCGATCGCGAGCTTGAGGCATCTCACCTGCACAAATGAAAAAACAAGCACGTTAGCTACGTGGAAAAGAGATAACACAAACAAAGTCTAAATAACCAAGACTACCGAGCAGCTTCTCAGCATCCGCAGGAGTCTTGCATTCAAGCAGTGCCTTAACGTTGATGAATCTGCGCTCAACTCTCTGGCTCCCATCCTCCTCGAAGATAGGGTTACCCTTGTTCGTCCAGCAACTTGCAAGACTGAAGGAGTTAACCCAGTTCACCAGCTTCTGGTAAGCCACGACGTCCTGCCCGCGCAGCTCGCTCGGCTCGAAGACATAAGCGTTGGGCTTCTTGGAGAAATGGTCAGGTGCCCAGCGGATGAGAAACATGTACAGCCTCCGCCCAATATACTTTCCCTCCTCGTTGAGCAGCTCATTCCCATCTTCGTCGACCTCTATCTCCCAGACATATGTACTATCCTGGGCAACCTCAGACACGGGTTCTACGATGAAATACCGTCCCTTGAACGTTTGGATTGACTCCGAGAACGGCTTAAATAACTTTTTGGGCTGCTTCAAGGAAACCCATCCGTACTTTTTCCCCGCCAGTTGCCTTTGAAGATGGAAAATAGCAAAGAACTGAGGGAGAGTAGTCCCCAGAGCGAGATGCTCGCACACCAATTCAAAAGCCCGGATGAAGGCCAGCGAATTAGGATGAAGTTGAGAGGGCGCCAGCTTCAGATGATCGAAGACCGACCGCTAGAAATCAGTGAAAGGCAGCCTCAGTCCCAGCTCTTTGAAGGCATACTCATACATCGTAAAGCGGTCCCCGAAATCCGAGCAGACCCGCTCGTCCAAGGTAGGGAAGTGCACCTTCCACTCCCCTTCTGGTCCTACCTCCGTAAAGACGTCCGCCAAAGACTTTACGAACGTAGAGACATGCTCGGAAGGCTCGCCAACCTCCCACTCCTCTGGACAGAACCCTTCAACGTCTTTCTCCATGACGTCCAATTCTTCTTCCTCCCCGACATCACTCGAGGAGCTCGATGTTGCCTAACTTGAAGCCGCAGAGCTCGAAGCCGTCGAGCTACTATTCTCCTCGGAGCCAGTCTCCTCCTCGGACGTGTCCAGAATAACTTCTCTGTCTGGCCCCGTCGCCATTACGATCACCTAAAAAAGCAGAGAAAGACAGTGAATTCGACAGGAAATCAAATCCACTTTTCCGCTGCCAAGTCAAGTGAAAGGGCGCGCAAAAGGCTGAGGACAACGTCCCCGACCTAAGCCCTAACATCGAATGAAAAACCTCCCCGCGAGGAGATGCCCGAGACATACCATACTCCTGCGAGGAACCTCCCCGTACTCATGCCCAGATTCCGTTTGAAGCTCCACCGGAAACCGGGAAGCTTCGCCGGAATCTGGAAACGTTCTACCAGGAAACTCATCGCCCTATCAGAAGATGGGCAAACACGGTGGTCACGCATGCACAACTACCGCAACCACGCCATGGACCACATTCCTCGCTAAACGTACTACACATATTCTGGCGAAGTGGTGAAGGCAGAAAAATGGCACAACCACCGTCCACCACCAACACTCGCCAGAAATCCACCCATTTCATCGCCTAAAGTTAACCCTAACCGCATGCAATCTACCACTAACAACGAAAGAAAGTAAAACAAGCTAGAAATCAGAAAACTTACTTGATTTGGGTAGAAGAAAGAGGTTGCTCGAAGCTTGGCACGGTGGTCGGATGCTCTGAAGACGGTGACGGGCAAGAACGCAGAAGAGGCGGAGAGAAATCAGAGAGAAAAAGTGTAAAATGGGACAATCTCCCCCCTTTTATACTGAGGGGTACGTGCACACACGCGCCCGTAGGCCATAATGACTGCCCACTAGCCATCATTACCTATTAACTGCTACACAGGGCTCGAAGCACACGTGGCAACCCAACATGTCCCATTCTGTCTGACGCTCTATCTCTCCGAATATCGGGCAATAGGGTCACGACCACGAATATCACGGACACAGAGAGCCACGAGCACCTCGAGACGATTATCCTCGTCTCCAAACGAAGACTCTATGCTAGCTCCCCGGAGCAACGAGCAGTCCTTAAGTCATCACTCCTATGCTCGGGAGCAACGACTTGGGGGGCTCCTGTTCTGGACTGGACCAATGGCTAGAATTGGCCCAATCCGCCTCTGCTCAAGAGCGGCCCAAATTGCCTAAGTCCAATCCACAGAAGGGCAAAAGTGACCTTTCTGCCCCTCCAACCGGCGAGGAATGCAACGTTCCTCCCCGGAACTCGTTACGCACGGCTTTCTCACTGCCCGAACAGCAAAGGACAGGTGCCCGGAACTGCGTTTATGCCCGACATAACGGCTAGTTTCGAGCACCCTGTCCAACATAACGGCTAGTTTGGGCAGTTACCTATTCTTTGGGGAAAACGGTTATTTCGCCCCGAAAATAGGACCGTTGGCCACGCGCTGGGAGCTCTATATAAACCCTCTCGCTTGAGAGGGTCAGGTATCCAATATTCACCCTAAGAATTCACTCTTGTACTTGCCCCTTTTTCTGACCTTTACTTACTTGAGCGTCGGAGTGCCTTGCAGGGACACCCCCTCCTCCTCTCCATACGACCAGCATCCCTGACGCACTTGGCGGCCTGATTCTACAGGATCTGATCCAGCCTTCACGATCAAAACTTATATGTTAATAGCTTGACATGTGTCCCAGATGGTAGAAATGTCTTTTTAGTGGTACCATTCTTTCTTATATCGTAGATTTTCACAACTTAAAATATTTACCAGGAATCTCATGTTCCCGTAAATATTTAATGTATGGATCAGTAACTTCGTGTTCCCGTTAATATTCAAATTTTCCATCAATTATTTTAAATTTCCGTTAATGTTAAATAGTTTTATCAGTAACTTCGTGTCCCCGTTAACAATATATTATTTTTTCGTATATAAATATAATAAATAATATTTTTTGTTTTGATAATATTTGTAAATAAAATTTATATCAGAGCTATACTTTTGATCTTCATTATTAGTAATTTAGATTGACTACTTCCACCTGCAATACTTTAAATTATAATAGTTGAATTTAATATTTAAAACTATTCTAATAAAATATGATATACTTAGGAATTATATGTGGTTTGAGTAAGTATAATACTTAAAAAATTTGAATCATCGAACAAATTATTGTTACTTAACAAAAATCAATATATTATATAATATATATTGAAATATTGAATAAATGTGTTATTTTATATGACATTTATAAGTTATTGAAATATATATATTTTCTCTATTTATTTTTAATTATTTTTTATTGAAAAATAAAATATCTGAATAGTAATTAATTTTAGATTTTAACGCAATAATTATTATTATTTTTATAAATAACGCTCTTAATTATTTGTTGGAAAGAAAAAAAAATAAATGCAATTAAATTATAAACAATAAATTATATTTAAAAAGATAACTAATATCATTAAGAATAATAAAATTTATTAATATTGTAATAACAACTTTATGGTATAAATGGAACAAAATAATAGTAACATAAATTTAAATTTTAATAATATTAATTTTGATTTTGTTTCTCTTGAATTTATATTTTTATTCAATGTTAAAGTTACTTATTAGGAAAATAACGTTGATTTGTAATCAGAATTGAGACTTAATTGAAAAGTAACATTAATATTTAGATTATATCATACACAATAATTTTTTGGACAATAGTTTATATCATACACACTATAGGATAGGATGTATCAGTGCAACCTTTTTCAACACAATATATATTCAATCCCTCATATTATAGGAAATATCAGATAGTCCCTATAATCTTAATTTGAGCAATTAGTTATTTCAGCATATAAGACAATGCCTATTTTGATACCAATAATTTGCAAGCCAATTAGTCCCAAAAAATTCTGCATAATTCGAGGAGGAGGCAGCCAGCTGCTCAACATAGTCCACCTCTAACCTCCATGATCATCGACCAAATCACACTTTAGCATTCCTTAAAGCATCTGGAATATTACGATTCAGATCGGATATTTGCACACCAAAGGCAAGTCACATACTATCCCAAACATTAACACTTTTACCATCACCCAAAGACCAACAACATATCTCATTCAATTTAGGCCAAATTGTAACTATAGCCTTCGAAAGGCTAGACTCAGTTTGTATAGTACTAACCTCATAATTGATACCATTCCACCTATATTCCCCTTTCTAAAATTCCAGAAAATGGTGTCTTTCACACACATTGTAGGAGATAAATGAACTCCTTTATTTGTGAGTGCCTCCATCAGATCTTCAGATATCCATTCTCGGGGTAGAGCCTCTAAAATGTCATGTAGTGTCTTGCCACTATCACAAAAGAAACTTATCAGTTACAGTAACTTATCAGTTCAAATAGCCAATCACTTAGTTGGAATTAGTTCATATTAGACACGAAATGCCCCTAACTGTGTGACATGGCAGCATTTAGGCAAAGGTTATGAAAGTGATATCCAGAACAATGAAAGTTCCTATACTATAGATGACAATGATAAACACGAATGTCTTGGGCTCCTCGGAACGCAGACACGACTGCTTCTGCTC
This sequence comes from Lathyrus tuberosus, assembly GCA_022829125.1. Classification (NCBI taxonomy): domain Eukaryota; kingdom Viridiplantae; phylum Streptophyta; class Magnoliopsida; order Fabales; family Fabaceae; genus Lathyrus; species Lathyrus tuberosus. The sequence goes on along the minus strand of JALAZF010000044.1, from coordinate 6,239,983 downwards.
GTTTCATTGTCAATAATAGATTTTCATTTCCCTAAATATATTCCACTTGTCAAATAAAATTCACAATACTTGCTTTGTCAAATTAAAGTTAATAGACACCATTTGGGTTTAAACTAAAATAATTCTATTACCTTCATTATGTACACCCTGGTATATGCCTCTCATCAATCTGAATGCTCTAATTATCAAATAGTCAATCAATTGTAAACAATTATGTAAAAGATTAAATATTTCAATCAATCCTCATCAAATAAAATAGCCAACCTCCTCAGCATATTAAAACAACACAACCAACCACATTTTATCATCAACTGTGTCATTTGCAAGCAGAGGTGGTATATATTTACTGAAGACACCTGAAAACAAAAGCAAGAAAGTCATAATCATTACATCACAGATTGTTGTTGGATACTGAACTATCTATCAACTAAGCTTAGCAATGGCATATTTGCATTTAAGAGATGTTTTCTTTATAGAGATAATGTATCACAAATTTTTAGGATATCACCAAAATTTCTAAAATAATACTGTACTTGTACTCTCTTACTGTTGATGTTGATTTTTATTTAAACTACATCAGCATTTAAGATCACTCTTTGCATAGTATGGACAATGCTCATGTACACTCTCCTTTAAGTGGATCTTTTTCCTATTTGCATAAGAATGAAGACAATAATGATTAGGAATTGCTCATAGCATCTCTGATACCTTGTTAAGCTCTTTTCCAAAATCCCCACATATTAGGTGAAGATCCATAATTGACTTTATTATATATAATATAATATCTAACAAATCTCTCTTATTCCAAAGTTGGATGGATCCTCAAACAATATTTGATTCAGATACTATTTTGAGAAAAAATGCTTGTACTTGGTTGTTTTGGAAACCTGCTACCAGTGCAACATGTCATACCTAAAATGCTGAGACCTAACATCTATGTACTTGATTAAAGTATATGGTTTATCAATACTAACTTTTTCAGGAAAATGCTTTGTGAAAAAAAAAATCACGTGGACCATTTCTTGAAAAATTTTCTGATTAAAACTTGCTACCATAATTATTAAAACTGATATTAAGAAAATAAACAAAAGAGACAGTAATTCATAATTCATTTTCTACACCAGTTTTGTACTACCTTTTGCATTAGCAGCTATAATCACACACAAAACTCTCATAATTGTTAAATGCACTTCTATACTATCTATTCTTAAATATAGAATTTTCTTTATTGAGAAAGTCATTTTTGTCTCTTTTGTTTAACCACATTCAAATGTTTAATTATAATAGTTATTTATTTATTTATTAATATATTTTATTTTACCGATTTTATAACTAACAATATATAGTATATCAGATTTTTGTTCACTAAAATGCAACTGGATTATATTGAAACTCAGATTTATAAGGGGGAATCTACACAAAAAAAGTTCCATCTCTTAACAAAGAAACAATAATAAATGTCACCTTTGCTCGTATTTTCTTGGTTCACTCGGCTCCATCAAGTGCAGCCTGAGATGAGGTAAGAAAAGCAGTGGCAGGATCCTCACCAGAATATAGTTTCAGCTGTACACATGCCGCCTTACATGAAATTGAATATCTGGAAGAAAACAAACTAAAAATAACACATTAATAATACTTTATTCATGAATGAATACAAAATGATGGTTATAAATTGATGAAAAATCATTATAGAATTTAAACAAACACATTCTGGGCATATATTCGACTATGATAGAGTAAGATTACAAACTTGAATCCAGTCAAACAAAAATATAAAGAGATAAAATAAAACCAAGAACCTTTGTTGTTGGATTCAAAACTTCAATAAATGGCTTACGTTCTTTCTTCTTCCTTGGTGAGGCTTTTTTTTGCAAACTCATATGAACTTCAAGACGAATAACAATCAGACCAAATAAATAACATGAAAGGAAGTGCAAAAATCAGAACATGGTATGAAAATCTCATATGCATATTATTCAGGAAAGTTTCAAATCAATAAGAACCTTTGTTGTTGGATTCAGAACTTCAATAGCTCGTTCATGTTCTTCCGTCTTCCTTGGATTCAGAACTTCAATACCATGATTGGATTCTTTCGTCGCGACATCCAAACACAATAACAAAATAAACAATCTAAAACAAAATTAAAGGAAAAGAATGAGAATCGAAACCATAAGAAAAGAGGAAATATGCATTTTTTTCTATCGCCATATTGAATAAAAAATCCAGCAAAAACTCAGCGTTGTGGCTTAGAGGTTTTTTCATGGCGACCTAATTCTTATCGGCATCATCGATGAGACACTCAGACTCAGTGAAAGTTCCAAGTTCTCTTCTACCAGCTTCCTCTTCCAACTGTAATTCATCTTCCAGCTTCCGACATTCTCTGGTGAACCCATAAAATCAAAAAGCCTAACTTGAACCCACAAAATTCTACAACAATAACAAAACCAGTCAAAACCCTAAAATCATACAGATGTCACACAGATGGAATCATAATATTGTTTATGTTCATTATAAATGTTTAATAAACTTCATAAATCTTCAATCATTACCTACTCCTTGAATGTGGAATTAAATCGAACATCTTGAGAGCACTCCCAAAATTAATTTCCAGTATCAAATTCTTAAAATACTCACAAAACTTATAACCACATAGAAATTAAAAGGAGAAAACTTAGCTTTTATTGTCGGTATCGGTGTTGCGATCCTCTTTTTGTTTGGATTTGGTGTTGCGAGCCCGACCAGACAGTGTTCCTAAATAACAGCTCCTTGGATATCAGTTTTCCCGAAATTAACACGGTCAAATACTGCATTTGAGGGAGAAGGAAGACAGAAGAGAAAGAAGGAATTTGATGGTATCATTACGAAAGAGGAAGAAGGAAGAAAAATAGGGAGAAGAAGAAGAGGAGAAAGAAGGAAGAAGAAGAGAGAAAAAGAAAAAAAGTTCCTCTCATTTGGAGATTCAGGACCAAATGTAAAAAATAACCCTTTGCCTGCTCATGGGGCTGTCAACGTCATTGATGAAGTGTCTGATGAAAATTGGATCCTAGATGTTGCTGAAATCAAGACTCCTCTACGAGCTTTCCATGCAAAGTTAGTAGAAGCAGGATTGGTCAAGGTTTGCCATGCAAAATGTGAAGAATGTGTTGTCTGTCCTAAAGGATGTGAGTTGGTCCAAAAGGACATCCAAAATTTGATTCATGAATGTTTTTTTGCAAGTGAGTAACAATGTGAAAAAAGATGAAGTAGCAGTAATTGAGCCTATTTTCAATTTGCTAGAGTCAAATGACAAAATACATGTTTTCAATTTGCCTGAGTCAAGTTCCAAAACACCAGTCTTCAATATTCCATAACCTATCGTTGTTTAGCCAGCTAGTCATTCGAAGCCAGTGGTTATCCGAAGGCCTAGTCCATTACCGTTTGAAAATACCAGAGCAATGCCCTGGAAATATGATGTGACTGTTATTGGCCAAGAATCTGGAAAAGTTAATAAAAAAGAAGGTTTGAAGATTGTTAATACAGACATAACCAATATTGCAAGGGCAAGTAAAATTACCCGTAGTGGTCGCATCTACACTCCTTAATTTAATGAGGCCCCACCAAAAGAGACTGCTGCCACAGTACCCATCGAAGACAAAGAAGTGATTCCAACTTATGAAGACGCTGAGTTTCTGAGAATGATAAAGAAGAGTGACTACAAGATCATTGATCAGCTACATCAAACCCCGTCAAAGATATCTATCCTGTCTCTTCTAATAAGCTCTCCAGCTCACAGAAATGCCTTACAGAAGTTACTAGCTCAAGCTCATGTCACTCATGACATCACTGTTGGCTAGTTTGATGGAGTAATTGCCAATATCACAGCCTGTAATACTCTCAGCTTCAGTAGAGGAGATTTACCAAGGGAAGGCCATAACCATAATCGTGCGTTGAACGTATATGTGAAATATCAAGATGATGTTTTAGCAAGAGTCCTTGTGGATAATGGTTCCTCTCTTAATATTTTACCCAAAAAGACACTTGTTAATTTAGCTTTCCAAGGGGCAGAGATGAGGCCTAGTGCTTTGATTATTAAGGTGTTTGATGAATCGCGTAGGACAGTGATTAGGGAGGTAGAGCTGCCAATTTTGATTGGCCTGCATGTGTTTGATGTTACCTTTCAAGTTATGGACATCAATCTCGCATACAACTGTTTGCTGGGAAGACCATGGATACACGCTGCTGGGGCAGTTACCTCTACTTTGCACCAAAAGATGAAGTTAGTTGTTGAGGATAAATTAGTGATTGTTTCTGGCGAGGAAAACCTTATGATAAGCCATCTCTCTTCGTTCCGATATATTGAGGCTGATGAGGATGCTTTGGAAACTTCTTTCCAAGCTCTCGAAATATCCAATGTTGTCCTTATGGAAGTTGAAGAACCTCTGGGGAAGGTTAGACCATCCTTTGCATCTTTGAAGAGCACGAGGTCAACCATTGAAGAAGGTAGTCCCGAAGGCTGGGGGAGAGGTTATTGTTGTCAAGGTAAAGCTGGACCACTTTGGGTTGGGTTACAAACCTACCGCTAATGAAGGAGCATCAACTTCTACCAAGGGTCGTCTGCAGAGTATCCAAGAGGTATTTGTCAGTGCAGGCTATCAAGTCAATGCAATTGATGAAGATTATGAAGATGAAGATATGAACAACTTGGTGTTTCAATTTGAAACTGCCTTAAACAATTGGGAGGCAATTAAGATCCCTGAGATCATTCCCATGTCAAAGTAATTTGTTGTTTTTCTGTTATTTTCAAAAATCCATAGCTCTGTCCAAGGCTATTGGATTATTTTGTAGGGCCACCTATGCACTTTTAAAATTATTATCAATGAAGACATTTTGTTAAATTCTCATTTGTTTATTTACTGTTTTTGTTTTTGTTTTTTACTTTTAAAGAAAATGGAAATCTTTTCAAAACTACAAAGAACATTTTCCTTTTGCATTTCTTTATTTTTTTAATAAAATCAAATCATTCAAACATGCAGAATAATAAAAAAAACCTTGTTGAATCCAATGACTCTATTTTCACTCCTAACTTTGATTCACCCATATACCAAGCTAAAGAAGAGGATGAGGAAGATTGTGACATTCTTGATGAACTGGCAAGAATGCTCGAGTATGAGTACACAGATCTCCAGCCACATCAAGAGCAGGTAGAGACAATCAACCTTGGCACAGACGAAGAGAAGAAAGAAGTCAAGATTGGTACAACAATTGGGGCAGACATCATAGAAAGATTGGTTAAGCTTCTACAAGAGTATGTGGATGTGTTTGCATGGTCATATCAGGACATGCCAGGGTTAGACACAGACATTGTTGTTCACAAATTGCCACTTCGACCAGATTGCCCGCCAGTAAAGCAGAAACTCCGAAGGACAAGACCAGACATGACTCTGAAGATTCGAGAGGAAGTCAAGAGGTAGTTTGATACATGTTTCTTAGCAGTTGCAAAGTATCCTCAGTGGGTAGCTAATATTGTGCCAGTACTTAAAAAGGATGGCAAGGTCAGAATGTGCGTAGATTACAGGGATTTAAACAAAGTTAGTCCAAAGGACGACTTTCCTCTACCACATATTGATACGCTGGTAGACAACACTACTCGTTTTGTTGTTTTCTCTTTCATGGATGGTGATCGGAAAAATAGCAAGTGTACTATTTTCACCGATGTAGTAATAGTTGGGGTTATCCTCAAAATCGGTCTCTCGAGGACTGCGTGTAATTATAAGTGCAGATGCTATTTCAATTAAACAAAAAAGCCTTTAGGGTTTATTTGTTTTGAAACTTATAATAACAATTAAGAAAATAAGCAGAATGAATAAAATGACTTAAGCAAATATGAGAAGCTATGCTAGGAGAAGTGTATAAATTACTCTGCAATAAACCCATTTATTATTCAAAGAGACATGCCTCAAACCTTAGCTTACCCAATCTTATTAGTGTTTTTCCTTAATTTCTTAATAGAAAAACCTTTGATATTCTCCCTTGACCCTAATTCCTTAGCAGTCTCAGAATAACATCAAGCAATAGTTCTGACAAGATTTTTAAAGGTTATTGCGGGGTATCCCCATTCCTAAGCAATATCTACCGCAATATTATTTTACAAAAGCATTAGGGTGGTTTGTCCGACCTAATCCTAGTCGGGAATCAAATTCAATTGGTCCGATCGAAAAAGCATTAAGAACATTGCAAAATAAAAGCTTAAAGGAAAAGGCATAATCTCGTAGAATGATTCAAAATAGGCTCATTACATTGTAATTTAGGGACACCCCATTACATTGGGGGGTTTATCTATTCATAATATTAAAAAGAAATACAATACGAAAAGTAGACATTACAATAGTAATCGGATGATTTTGATCTTCAATTGTTAGCACTCATGAAGAATCTCCCTCCTCTGGATCACTTGATCGCATGAAACTCTAACGTAAAATTGTTCGTAAAAGCCAAAGTGTCTTCTTTCTTCCCAAAAACTAGCTTAAGTAATTCCCAATCAAACATAACAGTGTGGAATACCCAATATGCCCTTTCACATCACTTAATATAAAAAATCACAAAAATTTGCAATTTGCCTCGCACAAGCCAACACGGGCCGTGTCAGCTGACACTGCAGGCCGTGTTGGCCTTCTGACCAAAGGAGAGAGAAAAAAAATGCTCCAGACTTCTTGACACGGGCCGTGTCAACTGACACGGGCACCCGTGTCAACTGACACGGGCACCCGTGTCAGGCCCATGCCTTCAATTGCATATGTCGTGTTGCTCTAGACCTGCTGACATGGGCACCCGTGTCAGCCCCCTGTCTCCATCTCCAAACTTCTTTCTTGGCTATTCTTCTGACACGGCCCGTGTCAGGAGACACTGGGGCCCATGTCAGGCCACTCCTACTTTGGGAAATTGTTTCCGGAGCTCCCTGAAACCTCCATTCCTCGCACAAGTCGTCCGGGGTTTCCAACTATGATCTGGAAATACTCAAAAACAACAAAACACGCGTAAAGTGCAACAAAAATCATAAAAACTAATGAAAGAAACAATACTAGACAGTCGAAACGAAAAGTAGAAATAAAGTGAAAAACAATAAGAATAACCAACAATGTGTTACCGATTGTGCTGTTTCGTGCCGAATAATAGACGAAAGACAAGAGGAAATGATGACCGATCATAACCCCAAACTTATCTCATTGCTTGTCCTCAAGAAATGCTCAAGATAGCAATTAAGTCACCCCCGAATTTCTTAACAACCACAGTACCGATTATGTCTTTCACGACTCTCTTTCACTTTCCTTTCAACCTTTCCTTCTTACCCGACTGATGACGATCAACTACACTTTCACATAAAGGTACCTCTTTACCTGTAAGCTGTTCACACTCTCGTCAAATCTCTCGGGTTAAAGTGTTTACATTCAATAATCATAGCATGCAAAGTCAACTCATAAGCTTGAATAACATCTATTTTAATCTCATACGCACACAACACACACTTTTTGAGGGATTTTACGGTTGTAATGGGGCTTAGGGACAAGGTGGGATAAACAAATAAAAGGGGAAAACGAGTGGTTTTTGGTTCAGACTCAGTGTCGTCATCTTATCACTGTGTTATTTGTTATGTTTCACAATCAAGGGTATCGGGCACCATTTTACTAGGATTCTTTAGTTTCTACTCAATTGTTTCTTTGAGCTTACTTTTTGAATTCTTCAAACTAAATCCTCCTCTAGGTAAGTGCTTTATTCAACTTCTTTTCTTTTCTTCATTCTTTTTTTTTTCTTTTTCAAAAAATTTCTTTCTTTTTTTTTCTTTTTGTACTTACCTAGTTCTTATAGGTATCCCAACCCCAAACTTAGAATTTTTCACAGATAAAAAATCAACAACACTTATCTGAGTAAGGTGAGGGAGTGTTTGGGCTCATGGTTTAATTATGTGGTTAATAAACAAACAAAGGGAAAACGGCTCGAAGGGGGTTGACGAAGGGTAACATAAAATTGGATGGCTAGAAAGGCTCGGGGTTAAAACAAACAAATGCCTCAGTGTGTATTCGTGTGCATTGAAATTCCAACAGATAAGTACGCAAACCAAGAGTGACAGAGATATACCTGAAGAACTCTCATGATGATAATGTGTTTGGCTTTTATGATCCTTACCATGTTTGGTATAACTTACATGTTCCAAAGTTCCTTCAGTGTGATGTAGTGTCCTTTCGCCTCGGGTGCACAGTACTCCGGTCTCGGTCCAATGTCGGAAAGTCGCGTCCAATCTTCTATTCAACTAGTACCAACCTTCAGGGATTTCCTGGAGAGTAAGTATGTGTTGCGTCTTTTCCTCCACTAACTACAAGCCTCGTCAATCAGCCGGCACAAATACCTCCAATATGCAACACACGAAAACACAATACCAAACCAAATAAAAATAACGGAAAGAAAACAACAAATAACAACAAATTAAAAACTGAAAGCCTACAAATAAAATCCCCCCCACACTTGAACCAAACATTGGCCTCAATGTTTTAGAACAAGCGTAAGAGGGTACTCACAAAGCCTTACTTAGGAGGAGGTTAAGGAAACTGCAGCATCAACTGCTGCATCAGCATGCACCCATAAGGTCTCATTTATTTCCTACAAATAAAACAAAATAAACTGCAAAAAGAAAGTAATCAATCAGACAAGCGTGGGTTGCCTCCCACGTAGCGCTTCGTTTAACGTTGCATGGCTCGACGGGTTACTCCCCAATGCTATGGGGGATACTCCAGCTTCCACGTTTTGTTGCTTGACCTTTCCGCAACAGAGCACCGGTTCGGATCAGAAATACGAACTACTTCTTGCCTCAAGTCAACTCCAACTTCCTTATCCTTCCTTCGATGTTTCTTTTTCTTTCTTTTCTTGATTTTACGAATAGATTTTATAGTGTTGACATGTGCATGCCCGAGAGCCTTCAACCTTAGAGATGATGCCGGAGAATTTTTTTAGAGGGGGGTTCGTACTTATGTTTTTTCTAACAGTTTCGATCATTCCAAGTGAAGCTTGCTTACTCTTACCTTCATTTCGCTTCTTACTATCCAACACTTCTAAAGTGATTTCCTCATCAAAAGATTTAAAAGTCACCGTGCCTTTTTCAATATCGAAATTGCACAGACTAGTGAGCAGGAAAGGTCGACTGAGGATGATAGGGACTTCTTCATCTTCTGGAATATCCATGATCTCAAAGTCAACTGGAAAGACAAATTCACTGATCGTCACCAACACATCTTCAACTAGCCCATAAGATGTCTCAATTTTGTGGTTTGCAAATTTTAAATTTGTTCCCGCATCGCTCACCCTTCCAATTCCCAACTTTTTATAAATAGATAATGACATGAGACTAACACTAGCACCTGAATCAATCAGAACTTTTTTGAAATTTCTGTCTTTTATAGTGCACGGTATTGCAACAGATCCAGGATCCTTCTGCTTGGCGGGGATTCTCCTATTTTGTGGTACTTCACTGCACTTCTCATTTACAGTTTTCAGCTCTTCCTCAATAGGTCTTTTTTTTGTGATCACTTCTTTCATGAATTTCTAATACAACAGAATTTGCTCTAGCGCCTCAAAGAATGGCATATTAACCTCCAACTTTTTGAACATTGTGACAAATTTCTCAAAGTCCTTATCTTTTTTATGCTTCTGTCGCACTCTCTGAGGGTAAGGTAACTTAATCGCCTATTTATCTTCCTTTTTATTCTTCTTTTCAGGTGGCTTTACAGGTGATATGACTTCTTCCTACGGTTTTTGATGATTTTTTATTTCCAAGTCCACCTCAATCAAACCTTCATCTTCAGTTCTTACCTCTTCATAATTCTCACTTGCCTCACCGCTTCCAGTCATGATGGCATTCACATTCTGATTATCTCTTGGGTTCGTCACTGTTGCACTCGGTAAGGCACCTGGTGTTCGAGCGTTGGTAAGTTGATGTGCTATCTGACTCATCTGAACCTCAAGATTTTTGATCGAAGTTGTAGTGTTCCTAAGATTATTCCTCGTCTCTTCCTGGAATTGCATATTGTGAGTTGCCATCTTTTCAACAGCTATCTCCCAATCTTCTTTTCTCGGTACTTGTTATTGGAATTGTTGCTGAGGTTGTTGATATTGTTGCTGGTATGGTTGGTGATATTGGATGGGTCCTTGCTTTGGAACATTCCCTTCCTGACCCGTCCAGGAGAAATTTGGATGATTTTTCCACCCCGGATTATAAGTATTGGAGTAGGGATTATTTTGCTTCAACGATTTAATTTCTTCTACCTGTTGTGCTGTAGCAACACAGTGCATGGCGAAGTGAGGTCCCCCACAAATTTCATAATTTACCGCTTAAACCGGTTGAACCTGTGCCACAGTCTGAGTACCAAGATTCATTTTCTTAAGTTTTCTCTCTACCTCAGCTGCAATTTGGTCTTCCATCTTTAACACTTGCTCAGTAAGCTTTCAAATCAACCATCCTCTCTGGTTGGCTTACACTGCGATCATACAACTCCAAATGCTTGTTTGCAGATATGGCTTCAATGATCTTTTTGATACCAGTGGCTGTTGTAAAATTAGATGAGCCACCGGTAGCTGTATCAGTTAGTTGCTTAGTCTTCAACTTGAGGCCATTGACAAAGTTTTGCTTCTGTTCAGTTGCATCCATGTTATGAGTAGGACATGCACCCAACAATCTCTTAAATCTCTTATATGCATCTCCGAGTAACTCTCCATCCTTCTGCTTAAAATTTACTATATCATACCTCTTTCGAATGTACACAGAGGTGAGAAAGTACTCATTCAAAAATGTTGTCTCCATCTCTTGCCAAGTGGTGATACTCCCAGCAGGTAAGGAATAAAATCATTCTTCAGCATCTTCCGCAAGAGCGAAAGGAAATATTCTTAACTTTTTTGCTTCCTTGGTGTGCCCCTCAATCTTGAGAGTGGTGCTCATAGTCAAAATTCTTTGCAGATGTTTGTTGGCATCTTCATTAACCTTTCCGGTGAAAGGTCTCCTCTCAAGTTGAGTGATGGTGCTCAGATGCAGCTGAAAATTTGTCACATTCACCGGTTGGTTCACAATTATTAACCGATCAGCCGGTGTAAGTGCTGCTCCGTAATCACCGAGGAGTCTCTCTGTTGGTTGCTCTGCAGCCATGGTCACTGTATCTCTGTCTGACTCTGAACCTGAGTTTGAGTGCTCCGAAGGTTCAGCTTCAGACGCTGCAAGTTTTGATTGCCTACGCCTCTCGTGTAGCGTTCTTTCAATTTCTGTGTCAAAAAGAAAATTTGCTGAGGATTCTCGTCGTATAAAAATGTTAGACGCATATTAGTAGCAATAGTAATAATCCAAAAGATAAAAAAAAATGAAAATAAAAATAACAGAAAAATAAAATTTTAGTCACAGAGTGACAAAATTCCAAATGAATTAACACAAGAACTTATAATTTGGCAGTCCCCGACAACGGCACCAAAAACTTGATCGGAAAAATAGCAAGTGTACTATTTTTATCGATGTAGTAATAGTTGGGGTTATCCCCAGAATCGATCTCTCGAGGATTGCGTGTAATTATAAGTGCAGATGCTATTTCAATTAAACAAAAATGCCTTTATGGTTTATTTGTTTTGAAACTTATAATAACAATTAAGAAAATAAGCAGAATGAATAAAATGACTTAAGCAAATATGAGAAGCTATGCTAGGAGAAGTGTATAAATTGCTCTGCAATAAACCCATTTATTATTCAAAGAGACATGCCTTAAACCTTAGCTTACCCAATCTTATTAGTGTTTTTCCTTAATTCCTTAATAGAAAAACCTTTGATATTCTCCCTTGACCCTAATTCCTTAGCAATCTCATAATAACATCAAGCAATAGTTCTGACAAGATTTTTAAAGGTTATTGCGGGGTATCCTCATTCCTAAGCAATATCTACCGCAATATTATTTTACAAAAGCATTAGGGTGGTTTGTCCGACCTAATCCTAATCGTGAATCAAATTCAATTGGTCCGACCGAAAAAGCATTAAGAACATTTCAAAATAAAAGCTTAAAGGAAAAATGCATAATCTCATAGAATGATTCAAAATAGGTTTATTACATTGCAATTTAGGGACACACCCTAGCATTGGGGGGTTTAGCTATTCATAATATTAAAAAGAAATACAATATGAAAAGTAGACATTACAATAGTAATCGGATAATTTTGATCTTCAATTGTTAGCACTCATGAAGAATCTCCCTCATCCAGATCACTTGATCGCATGAAACTCTAACGTAAAATTGTTCGTAAAAGCCAAAGTGTCTTCTTTCTTCCCAAAAACTAGCTTAAGTAATTCCCAATCAAACATAACAGTGTAGAATACCCAATATGCCCTTTCAGATCACTTAATATAAAAAATCACAAAAATTTGCAATTTGCCTCGCACAAGCCAACACGGGCCGTGTCAGCTGACACTGCAGGCCGTGTTGGTCTTCTGACCAAAGGAGAGAAAAAAATGCTCCAGACTTCCTGACACGGGCACCCGTGTCAGCTGACACGGGCACCCGTGTCAGGCCCCTGCCTTCAATTGCATATGCCGTGTTGCTCCAGACCTACTGACACGGGTCGTGTCAGCTGACACGGGCACCCGTGTCAGCCTCTTGTCTCCATCTCCAAACTTCTTTCTTGGCTACTCTCCTGACACGGCCCGTGTCAGGAGACACTGGGGCCCGTGTCAGGCCATTGCTACTTTGGGAAATTATTTCTGGAGCTCCCTGAAACCTTCATTCCTCGCATAAGTCGTCCAGGGCTTCCAACTATGATCTAGAAATACTCAAAAACAACAAAACACGCGTAAAGTGCAACAAAAATCATAAAAACTAATGAAAGAAACAATACTAGACAGTCGAAATGAAAAGTAGAAATAAAGTGAAAAACAACAAGAATAACAAACAATGTGTTACCGATTGTGTTGTTTCGTGCCGAATAATAGACGAAAGACAAGAGGAAATGGTGACCGGTCAAATGGTTTCTCATGATACAACCAGATCAATATGGATCCTGACGACATGGAAAATACCATGTTCATTACCCCTTGGGGAACATATTGCTATAAGGTCATGCCTTTCGGTCTCAAGAATGCAGGGGCAACCTACCAAAGGGCGATGGCCACCCTCTTTCATGATATGATGCATAAGGAGATTGAGATTTATGTTGATGATATGATTGTAAAATCTCATAGTGAAGAGGACCACATGGATCATTTGTTGAAGTTGTTTAAGCGACTCAGAAAATTCCAGTTGCGGTTGAATCCTCCTAAGTGCACATTTGGTGTCCGATATGGAAAGTTACTTGGGTTTATTGTTTGTCGAGGAGGAATTGAAGTAGATCCCGACAAGGTTAGAGCAATCCAAGAGATGCCAGCCCCATAAACTGAAAAGCAAGTTAGAGGTTTTCTTGGACGATTGAATTACATTTCTAGATTTATCTCCAACATGACCGCTACATGTGAACCTATCTTCAAGCTACTTCTCAAGGATCAAATCATTAATTAGAATTTTGATTGTCAATAAGCTTTTGAGAAGATTAAAGGTTATCTGCAAAAACCTCCCATCTTGATTCCACCTGTTTTAGGGAAGTCTCTCTTCATGTATTTGACTGCGCTCGAAGGATCTATGGGTTGCGTATTGGGCTAACATGACGGAACCGGACGAAAAGAACATGTCATTTACTACTTGAGCAAAAAATTCACTGATTATGAAAGCAGATATTCACTTTTGGAGAAGACTTGTTATGTTATAGCATGGGCTGCTAAACGTCTTAGAAAGTACATGATTTGTCACACTACTTTGTTGATCTCTAAAATGGATCCAATAAAGTACATCTTTGAGAAGCTTGCTCTGGTTGGAAGACTTGCCCGTTAACACATATTTTTATTTGAATACAACATCCATTATGTAACCCAGAAGTCCATCAAAGGAAATGTTTTGTCTAACTACCTTGCAGATCAACCTGTCGAAGACTACGAGCCTCTGAAGTTTGATTTCCCTGACGAAGACATCATGTTGGTAAAAGATTACGAAGAACCAGATTCTGCTGAAGGTCCTGAGCCAGGTTCCCGTTGGAAGCTGACGTTACATGGTTCCTCTAACTGCATGGGGCATGGTGTAGGAGTTGTTTTGATGAATCTCAATGGTGGTTATACTCCGTTCACTGCAAGGCTATGTTTTGAATGTACCAACAACATTGCAGAATATGAAGCGTGTATCTTAGGCATTAAAGTTGTCGTCGATCTCTGAATTAAAATCCTTGAAGTATATAGAGACTTAGCCTTTGTGATCTACCAGGTTAAAGGTGAATGGGAAACTCGTGATGCCAAATTGATCCCATATCGTGCTCACGTTGTGGAATTGATAAAGTATTTTGATTAAGTCACCTTCCATCATGTCCTGAGGACGGAAAATCAAATAGTTAATGCTTTAGCTATGCTGGCATCTATGTACCAAGTTAGATTCCTCAATGAAGTGCCACTCATTACCATTGAACGAAAAACCGCACCTACCTACTGTTAGTTAGTCAAAGAAGAAGCTGACGGGAAACCATGGTTCTATGACATCAAGAACTACTTGCAAAACCAAGAATATCCAACAAATGCAACAACTCTCGATAAGAAGACTCTGAGAAGATTGACATCCAAATTATTCCTTAGTAATGACGTGTTATACAAGAGAAACATGACATGGTTCTGCTTAGATGTGTGAATAGACACGAAGTAGACATGTTAATCAAAGAAATTCATGAAGGATCATTTGGAACTCATGCCAATGGACATGCTATGTCTAAAAAGGTCTTGAGAGCTAGATACTACTAGTTAACCATAGAGTCCGATTGTTTCTAATATGCCAAAAAATGCCACAAATGTTAAATTTATGGTGACAAGGTGCACGTGCCTCCAACGCTGCTGAATGTTCTATCATCACCTTGGCCTTTCTTTATGTGGGGCATTGACATGATTGGGGCAATTGAGCCCTAAGCTTCCAACGGTCACCGTTTCATCCTGGTTGCAATTGATTACTTCACCAAATGGGTAGAAGTTGCCTCTTATACCAATGTGACAAAGCAAGTGGTTGCCCGCTTCCTCAAAAAAGAGATTATTTGCCGTTATGGGATCCCAAGCTGAATCATTACAGATAATGGGACAAACCTGAACATCAAAACCATGAAAAAGCTGTGTGAGGGTTTCAAGATTGAGCATCACAACTCTTCCCCTTACTGTCCAAAAATGAATGGAGCTGTTGAAGCCGCAAACAAAAATATTAAGAAAATCCTACAAAAAATGGTGAAAACTTGCGAAGATTGGAATGAAATGTTACCATTTGCTTTGCAAGGATACTGAACTTCAGTTTGAACTTCAACAGGGGCAACCCCTTTCTCTTTGGTGTGTGGGATGTGTTGCGGTGAGAATCGAATATCAAGCTTTTGAATTAATTTGAATCACAAATCTTTGAAGTTCACCACCAAACTTTAATTTATCCAAAGGAAAGGGAAAAGATCGAAAGAAAACCCTAAGTTCACAATGTAACAATAAAGCTAAGAGCTCTAAGGTTCGAGGGTTGGTTATACCTAGGGAAGATGCTAACATCATAAGCATCTATAATACTCTACAAGAACCTCTTATTTGTATTTTTGTTATGTTATTGTTTGATTAGTAATGGGAAAGACCTAAAGGGTTTATTGCTAAGTATGTTCGCCGAGACATCGCTTCTCGTGCGTACGTATCTTAACAAGGATGAAATCAGAGCATTCGTAGTTCACCTCACTAAAGGTGAAGAATTCTTGATTGTGGTCAAGACTCCAAGGGGAGGTAAGTGTCCATAGCAATGACACTTACATAGAGTTTACAAAACTTTATCCTAAGTCTAAATTGAAAGGGAAAAATGACTCTAGCAAGGTCCAAAAGGGAAGGTAAGTGTCCATAGCAATGACATTTACATAGAGTTTACAAAACTCTAACCTAAGGCTAGGTTAAAAGGGGAAAGTGAGTGCTCATAGTAATAACACTCACATAGAGTTTGGAAACTCTAATCCTAAGGCTAATATGGGAAAGCTAGAGACTCTAACAAGGTCTAAAGGGAATGTTAGGCAATGCTAAACTAACTTATGACAATAAGTCAACAGGAGGGGAGCCTTTTCCTTTGGAATTAGATTAAGAAGAGATTTTGGATGCAGAAAGAAAGGAAAATCTATGGGAGACTGAATTCTAATGTTGTCATACAAATGATGGTCCCAAAGTTAAGGATAAAGGGGGATTCTACCCTAAAGTTATCATGCCAAAGATCGAGAACCTAAAATCTATCCTACTTCGAGCTTAATCGAAAATTAACTCGAACTAGGAGATCCTAAGGAAACATGTGAATACACGAGCTAGCAAGTAATCAAAGCACAGTTCAAAAGTCAAAATGAATTATAAAAAAAACATGGAAGTAAAAGGCATATAATAGAATCAAACAAGAAGAGAAATATTATGGCATAACAGAAGGTGCATGAACTAGATGAATGATATACACAAGATATGAACAGATGAATAATCAAAACAAGAATTGAAATCAAAAGTTCAGATAGAAAGAGGCAAAACCCTAAGTTACGGAATCAAGTCAAGTCACAAGTTAGTAATTAGACCGACATGGAAATTAACTAAATAAAACCTAAATATTTTAAAATCCAAATCCAAAGATTAGTTAGAGAGAAATAAATATATATTTTTTAATTTTTATTATTTTAACAAATAAAATTAAATAGGAAAATATATTCCTAAAATAAAAATTTCTAATTAAAACCAAATATTAACTAATAAAAAAACTAATTAATATAAATATTAACGAAATATTTAAATTAACAGAATAATCAACAAAATATCAATAAAAATGCTAACAAAGATTCTTAGCGGGTTTATTAACAAGATTAATGGCAAAATAATTAACAAAAATTGCTAACAAAATTATTAACAAAAATAAATAACAACATGCTAACAAGGATTATAGCAAAAATAATAAGATTATTTAAAAATAATTAACCAAAAAGAGTAACAGAATAATTAACAAAGATAGTTAACTTAAAAAAGAATTAGTGGAAAATACTAATGAAAATACATATGAGGGTTTGTGGCAATCAAACACACTCGGGCCGAGAAAACCGAATCTGTTTTATTTTAAGAAGTGTTTTAATGAAGACAAAAAAAAAATCAGCCTCTAAGTTTCAAAATATAAAAAATAAGGAGGAGCAGCTCAGATTCACAAGATGGAAAGGAAAGTACAACGTATGCTAAATTCATCATGCCCCCGGGAACAACATCCAACCACAACGTTTTAAGAAAGAAAAAAAAAAGAAGAAGGTCAAGGTCAAAGCATCAGAACAAAACAACCATATTAGGGTGAGCATTTCCTTCTCTTTAACACAACGCGAAAAAAAAAATCGGTCATCCTCACTGTTTAAAGATCAACGCCAGCTACGCAGCGGAACTCTCTTCTTCTCGCTTAGGTTTGTATTTGAATCTCACTCTCAATGCATCTCCTTCTCGATTTTGATTTGGTTGTTGTTGAAGGAAAGTTGAAGAGGATGATTTGTTGGTGTCCGTTGAAGGAGGTTGTGAATTTGTGGGTTTGGAAGGCTAGGGCGAAAACTGATGATGGCTGTAGAACTGTTAAATGTTGCGAGATGATTGGAAATGGATGAAGTTGTGATGTCAAGAGTGAAGTCTTTGGCTGTGTTTTTCTTTTGGTTTTGTAGCCTGAGGTGTGTAGAATCGTTTTTTCCGTTTTGCTAATTTTCGTTGCGTTTTGAACAAGAATTTTGTTTTCGTTTTCGAATTGTTTTTTTGCTTTCATGTTGTTAACAGGTGTTGGGATTATTGTTGCTGACATATTCTTTCCGTAGGACGTACGTTGTGGGTCCTGATGTAGTGACTGCAAACTATTTGTTTGAAGTGGGTAGGGATGACAATTTGGCTCATTTCCAGTAGGTATCAAAAATATTACCCACAACGGGTAGGGTAAAAATCCGCAAAAATGGGTACGGGTATGGGCTCGGGTAATTACCCACTTAAATAAGCGGGGATGGGTGCGGGGATGGGCACCTTAGTACCCAGTCCGCCCCATACCCGCACAATATATATTTATATATTTTAATTTATATTATTAAATAAAAATAAATACTCCCTCCGTCCCACAATGAGTGATCCAGTTGACTTTTCACACAAATTAAGAAAAATAGAATAAATGAAGGAGAGAGATTGATATTTTTACTAAAGTACCCTTGTAATGTATTGGGAATGATGAAAGTAATAATAATTAGAGGGTAAAATAGGAAAAGTTGCATTGGAAATTGAAATGGATCATATATTTTGGGACACCATTTTATTCCAAATGGGTCACTCATTGTGGGACGGAGGGAGTATTTATAAAATTTTTAAAAAAACATCAATTTTAAACTACTACATATTTAATATACGTGATCATTTATTTCATAATTCAACAATAAAATTTTTTAAAAACTTTTTAATATTTTTAAAAACTTAAAATATTATGATATTTTATACTTGATATTTTTATTTTTATTAGAAATGCGGGTAACGGGTACGGGTACGGGTACAGGCACTTATATACCCATAGGATATGGGGACGGGTGCCAATTTTGATACCCAAGCGGGTATGGGCTCGGGTATGGAGATTTTTTTCAACTGCGGGTATGAGGACGAGTACTATAGTACCCTATCCATACCCTGCCCATTGCCATCCCTAGAAGTGGGATGTACTGGCTGGTATTACATTGAAGGTTTTGTCTCATGTACTACTGCGCGTGGCTTGATCGTGGCTAGAGATGGGTTGGTGTAGCTGCGGTTTTCATTGTGCAGATTTGTGTTGGTGCGTTGGGGTTGTTTTGGACTATTGTTGCAGAATTTGGAGCAGTGGTGGTACATTGTAGTAGGAGGTAGTGGTTTAGTGTGGCTGAGTTTTGTACAATCTGTAGCAGGTCTTGTGGCTCAAATCATGGTTTTTCTTAATAGAACACAAAAAAAACTTTGGGCTTTTGTCATATTGCCTTGGGATGAGTAGCCCATACTTAATGAAACAACTTCAAATTATTGATTAATATTGAAGTCCCCTTTTTAATCCCCACTCATGGATGTTCTTGCTAAAGTATTTTCATCATATCTCCACAAATAACTCAAGTGCTTTAACCATATAACCATTCTAAGCATATCCACATGGAATTGAATTTTTGACATTGACATGAAATTTAAAATTTGAAATGCAATTTAAAAATTTGTAACTTAGAAATGATTGAATTTTAGAATGAATTTGTAAATAACCATGGACTTAGACTTGGAAATGAATTGGAAGTGAATTTGACATTTTGATGGAAATTGAAAATTAAATCCCGAATTGAAATATGGACTTAGAAACCTGAAATTGACTTGAATCGAGGTATGAAATAGACACTTGAATTAAAATTGAGATGAAACTTGAATTGAATTAGAATTTGAGTGAGATTTAAAATTTGAAATGAAATTGAATACTGATGACTTGGACACTAAGCTTGGAATGAAATCAAATTGAAAACTGAATTGGTTTGGATATGAATAGGAAAATTGAACATGAATTTTGAAGTGGAATTTACATCGAACTTAGAATGAATGGTAACTTGGCTACTTGAACTTTGAAACTTGAATACAAATGAAATAGAATTTGAATTTGATTAAAGTTGAAACTTGGACTTGAATTGGAATTGGAAAGAAATTTGAAATGCTTGAATTGAGTAGGAAGTTTGAATTCGCCAGACAGACCTTGACTTGGCACAAAACCCTAATATTGGTCACTTGATGGTTTGCAAACATAAATCATTTGAAACTAACACTTCTTTTGTCCGGCAAAGATTCATAACACGTATAGCTTGAGATATGAACTATGACGACTGCACCAAAACAGTAATTGAAAATTGAAATGAATCTGATAATTATCCACCATGAAACAGTGATCCTTGCCATAGTCTGACAACTTGATACTAAAACAAACCACTTGTTTGACCAATATTAGGTCAAACTTCCATTGAATTTCAAACCATGATGCACACCCTTCTGACCTGATAACCTTGCCTGATTCTTGATTCGACCTTGCAAGACCTGAGCCTCGAAGAACTTGTGATGAAGCCATATTGCACTGGATTACTGGGGAAGGGAGGTCTCTCGAGTGTATGTGAACTTGGTTGATTGATGATCCATCCAAAACATTTACTGATTAATCCTTTGAGCCTCTTGAAACAAACCCTAATTCCACACATGAATAAAGCAAACAAAGTCTGATAACTTGGTTAGTTATACAAGAATGATTGACCTAGAATGTTATGCAAACGATAAATGAATCTAGGGGTAAATTTTGGGGTATGACAATTGCCCCTATTTAATAACTTTACCGGATGACATGAGCGATGACAATCCTCATGAAATCGGGGTGAAATATATTTAATTACAGAAAAAAAACCGTAAATTTTTGCCCCTAGATGCAATGGCATGCTATGCTATGGACAAAGAGAACCCAATCTATGCAATGCCGATATGCAATGAACTCTAGCATGATGATTTATGATGGAATGATAAATGCAAGATGCGGACAAAGAAAGCAAATAGGAATATAGTCAACACAATGGGTAAACACGCACTGGGGATGACAAAACACTGGGGAACAGAAACAAACTGGGGAAATCTAAAGTGATTGATCAACAGGTTCAAGCATGACTGACTGACACCTTAGAAGAAAAGATAAACAAGACCCTCATGGTGATAGGATCATGCAAGATAAGACACAATCCTCATAGCAATAGGATGTGAAAGAAACATAATCCTCATAGTAATAGGATAACGTCAACGACAAGGCAGGATCCTCATAGAAATAGGATCAAGCAAAACGAGATACAATCCTCATGGCAATAGGATTGGACAAAAGTCGGATCCTCATGGCAATAAGATCTGACAAAGCAAAATAAAATCTTCATAGCAATAGGATTGGACAAAACATGACAACAATCCTCATATCAATAAGATTGAACAAAAACAAGATCCTCATGGCAATAGGATCAAACAAAGTAGGGTAGAATACTCATAACGATAGGATAGCAAAAAGAAAAATCCTCATAGCAATAGGATTGAACAAAAACAAGATCCTCATAGCAATAGAATCAAACAAAGTCAAGGCAAAATCCTCATAGCAATAGGATTTGAACAAACGCAGGACCCTCATAGCAATAAGATCATGCAAAATGAGATAAAATCCTCATAGCAATAAGATTAAACAGAAATGATATCCTCATGGTAATAGGATAACGTCAACGACGAGGCAGAATCCTCATAGCAATATGATCAAGCAAAATAAGACACAATCCTCATAACGATATAATTTAAACAATAGTAAGATCCTCATAGCAATAGGATCGTGTCAGGATAAGGTAGGATTCTCATAGCAATAGGATCAAACCAAACAATGCTGGAGTTTTCTAACAAGAATAAACATCCAAGCCTGTGGAAATTCCTTAAACAAAGAGATCAAACGAGATCTTCAGGAAACATCAGGAAAGGTACATGGTAATCAAACTCTTTTGTACGTGCCGAAAACAAATGGACTTAAACCGCAAGCAAATGTATAATGACCAGCTTCCAATGGATTGATACCAGCAACAACTGGGCTTTAGCAAAGATGCCAACAATAATTGGACTTCACGGGGGTATATCAGTGATGACCCAAATTTAATCTAGGAACAAGCTAGAAAGAAACAGTCAAACGAGACTCTACCCATTAAGGAATGAACTCAACTGGGGATTTATCTTATCCAAGCATATAAATGATAACTGAAGCAACCAATCTTCCACGAGGATCAATCTTAGTGGGGAACAAGAACGGATGTGCACTTTCTACTTAAGGTTGACGACTCTAATGGAAAGAGGAGACAAACCTGGTTACTTGGTGATAAACACAACTCAAGTAAAAGAACAAAAGACATCGAGGTAGCAAACATTCTCATATGCCATGTATATATATGTCATGCTCATGCTTATGTTTATGCTGACAAAATAATCAAGGATAATTAAACTAGAGATGAAATAAACATCTCGACGAGGATACTCGGCCAAGCTCTGCAAGAAGGAGACGTCTATCAAGAGATGAATAGAAAGCCATATGAGGAACCAAAATCCTATTTCAAGGTTTCAACCTTCTCTAGGGAAAAAAGTATTACATTCGGGGATATAACATCATGAACTCACCTGAGGGATTGCCATCATGAATCTGATTTCCTTGTTGGAAGAGAAAATGTCCATTAGGAAATGGTCACCCATGATTAGAGACTTCATATGGGATAAAATAAATATCCACCTCATTGGGGAAGCTCAGACCAAAGTTGTGAATGTAGTTGTCTAATTGAAACTCCATGGGGGATAGATAAACATATCGAGTTTACTGGGGACAAGAGGAGTCACAGGAAATCACCGGGAAATGGAAGAGTCCGAAGATTCACTGAGGAATAGCAGAGTCCAAAGATTCACTAGGAGATCTACATCCATTTCACTTGGGGAAGTATGAAGCCAAGGCAACTTACTAGGGAAAATGTGGTAACTTCAGTGAGGAATAAAGATGACTCACTGGAGAGAAAATCCTCAACATCAATAAACACGCACCACATGATGTACACTGGGGACGTTCGTGATCAATGGATCAATCAACAAGCGCTGTCAGTTTATGCTTCATTGAGGATTTACTAAAAATGGTCTAAAAGTGCTTCTGCAACATTAATACTTCTTGGGGAATAAATATTTCCTTCAAATCCTTCCTCTGGTCAAAGAAACTTTATGTTCTTTTCATTGTGTTTTCAAAAACAATTTTTAAATTCAAAAACTTTTCACTTTCAAAATCATTATTAACAAATAAATGGCATTTTGCATAACAAATAAAAGTAAAGAAAGCATAAATGGAAAGAATTAAAGAGGAAAAAATCTAATTTTATTAAAGAATGGTAGCTTGCAAATAGCAAAGCTCCATGGAATATTACAATTTGAAATTGGCAATAGGGAAAGGTTACATTGAATACAATGACAACTACTAGCCCTAATAACTAAGACTTCCCAAAACCTTGCTTCTGACGAGAGTGGTTGGATTGGACTTCTGCTTTGATCTTCTACAATGGTGAACACCATCTAATGCAGTGAAATGCCTTTTGTCCCTAACTTTTGCCTAGATCACCCTTTCGAGTTTTCAATCCATCGGGACGCTCATTTTTACCTAAGTCGCCCTTTCGGGTTTTCGACTTAGCGAGCTCTTATTTATTTTATTTTCATCCCTAATTTTTGCCTAGATCTCCTTCATAGGTTATGATCCACCGGGATACCCATTGTTGTCTAAGTCGCCTTTTCAGGTTTTTGACTTAGCGGATTTTTCTAGGCATAATATTTTCCCATTTTTCAATAAATTGGAAAAATAGACCAAGTGAGATCGCTCAAAATACACAAATATCACAATAATACAATTCGCTATTCATCTCAAAATATCATAAATTACTGCAATTAATCACAAAACTTCAAAAGAGTATAACCCACAAAAAGATATAACACAAATTCAACAAACATATATTCTCATATCATATCAAACATGTTTATTCATCAATAATAAACAATTTGCGATGACCATGAGGGATTTATCCCAAATCCCATTTGGACACCACACCAACACAACGAAACCAAACTATTTATCGATTGATGCCAATAAGATTTTGCTCAAACCCTATTTGGCCAACCATATTATAGAAGGAAAAATAGAGCATTAACCCTAGCGCTGATGGAAGAATAAGAAACCCTCACCATCCTGACTGTCTATGATCACCCATCCCAAAGTAATCCCCCCTTACCTCAAAATTGAAGCCTTTTCTTTTCCTACGATTGGCTTCCAAAGCCTTGTGTATTCCTAATTCCCACGATCTGATACTTCTCAACTTTTCTAATTTTATTTCACGTTCACCTAGTCTGCCTCTCACTTTAGAATATATAATAATCAAATTTATCCCAATTGAGCTTACACCATCACACTCACCCCACCTCCCCTCCCCGAAAGAATTAAACGCTCATATTTTATTACAAAAAGTATATTTTCTAAATAAAACACACCACATTATTCTATTTAAATAAAAATTTCAATTAAATAAAAATTTAAGAAAAATCTTCAAAACGTGAATTATTTCTAACAATTTTATTTTCTCTCATTATTACCAAATAATTAAAATTATCTAATTATCGCTAATAATTTTAATAAATCCCATGTTATTTTTTCACTCTCAACTCTATAATCCCAATAATTATTAAATTATTAAAATATCCCTAAATCTCCAGAATACCAAAATAACACAATTGACACAAACATTCCAATAATTAACTAAAATATTAATTTAAGAAAAAAGTCGGGGTGTTACACAAACCTTCTTTGAGACGAACACTTTCATGCGACAAATTTTCTGGAGGGTCAGCTCTCTGTTGTGAACCAACTCCAGACATGGATTTTACTCAAGGGAATGCTAGATTTCGGAAGAAGAAGGAAGAAGTGATGGCATTTAAAATATGGAAGAAAAAAAAGCATTAGACTTGGGCATTAGAGGACGAGATAATAATATATGCAAAGGATAAATATATGGTTGAGATCAAGCGTCCAGAATCAAAGGATAAATATATGCAAAGATCAATTCGTTATAAGGAAGCATCCATATCAGGTTTTAGATAAATACTTTATCCTGCAACATTTGAAGGAGTGGGAATTTGGATAAACTGAATTCTATTAGAAGTTTGATTGCTTTAAAGAATATCAAATTTTGCATGTTACAAGAAATTAAGATCCTATCCATGGAAGATACGTTGGTCAAATCTCTGTGGGGTGATAAGGAGGTTCGTTGGTCGGCAAAAAAGACTTGCAGCATATTAGGGGACTTGACAACGATGTGGAATATGGACATTGTTCAGGTTTGTTTTAGATTCGAAGGCGAAGGTTTCATTGGTGTTCTGTTTAACTAGAAAGGTTCACAAATTTTTCTTGTGAAAATTTACTCCTTTTATTGTAGACCAACCAAAATGAAAATGGTGTGTGGCGGGAAATTTCAATGCCATTAAGAGAAATAATGAAAGGAAATTTCAGAGGGTTCAAATAAACAACTTGGAATTCACAAAATTTGGGGATTTCATTGATGAAATTGAGACAATGGATCTTGTGGCATTAGGAAAAAGTTCATACAGTTTAATGCAGCAAAAAATGTTATGAGTAAACTCGACCATTTTTGCATCTTAGAAAGGCCCATTGATAAATGGAATCTTAAAGAATAAGTGGTTGGAAAGAGATTTTTTTCAGATCATTGTCCCATCATGATCAAAACAAGCAATTTGAACTGAGGACTCAAGCCTTTAAAGTTCTTTTCGGCTTGGCTTGATCACCCGAAGTTTCTTAATTTTGTTGAAGGTATTTGGTACTCTACTTTGATCAATAACAAAATGATCTTTATTTTTAAAGAAAAGCCTAAGGTTCTAAAAAACAAACTTAGAATTTGGAATGTGGAGGTTTTTTGGGAAAGTTGTTACAGGTTTGGAAGGCGCAATTGAAAATATTTATAGTCTGGATCTATTAGTAGCAGAGGATGGCGCAAGTTGGGATGGCAATTTGATGGCAAAAAGGATAAAGGCTCAAAACCGGGTTTGGAAAAACCTCAGGAGAAAGAATTATATAATCAAGCAAAAATTCAGGTGTAGGTGGTTCCAAGATGAGGACTTGAATTCCAAATTCTCCCATTCTTTTATGAAATCCAATTTTATAAGATATGACATATCCACTACTACAAAATACATATCCGATAACATAATATTACTACGGTCATGCCTTCCATCATTGTAATATATGAAACTGGATGCGCCGAATGCTTATTTATTTTTTTGAAAGTCAATTTATAATGGTTGATAGACACAATCGTGGTGATAAAGTGAGTGGTACATGGTTCGAATCCTAGCATCTACATTTTTTTTCATAATTGAAGATTATTTAATCACAGATTTAATATGCAACCGTTATAATATTATCTGTACAACCTTTGCACTTCCCTAAAGAGAGAAACGTTTTTCCCTACTATAATGATGATTGAAAATTTTCTTCAATTTTCAAGACGGTCACAGTGTCATTCAAGAATATCAACCATTAGAAGTAATCATTGCAAACATTAATTCATCAGATCTTTCATCTTTAACCTCTTCTATAAAGGCACAATTTCATATAATGAATTTCCACTTCTTCAAAACTATTCTTCTTAACTACATATAGCAACATGAGTTCACCATCTGAAAATGCTCACAAAAATATCTCAACTGAAGTCACCACAGTACAACACCATGATTAGGAGTCAACTGAGGAGGTCCAGCCATCTGGATCGACTGCTGTCAGAGATACACTTAGGGTTAGGAAGGCCAAAAAGAAGAAAAAGAATAAGCTAAAGAAGAAGAAGAAGAAAAATGTGTCCAGGAAGATTTGTTACTATGATTTTGACGAGGGTAGTGAGGAGAGAGTCATAGATTGTGAAAATTCATTTGCTGCTAGGGGTTATTGTTCCGACATTGACAAAATTATGTAATGAAATAATTTATGTACTCCGCCCTCTTGGCCCTCTTAATGAAAATATTTATTATTGTTATATATACTCTTTTATTTATACACTATTATTGTTTTACAAAAAAAAACTGTACAAGCCAACAAAAATAAAAACAACAATCACAATTGTAATGAAAAATAACAATAACAATAATTAATACCTCTCTAACAATTGGGTTCATAAATAAATAAAAAATTGTGAGAGATTTAACCACAGTTTTACTAAAGAACCGTTGTAAAAGTGATGTATTATATCATGTTTTTTTTTCTAACCATGATGAAATGTGATATTTTTTAACTATATAAGCGAAAGTATACATTGTTCAATACATAACAATCGTTTCTCTAAAATGAAAACCCTAACATATTTCACTCTCCTCTCTCATAACATAACCCTAACATCCATGTCACTCTTTAAACTTTCTTAAACCTTCAGATTCGTCTTCACCAATCGCTATGATACTTTTTAATCATAATTCAGGTTCATTCATTAAACGTATGCTTCGATTTCATTTACATTTCTTGTTAAAAATGGGTTCTCATTTTTTTATTTGGTGAATGTTCTTATTTTTTCAGATTCGTCTTCACCACATTAACAAAGCGTATACTTTGACTATAATACATATGATTTGTGTAGCTATGAAGAAAAATACAAGAAGTATGAAGCTATTGTGTTAACTTCATTAACCTTGTACTTCTTCTTCATAGCTTCATAAACTAGATGAAAATCATAATTTATTCCAGATCCACGATTAGTTTAAAAAAAGGTGCGTTCTTTAAACATTACATATTAACTTATGTTGTTGTATGCTATTGTATGTTGTTGTTGTTGTTGTTGTTGTATTATACTATTGTTGTTCTTACATCTTATTTTGTTGTATGTTGTTGTGTTATTGATAAATGTTGTTGTATGTTGTCGTTGATAAATGTTTTAAGAATAAGAACAAAACATTGCAAAGTCATAAGAAAGAAGCTTCTTGTGACTTAACAATGTTTTATTCTTTAAATTCTTAAAACATGACATAATATCTTGTGTTGTTGTTGCTGTCGTATGAAGTTAAGTTTATTATATGCTATGTAGATTGTTTGTTTCATTAACCCTTCACTGAAAATACATTTCATTTAAATTGACATAGAAACTTATAATCTGAAAATTAAGTTGTATTTGAAAGCCAACTTATATCAATCAATGTTTCCGAATTGCATCTGTCTCATCGTTCATCTCACTCTGTTTAACATATAAAATATGGGTCAATGATTTGATTCCTTCAACACATCCATATCTTCTCTTATATTTTAATTTGAATAACAACAATTTATTGATATTATTCAAATTAAACTAGAATATAAGGAATTGATGTGATGAAGGACTTAGATCATCAAACCACATTCTATATGTTAAATAGTGTGAGATGAACGATGAGACAAATGTAATTTAGAAAACAGTGGTTTGTTTAAGTTGGATTTCAAGAATAGTTTAATTTTCAGATTATATACTTCTTCATCAATTTGAATGGTTGTATGTTATTATGAGGTTTATTGAAAAAACAAGCAATCTACATATTATATAATAAACCCTAGGTACTTTCAACAACGATTATTTATAATAACCGTTATAAAATGTTATTTGCCTAAATGTATATACCACCATGATTAGTTATAGAAACCGTGATTATATATAGCGCACTTTCAGGTTTTCTACAACGGTCGTAAGACCGTGATTGTAAGTTGTGCATATACAACACCCTATGTAACAACGACATGCCATGTGTGATGTTATCCCTTTTCCAACCATTGTTGTATATGTTTTTCATAGTAGTGATATACTCTCAATTTGGGAGGTGTTATTATTGAAGAACTTGAGGAGATTAAAGCTTTAACTGTTGAACATTTCCAGAAAAGGTTCAAAGAGCCACATCGTCTATGCCTAATTTTTGACGGGGTGGAGTTTGGTATGTTATCTCACGGGGATAGTGTGGAATTAGAAAAAGCTTTTTCTTTTTAGGAACTGAAAGAAGTGGTTTAGAGCTCAGAGGGTGGGAAAAGTCTTGGCCCATATGGATTTGGATTAGAATTCTATAAGGTTTGTTATAATTTCCTCAAATAAGATTTGCTTGCTTTAGTCAAAGAATTCTTTAAGCATAGTTTCATGCACAAAACTTTTACTTCATCATTCTTATCTCTGATTCCAAAGAAATTGAATCCCTAAAATTTTAACAATTTTCGACCAATTTGTTTAATATGTAGTGTATACAAAATAGTTTCTAAGTTGTTTACTTGCATGTTAAAAAGGTCATTGGTAAACTCATTTCACATAATCAAATTGCTTTTCTTGAGAATAGGAATATGTTAGAAGGATTTTTGCTTGTGAAGGAATTGGTAGATTATGCTAAAAGGTACACAAGAGAAATATTCTTATTCAAAATTGATTTAGAAAAAGCTTTCTATTCAGTTTCTTAGGAGTACTTGTTTTATCTCCTTAAGTGCACGAAGTTCGTGTTAGACGACGATAATTGATCTAGAATTGGGGGTTGAATAGATCACTGTTTTTTAAAGGAGAGTCGACGCTTAAATTTGATTTTAACATTGTTCGCGGAAGCGGCTGAGGAACTATATCGTCTAAACGAACCGATTACCGAAAAGACCGGATATGCGTAAGCCAAACGGAATGATAGGCTCAATGAGAAATTCGAATCACAAACTTTATTATTAATCAATATACTTAACTGCACTTAATGTTGTACAATTTCCAATGACTAATTAAAAAGTAAACCAAATTGACAAATTCATAAACACTTTGTGAGCGATCAATTTATCGAACACTTGGTGTGCAAAACACCCCAAGTGATAACTTCTATGTAAATGTAGTGCAAAATTTTTCCAAATACAATAAAAGTGATTGTAAAGTGTTTTCAAACCAGATTTTCAGCACTACACTATAACAAAATTTTATCGATCAATTGATTATTCACAAATGTAAACAGTTTGAAAATTAAAGAGATAAGGAAAGAGAGAACAACACCGGATTTGTTTAGGCAGTTCCCCTTTCGTCCTCGCTCCGGGTACGTCTGCCCCCAATTCTAAACCAGAATTGAGATATGTATAATCTTGTTGCAAATGTTTTTACAAGAGAAGTCTTAGATACCACACACTCAAGAAACCTCATTGAAGTTAATACTATGTCTTCTCTCCCCTTGATTCAAGTCGAACCAAGTGCCTCGAACGTGTTGAATAAACCTACGTTTACAGCTACTAGATTGAATGAACTCTTCGGTCTTCAATCACCTTCACTCAGCTGATTTCAATCACACACAGTTCGATCCCAAATCTTTCTTGCACAATCCTCCGATTAACGCTACTAGATTGAACGAAGCTTCCGTTCTTCAATCACCTTCGCTTGGCTGAATTCAATGAAGCAAAGATTTGTCCCAAAAACTCCCAAATCCAAATGATCTTGGAGGACAAAACCCTAGTGGTTTTATTCAAGAAAAAACCCACTGAAAAATTCACCCCAAACTCGATACACAATGCTATGTTTGGACGTTATCACCTCAATGATGCAAGAGATCAACAAAAATTGTTATGTGTAATTGTTGAGAAAATGCAAGAATGAGGATGAAGATGATAAGAGAAAAATTCAGTGTCTATCTTTCACTTTTTCTTGTTGTTAGGTAAAAATGAGGTACACTGTATATATATGATTCTATGACCAACTAACAAAAAATAACACCATTTTGAAATTGAGAGAGATCAGAAAAATAACAGGATTTTAGCGAACGGTCGACCAAATAATCATGAGGGTCGGCCTGCACTTAACTATGCAAGTTTGGTGGCTATGCGTCGACCGCAACAGGGTCATGTGTCGACACAAGCCTGGTGAAAAACTACAAACACAAATGTCATCAGTATGAGTCGACCGTATGGTTGACGTGAGGTGACCCGTGAGACATGGGCTGAAAATCAAGTTTCATGGGTCAACCAAAACATAGTTTGAGTCGACTCAAACAACAAAAACTTCCAAAAATAACTTTTTGACCATATTTTCTTATACCTAGGCTATGTTTATGCATTCCTATGACTCACAACATGATCAAACACATACAAGAGATATATGACACTCTTCATATATGTATGGACACATGATTATGGGATATTTATGCATTGTGAAGTACGGATGCCGACTATAATGCGATGATACCGTCCAAATTACACACTACGAGCTAGTACATGTTTTGACATCATTAAAATAAAGAACGAGTGTTAAGACACCTTGCCCTCACAGTTCGGACCAAAATGTATTAGTTGGATTAGTGCATGCATCAGTAACAATTTGATGTCGGTATTAATTAATGGAATCCCCTCAAGGGAATTTAAGGCTGAGAGGAGTTTGCCCTAAGGTGATCCACTTTCGTCGCTCCTTTTCATCATTGCAGCATAATGAATTGTAGGTCTTATGAGAAATTCTTGCTCGTCATCTTGTTTCTTCCCACTCTTAGTTGAAGAAAACTTAGATTTTGATTGGATACAATATGTTGATGACACCATAATTATGGGTAAGGCTTGTTGGGAGAACTTGTGGTCCATTAAGGCGGTACTTAGATGGTTTGAATTGGTACCAGATTTGCGCGTTAATTTTCATAAAAGAAAGATCTTAGGCTTCAATGTTAATCAAGAATTTTTACAGGTCGCATACGCTTTTCTCTTGTTGGTATCCGTATCGGTGCTAACCCCCGCAGGTGTTTAACATAGGAACCAATCCTTCTGAAGATTCATAATAAGTTGTTCGCATGGAAAGGAAATAATGTATCGTTAGGTGGTAGAGTAATTCTCATAAATTTTGCCTTGAATGCATTACTTATTTTTTCCTTCTCTTTTTACAAAGCACCAAAAGGGGTTTTGAATGAGATAATCATAATTCAAAGTGCTTTTCTTTGGAGTGGGACAGAGAGAAAGAAACTGACCAGTTGGGTTTTTTGGGCCTTAATTTGCAAGCATAAGCTATAAGGAGGTATACGAATAAAAAATATCGAGCAATTTAGCATTAATTGGGAAATGGGAGTGGCAAATTATCTCAGACCAAATTGCAATTTGATATTCCCTGTTACAATTCATATACGAGGATAGGGGTGGACATAATTTTTGAATCCAACCGGGACACGCTTAGTCCGAACCGTAATACAGTAAAGCAGACATGTTCATTTGGGTTTCAAGTGAAAAAACTGGAAAATTCGAGTACTGATGGATTTGTTTGGTCGGAATTGGATGTCAAAAGGCAATCCATCGAAACTTGTGACCGACCGAAAGAGTGAGTAATGTTATTATTTTGTGGGTGATACATTATAGCAATGTCTTGTTTATTAAAATTAAAAAATGTACATATATCTATACCTCCCCTATTCCATTGAGACCCACCAAATATTAAGTCTTTCACACTTCAATTTATTCATGTTTTTTCTAACCTTTCATTGTCATACTACTATACAAATATTTTTTCACTTTTATATTATAAAACACACTTGTTCTTGTTCTGCGTTTTATTTTCTCTCTCTCACACACCCTTCTCTTTTGTTTCAAGACACAACACTCAAACTCTCTTAATTTTTCAGAAACTCACTATTTGACATATGAGCTACCATACTTGCCTTTCTCCTTTTTTCCAAAGACACAACATAAATCACTCTTATTTTTCACTATTATTTTTTAGTATCATCTCTTCTCATCGAATCTATTATGTGTTTTCTTAAAAAAAAAAGAGTTTCTGAAAAAAGTGATTTTAACAATTACTATTTGCATTCTATAATAACTTATTTTCTTTCTTCATCTTGTATTTATCATTAAGATATTGTGTAAAAAAATGCAGGACATAGAAGAAAATGATATGAAGATCAAAGATTTACCACCTCTATGTAAGAAGATGAAACCAAATCAATCCACCCGTAAAATCCGACATCCGCCAAAACCGACATCCTACAAAACCATCTCTCAAAATGGTCGGAAGTGGACTACTATTTTAGGCCCATAAAATTTGTTCAGTGGCCCATTTTGAATTTGAAATCGTCCGTGACCGACGATGTCCATCCTTATACAAGAACATTAAATCTTTAGTGTTGGATCAGTCTAACTGTGATAGCTATAAGAATATTCTTAATACAACTCTCATTGCTTAACAAAAAACACGTTTTTTTAAGTAAAGTATGATGTTGACTTTAATTGAGAAAACATTTTTTTTTAGAGAAAGTAGACCATATAAACCAAAATTATAGAAAAAAAAACTTTAAAAAACCATTATTCAAAAGATTTTTTTATAAAAACTAAAATTGAATTATAAATTATTTATATAAAAAAATATATAATTATTTTTTATAAAACAATATAATATTTTAAAACCTCCATTCAAAAAGGACTTTGCCTTTTTGAATAAACATTTTATTTATTTTTAATATATAAAATCATAATGATTCAAAAAGATCCGTTGCTTAATTATTTTTTTCTTTTTTAAAATTTATGTTAGCATTACTACTTAACAAGAAAAAAAACTCTTCAAGTGAAAAATTATATTACATTTGCAAGAACAATAATATATCAAAAGAGTTAATTTTGGTTATTTACCAAAATAAATTATTCCTAACTAGAGTTTTATCTTCTCTTAATTACAATTACTCAATCTAATTTTTTTTCAAGTAAAATTAATACAAATTTAAAGAACTAAAAATGAAAAATATTTTCACAAAGTAAAAACTAACTTTTTAAACACCTAGTATTATTTAGTATCAATAATTTATTTATTAACATATACTACACTAATAATGATTTATTTGTTTTTGTCAGGATATGAAACCATAAGCTCCAACTTACATTTAAAAATATTTTGCAGAAAATTTAAAAAATGGCGTATATTAAATTTAAAAAAATTAGAAATTTCAAAACTCTCATTTTTTTTTTCAAAGATAAATTCAAATCAACAATCTTCTTTAAAAAAATTGCAAAATAAAAGATAAATTTTTAAAGTGAACAAAAAATAGAATAAAAAAATATAAACCCAAAATATTAATTTTTAAAAATCAACAATGAAATAAATAAGGGAAAAAATAACATAAACAAAATAAATATAAAGAAGTCTTAGCCCCATACAAAAATTAATACAACTTTTCAAAACTTTTTTTATAATAATAAATTCAGTATCTTTTTAAGTTAATATAATAAAAACATTTCAAATGAAATGAAAATATAGAAATTCCATAATAAAACAGAAAATAATTTAAAAACAATAACTCCATATTCAAAAAGGAAAACTTTTCAAAAGTCCATATAACAAAATCACAAATAAATAAATAAATTTTAAAGCATTTGTTTAAGAATTTTTTTTCAAAACATCCCTTTTCTCAACAATACATTCAAATAATCGATATATGTTTTTAAAAAGAAAAAATTTCAAAATGAACTCATTAAATAAGCTATTAAAAAATATTTGTTAATCTTTAATAAATAAAAATTTTCAATCAAATGATTTTTTTTATATAAACTCTCAAAAAATATAAATTTAAAACAATATTACCATATTAAAAAAAGAAAACATTTCAAAACAACCAAATTTTATTAATAGCTAATATAAAAAATCACAAAAAAACAGACCTTTTAATTAAATGGTTAATGTTTTTTCAAAACATCCTTTTTCTGGTCAAAATTAAATTCAAATAAACAATCTACTTTCAAAAAGATAAAATTTTAAAATGAACTTAGAAAATAAGTAATTAAAAGAATTATTTTAAAATATTTTTTAAAACTATATAATTATATTTGTGACTAAAAAAACATAAAAAACGTTTAAATAGAAGAGAAAAAAGAATATACACTGACAGTGTAAAATATTTTTACACTGTTAACCAATCACAGACGTATATCCCGCCAAGTCACACGTTTAATTTTAAAATACTGATATGACATGGCAGAATGCTATAATTCTATTGGATGATGGTGTAAATTTAGTTTACACTGACAGTGCACTACCTTTAATTTCTGAATAGAATTCAATAAATAATTAATTTATATTTAAATACTTCATCTGTCCTAAATTATAAGTCATTTTGTAAAAAATATTTGTCATAAATTATAAGTCACTTTACAATCCCAATATAACATTAATGATATTTTTTCTAATATACCTTTAACTATTTACTTCTTTTTTTGTATTATATTAATTTTTCTTTCTTCTGTAATTAATAAAGGACAATAGTGTAAAGTCATATATAATTTTTCTTTTTCATACAACAATGATTACTTTTTTTAAATTGTGTAAAATATCCAAAATGTCTTATAATTTAAAAAGGAGGGATTAACATTTTTAGAACACCTGTTAACCTAATCTATACTATTGATTTTGTATGGTGTAAACAAAATCGTGTCGAAATAATAAAACATTTCTTCTATAATTTTTTTAAAAAATAAGAACACATGGTTTTTAAAATTAGAGATGTATGCTATGAACCGTACAACAAGAGGACAATACAGAGATGCATGAATTGAGGGAAGGATCAAAAAGAGAAAACAACACAACCAAACATGTCTCAATCCATGTAGTAATCTAGATTAGATCAAATCAATATCAAATCTCATCTCTCTCTCTATCTCTAAAAAAACATTTTCCATTATAGAGAATCCAATGTTTCTTAATAATTAATCTAACGGTCTATAATTTCGGCCATACATTGCCATATAATGCACCTTAATGTAGAATAAAATATCCTCACTATTTATTATATTCCCTTTTTTATTACCACTTTCTCTCTATGAATACCCTTTGAACTCTCTCTCTTATTCTTCTCTATCCATCTCTTTGTTTTCTCAGACCCAAAATTTTCTTTGGTTCATTTTTCTTCCTCTTCTCCTCTTAGAGGAGTCTCTGATTCAGCTTACCTCAGGTAATTCTCTCCCTTTTTCTCTTATTCATATGGAAAAGGGTTGTGGTTTTATTCAGATTTTGAAACTTTGCCCTTGAGGTGTTTGTGTTTATTCCTCTATGAATAAAATTTCGAAATTCATAAAACCCCTTTGGATTTCATCATTTGCTAATCAAATTTGATGAAAAGAGGTTGTTTTAAGCCTTATAAATCTGATTTCTTTAAGCAGTGGTTGCAAAATAAATAAATAAAAAAATAAATACATCTTTGACCAATTTGGATTATTTTTTTTGTTTATATTTGCTCGTGATTTTCTTAGATTTGGTTCAATTTTGTTTAGATTTGCATCAACCAAACCAATTGTGAAAAAATGATTGATTTTTTTCTTCCTGTTTTCTATTGATTTTTGCAGGTGTTCTTTGTTAAGATCTTCGGTTTTCAGGTGTGAAAATTGAGAGAAAGATGAATCACTGTGGTTACCAGCAGAAGAACGCCATGAGAAGCTGTGAAGAGATGAGGATGGAATCTGTGGTTTGCCCTAAGCCTCGTAGATTTGGTCTGATGAACAACTCATTTATTAACAACAGCAATTTCAGACCCTATAAGCCACAAATTATCAGGTATTTCCTATATTTTATTTAATTATTTACATTTTTTTTTTCAATCAATTTATTTTTGTAAAAATCTAACTTTCTTATAAATTAACCAGCTACCAATCAGAGCTTGAAGATTCAGGTGTCAG
This sequence comes from Lathyrus tuberosus, assembly GCA_022829125.1. Classification (NCBI taxonomy): domain Eukaryota; kingdom Viridiplantae; phylum Streptophyta; class Magnoliopsida; order Fabales; family Fabaceae; genus Lathyrus; species Lathyrus tuberosus. The sequence goes on along the minus strand of JALAZF010000044.1, from coordinate 6,203,651 downwards.
GGAAGATCTTCTTGATATCATTCTCCCCAAGGTTATTTTCTATCTCAATCTTAATTTTTCATGAAAAAGGGTTTTTTTTTTATGAAAAAATTATTCATTTCAAGTCTTCTCTAAAAAGTGTTTGAAATCTAATAACCATGCTTTCATAGGTGATTGTTGCACAATTACTAAGGAATTATGAACAGAACATCTATTATCATGTTTGGAATCATTGAGTTTAATTGGTGGTGAGATCGGCAGAATCAAGTTGATTCATTGGGATTTTGGCCAAAACTATACTTTGGAGCTTCACAAAATCATATGTTGCCACCGGGAATTTGCCGAATCGACCCTAAAATTCATTCATTGATTTGTGATTTTGTTGAAGTTATGAAGTATGGTTTTTACTAAAATCAAATTTGTCTAGTGATTCTGTCAAACTCACCCCTAATTCAATGATGCACTATTTCACCAAGCTTGGATTTTGTTGTTGATTGAAATAAAACATGACATGCAATCTAACAGTTGTTTCAATTTGGATTTTGCAGGAAAATAGCTATATGGAAAGATTTGGGGACCAAATGGCATCATCACCACCACCATTTTTTTGTGGATCTCCACCTAGCAGGGCTTCAAACCCTGTGATCCAAGATGAGCAATTTGGTAATGGCAATGGTCATGGAAATTTTAGTCCATTTTCCATGGCACCCTCTTCACCATCTTCCTCAGCTAGAAGCTGTGTTCCAATGAAGTTTGGTCACAAACAAGCTGCAGTGAGGATTGAAGGTTTTGATTGTCTCAATAGGGATAGGCGCAACCGCAGTATTTCAGCTGTTGCATAATTCATTTCCAACTAAAAAAAAACAAGTTCAAAGAGCAAGTGAAGATTTTTGGTGTCAAAGGAAGCTAATCTTAATTCAATGTTTTATTGTAATATATATGTATATAAAAATGGTCTGTGGAAAAATTGTTAATGAGTTAAGGTGTCATGTAAAATTGAGATGGTGAGCTTTTTTTTTTTTTTAATTTTATTTTCAAGAATAAAAAGGACAAGTTATAAGTGAGGAAAAGGGCATGTACAAAGTCTTGTTCTTTCTCTCTTTGTTAGGTTCATGAAGGGAGAGTTTGTAAAAAAACTCAGCATATCCTCTTTTGTAATTGTAATTTGGAGGAAAGTGAGGGTTAAATATGTGAAGTCTTGTAAAATATTTTTTTTAGTGGGTGCCTTCTTTGTAGGTGTCACCTATTTGATAATATCAAAGAGATATTTGTTTATACTTTATCATGCTTTATTTTATTTTATACATTATTCTAGTTTAAAGTCTTGTGATTTTTTTTTGTTCTACCAAATGAAAAAATGTAAGAGAAATTTATTTATTTGGGTGCTCTCTTTGTAGGTGTCACCTAAAATGATAATATCAAAGAGATCTTGTTTATAGTAATACTTTATTTCATAGTCAAAAGACAAGGTTGATATATTAATTATACAACTACAACCAGTAACGTATAGTCATATATGATTAAAGAAATAATACAAATTTGATACCACTATTTTAGGAGAATCTTAGGAAGCTTCATAGTGCCTACTATGGTCAGATTTGGAGGGCTTATGAATAATACTAATATTTTAATCAATAAATTGTCCTTTTTGAAAAGAGTGTTTTATTTGTAGAATGGTGTGAAAGGGTGGTTGGAAGCTGTTAATGAATTGGAGCTAATATGAGATGTGGATAGGTTGATTGATAAGTTGGAGAGAGAGAGAGTTTGTGTGGGGTTAGACAAGCATATAAAATGAAGAAACGTGTGTTTGTTGTTTTGTTGTAATGGAAAGTAGTTAAGGCGGTGGCAACATGTAGTGTGGTCTTAAGTGTTTGTTTGGTTGTTTGCTGATGGTTGATATGGCACACGGATATCTATGGTCCAATAGTATATGCTAGATTCTATTTTATGATGCTTAATATATTTCATAGATTAACTATTAATTACCATTGATATCTTATCTTACAAAGCAAGAATTTTATACTGTTTTATACTAATAAGATATCATCATTTTTTTCTAAGCCCTTCTTCTTTTGGTAAACAAATCTTCTCCGATTTCACCCAACAAACCTTAGTTGAATGTTTATTTACTCACAAAAATTTATTTTGAATTTGAGTTTAGTTTCAACGACACCTTATTTACTACCTTGTAAAAACAAATCTAGCCTCTTTTTTATGTCAATATTTTCAAAAAACGATAAGAGATAGAGCAACTTCTCTCTAGATAACTCTTTAGCTTAACAATCATGGATTGCGCGAAGGTTCTTGGGCGTGGCAATAAGAAGGAGGTTAGGGGAAGATGTGACTCTTTTCCAAGACGTGGGACGAAGCATTTCAAAACTAAGCATTTCAAAGCTATGGAAGGAGATTAATCCTTCTACTTTTTTGAGTTTCCTGAGAAGACATCAGCGGAGGACTTGTTCAAAATTTTGGCCGATTACGGAACGTTGAGAGAGGTGGTTATACCCTAGAAAAGGAATAAATACGGGAAACAGTTTGGTTTCGCAAGGTTTGGCGATGTTGTTGATGCAAGAAATCTGGCGATCAAGTTGGACAATATCTTAATCGACAATCATAAATCTATGCAAACATTCTGAGATTTGGGAGAGCTGAAAAATCTTTCTTTGATGGTTCAAAGGGCAGAAACAGGAGGAGTAATGCCGAGTATAAGAAGGGAGGTTCTGCTTTTAAGGGAGAGTCTGTCAGGAGAGGAGGTGATTTAGATTCTAGGAGGGGAGTAAAGTCTTTTGCTGAAGTCATTAATAATACAGGGCAGATGGATCGTGATAAAAAGAAACCTCTTGTTCTGAGTTTTTAGGCGGAGAAGACGGCGGTGGATTGGTTCAGTAATGCATTCGTCGGCGAGGTTTTAAATCCTGGAATGTCTTATAACATCCAGAATAGTTTTGAACTAGAAGGACTTTTTTCGATCAAAGTTACACCCTTAGGTGCTAATCTTTGTCTGCTTGAAGAAAGTGAAAAAGGAGAGATATAGGACTTGATTAAGGAAGCTGAAACCTGGTGGCGCCAGTGGTTCTCAGACATCAGAAAATGGAAGGAGGATGACGTCGATAAGGACAGGATGACTTGACTTAGGTGTTATGGTATTCATTGTCATGCATGAAGCTTCTCTTTCTTTGAACTCTTGGCGAGGATGGTGGGTACCTACGTTTGTGTGGACGATAACACTATTAAAGGAGATTGTATGGACGTGGCAAGGATTTTGGTTCGAACTAATTGTGCCATGGTGTTGAACGAATTCTTCAAGGTTGACATCAACGGGAAAACTTTTAATATAGATGGTGGAAGACTCTCACGGTCCTTTACGCATTTCCATGAACAAGACGAAGGTTAACAAAGGAGAAGCTTCATCTTCTTCAACTTCTGAAAGTATTTGGAGTAAATTCATTGGGGATGAGGATTTAGACGGTTGGGATGAGGAGGAAGAGAGACAACTTGAATTGGGTCCTCTGATTCCTAGTTGGAATCAAACCAATTTGGTTGGGAAATCTAACGAGAATGAACTTTTGGCTGATCCAGTTATGATTAAAAATTTGGAGGGTGCAGAGCTGGATGTAGTAGTTGACTCTACCCATGAGCTGTTGGGTTTTGATTCACCTGTTTTAGCCGCAAAGCAGGGGCCTATTCCTGTCACTGTGTCAGTCGATAGGAATACTTTTATCGAGGTTGTCCGTTGGACAAGATAAAAGGGTAGGGAGAAAGGTCAAACTCTGAAAAAAGATAAAGTGGCAGGTTCTCTTTGCAGAATCAATTCCTCGTTGAAAAAGGCTAAGTTTAGAAAAATGGTGGATCTTAGTGGGCCATTGGGTCATATAAATCCCAAATCAAAGATGAGAAAAATGGGCTGGGAACTTATATCAGTCTCCCTTGCTTCCGAGGATACTATTGAGGATTTTTCTCAACCCTATTTTTTTGCTCCTCTCAAACCTGCGTTTTCTATTTCAGTTGTTGTGAAACCTTCTTCGAATTCGACAGATATAGAGAAGTTCTCAGCCGGAGCGGTGATTTGATGTGATTCTTTATCGAATACGGACGTGATTAATTATAATTCTAGATTTGTGGAAAACACGAAATCTAATGTAGGAGCCAAAGTGTGGAAGGAGATTTCTAAATTGGGGGTGAAGGCCAAAGTAGGGGTCAAGGATCTTTCAACTCAATTAGCAGACATGGAAGCTAAAGACAAAGGATTTTCTAGGGGGCAGAAGGCGAATTCAAACGGTGTCCAATGATAGTGGGATCTCTAAACATTCGAGGGGGAGGTAATTACTCTAAAAGAAAGAGGATTAGTAGTATTCTTAAAGCAGTTAATGCTGACATCTTCTTCATTCAAGAATCGAAGTTATCTGTTGTGAATGATAGTACTGTCTCTAGTTTGTGGAAACATAGTGAGGTTGGTTGGTCGTATAGTGGCTTTAGATGTTTCTCGGGAGGGATTATCTCAATGTGGAATTTGAGTATTTGCAGACCCATTCTTTCGTTCAGAGGGGAAGGCTTCCTGGGAGTTCAACTGCTATGGAAAGATGATTTATTTTTTGTTGATAATGTTTACTCAGGTTGTTTTAATTTTTCGAAGCGCAAATTGTGGAGGGACCTGGAGGATTGCAAGAGGAAATGGACTGATGGTTTTTGATTGATAAGAGGAGACTTTAACGCAGTTTCTGTGGTTTCGGAAAGAAATGGTGGATCGGTGACCAGTAGGAATTCTGAGGCTAAGGGCTTTTCTGATTTCATCAATAAATTGGGTTTGGTTGATCCCCCGGTTGGTGGCAATCGTTTTTCCTAGTTTAGTGGAGACGAAAAGGCGATGAGCAGAATTGATAGATTCTTGGTGGACACGACTTTCATCAATAAATGGGGTATGGTTGGGTAAACGATTGCGAAACCCGACATCTCCGACCATAGTCCGATTTGGTTGAAGATAAAGGAGAAGATTTAGGGTCTTAAACCGTTCAAGTCAAACGAATCTTGGTTCCAGCATCTGCAGTTTCTTAGATTCGTGGAAGATAAATGGAGGAATTACAAGGTTCTAGGGAGAAGCGATTATGATCTGAAATAAAAATTCAAGTTTCTAAGACGAGATTTGAGGATTTGGGGCAAAGAAGTCTTTGGGTGGTATGACTTAAAAATCCAGGAGGAAGTTGACATTATTAATGAGGTCGACACGACTTTGTTTGAGGCAGCCAAAGAAGAAGTGGAGAGCTTGGTGGTGAGAAGATCTGAAGCCTGTAAAGCTGTTTGGAATAATCTTCAAGTAAGAGATAACATGATTTTGTAGAAGGCCAGGGTGAAGTGGGACAAGCAAGGAGATAATAATTCTAAATTTTTTCACAATGTGATGAAGGGTAGATCAAAGAGTAAACATATAACGTCAGTCACCACTTCTGATGGGGTTGTGGATTCAGTGATTTTGTGAGGGCAAAGTGTCTTAACACCCAGTCTTTATTTTAATGATGTCAAAACATGTACTAGCTCGTAATATGTAATTTGGACGGTATCATCACATCATAGTCGGTATTCGTACTTCACAATGCATAAATATCCCATAATCATATGTCCATACATATAGGAAGAGTCTCATATAGTTCTTGTATGTGTTTGATCATGTCGGGAGTCATAGGTATGCATAAACATAGCCTAGGTGAAGCAAAATATGGCCAAAAAGTTATTTTTGTGAGTTTTTGCTGTTTGAGTCGACTCATGAAACTTAATTTTTAGCCTATCTCACGTCGACCCTCCGGTCGACTCATACTGATGCCATTTATGTTTGTAGTTTTTCATCAGGCTTGCATCGACGCATGACCCTGTTGCGGTCGACACATAGCTTCCAAATCTCCATAGTCCTGCTCGCGGGTCAGCGCAGGTCGACCCTCACTGTTCTTTGGTCGACCGTTCGCTAAAATTCTGTCATTTTTCTGATCTCTCTCAATTTTAAAATGTTGTTATTTTTTGTTAGTTGGTCAAAGGACCATATATATACATTTGTACCTCATATTTTACATACAACAAGAAAAAGTGAAAGATATACACTGAATTTTTCTCTCATCATCTTCATCCTCTTTCTTGCATTTTCTCAACAACTACACATAACAATTTTTGTTGATCTTTTGCATCATTGAGGTGATAACGTCCAAACATAGGATTGCGTATCGAGTTTGGGGTGAGTTTTTCAGTGGGTCTTTTCTTGAATAAAACCACTAGGGGTTTGTCCTCCAAGATCATTTGGATTTGGGGGTTTTTGGGACAAATCTTTGCTTCATAGATTCAGCCGAGCGAAGGTGATTGAAGAACGGCGGGTTCGTTCAATCTAGTAGGGTTACTCGGAGGATTGTGCAAGAAAGGTTTGGGTTCGAACTGCGTGTGATTGAAATCGGCCGAACGAAGGTGATTGAAGACCGGTGTGTTCATTTAATTTAGTAGCGATAAACAGAGGTTCATTCAACACGTTCGAGGCACTTGATTCGACTCGAATCAAGGGGAGAGAAGACATAGTATCAACATCAACGAGGTTTCTTAAGTGTGTGGTATCTAAGGCTTCTCTTGTAAAAACATTTGCAACAAGATTATACATATCTCAATTCTAGTTTTAGAATTGAGGTAAGACGTACCTGTAGCGAGGACGAAAGGGGAACTGCCTAAAAAAATCGGTGTTGTTCTCTCTTTCACTATCTCTTTAATTTTTGAACTATTTACGTTTGTGCTAAATCAATTGATTGATAAAATTTTGTCATAGTGTAGTACTGAAAATCAGGTTGGAAAACATTGTACAATCACTTTGATTGTATTTGGAAAAATTATGCACTACATTTACATAGAAGTTATCACTTGGGGTGTTTTGCACACCAAGTGTTCGATAAATTAATCGCTCATAAAGTGTTTGTGAATTTGTGAATTTGGTTTACTCTTTAATTTGTCATTGGAAATTGCACACCATTAAGTGAAGCCAAGTATATTGATTAATAATCAAATTTGAGATTTGTTTTCTCATTGAGCCTATCATTCTGTTTGGCTTACGCATATCCGGTCTTTTCGGTAACCGGTTCGTTTAGACGATATAGTTCCTCGGCCGCTTCTGTAAACATTTTAAAATCAATTTGAGCACCGACTCTCCTTTAAAAAGTCGTGATTTATTCAACCCCCTTCTAGATCAATTGTTGTTGTCTAACAAGTGGTATCACAAGCACCAGTTCATCTAGTGCTTCACGTATAACTTTTTCGAAAATGGAAAACGAACCAAAAGAGGATTACAATAGAGCACCGGTTTTTCACGATGATAACTATAGTTACTGAAAGGATTGTATGCGTGTGCATATCAATTCTATTGATAGGAAGGTATGAAGCGTTATACAAAATGGTCTCATGGAAATTACTATGACCAATGCGAATAATGTGGTTGTACCTAAGTTGGAAGCAGAATGGAATGAAGAAGATGAGAAAAAGTATAACTACAATTGGAAAGCTAGAAATATTCTGATATCCTCTTTGGGTGTTGATGAGTATTATAGAGTTTCACATTTTACGAGTGCTAAAGCTATGTGGGACGCATTGCAAGTTGCCCATTAGGGAACTAATGACGTCAAACTAGCTCGAATCAATACTTTGACTCAAGAGTTTGACCTCTTTCACATGAAGCAAGGGGAAACCATTATCGACATGCAAAAGAGGTTTACTCATTTAATCAATAGACTAAACTCACTTTGTAGACCGGTTTCCAATGACGTTGCTACTAATAAAATCTTGAGGTGTCTTACTAGGGAGTGACAACCAAATGTCACCGCCATAAAGGAAGCCAATGACCTCATGGCGTTAGACATCACAACTTTATTTGGGAAGCTCGAGGAACATGAGGAAGTGCTCATTAGTCTTGACCAATTTGAGAAAAGAGAGAAGAAGGAAAAGACTAAGACCAAAGATGCGGAAAAGAAGTCAATAGCTCTAAAGGCTTCTAGTTCAAAGTCATCCGCAAATGAGCTAAGCGAGAGTGAATCTAGTGATAACGAGGAAGAAGATTTGAATGAGGATATGGGATTGTTTGTGAGGTGATATAATCGCTATATAAAGAAAAATGGTATTCAACATTCGGAAAAGAACCCCGTCAACTTTAGAAAACAAACAAGATCTTCCAAGAATGAAGGAAAAAAGAGTGGAAAAACTAAAGGGTCTTGCTATAACTGTGGAAAAGTCGGCCATTATAAGCCGAATTGACCATTGATGAAGAAGGACAAGGGAAAGGAAAAGAGTCGTCCACAAAAGAAACAAGGTAAACCTAGAAGAGCTTATATCGCTTGAGAAAGCGATAGTGAATCATCTAGTGAAGAGAGTTCAAGTGACGAAGAAGAGTCCGTTAACCTTTGCCTCTTCGCTCATAAAAAGAAAAAGAATAAAAAGGTAAGACATGCAAAATATGATAACTTTAACAAAATGTCTTATTCTGAATTACAACATGCTTTTGATACTCTACACCATGAGGCTAAGGAAACCTTTAAACGTTTAGCTTCAAACAAACAAATTTTTTCTCATTTGGAGCAAAAGATCTCCGATTCCGAAAAGGAATTAGAGGCTCTCAAAAAGTGTAATACCCTATATTATTTAAATGCTCAATTGGATATCAGATGAGATCAGATGAGCATCTATGTGCTCTATCTTTGGTAAATTGGATTAACGGAATCCTCTAAGTGATTTAAGTATGGTCAATTGGGATCAATAGAACAACTGGTGAACTCTGAAGAGGCAGATTGATGTTTATTAGTACGAGAGAGTATTTTAAGATAACTCTAATAATTGATCAATTGGATTGAGACGATAAAATATCAATTAAATATATTTTACCCTGTTGGAATTATATTATATATATATAAAGAAAAGAGAAAGAAAAAAGATAGAAAGGAAAAGAAGAAGAAAAGAGGAAATGGAGAGAAAAGAGAAGAAGCTCCAGGAAGAAGAAGAGAAAGTTGGAGCATTGGATCATCATCTTCTTCAAACTCCTCTTCGGTTATCAGGTGGGTTCTAGTTAGACACTTTAAGTCTAGAAATATAGGTTTTGGACTTAGGTTAGATTTGAGAGAAAATGAAATCTAACGGATGGAATTCGATATAAATTGCGTAGAGTAGTCGTAATATACATGTGATTAGTCGTTGATACTTGTTTTATGATTTGGAAATGATCTGATATGGAAAGGGAGGATTTTGGGACATTTGGGAACCCCTAAAACGCAGCAGAGAAATTCTGCATCTGGTGCGCACCGCCGGGCGGCGCTTTGAGCGTCGGGCGACGCAGGAGTTGCGTTGCTGTTCCGCCGGGCGATGCCCAAGAGGCGCAGCATGTCATGCTCCTGACTCTTTTGAGGTTTGGTTGGGTTATTGGATGCCGCTGCTTCGCCGGGTGAAGCAGAGGCGAAGGGGGCACCGCCGGGCGCTCCTGGGAGTTTTCCAAATAATTTCTTTTCTTTAAAAAAATCATAACTTCCGAACCGTAGTTCCGATTTAAGCGTTCTTTATACCGTTGGAAAGCTATGACAGCCCTCTACCCAATAAAAAGTGAAAATATTGGGTATAATGTGGGATAAATTATTTAGTGGAAAATAAAGGAAAATACTGTTTATGTGATATATTGTGTTAAATGTTTTACATTGTGTTATACCATATCTATTTAATTGTGAATTGAGAATGAAATAAATATGCATGTTTAAAATATGAATTAGGAAGAGTGAGGAAACTTTACCCCAAAACAAAATGGTATGATTCTAGGTTGTGACTAGAAATTGATAGGAACTATGGATGGCAACGCTCGTGCATTCATTGACGAGTTCTGGCCTGGAGTAGATAACCTATATGGCGATGCTCGGGCACTTAATGTATAACGGTGCATCCGTGACGAGTATTGGTCTAGGAGAGAGTGAACACTAGTATGGAACATGTGAAATTGTTATGTTTTATTTTGAGAAAAGGCAAAAGAGGCCTTAAGGCGAATGTGGCCTTGTGATTGTCGAATACAATCACGTTGTGTATATGATCATGTAATCGTAACCATTTATCTTGAGGTGTAGTTTCATGAGACTCGAGCTCCTCCTCTGAAACGTATGCACAATTACTTGACAGGTTTAATTCCCGCGTGTAGTACGAATGGAACCTATATGGTAAAGAGATTTGTGATGGTTAACAAGCCATGAGAAGTGACGGTTCATGGTTAACAGACCGATGATCCCAAATCCATTTCGTATGTCAAGTAACTACAAGGATCCATGACTCGGGTTGACTTCTAGACGTAGAAGCGGACGGGAAAAGGGGATGCCTTGGTAAGGTTATCAATTAGAGGGATTCTTGAGTTAACAGGCTCAGGACGTAATTCCCTTCGTGTGATATTTTATGAGTTAACAGACTCATGGCATGTTTCCATATAGTGTGAGATTGTGAAATTTGTGCACTCAAAGTCATTTCCCTTCCCCTTGACTTGAGTTAGAATGGATAGAACCCTGTAAAACCGAGAGAATCTATAGGATAGGGAACTCACTGAGATTTGATGTATCTCACCCCACTATAGTTGCTTTATTTCAGGTGCAGGTTTGGTTACAAGTGGAACAATGCAGAGATGTTTCAAGAGAAGCTTAGTTAAGCTTTTTCCGCTGTGTATTATCTTGTTGTATACAATTGAGGATATTGTATATTATTCTTAGTTTTTATTATTTTGGCTAGTTTCCATGACTTGTGCCATGTAGTGTATTTATGTTTTAGAAATGGACAAGTATGTGAACTATGCCATTAGGCACTTTTGATGTGTCAGTACCAAATAAAATACTTGTATGGTATTATTCTAGATATATATTATACAGGGCGTTACAGTTGGTATCAGAGTAGGTTGTGTCCTCGACCTAGCCTTGAAACATCATAAGTAAATCTATTCCTGCCTCTTAAGTGTGTCTTGCCATCATGAAACTTAATATCATACTATGTAGTGTTGGGCCTGATCAACCTAATACTATGTATGTGATAGGTAGGATCATGGTTGAGCGACCACGAGGACTCCAAAATGTTGTCGGAACTTGTGCTGTGAGGGTTGGCTCAAGCTAAGAGTTAGTAGTGAGCAGTTTGGACAGCTCAGTGGAGATCCTAGTAGAAGTCATGCTTGGGATAGCGTGGAATTGAAGGGTGGTGTGTTGTTCAAGTAATCCTTTGGAAATGATAGAGTCTGAAAGTTAAGAATCTCTATTGGACGATTGGTTAAGGTATTGAGGAATATGTAAAATCGCTAGTAGAGATGGATTGGCCACTAGTACGGATAAGAATTTCAAGTAATCTCATTCCGTGGAAAAGAAAAGTTGTTTTCTGGAACGTGTGAAGTAAGGTCCGACAGTGAGATAGGTTTTGGTGTTTCAGTTTTCTAAGGTCGCTATGGTATCTTGAATGGACGGGAGTACCTTGAGGAGGTGTCCAGAACAATATCTTCCGACTGGTTAAAAGTTGAGGGTCAAGGACGTTCGACTTTTATGGGAACCTAAAGTAGTAGAGAAGTATGTGAAGGAACACAAGGATGTGTTACATGTTTCAAGTGAAACAAGTAGGTGCCGGACGAAGAGTGTGCGATGAATTGCGTATATTCAGTTATGAAGAGAGATTAAGTTCAGGATAATACTTCGGGTTTTATGTTTTCAGTGAGAGACCAATTTTGGAATTTGGAAATGTTAATTTACCCAAGGAACAGTATAAGGTATTGTGTTGGAGAAAGAACGAGCTTCGTTTAGTAACGAAAAGTGTAGTGATACGGACCGGAAGAAGTTTGTACTAAGAAACAGAGTAGGTATCTTGGATCGAAGGGAATCTTAGTAAGATGGTTTTATATTTGGACCTAAGAAGATTACCATGGAGAGCAAGGTAAACGCGATGTGGAAAATGGTATTAACGGTATGTTATGAGAAAGTGACCACGGAATGTATATTTGGACAAAGGTGCAATGGAGCTTTTGAGTAGTTGTTGAGGCTTAAATTAAGGAAGTGTAATCAAATATGATTCACCCACGTGAATCCTAGTAGTACGAGCTGAGACGAGAAAAGTTACACTTTGGTATTAAGAATGAGCGTAGTGGTAGCACCGTGGTAACAAGTGTACGTGATGGATTCTTATCATTGAGACAAGTATGAAGGGATGTACTTTATGGAACAGCGAGTATCGTACTTTAAGAAGTAAGATTGCGGTAAGGCAACGAGAAGCAAAACAGGACTTAGTATGGGTTAAGTGTAAATCATGAGACTATTTATACTGGAAGGGTTTTGTAAGTAAGTTGGTGTAAGTGTGGTGTGCAATGGTTAATGGAGGGTAAGAAATCCCGGTTAAGGTGTGCGAAGCGATGGAAAGGTTCTTCAAGAGGATGCATTACCCCGATTTATTTTCAAGTATAGAGAGAATTTCTGTATTTATGAATAATCAGAATATTCGAAATCTACCTTTTGTTGGACTAAGAACGTTGTTATTTTAGTTCTCACCCAGGGATTCGAGTGAGAGAACAAGGTTGTGTGCTGTAGGTTATGTCCATCGCTTTCGTGGTATAGTATGTTGGTTGCGTGCTGAGTTTACTTATGGACGAATTAAGTATGAGTTGTGACTTAAGCCCTAGAATGACGTCATTATTGGTTTCCTGCTAGTGTAATTATTTGAGCAAGAATATGATCTATCCCGCTGAAGTTTTGTGGGGTGACCACGCCAGAATTGGGAATTTTGCCTGTCATTTGGGTGGAGTGTGTCGTCTGAATGTTTTGACTTTGTCGGTTTTACCTGAGTGGATCATGGTTAGTGAATGCAATATAAGTTAAGAAGCTGCGAGTTGAGGATAATATTTCAAGTTAGAACAAATCAGATCGATGGTTTGTGTAGGGGTGGCTTTGAATTAAGAAGAAACTGGGTGTTGTTTCTGCATCAGTGTTAACCGACTAACACAAGGGGGGTTAACCGATTAACACGGGCAGGAAAGATGTTTTACGTTGAATTTTGAGAAGTTAACCGATTAGCTCAGATGGGTAATCGATGAACATGTATGTAAAATTTGAAATCCCTTAGGAACCATCATCTGCATTTTGTCACCTTATGTCGCTCCGGGTGGAGAGTGTTATGTGAATGAAAGACGGAATGGTGTTGTTGAAATTGGAACTTCTGAAAAGGTGCTGCGTGATTGACCAATTGTTCAGGCGAGAGAGTTTAACTTTTAGGAAGTAATCTTGAGAACTGTGTTAAGTGTGGGAGAATCTTAAGTGTATTGTTACCTTTACCGTTGAGAGTCTTAAGGACGAAGTTGGAAAATACTCACCAAGTATTGAACTTGCAAGGAATATTTCGGTGTGTAATTTTGGTGTTAGTAAGATATGAGCGGTTGGCCGGAGTTTCGTATTTGTTATCTTCCGTGAGTTCATGGTTTTGGTTTTGGACTCTGTGAGAGTGGTACCAGTTGGGTGCAATTGTGTTTTACCAAGAGGATGAAATTTGAAGGTTATCCTTCCAAGTAAGAGCAAGAATTGGACGTTCCGAAGTTAAGTATGTAATTTGGAATTATATATGGGACCGAACGATTGAGAGAAGTTGATTCAACTGATAAGTGTGGGTGTGTTTGTGGAGTGTTATTTGTGAGTTAGTGAGTAGTATGGAAACTCACAATTTTGTTTTGAATGGTTTAAGTTTTGATAAGTGGTGACTCACATAAGGATAACGTTCCGTGATGGTGTTACATGTGAGTGATTGAGATCTCGAATCGACAAGAAACATTGAGGGAATCAGAAATCGTAAGAAGAATCGATTTGGAATGTGGTAACCAGAACCGGATGTTGTTAAACTATTTTGGAGGCATTATTCTAGTTAGAATGGATTTAGAGTTGTGAATGTTGTGGTTGTAACAGTGTAACACCTGTAATTGTATCGTCTGGGGAATATTGGACAGATGTTATAATATTGTGTGTTGGCAAAGAAATTATTTCACCATAAGACGTTATTAAGTTTCTTGTACCGTTGGTTAGTAAGAACCCCAATGGATAAGCGTGTTCTCCACAGACTATTAGCTACCTGGTAGTACTTAAGAATTTGTGGTGTTCTACCGTTAGAATTTGGATTGCGCAGTGGAAGGTGACAGATGAAAAAGTTCGGTCAGAATGATAAGGATTAGAAGGATTGTTGCTTGTAAGTATGGAAATGAGGAGATCTTGTTCTAAGTGTGTTACCTTTTGGTGTGACACGAGAGAGATGAACTATCGGGTGTGATGGTTGCAATGATTAGTATCAGACCAGATGGAACTAGTAAGGAAGTCGTTGAATAGTTATGAAGTGGTTCGAATGTAAAAGCATTTACAAAAGAATAGTTGTCGGTCATTGTATGAAATTAAGGAATCACCAATTTACCTCAGGAGGATTTGTTGAGTGTTTGTTATCTTGAATCAAGATAAGATATTACGGTTTGGTTTGTGACTTAGTAGAGGAATGTAGAATGGTACATTCCTTCCGAAGTAAGATGCAACCAAGTGTTTTGTATAGATCAATAGATGAATTACGGAAAAAGAAAAGTTTGAAGTTAACCCAATATTGGAATAAGAGTAGAACTAAGGAGACGAAGTTGATAAATTGTGAGGACAAGGATTTTGAATTATGAAGTCAAGTTGGAATCGGAGTATGACAAAAATTTTAATGGAGGTAAAGATTAAGTGTGATTTTAAGCCAAGGGTACAAGTTGCGGTTATTGTTGAATGAAGGAAATTCGGGGGCGAATTTCAATTTAGGGGGGGGGGGAAGAGTGTAATACCCCATATTATTTAAATGCTCAATTGGATATCAGATGAGATCAGATGAGCATCTATGTGCTCTATCTTTGGTAAATTGGATTAACGGAATCCTCTAAGTGATTTAAGTATGGTCAATTGGGATCAATAGAACAACTGGTGAACTCTGAAGAGGCAGATTGGTGTTTATTAGTACGAGAGAGTATTTTAAGATAACTCTAATAATTGATCAATTGGATTGAGACGATAAAACATCAATTGAAGATATTTTACCCTGTTGGAATTATATTATATAATAAGTTATATATATATATATATATATATATATATATATATATATATATATATATATATATATATATATATATATATTAAGAAAAGAGAAAGAAAAAAGATAGAAAGGAAAAGAAGAAGAAAAGAGGAAATGGAGAGAAAAGAGAAGAAGCACCAGGAAGAAGAAGAGAAAGTTGGAGCATTGGATCATCATCTTCTTCAAACTCCTCTTCGGTTATCAGGTGGGTTCTAGTTAGACACTTTAAGTCTAGAAATATAGGTTTTGGACTTAGGTTAGATTTGAGAGAAAATGAAATCTAACGGATGGAATTCGATATAAATTGCGTAGAGTAGTCGTAATATACATGTGATTAGCCGTTGATACTTGTTTTATGATTTGGAAATGATCTGATATGGAAAGGGCGGATTTTGGGACATTTGGGAACCCCTAAAACGCAGCAGAGAAATTCTGCATCTGGTGCGCACCGCCGGGCGGCGCTTTGAGCTCCGGGCAACGCAGGAGTTGCGCTGCTGTTCCGCCGGGCGATGCCCAAGAGGCACAGCATGTCACGCTCCTGACTCTTTTGAGGTTTGGTTGGGTTGTTGGACGCCGCTGCTTCGCCGGGCGAAGCAGAGGCGAAGGGGGCACCGCCGGGCGCTCCTGGGAGTTTTCCAAATAATTTCTTTTCTTTAAAAAAATCATAACTTCCGAACCGTAGTTCCGATTTAAGCGTTCTTTATACCGTTGGAAAGCTATGACAGCCCTCTACCCAATAAAAAGTGAAAATATTGGGTATAATGTGGGATAAATTATTTAGTGGAAAATAAAGGAAAATAATGTTTATGTGATATGTTGTGTTAAATGTTTTACATTGTGTTATACCATATCTATTTAATTGTGAATTGAGAATGAAATAAATATGCATGTTTAAAATATGAATTAGGAAGAGTGAGGAAACTTTACCCCAAAACAAAATGGTATGATTCTAGGTTGTGACTAGAAATTGATAGGAACTATGGATGGCGACGCTCGTGCATTCATTGACGAGTTCTGGCCTGGAGTAGATAACCTATATGGCGATGCTCAGGCACTTGATGTATAACGGTGCATCCGTGACGAGTATTGGTCTAGGAGAGAGTGAACACTAGTATGGAACATGTGAAATTGTTATGTTTTATTTTGAGAAAAGGCAAAAGAGGCCTTAAGGCGAATGTGGCCTTGTGATTGTCGAATATAATCACGTTGTGTATATGATCACGTAATCGTAACCATTTATCTTGAGGTGTAGTTTCATGAGACTTGAGCTCCTCCTCTGAAACGTATGCACAATTACTTGGCAGGTTTAATTCCCGCGTGTAGTACGAATGGAACCTATATGGTAAAGATGCTTGTGATGGTTAACAAGCCATGAGAAGTGACGGTTCACGGTTAACAGGCCGATGATCCCGAATCCATTTCGTATGTCAAGTAACTACAAGGATCCATGACTCGGGTCGACTTCTAGACGTAGAAGCGGACGGGAAAAGGGGATGCCTTGGTAAGGTTATCAATTAGAGGGATTCTTGAGTTAACAGGCTCAGGACGTAATTCCCTTCGTGTGATATTTTATGAGTTAACAGACTCATGGCATGTTTCCATATAGTGTGAGATTGTGAAATTTGTGCACTCAAAGTCATTTCCCTTCCCCTTGACTTGAGTTAGGATGGATATAACCCTGTAAAGCCGAGAGAATCTATAGGATAGGGAACTCACTGAGATTTGATGTATCTCACCCCACTATAGTTGCTTTATTTCAGGTGCAGGTTTGGTTACAAGTGGAACGATGCAGAGATGTTTCAAGAGAAGCTTAGTTAAGCTTTTTCCGCTGTGTATTATCTTGTTGTATACAATTGAGGATATTGTATATTATTCTTAGTTTTTATTATTTTGGCTAGTTTCCATGACTTGTGCCATGTAGTGTATTTATGTTTTAGAAATGGACAAGTATGTGAACTATGCCATTAGGCACTTTTGATGTGTCAGTACCAAATAAAATGCTTGTATGGTATTATTCTAGATATATATTATACAGGGCGTTACAAAAAGTCTATGGTGGAAGTAACAAAAGTAGATGTTGAGGAAGACAAGAGTAGATGGTTAAATTTTGGTTGTAATACTTGTCATATTTGGCAAAAAGAGGTTAGAACTCTTAGAGCCAAACTTAACAAGGCCCTAGAACCAAAGGTCACTTTTGCTATTGATAGATCACATTTTAAGAAAAACATGATTAATCCATATCAAAAATACACTTATGTGATTAGAGATCAATCTAACAAAAGTGATTCTCATGTTAACCTTACTTGCTTGTATTGTTGCAAAAGGGGACCATACCATTGTAAAATGTCGTTTTAGGAGGTTTTTACTTCCTAAAGGCGTTTATCAATGGTTGCCCAAATGCAATCCTGTTTTCACTCACAACCAAGGGCCCAATAAAAATTGGGTACCTATTTCCCTTGATTGATTGTGTAGGTACAATGTATTGAGACCACATAAAGAAGATGGGTTCTTGATAGTGGATGCTCAAGACACATGACGGGAGACATTTCTCTTTTCGTTGACTTTGTGGCAAAGAAAAAGGGATTTGTGACATACGAAGACAACAATAAAAGGACAATACTCGGCAAAGGTAGTGTAGGTAATCCCTCTTCTACTACTATCTCAGACGTGCTACTAGTTGAGGGTCTTAAACATAACCTAATAAGCATTAGTCAATTATGTGACAAGGGTTATAAAGTCTCATTTTAAAAAGATTGCTGCATAATTGAAAATAATGACAAAAAAAGAGGATGTGTTTAAAGGCCTAAGGGTTAATAACGTTTATATGATAGACTTGAATGAGGTATCGTTGAGTAGTGACAAGTGTCTAGTCACCATGAGTGAAGATTCATGGTTATGGCATAGGCGTTTGGCGCATGACAATTTAGATTTGCTTAATAAAATAGTTTCTAAGGACCTAGTAGTCGGCTTACCCAAAATCAAGTTCACAAAGGATCACTTATGTGATGCGTGCCAAATGGGGAAGCAAACAAGGATCTCGTTTAAGTCTAAAAACATTGTTTCAACCACGAGACCCCTTGAACTCCTCCATATGGACCTCTTTGGACCATCTAGGATTAAGAGTTAGGTGGTAACTACTACGGTTTTGTGATTGTCGATGACTATTCTAGGTTTTGCTGGACTTTTTCTTAGCAAGCAAGAGCGTTACTTTTTCGGCTTTTGAGAAGTTTGCCAAGCTCTCTCAAAATAAATTGAACACAAACATTGTAACAATTAGAAGTGATCATGGAGGTGAGTTCGAAAATCATCTTTTTGAATAATTTTGTGATAGGCATGTGATTGATCATAATTTTTCCGCACCACGTACCCCTCAACAAAACGGGGTTGTGGAACGTAAAAATAGAATTTTGAAAGAATTGGTAAGGACTATGATCAATGAGAGTGGCCTTCCAAAATACTTATAGGCTGATGCCATTAGTACAACTTGTTACGTTTTAAATAGGGTGTTCATCCGTCCTATTCTAAACAAAATTCCGTATGAGCTTTTGAAATGGAGGAAGCCCAACGTATCTCACCTTCACGTTTTTTGTTGTAAGTGTTTTGTGTTGAATAATAGTAAAGAGACACTTGGTAAGTTTGATTCTAAGGCCGACAAAGGTATATTTCTTGGATACTCTCAGTCTAGAAAGGCATATAGGGTATACAATAAGAGGTTACTTACTGTTGAGGAGTCTATACACGTTACTTTTGATGAGTCTTATCCGAAAAATGTCGGAAAAGGTACTTCTTTTCGTGGTGCAGGTGTATCTTCAGAAGACATACTCAAGGACACTGATAAAGGGACTGATCAACCTGAAGTAGTGCATGTTGAGGAGGAAAAAGATCACCATCCTGAGAAGATTGAGGAGGATCATCCGACTAATAACGATGACCTTCCTCTACCTTGGAAGTCTTCTAAAGACCATCCCATCGACAACATACTCGGTGATATCTCAAAGGGAGTAACCACTAGATCCAAGCTAAGTAACTTCTGTTATCACTTCGCTTTCGTCTCACAAGTTAAGCCTAAAAACTCAAAAAAGGCCTTACTCGATAAACATTGGTTTTTATCAATGCAAAAGGAGTTAAATTAATTTAAAAGAAATGAGGTTTGGGACCTTGTCCCTCCTTCGCGAGGCCATCAAGTAATCAACACCAGATGGGTGTTTAGGAACAAGCTCGACGAAATGGAGTTATAACTAGAAATAAAGTGCGCTTAGGTGCGCAAGGGTATAACCAATAGGAAGGCATAGACTATGAGGAAACTTATATGCCTGTTGCTAGCTTACGCATGCGCTAAAATTTTCAAATTATTTCAAATGGATGTAAAAATTGTTTTTCTGAATGGTTATATTAATGAAGAGGTTTATGTAGCCCAACCTTCTGGTTTTGAATCCCATGAGTATCCTAATCATGTTTATAAGCTCAAACGCGCTTTGTACGGTCTCAAGCAAGCCCCTAGGGCTTAGTATGAGCGTCTTAGCAAATTTCTACTAGATCAAGGGTACTCTAGAGGAAAGGTTGACACAACCCTCTTCATTAAACGTCAAGGAAAACACTCAATATTGGTACAAGTATATGTAGACGGTATAATATTTGGTTCTACTAACATGAATATGGTTACGGAGTTCTCTAAGTTGATGCAGGGAGAGTTGGAGATGAGCATGATGGGGGAGCTAAACTATTTCCTCGGATTGCAAATCAAGCAACTTGAAGAAGGGACATTCGTGAGTCAGACGAAGTATTGTCTTGAGCTACTCAAGCGCTTCGACATGGCTAGCTTGAAAGCAATCGACACTCCAATGCCTACTTGTGTTAACTTGAGTCGAGATGAGAATGGTAAGTGATCCGATGTATTCGAACTGGTCCACGTAAGCTGGTCGTCAGAAGGTGAGGTGCTCGGATGATAGCTGGTCGCGGGGCGTGCAACGTGCTCGGCTTGAGAATGAGGAGAGGAGGGGGTGTACCTGCAAGGTACTCCGACGCTCAAGTAAGAAAGGGTCAGAGAAAAAGGGCAAGTACGAAGATTATTCTTAGGGTGAAAAATGTGATACCTGACCCTCTCAAGTGAGAGGGTTTATATAGAGCCCCCAGCGCGTGGCCAACAGTCCTATTTTCGGGGCGAACTAGCCGTTTTTCCCAAAGAATAGGTAACTGCCCAAACTACCCGTTATGTCGGGCAGGGCACCATGAATTAGCCGTTATGTCGGGCATAGACGCAGTTGCGGGCATCTGCCCATTGCTGTTCGGGCAGCGAGGAAGCCGTGCGTAACGGGCATCAGAGCTGGGGAGGGACGTTGCGTTCCTTGCCCGGTTGGAGGGGCAGAAATGTCACTTTTGCCTCTTTGTGGATTGGGCTTAGGCAACTTGGGCCGCTCTAGAGTAGAAGCGGATTGGGCCAATTCTAGCCATTGGTCAAGTCCAGAATAGGAGCCCCCCAAGTCGTTGCTCCCGAGCACGGGAGTGATGACTTAAGGACTGCTCGTTGCCCGGGGGAGTTACGTATAGTCGTCGTAAGGAGACGAGGAAGATTGTCTCGATGTGCCCGTGGCCCTCTGTGTTTGTGATGTTTATGGTCGTGACCCTGTTGCTCGGTATTCGGGAAGACAAATCGTCAGACAGAATGGGAAACGTTGGGCTGCCACGTGTGCATCGAGCCCTGCGTAGTAGTTAATAGGTAATTATGGCTAGTGGGTAGTCATTATTACCTACGGGCGCGTGTGTGCACGTGCCCCTCAGTATAAAAGGGGGGAGGTTGTCCCATTTTGCACTTTTTCCCTTCTGATTCTTCTTCGCCGTTATCAGCATTCCTGCCCGTCGCCGTCTTCAGAGCAACCGACCACTGTGCCAAGTTTCGAGCAGCCTTTCTCTTCTACTCAAAACAAGTAAGTTTTATGGTTTCCAGCTTGTTTTACTTCCTCTCACTGTCAATGGTAGATTGCATGCGGCTAGGGTTAGTTTTAGGTGACAAGTTAGGTAGATTTCCGGTGAGTGTTGGTGGTGGGCGGTGGCTCTGCTCATTCGCCATACCAAGCATTTCATCGGAGTGGGTAACGCGTTCGGTGAACGTGGTGGTCCACGCCGTGGTTGCGAGTCGTGACCACCGCGTCGTACCATCTTCTGGTGGACTGGTGAACTTCCCGGTGGAACGTTTCCAGATTCCGGTGGAGCTTCAAACGGAATTTGGGCACGAGCACGGGGAGGTTCCTCGTAGGAAAATGGTATGTCTCGGTCATCTCCCCGCGGGGAGGTTTTTTCTTTCTTTGTTTGATGTTAGGGCTTAGGCCGGGGACGTTGTCCTTAGCCTTCTGCGCGTCCTTTCACTTGACTTAGCGGTGGAAGGGTGGATTTGATTTCCTGTCGAATTCACTGTCTTTCTCTGCTTTTTTAGGTGATCGTAGGGGCGATGGAGCCAGAGAGGGAAGTTATCCCAGTTACATCTGAGGAGGAGACTGTGTCCGAGGAGAGCAGTAGTGCAACGGCCTCGAGCTCTGCGTCCTCGAGCTTGTCGGCTTCGAACTCCTCGAGCGAAGTCGAGGGGGAAGCGAGCGATGCTGAGGAGGGAGAGGATTTGGAGGTCGTGGAGGAGGACGTAATGGAAGAGGACGTTGATGTGTTCTGCCCGGTAGAGTGGGAGGTGGCCGAACCTTCCCACCATATTTCCACGTTTTCTAGGTCTGTGGCAGACGCTTTTACCGAGGTAGGGCCAGCGGGCGAATGGAGAGTGCTTATGCCTAATTCGGACGAGCGGATCTGCTCGAACTTCGGGGACTGCTTCGCCATGTATGAATATGCCTTCAAGGAATTGGGGCTGAGGTTGCCCTTTACTGACTTCCAGCGGTCGGGTTTTGAGCACCTGAAGTTGGCTCCTTCTCAGCTCCACCCCAATTCGTTGGCCTTCATACGGGCTTTTGAGTTGGTGTGCGAGCACCTTGCTCTGGGGACCACTCTTCCTTTATTCTTTGTTGTTTTCAACCTACAGCGGCAGCTGGTGGGGAAGAGGTATGGATGGGTCTCTTTGAAGCAGCCCAAAAAGTTGTTTAAGCCGTTCTCGGAGTCCATCCGAACGTTCAAGGGACGGTACTACATCGCCGAGCCTTTGTCCGAAGCTGCTCAGGACAGCGTGTATGCCTGAGAGGTAGAGTATGATGAGAACGGAGACGAGCTGCTTACCGAGGAGGAGAAATATATCGGGGAGAGAGTGTACAAGTTCTCGATCTGCTGGACACCCGACCACTTCTCAAAGAAGCGCAGCGCCTACGTCTTTGAGCCGAGCGCGTTACGCGGGCAGGATGCTGTGTCCTACGAGACGCTGGTGAAGTGGGTAAACTCCTTCGATCTTGCGAGTTGTTGGACGAGCAAGGGTGCCCCTATCTACGAGGATGACGGGAGCCAGAGAGTCGAGCGCAAGTTTATCAATGTGAAGGCTCTGCTGGAGTGCAAGACTCCCGCGGATGCCATGAAGTTGCTCGGTAGTCTTAGTTACTTAGACTTTATTTGTTATTTATTTTTCTTCCCCGTTGCTAACGTGTTCGTTTCATTTGTACAGGTGAGATGCCTCAGGCTCGTGATCGTGTGGTGAGGAACGCCATGGCGAGGGGCAAGGCTGGAGCGGCTCCTCCCAAGGCCCGTCCTGTTGGTGGTGCTCGTGCTCTTCCTCTTGCTCAAGCTACGGTAAGGACCTCTGCTTCTCCTACTCCAGCTCCCCGGGACTCTCCATTGGCTCTGGCTGGGCAAGCGAAGCGGCAAAGGTCGTCGAATGCCGTGGACCTGACTCAGGCGCCTAAGAAAGGGAAGTTTGAGCTTCCTCCGTGTGTCCTTGACCGGAGGTTCTTTGAGGGCAACACTTTGGTCGTTCCGCGGGCAGAGTCACTCAACCTCGGAAGCATGGACCGAGCGAGCAAGAGGGCGATGGTGGCCCAGGATGCTTCTGCCATGGTGATGATGCTGGAAATGGCGGCCGTTTATGCGGAAGGGGACTCCGTGCTCGAGGCTGAACTCACTACTGCCCGGGCCTCCTTGGCGTCCTTAAAGGAAGAGGTCAAGGGTGCTCGTGAGGCTAGGAAGAAGGCCGAGGGAGAGTCGGCTAAGCTGAAAGAGGAGGTAATCAGGCTGAAGGCGGAGAAGAAGGCTGCGGAGGATTTGAACAAGGAGCTGATGGCGGCCAGCGCCCCTGGTACTGATGAACCGGATGGGATAAAAGTGTTGAAAACTCGGGCTGAGCTGGTCGCCAGCCTACTACAGGCCGAGGAGGATGGCATTGCGGTGGCATTGGAGTCTTTTGAGAGTGTTGTGGCCCAGTTGCCGGTGGTGAACCATGGGCTCGACATTTCGACCGATGGTATCCACTACCTTGCCCGAGTGGAGAATGACCGTATCGTCTTGCCCGCAGGCCTGGTTCTCGACACCCTCGAAGCTCAGACCGAAGATTAGCCAGCGGAGGAGCAGGAGCCCGAGCCCGAGGCGACCGAGCACGTGGAAGGATGATTATTCATGTCGTTTTGATGTTGTTGTGTTTTGTCCGGCCTGCGTGCCGTTGATTAATTTGTAATTTATTTGGTTTTGGGGGGGCATGGCCCCCTTTTTTATGTAATACGCACAGTCTTTTGGCCCTTGTGGCCTTTTTTTATTTAATGCTCGGTTCATTTGTTTAATTTCTGTTGTACTTTACATTACTGCTGTACTTTACCTTAGTTGTGCATGTATGACTGCCCGTCGGAGGGTGTGTCTGTTAATGGAGCTTTCTTTTGAAAGATAGCTCGCTGTGTGTGAATTCGCCAGTGCAGGGAACTGGTCGAATAGCCGGGGAAGTCCCTGGCGAGGTTGCAGATCTCAGGTCGCGATTGAGGCCTGAGGTCGCGGCGTGAACGTCCTATCGCGAGCTGGGGTTCTGCCAATCATGGTACTTGGGCGAAGGCGGTGCTCGATCGGGAGCCGCCGACGAGCAGAGTTCCGGCTCGTTTATTTGAGCGGGATTCTACTTCGTGTGCATGCGTCGTTTGTACCTGTATGAGCATGATGACCGCAAGGTGGTCTCTTGATGCGAGGAAGCTTATGGTTACTTTAGCTGTAGTATTGCTTAAGTTTCTCAGCGTTCCATGGTCGAGGGAGTGCCTCCCCGTTAAGGTTTTCGAGGAAGTATGCACCATTTTCTGTTTTGGCACGGACTCTGTACGGCCCTTCCCAGTTGGCTGCTAGTTTGCCTTCACGAGAGTCCTTGTGGTTTCTTCGCTGGACAAGGCTGCCCACATCGAATTCTCGTCGTAAGACTTTGGCATTGTGCCTGATTGCTTTTTTTTTCTTAAGGGACGCTTCGCAGAGGGCTGCTCCTGTCCGGATCTCCTCGACGAGGTCGAGCTCTTCTCTCATCGCTTCGTTATTCATTTCCTCGTCTAGAGGTGATTCGGTCCTTCTGGACGGTATGTGGATTTCGATGGGTAAAACAACCTCCATTCCATATGCTAAGCGGAAAGGCGTTTCCCCGGTGGTGGACTGGGGAGTAGTGCGATATGCCCATAAGACGCTGTGGAGCTCCTCGACCCAGGCTTTCTTTGTTTCGTACAACCTTCGTTTGAGGCCACGAAGGATAACGCGGTTGTCCGCTTCCGCCTGCCCGTTGGTCTGGGGGTGCTCTACTGAAGCGAAGTGTTGCTTAGTTCCGAGATGGGCGAAAAAGTCTTGGAACTTCTTGTCCCTGAATTGTGTTCCATTGTCCGTGACGATTGCTTGGGGAATCCCAAAACGGGCAAGGATATTCCGCTTGTAGAAGCGTAGGATGTTAAGTGTTGTTATCTTCGCTAAGGCTTCTGCTTCTATCCATTTTGTGAAATAATCTACGCCCACTATCAGGTATTTATTTTGGTTGGACCCCGTAACGAAGGGTCCTAGGATGTCTAGGCCCCACCAGGCGAATGGCCAAGGGGATGTCAAGCTTTTCAGCTCGTTAGGTGGAGCTAGGTGCATATCCCCGTGCCGTTGGCATTTGTCGCATTTCTTCACATGCTCCTTGGCGTCTTGCTGCATGGTTGGCCAGTAATATCCTGCCCAGAGCCCCTTGCGGGCAAGGGACTTTCCTCCCAGGTGCTGGGCGTTAATGCCTTCGTGGATTTCTCGTAATACGTGGGGGACAATCTCCTCCTCTATGCACTTTAGTAGTGGGATGGAGAAGCCCCTTCGGTAAAGTTTATATTCGAGGATGACGTACGAGCAAGCGTTTCGTCTGATGGTGCTGGCTTGGGGTCATCCGAAAGTTCGTCCCTGGTGAGGTAGTTGTACACGGGCGTCATCCAGCAGTCGCTGTCTCCGATCGCGTGCACGTGTAGGGTCGAGGACCCCTTATCGATGCTGGACCGGGGAAGTATCTCTTGGATGACTGACCTGTTTTCGCCTTTCCTCTTGGTGCTCGCTAGTTTGGACATGACGTCTGCCTGCACATTGTGTTCGCGGGGAACATGTCTTACCGCTACCGTCCTGAACCTCGACATCTTTTCCTTGACTAGGGAGAGGTATTTAGATAGACTGTCGTTTTTGGCCTGATACTCCCTGGAGATCTGGTGGGCTACGAGCTGAGAGTCCGTGCAGATGATGATTTCTTATGCCCCTAGGTCTTCGGCTAGGCGCAACCCAGCGAGGAAGGCCTCATACTCATCCTGGTTGTTCGACGTGGGGAAGGAAAAAGTGAGAGACGCCTCTACTATGGTCCCTTCGTCGTTTTCAAGAATTACTCCTGCCCCGCTGCCGCTCGAGCTGGATGCTCCGTCGACGTAGATGGTCCATCTGTTTGCTATGTGGGGCGAGGAGTCTGAGAAGGTTACTTCTGCCACAAAATTGGCCAGGGCCTGTGCTTTGAGAGCTTTTCTGCTTTCATACCGGACGTCAAATTCAGACAGCTCCAACGACCACTTGAGCATTCGACCGGCCATGTCTGGCCGGCCCAGCAATTGCTTGATGGGTTGATCCGTCCTCACTACGATCGTATGGGTCAAGAAATAGTGTCTCAGTCATCTGGCAGCGTTGACGAGGGCCAATGCTACCTTTTCTATCTGCTGATATCGCAACTCTGCGTCCTGCAATGCTTTGCTTGTGAAGTATACGGGCTTTTGCCCGCCAGGATCTTCATGAATGAGAACGGCGCTCACGACCTCGGCAGTGACGGCGAGGTACAGGAACAAAACTTCCCCGATATCTGGTCGTGATAACACGGGCAGTTTCGATAGGGCTTGCTTTAGGTGAAGGAGGGATGCCTCACATTCTTTGGTCCATTCAAACGCGGCTTCTTTTCTCAAGAGCTTGAAGAAAGAAAGGGCGTGTTGGGCGGATTTTGCGACGAAGTGGGACAACGAGGTGAGTACCCCGTTGAGGGACTGGATGTTCTTTTTAGACGTGGGCGTTGGGAACTCAGAGAATGCCCGGCATTTGTCAGGGTTAGCCTCTAATCCTCGTTCCGTTAAGTAGAAACCAAGGAATTTGCCTGCCCGTACTCCGAACGTGCACTTCTCTAGGTTAAAACACATTTGATATTTTCTTGCTTGCTCAAAATTTTTTCGAAGATGGGCGACATGGTCTAGTTCCTCGTGGGACTTGACGATCATGTCGTCCATGTATACCTCGAGCATGTCGCCTATTTGTCCTCGGAAGACTTTGTTCATCATTCGTTGGTACGTAGCGCCGACGTTCTTCAATCCGAAGGGCATTACGTTGTAGTAATAGTTGTCCGATTCGGTCATGAAGGCCGTGTACGTTTTATCGCTCGCGGCCATTGGGATTTGGTTATAGCCCGAGTAGGCGTCGAGGAACGATAACAGTTTAAAACCTGCGGAGTTATCTACGAGCTTATCTATATTGGGGAGGGGGTAGGCGTCCTTCGGACAGGCCTTATTAACATCGGTATAATCAACGCACATTCTCCATTTGCCATTACTTTTTCTTATAAGTACAACATTTTAGAGCCATGTAGTGTATTTGGCCTCAGAAATAAACCTAGCTTCTAGAAGGTCTTTGACAGCTTTCTCCGCGGCTTCCATCTTCTCCGGGGACTGTTTCCTTCTGCACTGGGCAACGACTTTGACGGCCAGATCAATTGTAAGCTGGTGGCAGGCGACGGAGGGGTCCAATCCTGGCATTTCAGCAGCGCTCCATGCGAACAAGTCTGCGTTCTCCCGGAGGCATGCTTTTAGTTGTCTCTTGGCCAGGTCGGGGAGGTCTGCACCGATCTTCACTCCCCGCTGGGGGTCTTCTCTGAACGGAATGATCTCGAAGTTGCCATCGGGGATGGGGCGTAGGAGATGGCCGCTGTTGTGGGACTGGCTGCCCGAAGTCGTCAGGTCTTTGGCGTGATCCTCCTCGCTGAAACGGCTGTCCAAATCGATGGATTCGACCTGGGGGAGTGGCTTTGGCTGGTCAGAGCTACTGGGCAGAGGAGGACGACCAGATGTCCTCGGCCTTGCTGAGATGGTGCTCAGTCTTTTTGATGCTGCTTCAAAGCATCGACGGGCAGCTTCGATGTCACCGTGGAGGGTGGTGACCATCCCTTCAGAAGTGTAGTACTTCATCTTGAGATGTACGGTGGAAGACACTGCAATCAACTCTGCCAGGGTTGGCCTTCCAAAAATGCACTGATATAGTGACGGGCAGTCAATTACCAGAAACTGTGCTTTGATTGCTCGGGTTGTCTTTCCTGAACCGAAGGTCACGATGAGCTCTACGTAACCTCGGGGCCTTGTTACTGCTCCGTTGAATCCCTGCAGGTCGGATCCAACGTATGGAGTAAGGTGAGAGTCGTCCAGCTGCAATGTCTCGAACAGGTGGTTGTACATTATATCAACTGAACTGCCCTAGTCCACGAGTATCCTGCGAACGTCAAAGTTCACCATCCTTGCCCGGATGAGAAGCGGGATGCTTGAGTTCGGTGACCCGCCGAGGAGTTCCTCCTTGTAGAAGGAAATGTGAGATGATCCTTTGTGAGCGGTATCCAGCGTGGCGACTTCGTTGGAGCTTTTGCTGATCAGTTGCTCGAATTTCCTCTTGACCGAACCGACCGTGATTTTGTTGAATCCACCACCGGAGATGACCATGGTCGACGGGAAGGTCTCCCACGGGCTGTGAGCGCCGAGGAACATGGAGACGGGCATACTGTCAGGGATACGGAAGTCCTCTGGCCGGGTTATGGACAGAGCGACCTGTACGTTGGTGTCCTCGGAGGGCGGAGTCTCTTCTGCAGCCTTCTTGCTCTCCTGGGTTTCTTGCCGGGGAGCTTCTTTCTTCTTCGCGAACTGCTTCAGGTGGCCGTCGCGAATGAGGATCTCTATGGCATCTCTGAGGTGGATGCATTCTTCTGTCGTATGGCCGTGGCTCTTGTGGAAGCGACAATACTTGGATTTGTCTGTACTCGGCCTGGCGGGCAGCTGTTTGGGGAAACGGACCCCCGCCTGCTTGAACTCTGAGTTGGCACATTCGGACAAGATTTTCTCCCTTGAGGTAGTGAGGGGGGTATATTCATGGAACCGTCCAGAAGGTCCCTTCTGTTTGCATGCATTGCGAGGCCGATCATCGCGTCTTTTATCTCCTCGACGGGATGTCGAGGGCTCTTCAGCTCTGGATGACCGGGCACCTTCTTGGTGACGGGAGGCCCGGACAGAGTGGGCAGTGACCTTCTCCTCGTACTGTATATGCGACTGGGCTTGGTGGAGGAGAGCGTTGAGGTTCCTCGGTGGATCTAGGCCGATGGCTTTCACGAAGTCTGAGCCAGGACGTAATCCCTGTTCGAGCAGGAACTTCTTCATCTCGTCGGTCGTTGGCACTTGGACGGCTTCCTTGTTGAACCGCTCAATGTAGTCCCAAAGAGGTTCATCTCTTCCTTGTACGACAGCTCCAAGGGACGCCTCAGTCTTTGGATGGCGTCGTGATGCGGTAAAGTGTCGGGAGAAAATCCTCCCGAGCTGCCTCCAGGATGTGATGGATTCCTTTGGCAGCTGTTTGTACCAGGTCATTGCTCCCTTCCGGAGCGTGGTTGGGAACAGGCGGCATTTGATGGCTCCTCGTACCCCTCTGTAGTCCAGAAGAGCATTTATGTTTTCAATGTGCTTGTCTGGGTCCGTGGTTCCATCATAAGTTCCTAGAGACGGAGGCTTCTCTAGTCCTTTAGGGAGGCGGGTGGCCAGGATTCTGCGGGACAACGGGCCGCGAGGTTCGTCGTCGCTGTCCGAACTTGAAGTCGATGGTGACCGTTGTCTGCGCTCACGGCGGCGGTCTCTGCGAGGTGAGGGTGATCGTGGCCGGTCGCGAGGTCTGACCGGTGGAGAATGCCCGTCTTGCCTCATTCTCTTGTGTCTTGGTGGTGACTGATCCCGCGGGGAGATCTGGTCGCGCTTCCGAACGCGTTGTGGTTCAGGCTCGCGCCTTGTCATACGGTCATCCCCGCGCCTAGGTGGCAGGCTTCTTGATCTCTGGTGTTTTCTTTTGGGAGGGGAGGATCTTGGAAGAGATGCTTCCTCGAGGGCTCCTATCCTTTCTC
Organism: Lathyrus tuberosus; assembly: GCA_022829125.1. Classification (NCBI taxonomy): domain Eukaryota; kingdom Viridiplantae; phylum Streptophyta; class Magnoliopsida; order Fabales; family Fabaceae; genus Lathyrus; species Lathyrus tuberosus. The sequence goes on along the minus strand of JALAZF010000044.1, from coordinate 6,174,007 downwards.
CTTGCTGCAAGATAAGGAGGTTTGTGCGGTTGACAGCTTCCAGAAGGGCTGCAACGGCCAGGTCAGCGCTGGGGGGGCCAGGAATTGGTTGTTCGTCCATCGGCAGCTGTTTGCCTCCTTGCTCGGTGGGAGGAGGAGTTGGAGACGCAGGGGCCCCGTCTCGAAGGAAACGGGGATCAGAAAGTAACGACGAACTGCCATTAGCCTCCATCTTGTTGACGGGGACAAGAACCGTAGCTTCAGCACCTTTCGAGGAATTCTGAGCAGCCATGTGTGGGCGGATCAAATAGAGTATGTTTTGATCTTTTAGTTTTCGAGGATGAAAGAAAGAAGGGGAGAACAAGGAGTTCCCACAGACGGCGCCACTGATCCGATGTATTCGAACTGGTCCACGTAAGCTGGTCGTCAGAAGGTGAGGTGCTCGGATGATAGCTGGCCGCGGGGCGTGCAACGTGCTCGGCTTGAGAATGAGGAGAGGAGGGGGTGTACCTGCAAGGTACTCTACGCTCAAGTAAGAAAGGGTCAGAGAAAAAGGGCAAGTACGAAGAATATTCTTAGGGTGAAAAATGTGATACCTGACCCTCTCAAGTGAGAGGGTTTATATAGAGCCCCCAGCGCGTGGCCAATGGTCCTATTTTCGGGGCGAACTAGCCGTTTTTCCCAAAGAATAGGTAACTGCCCAAACTAGCCGTTATGTCGGGCAGGGCGCCATGAACTAGCCGTTATGTCGGGCATAGACGCAGTTGCGGGCATCTGCCCATTGCTGTTCGGGCAGCGAGGAAGCCGTACGTAACGGGCATCAGAGCCGGGGAGGGACGTTGCGTTCCTTGCCCGGTTGGAAGGGCAGAAATGTCACTTTTGCCCCTCTGTGGATTGGGCTTAGGCAACTTGGGCCGCTCTGGAGTAGAAGCGGATTGGGCCAATTCTAGCCATTGGTCCAGTCCAGAACAGTAAGGATGTAGATGTGAATAAATATAGAGGTATGATTGGTTCTCTCCTCTATCTTACCGCATCCTGACCAGATATCATGTTTAGTGTCTGTATGTGTGCTAGATACCTATGTGTTACTCCAAAGTATGGGCTTTGGTATTCCAAGGGAAGTGATTACTCTTTGGTTGGCTATTCCAATTCTGACTTTACCGGTTGCAAATCGGATAGGAAAAGCACGAGTGGCACTTGTCATTTTTTCTCAAATTCCTTAGTGAGTTGGCATAGCAAAAAGTAAGTTTCTGTTGCTTTGTCAACAACCGAGGCAGAATATGTTGCGGTCGGTAGTTGTTGTGCTCAAGTCTTGTGGCTTAAGCAACAATTACTCGACTTCAATGTTAAACTTGAACGTATTACCATTTTGTGTGACAATACAAGCGCCATTAATTTAACCAAAAACCCGGTACTACATTCACGCACGAAACATATTGAAATACGCCATCATTTCCTTAGGGATCATGTAGAGAAAGATGATGTTGTGTTTGAGCATGTTGATTCTAAGAATCAACTTGCAAATATTTTCACAAAACCACTTGTGACAAAGCCTTTCTTTAACATCCGTAGGGAACTTGGTGTTCTCGATATCTTGGATCGCGTCTAAATATGTATGATTGTATGCTCTATATCTATGTTTGTCTATATTTTTTTATTAAGAATGTTGAAAAGATCAAGCTATATGTGAGGGCATCTATCATCAATCGTCATCGGAGGTAATATCATTCCTCTTTAGTTAACTAATCTTAATCAATTATATATGTAAGAAATTGTGCCAAAATGTGTGTTGTATTGATCAATTATGGTGTGGTATATAGGAGTTTTTCGACGGAACAGTGTACAATCATTTTTTGAATTGGTGTGGAGGTGCTAGGAGTCATATCGTTAAAGGGGCAATTTGGTTGTCGGTTATTTGGTCAATATGGAAGGAAAGGAACAATTGTGTTTTTAATTCAATCCCTTGTAATGTAGAAAACGTTTGTTGGAACGTGAAGATTAACGTGTGGAAATGGGGGTATATTGGTGAGATTACCTACTCCAACCCTTCTTTTCTAGAGTTTTGTATGATTCCTTTCAAATTTGAGGGACGTGTTGGTTGTGAATTTTACTTTGCTTGTAAGGGTTTGAATACCCCTTGTATTCTTTATTTATATCACGTATATCAATTGCTTTTGAAAAAAAAAAACATAATTAATCAACACAACTCTATAAAGATCTTTCCCTTTTTAACTCAATAATTTCTTAAATATTTCAATGACTAGTTTTCAAGTGTCTGATCATATGGGATTGGTGGCGAATAGTAATCCCAAAAATTCGAATGACACTTTATCTATATTACTGTGGTATTTTGGATTGAACTCTAGTTTTAATAGAGATATCTTCATGTTTGTAGGTATACAAGTAATTATATTTTGTCATTGGCTTTGAGAGCTTTGAATAAGCTTTCTGGCACTTCTGACCGTGTGTAATTTGGAGTTACGGTACTCAAGTTGTGATGAAAGCAAGAAACAAATTTTCCCCATGCTGTCATGTTTGCAGTGCGAACACAAAGCGAAGAGGAAGCGAAGAAAAACACTATTTCAGGCAGTAGCTTTTTGAGGCAGAGTTCGCAGTGCGAAGACTGGGCAAGGAAGCTCGCAGTGCGAGCTAAGATATTTGTTATAAGGTGGTTTAAGTACATTTTCTGCCAGACCACATGCAATAAAGCAGAGTTTGTAGTGCGAACCTGGCAGTTTTAGACTTGTATATATACTTTACTTCTTAGATTTTTTAGGTTATCTTTTGGGATCCTTTGAACTCAATTGTTCATAACCATATTCTTTAGTAGTTTTAACTTAGAAACAACACATGGATGATGCAACTAGATGATTCGGAGCCAAATCATACTTTAACCGGAGATAAAAAACCGCGAGAAGTTCAATCGGAGATGACAAACCGTGAGAAATTTGTTATTCTTCCTTCTTTTCTTTGTATTTTTCATTGTGTTGGGGTTGTTGTATGTATGTTTACTTAGATTGTATATTCATCTATGGATCTTTGTATAAAATCCCATTTACAAATCTTAATCGATGTTATCTTTGATTTAATATCTATCTTAATGGGTTTGGATCGATGTAGACATACATTTTTCAAACTCGACCTAAGATGATGATCTATTGGCTATGGGAAATGGTCTAAATATTCACGCGTGTATGTCGGAGCTTAATGCTCCATGTTGTTTTGTCGCGTGAGATATCACCTTCAAAAGAACACAATTGATCTCTCGGGCTTTGTGTTAGACATAACCTCCGTTTGTGAGCGATACGTGGGGTTTTTGACGTGTATTAGGGTGAGTGCATTTGATCGATAAGTTTTTTCTCGTGCATGATGGGTATAAGGAAATGCAACTCCTGATGAGTTTCTCCTTTCTAAAGAATGTGTTTATTTATTTGCTTTTATGCTTTTAATTTTCACATGTTACCCTTGGAAAACTATTTCAAACCCAAGCTTAGATACGTGGAGATTGTCGAACGACATTCTTTCCCTCGAACTGATCTCTGTGGAAACGACATAAACCCCGAAGGGAATTCTTCTGAAAATAAGATTTTTGCTTGCCGCTTTACTGTTCCAGCAAAATAGTGTCGTTGTCGGGGATTGATTTTGATATTGAGTCGCATTGCGATAATTTCTATATTTCTAAGCTTTATACATAATTGTCTATATTGTATATGCTTGTATATATACTTGTTTTGCTTTTGTTTTCCATTATGTTTGTTCAAAGTGTTGTATATATATATATATATATATATATATATATATATTGTTCCCGTAATGTTTGTTCGAGTGTTTCGTTAGGACACTTTCTTTAGGTTGGCGCTTTGACGAAAGCATCGACATGTCTGTGAGGAAGTTACTAGACAAGCACAATAAAAGTGTCGAGCTAACGACGTGAAACAATTGCTTGGTGGGAGGCAACCCAACAGTTTTCGAGTTTGTATAGCTTTATGTTTATTTAGTTAGGTTCAATTTTGTTAGGTTGCTAGAAAACTTTTGTGTTTTGTCTCAAGCTTTAGTTTTGATTATCTTAAAGATGCATGTTGTGATTATTTAAGTTTGATTGTTTCAACACGAAAATGTTATGGTAGTGTGAAAAGTTTAAAGAGAGTTACATTGCTAAGGTTTGTGTTTATTACTTTTCTAGAACATAACATGTTTATGAACTTTAGACTTTGTATAAATAACATGCCATGCATTCTCTTGCAATTTTTGTTCATTTGTGAATCAGTTTAGTTCAGAGCCCAATGTGAGTAACCTTTCCATTGTGTACTGAATTGCATGGAGACTAACTTTCTTGTTTAAGTCGTTTGAATTATGTTTAATCTTGTATTTGTGTTGATTTGTATGATCGCACTAAAATGGTCAAGGCATTTTGTTTTATTTTGAGCATAACCACTTGACCAAATAGTCAATCTACCTTGAGAGTGAGTGAGAATTTGCTTACCCCTTTGAGCCTTTGTTAGAATCCATGTTGGTGTTAAGTTCATTTTTGTATGGATTCTAATGTTTTTTCTTGAACCATAACCATGACTTGTTATTTGAGTTTTTACCCTTGCCTAATACGTTTGGGAGCATTCATGTCATTATGTGCGGTTGTATTCAATTTGGGGAGAAGAGGTTGGTTGTTAAAAGGTTGAGAAAAAAAAAGTTTGAAAAAGAAAGAAAAAAATAAAAAATAAAAAGAAAAGGAAAGAAAAAAAGGAAAAAGACTTGAAAAAGAAAAAAAATAGAATAAAGTTGTGCTAATAAGTTGTGTGGATTGGTGTGACAATTGTACAATGAGAAAAAGGTGATTAAAGTTGTGAATGCTTGAGTATTTAAGATATGATAAACTCTCATTTGTTAGGCATTATTTTTGTTTCAATTACCTTGAGTTATGACCTTTCCTTATTAACCAAGCCATATTACAACCCTTAGAGCCATTGTGATTTTTGCTTTTATACTTTCAATATGAGTTCTTTTGATGAATGCTTAATTTGAATTGTTGTTAGCAAGATTGTTGTGTGTGAGTTATCCCTCATGTTTGTTTTTCATCCTTTGATGATGTTGTGTGTTAGGCGTGATTCATTCTTGAACATTTGTATTATTTTAGAATTTTTGACATGTGTTTTGTGCTTAGACTTTGCTTCATTGTCATGTTGTCGTTGTAGTTTAGTGGTAAGCATTGCTTTGCATGTACTTTTCATATATATTTTTGAATCAGCAAAGGAGAAATTTATTGATATGCTGCAGGCATAAGCTATGCCAAAGTGAAAAAGATACACCAATACACTCCACTACCAGTACAAAACAACACTAAAACAACTGATATCCCCGCACTATGAATCTATCAGGAAAAACCAATACAACGTTGTAGGGACAAACTATAAATCCACCAAAATCCTAACCAATCCTACGCATGGGATACAAGAAAAGAAAACCTGAAATCCTAAACAAAACAATATCAAGAAGAACAAACAAGCCTACACCCATTACAACTGCAAAATCAGACCTGCTGACTTAAGCACCAACACAACTGACTCGAGATCAGAGGAAATAACATTCTGAAATCGAATTACGACACCGCTGCTCTCCCGCTCGACGACTCCAATCAAGATGCTGATGTCAGAACTACACCTGATAGCCAAGCAGAAACCAGAGAAACTCCTGACCTTAAACACCACAGATACTAAAAAACAAGTTACTGACATAATTGCAACAGAATAATCGTTTGGCTCCCAGTGAACCATATTTACGACAATTCATATCCCAAACATGCATGGGGATTAGACCACCATTTTGCATATTCATCCATGAACTTATTTTTTTTTAATTTTAACCATCTCCAAGTGAATGTTATTGCTTTCTCAATTACGTTTGTTGTATGAACTTCTTCATTACAGAAGATTCTTTGATTCCTGCTTTTCCATATACTCCCTATGCACACGCACCATAACGCCCTCAGCTTAGTGGACAATTCTTTTTCGCCTCCAAGCATATTTTCAAACTGCTTCATGTGCTGTCATCCTTCATTGTGGAAAACTGTTGAAACTCCTAACCATCTACAGATTTCGTACCATACTTCTGCAAAACATCGGCACTCGAAAAATAGATTAGATACCGATTCCTCTTTCTCGCATCCACCGACACACCTTAACTGCTCCTGGGTTACTATACGTTTGTTTCCGTTTGTAAAAACTTGTTGAGCATGAATTCTTGATAATTGCTTTTGTTTCTTTGAGTTGATTGATTCTTGTTTGAGGACACACAAGTTTAAGTTGGGGAGAGTTTGATAAGTGCTAAATTATAGTGAATTTGAGTATGAATAATTGGCACTTATCAACTTAATTCATTTGTTCTATATCAATAAACCTCAACTTTTGTGTATATTTTGTATAATTGATGTTATAGTGTATAATATGCATAATCATGTACATATCATGAGTTTGATAATTTTTCTCTCATTTTTGTAGGTATACAAGCAATGAAATTTTGTCACTGGCTTAGAGAACATTGAATAAGCTTTTCGGAGCTTCCGACCGTGCGTAATTTGGAGTTACGGTGCTCAAGTTGTGATGAAAGCAAGAAATAAATTTTCCACATGCTGTCATGTTCGCAGTGCGAACATAAAGCGAAGAGGAAGCAAAGAAAAACACTATTTCATGCAGTAGCTTTTTGAGGCAAAGTTCGCAGTGCGAAGACTGGGTTAGAAAGCTTGCAGTGCGAGCTAAGATATTTGTTATAAGGAGGTTTAAGTACATTTCTTGCCAGACCACGTGCAATAAAGCAGAGTTCGTAGTGCGAACCTGGCAATTTCAGACTTGTATATATACTTTACTTCTTAGATTTTTTTAGGTTATCTTTTGGGAGCCTTTGGACCCAATTAATCAAAACCATATTCTTTAGTAGTTTTAACTTAGAAACAACACATGGATGATGCATCTAGATGATTCGGAGCCAAATCACACTTCAATCAGAGATGATAAACTGTGAGAAATTCAATCGGAGATGACAAACCGTGAGAAATTTGTTCTTCTTCCTTCTTCTCTTTGTATTTTTCATTGTGCTGGGTGTAACACCCCAAAATTTACCTTGTTGTTTTTAGCTAACTGGCTTATATTTCTTTTCATTTCTTGCATTAGCATTTGTGCATAGCATTGGTTCTTAGCATGGGATCAAGGTACTTGGTCCATATTCTCAAGTCTCGAGCTTCAAGGTGGTTCAGAGGGTTCATTATATCTTCATGAGATCAAGATTGGCAAAGAATTTCAAGGGATTCCTTCCCTCCTAATCAGGGGGGCCAATTAGGGTTTTTAAGATCAAGAGGACTTCTTGAAAGGCTTGGTGTGTTCAAGCATGCTCCTGTGGTTTTCTTTACGCTCACAAGTGCTCACGGATGTGGGTTTGGTTATTGATTCATTGTGGAGGATGTTCAGTGGATCAGTTGCTTGTGAACTAAGCAAAAGTCAACTGTGAAGGAGAAAGTCAACTGTGGAATTTTGAGGTTCTTTTCATGGTTTTCTAGGTCTCACATCCTCATATGGCCTCCAATTGTCAAGATTTGTCCCATTTATCAAGAATCAAGAGGTTGTACAAAGGTTACTAAATTTGGAAAATGACCCATAATTGAAACTTTCCATTTTTGGCAATTTTTCTTCCACATTCAACTTGACTTTTCATCATCAAGGAAGCTCCAAATGAATTTTCCTCCAACATGAAAGTTGAAGATATTTCTCTCCCATTTCCAAAAAGTACTAGACCATTTCCATATCATTTCTGGAACTCTAGTTATGGCCAAAACAATGCAAGGTGCTTTTCATGGATTCCTTATATGTCAAATTTTCCACTTTTTGCATTTTTGCACAAATGGACTTGTAATGTTCCCAATTGCTTCATGTCACATTATAATATCAAAATACAAGTCAAGAAGATCATTTGTGGCTTTTGAATCAATTCATGCCATGCCATATTTCTCATTATTCTCACAAAGTGCAAAAATGCCAAATTAATTCAAAGCTTGCAAACCAAGAAAGTGCAAGGCCCAAAATCAATCCAGAAGTGGTATGGGAGTAAATTGGAGGTGAATTATGCTGGGAACAAAGACTTCCCACGTGCAAATTGGCGGTGGTGGTGTAAAATGCATTTTTGCAATTTCACCCAAATCTCATTAACAAGAGCTCTAATCACTTCCTAATCCTAATCAGTGAACTGATCAAGAGTATATAACCTTACTCATACCCTCACAGCTAGGGTAGAGACACACATTTGCTCAGTTTCCATTTTTCACTCTCCACTTTCTCATTTTCGTTTCTCCCTCTCCATAAGGTGTTTTTGAGAAATTCTTGCATATTTGGAATCAGTGAAGAGAGAGGAACCAGAATCCACCATCATCTGAAGCTCATACTGAGGTTTTCATCAAGTGCCATTCAAGAGGGTTCAAGTTCAAAACTCAAGATCTAGCCAGATTCAAGCCTCTATTTGCATTTATTTTGCAAATAGAGATCAAAAGGAGCTGATCTGCAGCATTTGGAAGGCGTTCTTGTGATATCTTAAGTTCTCCAAGATCTCAGGTTAGTGGTTTTTTCACCATCACAGAACTTGAATTTTTGATATGTAAAATGATCTATGATGTGCACTGAACATGCTGATATATTTTATTTGAAGTTTGGACGTGTAATTTGTGAGATATGTGGATTTAAAGTTTTAGATCTAAACTTGTTTTCGTTCGATTCTCTTTTTGTGTTTGTTGTTTGTTAAAATGGACTGGACATTCATGATCCTTGCATTTTTCTGATCAAAATGGTGTACTCATACGCAAATTCTGGAAAAAGTCACGTCACAGCTCACCGGAGAGGGTGGCCGGAGCCCTAGCTCTGGCGGTGGCCGGAAAAACCAGTCCGGCGAAGGTCTTCATGGAGAAGAAGCAATCTCAACCGTCCTTTACTTGATCATGCGTCCTCTATTGCGCCATGTGTCATTTGTTTTTATGTTTTTAATTCATGATTCCATGTTTGTCATTCCATGTTAATTCTGTGTGACTCTTTTCCGTGGCCTTTGATTTCGTTGGTTATTTTGATCTCACGGTGGGAAGGGTGACAACTCAATTAATGAAGCACATGCCTTGCACATGGCCGGTGCGTGGTGGACACTAGGGGATTGTGTGTGCGCATGACTATATAGCTGTGGTGGGCCCTTACGACTGATCCGTTACTTTTATTTACTTTTAAATCTCGTTGACTTGATGACTTGCACTGTGGTGCGTTGGATGGAATGGCTGGCTGAGATTTATTGCAGATTGTTGACCAACTTGCCATGTTCCACCATTGACTTCGCCTTTGGGCTGTTTTCCTTGGGCCTTTGATTTTCGCACCCCCCTCCCTTGGGCCTCTATCATTTTTCAACGTGATGCATTGCTGTTTGCACCCCCATGGTTTTATTTCTATTTCTTTTCTTTTTAGTTATTTGCTTTGCATTTTAATTTCTAAAATTACTTTTAAGCATCTAAAAATCATATAAAAAATCATGAAACTCATTTTTAGTTTTCTAAAATTTTTCCATATTTTATTTTCTCATTTTATTTTTATTTTGGCATCTGTTTTAATTAATTGTTTTATTTCCTTTTCTTATTTGTTCCACTTGCACACACCAACTTGTGAAATTTATTTCTCCTCATCCACAATTCATTTTTGACCCATTCTTTTTGCATCTGTTAGGTGACATTTTAAACTGCATAAAAACATTTTTGTTTCATTTTTAAAACTTTTCCATATTGCATTTTGGTCCCTTTCTTTCGCATGTTGAATCATTGTTCTTATGTGACCTTTGTCCAATTGTTTGAGATACTTGGTTTGTGAATTTTGGTTTGATATTTTTGCACATGTTACTTGAATGAATTAGCTTCTGTTTGAATATTTTTTGGGATTTTATTAATCAACTTTTCTATTTTTGGTTGATCTTTACTTGTGATGCAAGTTTGATTGAAGCTTACTTTGATACTTGACTTAGTTTGAGTGCATTTGCTTACTTGTGATTGAGTGATGCTTGAGATGTTTATATGGTGTGATCATGTTCTGTTTGAGATTACTTGTGGATTTGGAATCATCTCTTTTCACTCATTTTTCTATTTGTTCTTGATTTTACAAAGTGTTGTTATTTTGACTTGAGTTTTGTGGATGTCTTTCTCAATTTTGGTACATGCTTTGAATGTGTTGCTTGATGATTAATCTTGTATGACTTGAGCTTGATCTTGGCATGATATTAATGTGTATGCTACTGCCCCTTGAGTTTATTGCTTGGTTTTCATCTCACTTTATCTTCATGGTGTGAATTATGTGATGCATATCATCCCTTTTGCTTTGTAACTTCTTTGGTGCATCGTATTGCATAATGTGAACCTCTTTTGCATATGTGGATTGTTAATGATGATATGATGTGAGTTCTGGTCTTGTTTCATTTTCATCTTTTCTCTTTCATTTCACTTTGGTATGAGATCCATGTGTGTTTAATTGTGCATTTAATTCAAGTGTGCTTGCATCCTTCCATGTTTACCTTTGCATGATTACTTGAAGTGATTTGCATTAATCTTTGAAACATGTTGATTGACTTGAGTTGGAAATTTATGATATGATGTACTTGCTGCCCCATCTTGTATCTTATCTTCTCCTTCTCTTTCTCCTTCTTCTCTTTCACTCTTTTCATCCCTCGAGTCTCGAGACTTGTTTAAGTCTTGGACTCTCTCCCGTTAGATGCTACCTAGTCCAACTTAATTTTTGATTAAGCTTGGAGTAGGATTAGCATTAGGTTAGGTAGTCGTCTCTCCTAAACCTCACTAACCATAGGACATCCGTGCATGATAACATTAGGACTCTTAGTTCCCCTTTAGAGTTTCCTTTGTGTCGTCTCTCTTCTCATCTCAAAACTTCTTCAAGACACGTAATAAAAGTTAACGTGTATTGCGCTTGAGCCTTCTATGTGGGAAGTGGGGAGTGAGGGGCTTCCTCTCATTCTTCTAGGATACCTAGTGTTTGTCCTGTTGGGGACGATGCGCGAAAGTATTCGTTCCTGTATTCAAGACTTGGGTTCAATGCAAGTTGCGAAACAACTTAAAAGACATTTCTGTCTAAAAAACACCAAACAAATTCAATCTTGTTATCCTTCGGGATTGTTGGGTTTCAAACTTCATTTTCAGAAAAGAGCTCGTCGCTCACGTAAAAAGCACTTACCCATCCGTGGTCGTACCCACGAACTACGTCAGCTCTGATTCCTCTCTCTCGTCCGATTGAGGATATGTAGGCACAAGACAGCGATTGTATTGGCGAGCAACCTTCCCCCACGGTTCCCGTCCGAACTACGTTGACTCTGACTTTCCCATTGCACTGAGGGAGTACGTAGGCCTAGGACAACGATACTGTCCTATCGAGTCACTTCTTTTTCTTCTTTTCTTCTTCGTTTCTCCATTCTTTCCGTTCTTGTTCTTTTTCGCCGGTCCAGTAGCAGTGGAGCTCCAGATGATGACACCTTTTGATGCAGACAACAAGCGTGGATCCCATCGAGTACGATGGACGTGTTGGGTGCTAACACCTTCCCTTCGCGTAACCGACTCCCGTACCCGTTCTCTTGGTCGTGAGACCATGCTCTTTCCCTCCTTTCAGGTTTATGCAGTGTTTCTTTTCCCTCTCTTGGGATAAATACACTTTGCTGGCGACTCTGTGTTCTTTTGCGCCACTCTCGCGTTTGTACCGTTGGATGCGAATCTTTCGGGAGCGACAGCTGGCGACTCTGCTGGGGATCTTTGGTTGACCTACGCTGGTCCTTCCCCTTTAGCGAGTCGATCCTAGCGCTTGTCTGTTTGTTTTTGTTGGGTGTTTCTATGGTGCTTTGCTTTGTTGTATATTACTGTATTACTGTTTACTGTATTTTTACTTTACTGCTTTACTATTTTTACAGCTTTTAATGCATTGCATTTCATATTATTACTGTCATACTGGATATTGCTGTGCTGTTCTGCTGCTGGATTTTCTGTTTGCAGGGTGGGTTGGATTCATGAGAGAGAAGCCCAATACCAAGGCTTGAGCATACACCTATGATTAGCGTGGAAAGTAGTGTGACTTGTTTGGCATTTGGCCAGACTAAGTATACATGAAAACTCCACATCCAGACGAGGTTTTCTTGGTAATATTCTGTCCTGTCCATTTGGGGCAGATGAGGGAATATAATCTGGAAAACTGTCGACTCTGGCGACCATCCCCGAGGACTCAGTTGCGGCACTCCTCCCGAGATGTGACAGTGGCAGCCCACTTTCTGTGGCAAACCCATTGCACATTCTCGATCCGAGGACCCAATGCTGGGAACTTGCTATAGGATTTCCCTCTTGTAGTGAATCAGCGGACGACCTCTTTGATTGGCGATAGCATTGTATCCTTCGGGCTGAATGTGCTATTGCTTCTCAAACCTCTGAAGCTGAGGATCTTTTGTTTTGGAGAATCGGTTGAGGCCTCCTCTTTTGATGATGATGCCAAACCAAAAATGGTGAACGTATCATCATTTCTCGATCTGAGAGCCCGGGATACTGAACATCCTAGTACCCACATGTGAGAGGGGATGGGTGTTTGCAGGTTTGCAGGTAACCGAGACCTTCAACCTACCTGGTTTCTGGGTTTCTCATCTGTGTATATTATCCTGATATTCTGACGGTTTGATTGGGTTGTTATTCTGGATTTTTGGGTTTCTGGTATTCTGGGTCTTATTCAGTCAGCAGAACAGCAGCAGTTTGAGCATTTTGGATACCTTGATCCCATGCCTGCATTTTGCATCATCTTTTTGCATTCTGACATGTTTGTTCATTTGTAGGGTTGCATCCTAACTTTGATTCTGGTTGTCTGAAGACTGTCCATGATGAGTATTAGCGCTGAAAAAAGAAAGAACATCATCCCGTACAAGTTCCCAGAGCTTCATCTAGACGCTGTGCACAAGATCTCGGCTATGGCAAAACCTGAGGCATTGGCAGAGTTCAGAGGAGAATATGGGAGGATTCTGAGTTTCGCCCGGAATGTTACCAATTATGAGTTCAGGGCCCTGCACACTCTGGCACAGTTCTATGACCCTCAACTCCGGTGTTTTCTATTTGCTGATTATCTTTTGGCTCCAACGTTGGAAGAATTTGCTCTTATTTTGGATGTTTCGGTCAAAGAGGGAGCTCCCTTCTATCCTTCTAAGGAGTTTCCTGATTTGGAAAGGGTTGCTGCTACTTTACGTTTGGATCAGTCACTGTTGAAGAAAAATATTGCTAGTAAAGGGGGTTATCAAGGTTTTCACACGAAGTTTTTGATCGAACAGGCTGCTACTTGTGCTAAGGCTAAGTGTTGGTCAGTGTTCAATGCAATTCTGGCTATGTGTGTTTATGGAACGACGTTATTCCCTAATGTGAAAGATTTTGTAGATGCACATGCTGTCCGGATATTCACCACGAAGAATCCGGTACCTACCTTGCTTGGGGATCTGTATTATTCGATGCACTATAAGAATGAGAAAAGGAGAGGTGGACCTCTTTATTGTTGTGCTTCAATTTTCTATAAGTGGTTTGCTGATCGTCTTCCCAAATCTGGGGCATTCGAAGACACTAAAGGAACTTTAGATTGGGCAAAGAGATTAATGGGGTTAAGGGCCGACAACTTAGTTTGGATCAATCGTGATTTGTTGGGCCGAGAGATCCTGGTTAGTTGTGGAGGTTACCCAAACGTACCTTTAATAGGAAGGAAGGGGGGAATTAACTACAACCCCATTCTTGCTATTAGGCAATTTGGGTATGCTTTAAAGGAACCGCCAAAAGGCCAAGATGTGCAAGAGTCTCTGTTTTTGGGTGAGGAAGCCAATCTGGAAGTGTTGAAAGAAGCTGCAAACGCTTGGAGAGATCGCCATAAGAAAGGAAAGACTTCTTTTGGAAAGAGTAACAACAAAGCTTTTCGTGCGTATGAAGACTGGGTTCAGAGCAGAGTAGAAAGTGTACTTTTGCCATTCTGCAGGGAACCTCCTTCTTACCCTTTACTGATTGAACCCCCAACCATGATTGAGATGGAGAAGTATAACCAATTATGGGCTGAAAAGGAGAAGATTCGAGAGGAGAACCATGAGTTACAAAAGGAAATCTACCAGTTGAAACATGAGCGAGGTGAGGCTGTTCATATTGCCAAGCTGAAGACAGAACGTCTCGCTGAGAAAGAAAAGGAGCTGGTTGAAGAGATAGCAGCTAGGAAAAGGGTAGGACAAGCTCTAAAAGGCGTTTGCAAGACTCTCAAATCCAAGAAGGATGCCTTAGCCAAGGCTTGGGCGAAGATTCGCAGGTTCAATGCTTACCGAGATACTGCAATCACGGCCAACAAGCAGAAAGAAGATAAGCATTTGGAGCGGATTGAGAGTCTGAAGGTGAAGCTCAGGAAGAAGGACGAGGAGATCTTGTCAGGGACGTTCCGAAGACACGCAGTTGAGGAACGGCTCAAAGAAGCCATAGCAACCATGGAAGAGCTGAAAATACAAGCAGAAGTGAAGAGGTCTAAGTGGGAGTGCTCTAGCTCAGGCAGTGGCCCTCATACGGTGCAAGATCCTTGAAGGGAACTTCACTCAGTAGTTTGTATTTTGTTCTTTCTTTGTATTTTGGGTCACCACCAGAATTGTTGGCTGGGACCTCTGCTTATTTTTGTTTCAGGCTATTTTTGGTACCTTGGGTTGTAATTTCTGACAGTGATTCACTCTGATTTATATAAGCAGCAGTTTCATCCTATTTCACCTTTAAACTGGAATCAAGGGGTGGATCACCATGCAAATATACAAACATGTTTGCATTTGCATTTGCATAATCATAATCATTTTTGCATTGCAGGTTATCTTGGTTTCTCTGGTTTTCTTATGCTCTCTCTTTCTTTCAGTCAGGATTGATCAACCAACTCATCGTTATTCTACTCGGCTCAACCAAAACAGAGTGATGGACAAAGTTCAGGCAGATATGGCCGCTATGCAAGCTCGCATCGACCAGTTCATGGAAATGATGCAGGGTGTGGTGCAAAGTCAGAACGAGTTTAGAACTCTGGTTCAGCCGTTAGTGGCGCAGGTCGACGAAAACGGTATCCTACACGGTGGTCTTATTAACCGTAATATCCCTCCGGGCGGAGTTGGTGCTGGTGGACAGGGCAGAATTCCTACAGTGGTTGGAGAGGGAAGTACTGTTCGGGCTATCCATGGCCATCATTTTGATGATCAACAGGACGATGTGTTCTCGGTCAGGAGTTTAGATGTTGCCCTTCCTGTGGTCAGTGATGAAAGAATCTGTTTAATCGAAGCTCAATTGAAAGGAGTGGTGAAACAGGATGATTTGGGGATTGATTTGGACGACCTAGGGTTGGTCCCTGATGTTGTTATTCCACACAAGATTCAGATTCCTACGCTAGAAAAGTACAATGGCTCTACCTGCCCAAGGACTCATGTGAAGGCCTATACCCGGAAGATGGCTGCTCACGCTAAGGATGAAAAGTTAATGATGCACTTCTTCCAAGATAGCCTGTCTGGCGCGTCTTTGGAATGGTACATGGGGCTAGAAAGCAGAGATGTTCGTACCTGGAGAGAGCTAGCTGCAGCTTTCATCAAGCATTATCAGTACAACACAGACATGGCTCCTAACAGAACTCAGCTGTTGAGCATGTCCCAGAAGAATGATGAGAGTTTCAAAGAATACGCGCAAAGGTGGCGTGAATTGGCGGCTAGGGTGCAGCCACCAATGCTAGAGAAAGAGATGCTAGATATGTTCATGGACACACTGCCGAAGCACTACTATGAGAAGCTTTTGCCTTGTTCTCTAGGCAAGTTTGCAGATGTGATTGCTATTGGGCAAAAGATAGAGGTCGGAATTAAGGCTGGGAAGGTTTCTAGCGGTGATGGATCGTCTTCCGGACAGGGAAATAAGCCGTTTGATAATTATAAGAAGAAAGGAGAGACCAACGCTGTATCATCCCACAGGGGAAAAGGGAAACAGCGCCAGTTTAACAATCAACAGGTAGCATCAGTAACCATTCCAGCAACATTACCTCCACCACAGCAGCAAAGGGGTAATGCTAATCAGAATAGGCAACAGGGACAATATCAGAACAGACAGAGGAATGTAGAGAGGCATTTTGATCAACCCCCAATGTCATATGCACAGTTGTTGCAACATTTACTGCAGTTGCGTTTAGTTGAGCTTCGTACCCTGGCTCCACCAACAGGGGAACTCCCACGAGGCTACGATGCTAACGCACACTGCGATTTTCATTCTGGTGCTCCTGGGCACACGGTAGAGAAGTGCAGGGCATTTCAGCACAAGGTGCAGGACCTTGTGGACTCTAAAGCCATCAATTTCTCGAATGACGGACCCAATGTTATTCAGAACCCGATGCCTAATCACAATGGGCCAAGGGTGAATGCTATAATTGAGGACTGTGAAACTTTGAATTTGATCATGGATGTGGAGGAACTGAGGACTCCATTGGTGGTGGTTAAGAACAGGTTATTGAAAGGTGATGTCTATCCGGGCTGCGGTGAGAACTGCTCAGATTGTTTGATAAAGGCTAATGGTTGTGATTCGTTGAAGAGGGGTATTCAGAATCTGATTGATGAGGGCTGTTTACAGTTTGACAGAGGTAATCAGCTAGAAGAGGTTGTTAGTGAGAAGGTTGCCACTATCACTATTCCATTCAAAACAATTACTATTTCTGGTCCAGCAAGGCCACCTCCAGTCATTATCACAAGGGCCGGACCCATTCCATACGAGAGTTCTAAGGCTATTCCGTGGAATTATGGTGCAGAGGTGTTTGTCAATGGGCAAAAGCAAGAGCTAATGAATACTTCACCAGTGGGTTCTAGTTCAGGGGTTAAAGTTGAGACTGATGCTATAACCAGAAGTGGTAGAGTGATCCCTCCCGTTAATGATCAACCCAGTACCTCTAGGCAAGATAGAGGAAAACAGGCGATGGATGGTTCCGTTCAGACCCCAGTGATTGTGGAATCTACAGTGAAGCCGGTTGATGATGCTTTTTCGGAAAATGTAGAGGAAGTTATGAGGCTCATCCGAAAAAGTGATTATAAGATCGTGGACCAGTTACATCAGACCCCGTCCAAGATCTCTATTCTGTCTCTGCTCTTGTGTTCTGAGGCTCACAGGAATGCTCTTTTGAAGGTTTTGAATGCAGCCTACGTTCCTCAAGAGATTTCTATTAATCAGCTGGAAGGGGTTGTAGCGCACGTGAATGCGGGTAACGGCCTGGGTTTTACAGATCTTGACCTGACTTCTGCTGGCAGGAATCATAATAATGCCCTGCATATTTCGATCGAATGCCGTGGCTCGTTGATGTCACATGTCTTGGTTGATACTGGTTCATCGTTGAATGTATTGCCCAAGAAAGCGTTAATGAGGTTGGATACTCGAGGACTTATTTGTACACCAAGCGACTTGGTGGTGCGAGCTTTTGATGGCTCGAAGAGATCTGTTTTTGGCGAGATTGTGCTTCCGATCAAGGTTGGGCCGGAAATCTTTAATGCAACATTTTACATTATGGATATTCAGCCAGCGTACAGCTGTTTATTGGGTCGTCCTTGGATCCATGGGGCAGGTGCTGTAACTTCCACTTTGCATCAAAAGCTGAAGTATATGGTTGATGGTCACATAGTGACAGTGTGCGGAGAAGAAGACATAATGATCAGTCAGCTGTCAACCTTCAAATACGTGGAAGTGGATGGGGAAATCCACGAGACGTTGTGCCAGGGATTTGAGAAGGTGAAAGTTTCTGAAGAAGTTGTTCAGTCTGAAGCTGTAGTGCAGCCCGTAGTGGCAAATCAACCTGAGGGTTCCATGTCTTCGTTGAGAGACGCCAAAGCTGTGGTTGAAGCTGGTGGCTCACAGAGGTGGGGCCGGGTGGTTGAAGTCCAGAAAAAGAAGGATACTTATGGATTGGGATACAAGCCATCCAAGAGGGATGAGGATCCCCCAAAATTCTATGGCCCTGTCCGGTTCACTAGCGCAGGAGTTTTCTTCGACAGAGTTAATGCTATTGATGAAGAAGGAGACAGTGATTGTGACATGGATAGCTGGATCCGTCCTTGTGTCCCAGGGGAAAGTCTGCACAACTGGTCTTCCGAGAAAGTCATTCAAGTGACAGGCTTCGAGTAATTGCTTTGTTTTCCTATTTTGTTAATCCTACGTTCCGCCCAAGACGTAGTGATTCAGTTTGTAGGGCTTTTAACTGTCACATGTTTTGCTTTATCATCAATAAAGGACTTTTCACACTCAAATATTTTGATCTCTGTCTTTCTGTTTTTATTTTTATGCATTAAAAAAAAACCACATCAAAATGGCAATGTGTTTCTTTTGTTATATCATAACAAAACATACCTCATAAATCATTGCAGGTCTTTTTGTTCAGATGACACCGATCATGACTCAGCTATAGCTCGGTATGACTTTGACAATCCAATCTATCAGGCTGAAGAAGAGGCTGACGAAGATTGTGAACTGCCCGAAGAGTTGGCCAGATTGTTGAAGCAAGAGGAGAGAGTCATCCAACCTCATCAGGAGGAAATTGAGATTGTGAATCTGGGAACCGAGGACGCTAGAAAGGAAGTAAGAGTAGGGGTTGCGTTGGAAGACAGTGTCAAGGGAAGATTGATTGAAATGCTCCGTGAGTACGTGGACATCTTCGCCTGGTCTTACCAAGACATGCCCGGGCTGGATACTGATATTGTTGTACACCGGCTACCACTCAAAGAAGGTTGTGCTCCGGTCAAGCAAAAGTTGAGAAGAACTAAACCGGAGATGTCTGTCAAAATCAAGGAAGAGGTTCAGAAACAGCTAGACGCCGGATTTCTTGCCGTAACAAATTATCCTCCATGGGTTGCTAACATCGTGCCTGTACCTAAGAAGGATGGGAAGGTCAGGATGTGTGTTGATTACAGGGATTTGAATAGAGCCAGCCCAAAGGATGATTTCCCGCTCCCTCACATTGACGTGTTAGTTGACAATACTGCTCAGTATTCTGTGTTTTCCTTCATGGATGGCTTCTCTGGGTATAACCAAATCAAGATGGCCCCAGAGGACATGGAGAAAACAACATTCATAACACCGTGGGGAACTTTCTGCTACAAAGTGATGCCCTTTGGATTGAAAAATGCAGGGGCAACTTACCAGCGGGCGATGGTGACTCTCTTTCATGATATGATTCACAAAGAGATTGAAGTCTATGTTGACGACATGATTGCGAAGTCACAGACGGAAGAAGAACATCTGGTGAATCTTCAAAAGTTATTTGAAAGGTTAAGGAAGTTCAGACTGAGGTTGAATCCGAACAAGTGCACCTTCGGGGTGAGATCAGGAAAATTGCTGGGGTTTATTGTTAGTGAAAAAGGTATTGAGGTTGATCCTGCAAAGGTAAAAGCCATACAAGAGATGCCTGTGCCGAAAACAGAAAAAGAGGTTCGTGGTTTCTTGGGGAGATTGAATTACATTGCTAGGTTCATCTCGCATCTCACAGCCACGTGTGAACCAATCTTCAAGTTGCTAAGAAAAGATCAAGCGGTCAGGTGGAATGAAAATTGTCAAAAGGCATTTGAAAAGATTAAAGAATACTTGCAGGAACCTCCGGTCCTTATGCCGCCAGCGCCAGGAAGGCCTTTGATTATGTATCTCACGGTTCTTGAGAATTCAATGGGTTGTGTGCTCGGTCAACAAGACGAGTCAGGTAAAAAAGAGCACGCCATCTATTACCTGAGTAAGAAGTTTACTGATTGCGAGTCAAGATACTCGATGCTGGAGAAAACATGTTGTGCACTCGCTTGGGCCGCTAAGCGTTTGAGGCAGTATATGTTAAACCATACAACCCTTTTGATTTCGAAGATGGATCCAATCAAGTATGTGTTTGAGAAGCAAGCACTTTCTGGTAGAATAGCCCGTTGGCAGATGGTTCTGACAGAATATGATATTCAGTATGTTTCCCAAAAGGCCATTAAGGGAAGTGTTTTGTCAGAATATCTCGCTGAACAGGCAATTGAGGATTATCAACCGATGAAGTTCGAATTTCTGGATGAACATATCATGTATCTGAAGATGAAGGATTGTGAAGAGCCTTTGCCTGATGAAGGACCTGAGATTGGATCTCAATGGAAGATGGTTTTTGATGGGGCTGTTAATTCATATGGCAACGAAATCGGGGCAATCATTACGACTCCACAGGGTTCTCATATACCTTTTACTGCCCGATTAACGTTCATATGCACCAACAATGAGGCGGAGTATGAAGCATGCATCATGGGGTTAGAAGAAGCAATTGATTTGAGAATCAAGAACCTTGATGTTTATGGTGATTCTGCGTTGGTGGTGAATCAGATTACAGGAGAATGGGAGACTCGTCAAGTAAATCTCGTTCCATATAACAATTATGCCAGAAGATTGTTACCTTTCTTCGACAGAGTAGACTTCCATCACATTCCCCGGATAGAGAATCAGATGGCTGATGCGTTGGCAACTAAGTCATCAATGTATAAAGTGAATCTTTGGAATGAAGCTCCCTCAATCAGAATCATGCGCTTGGATAGACCTGCTTTTGTATTTGCAGTTGAAGGGGTATCAGATGGCCAGCCTTGGTATCATGACATTAAAGTCTTCTTGAAGAGTCAGGAATACCCAGCTGGGGCATCTTCCAAAGATAAAAAGACATTGAGGAGGTTATCAGGAAACTTCTTTTTGAACAAGGATGATGTGTTGTACAAGAGAAACTTTGACATGGTCTTGCTACGTTGTGTTGATGAACACGAGGCATGCTTGTTAATGGAAGAGGTTCACGAAGGTTCCTTCGGTACTCATGCCAATGGGCATACTATGGCCAGAAAATTGTTGAGAGCGGGGTATTATTGGATAACTATGGAGTCTGACTGTTTTAAATACGCCCGGAAATGTCATAAATGCCAGATTTATGCTGACAAGGTGCACGTACCGCCTACTCCTCTGAATGTTTTATCGTCACCTTGGCCTTTTGCCATGTGGGGTATTGACATGATTGGGAAGATCGAGCCGACTGCTTCAAATGGACATCGTTTTATCCTGGTGGCTATCGATTATTTCACGAAGTGGGTGGAAGCAGCATCGTATGCCAACGTCACCAAACAAGTGGTAGCCCGGTTTATTAAGAAGGACATCATCTGCCGGTATGGAGTCCCGAAGAGAATCATTACTGATAATGGTTCAAATCTGAATAACAAGATGATGAAGGAGCTATGCCAGAGCTTTAAAATCGAACATCACAATTCTTCTCCCTATCGTCCGAAGATGAATGGGGCTGTTGAAGCGGCTAATAAGAACATAAAGAAGATTGTGCAGAAGATGGTAGTGACATACAAAGACTGACATGAGATGTTGCCTTACGCTTTGCATGGGTATCGTACTTCGGTACGCACCTCGACTGGGGCAACTCCTTTCTCACTAGTGTATGGCATGTAAGCAGTCTTGCCATTAGAAGTTGAGATTCCTTCTTTGAGAATTCTGACAGATGTGAAGCTGGATGAAGCTGAATGGGTGCGTTCCAGGCTGAATGAATTGAACCTCATTGAAGAGAAGAGATTGAAAGCCATTGCGCATGGCCGGTTGTATCAGAGAAGGATGAAGAAAGCCTTTGATCAGAAGGTGCGTCCTCGGTGTTTTCAAGCTGGTGAATTAGTTCTGAAAAGGATCACTCCTCCTCAAACAGATCACAGGGGCAAGTGGACTCTGAATTACGAAGGGCCATATGTAGTAAGACAGGTTTTCTCTGGTGGAGCCTTATTACTCTCGACTATGGATGGCGAAGATTTTACGTCCCCGGTGAACGCGGATGTAGTTAAAAAATACTTTGCATAAAAGAGACCTGCTGAGCATAAAAAGAAGGTTCAGGCAAAAATGGGGCATCCTGGCGAACCATAAAAAGAAAAGGTTCGGGCAAAAATTAGGGATAAAAAGAAAAAGAATAAACCCGCAAGGTTGAAAACCTGAAAAGGCAACCTTGGCAAAAATGGGTATCCCGGTGGATTGAAAACCCGAAAAGGGTGATCCAGGCAAAAGTTAGGGATTTTAGAGCAAAGACTACGACCCGCGTCCGATCTGTGATCACCGTTCACACTTGGAAAATTCTGAGGAAAGGAATCAGTCCAGTTAGTCGTCTTCGAAGGCCAAAGTATATGCGGATGAATAAGTCATATGGGTTATAGCTGAGTCGAGTCATGGTGGATGTCTGTTCCCCACATTGCCGACATTTGTATTTTCTTTTGCTTTTTGCGCAATTACCTCTTTTCAGGAATTGCTTCCAGATGTAAATGCCTATTTACAGGCCAATTCATTCAATAAAGTTTGCATTTCAGCTAAAGAGCTTTTGTTTTCTGTTTTACCTGTTTTGTTTGTGAAAATGTCCGACATTTTTGATAAAAACATTACATGCTAAAACGTTGAGCTTTATGACACAAGATGGAAAAACAGTGGCAATTGCTTAGGCGACAGTCACCATGTGGATAATCAATGTATTCATTCTTGCACGTAGACTTTTGTTGGTTTTGCAGGATGACAGGTGTACTTTCCCCAGTAGAGTAGAGCTCTCCTCAACTTTGAAGTCTGATCGTCCTCAGCAGGTTATTACTCTTCCCCATCAGAGTATAAAGGAGTAATTCCCTAAGCGGAATCGTTAAGGATCGTCTTCCTTAGCAGGATATAAGAGGTTTTTTCCCAGGCCAGAGTTGTGACTTGGCACATCTTTCTCCAGTAAGTGATGTCTCCCCACGGAGCAGGGGGCAGTTATTTGTTCCCCAGCTAGTCAGGAAGCTTGTGCTATTCCCTAGCAGGTGAATGTTGACAATTACTTTCTCTCCCAAGCGGAGTCATTGAGGATCGTCTTCCTCAGCAAAGTACAGAGGATTGTATACCCAGCCGGAGTCGTGTTTGGATTGTTATTCCCCAGCAAGTACTCAGAAGTTGATTGCTTTGAGGTGAATGTTGCCGTACCTCCAACAGGAAGTTTGTGGACGAAGATGTTATTATCCCCACAGGGTCCTGATGTCTACTTTCCTCGGTTAGTCAGAAAGTATAGTTTCGTCGACAATGGTTTGATCTAGTACCCGACAGGGTGAGGGTAAAGTTACTTCCCTAGCAGCAGATTAAGCTCATTTCCCCAATCAGAGTCTGGTGGTGAGTGGTATCCCCAGCAGGTCTTAAGGCCAATTGTTTTTGGCAGGCGCCGAAGCCAAGTTCTGAAATAGTTGGTCGTCCCCAGTGGTGGAATTTCCATCTTCAGTATTCATATCCCTCCCCAGCTGAGTGGGTATTCTCTCGGAGCTTCGTTCATCTCCAGCAGAGTTGTTGATCTTGACATTCCCCAACAGAGTGGATATTCTCTTGGAGTTTCGTCCATCTCCGACAGAATTGGTGATTGTGATCTTCCCTAGCAGGGAGAAGTTCTCCTCAACAAGTTTTCCTTTGTTTCAGTGGCAATTTAGTTTGCCATCCCCAACGGAGTTGCTTCTGGTCTTCAGCATTTATTTTGCTGGGACGTCTCTTTTGCATTGCATAAGCATTTGTTTTGCATAGCATCCTCCCAAATGCGTAGCATTTCCACTTCGTGTGGAGCATTACGGCAAAATTCAAACATGTGCATCTGAAGCATAAGCTAGGTTTGAGTTTTCCTTCGTCAGGAAAGCCTGATTTCAGGAAGATATCTTTTGACTTTACTCCACAGGTGTTGGGTTAAGCAATATTTGACAGTACCCCGGCAGAGTGTTTTGCCAGGATTGTTTACCCTTGATTTCATTTGTACCCCTTCGTCCAGGTGGTCCTTTGGTTTATTCCCTCGAAATTTTTACCGTCAGACACTCGTCCGTGTTCGAACCTTTTAAGCCAATGCCCGTCCGTATTGACTTTTGACACCCGTCCGTGTTCTTTCAGCACCCGTCCGTGTTTGAACCCCGTTTCAATGCCCGTCCGTGTTGACATTTGGCACTCGTCTGTGTTTCTTTCAGCACCCGTCCGTGTTTGAACCCTGTTTCAATGCCCGTCCGCGTTGAGATTTGGCACTCGTCTGTGTTTCTGTCAGCACCCGTCCGTGTTTGAACCTTTGATTTCAATACCCGTCCGTATTGACCTTTTGATGACACTCGTCCGTGTTACCTTCCATTCCCCCAGCGAGGTTAATTCCCGATAAAGTTGCTTTACACCCTTTTCAGTACCCGTCCGTATTGAAACCTTTTACACCCGTCCGTGTATCCTTTTCAGTACCCGTCCGTATTGAAACCTTTTACACCCGTCCGTGTATCCTTTTCAGTACCCGTCCGTATTAAAACCTTTTACACCCGTCCGTGTATCCTTTTCAGTACCCGTCCGTATTGACCTTTTACACCCGTCAGTGTATCCTTTTCAGTACCCGTCCGTATTGACCTTTTACACCCGTCCGTGTACCTTTTCGATACCCGTTCGTATTGAACTTCCGACACCCGTCCGTGTTGCATTTCAATCCCCAGAGAGGTCACCTTGAATCTTTTTACACCCGTCCGTGTTTGAACTTTTGTTTCAATGCCCGTCCGCATTGACATTTTACACCCGTCCGTGTATCTTCTCAATACCCGTCCGTATTGATCTTTTAATGACACTCGTCCGTGTTATTCCAGCGCCCGTCCGTATTGATCTTTTAATGACACTCGTCCGTGTTATTCCAGCACCCGTTCGTGTTTGAGCTTTTGTTTCAATGCTCGTCCGCATTGACATTTGGCACCCGTCCGTGTTTGAACCTTTTAGGCCAATGCCCGTCCACATTGACACGTTACACCCGTCCGTGTATCTTCTCAATACCCGTTCATATTTGATATCCTGGATCCCTTGACACTCGTCAGTGTTCATCCCCAGCATAGCTAACACTCGTTTGTGTTTATTTCAAGACTTTTCAATACAGTTCCAACACTCGTACGTGTTGTGACAGTGCAACATTTTTTTGCTTGTTCCCCAGTGGAGCCGTCCCTCCCTTGAGGATTGCAAATTTTAGGTTTCTTTTGGTATTCAATCTCCGTGAATCCTTAGAACGCATGATAGCCGTCACTATCATACCTTCAGGATCAAGTTGATTGAATAGGGGCAACTGTAACACCCCAAAATTTGCCTTGTTGTTTTTAGCTAACTGGCTTATATTTCTTTTCATTTCTTGCATTAGCATTTGTGCATAGCATTGGTTCTTAGCATGGGATCAAGGTACTTGGTCCATATTCTCAAGTCTCGAGCTTCAAGGTGGTTCAGAGGGTTCATTATATCTTCATGAGATCAAGATTGGCAAAGAATTTCAAAGGATTCCTTCCCTCCTAATCAGGGGGCCAATTAGGGTTTTTAAGATCAAGAGGACTTCTTGAAAGGCTTGGTGTGTTCAAGCATGCTCCTGTGGTTTTCTTTACGCTCACAAGTGCTCACGGATGAGGGTTTGGTTATTGATTCATTGTGGAGGATGTTCAGTGGATCAGTTGCTTGTGAACTAAGCAAAAGTCAACTGTGAAGGAGAAAGTCAACTGTGGAATTTTGAGGTTCTTTTCATGGTTTTCTAGGTCTCACATCCTCATATGGCCTCCAATTGTCAAGATTTGTCCCATTTATCAAGAATCAAGAGGTTGTACAAAGGTTACTAAATTTGGAAAATGACCCATAATTGAAACTTTCCATTTTTGGCAATTTTTCTTCCACATTCAACTTGACTTTTCATCATCAAGGAAGCTCCAAATGAATTTTCCTCCAACATGAAAGTTGAAGATATTTCTCTCCCATTTCCAAAAAGTACTAGACCATTTCCATATCATTTCTGGAACTCTAGTTATGGCCAAAACAATGCAAGGTGCTTTTCATGGATTCCTTATATGTCAAATTTTCCACTTTTTGCATTTTTGCACAAATGGACTTGTAATGTTCCCAATTGCTTCATGTCACATTATAATATCAAAATACAAGTCAAGAAGATCATTTGTGGCTTTTGAATCAATTCATGCCATGCCATATTTCTCATTATTCTCACAAAGTGCAAAAATGCCAAATTAATTCAAAGCTTGCAAACCAAGAAAGTGCAAGGCCCAAAATCAATCCATAAGTGGTATGGGAGTAAATTGGAGGTGAATTATGCTGGGAACAAAGACTTCCCACGTGCAAATTGGTGGTGGTGGTGTAAAATGCATTTTTGCAATTTCACCCAAATCTCATTAACAAGAGCTCTAATCACTTCCTAATCCTAATCAGTGAACTGATCAAGAGTATATAACCTTACTCATACCCTCACAGCTAGGGTAGAGACACACATTTGCTCAGTTTCCATTTTTCACTCTCCACTTTCTCATTTTCGTTTCTCCCTCTCCATAAGGTGTTTTTGAGAAATTCTTGCATATTTGGAATCAGTGAAGAGAGAGGAACCAGAATCCACCATCATCTGAAGCTCATACTGAGGTTTTCATCAAGTGCCATTCAAGAGGGTTCAAGTTCAAAACTCAAGATCTAGCCAGATTCAAGCCTCTATTTGCATTTATTTTGCAAATAGAGATCAAAAGGAGCTGATCTGCAGCATTTGGAAGGCGTTCTTGTGATATCTTAAGTTCTCCAAGATCTCAGGTTAGTGGTTTTTTCACCATCACAGAACTTGAATTTTTGATATGCAAAATGATCTATGATGTGCACTGAACATGCTGATATATTTTATTTGAAGTTTGGACGTGTAATTTGTGAGATATGTGGATTTAAAGTTTTAGATCTAAACTTGTTTTCGTTCGATTCTCTTTTTGTGTTTGTTGTTTGTTAAAATGGACTGGATATTCATGATCCTTGCATTTTTCTGATCAAAATGGTGTACTCATACGCAAATTCTGGAAAAAGTCACGTCACAGCTCACCGGAGAGGGTGGCCGGAGCCCTAGCTCCGGCGGTGGCCGGAAAAACCAGTCCGGCGAAGGTCTTCATGGAGAAGAAGCAATCTCAACCGTCCTTTCCTTGATCATGCGTCCTCTATTGCGCCATGTGTCATTTGTTTTTATGTTTTTAATTCATGATTCCATGTTTGTCATTCCATGTTAATTCCGTGTGACTCTTTTCCGTGGCCTTTGATTTCGTTGGTTATTTTGATCTCACGGTGGGAAGGGTGACAACTCAATTAATGAAGCACATGCCTTGCACATGGCCGGTGCGTGGTGGACACTAGGGGATTGTGTGTGCGCATGACTATATAGCTGTGGTGGGCCCTTACGACTGATCCGTTACTTTTATTTACTTTTAAATCTCGTTGACTTGATGACTTGCACTGTGGTGCGTTGGATGGAATGGCTGGCTGAGATTTATTGCAGATTGTTGACCAACTTGCCATGTTCCACCATTGACTTCGCCTTTGGGCTGTTTTCCTTGGGCCTTTGATTTTCGCACCCCCCTCCCTTGGGCCTCTATCATTTTTCAACGTGATGCATTGCTGTTTGCACCCCCATGGTTTTATTTCTATTTCTTTTCTTTTTAGTTATTTGCTTTGCATTTTAATTTCTAAAATTACTTTTAAGCATCTAAAAATCATATAAAAAATCATGAAACTCATTTTTAGTTTTCTAAAATTTTTCCATATTTTATTTTCTCATTTTATTTTTATTTTGGCATCTGTTTTAATTAATTGTTTTATTTCCTTTTCTTATTTGTTCCACTTGCACACACCAACTTGTGAAATTTATTTCTCCTCATCCACAATTCATTTTTGACCCATTCTTTTTGCATCTGTTAGGTGACATTTTAAACTGCATAAAAACATTTTTGTTTCATTTTTAAAACTTTTCCATATTGCATTTTGGTCCCTTTCTTTCGCATGTTGAATCATTGTTCTTATGTGACCTTTGTCCAATTGTTTGAGATACTTGGTTTGTGAATTTTGGTTTGATATTTTTGCACATGTTACTTGACTGAATTAGCTTCTGTTTGAATATTTTTTGGGATTTTATTAATCAACTTTTCTATTTTTGGTTGATCTTTACTTGTGATGCAAGTTTGATTGAAGCTTACTTTGATACTTGACTTAGTTTGAGTGCATTTGCTTACTTGTGATTGAGTGATGCTTGAGATGTTTATATGGTGTGATCATGTTCTGTTTGAGCTTACTTGTGGATTTGGAATCATCTCTTTTCACTCATTTTTCTATTTGTTCTTGATTTTACAAAGTGTTGTTATTTTGACTTGAGTTTTGTGGATGTCTTTCTCAATTTTGGTACATGCTTTGAATGTGTTGCTTGATGATTAATCTTGTATGACTTGAGCTTGATCTTGGCATGATATTAATGTGTATGCTACTGCCCCTTGAGTTTATTGCTTGGTTTTCATCTCACTTTATCTTCATGGTGTGAATTATGTGATGCATATCATCCCTTTTGCTTTGTAACTTCTTTGGTGCATCGTATTGCATAATGTGAACCTCTTTTGCATATGTGGATTGTTAATGATGATATGATGTGAGTTCTGGTCTTGTTTCATTTTCATCTTTTCTCTTTCATTTCACTTTGGTATGAGATCCATGTGTGTTTAATTGTGCATTTAATTCAAGTGTGCTTGCATCCTTCCATGTTTACCTTTGCATGATTACTTGAAGTGATTTGCATTAATCTTTGAAACATGTTGATTGACTTGAGTTGGACATTTATGATATGATGTACTTGCTGCCCCATCTTGTATCTTATCTTCTCCTTCTCTTTCTCCTTCTTCTCTTTCACTCTTTTCATCCCTCGAGTCTCGAGACTTGTTTAACTCTTGGACTCTCTCCCGTTAGATGCTACCTAGTCCAACTTAATTTTTGATTAAGCTTGGAGTAGGATTAGCATTAGGTTAGGTAGTCGTCTCTCCTAAACCTCACTAACCATAGGACATCCGTGCATGATAACATTAGGACTCTTAGTTCCCCTTTAGAGTTTCCTTTGTGTCGTCTCTCTTCTCATCTCAAAACTTCTTCAAGACACGTAATAAAAGTTAACGTGTATTGCGCTTGAGCCTTCTATGTGGGAAGTGGGGAGTGAGGGGCTTCCTCTCATTCTTCTAGGATACCTAGTGTTTGTCCTGTTGGGGACGATGCGCGAAAGTATTCGTTCCTGTATTCAAGACTTGGGTTCAATGCAAGTTGCGAAACAACTTAAAAGACATTTCTGTCTAAAAAACACCAAACAAATTCAATCTTGTTATCCTTCGGGATTGTTGGGTTTCAAACTTCATTTTCAGAAAAGAGCTCGTCGCTCACGTAAAAAGCACTTACCCATCCGTGGTCGTACCCACGAACTATGTCAGCTCTGATTCCTCTCTCTCGTCCGATTGAGGATACGTAGGCACAAGACAGCGATTGTCTTGGCGAGCAACCTTCCCCCACGGTTCCCGTCCGAACTACGTTGACTCTGACTTTCCCATTGCACTGAGGGAGTACGTAGGCCTAGGACAACGATACTATCCTATCGAGTCACTTCTTTTTCTTCTTTTCTTCTTCGTTTCTCCATTCTTTCCATTCTTGTTCTTTTTCGCCGGTCCAGTAGCAGTGGAGCTCCAGATGATGACACCCTTTGATGCAGACAACAAGCGTGGATCCCATCGAGTACAATGGACGTGTTGGGTGCTAACACCTTCCCTTCGCGTAACCGACTCCCGTACCCGTTCTCTTGGTCGTGAGACCATGCTCTTTCCCTCCTTTCAGGTTTATGCAGTGTTTCCTTTTCCTCTCTTGGGATAAATACACTTTGCTGGCGACTCTGTGTTCTTTTGCGCCACTCTCGCGTTTGTACCGTTGGATTCGAATCTTTCGGGAGCGACACTGGGGTAGTTGTATGTATGTTTACTTAGATTGTATGTTAATCTATAGATCTTTGTATAAAACCCCTTTTACAAATCTTAATCGATGTTATCTTTGATTTAATATCTATCTTAATGGGTTTGGATCGCTGTAGACATATACTTTTCAAACTCGACCTAAGATGATGATCTATTGGCTATGGGAAATGGTCTAAATATTCACGTGTGTATGTCAGAGCTTAATGCTCCGTGTTGTTTTGTCGCGTGAGATATCACCTTTGAAAGAATGCAGTTGTTCTCTCGGACTTTGCGTTAGACATAACCTCCGTTTGTGAGCGATATGTGGGGTTTTTGACGAGTATTATGGTGAGAGCATTTGATCGATAGGTTTTTTCTCGTACTTGATGGATATAAGAAAATGAAACTCCAGATGAGTTTCTCCTTTCTAAAGAATGTGTTTATTTATTTGCTTTTATGCTTTTAATTTCTGCATGTTACCCTTTGAGAACCATTTCAAACCCAAGCTTAGATACGTGGAGATTGTCGAACGACATTCTTTCCCTCGAATCGATCCCTATGGATACGACATAAATCCTGGAGGGAATTCTTCCAAAAATAAGATTTTTGCTTGCCGCTTTACTGTTCCAACGTGTATGCAAGCTGAACAGGTCTTTGTATGGCCTGAAACAATCTCCTCGACAATAGAATATGAGATTCGAGAAGTTCATGACACACATTGGTTTCACTAGAAGGAAGTTCGACCACTGTGTTTACTTCAGATTTCGACCTAGAAATTCACTTGTTATTTTATTTATTTATGTGGATGACATCCTCATAGTAAGCAACAGTGTCGAAGATGTTATAAAGGTGAAGGCTGAACTCGATAAGGAGTTTGACACGAAAGATTTGGGAGTTGCCTCCAGAATTCTTGGGATTAACATCCGGAGAGATAAAAAGCAGTCGAGATTCTGCCTATCTCAAGAGACATACCTGAAGAAGATTCTCGACAAGTTTGGTATGTCAAACTCAAAGCATATTCTAACACCGACTAATCCTCAGTACAAGTTGAGTCGACTCAAAGTCCTAGTACTGAAGTCGAAAGAGCCTATATGAATAGCATTCTATATGCTAGTATAATAGGTTATTTGATGTATGTTATTGTCTGTACAAGGCCAGACATAGCATACAAAGTGAGCCTTGTAAGCATGTATATGGCCAATTTCGGAAAGGCGCACTAGCAAGCATTAAAGTGGATTCTTAGGTACATCAATGGGTCTCTGAGCAGAGTCTTGATTTATGGTGGAGCCTGTGGTGATGATAGCAAAGTCTAAATCAAAGGATTTGTCGACTCTGATTATGCAGGTTATATGGATTCTAGAAAATCTATTTCTGAATATGTGTTCACTATGTTTGGCACAACAATTAGTTGGAAAGTAACACTTCAGAAGGTTGTTGCCTTATCAACCACTGAAGTGAAATATACCGCCCTCACTGATGCTGTGAAATAAGCATTGTGACTTGAATGTTTGACTAAGGAGCTGAAACTTCAAGGTCGTGTTATCACTGTTAAATGTGATAGTAAAAGTACAATACATTTGTCAAAGAATTCAGCCTATCATGAGTGAACCAAACACATCGATGTGAGGCATAAATTCGTCAGATAGATAATCGAGCGTGGAGAAAGCTCTCATTGTTGATTCCTCTATGCTTTGGATCTTCGTTTCCTGTAGCAAATAAATGTCCACCTTCCCCACATAAATTAAATTCCTAATAACCTGTCTCTTCGTTGAATTACCTCCTTCTCTAATATTAAAAGAGAGGACATTAATTTCAATCATGGGTTATTATCTGTTGGTGTAAGCCCTAGAGGCCATTACTTTTGGTACTTTTATTAAGTTATTTATCTATAACTATATATAAAGAGGATATGAAATTTTGGACTGACCTTAATTTCTTTCCGAAATACCCTAAAGTAACAATTTTTTTATTTAATTATTAAAAAAAAATAATTTAAAATTGAAAGAAGTTACACGAGAAGTTAAAATTTAGATGGTACATAGAAAGAGAAACCAACTACACATTTCTTTCTCTCACTTTATTATGTTGCTTAACCTCCCACTAACTTTTTATAACCTCTTATTTCATTACTCTATTTTGTTCTTACAAAATAACTTACTCTCTTAATTAGTCACTTTTTCATAAAAATTTTGATTTTCTTTCTTTAACATTTTCACTGAAATTGTATTTCTTTATATCAAGTGTGGCTCCATATTATATTCGATTAGTTTCCTGTCACATACTTTTATACTCTTATGTTTCATCTCTTTGTACTATTACATTCTTATAATATACGATATAAGACGTATAATTCTTTATAGTATAATGGTTTTCTTACAAATGCTGCACATATAATTTTGTATTGGAGTTAAATACCTTCTATTCTTCACTAAGGCATGGAGCAAATTCCCAAATACAAATATGTTTGCTATGACGAATTATAGGTCTTATATTTTTCACTAAGGCATAACTCCAGGTAAAAATAGAGACCAAAAAATATATGTTTCACTAAGGCATAAATCAATGTGAGACTAATGTGAGACTAGAATTTGTGTTTTGTTCTACAAATAGATAGATTGTAATTTTATAATTTTATAACTCACTTAACAATATGTTTATGTGTCAAATAGATAGATTGTAGTTTTATAATTTATTTAATTTATTGCCTGTTTGTTTCATACTCTTCCTTAACAAAATACATGAAATGAATGTTAAGAAAGTACTTGCATTGAGATGAAAGAAATAAAGAAGGTTGAATCTTAAGTATGTATCCTACACCAATGAGAGGCTAACACCAAGAAAAATTTCTTCAGAAACATCTACTCCAATATATGATTTGTAAGTTTTTATTTATCTTTTTTTTTTAATTGAAGTGTTTCTAACAATGACTGGTTTGGAAATCCTAATTGCCTGAATATTTTCTTCTTTTATTGTTTTGTTAATAACAAACAATTTTAAATTATACACCCTTTACAATTAATATTATTACTAACAGTTTTGTTTGAGGGAAAACCCCTTTTTCTTTTGTTTTTCTCTTTCAATTCTAGCCTATTTACAATTTAAGTGTCATATTTTATTTTGTTTCAATCATGCATTTTTTTTAAACCGAATAGACAATTGTATTGTACTTGAGAGTCAAATAATGAATATTTTACTCTCATTATTCTATTTTAACTTTATAGAACAAGAATTAAAAGATTTTTTTTTTTGTATTTTTCTACTTTTAATTTAACCTTATTTAATTATAATATTTGAATTATGGAGGAGGATAAAGCAAAAAAGAAGAAATATAATAGAGCAGTTAAAGAAAAAAAAAATCTCACGTCTAACCGTTAAACATATAGAGCAGTTACAAAAACTGAATTACATATATAAATATGTAAACAAATAATTTAATTAATACACAAAATTAAGAAAAAGCGATATTTTATAATTTCGTACGTGTGCGTACTAGAAAAACAGACAAACAAATATGATAATACACATCACAAATTGTGTTACATAAATAATTTAAATTAAAATTAATATTTAATAAAAATATCTGTCTATATTTTAGAATTTCTATATATTTAAATTAAATTTATATTTAATAAAAATAATTTTAATTATATTAATACATTAGTTATATTTACATACGTTAGCGCAATAGAAAAAGCAGACATATAGTTTACTAAAAAGACAGT
This sequence comes from Lathyrus tuberosus, assembly GCA_022829125.1. Lineage (NCBI taxonomy): Eukaryota > Viridiplantae > Streptophyta > Magnoliopsida > Fabales > Fabaceae > Lathyrus > Lathyrus tuberosus. The sequence continues at coordinate 6,140,441 of JALAZF010000044.1, read as the reverse complement.
TTACTAAAAAACAATATTATAACTATCACTCTTATTTGTTTTCTTGCTTAAATTAGGTTATGTTTTGAAGATGCTACTTCATGGTTAATTACTTTAAAAAAATTTCTTCTAAAATATCATATATTTTAAATAATATTATTTTTAGTGGGACGTATAACAAAAATTTCATAAAAAAATACATACACGTTTTTTTCTCTGATGTGCGCATTAAAAAAGCGGATCTGTGCCCGTCTGAACGCTAGTTAATAATAAAAAATATTTCTTTATTATGTTTGTTTTTCTAAGATAATAAATTCCGTATAATAGCTAGTTCGTTTAATGAAATATTAAGTGTGACTTAATCATGAAATCTCATTAAACATAAGGACACTATTCTTAAAGTATCCGTAGTCTAGCTTTGCTGTGAAGTGGGATAACCTTAAAACATTAAGACTATTATGTAAATAGACTGATGATCACATCTCGTGGATCATGGATAAGGAGTTATCAAGTCTTAACATAGATATGAATATTAGGAGTAATATTTATACTGGATTGACCCGCTATGAGAGTACTACATAGAATGTTATGCAAAGTGTCATAAGTTACTCTCATGGTGATAATGGTGTTATCACCCTTCGACCTGAAACCACTATGGACTCTAGATGTAGAGTCGAGTACTTTATTATTGATCTAACATTGTCCGTAACTGGATGACCATAAAGAAAGTTGATGGGTACTCCAAAAAACATGCTGAGGGACATGAGTGACCTAGATGGAATTTGCCCATCCTGCATCATAGGATAAATGTCTAAGGGCCCAATATTGAACTGGACAAGGATGACACGGTATATGCCTTGTGTTCAATATAGACATAAGGGCAAAAGGGTATTTATATACACAAGTATTGTCACAAAAGGTTTTGTCAGATCACATCAAATTTTCGTGACTTGGGTAGCAGTGATGTGTTGCTAGATACCGCTCAGTGTTTATTATGTTAAATGTGTGATTTAATATAATTGCCAACATCACGAAAACCTACAGGGTCACACACATAAGGACATATTGATAAGAGGTAAAGTAAATAAGGAACACCGTAAGGTACGATGCACTTAAGCAAATGTAAGAACATCGTAAGGTACATTGCACTTAAGTAGAATATGGAATGTGGTAAGGTACCACACGCTTAAGTGATATACTGTACACCATAAGATATGGTGCGCGTTCACTTAAGTGGGTTTTTTAGCTTGCAGCCCACACAAGTGGTTCTATAAATAGAACCCTTGTGCGGAAGTTTCATATTTTTTTTAATGAAAATTCAGACTGTGAAACCCTAGCCGTATTTTTCCTTTTTTCTCTCTCACTCAAAACCTTCAATCGTAGCAGCTAGCACTGAGACTGGAGGAATCTGTTTGTGTGCATTGAGTAGAGGCACTGTTCATCATACATCGCTCGTGACCACTCCTTCGATTCAGAATCAAAGGTTTCATAGCCATAAGAGGTAACCATTCTATCACTGACCATGACCATTCGTAAGGATCACTAAAGGGAAATTTTTATTTTCCGCTGCGTTTTGCATTACATATTTCCCTTCATTATCGTCCTTCTTTGCAATCCTCTTCTGGTCCCTAGATTCAAGATGCTTGATTTCTGAAATATACTCGGCTTCATCGTCTTCTCCTCTAATTCCAAAATCAGATGCTTTCTTCCATATTTTAGAAGTCGCCCCCATCTTTCTCCTTGCTATGGAATCTTGAATTACCTTGCAATACATCACGATCTGAAGTTGATTAGCATCACAGAGCGGACCCCCCAGAGAATTTCTCTTTCAGAGAAGTGGAGGACAAAGAGGTAGATTGACTAACTAGTTTGATAACTTTCGAGGGGATTAGAGATGAAAAATACGAGGGTTTAACAAATGATGTAACTTTGGTTTCAAAGGGACATGACAGAGCTATCGAGAACCTTTTTTGAATCTTCTAGTTCAGCCAATAACTTACATTTCCTCTTTGGTTGAGCCACTAAGATGAACAGAATGATTGGCCTACTATTAACTGTTTGAAGACCTGAACCCATTACCATGCCTAGTTGCATCAGGCTTTCACCATCGCTTGAATTTCTTCTTTAACTCTATCCTTTAGAAGACACACATTCGCCCCAAGAAACGTTACTTGGATAGAAAACTACCCCACCATGTTAAAAATCTCCTGAATTTTATAAGAAATTCTAGGGTTTTCTACAAAATCAACAAAAGCTTTCTCGAATCTCGTTAAATTGCTATCTCCGGCTTGTGAAATGACTCTACACCCAACCTCTTCACTAGAAGATGATTATTTAGGTCTCAAAACCTCATAATAAGAGTTTCCTATGATAGAGTTATGTATAACTTTGGGATGAACGACCTTCCCCATATCTTGATTCTTTCCGCGTTCTAAGTTTGGATGATCCAAACGATCAGAAATAAATATCTCTCAAATGATGCCTTCTTTGAAACCGGGAACATTGACATACATCTTTCTACTACCAATAAAGATATTATTCAGCCTCGTAGCAAGCAAATCTTCATCTCTAACGTCAAAGAATCTCACAGAACCATATCTCCTTCCTCTGACATCTATCTTTTGAGGTATAACAACTTCGTCGATACCCCATAACTCTGAAATGTTTCATACATATCTCTTGCTCCATAATCTTTGGGAAAGATGAAAAAAAGAAAAAGGGTATTCTTCTGTTGTAATCTGCCTCATGACCACACATGTCTTCATTATCCCATTGAGCCTTTGGTAGTCTAGGAAACCATTTGCGTTTAATAACCGGTCTCCAATCCGAGTTCCTTTCACTGATTGTTGGATAATTCACCATGTTGAAGAAGAGAAATCGTTTCCAAAATAAAGGTAACATCAGAAAATGTTAGAGAAAAGGAGAAGTCTCTCTTCACGTAAAAACTAATTGTTTTCTTTTCTTTTTTTATTGATACATCTAATTGTTTGGGTGTGAGGATATTGTATCTTTAGTCATAAGTTAACATGCGAAAGTTAAAACTCGTAAAAGACAATATTTTTATAGGAATCAAGATAATGATCTCATATCTTACTATATAAGAAAAACCAAGGTCTTGGAATTGACCATACTACCCCACTCCTACTAATTGCCACATAGCCATTTTTGCCCTCAATTTTGTCTTTTCACCACCATTTACTAACTACTCTTTACACTAACCACTCTTCACCACTTTTTTACTATATTATATTTACTATGGTTATGCATATTACATTAATGGCCCACATCTACTAATTACCATATACCAATATTTGCCAAATTTTTTGTCTTTTCACCACCTTTTCCTAACCATTGTGACGAAAAGCAAAAGAAGTCATTACATGTTTACAGTAACGTCTGCTCATCCACCTCAAACACACTGCCCAATGAAGTGAAGAGACATCTATAGAAACTGTACACTCTCCCATTTCATTTCGTCTGTGTCCGGCTTAGGCTCCTTCGTCAACTGTAGTCTCCATTTCCATTTCCTTCGTCTCTTCCGGCTTAGGCTCCTTCGTCAACAACTCCTCAACAATGGCGCGACCTTTCGAACTCGTCGCCAATATCAACGACCGTAAAGAGTTGTGGAAGATCGCCGTAAAGGTTCACCACAAATGGAAAATCAAAACTTCAGCAAATGAGCATTTCGAAATGGTCGTTGGCAACACAAACGTGAGTTAGTTACGTTGTTTCTGTAGTATACATGATAGTTTTACACAAATCGTTCATTCTTGCATATTTGTCCATCTCTGCATCTTCATCCGCTTTCTGAACGTCGGTGTTACAAGTTTGGTCATCGTGTTGTTTATGTTGTCTTAATACGCATTTATTTATTTCTTGCTTGTGTTGTTCAGGAAGTTCTTTATGTTGTTGTAGATGGTGTTGTTCAGCAACTGAAATTTCTTATTTGACTTTCAACTTCAACCTGTTGCTCATGGTGTTGTTTGTGTTGACGTAAATAACCAGTTATTTTCCTGTGTTGCATAGACTGAAATGAATTTAGACAAATGTTTTTCATTGCAGGAACATGACATTCACGTCGTTGTTCCAACTGTGTTTAAAAAAGCATTTGACTCAGTGTTGTCAGTTAACGTCACCTACACGATATCAAACTTTCAGGTCCACCCTAACGATTTGCTATTCAAACCTACTAGCCACAAATATCTCCTCAAGTTCACAGGTGGAACAAACATTGGGGATATTGGCAAGCATAACATTCCTGACAAGATTATCAACTTGACATCCTTTTCTGACATAATTTCTGACAAATGGCAAACAAATCTTCTCTGCGGTATATAGCTTTTCCTTCATGCTGTTGTTTGCTTGTCCTTGTATTTTTCTTACGTTTTCGCGAAACTTCTGTTATTTGTAGATGTTGTTGGTGTTATTGATGAGGTGGGATACTCCCAACCAAAGACTGGGGGGAAGAAGCCTCAAGTCAACCTGGTGTTGCACGATTTAAGGTATTTCAATAGCTAACGATAAGGTTTCCTAGGTGGTTGAACGTTTGTTTTCCAACTGATTGCGTTTCTTGAACGTTTACGCGATTTAGTGACCAGACGTTGCTGTGTACCCTCTGGGAGGACTATGCTATCAAGTTCTTTGAATATAAAAAACATCAACATGATATTAACACCCCAACTGTTATTCTTCTAAAGTACGCAAAGATTAAGGAAGAAGGTATTCCCGTAACCCGCGTCAGTCTGCTCTTTAATATCCCTTACCAATTTTTATGTTCTTGCTTAATTCCATAATATAATATATTCCGTTTTGGTCGTGCAGGAAAGTATCCCCTAGCTGTGACAAACACTTACAACGTGACAGAGTTACATATTAACAACGATTTGCCTGAGATCAAATCGTTTCTGAATAGGTCAACAACTATGGACTTTCTTCCATTGATATTATCTGCCGTTACTATTTTATAACAAAATTTTCATCTACAGCTTGCCCAAAGGGACTTACTATGGGAAATCACTCTCCATGGCTAGCAACCAAACACGTGATTCATCTCATATGTCGTTTGGTTCTCAATAATCTGCAAGTGAAGCTTTTATAATAAAATCTGTTCAGTTACCACTATGAGAAATCATCCAATTGTACCAGGTAACGCATGTTGGCAATGATATTCTTACAATTTCACGCAATTCAATAGACCTGATACATCTTTGATTCCCATTCAGGTAACTGTATGCGTCACGGTTGCAACAACCGACAAACTTATCGCTTCGCCAAATGGGTGGTGCTACAGAGCTTGCCACCAATGTCCTCAAGTTGCCAAGGGCTCCAAGCCTCCTTTTGTCTGTAGAGATGGCCACCGCACTGAGGCAGAAATATGGAGGTTGACCTTTTTTAATCTTTATCGTCCTTACAATTGTTTAGAAATTTACGTTTGCCATGTCTGAATTTGGTTGCATCTGTAGGTATAAAATAGAGGTGTTTGCGGTTCATGAGGGATGCTCGGCAATATTTGTTTTCTGGGATGAAATTGCAGCACAAATTTTGGCAACATCTGCTGCTGACTTACGAGCGACAATGATTGAGGTGAGTGAAAACTATAATAAACAACATTTCTAACTGTTTCTGTTATCCAATTCAAATTCCATCCGTATTATTGGGTTTAAACGTGATGGTAAACATGCCGGAATCACTGACCCGCTTGAGTTCCCACTAGCTCTTGGCTTCCCTGACCTGTTTATAACATTTACCTGCAACCCCGCATGGTCTGAAATAAAACGTCTGTTGCATAGCAATAATTTAAGTGCTATTGATCGTCCGAATATTGTAGTAAAGGTCTTCAAAATTAAGTTCGACGAACTTATGCGTGACATAACAAAGAGACATGTCCTAGGACGCGTTTTGGCATGTAAGTCTACGTTTGGAACTCTGCCTCTATTTTATGTTCACTTATATTACGTACAACTATTATGCTTATGCTGACTTATGTGCTATTCCATTCAACAGTTATGTACACCATTGAATTCCAGAAAAGAGGTATACCTCACGCTCACATTCTTATCTTCTTGCATCCTCAGAGTAAATACCCCACACCCAATGATATTGACAGAATTATTTCCGCCGAGATACCTGACCCGGACATTCATCCTATGTTATACAACTTGGTCAAGTCGCATATGGTGCATGGACCTTGTGGTATGGCTAGGCAATCATCACCGTGTATGAAGAACAGAAAGTGCACAAAATTCTTTCCAAAAAAGTTCATTGAGAATACCATTGTTGATGTTAATGGCTACGCTCTATACAGACGATGATCAACTATGCATGTCATACACAAGAACGGCATCCCTCTAGACAATAGGCATGTCGTCCCGTACAACACAAAACTGCTCTTGAAATACCAAGCCCATATTAACATGGAATGGTGTAATCAAAGTACTTCAATTAAGTATCTTTTCAAATATATACACAAAGGCCATGATAGAATTACATCTTCTATTATACATAGGTCTCATCCTTCCTCGAATAGTGTCGAACCCGTAGACGAAATTCAACAATATCTTGACTGTAGATACGTCTCTCCGTGTGAGGCGAGTTGGAGAATCTTCTCTTACAATATTCATGGCCGTAATCCCGCTGTGGAACGCATGTTTTTCCATCTTATAGGTGACAAACCTATCTACTACACCAATCATGACCGGATGGAGAATATATTAGAGAAGGCGAGCATAACGGAGACTATGTTTTCGTCGTGGTTAATTGTCAACCAAACTTACGAAGAAGCCAGTGAATTAACTCATGGTCAGTTCGTCTCACGGTTTGTTTACCAAAAAAGAAATAGATTGTGGAAGCCTCGGAAAAAGGGGTATACAATTGGTCGATTAATTTGGGTACCACTGTCTACTGGCGAGTTGTTTTATCTTCGTATGATGCTGACTGTCGTGAAAGGACCCACGTGCTATGAGGATATTCGCAAGGTCGGCGATAGACAGTGTGATTCCTTTAGAGATGCATGTTTTGCTATGGGTTTCCTCGAAGACGACAGTGAATACATTGGAGCCATTAAAGAGGCAAGCGAGTGGGGGTCCGGTCATTTCCTACACAAGCTTTTCATTGTTATGCTTATGTCCGACACCGTCAATCGCCTGGCGTATGTGTGGACACATACATGGCCTTTACTGTCCGACGGTTTCTTGCACCAACAAAGGCTCTTGGTTAATAACACAGGTCAGGTTTTAGATTTCATCCATTTCAATTACTTTAGCATTTACCTTTCTAATATGGGTTTTAAGTGGCAAAACTATACGATCCTTCAATTAAGGCCATACTGCATGGTTAAGTGCTATGCATTCGAATAGTCTGTCCATACTGACCTATGGGGTATTTTCCTTTGACATAACTAATATTGAATGACCATGAGCTGCAAAATATCACGTTGCATCACATTGAGACTCTCCTTCAAAAGAATAAAAAAAGCCTCCATGACTTCAAACCTATACCATACCCCGACAGTTATGTGTTGGAGCAGCTGGGGAACCGTCTCATATATGAAGAACATAGTTACGACATACAAACCATGAAAAATGAATTCCAATCACTACATTCTGCTCTTACAGGTAGTTACCAGGAAACTGAATGCCATTCCTCATTTAATTCCTAGGTGTTGCTTTGATCGTATACTTTTCTTATTTGTTTTAGACGAGCAGCACGAAATCTATGACAAGATTATGACCGCCGTAACAAATCAGAAAGGTGGAGTTTTTTTCCTGCATGGGTATGGTGGAACCGAGAAAACTTACATGTGGTGGACGATGGCAAGTGCAATTAGATCTAAGCACGTCATTTGTTTAACTGTTGCCACCAGCGGAATCGCATCGCTGTTGTTACCGGGTGGGAGAATGGCTCACTCAAGATTCAAAATACCTGTCCCTACTTTGTCCAACTCTACTTGTAATATCACTCACAAAGATGAGGCCGCGGAACTACTTCGACAAACAAAACTAATCATTTGGGACGAGGCGTCCATGGCTAACAAATGGTGTTTCGAAGCACTTGACAAGACATTAAAAGATGTGATGAGTACTGATGGGAACTCAGAAGAACTCTTTGGTGGGAAGGTTGTCATGTTTGGTGGGGATTTCAGACAGATATTGCCGGTAATACCAAGGGGTAGTCGTTCCGACATTGTACATGCCACAATCAACTCTTCCTACATATGGCATTCGGTACAGGTATTGAACTTAACTAAGAATATGCGTCTTAATTGCGGTCCCACCGAACACGACAGGAAAGAAATGGTAGAATTCTCCGATTGGCTACTCAGAATTGGAGAAGGAAAGGTCGGAGAACCAAATGATAGGACTGCTAAAATTGAGTTCCCGCCTGAGATGCTTATCACCGATTTTGATGATCCTATCCTTGCTGTCATAACGAGTACGTATCCTGATTTTCTCGCTAATTATACGGACTTCAACTACCTAAAGAGCAGGGCTATATTGGCATCAACAATAGACATGGTTGACAAGATTAACGATCATGTGTTGTCGATTATGCCAGGTACTCACACTTTTTATTTGATAAGCTCCTTAACACAATACAGTTGGTGATGCCTTTCTTGATATACGGTGACTCATGTTGAAAATGCAGGTGACTCGAGGGATTACTATAGTTGTAATACAGTCGATCGATCAGAGATACATGACAGGGATGTTCTTGATGTTCTTACACAGGAGTTTCTCAGCTCATTAAAAACTTCTGGCTTGCCTAACCATCATATCAAACTTAAGGTTGGGGCACCCATTATGTTGATGCAAAACATCGATCAGTCTGAAGGCCTGTGCAATGGTACTCGCCTAATCGTGACCAAAATGGCTACACATGTGCTTGAGGCACATATCATGGGGAGAAAACACCATGGCAACGTCGTATACATTCCCAGGATGGATATGTCCCCGTCACAGTCTCTGTGGCCTTTCAAACTAAGCCGGAGACTATTCCCCGTCATTATCTCCTACGCGATGACGATTAACAAATCACAGGGTTAATCATTGGATTGGGTCGGGCTATATATTCCACGAGACGTTTTTACTCATGGCCAGATTTATGTCGCACTTTCAAGGGTTACAAGTAAAAAGGGTATCAAAGTATTGATACACGATGAAAACAACAATGCCAAAACATGTACATCCAATGTTGTTTACAAGGAGGTTTTCAACAATGTTTAGTTATATGAATTTAACTCCGTATGTAACCTTAATATGACGACTTTAACATTGTTGTTTAGGTGTCAGGTTTTTTGTTGTACTTTGTGGGATATCCGTAGTTTTTTTTGTTAATTCACAACCGACTAATGTATTTTCACCTTCTGTATAAACAGTACAGAATTACATTACCTGCAGTCATACCTATTTTGCACTTCTGTATATAAGTATAATACAGAAACATACATTAATTTGTAAAGCATATCAACAGAGAGACATAAGGTTTTAATATCAAGTGCAAGCTTACCTGTGTCATATCTTATACACATGACACCCTTTGTTTTCATCAGTTGTATCCAAACGGAAGCGTATGCGGTCTCCACCTTTGAAATTGTTTAACACGCAGAATGTATCCCAGTCTTTTCCTAACTTGGTGCGGTATGCATCATCGATGTTCAGTATCGACAGCATTTTACAACGTCCGTTGTCCCCATAAAGCAGCAGATCTTCGTAACCGAATTTTTGTAGAACGCCGACAAAATCAGGTTGTAGCTTCTGAATGTGTATAAAAGATCACCCAATTTATCAGCTATTCAACTAATTTGCAACTATATCACAACTGATTTGAACATAAAAAAATAGAACTCAACTAATTTCGGTGAGATCTTACTCAGTGGTGGGAGCACGGCGTCAAAATCATATATCGATTCGTTATACAAATACCTACTATGGAACCTGGGTAATTCCTGTTTTGCATGAATCTCTTTAAACCCACATATCCCAAAGTTATTGTCCTCATAGTAGCCGAACCAAACAACGACGTTAGCTGGTAGTGAGTAGTAATCTTCAATACCCTTCCACCCACTGATTATAAGTGGTTGGACCTCCCTATTGTTATATACTAAAGTATGATGATTACCTTGGTTGTTCAGTACTGTCCACATTTTGCTTAATTCTCCCCGGTACGCTCGAACGAATACAGGCTCGATCTCAGGAAAGGCCTACACACATAACTTTCTTATGATTTAGTTCATGAAATTAATATATAACACCCTATATTCAGTGAACAACGCAGACAAAAACTCAAATCACATATGTTTTACAACCACATGGTTATACTTACTTGGAAGGATAACTTTGCTATTACAACTGTGCCATTCACCTCTTTATGCAGCAGAGGACCAACCCTTTCCATTGCAACTCTATGAATTGTTAATTTGAAGAGGTGGTTGCAGGTATGTTGTGGCTATTTTTACTAACGAGTGGATGGTATTTATTGCTTCAACTAATGTTTCCTCTACCCTATCAAAATCACATGTCAACAATATGATTAATATTTTATATTTTCTCCTGCAGTGCACCAGTGCCCATGTGAAGTGAGGGAATAATGTGGTCCTTTTAAAGTAATTTCACCTGCTTTACACCTGTGCTGTATTTGTGTGCTCATTGTGTGGTCTACAAAGCATGCATTAATTCTGTTTTCTCCACGTCTATTTTGTGTTTTCCCAACTATGTTTTAAATACATGGCACAAACACTGCTAATAAAAACACGAACCATATTATATTTCCACACTTGGAAAACTGTTGGATGAAGACAGAAACAACAACATGAAATATAAAACTCCACAAACAGAAGCATTCTCAATATTTCCATTGCAGCAATCAAACATTACATCCTTTTACAGGGTGTTATAAAACAAAATCAAAACATAGTAGCTACATATGCTGCATATTGTTACTGATAAAAGTTACAAAACTATTACAACTCATGACAGAGACAAAACAAAACTACACCACCAGACAATTTAAACTACACCTAATTCCCACGCTTCTTGAACCACACCGCGACACATTTCAACCCCACTTTATCTACAAATTTCCAAACACCACTGTCAGAAAATTCACCGTCTCACATTCCCACGCTTCACAGACACCAATATTTCACTGGCTGATGGGTGTCTGATGCAGAAATACAACACATCTCCATCCTGGATGTCTCGGTCTTTCACAAAGTCGTACCATCCACCGAGGAGATACTTCTCTATTTGTCCACGCCTCTTCTTCAATTCACAGTAGTAAGCGCATGACCTATCTGTATCATATATGTTGATAGAGTCCTGTCGTTTGCACAGGCACCTCTTGATCACCAGCCGCGGTATTTGCTGTACAACCAATAAGCCAACGGAAATAACATTAATTCATGCATGAAATCATTACATAATAACAAACATAAAATAAATATTACTTACGTATACATTCGAACGCAAGGCCTTCGCATCTTTCACTACGCGAACCCAATTTTCTTCAGACTCTTCACAGTAAATGGGTGTAACCTCCCTGCATTTCAGAATAACCCATATCAATATCCCAATCCCTCCATATGAACCAAACTGTATTGTACTTGCACCAATATATCAGTTGCAGTGAAACTGCCATCGTAAATACTCACCCATCGCTATCAGACGATATACAAATATAATCCGGCTCTGTTTTCACTTCCACAAAGCCAACCCCAACCTTGCTTTTCCCCTTGACGTTTTCCCGACTGCCATGGCTTTTGCTTGACCCTTCCCATTCGAAGGCTGATCATCAGCATCGTGTATAATAATTCCCTTCTGTTTCTTCATCCCTTCAGTAGCCAACGCTGTACTGTAGCTACAGAATAACAAAAACACATGACTCCTGGATTCCAACGACGACCCTTATGCATGCAAACGGAGAAATATAACTTAAATGAGCGATGTTTAACAAATTTGACTTACCCAATCCATATATTCTTTCAATTTTACTGTACTCTACAAAAACCAACACCATGCCTTACCATTGACAACTTCTGATCGAAGTCTTACAGTGATCTGCGTTCCGGTTTCGTGTAGGGAGAGACGAAATGAGCACCCATTGTGTCTTTCGTCGCCTGCGTCATCGTGAAGGACTTTGTTGGAATGCCATCGTTGCTTCGCCTGTGACATTTGAAGTGGGCAGCCATTGTGTCTTTCAAAGAATGCTTCATCTCCTTTGCATGCGTCCGATTGGTTGCAATGAAGACCACGATAACCCTTTTGAGAAACAAGGGTTGTCAAATAAGTCTCCCAAAGGCATTTATGGGTTTTCATGCTTAGTATTAATTTAATTTTGGTTTTATTTTATTTTTAGTTTTATTTCTATTACTATTTTTCCAAGCAATATTAAATATTTTATTCTCAATTATACCTTTTAATTTTTTTAAGTGGGCTCATATACCTTACATTTTTATCTTTATAATTTAACTTTTTCTCTATCTCAACTTTTGTGATTTAACACTCTTGCATATTACATTTTTTTTTGCACACTCCTTTAAAACTTGCAAATTTATATTTTGGCATTTCAAAATATATTGGTCCAATTTCATAAGCCCACCGCGGAACCCGTGCATCCGCACGGGTATCCCACTAGTTTTAGAAAAATAAAAATGAAAGACAATAGTTTTATAAGGATCAAAATGAAAATTAATTCATTTTAGTTGGATAAAAAGTCGTACTATTAAGCTTTTTTTTACTAAATTACTTTTTTATTCTCTATTATGATACATTTTCAAAATAAACCCCCCACCCCCATTTTATTTTTATGTAGTTTTGAACTTTTTTTTAATCAAAAATATTGATGTATACATATTTTAAATATCTAACCTATGTTTGGACATTTCGCCACCTATTAAAAACTAGGGTTAATATCCATTTTGCCCCCTGCCATATAGGCGCTTTTTGAAAAACCCTCCTGTAAAAAAAAAATTTGCAAAAAAACCCTAACATTTGAAGATTCTCTCAGTTTTGACCTTCATCACATCCAGTCACTAAAAATGCCAAAATGGCAGGGGTCAGAATAAAGACGCTGCCAAAATGGCAGGGGTCAAAATGAAAACGCTGACAAAATGGCAGGGGTCAAAATAAAAACTCTGCCAAAATGGCAGGGGTCAAAATGACAGGTTTTTGGTGACTGAATGTGATGAAGGTCAAAATTGAGAGAATCTTCAAATGTTAGGGTTTTTTTTTACAGGGGGGTTTTTCAAAAAGCGCCTATATGGCAGGGGGCAAAATGAGTATTAACCCTAAAAACTATATAATACTTTTTGTTATTAGAAATATAAGAAAGGAATCAAAACTATTCAAAAATAAAATAGAGACTAATTTTGTAAATATATTATAATAAGAGATTAAAATTGTAATTTGAGAAATATAAAAAACTTTATATTGACTAAAATAAAAAATAGATAATTTAATACGTTCACAAATATTTAATCTTTTATAATATGGATCACAATAAAATGTTTATTAATAATAAACTAAAATTGATTTGAACCATACTATATTCATGTGGCTTATGAGTTATGATGGATTATAACTCATTTGGACTTTATTATACTGTGTAATACACGTTGTGAATACTAAGCACAACTTAAGAAGTTGCGTGTGGCTTTCTCCTTCACGAATAAGGTGAGCGATTGGCTGGTGCTACTAATTTCTAAGACAATTTATAAGAATTATTTTTGTTTATTATGTGGTAGAGAAATAAAATTTGATGAAAAAGACCATACTAAAGAAAAATTTGCCTTGGAATAATTGATTTGAATAATCTACTTTCGTTTTCAACTAAAACATGTCATTGTCATGTTATTGGAAAAAATGGAAATAGTCTTTGTATCTTATTAGTGTATCTTATTAGTGATGTAGGAGGAAGGAGAACGGGGGAGAGAAGAGTAATAGAAAAAAAAAAGCATGAAAGGTTATGTCATTTGAAAGAGAAAAATAATTAAGATGACTTTGAAGAAAAATAAAATAAAATAAAAAATAATGAAAAAATGATGTGAAATATATATATATATATATATATATATATATATATTAAAGTTGCCATGAAAATATTGTATTTATTTTTGCTCAAATTGAAAATATCTTTTGTTCAACTATTATTTTCTAATTAATTTTTCACTTTTAAAGAATCTAATTAAAATAAATTACTTTGGAGGAAATTTGGATGAATGGGTCTTCTTTGATTCAAATAGTAAAATTATTTAATTTAAAGTTATCTCTCTTTTCAACACCTTAATCGAGATATTTTTATTAATTACATATAATATGGAGCAAATCGGTGTGTAGATATTCAAAGGGGAAAAAGTTGATTTACATTACAATTTTCTTGGAGTTATTTTATTTTGTATCATGAATAGATGATGGGTACATATTATGAAGTTATGGGAAAAATGATTGAATAGAGATTACGAAAAGAGACTTAGACTACTGAAAATTAATTTGGTTTTAGTTTTGAAAGGTCGACTATGGAAGTGATTTATCTAAGAAGACGTGTGATAGATCAGTATCGAATGAACCAATAAGACTTTCATTTAATTTTTATTGATTTGGAGAAGACATTTGATATGGTTCCTAGAGAGATTTTGTGAAAAAATCTAGATAAAAAGGAGTTAAGATTGCCTATATTCACGCAATCTGAAATATATACAGGGTTATCGACTTCCAGATCTTTGCTTTAACACCATACATACCAGTTCACCATTAATCTGCATCTACAAAACAACATGTAGCTGCTTTTGGGTATGTGTTTCGTGCATTATTCAACACTCAAAGTCATACATACATTAAGTTTCATCCCTGTACAACATAACTTTTTGTTTCAAACTAGTAATACCTCATATTGGAGTGAAAATGAATTAGTCTTAGGGGGTTTGGTTTAAAGTCCTAATCTTAGGATTAGAGACCTTCCTCCCCTTAGGGTGAACTCATTTTTCTCTTTAATCTCTAGTTCTATTCGCAGCAGTTCATCTGGTAAGTTGTAGCCTTCAGACTTTTACGTTTCTCTATTATGAACCGTTGAACCTCAAAGTGGATTGAAGTTGGGCAACAGAAACAAGCTAGGTTCAAAGCTAGGGGCTCAATTTGTACTGCTCGGCAAGGTAAAAATTTGGCTGGAGAATGGGAAGAACCAATATCTTCATTTTTTATTACTGAGTTTCCTGAGAGTTGTGATGCTAAGGATCTGTTCGTGGTCTTCAAAGAATTCGGTTTGGTATCAGAAGTGTTTATTTCGCACAAACTAGATAAACGTGGGAAACGGTATGGTTTTGTGCGTTTTAGAAAGGTTCAGAATGTGAGGGTCATGGCAGCTAACTGGATAGCATTCACATTCAAGGAAAGAAAATATATGCGAATATTCCAAGATTCCAACGAGGTGATCCTACACACCACAACCCGGTCATAACGCTGCATAGCAAAAAACTGGGAGAAGGAATTAAAACGAAGGCTTGGAATACAACAACCCCTGGGATCTCATATGCACAGGCAACAATCAACAAAAATAAAAATCGTGAGAATGAAATTACGGGTGGTATGTTTGGTAAGGAGTCCATTGAGAGGGTAGGTGATGAAGGCAGAACAAAGTTTGCTCATCTTAAATTCAATGTTGAGGAGACATACTATGTTTGATTTACTAGAGCATTTGTTGGTAAGGTGACTAAATCTGGGTCTACATACAACATTCAGCATGATTTGCATGAGATAGGCTGTTTCAACATCAAAGCTACTCCCATGGGGGCAAACCTGTGCCTATTAGAAGAAGAGGACGACACCATTCGAAACCTAATCAAGGAGGATAGGAAATGGATAGTTAAATGGTTTGATGATATCCACCCATGGCCACCTGAAGACACAGATAATGAAAGATTGACTTGGATAAACTGTTATGGACTACCTTGTCATGCATGGGGACCCAAGTGCTTCAGATTTCTATCATGTTCAGTGGGCAAATATGTTTGTAGTGATGAAGAAATAGAGAAGATGGAGAAATTGGACGTCGCAACATTCATGATTAAGACAACGTACTCCATGACTCTGAATCAAACTATCAATATTGATATAAAAAATAATACTTATCGCATTAAAATGATGGAGGTTGCTCATGGTCCTAAGCGCCTTACTGTCCCGAAAAACACAGAAGAGGATAGCGAGCTAGAATGGTCGGAGGATGAAGAAGATGAAGTTGATGGAGCGTGGGATTACATGGAGAAAGAACAAGAAGTTCACACTGTTGGGTCAAATCAATCAAATGAGATAAAGTCTAATCATGAGAAAGAAGTAGCTTGTAGCAGTGGAAAAGGGGTTGCGTTGGAAAAAAATATGATCCTAGCAGAAAGAGCAGTGCCCATGGACGTGGGGGAGAAGATTCTGAATAGATCAGAAGAGCAGGCGAAAAAGCTAAAAGTTGGAGGGAGTGTAATAAAAAAAAGTCATAATTGTGCTGTCATAGAAGCTAGTAGTATTAATGTGGACTTGACTGTACAGTTGAAAGTAAATGTGGGACCTACCAAGATGTTACTCAAAGGTAGTGCTAACAATATTTGTGAAGGAGAGGATTTTGTTGGGAAGATCCAAGACGTTTTTGGGTTTTTGGGCCCTAATTATGTGGAAAACTACCCAATCACTTGTAGTGGAATTGCCCGAATTGTAGTGTGCCTTGGGCCCAAGCAAAAATCCACAATCAGGAAGAAAAAGCTATTATCAGACATATGTGGAAACATAAAGATCCCTTTTTCTCCTTCCTACTACTCCTAACTCATTCATTCCAAGCACACGCAACCTACTGTGGATGTACGAATTGGATCTTCACTTTGTTTGGCCAAGACACATCAAGAGGTTGAAGATTCAATTTCAAGGTATTCTGGGGGTTCGATTCTCTGCTGTGACTTTATCAACGATTTTGACGTCAACCAAGGTAACTCTAGATTCAGAAACTCAATTGATGATGTTCCAGCCAAAATTTGGATTTCAATTAAGAAGTTAGGCATAGAAGGAGAGGAATATGATGATGTATTTGAAGGTCTAATCAAAGACATGGAGAAAAGGGATAGATTGGTACATGATGATTTGAGGGTGGAAGCTATCAATGGTCCATGAATATAGTAACTTACAACATACAAGGGAGTGCAAATTCACAGAAAAGATGCAGGATCAGGAAGGTTTTTAATTCTGGTAAGGCAGATCTTTGTTTTATTCAAGAGACGAAGAATCAAAAAATGGAAAGTAAGCTGGTGCAGAGTCTATGGGGTAATTCTGAATGTGAATGGTCTGCTAGTAACTCAAATGGTCAATCTGGTGGTTTACTAACGATATGGAGGAAAAGGGTCTTGGAACCAATTTCTAGCTTCCAAGGCAGTGGGTACCTGGGTTTGAATGCGGTATGGAATGGGAGTAATTGTTACTTCATCAATGTATATGCTAAATGTAATATTAGAGAAAAATGTAGTATGTGGTCTGAGCTCATTAGCATGAAGGATAGAGTACCTATAGGAGATTGGATGATCGCTAGAGATTTCAATGCGATAAAGGTTGTAGAAGAAAGAAAGGGTCAAGGCGTGGTGGATAATGTGGAAATGGAAGAATTCAACACTTTCATAGATTTGATGGAAATGATTGATCCGCCTACTATTGGGGATTCAATCACTTGGTATAAAGCGAACGAGAGTTGTTGCAGTAGATTGGATAGAGTTTTATTGTCAGAAAATCTAATCAACAGGTGGAGTGTGGCAGCACAAAGAATTGGTGATCATGACATTTCTGACCATCGCTCTGTCTGGATTAGCTCTAATACTACTAACTGGGGACCTAAACCGCTTAAGGCTTTCAACTGCTGGTTTGAGCATCCACAGTTCTTGGAGTTTGTTATGACTAAATGGAATTCTTTCATGTTCCAAGGGTCTGCTGCTACTGTGTTAAATTTAAAGTTTAAATTGCTAAGGACCAAGCTTAGGTGGTGGAACAAGCATGTTTTTGGCTGGGTAGACATCAAGATAGAAAAAGATGTGGAAATATTGAATAACATAGAATCTGATATGTTTCAATGTGAAGACCTTTTACATGGTGATAGTCTGGCTGTTAGAAGTCCTGCCATAAATCATTGTGGGACTCTCTACGACTGAAAGAGAGCATAATAAAGCAAAAGCCAATATCTAAGTGGACCAAAGAAGGAGACTTGAATACTAGATTTTTCCATTCAATGCTAAATTGTAGAAACAGAAGGAACACAATTTCTGCCACCAGGGTTGGGTCTTATTTGTTGGAGGACGTAAACTCTATTAAAAATGCATTCATAACTCATTTTGAAGCCAGGTTCATGAAGGATAATACTCGAAGACCTATGATTGACTTATCTGGTTTGCCCAAGCTCTACGTGTCTGAAGCTTCTGCATTGGAGGAAATGTTCACGATGGAAGAAGTTCAAGCGGCTGTTTTTTATTGTGATGGGGATAAAAGCCCTGACCCTGACGGATTTAACTTGCATTTTATCTAGCATTGTTGGGAAATCATTGGTGATGATGTGTTAAACTGTATCTATGAGTTTCACGCTACTGGCACTCTGACGAAAGCTATGCAGTCGTCGTTTATTGCGTTAATTTCGAAGGTGGAAAACCCCCAAAGTGTGGAGGATTTTCGTCCTATAAGTCTAATAGGATGTATCTATAAAATTATTGCAAAAATCTTGGCTGCTCGGGTTAGGAAGGTTATTGGTAAACTTATCTCGCCTTCACAAACTGCTTTTATTCCTGGGAGGCAACTGCTCGACGGGGTTTTAGTGGCAAACAAATTGGTAGATTACGCAAATAGGAAGAAGAGGAGTTGCATTTTGCTTAAAGTTGATTTCACGAAAGCATATAATTGTGTTGACTGGGGTTTCATGGATAGGATGCTAGTGGCTATGGGTTTTGGCAAAAAATGGATACAATGGATCAATGGTGGTGTTTATTCTAGTTTCATGTCTGTGCTTGTAAACTGAAGCCCAACGAAGGACTTTGCGGTTAGTAGGGGGCTCAGGCAAGGGGACCCATTATCCCCTTTTTTATTCGCAATCGTGGCGGAAGGACTTGCTTATGTAGTGAACAATGCATCAAGTTTGGGGATTCTCACTGGCTTTAGCATAAACAACGAGGTATCCCACAACTTGGTGCAATTCGTTGACGATACAATTCTCGTGTGCAACGCCTCATGGAATAATATTTATGGTCTGAAGACGGTATTACGTGCCTTCGAATTAATCTCAGGGTTGAAGATCAACGCTTCGAAGAGTAATTTATTTGGAATTCATGTGGAGGAGTATTTCTTGGATGTAGCAGCGATATTCTTGGCATGCCAAAAACAAAATCTACCGTGCAAGTTTCTTGGCATCATAATTGGTGGGAATCACAGACGTGTTAATTTTTGGAAGCCTGTCATATGTAGTTTGAAAGCACGTCTGTCAGTATGGAAGGGACAGTTGTTGTCTATTGGTGGAAGGCTTACTTTGTTGAACTCAGTCTTAACCAATATGCCCATTCATTATCTTTCATTTTACAAAGTCCCTTCCAAGGTTCTGATGCAAATTAAAATGTTATAGATGGGATTTCTTTGGTCAGGTTTGGTGGATAAAAAAGGCCCTGCTCTTGTTAGCTGGAACACAGTTTGCAAACCAAAATCTTTGGGTGGCTTGGGTGTAAAGGATGTTGCGACATTCAACATTTCTCTGCTTTCGAAATGGCTATGGCGTTTTATGTCGTAGAAACAAGCGATTTGGAGTGGTTTATGAAAGGCTCATTATGGCAATTTGATGACCAGACTGCTGTCTCACCATGAGTAGATGCCTATTAGACAATAATCGACGTGGTGGCGGGATTTGATGGCTATTGGAGATTCGAATTTTGCAGGTAGTTTTGCAAATATTGTCACCTGCAAACTGCCAAATGGTAGAGGCATTCCATTTTGGCTTTCGAGATGGGCCCCCAATGCTACTCTCAAATCCTTATTTCCTGCTCTTTTTGTGGCATCTCCAAACAAGTTTGGGTCAGTAATAGAGTTTGGCAGTTGGGTGGATAGAAAGTGGCAGTGGAATATTATTGGGAGCGACGAGTCGGAGGAGGCTAATAATGAATTGACAGACCTACTATTGATCTTGCAGGAAATATATCCACTACAGAATGACGAGGATTCGGCGGTGTGGCCTATCAGCTCCAATGGAAATTTCTCGGTGAAATCTTGTTATGAATCGGTGACTTCTAACTCGGATGCTGTAATCTTGGAGGAGGAGCACAAAGTGGCTTTAGAGTTAGTTTGGCTATCAAAATTACCATTGAAGTTTCAGATTTTCTCATGGCGTTTGTTGTTGGATAGGTTTCCCACTAGGCTAAACTTGGCTCGAAGAAGGATTATTCAGAATGCGCATGACAAGGTATGTGTCTTTTGCTTTCGATACCTCGAGGACAACTCTCATTTATTCTTATCTTGCCCCAAGATTCTCGAGGTTTGGAAGAGAATATCAGCTTGAGTAGGAATTCCTTTTAGGGTGGAAGTTGATTTACATATCCATTTACTTCAGTGGGTGGTCACTATGTTGAAGGAGTCCTCGAAACCCACAGCTTGTATCATTTGGTTTGCGACGTGTTGGTGCATCTGGACGCTAGAAATTAGATCATATTAAACGATGAGGTTGGAAATGTTGACGATATTGTGGATAGAATTATCCTCTCCTCTTGGTGGTGGTTTCCTATTAGAAATAAACATAATTCTAATTGCACCTTTTATGACTGGCTTAAATGTCCGAGTGATTTTTTGTAAACATTGATTTAGGTGGTGGAGTGGTGCTTCTTAAGGCTATGTTTATTGGGTTGGAGTACCCCTAGTACTCCCTTAATATATAATTTGCTTTTCCTATAAAAAAAGGTGGAGAGACGAACAATTTCCTCATTACAATATAATTGCAACAAGGTTCAACCTTAATTCTTTACCTTTTTACTAATTTTAGATAAATTCACGTAACACATCCATGAGCTAACAACCAAATGTATGCTTTTAGCAGGTGATATAACACTACTTGGAGAGTCAATGAAAGATTTAAATGAGAAGTTAGAGACTTGGAGACGATCCTTGAAAACACACGATTTTCACCTAAGAAGGCATAAGACAAAATATATGGAATGTACGCTTAGAAAATGGATAATTATTTCTAAACTAGAATTTAAAGTTAGAGACCATGTCATATCACAAGTCACACGGTTTAAATATCTCGTGTTTGTAATACTAAATGATGGAGAAATAGAAGGGGGTGTAAACCATTAAAATTAAGCCGGGTGGATGAAATGAATGAGGTTCTCAACGGTTTTATGTGACATAAAAGTACCTCTCAAGATGAAAGGAAAATTTTATCGGAAAACGCTAAAACACACAATGTTGTACGAGACACAATGTTGGGTGATTAAGAATCAACAAGAGAATAAAGTAAGTGTAACATAGATGTGGATGTTGCATTGGATATGTGGTAAGAATATACCATATAAGATTAAAAATGATAATATTAGAGAGAGTGTCAGGGTAGCACTTGCATATAAATAGAAGACTTGTAGATTTTGTGGTAGGACAGTATATCATATGGAGGGAAATCAAATAACTAGAGGTAGAGGAAGACCTAATAAACAATTAAGAAGGATATTGAGATTAACAAATTGGATAGAACATTATAATATTATTTGATCCATGTATCCGACCCCACTTAGTGTGATAAGGCTTGATTGTTTTTGTTGTATATAGGTTTTAATAAAAGGAAGGATGAACATTCTATTTGTCTTGATTTTGGTATCACTTATTAGGAGGTTAAAGATGAATAAAGACTATGCTGATTTTATTATTCATGAATACAAGTGTTTGTTGGGGAGTTTGATAGAGTGCTACAAGAAATAAAAGGTAAAATGTTTCAATATCACAAGAGAAAGAGACGTTACATCTTCATCAAAAACTTAAATGCATTAGGTATATGAGTAGTTTCTTTTATATATCTAAATATTTTCATATTCATAGTCGATATGATATTTAACTACTTATACTTGAAGTCAACAATTTTATCCATAATTGTGAGTCTCTCACATCCTATAACTTAATTCAACACAAGATCTAACTCCCGCTCCCATATGAAGCGGAACCCAATCTCTGATATCACTTAATGGAGAGTTAGAAGGAGAAACACCAAAAAGAAAAGGATAAAATTCTAAGATCACAAAACAGGGAGATGCCACATCTCTATCCAAAACCTTAAAGAATTTGATACATGAGTCATCTTTATAATATATTCAACTTTTTATCTATTCATAGTCGATGTAGAACTTGACCACTCATGCTCGCTTGTTTGGGAGTCCGAAGGAACCTAGGATAAACTACATACAAAATGATCAAAGATAGATAGATAGAGAGCATCCATTCAAAAACTTAAGGCATTAGGTAGACAAACCACCTCTTTTATCTATCTAACATTTTTCCATTTCAAATTAGATGTGAGACTTAATCACTCACACTAACTCAACAATGTTATTCTGTGAAATAACTCAAAATTTTAATCATTCACTTGAGTTACCTACTCATGTTATGGTTGGGGAAATATTAACTCCATAATATGAATAGCTACCGAACGAGTGCAACACGCACACACAAAATAATAATAAAGTGTACTTAAAAAATAGAGTTAATAGAATGTTAATCCAAACTACAAAAATCTTAAAAACTGTTGTGAAAAACGATACCGGAATAACAAAGTATATTTGGTTTCTTGAACACCAAGAAATCCACAAGGGTAGAAAAGAAGGAAAAACTAGAACAAACACACGAAACCCTATTAGGGTTCACAAAGGAAGAGAAAAGAGGAAGAAGAATAGAGAATTGGTTAAATCAGTTTTACTATTCACTTTCTCAATAGGGTTCAAAGATTACAAGTGAATACCAACAATTAACCTCTCTCAACCTAATAAGGATTTGCCACACAAATTTGGTTATAAACTGCTATTATTTCCTTTCTCTTTCAAACAAGATTACAAGTATACAAGAATAACAAAATAACCTCTCTCACTTGAATTAGGATTTTATCTTCCTATTTTTTCTTATACAAGATGAGAGACTAGCATGTTATTTATAAGAAAACTAACGCACTAACCTAATGGGCTTTTTAACAATTACCCATTACAAGCTAACTTAGGGTACAAGCTAACTTAAACAATTGGGCTTACAAGCAAGGTCCAATTCAATATGCTAACAAACCCAACAATATTGACTAATGCATGTTAGAATAAACTTCGACTACAACATGCATTACTCCGACAGAACACATGCGAAAAAACTTCAACCTCATGCTTAATTCTTGTCGAACCAGAAGCTACCCTTCGACCATACTAGATTTTGATCCAATATCTCACAAATCTCCACCTTGGAACAAACTCTATAACATCAAGGAACAAACTAGCTTTCTTCATGCAGCTTTATCAACTGCATACAGTGGAAAAACTTGCAACTAGGCAATGTCTTTTCAGTTTCCGTTAACGCAACGTTCATGGCTGCCACTCCCTTCAACGCTTCCAAATAACCCTGCTGAACTAGTAGGGCTTTCAGCTTCAAGCGCCACAGACCAAAATCGTTCACACCGATGAACTTTTCAATGTCATACTTTGTTGAAGGCATCTTCTCCACGCTCACCGCACCAATTTGTTGTGAAAAACGATACCGGAATAACAAAGTATATTTGGTTTCTTGAACACCAAGAAATCCACAAGGGTAGAAAAGAAGGAAAAACTTGAACAAACACACGAAACCCCATTTGGGTTCACAAAGGGAGAGAAAAGAGGAAGAAGAATAGAGAATTAGTTAAATCTGTTTTACTATACACTTTCTCAATAGGGTTCAAAAATTACAAGTGAATACCAACAATTAACCTCTCTCAAACCAATAAGGATTTGCCACACAAATTTGGTTATGAACTGCTATTATTTCCTTTATCTTTCAAACAATATTACAAGTATACAAGAATAACAAAATAACATCTCTCACTTGAATTAAGATTTTATCTTCCTATTTTTCCTTATACAAGATGAGAGACTAGCATGTTATTTATAAGAAAACTAACACACTAACCTAATGGACTTTTTAACAATTACCCATTACAAGCTAACTTAGGGTACAAGCTAACTTAAACAATTGGGCTTACAAGAAAGGCCCAATTCAATTTGATAATAAACCTAACAATATTAACTAATGCATGTTAGAACAAACTTTGACTACAACACGCATTACTCCGACATAACACATGCGAACAAACTTCGATCTCATGCTTAATTCCTGTCGAACCAGAAGCTACCCTTCGACCATACTAGAGTTCGATCCAATATCTCACAAAAACTTTGATTGTATTTACAAACCCAAACCCCAAATTAATGCTTTTATTGAAGCAAAAATAATATATCATTGTTACATAGTCAAAATTGGTTTTCTCAGTAAAAATTCATAATTCATTAGATATTTTGACACCAAAACTTCTAAAAATGTAAAGCATTAGGTATATGGATCACATTTCTTATGTATTCAATATTTCGTTCATTTCTAGTTAATATGAGACCTAACCATTCAAAATTGAATTCCACCAATCTTCTACTTAAATGTGAGTCACCCATATGACTAGACTTATCCGCATTAAGATTCCACTCTGAGAAAACAATGGGATAAACATTAAAGACTTATAAGAGACCATGGCATCACATTTTCACCAAAAACCTTAAGACAATGTGAATATGGCCCACTTCTCTTATATATCAAATATTTCATCTATTCTTAGTCTATGTGAGATTTAGTCACTCACACTTGAATTTAACAATCTCTCTCAGAAGCGTGAATCATCCATATCAATAGTTTTTATCCATACTACAGTCCCAATTCTGCTCTCCCATCGAGCCGAATATGGACTCTAATACCACTTTATAGGAAGTTGAAGGAGTACAAAAAGTAACAATGAGGTAAATGTACAAGATTTATAAGAGACATTGACATTATATCTCCACCTAAAATCTTAAGAGAATAGGAATATGAGTCATATCTCTTACATGTCTAATATTTTCTCTATTTCTAATTGATATGGGACTTAACCATTCACACTTGAATTCTAACAATCTCTCACTCAAATGTGAGTTATCCACATCATCAACTTTGATCCACGTTATGATCTTATTCCCGCTTTTCCACCAAACTTAACCAAAACTCTGATACCATTTGAAAATTCTGAAGAACGTAAGACGTTGTTCCGTATATCTATTTGTTGCAAGCCTAATACTTTACAACAATTGGAGCCACAAAAAATTTGTTAATGTGAAGCTATGTCAAAGTTGTTAAGTGAGGAAAATAGTTAAAGGTGTGATAATATAAATACCAATATGATTGCTTTCTAATTCAAAGTTATTTCTATTCTTCAGTATCCTAATTGAAAGATTTTCATTATTCAGGTTTACTTTGAAGCAAATTGGTGTGTACATAATTTGGAAAATAAAGGTTATTCCTCATGTTTTGTATTTAAAATTTAAACCTCGATAAGTGTTTCTATTGAATTAAAAAAGAATTGATCAATGCAACTTACTCAAATTGGTTATCTCAACAAAACTATTGCTAGACTAAACATAAATGATGGAAAAATATAAAGACATTATTTACATAAATGAATGAGTATCTTTATACATGTGTACAAAAGTGAAAAGTTCAAGAATGAAAGTGTAACAAACCTAAGCCTAATACTTTACAACAGGTGAAGCCATAACTAAATTGTTAATGTTATGTAAGGGAAATGGATAAAAGTGTGATAGTATAAACACTTTCCTAATTTCTCTATGTTGAGTAATGATTTTTTCAATAAGAATATTCTTTGACGTTTGTCTTAATCTTCAAGCTTCTCAGTATTACTAACATTTTTTAGATCCCTAAGTAACTGTAGTCGCTCGATTTCTTCATCTTTTGTTGAAATCGTATCTTTGAGAGAAGCCACCTATAATGCCAAGTAATTAAAAAAATTACCAAAGATGTTATGAGTAATCATTAATATGATGAATAATATTATATAAGATTTTGAAACATATACGATGAAATATATATAACTTAATTAACTTAATAAAGTTAATCACCTGTTCCATTAATTCTCTAACATCTCTTCCATCTTTTGTACTTTTTGCAACTCCTAACTCAACTCCAGAAACCCTCTCAGCAAACTTCAAAGTACTCAAAGATTCAGAATAAGACTTTATGTCTGAATTTATTTGAACTAGCATGAGTGTCTTTGCATGACCACCTGTGTAGTAAACTCATATTAAAATATTTTTCTCGTATCTATGTGCTATGGCTGCGTGAATGCACAATATTTTTTACAACACAAAATCCAACATTCACATGATCAACATATTAGTGGTTGTTGGATTGAGATCAGATGGTCCAAATTGAAAAATATACATTGAAATATGGATTGTATGATCTTGATCCAACGACCATTGTGTTAACGGTGTGGTTTTTTTTATGGCAGTCAATCTGAACTCAAAGCCAAGAAATAGATTGTGATATTAAGAAATCACAAACAATGATTTTACCTAGAGAGGATTGTAAAATTTGTGTGAGTTTGCTGTTTCTATAGGGTATATGAGAACTCTTTTGAGAAAGTGCGAAAATGACATCTCCAAGAGCAGACAGTGATTTGTTAATATGTTGTGCTTCCTTTAGTCTATCCCCTATTACTTCAGAGCGATCTATCCTTTCACTTCCTGCCAAATCTATCAGATGAAGGTTACCTTGGAGAGTCGAACCAGATTTCTTATCCGCCCCACGAACATGAATCGAAACCACACTACATAAACATGTTTGTTTAACTTTATTGTTTAATATAAATCTAAGTTATTGATAAACACTATATTACATACACTTCTGAATAAAGACGTGTCTGGTGTCTGATACGTGACAGTGTCTGAACTTGATAACCAACATTAGAAAATTTGAAGCATGGACTAATGCGAGTTGAATAAAATGAAAAGACGAACCTGTGAGAACGACTACTTCTTTCATTCATGGCAGTTGAACCCTTTGCTCTATTTTTTAAACCAATCTCCATTAGTTTTATGACATCAGCAGTTGATTTGACAGGGTGCATGCTAGCATCAGGTACTGCTAAACCATTTGGTTGAGAGTGACTCAATATCCCAAGTGTGTGCAAATCAAGGAAATCAAATCAAAGAGCATAAACATTGTCACATTTCATGTGAAAATTTTCACAAAGAAGAATCATATAGTTTATAAACTAAAACAAGAATTTGGATCCTCTGTAATCACTGACTGCACGCGGTAAGAGAATATGTGACTATGTGTAGTCAATGACTGTAGAGAATCCAAATTCTTAAAAGAAAATTCATGCACATAATAAATTGTATGTACATTAAAAAAGGATATTTTTTTATAGATGTATCGGTTGATAACAAATCTCGAACTTGTTCATTATAAATTTCAATTATTTGAACTCCAATGTCATAAACTATGGAACTTTGTCTACTTGAGGATATGTTGAAGAGATCGTTTAGAGCTCGATAGTTAACACCAAGATTCTCATCCGTTGCATTATTTGGACCACTCTGAAGAAAAATAAAATAAAATAATCTAGAATATGAATTTTTTCAAACTTGCATGGAGGATAAGATAGAAAAATCAATATGCACATAAATTAGTTACATACCATTGTATAAGTTTTTCCTGAACCTGTTTGTCCATAAGCAAATATGCAGACATTAAAACCATCAAGTACTGATCTTATAAAGGCTTGTATGTCCTCATACACCTCAGCTATATAATTTAAATAAGTAACAATCAATATAATGTAAAATGGTGATAAGATACTATGAAACACTGACACAATATAGTCACAAACATCAGACACGATACTGACACTGATACGTTGATATTAATAGTAATTTGAAAAATTCAATGTAATCACGCGTGTCGGTGTTGTGTCGGATTCTGGACACGCTTTTGTTCAGAAGTGTTAGTGCTAAGATATAACGTATAAAGAAGCCTTAACCTTGAGTTGAGGTAGGACCAAAGATCTTATTAAACTTAAATGTTTTGAGTGCTTCTTTCCCTTGTTTGGATGGATTCGCTACAACCAAATCTGTTTCACCAATGCGTTCGACAATAGATTGTTTTTCTTTTTGTCCGGGAATAAATGGTCTAATTCTACAATATACTCTAATATTTCCTGCATCATAAAAAACATTAATAAAGATTTTCAACAAATTCACCATTATTAATCACCTATTACACATGCACAAATAATGTTACCTTTTAATTCTTGAAGTTCATTAAACAATTTTCTATTTTCAGCAAGAATTGTTTGATAATTCTCGGCTGCATGCACAAGTGGCTTAAGATTTACACCTGAACAAGTTCAACCACATTGATTAGAGATTTTCTTAACCGAAATTCGATATAGGCACAAATTCACGCATTTAGGCAGTTTATACATATGTGACCGTTATATATATTAAGATCACATCCAACATAACAAGACATACCTAATCGAATGCATTCCTCCGAGTAAACCATGCGCTCTTTCGCAACATCTTTCTTAATGGATTCCCAAGACAATTTCAATTTCTAGATGCAAATTCAATAGAACAATTTAATATTTTACGATTCATAACAATATAACAGACATCATAAAGTATATAAGTTTACCTGTATGGAACTAAACTGAAAACTCATATCTTTCTGCATTATTTTCTGTTTCATGTTCCACTTCTGATATTTTGACTCCATAATAGCTTCACTCTCTCTAACCTTATTTCTTAACTTCTCCATGTTAGCCTCGTATTCTTGTGATTTCTGTTTCAATTCTCCTTTAGCATCCTTAACTTCTGATTCCAACTTTGAACATTGTTCTTCATATCTATTTTTCATTGTTTCTAGTTCTTGCTTCATCGTCGAAATTTTCATATTTTTTTCTTCCACCTCTTTGATCAATCGAACAACTTCTTTATCAATTTCTTTCTTTTCGATACTTTTTTCTTCCACCTCTTTCTTCAATCTCATAATTTCTTCATCAATTTCCTTCTTTTCCATATTTTTTCCTTCGATTTCTTTATCAATTTCCTTCCTTTCCATATTTTCAATCTTTGAACATTGTTCTTCATATCTTTTTTTCATTGCTTCTAGTTCTTGTTTGAATGTTGAAATTTCTGCATTTTTTTCTTCCATATCTTTAATCAATCTCTTAACTTCTTTATCAATCTCATTCTTTTCCATATTTTTGTCTTCCACTTCTTTCATCAATCTAATAACTTCTCTATCAATTTCTTTCTTTTTTTCATCCTCTTTAGTTTTTTCATCATGATGTGTATCATTTGTCTTCTTTTCTTCTATTACAATCTTCTCAATTGGTTTGGAGTCATGCACAATTTTCTCTTCCTTTATGATATTCTCCTCCTTGGTTCCTGATGCAAGAGCTTCAAGTACTCTTATTCTTGATTGATATTTTTCTTCACGAGTCTTAAAAAGATTGTTTTGCTGAAGACAAAGGGTAAGATAATAATGTAAAAAAAATCAATTAAAAAATCGATAGCACTTACACTTCTGATAAAAAATGTGTCTGGTGTCCGACACGTGTCCAAGTCAGTGTTGTGTCTGGTATCTATGTCTACGTATGTACTTTATAGATAAAACAACATAACAAGATTTGAAAACAATTTAATTGACTTACAGTTCTTAAATGTCCTTGTTGTGTTGATATTCTCCGCTCGATCTCTTGAACAACTTTTCTTAACAAGCAAGCCACGCGCTATGATGAATTTATGTTTGTTAGATAGTACAATTGTAAACCTTATAAACAAGTATGTGATATATATTTTCACGGAATTTTAAATTACATTCTACAAACGCGCAATATAAAGGTTTTAAAAATCTCTACAACGACATCACAATTGCAAATGACATCACAATTGCAATATGCTCTATCAGTCGCAATATGCAGTAACATCAATGTTTACTGCATACCAGACTGCAACTGTGATTTAAAACAAAACTATGTAATGTAACACAAGAAATTCAAGATTATTTATCATACATGTGGTATTTCACCATTTCTTCTTTCAACGCTTTCTTCTAGGATACCATTCACAACACTCAAAAGAGATTGAGTAGGAGCATTCTGCATGAGTAAATGCTGAAACAAATCAGTGATGCATAGAACTAAAATAGATAATCATAATTTTAATGAACCTAAAAATTATGAAAATACTAAGAGAATTTACATCCAAACTTGAGGATTTCATTAGCTCGGAAATTTTGGAAGCAGGAAGATCTGCATAGCTTCCACCTTTTTGTTGAAATACATCCGGGAACCTATGGCCGACTTGATTTAATGCACCCAGTGGCTCTGTCGAGCATCATAATCGTCAGATCATTAAAAAAATGTTCTACCTTAATCATAAGTTCATAACTATTTCTAAAGTCATAATACCTGCCATATGTTGAAACTTCGAGTCAGAGAAAATCTTTTTTTGAGATAAGTTATTATTTCCGCTCGAATTAGAACTTGAACTACCAACATCCTTAGATTCCGTAGTATGGTTGTTTGGTTGTGAATTCATAACTAAAAAATTTTCATGAAGAAAACACTTCAAAAATGGAGATTTTATTTTATGCAAATTTCTGTTGCGTTATTTCGCCTCAAGAAATTCTTGAAAAGCTGAAATAAACAAGAGACAAACATGCATTATTTGGTTACTTGGAGAATGGAGAATATGAAAAAAAAAAAAAAAAAAAAAAGAGAGAGAGAGAGAGAGAGAAACATGCATGAAAAATGTGAAAAGAAGAATCCAACCTTGAGAATGTCAACATTGAATCAAATGTTGTTATTGTTATGGAAAAATTTGAATAAATTCAGGTAAATCATCAAACAGATAATGTTGGATTTTTACAAAAAAAAAAATATAATAATTATGTTGAAACTTTTTTGTTGGGATTTGTGAGAAAGGGTTCGGAGAAGATATAGGAGAACAACACTCTCATCTTCACAATCATTTTAGAGGAAGAAATAACACTAAGAATGAATTGTCTATACCAAAACATGATTTGATTCTCTTTATTGTTATTTTCCGTAACATATATATATATATATATAAGAAATTAAAAATATATGTATAAGTTTATATATTATTAAAAATATTAACAACAATTTAATTGTTTAAATCTTATAATAAATAATATATTTTTTAAAACATAATTAAAGAAATTAGAATAATAATAATAATAAAATTTGTCAAAGTGTCCTTGTATGTATTTGTATAGACAAAATAAATTCATTTTTTTATATAAATCAATCGATCTTATAAGAATAGAGTTTAAGTTTCATAATTAAATAGTTTAAAATAATAACCTTCATTTTTTAAATTTAAAATTTAGATATTTAAAAAAATTTAAATTGACATTTGATATGTGATGTCTTTTATTTGTTTTTAATCTTTGATTTAATTTTTTTTGAAAGAACTGATTTTAGAAATAAAAAATAATAATTTGTTTACTAAAAAATATATTTTGTAATTCTTCAAATTCTCCTATCTGCAAAATAAAATCTATTTTAAATTTGTTTACTATCTATCCCATTTATATAGAAATGAAAGACATATAAGATAAATATTAATTTAATGATAAATAAAAACAAACAAAACAAAATGAGAAAAAAAAAATATGTACTGACAGTGTAAAATATTTTTACACTGTCAACCAATTACGGACGTGTATCCCGTCAAGTCACACGTTTAATTTTAAAATACTGATATGACATAGCAGAATGTTATAATTCTATTGGATGATGGTGTAAAACTAGTTTACACTGACAGTGCACTACCTTTAATCTCAAACAAAATATGGGATAATTAATCTAATTATTAATTTAATGATAAATAAAAACAAACAAAATATGGGATAATTAATGGTTACTTAAAAGATATTAGTGAGAATATTTTTGAAGTAATAATAATAAATAGATGTTAATAAATATTTAAAAAATAGTTCTTACTTGATAATAATTTAAAAAAGAATAATAATTAAAAATAAAAAAATGGGCTAGTTAGTTATAATTTTTAAGAGTTTGCGGAAGAAATGTTAATTTAATAATAATAAATAAATATTGAATAATGAAATAACTCAATTGACCTTAAAAAATATTGAATAATGAAATAACTCTATTGACCTTAGTTTTAGTGCCAAAAATTATTTTAATGACTCAACAATTTAATATATAAAATATTTAAAAAATAGGTCTTACTTAGTAATTATTTTTAAAAAGAATAATAATTAAAAAAATAAAAAATGGGCTAGTCAGTGGTAATTTTTAAGAGTTAATGAAAGAAATTTTAATTTAATAATAATAAACAAATATTGAATAATAAAATTACTCAATTGATCTTAATTTTTGCGCCAAGACTTATTCGAATAACTTAACAACTTTAATATTAATTAATTAATTAATTAATACTTAATGACTTAACAATTTTAATATGTAAGACTAGTGATAATTTTTAAAAGTTAGTGGAAGAAATTTTAATTTAATTATAATAAATAAATATTGAATAATGAAATTACTCAATTGACTTTAATTTTGGCGTCCAAATTTATTTCAACTTATCAACTTTAATATATATATATATATATATATATATATATATATATATATATATATATATATATATATATATATATATATATATATATATATATATATTCGCGCGAAAATCAGAATCAATGTTACTTAACTCTAAGAGTGTGTAAAATATCCGGTTGTGGGATCCAAATCCATAACCAAATCCAAATCCATTTCAAATATTTGAATATAATTAAATAGTTATTAACCAGTTTAATTATAAATGGTTGGTTATCCAACTATATTTTATTTTTGGATTCGGTTATAATCTGATTATTATCCAAAATTCAAATGTTTCAATTAAAATTATTATTTTTCAATAAACAATTATTATTATTTTTTTAAAATTAATTTTATGATTTCTTTTTAATTTTTCATAATTTTTTATTATCAATTTTTAATATTTTTAATATATTTTATATTAATTATAATTTCTTTTTTTACTCATCATTATTTTTATTTTTGAAAAAAGTTTTAGTTTCAACATTACATATTGTAACCTCTTTATATAAAATGTTTTTTTTTTAATAATCTGATCAATATAAAACAGGCCAAAATAAGGCCACAATCAAGTTATAAAACCTGCTATTTAGCAGGGAAAGCAAAAACCAGGACATTCCTTCAAGCATGATATGAGCTGGACCATCAGACAAAAATCCCCCTCATTCTTGACATAGTTAGATACCTCCAATCACAGAAAAACAAACACAAAACAGCAGAGCACATCCTATTCTAACAATCAAGAGAATAAACAAAGGTAATAAATATCTTAGCTATAAAAATCAAGTGGCATCTTGAACCATTCGTAGAAATTGTCATAAAGTTTTTTGTTAATGTTCAAAAGCCTCCACCTCCATGATGTTTGGACGATCCCCTGAAACATTTCCTTAGGAACCGCGACGTAGTCGTTGAAAATCACTTGATTCATATACCTCCATATGCACCAACAAGAAACTAGCCATATAAAACACGACGGATTGCCCAACCCAAGATATTTGGTCCAGTGCAGGAATGATTCAATGCAATTAGCACCTTCCGGATAATGCACTCTCAGCCACACTTCAATCTCCCTCCAAATTTGTTTCGATTTAGGACAATTTAAAAAGATATGAGATATATCTTCTAAATCCTAAAAGCAAAACACACAAACCATCTGGTGAGGGTCAATGATAATACCTCTATTTACGAGGTTGTCGCGTGTCGGTAACCTCTTTAAGAATAATCTCCAGCCGAATATCTTAATCTTTAAAGGAATTCCAGATTTCCATAACCTGTCCAATGCCTCCTTTGTTTTGAAGTCTAGCAATACTTCCTCCAAATTCTGACTTAAAGCTATGTAACCTTGTTTCACACTGTAATTGTTATCGAGTCCCTTGGGCCAAATTATCAAGTCTTCTTCTAAAAAGTTAAGGACCACTTCATTTAAAAGCTGGTATAATTCTGCTGCAGAACCATCAACCTCTTCAATCAGAATGACATTCATGCCATATAAATCCCACTGCCACTCATTTTCAATCCAAAAGCCATAGTCTTTAATAAATATATTTTGAGATGGAGATGTTTCATACAGGCCTGGATATAAATTTTTCAGAGGAGTCCCGCCAATCCAACGAGAATGCCAAAAGAGAGTGTTTTCATCATTTCCTACCTTCCAGGATAACAACTTGAAGATGCCCTGATCATTTGAAAGGGCTTCCAAACGATTTAGGTCATACCACTACCTAGACCAATTTCTTGGTATCTTGGCTGGCTGTTTTAGAAAACATCTTTGGAAATCACAGCCGTATTTAGCCTTTAGTACAACACTCCATAAAGCTTCTGGCTCAGTAGTCACTCTCCACAACCATTTAGCAACTAAGGCTCGATTGAAAATCGACACATCTTTAATGCCTAAACCTCCAAAATTTCTGTCTTCGCAAACATGAGACCATTTCACCCATGAAATGCATTCCTTCTCCCACTCTCCTGCCCATAAGAACTTCCTTTGTATTGATTTGATCTCCTTCAGGATCTTAACCGGAGCCAGATAAAATGAAAGATAGTGTATTGGCATGTTGGTTATGACAGAATTAATCAAAGTTACACGACCACCGATTAACAACATTCTCTTTATATAAAATGTTACTTTCTTCTTTTTCATACGCATCTGATTTCGATTTGATTTCTTCATCTACCAACAATATTGTTTTGAATTACTGTTATTCGATGGAAGATAATATTACTGTTTTGGGTTTATTTTGGTGTGTGATTTCAATAAGTCGTAGTTGGGTTCTTACTCATTTTGTGAAAATAGCTTTCTATTTTCTTTTAATTTCAACAATTGCAATTGTTGTTATTAAATGCAACATTTAATTCTTATCTACCACCGCCATTAGCCACCCACTAAATTAAAATAAAATTATGTTACAGTAAAATAATTTTTTATTCTTTAATATAGCAAAATATTTTTATATTAAAAGACATAATATTAAAATGTTTTATTAAAATACACAATATTAAAATATTTTTATATTAAAACACTATTTTTATTTCTTGTTATAATTTAGTATACAAATTAAATTATAATTTAATATTTTAATGTAACGAAAAAAACATATCTACGAAGTGGAGGGAGTATTCTATTCTATTTTGTTAGTGTGTAAGTAATATTTTACTGTATTTCTTACTAAAAAAAATAAAAATTAGTGTGATTGAAGTCAAGTGATTGTAGAATGTGAAATCAATCATCTCTTGATTAGTAAAAATAATCGAATAAAAAATTAAAGTTTTTTATTTTTTGGAAAAAAATTATTATTTTTTTTAAAATAAAATAATTTTTTTGAAAAAAAAAATAACGGGTTTAAAACCGGTTATATAACCATAACCAAATTTATAACTGGTTTTATAACCAGTTTTGATTGAAATGTGGTTATGGTTATGAATCCAAACCATTTAACTGGTTTAAAAATGGTTATGGTTTGGTTTCTAAAAATAACCAACCATACACACCCCTACTTAACTCCAAGTCAATTACTAACACCAAGATGAATTAAGTGAAAAGTGGATATCACTATCCTCCAAAATTAAGTTATGCTCTTAAAAATCAAGACATTTATTTAAAGTCAACACTATGATCAAACAAATTCAAGTGGATACTTCGATTTCAAGGATCAGCGGTAGTTTGACTTCTCAACTCACATATGATAGTATTCATTGTGAAGATATCTCAAGTCTCATTAAGAAAGATTCAAGACTCTTGCAAGATGTTAAAGTCAAAGATAAAGATGTCAAGACCTGAAGCTTCGGAGTTTTGAAAAAGAGAAAGTGTGAAAGCTCGTCTAGTCATGTCCGTCTGAGTGACTAGTGTCTTGTAAATATACAAGGGTATTTCTGAAAATATTATAGCTAAATTACACACACTACAAACATTTGAGAAGTCTTTCATATGTTATTTAAATCACCAAAAAAGGTATTTTAGGCATAACCATTTGATTAGGAGAGTGTTTGATTGATTGGAAGACATTTTCTAACTAAATAATTGATTAAATTATGTACCTAATTTTAAGTCATGCTAAGTTGAGTCTAAAATCGATTTGGACAATCTCTTAATAATATTTGTGTCATATACCTGACATTAGGGAACCTATTTCCACTAGAAAAGTTGTCTAGTCTTGTACTAATCATCCTTTGTCCAATTTCATTTCATATTTAAACTTGTCTTTATCTTTTTCTACTTTTACTTCGCAATTGTCTAGTGTTGAAATTCAAAAAAGTATGTCAGCACTGATGTTACTTAACGCCGAGTCAATTAATTGGTTTGAAAAAAATAAGGGTACATGCAAGGCCAAGAAGATCATACTTTGTTCACGAAGTTCTTCGACAATGGAAAAATTGTTGCACTAATAATTTTCATTGATGATATTGTTCTTATTAAAGATAACATAGATGAGATGGAAAAGGTAAACGAGAAACTAGCTACCAACTTTGAAATCAAGGACTGAGGATCCTTGAGATACTTTCCTAGTATGGAGGTTTCCCAATCAAAAAATGGAAGGTGATTTCTTAATACACTATCCAAGTTTCTTAGGCACCATGTGAAATTTTATTTTTGCTTCCAGATTTCGGATTTGCACATCCGGACGCACCAAATTTTTAAAAAACGCTGATATGTTCCGGATGTGCACATCCGGAAGAATTCCTGATTTGCAAATCCGAAAAAAATCAAAAGAATTCCATAAAATCATTTACTTCTAAATATAATTAAATCCAATATAATTAAAATCCAACATAATTAAACTTAATATGATTTTTTCAATATAATTAAATCCAATATAATTAAAATTAATATGATTAAAATTAGGGTTAAATATGTTTTTAGTCCCTATAAAGTTTGAAATTTTATTTTTAGTCCCTTCTGGATTTTGGCAACGGTTTTAGCTGGTTTTGGCAACGGTTTTTTTGTAAAAACCGTTGCCAAAAGGTAGGGAAGGACTAAAAATGAAATTTCAAACTTTATAGGGACTAAAAACATATTTAACCCTTAAAATTAATATGATTTTTTCAATATAATTAAATCCAATATAATTAAATTAATTTTAGAAGTAAATACCATATAATTTTAATTATAATTTAGAAGTAAATACCATATAATTTAGAAGTAAATACCATATAATTTTAAATACCAATATAATTAAATCCAATTTTAGAAGTAAATACCATATAATTTTAAATCCAATATAATTAAATTAATTTTTTCAATATAAAAAAATAATTTAGAATTAAATACCATATTAATCCTATTAATTATATTGAAAAAAATTAATCATATTAAATATCATATTAATTTTAATTAATATAGATTTTAATTATATTGGATTTAATTATATTGAAAAAATGATATTAATTTTAATTATATTGGATTTTAATTAGATTGAATTTAATTATATTTAGAAGTAAATGATTTTATGGAATTCTTTTGATTTTTTCCGGATTTGCAAATCAGGAATTCTTCCGGATGTGCACATCCGGGAAATATCAACGTTTTTTAAAAATTTGGTGCGTCCGGATATGCAAATCCGGAATCTGGGGGCAAAAATGAAATTTCACATGGTACCTAAGAAACTTGGGTGGTGTATTAAGAAATCACCAAATGGAATAGTTGTTTCAAAACATAAATACATACTAGATCTACTAAAAGAAATTGTATTGAGTGAATAGTTGTTTCAAAACATAAATACATACTAGATCTACTAAAAGAAATTGTATTGAGTGAGTGTAAACCAACAGATACTTCCATGACGCTTAATGAAATTTTTTTGCGAAAAAGGTGAAGGTCATGTAGCCACCGAATTAGTGACCGATTTTGTGACCGATTTTATGACCAAAAAATTTCGGTCATTGTAGCCACCGAATTAGCGACTAAAATTTGATATCTGTGAGTAAATTTTTAGAGGTCACTAAATAAAAATTAGCCACCGATTTAGCGACAAAATATTTGTGACCACCTATCCGGTCTCAAAAAAATGTTTTTATACAATAGTTAGTTTATATAAAAAATTTAGAGACCGAAATTTCGGTCACTAATATTTTTGTAGTTCTTTTTTTTCTTTATTTTTTAATCCTCTTTATTATGTTACTATTTTTTTCCCAATTTTTTTAAAACATTTTCATCATTTTTTTAATTTTTTTAATTTTTATAATTTTTTAATAAAAGATTCACCTTTTAATTATTTTAACAAATAAAACATATGATCATATAAACAACTAGTGGGATACCCGTGCGGACGCACGGGTTCCGCTGCGGACCTTTGAAATTGGACCAATATATTTTGACAGGGATTAATTTAAATTCACAATTTTTAAAGGATTGTGTTAATAAAAAAAATGTAATATGAAATATTGATAAGTCAGAAAAGGTTAGACAGAAAAAAATTCAAATTATGAAGATAAAAGATGTTAGATATATGAAGTCATTAAGAAAAAAAAATAAGCACAGAAGAAAATAAGATATTTACTATAAATTGTCACAAATTAGATTATGAAATTCAAATAATAAATAGAAAATATTTAAATTTAATTAAAAAAGAATAACATAAAGTAGTAAAAGAAAAAAATATAAGTGAATCTAAGAAAAATATTAAAATGAAAGACATATTTTTAAAATAAAAAAAATGAATCAAAATTCGAATTTCTAAAAGAAAGACATGAGTAATATATATTTTAATTATTCATATATTATCTTTAAAAAAATTGTATGTTAATATATATTTCTAAATTGGAATAATATATGTTGACAGAGAAAAATGTAAATTCCAAATTAAAAATAATTTCAAAAAAACAATATTATATACCAATACGTTTACACCGATTTTGCCCTGGTCGTCACCGCGTTTACATGGTACTCGTGTACTACCCGTGCGTTCACAAAAAATTTACCCGCAGCGGAACCTGTGCATTACGACACGGTACTGATGTGTTACCCGTGCATTTGGTCTGGATACCCGTGCGTTCACACGGTATTGGTATATTATCCGTGCGTTGACACGGTACCGGTGTGTTACCCGTGCGTTCACAGTTATTTTAGTCTGGTTACCCGTGCGCTCATACGATACAGGTGTGTCCCGGTCCTTCGCACGATACGTGTAAATCTGGTACGGACGCTTGTGTTTTGAAAATATAATTAAATTGTTAAAAAGAAAAGCAAAAATAATTTTCAAAAATGATTAATTATGTATAAAAGAAAGTCAATTTTTGAATAAAATATATATTTATAAAAGAAAGTCAAAGTCTTAATTATATATAGTTAAGAGTTGAGTTCATAATAAAATATAGTATTATTTATGAAAGAGAAAATTAAAATGCTGCTAAGTCTTCATCTGTATATAAATATATCTTAATCAACAACTTATAAAAAACATATATAAAAGAAAGTCAAATTCTTAATAAAATGTAGTTAAGAGTTGAGTTCATGGTGTTTTCTAAGATTCAAATGAATGTATCATTAAGAGTTGAGTTCTAAATACTTGTACTCATCATATACCACAAACTTAACAGACTGAACGGAAAAGGAAAATAAAAAAATAATAAGAAAGATGAAAATTAGTGTATTATTTATAAAAGAGAAAATTTATATGCTGCTAAATGTTCATCTGTATATAAATATATCTTAATCAACAATTTATAAAAATCAATAATCCATGGCTGCTAAAGATCATAAAAAACAACTCTGGTTTTTCAACAGCTTAGAGATGTAACGGAAGTATCAATTGTATATATCTATCACATTGCAAACGCAAAATTGATAGAAAATGACATCAAAGAAATTGAAAATAAATTTGCAAACTTAATCAGAATCTCTAAATCTCCAGGCAGACATAGAGTTCTCCCATGTATAGTCCCGCTCATCATCATCGTCAGAATCAATCGGTTCATAGTTGCGCTCTTCGGCTTCATCAGAATCATGAAATGTACATTTCCTCAGATATTTGGATGCTTTTGTTTTTCTTTTCCTCTTTCGTCTGTTACGTACCACACGAGGGGCATGTACCTTAAGAAGGAAAGCAGTTTATCAAATTTGTAAACAGTAAAAAAAGAATGGACCGTCGGCTAACATCAAAATAAACGCTTAGTGAGAAGAAATCTGTTCCGGTCACACCTGCAGAAGTGGTTGAAACTGGGGAGGCTGTTGGTCGGGTTCAGCGGGGGGGGGGAATCCGTAGGTGGCTGGTTGTCAGGAAGGGGTTGATTGTCGACCGAAGGTTGAATATCTTGTTGGGTATGTTCATGTTATGTACAAAAAGAGTTATTGATAAAGAAATGCAGAGAAAGAGATGTTGATGAACAAAACCTGCAGAATACGAAAAGGCCAAACCTGTAGCGCCGGTTGGTCGTTGACAGACTGATTGCCACCGTCTTCCTCTTGCAAATGGGGTGAAGGTTGCTGGTGAGGCGGGGTCTGGACATGAGAAGGGTCTGGTGGCGGTGTATGAACATCAGTTTGGTCCAGCGCATTGATAATCTGGTTGGATGCCATTGAAAATCTGCAGTCTTGTTGAACTTTGGTGTGGTATATAGAATATAGGAGGCATGAATATATAGTGAGGTTTCTGACTCTCAACCTTCCCCCTACATAGGAAATGAAAATGAGTTAATACTTTTGAAACTGTACAGTAGGAAGATTGAGAGGCAAATTAATAATGAGGCATGATTGTTAAGTGAACCATGTTATTGGCTAATACAATGTATAGAATAATTGGTTAATAAATGCAATGGAAAGCATCGACTTCTGAAATTAGTTGTAACGTTACATGAGATATGATTAACAAATGTGGTATGAACAACAAATTTGACAAACATAAGAATACTCAAATTAAAAGATATGAAAGGTTAATGTAATATATCAGCAAAAACAAAATAACCGTGATCGAAACAAAACACATAGATACAATGATAATTCAGTATATCAGGTCCATCACCATCAGTTCTCACTATCAGTTCCATCACCATCTCACGTCTCTCAGCTTTCATCACCTCTGATATTCTCATTCTCTGCATTCACACAATGATGATTCAGTATAGTTCTGTCAAGATCAAACAACTTATGTTCTTATTGAGATGAAATTGAGTCCATATCGTTCTCAAAATAGGGAGAGAATCTGCATCTGGTAACCTACAGCAAGCCCAACAATTCAAGGGCTGAAATAGCAACAATTTACCATGGCTCAACAATATACACTGAAAGAAAGCACACATGTACACAAAATATCATTTGGATGAAAAACAATGAATACAAATGGGAGTCGTACCTTTGAAGGAAGAAACTCCACTTCCGGTGACGCAAGATGAACATTTACACAAACACTGGTTTTTGTGATCCATTTGAAGTCCAGTTGCAGCAAGAAGATCTAGTTAGCTCAATCAGGCGGTCATGTGCCTTCCTCCTGCAAGAAAAGACATCAAAGTATAAGTTCACCAATAAATATGAAACACCAGTTTGAAACTCATGGGTTCAAACCTCTGCTGTCATGGTCCAAAGTGAGCTCAGCAAAAATATGAAACACCAGACTGTTGCATTTGGTTGCATATCCCGCATTCAGTAATTCTATACCACAACCAATGATATCATAATTTAATACAACATTAAAAAAAGTGATGGGTAACAATGCAAACTAACTTTCTATCTCCATGTCAGAATCAACACTTAACTGTATTTTCTTCTGTTGGGTGAGGGAGAGGTGGTAGAAGATCCAATATTACACTTCTAGTTGGAAATAGGTCACTCCGCGGACAAGCAGAGCAACATCACCACAATTTCCAACGTCTTGATTGGCTTATCTGGTTCTGTTTTATAACTTGCACAAACAATGGCCAAAACCATAACAAAGTAAAGAGAAAACATGCTTAACAATAGAACAATGTTCTTAGTGAGAAAGAAAAAACACAGAAGCATAATGAAAATGTTAGACTATACATATTAGGAGATTTTGAACAATGTGAAAATCAATATTCTATTTTTGGGTAAGCTATAGTCCTGGTCACTAATATCATATTATAAAAATGACTTAACTTTGAATAAATAAAAAACCTGCCTTCTCCACTAAATTGGGAATTAAGACAAGAACTCGCCTGTTAGAGATCAAATTCACACGCACATGTCAGAGGTCAAATTCCAAATGAAATGAATAAAACAGTTTCAACCTGTAGCTGAGGAGTTGGACCTTGAATATCATACAGGGAAATATAGTATTAAGTTGAATGTTACAAGCTATTTTGCAAAACTCCCCAAGTTCAAATTGAAGATATATCCATATTAGCATTGTTAGATATGCAGTTGTACAAAATCATCCTTGACTATAAACATCAGAAGAACATGAGTAAGAAAAAATATTTGAGAAACAAAATATCAATACAAGTGAAATTCAATGCAAATAAAATATAAGAAAGAGTAGCACGGACGGATTACTCACGGCTAGAAGTGCTAACACCACCTTTACTTCAACCATTGCAAATTTCATCCCAACACACAATGAAGTGCCTATTTCAAATGGGCCATACGCTTGTGGAAACCTGCAGATGAAACATTGATAAAGCCTCATATTGAATACTTGCCTAAATTTCATTTCCATAAATATCGGAAAACAAAAGACCTTTGTGGTAAGGAGTCCATTCTGCTCCACTAATTAAAACCTTCATGAAATTCGTATTTCATTCATATAATTGAACGTGTATTGAATCTATTGAGGGAAAAATATAAGAGTCAATACTTAAAAAAGGGAAATATAGTATTAAGTAGAACCTGCGAGTATTTTACAAACCAAACATAAACTAATACGAACCATAACAATTAGTTCAGTATCAGTTACAAAACCTAAACAGATCATCTTTAATTCATAGCAATTAATTTTGATTCATAGATTCATAGAACCAGCACGTAAACCATGTCCAACACCATAAGGAACAACTCTGTTATACACAACATGATAACAAACAATACCTTTGGTTGAATGGATAAAGCAGAAGCCTCAATAGCAGCTGTAACAACACCAACCATGTTTGATGTACCTTGAATCCTGTAGAGTCTGCTTCCAGCCCCAACCTGCACTCAAACACCGACAATGAGAGAAATCAACAGAGTTTGCAAACACTACAGATTAAACATTGATAAAGGCTCATATTCATGTTGTTCCAATAATTACAACCTTCAACCAATTTTGAAAAGAATCAGTCCGACACAAATATATTCAGCTGTATCACGATAATATGAACAAATAGTAATAGCATAAAATTTTAAACTTCGTATGAAGATGAAAACATTAAAAAACATATAATGAGTTTCCAACCCTAACAATTACTGGTGTGAAGATGTAGATCAAGCCAAGTCATAACCTCTAGCATTTATGCATTGATGCGGCTAAAATTAGCAACAATAACCAAGTTTAAATTGAAGATATATCCATATCAGCATTGTTAGTTATGCAGTTGTACAAAATCATC
Source organism: Lathyrus tuberosus (assembly GCA_022829125.1). Lineage (NCBI taxonomy): Eukaryota > Viridiplantae > Streptophyta > Magnoliopsida > Fabales > Fabaceae > Lathyrus > Lathyrus tuberosus. Next base: position 6,096,761 of record JALAZF010000044.1, on the reverse strand, counting down.
CTTGACTATAAACATCAGAAGAACATGAGCAAGTATTTTACAAACCAAACATAAACTAATAAGAACCATAACAATTAGTTCAGCAGGTTGCCGGACCAAATTATGATTTACTTTATCCAACGATATGCTCATGTCCAACACCATAAAGAATAACTTTGTTATACGCAACATGATAAGGCCAGCAAGGTCTTTCACAGGTACTGAAACCACAACAATTAGTTCAGTATCAATTAAAAAACCTAAACAGATCATCTTTGATTCATAGCAATTAATTTTGATTCATACATTCATAGGACCAGCACGTAAACCATGTCCAACACCATAAGGAACAACTCTGTTATACACAACATGATAAGAAACAATACCTTTGGTTGAATGGATAAAGCAGAAGACTCAATAACAGCTGTAACAGCCCCAACCATGTTTGATGAACCGTGTATATTTTGATGTTTGCTTCCAGCCCCAACCTGCACTCAAACACCGACAATGAGAGAAATCAACAGAGTTTGCAAACACTACAGATCAAACATTCATAAAGGCTCATTTTCTAACATGACCTAAATTTCATTTCCACAAATATATTCAGCTGTATCATGATAATATGAACAAATACTAATAGCAGAAAATTGTAAACTTCATATGAAGATGAAAACATTAAAAAACATCAAATGAGTTTCCAACCCTAAAGAAACATAACATAAAAAAGGAACCCCAAATCATAACAAATCAGTCCAACCTACAAAACATAAAAAAGGAAAAAATTAACAAATATTATGGAGGGATCTAACAGTATAAAATACAACGACAAACTTTGATAAACCCTCTTCTATATACCTGCAACAGATCTGGAACTACAATGAAGCTACACCGTCCACAAACGATTCAAAAATGGGTATACGTTTCAACAATGGCCTTAGCTTCCAACAACGGAACATATAGAAGCAACAACTTTCAGAAGGGAAATGACAAGTTTAGAGCTACGATGTTGGTAAAACTCATCACATATTCCGATTCCAATCACCACACCCTCGCCGCCGAAAACGCGTTGCCTCCAACACAGGTATACCATTCCTGTTCAACCAGAAAGCATAGAAGACGAACCTGAAGAAAGAAGAGAAAGAGAGAAGTTCGAAGAAGAGGAACAGTGAGATGAGCATCGAGAGAGAGAAAGAAGGAAACGGTAAGGTAGAATAGTGATGTACATGTATCGGACATTGGTAGTAGGGAAAAGCAGAAAAATTGAATAGAATTGGTTAGTTTGTAACCAAAAAGGAGGAGACAATATTATTCTAACATAATCAATTGGTTACAAATGAAAAAGGAGTACATTTAGTTAGGAAAAGTAAATTGTAGACATCAAATGCCCTTATTTTGGACACATGGCAGATAGAAGAATGAAGGCCAAATTGAAATTTCCACAGCCTTCATTTTTCTTATATAGTAAGATTATGCTATTTTATATATATATATATATATATATATATATATATATATATATATATATATATATATATATATATATATATATATGTATAAGTGATTTTTTTTTATTATATGCAATTTTTATATGTGCATAATGAAATTATATTAATAAAATCAAATTTTATTTTTATTAGATCCAATTAAATTAAATAATAATTAGTAATTTTCTAAATATTATTTAGATTTTTTTTATATTTTTCATATGTATATATATTTAAATATAGAGAACATAACAAATGTTATTAAGTGGTCTAGTGGTAAGGCCTAACTGAAATAACTGAAGGTAACAGATTCGATTTTCATGTTAGGCACCTTTCAAAAAAATGAAGAGAATTTTTTAGTAGTGAGATATCTAAGGTTAGTTGGAGAACTAATTTATTTGTCTTATACTAGCCCTGACATTGCCTACCTTCTCAGCAAGTGTAGTAAGTTTGTTCATGCATTCCCCTTTTGAGGAACATCTTGAGAATGTTTAAAGAATCCTAAGATATATGAAGACTAATTTAGAAAATGGGTAATTTTTTAAGAAGACAAGGGAAAAGAATATCTATATGTTCATTGACACTGATTGGGCAGGACCAGTCACAGATAAAAGATACACCATGGATATTGTTCCTATGTGTTGGGTATTCTTGTAACTTGGAAAAGTAATAGACAAATAATGGTAGCAAGAAGTAGTTCAAAAGTCAAGTTTAGAGTTATGGCGCAAGGCACTGAGTCCTAGAAGAACTTAAAGTAAAATTTGAACTTCTGCTGAAATTATATTTGGACAGTAAATCAAGCATAAACATAACTCATAATATAGTACATCAATATAGGACCACAACTAGAATAAGACTCGCTCAAGAAGGCATCATGCATTGTATGATCCACATCTGATCCTATATAGAAGGATATAGTTATCAAACACCACATCTTCTGGTAGTAGGAGATATAAGCAATCTTTATATGGCTTTGTACTAGGACCCTCCATCACAATGAAGATGTTGGCACATGGCTTAATATCCCCACACCTTTGGTAGAACTGTCGTCCAATTATATCTAGTAAGTGGTGATAGATCCATGTCTACTAACGTATACTAATTAGTAAAAAAAATAATGTATATTAATTTATTTTTAAGGGTTATTTAAAAATTAAATAAATTTTTTACCTAAAATAGTGTCATATATCTTGCTGGTTGTTTCATCATGCTCTTATACAATTAAGTTAATGATTTAGTCCCCCAGGCATAGTCATCCACCATCTTTAAATACTTATCCAAAAAAAAAAAAGGGACAACTTCGTTATCCATCACAAAAAATTAGGTAGTCTACCTTCAACCAATCCACTAATGCCATATTATTTTATTATATTTAATTATTTATTTAATGATTTAAATTTTGTAGATTTCTGATGCAATGTAGTCTAATTTACTCTATGGGTAACTCTACCCAACTTTTTGAAGTGGCTAGATAAGAATTCAACAAAAAAAATCCACCATCTTTAAATCTCTTAAAAAATTAAAGATGTACCACGTAGGTGTATGTGGCTTTCTTGTCCATGAAAATGATCAAACCCCCCTAGAAACAGGTGATACACCTTGATGGAAAACAGTTTTTGCACATGATCCTCTAGATCGTGAAAAAATTTCTGTCCTGCCATAGTTTTAGAACTAAAATACTAAACTACCATAGTTTTCAACATTAATACCAAAATGCCATGATTTCAAAAAAAGTTGATTTTTGTTATAAAGGTGTTGCCCTTTCAATAGGCAGCTATGTTTAAAATGAAAAGGTGTCGCCCTTTGAATGGGGGGCAGTGTCCACGAATTGTGTATTTAAAAATTATGTTTTAATTAATTTAAATACAATAATTAAAAAATAATAAGGTCATCTTACTATACGGTTGATGTAACTGCGAAAAGTTTTAAGCATACCGTGTCCCTTGCTCACATGTTATCGTTGCATGTTCTAATGTGCGCCACGACGCTTACGCTCTTTTATCTGACGTTTACAGGGTTGCAAACCTTTTTGGGGTTTACAGCACAAGCTTTCCAGTGCTGCCTTATGATGAATATTGACCCATTTATGAAGGAGATCAAATTTGCCATAACCCAAGAATGCGGAGGAACAAGAAAGGTCGCCCAGAGAGCACATGTATTAGAACGGAAATGGATAACTTTGATAAGCTTGAGAGAAAATGTTCCGTGTGTCGTCAAATGGGCCACAACCGAACCCGGTGTCCCAATGTGGGAACAAGTAATCGTTAGTGTTTTATTTTAGGGTTAAATAAGTATTAGGTCCTTGAAAATAACACAACATTCAAGTTTGGTCCCTATAAATATTTTCTTCAAGGTTTGGTCCCCCTAATGTTTTCCGTTTCCAACTGTAGCCCCTCCCGTTAGTTTTCACTAACGGAGGATGACATGGCGTGCCATGTGTGCTAACATTCCTTGCCAACTGTGTATAATTTCTTTGACCAGTCAGGGACCAAACTTGAATGTTGAGTTATTTTCAGGGACCTAATACTTATTTAACAATAAAAGATTAAAATAAATAATTTTTTTGGAAATATTAAAAATAAAAGATTAAACTAAAAATAAAATATTAAAATATTTTTTTTGGAATTTTTTTTTAATATTATCTTAACAAATAAATAATTAAACTAAAAAATGGAAATATTAAAATTCTTTTTTTTGGATTTTTTTTTTTAATATTATTCAAATTTGAAATGAAAAAAAATAATTGAAACATAAACCCTTTTTTATTCAAATTATCATGTTATGATTTAAGAAGGTAACCCAACGCATCATGATCTTGAAAAACAAACACATTACACATTTAAAAGACAAAATTACTCATTATGCCAGCATAAAGCTAAGAAACGATAAAAGCAATGTATCCCTTGGTAGCTAAAGCATGTAAACCAACAATACCTCCACTATTAGCAAAACTAGAACAAAAAAAAAAACATAGACAGAGAACAACATAAAACGTCAAAACCAACTCCCTTCCTCATAATCATTTCACAACTTCTCTTGTAACTGAGAGTAATGTTTTGAAACAAACCACAACTCAAAGAAAACATGATAAAACCAAATCAATGCTCAAACATAACCGACAATGATCGTAAGGAAAAACGGTAACGAAATCTTAAAACAACAACAACAAGCATAATGGAAATATGATCAAAAGGAAGACGAAGATTACCGACGGGCCGTTACTTCGGTTACTTGAACATGTTGTTGTTGTTTCTCGGAGACAAATGGCGAGAGAGAAACGAAGCTCAACGGTGGTGTGTGGTGCGTTGAAGAAGAAATGGTGAAGTGTTTATGATGGTGAAGTGTGAGTAGAGTTATGCTAGCATGGATTTTGGATGGTAGTTTTATGAAAATGAATAGTGTGATGAGGGGTAGCCAGCGTGAAAAATGAAAGGATCCGTGTATGATTTTAAGAGTTATGGTTTGTGTGTTGTGGTGAGTTTATGAGAATTTTGTCTTGTGTTTGTAACATGAAGATGGACTAGTGGTTTTGTTTGGTTATAAGGTTAAGGGTGGATGATGTGTGAAGAGGTTATGGTTGAAACGAAAAAAAAATGAAGATGATGATACGGGTTCTTGCGCGTGGGAATTGTCATGGAGGGGTCATGAAAGTATGTAGGTTGGGTGTTGTAGAGTTGTGTTCATGAAAAGGATGAAGTGAATGTATATTGTGGAAAAAAATTCTGGTTGGAAAATGTGGGTGGTGATAAAATGAAGATGGATATGTTGAAGTGAATATGTTTTACATGGTAGGTGATGAAAAATGGTTTTATGTACTGTAGTGAGAGTGATATGCAGGTGGTTTTCTCAACGATGGTGGTTTCCTCAAATATGCAAGTGGTCTTAGTTGATAGCATGCATGCAACGTTTTCACAAAGGTTAGAAAAAAAATCATTTTTTAAAGGGTTAAATAAGTATTAAGTCCCTAAAAATAACCCAACATTCAAGTTTGGTCCCTGACTGGTCAAAGAAATTATACACAGTTGGCAAGGATTGTTAGCACACATGGCACGCCATGTCATCCTCCGTTAGTGAAAACTAACGGGAGGGACTATAGTTGAAAACAGAAAACATTAGGGGGACCAAACCTTGAAGAAAATATTTATAGGGACTAAACTTGAATGTTGGGTTATTTTCAGGGACCTAATACTTATTTAACCATTTATTTTATTATCATGTATTGTTTTCATATTAATATCAAACTTCTCAATTTTCTCAACTTTAGGCTTCATTAAATAACACATCACATACATAATTAACAAAACATAATTCAACATAGATAAAAATACTTAAAAATAACATTTAACACAACTTCTCTAACTGATTACAACTATCAGTCTGATTTTATTTTGTCCAAACATCATTTCCCTTGCTTCCTTATCACTCTTGATTCGCACCCACCCGCGTCGGGCATAGTACCTCTCAATACTTTTGATTTTTCCCCTTCTGGTATGTCTCCTTCTAACCAACGCTTCAACTCCCTCTGTAGTTGCTCTAAACTACATATGTTCCAGAAAAGCATATCCATAACCGGTTTTTCTCTCGAAAAAATACTTTCCCCCAGCGGCGAAGATACATCTTGAAAATAATAAAAGGAATTTAAAATGGATGTGAAAAATTGTTCACACCACACTTCTATTTATATCAATGTCGACACTGTACATAAATAATAAAATATTAAAAGGTCCTGCCCATTACAGTGCCGACACTGTACAGAAATAATAAAATATTAAAAGGTGTCGCTCATTGCAGTGCCGACATCGTATAGAAATAATAAAATATTAAAAGGTGATGCCCATTGCAGTGTCAGCACCGTATAAAAATAATAAAATATTAAAAGGTGTCGCCCATTGCAGTGCAGACACCGTACAGAAATAATAAAATATTAAAAGATTCCGCACATTGCAGTGCCGACAGTGTACTACAATAATAAAATAATAAAATTTTATTAATAAATAGTATAAATTAATATTATTAATTAATTTTATTATATAACATTAATTAATATATCTAAATAAAAAAATTATATTAATATTATTGTATATTTATTTATTTTATAAATATTAATATTATTAATATTAGTAATTTTAATATATATTAATTAATATTAATTAATATTATTAGTATTATTAAAATTATTAAAATTATTAATATTATTAATATTATTATATATTAATTAATATTAATATATATTAAACGAAATAAAAGAAATTAAAAAAATAAAAAATAAAATAACTTGGAAAGTGCCGCCCTTTCAATGGGCAGCAAAGTATATTTTAAGAATGTTCCGCCCTTCCAATGGGCGGCAATCCATGGCTTTCTGGTTTTTTTGTTTGAAACTATGGCATTTTGGTATATTTGCTGAAACTTATGGCATTTTGAAATATATTTTCTAATAGTATGGCAGGTGGGAAAAAATTCCTAGATCGTCACCCTCCTCTTTCACTAAACTTACATCTAACATGTATTTGTCAAACTGTTCTTTAAGAAAGTTCAAATGTGCATGATCCATTAGTCTTCTCGACTTCTATATAGGCCTTTGACGGGTCTCATCTAAGCATCTCAATCAACAAACAACATATTCTTATTTGATAACACATAAGTGGTTAGTGAGACATCAATGGATGGGAAGATGCATGAAACATGACATGTTGTCAAATTACATTGTCATCTCCCCAATTGTATGATATAATGTGCTCATCTCCTCATGGCACCTCTCTAAGAAGGCTATCATCAAGCTATGGTCAACATGTTGAACTCTATGGTGGAGAGTTTGGCTAGTCCATTGTCTTCAACGTAATAATTTTCTTATCAATATTGGTAAATTTGAGGGGTCATTCACTTACTTGAAAAATAGTAAAATAAATTAGAAGCAACATAAAACAAGAAACAAACATAATAAAATACACCAAAGATGTATCATGCCTCTTCCTTCCAGATATTTGTGGCCACATGTTCCGCATAATAATAAAATATAAATGTGTCATAAGAGTCTCCTGAATATACTTCAGCAATGGCCTTATGAGCACATACATCTGTCGCACCTCGAAAAAATCGCTTAATCGAAGACACGACCCTCGCGCGAAAGGTGCGGAAGAAATGTTGGTTCGACAGATTCACCACCGAACTTTATTTATCCCAAAAGAGGGAAAGGAAAATATCGAGAAAACCTTTAAGGAGATAAGAACATGGTCATCACAACCACATTCCGGGTTCGGGAGTCGGTTACGTGAGGGGAAGGTATTAGCACCCCTCACGTCCGTTGTACTCAACGGGAACCTCTTAACTCGAATCGTGATGAATGTTAGCTAAGCTTGTTTGTTTTCTTCTCAATAATAAATGTGAAACGGTAAGATAAAAGGAAAATATGCTAGGAGAAAATGGGTGGTTTAAGGATAGAGTGCTCCCCAAGGATTGGGGCCCTTGTGCCAACGTATGCTAATTCGGACGAGAATGAGTAATCAGAGCAATCGTAGTTCGACTACGGGGTTTGGACAGAAAATATGGAAATGTGCTCGCCAAGATTATCGCAATCTTGTGCCTACGTATCTTTACTCGGACGAGAATAAAGAATCAGAGCTGTCGTAGTTCGTGGAGACGACCACGAAAAGAAGGGAGAGTTTGGAAATGTTTTAGATGCGTCAATTGCTCACACATGAGTAAGAGAACCCGTACCTAAAAAACCGAAGGGAGGTCAAAGACTCGGCCCCCTATTTTTCACCTTGAAAAGTGTTTCGATAATTGTTAATCATTTTGAAGTTTGATTTTGAAAATCCGTTTGACGTTGGATCAAGGGTTTATTTGTATGCGAAGAGGTTTGAAAAGAGTTTGGTTAGAGGTTGATTTGAAAATGGTTCGACGATGAGTCGAGAGTTTGATTGAAAATGGGTGAGAATTGATCCTAGTCCCTAGGGGTGCTCCTAGTAACGAAACCACGATGAAAGGTGAGTGTGCGTTAGGTTGATGGAGAATGCTAATGAGCAATCGACTTACGAGGGGGTGGAGGGGTTTGAAAATGGGCTCGACGACGAATCGAGAATTAGTTTGAAAATGGTTTTGTCTATGCTAGTCCCTAGGGGTGCTCCTAGTAAACAAACCACAATCAAAGCAACACGAATGCGTACATCGGAATGGGAGCGGAGTACATGTAAAGTACATGGGATTGCACGAAATAAAAGGTCTCATTGTAAGGTAGCCCAAGAGAAAGTTGTGTGTGTGCAAGGTGTCCTAAACTAAGTCTTAAGCAAGAGTCGGACAAAAGCTCCTTTGTTAGGGTTTCTGTACAAAGTCAAAGTTCCGTTGCTCGGAAAAATAACCAACAGTCCACCAATTGAGTTTTTTATTGTTTCGATATTTTTATTGTGTTTTGAATAGTGTGAACAAAGAAAAGGCTAGATGAACAAGTATGAATATGATATGAATAATATGAATAATAATCAAGATAATATTTGACGGAAAATAAAATCAAGAATATATTAACAAAAATTAAAGTTAGTGGTTAATGATTAATTGTTAGAACGAATTATCCACGATGGTTAAATAACCATCCTTGGGCTTTCAAACATAGGTTTGGGCCATGAATAATCATTTTCCGATACGGGACATGTAGCGCTAAACCATCGTAGCACGATCTATGATGAATATCATACTATAGGAGGTTGTGTAATTGATTTTTGTGCTAAAGCACGATAGAGAAATGATATTGAGAATCATTCTCCAATGAAATCGTGCCACACGAAAAGAAAAGGGAATTATCTCGTCTTAATCACAAACTTGCGTTGATTAATCGAAGGTAACCTATCACGATCCCAAAGTATAGAAAGTGATCTCGATGATCACTCACTACAGATTTGAAATAATGAAGCTTAACAACCTCAATAATTAACATTCGTGAATAGAAAGACTTCATCGATCGAAGATGAAAAGAAAATAGAAGAAGATAATGCAAAATGAAATGGAAATCGAAATGAAAATAAGATCGGTCTCATCTTAATCAAGGTTTTAAATCGATAAATCGATAATCTTATGATTTTAGACTTTCATTGACCAATAAAATAGAAAATTGTCTCATATTGATCAAGATTTGGCATCTATGGCCTTTTGTTATATCATCGGCCAAAAATGAAAAGAAAATGGAGTCGAAATGGAAATAAAATTGGAATGAGAAATAAATTCGAAATTAATTGAAAATGAAATAATAAGGTAGATGAATCACAATAATAGTAAAATTTTAAAAACTATCATTTAAGAAAGTTTAGAAAATAAAAAAAAATAGTGAAATGATAGTAAAACAACCTAAAAATATACAAGGAGGGGTGTGTGATTTGAAAACAAGGTGGAAAGTAAAAAACACAGAATATGGAATCACTTGGGCCTAAGGTCCATCATCAATGCTTCAAAAATCATTACGGTAAAAAAAACAAGGGATGGTGGATAATGAACGTGGGTCAAAGACCCACCATTCTTCTGATAAAAATTAAGGGAAGGGAAAAAAACACCTAGTTCAAACGGGCAACAACATCACGTTATATATTCTTGTCATAATAACAACAAAATTGCCATGTTTTCTCAAATATAACCGAGTCAAACACAAAACAAAACATCATATTTTCTTTTTGAAACGAAAACAAATTGGAAAAGCATAAACAACTTGCAGTGGGATAACAATGGTACACGGTAAAAACAAAATCAAACACTCCATCGCTAGCTTGCTTAGAGAATTTTCTTTCTCATCATCGCGCTACACAAGTCAAGACATCAGATTCGTTTAACAATTATGAAACACGAACGAGCCTTGTTCTAACCTTTCCTTCGCGAACCTGCGTCTCTCTTTCAAATCGTAAGCTTCCGATTTCAAACTCCCTCCTTCAATTTCGTTCTGTTTCAACTCTTTCTCCTTCGTCTCTTCTCTTTGATTCTTCTGATTCTTGGTTAGATCTGGAACGGGTTTTAGTTTTTGGGTGCGGTCAGAGAGATTTTGGGTTTCTTTTGGTTGTTGTTGGTTGAAGGAGTTGAGGTTGGAACGAATTAGTGTGTGGTTGGGGAGGTTGTGAAAGGTTTGGAGAATGGAGTCGATTGAAAAGGAGATGAAGGTTGAGGATGGAATTTGTCAGGGTAATTCTGGTTCTTGCAGAACTTGAGAAAATGAAGGGAAAAAGGGTCTATTTTATAGGAGTTGAGAGGGGTAATTGTGGAAGGTTGTATTTGCAGCTGGTGATGCGGTTTTCGTGCGTTTGGAATTGTGGGATAGATTTGGGTTGATTTCTGGGTTTTTGTCGTATGCTGGTGGCTAAAATTTGGTTGTGTTGTTGTGTATGGCTCATGTGGTAGCTTTTTGCGTGTGGGGTCACGATTCATTGCGTTGTGGGTAGGACGTTGTGGCTCGTTTGGAAATCGTTGTGCAGGTTAGTGATGTTTTGTATGGGGTCAGTTGGTGTAGTGTGTGTATTGCTGAAGCATGTTGCTGAAGGGTTTTGTATGGGTCATGTGTATGGAGTGCGAGACGGTAAGGTGGGTGGAAACAGCGTACGAATTCATGGTGTTGTAGCTTGGCAAGGTTGAAAAATGTGTGTGGTTATTATTTGAACGGTGGGGCCAGAAAATTGGTTCATCATGTACAATCCGTTTTTTGTGTCGCAAAATTGTTTTCACTTTATGCCAAATGATTTTATAGCAGGTTATAGTCGTGGTCTAGGCTATATTACTTTGGGATGGCTTTGTTAATTTTTATGCACTTTATGCAGGTTGTGAAGAGGTACAGTCATAAGTTTGTTTTGCAGGTCAGCTGGTATGGTTTGTGGCAAGGTTGGAATGGAATTCATGTGCAAGGAGAGTGGACCGTGTGAATTAGCATAGGTCCGTCTTGTTATTTTTGCATATTTTCTTTTGTAGCAATCAACGTTTTTTATGATCTTGAATTGCAATTGTACAATTTTCTCACAATGGAAATGGTCAATGAACCTTGTAGTAATGCATTTTTTTCCTTTTCCATTTTGGTAATTGTTGTGTAATAGAACTTTTGTAACAAATGGGCTTTGGTTCATGGCCAAGCAACAATTACTTATTTCATTCTTGCTAACTAAAAAATGGGCCTTGAAAAACTTATCTTGTAAACTTTTTGTACATTTGCTTGTATAAAATGGACCAAGAATAATGGAAAAATAAAATGGGCTTTATGGACTCTTGTATCATGATTTGAGATAAAATGGAAAATAAAAATGAATTTAATAAACATTGATAATTCGAAAAAAAAAAGAATATGAATGGATCTTGAAATTGAAAATGGAAATGAAAATTGAAGGGATTCAAAAAGTGATAGAAATGGTGTATGGACAATGGATAGTGGATTTAGATAACAACATGGAAGGTGGGTGATGAACTTGAGTCATAAAGATGAATTTCTGATTTAGATCCACAAATGCACACCTAATCCAACACCACACTTGAATTGACTCCACAAAATGCACCAAAATCTTGAATTGGAAATGATATGGTCCTTGACAATCTCTAAACCATGAACCCATTGAATTCAACACAGCCCGATAACTTGATTAACACACAGGTGAATTGCCTGATACAAACCCTGATTGAGACTTCAGACACATAGCACTTGAATTGCACACTCTGCCTTGACCTTGAAATAAACTTTGCCTGAATGAGATTAGGTCAACCAATAAGTGAACTTCAACTCATACTCATTCCTGACTTGATGAACCTCAAATGAAACCTGATTCAATTTAATTCATCCTCGTGATATATTTTTTTGGATTTTCAGAATAACAGTTAGTGGATGGATATATAGATGGCAGTTATATAGGTAGGACAAATTTGGGGTATGACAACACCTTAGGCACCTCCACCTCAGGAAAATCAACCTCAACCTCCCACACTTTCGGTTAAGGTTATGGCTTAGATGATCCATCTATATCACTGTGTATCTTGCATGCGCGCTCCTGCCTACTAGAGGTGTTCTGGACTGGCTAAAGGCCCAAATGACCAAGGCCCAATTCATATCAAATCAACTCCACTCGACCTAGTGTATAAAATCAATACACACACAAAGAGCAAGATACATTATCTGCGAAAATCAACCGGCGGAAAAGACAGGAGAGTCGCCACCGAACGTTATTTATCCCGACGCAGGGAAAGGAAACGATCGAAGAAAACCTCAACACAGGGAAAGGAATGGTCATCGCAACCATAGTCTGGGTTCGGGAGTCGGTTACGCGAGAGGAAGGTATTAGCACCCCCTCGCGTCCATCGTACTCGATGGGATCCACGCTTGTTGTTATCGATCAAAGGGTGTAGGTTATCTGAAGCTCAACTGCTAACGGGAAAGGAAAATAACGGGAAACGGATAAACGAGGGGGAAAGAAAAGAAGTGACTCGATAGGACATCGTCGTCCTAGGCCTACATATTCCCTCGGGAGCGGGAAAGTCAGAGTCAACGTAGTTCGGAGGACTACGGGATTGTGGGGGAAAGGTTGCTCACCAAGACATCACCGTCTTGTGCCTATGTATCCTCAATCGGACAGGAGAGAGGAAGTCAGAGCATTCGTAGTTCGACCTACAAGGTCATTAAGTGTTTTTTTATGAGCGACGTTAAGTTCGCGTCTGGCAGTTAGGGTCGATGTCTATTTGCGACAAAATGGAAGTAACGTGCCCTTTTTTGAAAATGATTTGAAACCCAGTTAATCCTGAAGGATAAAATGATTTGAACTTTGTTTGTGTTTTTTAGACAGTAGTGGCAGTTTGAAACTTGTATTGCACTAAAGTCTATGACATAGGATCGAATGCGTCGCACATCGACCCAAGACGGGACGCATGCTAAACACTCTAGGAAAGTGTTGAAGCTAGAATAGCAGCAAGAAAAAATATATAAGTAACCCAGTTTTGTCGTATCTACAGGGATCAGTGCGAGGGAAAGAATGTCGTTTGACGGTATCTATATTTCTAAGCTTATGGATCAAAAGTTTTGGTTTAAAGCGGAACCAAAAGCAAATGCGAAAAATGTAAAGACTGAAAATATAAAATAAAGACTGAATTATAAATGGAGCCTTGTTGGAATTGGATTTCATCAATTGATAACACATGCATTCTTCTAATCATATTATACATAAATCAATCATTCTCCTAATATCCTCACGTATCACCCATGACAGAGGTTATGTCTAATGCAACGTCGAGAGATCGACCGTATTGCCTCATTGGTGATGTCTCACGCAACAAAAACCAACACAGAGCATTAAGAGCTGATACTCACGCAAGTGTTAAGCCTAAATCTATTTCTAGAGTTCATAACAAAATAGATAATCATCTTAGATCCAGATCTGAAGAGTATATGTCTATAGCGGTTCAAATCAAAGATAAACAGGTAAACAAAGATGACACCCAAATCAGATAAATGATTGCTTCATATAAAATGCCAACGATCAGAATACGTACATACGTTTAACCCTTTTTACATGTATTCAACTAATTTGCCAAATGAATGTGAATACCGTTCTTCATCACTATTATCACGCATCCTCGCAATACCATATCGATCCTACTCATGCTAGCCATGCTACTTAATCAACACAATACAACAAAAGATAAAATGAATATCAACTCACAAAACCATATCAAAAGTTTTACTCATTGATAGATGAAAATCTAAGATCAAGGATTTGTAAAGGTTTTTTCAAGACCACAAATAATCAATCAAAGACAACAAACAATAGAGAATCAAAACATATTCACAAACATACATTAGTTGAAATACATAAGGTATCAAGAGATTATATCCTCATCCAACAAGAGATCAAATATCCTACCTTTTCTCCCTTGGAATAAAGAAATATCAAGTTCTGATATTTAATTACAAGTTGTATCAAATATCCAAAACCTTAATCTAAAAAGTGTAAACGTTCTATTTAAAATGCAATCAAAAACTTCACAGTTCGCACAACGAATGTCAAATTTAGGCATCTCAGGTGCCTCTGAATAGTTAAACTGCCCCAGAAATTCTCGTGAGTTCGCAATACGAAGGATCACTCACAAAGTGAACACTCACTTTCCCGTTCGCATAGCGAACTTTAGTGCCTTTTGCCCCTGCCAAAATCTGGGACCATTCGCTAGAGACCTCGCCAGAGTTCGCAAAGCGAACCTTCGCTAGCAATTCGCAAAGCGAACGTACTGATGCTTTCCTCATTTCTTTAGCAGCTTGTATCCATTTCTTGTGTCTTGCACTTTTGATCAATTAGTGCCTTTTCCTGCACAATAACACACACATTACAAGCACCAAAGGTAAATTCTCATTGTTAGAAGAACAACAACAATCATTAGCAAAACCAATGAAAACATGAGAAAAAAGTGGGAAAAGTGCAAGGAAAGATAGTTCATTTTTAGGTCAAATCTGCACCTAACAACTCTCCCCAACTATATTTTTGCTTGTCCTCAAGCAAAGTATGCTTCTCATTAAAACAAGAGGATTTACTCAAGCATAAGATTCAACCAAGAAAAGATGAAAATGCGCACAAGCAACGTTCACCACTCAATAGAATCGAACAATGACAAAGAATTAAGTTCTTAAACAAATATCATAATGGTTCAAATAACAACTAAATTTTCATACTTGAAACACTCTAACACTCCTCTTCAGAATAAGAATAAAGAAATTGACGTGTTTGCAACCGCGAGGAAATTTCACTCACCCGACAAACAATGCGAATAGCAATCCAATTCATACAACATCTAACAATCAAAAATGAAAACATGGAAGTAAAAAGATCACTAAGGGCTTCAAAGGTTGTAGCTTGGTCGGGTTTACAACAAAGGGACATTTATAAAGGCCATTGAATCGAAATTGCCGATGCAAAAAGAAACATTCACTATACATGATATTTACACATCACAACTTCATTCACCATTTTCATTCCTTTATCACAAACGTTCTCAAACTTCCTTATGCACAATTATTTCATTCTCTATTTTTCTCATTCAAACAAGCATTCTTTTTCTTTTGTTTTTCACATTCATATTCACACTTTTTCTTTTCATGCTTGTTTGAACTTTTTCAAAAGTTTATAGCAACCTACTATCTTCTTTTTCATTCTCCCCAACTTAAATTCAACCAGACCTCAAGTGAATGCTCAGCAAGGAAATCAAATTAAAACAATGTTCAAAGGTTCAAGAAGAAATTTTTAGAACATCACAAAATTCAATGATGAACTATACTTTCACATTATGTACACAAACCAAGTTTATCACTAAAATGAGATCTAAACTGTTTAGGCTCAAAGGGGTTAACAAATACTCACTACTCATGGGTAAGGTACTTTTGGACACGGTTGTGCTCAATATAAACAAATACCTTGATCATTTCTAATGCTTCCACAAAATCACAATAATTAAAAGATAAAGCATGAATCAAACGAATTAAACAAAGTTATCAGTCATCCTAGCATATAGTAAACAATGGAGGTTTCTCACAATTTGTGGCTTTTGGAACTAAGTGAAACAAGCATTCAAACAAGTTGCAAAATGAAACAAAGATACACATTTGCACAAAGCATAAAATTTTTAAATTATTCTAACATTCTATAAAGCAATACAATTTACCTCGCATACATTCAAATCTCAACATCCAGACTTGGTTGAAGCTTCATTGAATACTTTTATACAAATATCAACCAATCTAGAAGTTCTCATCATTCTTGATCACACTAGAGAAAACATCAAAGAAAACAAATACAAACAATATAAAAAAAATGTACAAAGCTCAAAAATATAGAAACTATCATAATGCGATTCAATATCTAAACACCGATCCCCGGCAACGGCGCCATTTTGTTGAAGCTAGAATAGCAGCAAGCAAAAATATATCACTAACTCAGTTTTGCCGTATCCACAGGGATCAGTGCGAGGGAAAGAATTTCGTTCAATGGTATCTACATTTCTAAGCTTATGGATCAAAAGTTTTGGTTTAAAGCGGAACCAAAAGCAAATGCGGAAAATGTAAAGACTGAAAATATAAAATAAAGACTGAATTATAAACAGAGCCTTATTGGAATTGGATCTCACCAATTGATAACACATGCATTCTTCTAATCATATTATACATAAATCAATCATTCGCCTAATATCCTCACGTATCACCCACGACAGAGGTTATGTCTAACGCAACATCGAGAGATCGACAGTATTGCCTCATTGGTGATGTCTCACGCAACAAAAACCAACACAGAGCATTAAGAGTTGATACTCACGCAAGTGTTAAGCCTAAATATATTTCTAGAGTTCAGAACAAAACAGATAATTATCTTAGATCCAGATCTGAAGAGTATATGTCTATAGCGGTTCAAATCAAAGATAAACAGGTAAACAAAGATGACACCTAAATCAGATAAATGATTGCTTCATATAAAATGCCAACGATCAGAATACGTACATACGTTTAACCCTTTTTACATGTATTCAACTAATTTGCCAAATGAATGTGAATACCGTTCTTCATCACTATTATCACGCACCCTCGCAATACCATATCGATCCTACTCATGCTAGCCATGCTACTTAATCAACACAATACAACAAAAGATAAAATGAATATCAACTCACAAAACCATGTCAAAAGTTTTACTCCTTGATAGATGAAAATCTAAGATCAAGGATTTGTAAAGGTTTTGTCAAGACCACAAATAATCAATCAAAGACAACAAACAATAGAGAATCAAAACATATTCACAAACATACATTAGATGAAATATATAAGGTATCAAGAGATTACATCCTCATCCAACAAGAGATCAAAGATCATACCTTTTTTCCCTTGGAATGAATAAATATCAAGTTCTGATCTTTAATTACAAGTTGTATCAAATATCCAAAAAGTTAATCTAAAAAGTGTGAAAGTTCTATTTATAATGCAATCAGAAATTTCACAGTTCGCAAAGCTAACCATTTATTCGCACAGCGAAAGTCAAATTTAGGCACCTCAGGTGCCTCTGAATAGTTAAACCGCACTAGAAATTCTCGTGAGTTCGCAATGCGAAGGATCACTCGCAAATCAAACACTCCCTTTCCCATTTGCATAGCAAACTTTAGTGCCTTTTGCCCCTGCCAAAATCTGGGACCATTCGCTAGAGACCTCGCCAGAGTTCGCAAAGCGAACTTTCGGTAGCAATTCGCAAAGCGAGCGTACTGATGCTTTCCTCATTTCTTTAGCAGCTTGTATCCATTTCTTATGTCTTACACTTTTGATCAATTAGTGCCTTTTCCTGAACAATAAACACACTTTACAAGCACCAAAGGTAAATTCTCATTGTTAGAAGAACAACAACAATCATTAGCAAAACCAATGAAAATACGAGAAAAGAGTGGAAAAAGTGCAAGGAAAGATAGTTCATTTTTAGGTCAAATCCGCACCTAACAGAAAGTGAAAAGAATCCCCTCACTCTCCATTTCCCATATACTTAAGGCTCATGGCATACAATACTCGTTGTATTTATTATGTGTTTTGAACTTGTTTTGGGATGAGAAGAGAAAGACTCAAAGTTGAAAGAAAATACTAAGGGAGACTAGGTCCTAATGTTATCATGCATTGGTGGCCCTATGGTTAAGGTTAATAGGGCACTAACCTAATGTTAGCATACATGGATTGCTAGCCTAATGTATCTCCTACCTCCCACTTAATCGAAAATTAAGTGGAGCTAGGAATCCTAAGGGATCACGTGAATCAACACAAGTAAACATTATTCTAAACAATCACAAAAGAGAGAAGTGAATAAGAAGTGAGAGGAGAATGAATCATGTAAGTGTAAAATAGCATTCAAAGCATCATAAACAACTTACCATCTCCATGCCAAGCTCAACTATCAAGTAGTCGAAAGCAAAGTGTGCAAACATGCATTTAAGGCTACATTAACGTCTTAAAACTATACTAGGATGAATGTCAAACAACAACCAAAGTTAGAAGTGTCCTAAAGGTATGAGATCCCACTAGGGACAGTAGCAAACCCTACTCTATCTTATCTAAGTTAGTGTACTAAGGGAGCATGCAAAAGTGTCAAGTTTTGTCATATGCCATCACCTAAACATGTATCCTTTACAAGCTATGCCAAAAAGACTTATAAAAGTCACAAAAATAGAAGCCAAGTCAAGCTAATCAAGTGTTTATACACATGGGGCAGTGGCAAACGATATGTGGAATGATACATTTGAATGTCAAAAACTTTGTACAAACATGGCATATTCCAAGTCCAATTGAAAACAACAAAATTAACTTTCCATTCATGTTCAAACTTATGGAAGCATAATACCAATTAGAAGCACATGAAATGACCCATAAATTCATGTGGGCAGGTTGTGATTCATGTTAAACCATATGTGGAATGATGTACAAAAATATCCTAAAGAGGATAGCACAAATACACCATCAAACTGAAACACCTAAGCAAACATCAAGCGTAATCGAATAAGCAACTTAGGGTTCAAAAAGAATCATGTAGGTCATGATCAAAAGGTCACATTTAAGGATAAAAAGGACACCTAAAATATCATTGTATATAGGCTCAAACGTGCCCTCAAAATTGGTTTAAGGAGCTCACACATTGGCATTAAACTTGACCTAGTTCTAGCATGTTTACGTATGACATGTTCACATTGGAAAATTGGTGAAAAATAGCACACGACCTTTGAAAATTATGAACACTCTACCAAGTCATGTTAAGTCCAGTAGGTGATCACATACAAAATATTGGATCCAAATCATTCACCAAAAGCACCCAATTAATTGCAAATATTAAGCACATGTCAAAAATGATCATACAAAACAAGGCTCAAAAGATGGAATTCAAAAGCATTCCAAAATTCATGGACAATGCACCAACCAAACATCAACTTGTTAAGAAATCAAGCGGCTATTTGCACACAAAAAATAAGGTCCAAAATATTATAGGAAGGTCACTTTTTGTGGCTTGTATCACAAGGTATACCATTATGAACACATATCTTTCAAAAATCCCATAAAAATATCCAAACAGCCAAAAAATGAAATTAAAACTCATCAAAAATTAATTAACACGTTCATAAACCTACATAAAGTTTTCCAGAATTTTTAAGAAATTTTTAGTATTTTTAAAATTCAATTTTCTAACGTGTACAGAAAATGAAATTAAAAAAACAAGAAGAGGGAGGGGGTGTTGTTAGCAGCGACTATCTAGTTAATTCTCCCGTTGGGCTCATATGGAAGGGTGCTCATAGCATTTATTGCGCAGGCCCATGCGCAAGCAAAAAAGGGCTTCTTCCCAAATGCTGAAACAAAAAACAAAGGAGTGGAAATGGGTGGTCATGTGAGAAGCACACTTCTCTTTAATGTGCTGCTATCAAACGATGGAGATCTGCAGCACTACCATTACGCATGCTATGACTTACACGATATTGAGCACATGATTATGATCATATGGCCCAGATTATTCTCTCACTATCACAATATGCTATGATTAAATCATGCTATTATCCATCTTGTGCCAGGCGCATGAAATATATTCCCAGCAACAAAAGAAAGTAACGTAACACATGCTAGTGAATATATCAATTGATCCAATTTCATTAATGATAATTAGCAGAAGACCCGTGCGTTCGCACGGGTAAGTTGATTCCTACCTTAAATAATTTAATAAAAAATCTAAATGTCTGTGAAAAAAATCTAATTTGATTCCTACCTTAAAATCTAAAACACTTTATCTCTGAAAAATTTCCGTAAATACATCTCTGGACAAATTCAAATGGAAATGGACTATTAGAGATATGTTGTGGTCAGTTAAGGTTTAAATTGTTCCGAAGATATATCTCAAGAATATTTTTAAGCCATGAAACGCGTTCGAAGATACTACTATTGATTGATTTTCCCTAGACTAAGTATTATTGGCACAAAGTTAATATGCCTATTTTTTCTTTCTCAATTAAAGTATTTCATCATTAATTTTTTATGATGGTTAAATACCGAAGAACCTTAATATGTCATCAAAATGGAATATAAATAATTAAGAGACAATTTGTTATTGATGATTGTACATATCATGGAATGTCCCAAAAATATTCCTGAATTAATAAAGGATGCTTACATACAAAAAAAACACTTTGATCTTTCTTGTAGTATAAGTTTCTCCCATCTTAAAGTCCTGAAGCCAACATCACCTCCTATACCAAGAACTATGGTGAAAACTGCTAGAGATGAATGGCAAGTAAATAATTAGAGTTTCACCTAATGTTTACTTTTGATATTCTTCAATTCCAAACTTATGATACACTTTTGCTTGATTCTCTTCCCACCATCTTTCAGCTTTCTTTTGGGCAAATCGCTTACGGCTGTCAAAAAACACGCAAAGCCTTATAAAAAGAGTTCAAGTGTAAAGTACTTGTTAGCAAAAACCTTATAAAAAGTGTTACCTAAATCTCACGCGCTTAAGTCCTTTTTCTCCACTCGGCGAGGTTATTAATGTGATGTAAACACCATTCTCGTACTGTTCTACCCATTCAGCCTTCAAGCCATCTGCAGTGTCTTGTTGAGATTCTGATGTAGTGAGGTTAGTGTTGTTTTCCATCAATTTGTCATTTTTGAGGAGCATACTTCTTCCAAATTTGGATCTTAATGCACTGGAAAATACTATAGGGGAATTTGATAGACTGTCCATGTTGGTATTTCTTAGAGTATTCGAATCTGTATGTATATGTGCCAAATTAGGAAGAAATTCCTGTAGCCCGGCTTTTTGTTCTAGTCCATGATTATCTTTTCCTGATAATGTGTGAAGCTACAAATATGATATATAGAGATATCAATTACTGTGTACAATAATGTAAGGCAAAATTAAAATGACTATGTTATGCAATGAACTTACTCTTAATGCCAAAGCTTTTATGACCTCTTTTGCTGCTTTACATTTAACAGCTTCCTCTTTCGCCACAGACCAACTCTCTTCGATTTTATGTTGACACTCTTGTATTTCGTGGTTTTGGAGTTCACATTGCTTTTCAAGTCTCCTAGCCTATGCAAATCAATGAAATGATATAGCACTTAATAAGCAAATATATTTAGAATATAAGGAACATGGAAAGTTTAGTTTACAATTGAAATTGATACAGAAAAAAAATGTGCTCGAAAATCGAGTCATTACCTCAGCTCTCAGCCTCTGAACTTCTATGAGCAACTTATCAGACTTTGTCGTATCTGTGGATTCTACATTGAGTGGTGAAGAATCATGCACAGCTGAATTATCTGTATAATTGCTTCAAAATTAAAGTCCAGGACCAACTGTTCGTACCAACTCATCTACTCATAAGGAATGATTTTGTAAGATATGTACAAAATAATCCTTTGGCATCAGCAAGCCACAACTAACAAAAAAGAAACAATTCTCGAACCCTTTCGCTAGCTTGGCTAGGATTCCTTTTAAGTGACATCACCACCAGCAGATCTGTATGCTTGGAACTGAATCGCATACCGTTTTTGCAGCTCTTTAAGCCTTTCTAGCAGTTCCTTGAATGTTGGTCGGCTAGCCGGATCACTGATAGTGATAGACAAAGCTGTAAGTTAGCATATTAGAGCAATTGGAAAGAAATGATAAATTAGAAATATAGAAGAGTTTAAAGAAATCGCATGTATGCCAACAACTCTCGATTATAGAAGCCCACTGTGGATCAACATTTTCTGGAATTTCTAGCCGATGGTTCATAAACCCCACAGCTCCAATGAAAGTATAAATCAAAACAGAATCATTGAAGTCATAATGAAAGTATAAATCAAAACAGAATCATAAGTATTACTGATTATAATGGCAGGAAACATATATCACAAAAATTACATCTCAGAAGGATGTGAATTAATCTTAATCGGATTATATAATTACTTGCTGGAAGTATAAATCAAAACCAACGTACCTCACTTTTCAGAGCAGGAGATGATATCCCTCGATTTGACGAATCAACAGACTGCTGGTTATCTATAAAGCTTAGGAGCATTTGATGTGTATTCCTTAAATGTATCTGTAACACATGGCATGTAATAGTGTGGATGGAGGCTTGAATACTATTGAAATAACTTTAATTTTACCACAACACTGTCATCACATTTAGTTACTCTCAGTAATCTGTTCAACTTCCTTTTCACAATTGCAGTGCCCATTTAACCATAAAAAAGAGTCCCTATCATGCATATATAACATCATCCCTCAAATGGTCAGAGCCTGCAATAATCAAAAATCAATCATGAACAAAAGAAATACCATCAATCATATAGATCTGTTTAGTGAAGAATAAAATTGAATTCTCAAAATTGTAGTAGTTGGAGCACTTGGGCTTGCTGGACATTGGTGAGATGTTTTTTGAGGTTGAGATGATGGACCTTGGCAGGATGGCGCAAATGATGATATTTCTGGTACAGGAAGTAATTTTAGTGGCGACGTGTATAAAGGACTATCTTTTATTCAACATTATATATGTAGGCTCCGAGCGCTCGATTCCCACTTCTTAGCTCGAATATATCGCGAGCAAGTTGTCTTGCAGTGGATTCTATTGAAGGACTACTGTTGCACTCAAACACATTGCACAGCTCACCAAAGTTCATACTGTCAACTATTTTATCAGCCTCTGAGTATGGTGTTTCAGTTTTGGCATCAGATGATAGTTCAGTCATATCAGAATAATTGACAACTGTAAAAACTTTGAAATTATTGGTGAGATCTTATGAAAACCGTTTAAAACATGTTTTAAAATTAAGCTCAAAAGAATAAAAATTAAGAGCTGAAACAAAGAACGGTGGGCTAGAAAAATAAAAAACTGCAGTATGTAATTAGGCTAAAAATCCAGCTAACAAAACGAATGGAAAAGAGAAGTAAATAGAGTAGGTGCGGAATATAGGCGGAAAAGAAAATGCCACCAAAAAATAATGGGCGAAACATAAACGGATTACTGACCTACACAAGGCCATGCACTAAAATGGTAACCAATTCATCTGAAATTAGTTCCAGGCTTCAAGATGACAGAGCCTCTTGACACCCTGCTTTGAGGCAACATGAGTTCAATAAGATTTATTATTCTATATCATTTACTTAGCCCAAATTTTGAAACAAAATTACGAACAAAAATTGAGTTTGGACAACATATCTTCAAGAGCCTGACTGAAAATTATCATCTAATAAAGGATGATATTTAGGATGCACACAATAAGATAACATGAGCATAAAGCATAATACCCAAACACTAACAATTGGCATCATGAAGGAAAACAACTCAAATTTTCTTTATGATGATCAACATGTAACAACCATTAAAGAGACAAACCTTTTAACGTCTGTGTGCTAAGGTTTTTGTTAGAAGTTGGTCCAATACGCATGGGTCTTGTGGAACAATGAACCCCTTGCATTTCAGTCATAGCCCTCATTTGTTCACTCTCATCTGCAAACCTAACAAAACCATAACTTTTTGTCCTTCCAGTGAGCCTATCAATTACAACTTTGGCCCCCTTAACTGAGTTATACCGAGTTCTAAATACTTTCGTCAGATGATAATCAGTAACATCAGCAGCCAAGTCTCCAATAAATATGGTATAATCAAGAGAATCATCATGACGCTTCTCACCAGAACTAAAAGTTGCCCAGTTTAATCTGAAGTTCTGCCCACCATTGGGCATAATGGTGCCATTAAATGATTTTTTAATTCCTTTAAAAGAAACCAAAGAACGATAAAGTATAATTTACTAATCACTATTTGTGGGAGTAGTAGAAAGGTAAGAAATGCTAATTTCCCAAAAAAAATTGCTTGTCCTCAGCAGCTACAGTTGTAGCACATGCAGATGACAGAACCTCAACCAAGGATCCAACAACTCCTCCATGCAGTGTTCCATAACCATTCTACAATTACAAAAAAGAAAATAAGAAACCTTGGGTCTCCATACAAAATCAAATAGAAATTAAAGTCTTTCTTGCTGTTACACCAACAAATACAGTCATGAAGGAAAAATGGACAAATAATCTAGGCATTCATTTTACACAATGAAGTCACAACATATGCTTCCTGTAAACATTAAATATTTAATGTCATAGATATTTCATTACACTAAAAATTTAATTTAATTTATGAATTTCATAATAATCTCTAGAAGGACATTGGCAGGTTTAAGATCACAATGGACTATTGGTGGATCACAATCATGGTGCAAGTAGTCCACGGCAGATGCACCATCAATAGCAATATTCAACCTTTGCAACATGGTTAGTAACGATCCCGACTCAAGATCTTCTGGGTATAAATTCATCTCTAAATTACCATTAGGCATGAATTGCATAACCAGTTCCTTAAAATCACCCGCTTGTAATCAATGCTAGAGCAAGAAGTGATCACCTTGATAAGATTCTGATTCCTAATGTTTTTCAAAGCTTCACATTTTGCACTAAAACTCTGAGAGGCTTTTCTTTGTTGCAGGTCAAGAACTTTAACAGCACGTGTGGTGGTTTGACTTTCGTAAGTGCTAATGTTGAACACATCCATGTAAACAGAACCAAAGTCTCCTTTTCCAACCAAGTTTGTAGCAGAAAAATTGTCTGTAGCAAGCCTAATATCACCATAGGATATATTTTGATCATGGGATACAACTTAGCAGAACACGAATTCGGGTAATGCTAAATTTACCTGATGCCCCTCAACCTTCCCTCCCGTGAACAAATATGGTGGCATTCTTGTTCTGAAATGAAGCTACAGATTCTTTTCCCCCGGCGGTGAAGACCTGGCATAGATAAAACGTAATCTATAATATCAATGATGGATCTTGAAATTTTCTTAATACTAATCCGACTAAGGGAACAAACCTATCTGTTAGTTTATCATGGTCCAATTTCGCCAAAGCACGCTCCACTTCCTCACTGACTTGTTGATCAAGGAATTATAATATTCTGCAAATGAAAACCGAATAGATTTTCAAATATAAACAATGTATCAAAATTATATAGAAGATTAATTATGATTCACATACAGTGTTAAATTTTTAAAACAAACAATATATCAAAATTATACTCAAAATACTTACACTTGTTTTGCGGTATCCAACTTTTAAGGATCTAGCAAATTTATTCAATTGCCAAGTTCTAAGGCTCAGTGAGTTATCATATACATCCTTGCTGTAGCACACATACTACTCTTAGAAGGGACCTCCTGCCCAGGACCTGGAATAACAATCTTCTGGCCCAATAAAAAAGCTGAGTTCCCATGCATTTCCCTGACTTTCATCGGCAGCTAAGTTTATCTTGTTGACAATGTTGTATATTTCTGTCAAAAGTGTCATGAAGGATGCTTCAACATCAGTTGCTTGAAATGCAGAGGTCTCTAAGAAAAACAACCTTTCAACATCAACATTCTGATCATGGGAAGCATGTTAGACTTGCAATTAATGCCATATGCACAGTGTGTAGTGTGTATAGTTGAGAACATAAAGGTATTGTGATTGGTGTATTAGTTGAGAAAGTTTTAAGTTAATTAGGATTAGTTGAGAGGTAGAAAAATTATTCAATTTATTTAAAAGAAATTGTTATGAATGAATGTACCTTATTGATGCATCGTTATAAGTTTAGCTAAAGAATCACAATAGGTTGGATTCTTCTTTAATATATCCTCATAACAACTTTGAATCAAGAGATATTTGTTTTGGTGAAAATTCTCCAAGAGAACCACTCTTAATCTGCCAAGCAAATGCATTAGTAACTTCATAAGATCTTGAATTTCATATTTCCACTATTGTCAGCATCAAGCATCCTGATGTTGATGAAATTCCACAGCAGAATTTTATCAAACACATGGTGTGCATATATACAATTAAAAAATATGCATATAATAACATGAAACTAAAAGCAAGAAAAGATGAAACCTTATGCAAGAGAGAAGCAGTGGAAATCAAAACCTGAGAAAACCAAAACATTGTCATTATTCTTGTTCACCGCCACAGCAACACAACCAGCAAATATTGCAAATATTAAGAAAGTAACGCATACCGACCTTACCGAAATAACCTGGATTGTACTTGTCGCAGAGGATTCGGTGGTGGTGCATGCCTCCAGCGTTACAGCGACCTACATGACCAGCATTGACATGGCATATATTCTTCCTATTTTTCTTCAACCTGGTCGTCATCTTTTGAGGGTTCTTCTCTCTGCCTGTGAAAACCCTAAATAATTTCAGATTCTTAGAAAATGAAACCAAAATTGAAGAAAAAATTGCTTACAGTGTGATGAGGAAAAGGTTGGTGGTGATGGGTTTTCGGTTGGAGGTGGTGGTGGCCGGAGATAGGGACGGCGGCGCTAGGGTTTCAAGGGAAAAGAGAAAGGAGAAGAGAGGAAATGGGAGACGAGAAAGAGAGAGTGAAAGACGGAGAATGAGGGAGAAAGAGAGAGAGAAGAAAACATGA
This sequence comes from Lathyrus tuberosus, assembly GCA_022829125.1. NCBI lineage: Eukaryota > Viridiplantae > Streptophyta > Magnoliopsida > Fabales > Fabaceae > Lathyrus > Lathyrus tuberosus. Next base: position 6,069,827 of record JALAZF010000044.1, on the reverse strand, counting down.
GGGAAACAATGCAAGCCATGTGTACAAATGATGAGTTTTGATTGGTGTGATTCAATGAATATATAAATTACTAAAAAGGGCAGATGTTAGTGTAATGGTAATAATGATAGAAGGGTAAATTAGGGAGATCATTAGCATCCCCCAATCTTAGTTAGGATGTTGATAAAACAAAAACCATGCGATGGGCCAACGAGAGGAAGACACGTGTCGTCTTCTCTAACAATTCATGCAACAAAGTGATGCAAACCTCCATGGCAGCATATTGCACATGGACAACAAGAAGAAGATGCCATCTTCAACAACACATAACTTCCTCTATTCATAACCTTTTTACGCGAAATAGTAGTCCAAATTGAAGCCCACGAAATGTAGAACAACAATACTCCATTATTTTTCCAAAATAATAGCTCTAACATAGTGAAAATTGACAGGAAAGTCATGGATTCAAATCGAAAATCATAAAATCATAAAATCAAGAACAACACCTAAAATTAAATTCAATGATTCATGGTGTGCCATCATTTCAAGACTTCCAGATGCAATGTATGAACAATATTTTAACACCCAAAATTATGTAAATCTAAGAATGAGAGCCATGGAACTTTTAGAGATACTTACCGGGTGGAGAAAGTCCACTGCTTCTTGTGATGCTTCGCGATCAAGAAACCCGGAAAACTTTGATGCTATGTCTTGAAATCTCCTTTAAGCAAAATAAATGCTTAACCTCTTCAAATTTTGGAAAAAATGCAAATTGGTGATGGAAGAATATGAAATTTTAGGTGATGATTTAATGGTTACAGTTGAGAATAGATGCAAACAGTAGCTTCTACTCCATGAGATGATGAAGATGGTGAAAGAATTCCAGAAAAAAATCTCAGGATGAGAGAGAGATCTTGGAGATGGAAGTTGTGGGTGTGAAATTCGTTTTTTGATCTATTTGCTCTCTAATGGTGTAACTAACTTCTATTAGAAGGAGAATGAGAATTTATATGATGGGTTAGAGTATGGCTAAAAGCTTAAGCATGGTTAAAAGTTAGTTATAGGTGGTTTGGTAAAAGTTGGAAAAATGAGGGTTTATGGCGATGTATGAGTTTTACTATGTGGGTGGTATATTTTAGCTACCATGGAATACATTATGATGACAATAATGGTGTAAGATGATAGTTAGCACAACCACCACAACTTTCTCACCAAATTTTGTAACTTGGAAAATGGAATTTTTATGGTTTATGGCATGGAAAAAAGTTCATGGAGGTGACTTTATTGATGAATTTCTTGAAGGATAATGAATCAATTTGCATGATTTTGATGTCATTGGAAAGGTGGTATTTGATAGAAAAAAGTTGATGTGAAAAATAATTGGATTTGAGGTCTGGAACACCATGAAAAATGTTGTTGAAAACATGATCACAAAACTGAATTTTGGGACTTAGAAAAATTCTGAGTTTTTTTCATTGAACAACTTAATAATCCCATTTTTGATTGATCATAACTCTTGATCTAGAAATTCAAATGGAACATTCCTTATATGGATGGAAAGCTTGGAATACACACTACAACTTTCATTTGAGAAAAAATTTCAAGTGAAGCTTGGATCATAGAGAAAAATGACCATAAAGTTGTTTGCATAGCATGCAAAACTTTCCCAAAATGGAAAGTTCTAAAACCTTTTTTTTTTCAAAAATGGAAACTTTCCATAATTATAGATTTTTCATGATTCCTTTGATAATTCTTGATCAAATCTTTCCCCTTGACCGATATTTGACATGATGATCACGAGTTTGACCTAAAAATCGAGAGTTAACTTTTTCCTTGATCAGTTGACTTTATTCTCAATTTGTCTGATTTTCAACCATCTGGCCAATTGAAATCCTTCTGAATGAAATTGTGAATCAAATGAGATGTCTTGGCCTTGAGGAGCCTCATTCTCTTTGCTTTGAACAATTCATGCCATGGAAACCTCTGATCCCATGCCTTGGGAAAATGATGTATGTGTGATGCTTATGACCTAAATGCATATGAAAAGGTGAAACATAAGCCACTTATTGGGTATAAATAAGAGGGCAAATTTTAGAGTGTTACAGCTGCCCCTATTCAATCAACTTAAACCTGAAGAGATGATAGCAACGGCTTTCAGACGTTCAAGGTAGAAGGTGATTGAATACAAAAGAACCCAAAAATTTGCACTCTGGGGAAATATAAGGTGTTTGCCAACCGAAGGTGGACTCAAAGATAGCGGATACCAACCAAAAGTTGAGATATTGAAAGGTGACAGACGAATCAACACGGGATGCCAACCAAGAGTTGGAATGAAAAGGACCTTGACAAGGGACACCGACCAAAAGTTGGAATAAATGACGTGATATTTATCATGATTTAGGGTAAAAGACAAAGTACCAACCAATAGTTGGGATACGGGACACTAATCGACAATTAGTATAACGGGGCCGCCAACCGAAGGCGAGCTTACAAAGGGTATCAACCAAAAGTTGAGATAAAACTGAAGGCTGTCCACCAATAATTGGGGAAAAGAGAATACACCAACCAAGATATTAAGGTACAAGATACTAACCGAGAGATTACCAACCAAGAGTTGGGATGGAGGAAACTAACTAAGAGACTGGATAACGGATACTAACCAAGAGTTAGGATAAGAAGGTACTAACCAAAAGTTATGATAAAGGAATGATACTAACCAAAAGTAAGAATGAAATGAAGGGTACTAACCAAAAGTTAGGATAAAGGAAGGATACTAACCAAAAGTTAGGATAAAAGATACTCACCAAGAGATTAGGGTAACGAGTAATAACCAGGAGTTAGGATAACGGATATACGGAACATCGACTGAGGGAAAACTCAAAACTAACCAATAGTTAGGATGGCGAGGACGCCGACCAAAGGCGTGCTCACAACGGAAGATACAAACCAATAGTTGGGATAGAAGATACTAACCAATAGTTAGGATGCACGAGGACGCCTACCGAAGGCGTACTCACAAGGGAGGATGCCAACTAATAGTTGGGATGAAACCAAGGATTACCAACCAAGAGTTGGGATGAGAGATACCAAACAAAGATTACCAACCAAAAGTTGGGAAAGAAGACACCAAACAGAGATTACCAACCAAGAGTTGGGAAAGAAGACACTAACCAAGAGTTAGGATAACGAGGACGCCGACCAAAGGTGTACTCGCAATGGACGATACCAACCAATAGTCGGGATGAAACTGAGGATTACCAACCAAGAGTTGGGATGAGGGATACCAAACAAAGATTACCAACCAAGAGTTGGGAAAGAAGACACTAACCAAGAGTTAGGATAACGAGGACGCCAACCAAAGGCGTACTTGCAATGGATGATACCAACCAATAGTCAGGATGAAACCGAGGGATACCAAACAAAGATTACCAAACAAAACTTGGGAAAGAAGGACTAACCGAAAGCAAGCTCGCAGTGAAAGATACCAACCAATAGTTAGGATAAAGAGGTACTAACCAATAGTTAGGATCACGAGGGCGTCGACCAAAGGTGTGCTCACTGCAAAAGATACTAACCAATAGTTGGGATAAAGAGGATATTAACCAATAGTTAGGATGATGAGGACGCCGACCAAAGGCGTGCTCACCGCAAAAGATACCAACCAATAGTTGGGATAAAGGATACTAACCAAGAGTCAGAATGAAGCCGAAGATTATCGACCAATAGTCGGGGTAAAGGGCATGGTACCAACCAATAGTTGGGACAGAAAACACTAACCAATAGTTAGGATAAGCGGGAACCCTGACCAAAGGCGTACTCACAATGAAAGATACCAACCAAGAGTTGGGATATGGGATACTAACCAAAAGTTAGGATCACGAGGACGCCGACCGAAGGCGAACTCAATAATAACGGATACTAACCAATAGTTGGGATAAAGGACACTGACCAATAGTTAGGATAACCGAGATATACAGATTTACGACCTGAATGGAAGATGACTCCGCTGAGGCAAAGAGAAGTTTAACCAAATAACTATGCAGGGGAGTACAAGCATGATGAGCAAACTCATCAGCAAATTCACCGGGATAAAGTAAGGCTGAATTTCCTGAAATATGCCATTTTCTGCTGAGAAACGTCTGATAAAGATAGTGTCAAACCTGGCTTATGCTTCGAATGCATATGTTTGAATTTTTCTATGGTGTAATGCTCAATATCAAATGGAAATGCTACGCGTTTTGAGGATGCAATGCAATGATGATTACTATATGCAAGATGCAAAGAGAACCCTCTGTTGGAGAATACGAGTAACCCTTGTTGAAGATAAAACCCAAAATTACTCCCCCCACACCGGGAATCACGAATGACAGCTGCTAAAGATGGAACCCAAAGATATGATACGGAAAAGGTGCCAATAACCATTGGGCTTGGAATCTGTCGGGGATGTCAACCACTGTTGATCAAACTGTTGAGAGACTCAACACCAAACTCTGCTTAGGGGTTGAAGTCAAGAATACCAAACCTGCCGGGGAATATCATTGAACTTAACCTGCTGCTGGGGGAACGACTTTCTTTAACCTGTTGGGGATAAGAGCACACTGTTGCTGGCGAGATTATACTTACTGGTTCGACGAGGAAAGTAGACACCACGAAACTGTGGGGAACATAGATCTCTATCAAAGAGAGACATCAAACCAATATCCTGCTGAAGAGGCAACATTATCCTTCCTAGGACAATCAACTTTTGAATACTAGTTGGGGAGCAACAAACCACTCTGACCCAGGAAACAATTCTCTGCACTCTTGCTAGGGAGAGAAAGATTCTCAATGCTCTGCTGAGGATTATAGATCTTCGATGCTAGAGAGAAAGACTCTACTGGGGACGGGATATCAGATGAACCTCTTGCTGGGGATGCCGACCTGCTTGGGGGGGGGCAAGAACAGACCACATTTACCCTGTCGGGGGACTTGAACTTTTACTGGAGAAAATAAAAATCCAACTCTAGCTGGGGAAGCCAAACCTCAGGACTCTCGCTGGGGAAAGATACCCTCTAGCGCCTTACCGAGGAAGAGAAACCCCATACTAGGAACTACTTTGGCGCTTCACGCTTCTGCTGATCAACTGCATGTCAAATATCATAAGCAAACTCCCCACTTGTTCTCAGACCACATGGTCTACTGGGAGAAATCGTCTCAAGAGGATTTTACAAAAAACCTGGCACTCAAACTGCCCCAGGGTCTTCAAACTCTTGGAGAGATTCATCGGATCTCGACGTAACTGCCCCAGATTGGCCAAACTATGAAGGAATTTGCCTCGAGAGGATTCGTAATGACTTCAAATATTCTGCCCCAGTATTTTGAACCTTGAAGAAGTGCTCCTAATTACCCGCCTTTTGGAAAGGATAACTTCTCGCTTCTGATGTGGCCTGCCTCGGTACGAGTCTTACAGTAATTTTCCCCTGTCTCTGAGAGGTTTGCTGAATCTCAACATGATTGCCTTAGATTGGCTGAACTTTGGAGAGATTTCTCGACATGATTGGCCCAGATTGGCACAACTGAAATTCTGGTATCAGACGTGTGATGTTAAGGTGCAATGTCACAACAACACACTCTGCACAATGGACAGCAATAACAGAAACAAATCAACACAAAGATTTGTTCACCCAGTTCGGTCTAACTACCTACGTCTGGGGGCTACCAAGCCAGGAATGAAATTCACTACTTGTAGAATTAATTTACAGACTCAACAACCCAGTTGACAATCTCCTAAACTTAATCCCTACTAGTGACTTTCTACCTAAGAAACCACTTAGATATGAGAACACTACTCAATCCCTAAAACAATACTCAAGGAACAACCTCTTTGAGCAACCTTGATCTTACTTCACAGCTTTGATCAAGTAACAACTCTCTATTGCTTCACAGCTTCTAAGAGAGGACAGAATACGACTCAGCAATTCACCCTAGAATTCTAGATACAAGACTCGTACAAAATACTCAAGACACTCAGCCTATGCTCTTGATTCTTTCTCTGTATCTCTGTCACTTTTTCCTTTGATCTTGTGCGCTTTAAATAGCAACCTGAATTGGGCTTGGACTTGCTACAATATCTGACTTGATTTGTTATTTAAAACTTAATATTTAAAATAGATTTTCTCCTAAAATCTTTTCAAATCTTCAACCTTTTAAATCTCCTACAAATCTCCACCAGATCTCCTATGCAGCAGAAAATATCTATCCCAAGATATTCGCATCCAATGAGACAGCTTGCTCTCCACAATTCCAGCTAACACGCAACCCTAACAACATCACAACCTGATGTTATTAATTCTGCAGATCTAATGTCACAACATCACCATGTGACATCAGACATCCAACTTCAGCAATTTAACTACTTAACACAGCCCAGTGTTAAGACTCAATGTTACAACATCAGCACCTTGACATCAACATTGAACATACTTTGTTTTACCAAAATTCCAGCCAATCCAAGAACTAACAATCTCCCCCTTTGGCTAATTTTGGCTAAAACAATCTCTGCACCTTCAGAGACTTCAGCAGCGGAAAAAACTTCAATCAATGATTTTGAACCTCCAAGCAGCATCAACAAAACAACTTCATTATGGTCTTTGCTTCACAAAACTCTGCTGCATCTGATGTATCACCAAGTTCAACAGGTACACTCTTCAAACATTCAAATAGCTGCACATATTTCATTATTAGCAGCAATGAGCACTCCAACAGTGTTGCTCCCCCTTAATCATGAACCAGCAAAGCAGCTGTTCAGCAATTACTCCCCCTTAATTTCTGCACTTCTGAACTATAACATCAGCAATCAACTGCATATTTCTTGACTTCATTCCTTAGCAGCAACAATCAACTCTTGGCACTGACCTTTGTACTCTTTGATACTCTAGGCTCTCTTGGCTACTTCTCCCCCTTTTTAGCCACAATTAGACAATCTTCAATCAGGAGCCCTATTAACTACAATTAGTACTACCCTAGCTCTCATTGTTAGCCTCACAGTTAGGAACCAGGCAAAACAAATCATAGAAAGAAAAAACATAAACAGGTGCATATTCAGCACAAAATTCAAATTACATAACCAAGCACATTCAGTGCTGAAACAAAAGCAGAAAATAAAACTAAAACTACTAATAAGAGGAACATTAAAAACTTTGATCATCTGAGCTGAGATCATCATTTTCTTCATCTTCTTTTGGACTGTCATTGTCAGACTCATCTGTCTTATCAGCAACTACTTTCTCACTTTCTTTTTCCTTCATCTTCAGGGACATAAGTAATTTTTTAAACTTGTCCTTCCTTTCAATGTTTACTCTGATGACTTCATCAAGTTCTTTACAGGCTTCCTCCAGTTCAGAAATCATATCAGGCTTGACATGAGTATGATTAGTAGATGTTGAGGCAGATGCTTTGACATTATCAGCAACATGTCTTCCTTTAAACAGCTTCTGATGAAACGATAATCCAGGCTTCCTTCTACACACACTATCATTCTAGTTAAGAATCCCAGGATGCTGAGACAGAATTATCCCACAAATGAGGGATGGAAATGCAATAGGCAATTTCACAGCTCTTGTTGCAGCGCTCTTGATAGTCTGATTATAGATGTAAGAGCCATAATCAATTAGTTTCTTTGTTCCAATGGCATAAACTAATTTTCCCAGTCCAGCAGATACAGAGGTCTTGTGGTTAGTAGGAATCCAGTTAACCGCACCTATTCTATGAAGAAGAGCATATTTCACACTTAATAAACTTGCAGATAACTTTCCTCTTGAAGGCCAAACTTCTACCTGACCAGCTGTGATCTCTTTGCAGATAACATTCTTAGAAGCTTCTAATTCTCCATCATCTTCCTCACTTCTTCCTAAGTAGGCATTGATCACCTTAGGCGAGAACCAGACACACTTACCCCTGACGGTAACTCTTCTGAAGGTTAGGCTTTTGCTGTTATCAATAGACTCAGGGATATTCACTATAAATTCTCTGACCAGTCTATCATAGCAACTAGACAATCCTGACACAGTCCTTATGAGACCAGCAAACTTAATTAGATCTACAATTCCAGTAGACTCTAAGTCATCACCTACTAGCTCTCTTTCCAGAGCTATCTTTCTTGGCTCACACAGTTCCACATGGATGCACTTCTGGCACAGTGAAATGAAATGTTATCAGGCACTTGATCAGCAGCTCTGTTCATCACAGGTTTGATGTCATGAGCATCACACTCTGAATCTGATTCTTCCCTGATTCTCCTCTTCTTGCCAGACCAGGCAACTTTGCTCCACGACTTGAGAGAGTCTGCAATCGCAGTCCTTTTCTTGTCCACCCTTCCAGTGATTTCACTATCAGATGAGTCCTCAACATCTATAATCTCAACCTGATCCTTCCTTTTACACCTGTGACTTCCATTCCTAGGGGATAATGTTCTGACATCAAGGATGACATCAGTATCTTCAAGATCTTCTCTTTCAGCGTCTTGAATCACGGACAAGGCCAGTCTTTGAAGATTTGTGTCCTCATTTCGAGAGTCCACCTGTTCAGCAGGCATTTGCCTTAAACAGACAGAAATCCCTTTCACCTGTATTCCCTTCTCAAGAATTTTGGTGGCAATCTGCTCCAAATGCATGTCCACATCAAACTTCTCCTCAATAGCTTGAGAGGATGATGACCTAGTTTCAGTTTTATTCAGCTTGGTTGAACATTTAGAGTTACCTGAGTCTGGACGTGCCATAGGAATGTGTTCTTTGCCAGCAAGTTCTTTTTCCGAAGAAACCCTAGTTCGTACATGCGCATGTCTTTGAGAATCAGAGTTCTTGGATAGGGAAGACATCGTTCCTTTGTAACAGACTAGGTTTAGAGAAGATTTGTCTATTCTGTTGAGGGAGATGAACCGTTGAGGCGAAGACTCTTTGATGAATCTTGATATAGAATCAATGTGGTAAGGCGCCTGATTTTGAGTCCCTCTTAAAGACCAATTACTAATTTTCTCCCTCCATAAAGACTTTCCTTTTAGAAATTTAAAAAAATTCACATCAGAAGTCATTAACTCTGAGTGACCTTTCAGCATCCTGACGTCATAGTCTGATGTTATAACATCAACTTGAGCATCATTAGTTGAATTACCTTTAATGGAAATCCACTGATAGCAGTTATCTTTGGTTCTGACACCCTTCATAACAACCTAATTATGCTCATCAGAAACTACACACTCATCTTTAGTGTAGTTAACTTTGTACCCTTCATCACACAATTGGCTTATGCTGATCAAATTAGCTTTTAAACCATTGACAAATAGAACATTATCAAGTTCAGTTCTACCATCACCTTTCACTTTTCCAACTCCTGCAGCTACACCTTTTTCACCATTGCCAAACATAACCTCATGAGAGGGACAACGACTAACTTCAACTATCTGAGTTCTGACTCCAGTCATGTGCTTTGAACATCCACTGTCAAAGTACAAAGTATCCTTATCAATCTGGCTATCTGAGGTGTGGGCTAAAAGACATTTCACCTTCTCCTTAGGAACCCATTGTTTAGCAACTTTAGGTCTGACCTCCTTTGGTTTGCCTTGAGGAGCAGATTGTGGATAACCATGCAATTTAAAACAAGAGTACTGCATATGTCCAAACTTTCCACAATAGAAGCATCTTACTCTGTCATCTCCAAAGTGATTAAATCTTTTGCCACTTTGATGATAATGTTGTGGCTGCCACCCATAATGTTGTCTTCTTCTTCCATAGTTGGAATGTCTTCTTCTGTACTGAAGATGCTGTCTTCTAGGCTGTCTCCTATGGTGATGAGGCTTCCTTCTTCCATAGTGATGAGGCACAACATTGTTGTATCCATATCCATACCAGTTTTCCTGATGTTGAGACATCTGACGAGACATGTTCTATTTGAACCTTGCAGCTTGCATGCTCTTGTGATATTGGGGAGACATATACTGACTGGCTCCTTGAGACTGCATCTTCCTCTGATGGGGACCATTCCTTTTCTCAGCATTCTGAGGCTGAACAACCTTCTTAGGGGTAGGATCTTGTCTCTTTGTTTGAGACATTGGTTGAGACACCTCCTCCTTTGCTCCTGAAGTGCTTGCTTCAGTAGAAACCTTTTTCTCAACCACAAATCCTATACCTGACTTATCACCAGCCACCATTTCTGTCTGAAGGATCTTATCAAGTGTGTCTGTACCACAACTCAGTATCCTAACAGACTTGGTCATATGATCAAGGTGAGCTTTGACCAGTACAACTTCATTTTCCAGATCAGCTTTTTCATTCTCAAGCTGAGCAATCTGTTGCTTGTGGCACTTGTTTTCTTGACAAATTTCAGCACTTTTTAAACACAGCTCTTGATAAGTAGATGCCAACTCCTCATACGTTATTTCTCCATCACTAGAATCATCATCAGAAACAACAGTACCTGTTAAAGCTCTAACATGCTTTGCTGACTCACCTTCACTTTCACTTTCAGAGTCAGACCAGGAAACTGTCATGCCCTTCTTCTGCTTTTTCAAGAAGGTGGGACACTCTTTCTTGACATGTCCATACCCTTCACACTCAAAGCACTAAACTCCTTTATCTTGGGCAGTTTTCTCTTCATCCTTCTGTCGCGGTGAAAATTGGATACCATAGTTATTGGTTAACTAGGATCGTATTAATGTCACCACCGGTCTTTGATTTTATCCAAAGGAAGGGAGAAAAACCGAATTCCCAAAATGTAATGTAAATGCACTAAGATTCTAAGTTCGGGGGTTGGTTATACCTAGGGAAGGTGTTAGCATCCTAGGTATCTGTAGTACTCTACAGGAACCTCTTGATTCATTTTATGTCATTTGTTATCTGTTTGCTAAGGGTTTAAAGGGTAGGTGATGTATAATTTTAATTCCTAAGTGTGCTCGACAAGATATCTCATCTTATGCCTACATATCCTGTCAGGAGGGAATCAGGGCACTTGTAGTTCTTCATTAAAGATACTAAATGTCTTAAAGGTTTAGGAAAAGAAGATGAGTCATCATCTTAAGAAAGACCACCACAGTTTTTGAAAATGTTTGTATGTTGTGGGGTATGGGATTGTATGTCCCTTTCTTTGGGATGATTAACATCTAATTCTCTTGTATGGAGAATTTGGTAGACTAAAGTTTGACTAAAGAAATCAAAGTTTGTGGGGGACTAACCTAGAAAATCTATCCTAAGTTGTCTAATTACCTTATCTTAAAGTGACGGTTATGAATGCAAATGATATGCACCATGCACAATAACATGGTTATTATGCATGGGATTTTCCTTTGGATATTAATGCGATTAAATTACGTTATTTAGGCGAGGGTGCTAGCAGAGTGATGCTAGACTTGTGTCTGGTGACCAAAAGGTTGAATGCGATGCACGAAGGCGATCGACTTACATGGGTAGAAAATGGGCTCGACGTTGGATCGAGAAATTTTATATTGTTTTGAAAAGGTTTAGACAGTAATAAATAAACATACAGATAGAAGTAAGATATGATAAGCATCTAAGCAGGCGCTTCACTCAGACGCGTAATGGATCCTAAACAGGGTATGATAACAAAAGATATTGAAATAAGATGATGAGATAACAGCGATAGCATAAGTATGGCAAGAAGTGTTTCATGATAAAGCAATGAATAGACATGAAGTGAATATCAAGGAGGTCAAGTAAACAAAGACAAACCAAAGATATTAAACTTGAGAAATATACCACAAATCATAAATCAAGACATAGTCATAAAAGATTAATTAAAATTACATTCAAAGTTGAATAATATCAATCAAAAAAATTAAATCACAAACTAAATGACAAGATAAAAAAAAGAGTAAACATTAGAATATCCACAAGGTCAAAATGAAGATTTAATAATTTAATTAAGATAATGAGAGTGGGAATCCACATTAAAAGCAAATATTTTTAGATAACTAATTAGGAAAATAAATTACTTAGTGAAATAAATATATTTTTTAGAGTTTTGAAAATAACTAGAATTCCTAAAGGACAAAATAAATTGTTTTTTAAAATCTCTAAATCACCTTTAAACAAAGAGGAAGGGTTTTAAAAAAATAGAAATGTCTTATGTGTGGTTTGAACCCACACCCTTAGAATCAATGGCCAAAACCTCAACCACCTGAGCTACGCGCGTATGGTGAACACAATGCGCAGGAGAATATATCTATTATGAAGGCGAAAATCAGAAGAGAAAAAAAACAAAAAAGGACTGGGTAGGGATCGAACCCCAGTCCTTATAGGCACGACGAAGTAACACTCACAGGTCCATCCGCTGGGGCGGGAATACGTCCGGTGATAAATGTGACTTGATAAATATATAATGTGTATTATGTGCATATATTCAAAATAAAAGGAACGAACCAATTTTAAACGGATATAGCAACCAAACCAAACCAAACACAGTACTATATTAATCACAAACCAGGTGAAAGGGAGTCCATCATCTAATACACAAAACCAAGAGATCTTATGCGTATGGCTGTTAATTGTGGTTAGCAAATGAATCCAAGGGCGAAAGCACATCAAGCCATGAAATTTAATGACAACAACAGCATACAGGTCACAACATTTCTTAACAGAACAATTGTGCACAGTGCAAACATTTACCAATGCAATTAGAAAATGAGTAATAAATGTCTAAAGTGCATAAATGGCTGAACTTAAAATATGATTTAATGTAAGATGAATATGAACAAGTTATCAAACAGCTTATACATAACCATAGCATTCAGTAATTACAGGCACGTTACTAATTAGTACTACATTCAGATGAAACGAGAAGAGTAACACATGCAGATGACTCGATTACTGAAGTGTGCATAGTTCAAAAAATTGTACACAGCAAGTAGCAATAAGTGTATGAGTAAAGACACAATCACAGATAGTACACATGATTAATATACAACAACACATCTAGATGTTACATTACACCATGTCATGATTGTACATGCACATGCACAAATCAGAGTGCCACAACACGAACTAACAACGATATTTATGCACTTACTAACAGGATACACATAAAATGCAGGTACAACGTAATGCACAATTGACATACAAAGAGACATTAAACACATTAACAAGTTATGAACAAGTAAAGACCCCAACACAACCAATTTAAGTTCATACATCTAAAATCAGGTGCAATTATGACATATATGAAGCAGACACTCTATGCACTGGCAGTGAGAATGGATATAGGTCACCAAACTTAATACAAGCAGCAGACATGGTTTCATTATGTGCACCATACAAGATAAATATAGTTTAAAGTTCAAAACCATGTCAGAATTACAAGCACACTAATTAGAATCCATTTCAAAGAGAATTGTACTCAGTCCTAAAACCCTAATGACAGAAGACATACACTTACACACATGATCATGCATCCCCAAAACATATACTGTAGTCAATGAGTTTCAAGTCAAGTGGCATTTAAGCATGGACAAAATGTGAGCAAAACAGGGACTATACTTCATCATAATGCAGTTAAAAATCAGTCATGATTCACACAGCAACCACATAGCAAAAACACAAGTCATCCTAGTGGTAAAGGGGAAGAGGCAAGGGTACATGTATCTTACACAAAACACAGCAAGGCTGTATTCAAAACATAACACCAAAGAGTATAGGTTGAGATATATCTAGGTTCAAAGATAGTGTACGTCAAACATTGTTTAGGCCAGAGTGCAGTGTAAGTAGCAAATTGATATCCAAAGGTCTCCTAAACTACAACATATATTTAGGGCAACAACAAGGCATATGTGATGTAGCAAGAACATTTATTCATGTATCATCATTTAATAACAGACAAAAAGCCTAGGGATTGAGTTGAAACACATCAAGGTCAACATACACATTACAACAAAAGCTAGATATCAAAAAAACCTGAGTTGATAGTCTCAATGAAAAGGTCCCAGCAGATACAAAATGAGACAATAGGGAAGGAAAATAGATGACACTCAAACACATAGGGAAAGATTAAGCATCAATCATAGAAATAGTGCAAAGAATGATTTGGTCATCAACCTTAATCAGGAAAAAATGTCACCCAGAGCAGGTTCCAAAGACAACATGAATGCAGCAAAGTATCAATCATTTAAAAACGCTATGCAAGACCTAAGTATCCAAGTAGATGGAATGAGATCAGAGCATCTAGAATAGTTCAACACACATATTAACATATAACATTTGACATGAATATGGGAATGCAGGCACAAGACAAAGACAACCTATAGAACACATCATCTCAAGCATAATGCATATGATGGGTATATCAGACGATATCAGACATGAATATATAACCACATATGGATTCAAGGTATAGCAGAGGTTCACCATCAAAATTCCACAAGAGGCAAGGCCTCAAAACATTCAGGCAGTGGTGTTTAAACAGGACAAGGCTAGAATGCCAACTAAAACCAAACATACATTGGTGAAACTCAAGGAAGCTAGTGGGCATATCTTAATCATGGCAGTTTGAGTGTGCATAGCAGGCCATCAGTCATAAAACATAGTAAAGGCACACGAATACCAAGTAACAAGTGGAAACAAAGTAAGCAGCAAGATCACAATTTAACAAATAAACTAGGTACTAATTATGACTATATATGAGTTGGAAACAATGGTGCATGGCATACCAATATCAGTGGTACAACAGGTAAGAACACAAAACAAAATTAATTGCAGAAAATGATAGGTGGAGGATTAAGACAGTATGACAGACAAACTTATTTAGCGAAAGATAGTGGCATAACATCATAGTTCTAACTTGAACAAAATCAAATAGGAAGATCAATCAGCATATATGTACACCAATGAAGAACATCATTTATTCTATAAGTTCAAACCACAACAACATATTTAAGCACCCATAAGCAAGGATAGGGCATGCGAATTCATACAGTCAACATTATGAGATCATAGAAATAAAGCTCGGAAGATATGTCAAACTTAACAATGCTAGCATACACGTCATGAGCATAGTATAATCAACAAGATATGGCTTAGCTATTATCATTTCAAAGAAAAGCTTTAACACATACAATTTGGAATGACATAACATGGCAGATTGTAGAACATCCAGACATATGATAGGACAACCCAAGACAACACATATCAAGATTCATCATTCAAATATTGCAACAGACTCAAACCAACAAAGTGTGATACAGGTCGGTGACTTGCACATGCTAACAGGCTAAACAAAGCACATGATCATACAACAACAAATGCAAAGGTAGTGGTGTGTACAGAACTGTAAAAAAAAAAACAACCAACATTCATGATGACAAAGTAAACATCATAATTGAATACATAACCATGCTCTTATACTAATGGTAACAGAACAGGAATCACTAGTCAAGATAAACAATCCTCAAAGCAACAAAGATAGCTAAAACCTAAGAATACATCAAAGTTGCAAACAGAGGTCCATGATAACTAAGTGTTTTAGCAGCATTAAGCAATATTACAGTGAAAATTCCTAATTGCAGCCATTTAAAGAAAAAAAAAGTCAGATGTAGCATAACTCATTGCAAGGCATAAGTGTATCATATCAATGTAACAGCATCATGCTTGAAAAAAAGAACCAAGATACGAGTACATGAGCCATATAATCAAACATAGATTAATCAGATGAGCATGTAAAGAATAATGAAATGCAATATGGCAGTGTTTCATATGAACATTATTAAAGTAGGGACAAGGACACGATACCAAGTGGGATCAATCATGCTATCCTCAAAGATGATGGTTACCTTCCCTTGCAAGATCAGACTCCAATGTCAGCTTCCAACTTGCTTGCTTGAACTTAGAGAACTTTAGATGATTTGAGTGTTTGGGTCAAGATCGTTGGTCCTGTTGGTGTTGAGATGAGCTCTTTTTATAGGCAACGAGTTGGTCGATCTCATTGAAAGCTCAGTAGACAAAATGAGTTTATCTTGGAGAGAGAGCAGTCAGTGAAGCTACTACACGCATAGCAATACTTGGAGAGAGAGCAGTCAGTGAAGCTACTACACGCATAGCCATACTTGGAGATAGAGCAGTCAGTGAAGCTACTACACGCATAGCAATAGCCTAAATTTCATCTTGAGCCAAGTGAAACGTGTATAGGCTGTTTTGGTGCTTCAATTTAGGTCTTGGTTGAGGTGAGAGCAGGTAGCGTGCAGAAACGAACAATCCTCTGAGCCATTTGGATGAATCAAACCGTCGAAGCTCAACGGGCAAGTGATTTGGAGAATTCGAATTGAAATAATGGCGCGCTAAGGATTGATGATGGATTTGATGAATTGAATCACTAGTTTGAATTCCCCTCCTCTCCCTTGCAATCCGCGAACAAGAACGGGGAAGAAGGAACAATTTGGATTGTTTTGGTTTCTTGTACGCCACGTGTCACTTTTTCATTGGTTGGCAAATGAAGTTGAAAAGTCAAACAAAGTAATGCTTGCTCCTCATTGGTCTTGGAAATGAAATTTAAATCCATATAGTTTGCAATATATTTTGGTAACGATTTTTTTTATAATCAATATAAGGTTTTTTGTAACATGGGCCTTTTGGCGAGAATCAGGGCCATGGACTGCCAAGTATCACAGAAACCCTAATTTTGAGGTACAGTGGGACTGAGGCTCAAACTCCTCTTGTCAAGGACCAATGAAGCTCGGATTCTTGTTGAATGAAGTCCCTTGAATGTAAATGACCTCAAGTAATAGGTGGACCACACAAATTCTGACTTGATAGAGTTAATTCCTCAATGATTTCTTCAAGATAAAAATCCTGATTCCAAAGTTCTTGTACTGGAGATCTTTTGTTGATTTGACTTGCTTCAAAACAGCTTGTGGAGCTTTATGATGATACGTGAACCTAATTTGAACACAAATAAACAAACTACGAGATATGGGTTAGCTCAACCAATTCAGAGATGCTTGACCTAAGATGCACAAATGAAGATGACATCTTAGGGTCAAAAATTAGGGTGCGACACCTTTTCTTTTGTCTTGCTGATGTCAGACGATATGTTCTTGACATTAGGCCTGGAGTTATTATTCATCCTCTTGAACACTTTGTTGAACTGTCTTCCCAACATTACTATGGCCTGAGATAGATCCTCCTGGGATTCAGAACTCTTTCCTTTTTCTTCTTGATCATTTGACACCAAGGCTATACTTTTTGGCTTCTTTTCTGGTTCTTCCTCATTCAACCCAAGCTCAAAAGTTTGAAGTGATCCAATGAGCTCATCAACTCTCATCTTGCTGATGTCTTGTGATTCTTCAATGGCAGTTACCTTCATCTTATACTTCTTAGGAAGGGACCTAAGGATCTTCCTTACAAGCTTTTCATCTGACATTTTCTCACCAAGAGCACTGGATGCATTAGCCAGCTCCAGAACATTCATGTGGAAGTCATGAATAGTCTCCTCTTCCTTCATCTTCAGGCTTTCAAATTTTGATGTTAAAATCTGAAGTCTTAACATTTTAACTCTAGATGTACCTTCATGAGTGGCCTTCAAAATATCCCACGCTTCCTTAGCAACCTCACATGTATTGATTAACCTGAAAATATTCTTATCCACTCCATTGAAGATTGCATTTAGAGCTTTGGAATTTCCAAGGGCGAGCCCATCTTCCTCCTTGGTCCATTCTTCTTCAGGCTTTGACTTTGAGGTGCCTTCTTTATCTTTACCAGCATCATCTTTTTCACACACAACAGGGGCTTTCCACTCATTAATAATGGCCTTCCAAGCCCTACTGTCCAAGAATTTTAAGAAAGTGGTCATCCTTGGCTTCCAATAGTCATAATTGGACCCATCCAAAATAGGGGGTCTGTTGACGAATCCTCCAACTTCTTTGTCCATCTTTACACCAGAAAGTAACTTCCCTAGATCTCACCCAGAGACAGACAGGATGCCTGCTCTGATACCAATTGAAATTCTGGTATCAGACGTGTGATGTTAAGGTGCGATGTCACAACAACACACTCTGCACAATGGACAACAATAACAGAAACAAATCAACACAAAGATTTGTTCACCCAGTTCGGTCTAACTACCTACGTCTGGGGGCTACCAAGCCAGGGATGAAATTCATTACTTGTAGAATTAATTTACAGACTCAACAACCCAGTTGACAATCTCCTAAACTTAATTCCTACTTGTGACTTTCTACCTAAGAAACCACTTAGATATGAGAACACTACTCAATCCCTAAAATAATACTCAAGGAACAGCCTCTTTGAGCAACCTTGATCTTAATTCACAGCTTTGATCAAGTAACAACTCTCTATTACTTCACAGCTTCTAAGAGATGACAGAATACGACTCAGCAATTCACCCTAGAATTCTGGATACAAGACTCGTACAAAATACTCAAGACACTCAGCCTATGCTCTTGATTCTTTCTCTGTATCTCTGTCACTTTTTCCTTTGATCTTGTGCGCTTTAAATAGCAACCTGAATTAGGCTTGGACTTGCTACAATATCTGACTTGATTTGTTATTTAAAACTGAATATTTAAAACAGATTTTCTCCTAAAATCTTTTCAAATCTTCAACCTTTTAAATCTCCTACAAATCTGCACCAGATCTCCTATGCAGCAGAAAATATCTATCCCAAGATATTCGCATCCAATGAGACAACTTGCTCTCCACAATTCCAGCTAACACGCAACCCTAACAACATCACAACCTGATGTTATTAATTCTGCAGATCTAATGTCACAACATCACCATGTGACATCAGACATCCAACTTCAGCAATTTAACTACTTAACACAACCCAGTGTTAAGACTCAATGTTACAACATCAGCACCTTGACATCAACATTGAACATACTTTGTTTTACCAAAATTCCAGTCAATCCAAGAACTAACAACAACTTACTGAGAAAACCATTACCGAGCAGAGTCTCTTGACCACATGCTCCTCAATATGGTTGTCAAAGTTTGACTTCTCGACTGATGCTCATTATGCAAGTTTCATTGGTGTCAAGTACAATGTATGCAAGCAGAAAACGTGTATTCTGAGAATGATTATTCTAATACAACATACATGTTAATCCAGAAGTTTTCATTGAAAACGTATAGCCAAACCTTGTGAACGAGTCACTAGTTAAAATGCGACACTGATTTTTGAATAAAAGACATTACGCACATGCAATACCAACAAAAACATTTTAGCCCTACTCATGGGAGTCAGGAACGTTGTCTTATCAGAAGTATGCCTTCGGAATAACCTTGCCTCAATTAGGACTTTTGAGGGTTGTAACGTGGCCTGGTTCACGGCTCGAGAAAGAAGGATTTATGGCTCGAAATTTTGTTTGTACCCACCCATTCTCCTTGATGTCCTTCAGTCCTACGTTCAGTTCATTTAACACAAGCGCTCACCTTCCAAAAGGTTATTGCATGTCATCAGCAATGGTTAAGGAGCCCACAATGTTTTCGGAGTGGCATTCGCTCCTTTCGTCTTTGGTGCCCGTAGTCACATTACTTGCTCTTGCTTGAGGATTTTTCTTTTGTAATCATTTTCCCTTTTTCTATTTGTTTTTTATTTCATTTGCTTCCCTGATTTTTCCTGGACTGATTCTTTTGAATCCTTTTTGATTTTGATGTCCAGCGGGATGCCCTAACTTTTGCCTAAGTCATTTGTTTTTAAACTTTCGACTTAGCAGGCTTTCTTTTTCTTTTTTTTTCCTTTTTTCTTTTGAACAAATTGTGTGACACTGGCTTGTCTTGACTTCGTTGAAAGGATTGTGACTGCTTCACTCCTTGCGATGAGGGACAACCATTGTGGTTTCATGCTCCTTGGCCTCCTGATGAGAAAAAAAGGTAATGGATCATGCGCACTCCTTTCAAAATTTAAACGCTTGGTCAAATCAACTAACAACTACCCTGCCACGGGGTTAAGTGTTAGGGTTTTTTCCAAAAGAAACTCCTACCTCTAGGCTCAACGGGGTTAACGAGGATCTATCTCCCTTATATCTTCGGTGTTTGGGGAGTTGAAACAATATCTACTACGAAAAACCCATTTAACAACGGTTGGGAATGACATATAATGACGCGGGTGAAGGCGTTGTTATGTAGATTGTCGTTGTAAGTTAGTTGTTTCTACAACGGGCTGGAAATCGTTATTGAAAGGTAGGGCGCGAGCCATATATCACAACGGTTATGATAATTAACCTTTGTGATACATACACTTAGGTTCTGGGTTCGAAACCCATCAGCAGCGAAATTATATAAAACATAAATTACTTATGATATCGGTTACAATAGATAACCATTGTTGTAAGTACCCCAAGTTTATTATATTAAATGTAGAATTCTTGTTTTCCAAACACCTCACTAAATAAATATACATGGATTCAATTTGATGAAGATGTCTATAATTTGCAAATTAAACTGTTCTTAAAAACCAACTTAAACAAACCAATGTTGTTTTCTGATTGCATTCGTCTCATCGTGCATTTCACGCTCTTTTACATATATTATGGTTTATTAATCTGACTCCTTCGATATATCGTTATCTTCGATTATAGTTAAATTTCCATAAGATCAACAAGACATTGGATAATCTGCCTCATCTTTGATTTAACTATAATGGAAGATGGCGATGCATCGAATGAGCCAGATCATTATACCATAATCTATATATAAAAGAACGTGAGATAAATGATGAGAGGCATGCAATCAGAAAACAACATTGGTTTGTTTAAGTTGGTTTTCAAATACAATTTAATTTGCAGATTATAAGTACCTATGTCAAATTAACTGAATGTATTTTAAGTGAGGGTTGGTGAAACAAACAATCTACATAGAATATAATAAACTCAAACAACATTCTATACCAGATCCAGATATTATAAACTCATATAATACGCTTGCTACCACCAGCAAACTTTAAGTGAGGGTTAGTGAAATAAACAATGTAAATAGAATATAATAAACTCAAACAACATTCTATACCAGATCCAGAAATTATAAACTGATATAATACGCTTGCTTCCACCAGCATCATCACCCTGTATCATTCCCTTAACCTGAAAGGAAACAAAGCAAACTTCAAAAATGAGCATCCTCAGTTGAAAACAAACCCTAAAACCATAATCCAGTGAAGAGTAAAGAGAGGAACAAGAATAACGCACCTTTTAATGAAACTAATCGCGGAACAGGAATCAATTATGATGTTGAACTAGTTTAGAAAGCAATGAAAAAAAAGCTTCATACTTCTTATATTTCTTTTTATTGTTTCTAAAACTAGATAAAGTTTGCTTATAGTGTTGATTCTTCATTTACTAACATCTTGTTCGTGAAGCTATGAAGAAAAAGTACAAGGTGGATGAAGTTTTTATCATAGCTTCATGCTTCTTGTACTTTTTTCCATAGCTACGCAAACATTATGAATTTTCCAAAGCATGGTCTTTGTTAAGGTAGTGAAAACGAATCTGAAAAAATGAGAACAATCAACAAAAATAACAATCCACAAACGAGATCATGGGAAATATCTAACAATAGATGGAAGAAGAAGAATACCTTAATGTATGATTCACGGCTAATGGTGAAAACAAAGAGAAAAAATGGGTTCTAGGGTTTCACTTTGAAGGCAACGGCGTTACTGTCAATTAAGTGAAAGTTATTTTGCTTATATATGGGTAAACTATTTCACAACCGTTAACAATAACAACCGTATAGATAGGTATTTATTTATTATAAATATATCACTACGGTTAACTAGAATAACCGTAGTGATAAACCTTTTATCTGTGAATTTTAAAATAAATAAAAACCGTATAGATAGGTATTTATTTATTATAAATATATCACTACGGTTAACCAGGAGAACCGTAGTGATAACCCTTTTATTTGTGAATTTTAAAATAAATAAAAAAGAAAAGGTGCGCCTTAACTTCTCACTTAATGCATCTGCAGTTTAAACATCAACAATGTAATTCACAATGCATCTGCAGTTTAAACATCAACAATGTAATTCAAACCCTAATTCAGCTATTACATTTCATAACAAAGTAAACATTAAACATAAAGGAGATAAGAAAACATAACATCTTGATATTTCCATAAAATATCTCTGATTTCAGTTTGTTCTTCAAATTATTGTTCTTCTTCTTTAAATCCTCATACATAACCTTCAGATAGCCCACAGCTTCCAACTCTAACTTCATAATGCTCTCATCGTTATTTCCATCTCTTTCTCCCACGTCTTCATCCCATATGAAAAAATTACATGTTTCATCGCTCCTCCAAAATGGACATCTCCAAAAAAGCCTTCCTTTATTTTGTCCCTTCTTGCATTGATATGAAACCATACGACCATCACAACCACAAAAATTTCCAGATCGAGATTTTACACTGGAAGAAGACGTAGAAACACGTTTGGATGATTTTGTCTTCAAATGTGACATTGCAACACCTTAAAGTAAAACACTTTCTTGTTGTCGTTGTCTTCTTCCCGACAATGGTGACGGCGTTGGTGTTAGGGTTGTTTCATCTTGTTTCTTTTTTCAATGGATAAATTGATATACTTGGTGTTTAAAATACATAACAGTTTGTAACAACGGTTTTAAGAAAAAGCCGTCGTGATATCATTATTATTTTTTAGTTAAATATTAATAAAACTTAAAAAGGGAGCATTTACGTCAAAGGGATAAACTATTTGAGGGCGATGAGGTTCGAACCCATGATAACTAGATTGTATCACCACGATTTTCATAACAACTGTTATTATACCCTTGAGATTTTTAATTAAAATAATGCGCGTACATCCAGTACGCACTATAAGAACAGTGTATAGGATGTCGTTGTAAACCTCGTGTTGTCGTTTGGGCCTTTTGTAGTAGTGAATGCCTGTACATCATCAGCAAGGTTTTGTTCCCAAAAGTGTACGACCAGAAAGTTTGCGTTTTCAATTCGTCATCCTCCCTCTAAGAGTTTAAGCATGTAAATTGGTATTGCAATGTACAGAAATATCATATGAATGAATAAGAGCGAATTACTTCAAGAAAAACATATTTATTGCATTAAAACTACCATTCAGTACTAACAAGTTTTACATGTATACAACGTATTAGCAACAATGAAAAATTACAACTGAATATACAGTAAAGAAGCTAAGAAATGCCATTGTCGAGTAGGTCCGACTCCATCTGGACTTATTTGCAGCATGAGTGCTTCCCTTGGAAGGCTTCAATTGGTGTGCAGACCGTCTGTCATGAAAGTAATAACCCCAGCATCAATCAGATCTCGCTCCTTACGCTGGAGCGCCCTACAACCTTCAGTTGAATGCCCCTATGCCCCACCATGATTAGGCATAGGGTTCTGGATTATGTTTGGGCCATCATTGGTAAAGTTGATTTCTTTTGAATCAAGCAGGTCTTGGACTTTGTGCTTGAATGCTTTGCAATTTTCGATGTGGTGCCCCGGCGCTCCATAATGGAAATCGCAGTGGGCATTAGCATCATATCCGGGTGGAGGAGTGTCGGTTAGAGGAGTCAACGTTCTCTTTTGAACTAATTGTAACTGAAGTAGATGTTGTAATAGCTGAGAGTAAGGCATAGACGGAGCGTAAAAATGCCTGTCTGCCATTTTTGGTCTTGCAGGATACCGACGAGGAGCACCATTTTGTTGTTGTGGTGCAGCCAGATTGTTACAGCAGTAGTCTGATGATATGGGGCCTGATATCCTCGATTTCTACCCTTCTGAGAAGACGCATCATTAGTGTCCCCTTCCCATTTTTTACCTGCAAAAGGTTTTCGCGCACCAGAAGATGACCCAACACTGTCTTGGATCTTACCCAACTTAAGCAAATTCTCAATCCTTTCCCCAGCAACAACAATATCAGAAAAACCATATGAGGGACACCCTGCCAGGCGTTCCAAGAATGGACCTTGCAGCGTTCCCATGAACATGTCAGCCATTTCTCTCCCAAGCAACGATGGTTGTACCCGTGCAGCCAACTCACGCCACCGCTGGGCGTATTCTTTAAAACTTTCCCTACTTTTCCGTGTCATACTCTGCAACTGAGTACGGTTATGAGCCATATCAATATTGTACTAATATTGCTTCAGAAATGCTTTACCCAGATCTTTCCAATTCCTCACACTAGCTCTTTCCAATTTCATATACAACTCCAGAGACGCACCGGACAAGCTATCTTGGAAAAAGTACATCCATAGCTTTTCATCATTAGTATAAGCCGAGATTTTCCTGAAGTAAGCTTGCAAGTGAGTTTTTGGGCAATAACTGCCGTTGTATTTGTTGAATGATGGAGCCTTGAATTTGGGAGGGATTCTTACCCCTTGAATCAACCCCATGTCTGCTACGTCAATGCCCATAGTATTCTGACATTCTATGGCCCTGATTTTTTTGGCAAGCAGGTGGTACCTTCGGTATCCTTCACCATTGTTACTACCCAGGTCTGCGCTCATCAGAGAAAACTGGTTATAGTGATTATCCTCCATATGAGGAACATGAATATTAATGGGGATAGGACCCCCAGCAGCTTGACCAACAGGAATACCACCATGAACCCCAGCAATAGGAATACTAGCATTAACTCCACCGACAGGAATACCAGCATTAATTCCACCTACAGGAATACCAACATTAACTCCACCGACAGGAATACCACCTCCAACGGGAGGGTCAACTTGATTGTCAGCATTTGGAATCTCGACTTCGAGCCTCTGTACCATTGCCCTTAACTCTTGTTGGCCCTAATCCACCCCCTGCATCAGGTCCATAAACTTTTTCATTCGGGCCCTCATTTTGGCCATTTCTGCCTGTAGCTATTCCATGGCTCGTTGTTGGTTTTGGCGCATTGAATAGCGGTGGATATGAGAATCAACAATCCCACCTGTGAATTAAATAAGGTTAGGAAATCTAGAGATAAGCACCTGTTATGCAAAAATGAGATGTATGAATGCATGCATATGCCATGTTCGATTATTTCCGAGAAATCTTTCTGCTTTGATTCAAAAAAATTCACAGGAACACCACGAGGAAAAGATAGACAACTTGATTACGAAAATGAAAGCTAAGATCCTTGGAAATAAAAGAACACATATGTCTGAATGATGATATGGAGCAGCGGCATGGGATCAAAGCTCCCAAAAATTCTGATTAGTGGTTGTGCTGTTGATGGACTAAGTTCAAAGGTCTGCTCTGATAAGAAAACCAGAATACCCAGAATACCGGAATAGCCAGAATACCAGAATACCAAGCTGATAAGTCCACACTGATAAGAAAACCAGAATACCAGGCAGGTTGAAGGTCAAGGTTACCTACAAACCTGTAAACACCCGCTCAGTCTCACATGTAGGTTCTAAAACCAAGGATCCTCAGCGTCATGGACTCTCAGGTCGAGAAATGATGATAAGTTCACCATTTCTGGTTCGGCATCATCATCAATCAAGGAGGCCTCAACTGATTCCCCACAAAAGGTCATCATATGGCAAGTTCTCAACTTCGGGTCCTCGGATCAAGAAGCGTAATGGGTTTGCCATTTCTGGTCAGCCATTATCGTCCCTTGGGAGGAGTTCCTCAACTGAGTCCTCGGGAATGGTCACCAGAGTCGACAGCTTTCTAGGTTAACACCCCGAAATGCACAAGACGCGCAAATCAGAAAATCTCCCAAGAAAACCTCGTCTGGGTGTGGGTTTTATGTAAACCAAACGTACCAAGATGCTACGTAGGCCACACTACTTTCCATTCTAGTCCTAGGTGTATGCTTAAGCCTGGGTAATGGGCTTATCTCTCAGATCACCCATCCCACCAAAAAAACAACAGTCCAGCATAGTCCAGTATATATGGCAATAATGGCAGTAAAGCAAGTAAATGCGGTAAAAGCGATAAACATGCGATAAAAGCCATAAATAAAATAGGTAAATCATATGGATAAACACCATATAATAGAAAACAAATAGGCGCTAGGATTGACTCGCTTAGGGAACCAGTGTCCCCAGCTATCGCATCTGCGAAAATCAACCGGCGGAAAAGACAGGAGAGTCGCCACCGAACGTTATTTATCCTGAAGCAGGGAAAGGAAACGACCGAAGAAAACCTCAACACAGGGAAAGGAATGGTCATCGCAACCATAGCTTGGGTTCGGGAGTCAGTTACGCGAGAGGAAGGTATTAGCACCCCCCTCGCGTCCATCGTACTCGATGGGATCCACGCTTGTTGTTATCGATCAAAGGGTGTAGGTTATCTGAAGCTAAACTGCTAACGGGAAAGGAAAAGAACAGGAAATGGAGAAACGAGGGGGAAAGAAAAGAAGTGACTCGATATGACATCGTCGTCCTAGGCCTACGTATTCCCTCGGGAGCGGTAAAGTCAGAGTCAACGTAGTTCGGAGGACTACGAGATTGTGGGGGAAAGGTTGCTCGCCAAGATATCGTCGTCTTGTGCCTACGTATCCTCAATCGAACAGGAGAGAGGAAGTCAGAGCAGTCGTAGTTCGACATACAAGGTCATTAAGTGTTTTTTATGAGCGACGTTAAGTTCGCGTCCGGCAGTTAGGGTCAATGCCTGTTTGTGACAAAACGGAAGTAACGTGCCCTTTTTTGAAAATGATTTGAAACCCAGTTAATCCCGAAGGATAAAATGATTTGAACTTTGTTTGTGTTTTTTAGACAGGAGTGACTTATGTTAGTTTGAAACTTGTATTGCACTAACGTCTATGACATAGGATCGAATGCATCGCACATTGACCCAAGACGGGACACATGCTAAACACTCTAGGAAAGTGAAAGGGAACCCCCACTCTCTATTTCCCATGTACTTAAGGCTCATGGCATACAATACTCGTTGTATTTATTATGTGTTTTGAACTTGTTTTGAGATGAGAAGAGAAAGACTCAAAGTTGAAATAAAATACTAAGGGAGACCAGGTCCTAATGTTATCATGCAATGGTGGCCCTATGGTTAAGGTTAAGAGGGGACTAAACTAATGTTAGCATACATGGATTGTTAGTACAATGTCTCTCCTACCTCCCATTTAATCGGAAATTAAGTGGAGCTAGGAATCCTAAGGGATCATGTGAATCAACGCAAGTAAACATTATTCTAAACAATCACAAAAGAGAGAAGTGAATAAGAAGTGAGAGGAGAATGAATCTTGTAAGTGTAAAATAGCATTCAAAGCATCATAAACAACTTACCATCTCCATGCCAAGCTCAACTATCAAGTAGTCGAAAGCAAAGTGTGCAAACATGCAATTATGGCTACACTAACGTCTTAAAACTATACTAGGATGAATGTCAAACAACAACCAAAGTTAGAAGTGTCCTAAAGATATGAGATCCCACTAGGGACAGTGGAAAGCCCTACTCTATCTTATCTAAGTTAGTGTACTAAGGGAGCATGCAAAAGTGTCAAGTTTTGTCATATGCCATCACCTAAACATGTATCCTTTACAAGCTATGCCAAAAAGACTTATAGAAGTCACAAAAATAGAAGCCAAGTCAAGCTAATCAAGTGTTTATATACATGGGTAAGTGGAAAACGATATGTGGAATGATACATTTGAATGTCAAAAACTTTGCACAAACATGGCATATTCCAAGTCCAAGTGAAAACAACAAAATTAACATTCCATTCATGTTCAAACTTATGGAAGCATAATACCAATTAGAAGCACATGAAATGACCCATAAATTCATGTGGGAAGGTTGTGATTCATGTTAAACCATATGTGAAATGATGTACAAAAATATCCTAAAGAGGATAGCACAAATACACCATCAAACTGAAACACCTAAGCAAACATCAAGCGTAATCAAATAAGCAACTTAGGGTTCAAAAAGAATCATGTAGGTCATGATCAAAAAGTCACATTTAAGGATCAAATAGGCACCTAAAATATTATTTTATATAGGCTCAAACATGCCCTCAAAATTGGTTTTAAGGAGCTCACACATTGGCATTAAACTTGACCTAGTTCTAGCATGTTTATATATGACATGTTCACATTGGAAAATTGGTGAAAATAGCACACGGTCTTTGAAAATTATTAACAATCAACCAAGTCATATTAAATCCAGTAGGTGATCACATACAAAAGATTGTATCCAAATCATGCACCAAAAGTACCCAATTAATTACAAATATTAAGCATATGTCTAAAATGATCATACAAAACAAGGCTCAAAAGATGGAATTCAAAAGCATTCCAAAATTCATGTAAAATGCACCAACAAAGCTTTAACATGTTAAGAAATCAAGCAGATATTTTCACACCAAAAATCAGTTCCAAAAGATTAGAGGAAGCTCACTTTTTGTCGCTTGTATCACAAGGTATACCATTATGAACACATATCTTTCAAAAATCCTAGAAAATATACAAACAGACAAAAAGTGAAATTAAAATTCATCAAAAATTAATTAACACGTTCAAAAACCAACATGAATTTTTCCATAATTTTAAAGATATTTTTAGTATTTTTAAAATTCAATTTTCTAACGTATACAGAAAATGAAATTAAAAAAACAAGAAGAGGGAGGGGGTGTTGTTAGCAGCGACTATCTAGTTAATTCTCCTGTTGGGCTCATATGGGCGGGTGCGTATAGCATTTATTGCGCAGGCCCATGCGCAAGCAAGAAAGGGCTTCTTCCTAGGGGTGTGCAAAATATCCGGTTGTGATGCCCAAATCCATAACCAAATCCAAATTTGTTTTAAATATCCGGATATAATTGAATGGTTATTAACTGGTTTAGTGTTTAATGATTTTGGTTATCCATTTATATAATCCGGATATAATTAAATGGTTATTAACCAGTTAAATTTTTTTGGATTCAGTTATAATCCGGTTATTATCCAAAATCCAAATTTTTTAATTTTTAAAATAAAAAAAATATATATTTTTTGAATATTTTTTTTAAAACTGGATTTTTTTAAAAAATCCGGTTATATAACTATAACCAAATTTATAACTGGTTTTATAACCGGTTTTGATTAAAATGTGGTTTTGGTTATAAATCCAAACCATTTAAATGGTTTGAAAATGGTTATGGTTTGGTTTCTCAAAATAACCAATCATGCACACCCCTACTTCTTCCCAAATTCTAAAACAAAAAACAAAGGAGTGGAAATGGGTGGTCATGTGAGAAGCACACTTCTCATTAATGTGTTGTTCCAATATGACCCCTTGATGAAATCAAACGATGGAGATCTGCTGCACTACCATTACGCATGCTATGACTTACACGATATTGAGCACATGATTATGATCATACGGCCCAGATTATTCTCTCACTATCACAATATGCTATGATTAAACCATGCTATTATCCATCTTGTGCCATGCGCATGAAATATATTCCCAATAACAAAAGAAAGTAACGTAACACATGCTAGTGAATATATCAATTGGTCCAATTTCATTAATGATAATAAAACAAAAACCATGCGCTAGCCCAACTAGAGGATGACACGTGTCATCTTCTCTAACAATTCATGCAACCAAATCATGCAAACCTCCATGGCAGCATTTCATGCGCATGGACAACAAGAAGAAGAGGCCATCTTCAACAACACATAACTTCTTCTATTCTTAACTTTTTTATGCGAAATAGTAGTCCAAATTGAAACCCACGAAAATTAGAACAACAATAAGTCATTAGTTTTTCAAAATAACAGCTTTAACATAGTGAAATTTGACACAAAAGTCATGGATTCAAATCAAAAATCCTAAAATCAAGAACAACACCTAAACTTAAATTCAAAGATTCATGGTGTGCCATCATTTCAGGACTTCCAGATGCAATGTATGAACAATATTTTAACACCTTAAATCATGTAAATCTAAGAATAAGAGCCATGAAATATTTAGAGATACTTACAGAGTGGAGAAATTCCTCTGCTTCTTGTGATGCTTCACGATTAAGAAACCCGGAAAACTTTGATGCAATATCTTGAAATCTCCTTTAAGCAAAATAAATGCTTAACCTCTTCAAATCTTGGAAAAAATGCAAATTGGTAATGGAAAAAGATGAAATTGTAGGTGATGATGTAATGGTTACAGTTGAGAATAGATGCAAACAGTAGTTTCTACTCCATGAGATGATGAAGATGGTGAAAGAATTCCAGAAGAAAAAAAACCTCAAGATAAGAGAGATCTTGGAGATGGAAGTTGTGGGTGTGAAATTCGTTTTTTGATCTATTTGCTCTCCAATGGTGTAACTAACTTCTATTAGAAGGAGAATGAGAATTTATATGGTGGGTTAGAGTATGGTTAAAAGCTTAAGCATGGTTAAAAGTTAGTTAGAGGTGGTTTGGTGAAAGTTGGAAAAATGTGGGTTTATGGTGGTGTATGAATTTTACTATGTGGGTGGTGTATTTTAGCTACCATGGAATGCATTATGATGACAATAATGGTGTAAGATGATAGTTAGCACAACCACCACAACTTACTCACCAAATTTTGTAACTTGGAAAATGGAATTTTTATGGTTTATGGCATGGAAAAAAGTTCATGGAGGTGACTTTATTGATGAATTTCTTGAAGGATAATGAATCAATTTGCATGATTTTGAGGTCATTGGAAATGTGGTATTTGATAGAACGAAGTTAATGTAAAAAAGAATTGGATTTAAGGTCTGGAACACCATGGAAAATGTTGTTGAAAACATGATCACAAAACTGAATTTTGGGACTTAGAAAAATTTTGAGTTTTTTTCATTGAATAACTTAATAATCCCATCTTTGATTGATCATAACTCTTGATCTAGAAATTCAAATGGAACATTCTTTATATGGATGGAAAGCTTGGAATACACACTATAACTTTCATTTGAGAAAAAATTTCAAGTGAAGCTTGGATCATAGAGAAAAATGACCATAAAGTTGTTTGCATGGCATGCAAAACTTTCCCAAAATGGAAAGTTCTAAAACCCTTGTTTTTTTCTAAAAATGGCAACTTTCCATAATTATTGATTTTTCATGATTCCTTTGATAATTCTTGATCAAATCTTTCCCCTTGACCAATATTTGACATGATGAACACGAGTTTGACCTAAAAATTGAGAGTTGACTTTTTCCTTGATCAGTTAACTTTATTCTCAATTTGTCTGATTTTCAACCATCTGGCCAATTGAAATTCTTCTGAATGAAATTGTGAAACAAATGAGATGTCTTGGCCTTGAGGAGCCTCATTCTCTTTGCTTTGAACAATTCATGCCATGGAAACCTCTGATCCCATGCCTTGGGAAAATGATGTATGTGTGATGCTTATGACCTAAATGCATATGAAAATGTGAAACATAAGCTACTTATTGGGTATAAATAAGAGGGCAAATTTTGGGGTGTTACAGTCCTTGACAATCTCTAAATTATGAAACCATTGAATTCAACATAGCCTGATAACTTGATCAACACACAAGTGAATTGCCTGATACCAAACCCTGATTGAGGCTTCAGACACATATCACTTGAATTGCACACTCTGCCTTGACCTTGAAACAAACTTTGCCTGACTGAGATTAGGTCAACCAATAAGTGAACTTCAACCCATACTCATTCCTGACTTGATGAACCTTAAATGAAACCTGATTCAATTCAATTCATCCTCATGATATATTTTTTTGGATTTTCTGAATAACAGTTAGTGGATGGATGTATAGATGGTCGTTATATAGGTAGGACAAATTTGGGGTATGACAACACCTTAGACACCTCCACCTCAGGAAACTCAACCTCAACCTCCCACACTTTCGGTTAAGGTTATGGCTTAGATGATCCATCTATATCAGTGTGTATCATCTTGCATGCACGCTCCTGCCTACTAGAGGTGGTCTGGACTGGCCAAAGGCCCAAATGACCAAGGCCTAATTCATATCAAATCCACTCCACTCGACCTAGTGTATAAAATCAATACACACACAAAGAGCAATATACGTTATCTGATCTCCACTTTTTACTACACTATTTTTTAATCTTGAACTGACTTGGGTTTTGGAGTGCTAACCATGCAGGTCCACCTCGTGCCACCGTAAAGGAGACCAACACCAATGTTCAAGATCAAAGTTATTTAACCGCATCCATTTTTCATTCGTAGAATGGAACAACGATGTCGTATGTGGGAAATAAATTTTGATTCCTACTAATTATACGAATTCAAGTTCGCGATCCAGCCCTTGATGTAATGTTGCCTGTACTTTCCATCACTACTGTGATACTTACCGTGGCAGTGTCAAAGATATGACAAGTTAATAACTAATGGTTGTTGAATACAACAAGTTTGTAGTTAACACCGAGCTCCAATCAAATATCGAGGGGCATGTTATAAGCAACACATGATTTCCATTTGATGCTTAAGGGTCTCATCAGGACAAATTGTACTAACAAAGAGATCGGGTCCCCTCTAAGAATGTTTTGGTTTGATATTCACTTGTGATCTCTTGTTGGCATCGTCTATCATCACCAAACATCAAAAAATTACCAAATGATATGAGAAGGCTAAGTTACATTCATAAAGGTCAGAAAGTTCTCATCCTAAGGAACTTCACCTTCACCTTATAATTCTCCTAGGCCAGGGAAAAACTCCCTCAGGTCAGATTGCTTGTTAGTGAATCATCATCCACTTGATTACCACTTTAGATGGATATCCACCCCGAGGTAAGAAAGAAGTCGAAAGGTTTTGACCCCAGTAATCAGAATACATTTAACCAGAACATTAGAAAAAGGAAATTCTAGGGTCCCAAAGTTCCAACAATCAAATTTAAGCTACATCTCTAGTGAAGTCGACCACCCAGCGATGCGCTGACGGGAAAATATGAAGCAAGATGCTTTGACACCTCGTTCCACCGAAGCAGATTCCTTAAAGAAGAGAAAAGCACCCCAAAGTCTCAGGGAAAAATAGAGGCCAAAGACTTAGGATGTTGCCCGTCCACAACAGAGTCACCATTTTAGGTATATTTATTTAGTTATTTCATTGCTTCTTTGTAACAAATTCAATTCATTATTAATACACACACACACACACACACACACACACCTTATCTTTCTTCCTCTGTTGTACGCTTCTTTATCTCTCTTTCTTTAAAGAGCTCAAGACAAGGGTAACAAATATGAAATGCATGACTGCGTATCTGATACATACTTAGCGCATTTCTACGATTCTAATACGACTTAAATGCATTTCATGCCTGACTATGTATCCCATAGACTTAACGCATTTCTGCAATTCTAATACGACTTAAATACATTCCTTGCATGATTGCGTATCCGATACACACTTAACACATTTATTTGATTCTGATATGCTTAAATACATTTCATTCCTAATTGCATATATGATACAGACATAATGCATTTCTACGATTCTGAGACAGCTTAAACATGTCCCTTGTACGACTTATCATCTGAGGCATAATACAAACATTTTTTAGTATCTGACGCACCCCCTTCAAATCTAGCCAGTCCAAGGGCATAAATGGTGGAGCTTGAAGATGTCCACCTCGATCTAAGTCAAGCCTCGGGGGCAGAGACAATGATCATACCCTTGGTTGGGGAACAATCCTCTGTGACGCGGAGCATAGTATAACATGAAATTCTGTTCCTCAAGGGACAGATGTCGAACACGATGTCTTAGACAACTTGTTTGACAACTTAAACCAGAAACACTGCAATGGAAAGTACTAGCTAATGGAGCAGAAAAAGCAGTAAGTAACACGATAGTTGTTTACCTAGTTTGGTGAAACCACACCTATGTCTGGGGGGCTGAGTCCACAACCCAAGAAAGGAAATTCAGTATTAGTAGCTTAGTACAAGTAGTCTTACAAGCAACAACAAACCCTATGTTGTCCAATGCCTCTTCCTGACACAACCCAATGACTTTCTATTTAGGGCTCCCCATAAACATGAGAACCTACTCACTTTCTTCTCAATCACACAACCAGTGATTGGAGATTACAACTCAATAATAAATGTTGAATACTACCACTCAAATCTACACAAATTGATGTGTGTGAATCACAAGTGCACGGTTGTGTCAAGTAATACAAAAATATGGACCCATATGGAGATGTGTGACTACCATATTCTATCTTAACTATGCTTATCTAAGGTGATTCAAAATAAAGTTTAACAGTTAATATATAATTGAACTAGGAATTATGATTCTTCCATCTAGACTCACCTCTATGATTGGTTTATGTTTTGAATCACGAGAGGTTCTAAGCAGTTTTTATAGAAAATAAGATAAATATGTGCATCATCCACTTTTGTGGCGTGCACATCCGAACGTGTTTCAGGCACAACTAAGTAAATCAATAAAGATCGCTACATCTTATCACGTGACGATGCATCTTGATTGTTTCTCAACTGAGATCAATTCGCCTTGTCATTGGCGCCTTGAACTCAGTTGTTTAGTAACTCGCTTTTGGATGTCGATTCATTATCTTTTGATACATGAACGACATCTCTAATGACTTTGCTTTCGTAACCGTCATAAACGTAAAAATAGTACTCTAGTTCTAAAATAAATAAAGCTTAAACTTCTTGTAATTTCAAATACATAGATTTAGTAGAGATTTCTCAAAAGATGGATTCACATAATCCTTTGTCCCTAAAAATCTACTCACTCATGGTGAGATGAACAACAACAATAATAAAGAATAGAAACATCATATGAAAAGTAAAGGATTAAAGGTAAATAAAGTAAATTACAAAATAGCAATAAGATATAAGCAAGAATATAATAACAATATTATAAAATGCTAAAAGTACAATGTAATCAAGCTTAAAGCTAAAATACTTAAGAGAATAACAAGTTTTGCAACAATTTCTAGTGAAAAGTGATGAAAATGAAAGATCATATGGCCCCTACTTATACTAATTCAAGGCCTAATTCACTAATTATTTCTACTAATTTCATGCATAATGACTACTTAAAACAAATCATGGAAAAAATAGAGGTTACATAAATCAAAAGGTTACAAAAACTGCCCAAAAACCAAAAGTTTGTAACTTCCTGGTTCTTATATGGAGGGGTCTTAAAGGGGAACACTGCCCTTGTCATGGGACACGGCCAGGTAGTGTTGTCCTCAAACATTTTGCATTGGAAGTTCTTCGTTTCATGCAATCTTTGTCCTTTTTGTCCCGATTCGCTCCATTGACTTCTTATTCCCTGAAAACAAACATAGGAGACAAAAACACATAAAAACTAACTAGAATGATGGAAACACGCATGAATTTAAATAGAAAACAAGCAAGAAACATCAGGTTATTACCGCCTATCAAATACCCCTAAACTTGAACTGATGTTTCTCCTCAAGCAACAAGCTTGCTTAGGAAGAATTAGGATAAAGCCGTTTTTCGGTCCTTCAAAAACTCAAAAAGATGAAATCCTTGTCATTACTCATATATTGTCTTTCACTCTGATCGTCTAAGATTCAAGTTCCCCCATACTCACCAACACCAAAGACATTACCAGAACATAAAACCATAAAACAAATATAATCAATAGTTTCTTACTTTGGTCAACTCTATAGCTACACTTTAGACTTAAGTCTCTTAGCGATTTTCTTCCCTTTTCATTTTGACAATCAATTTAAAGCACTTTGAATTATGATAATCATCACACACACAAGATTGATTAAGAATTTTTTTTTAGATACCAGATAAGCAACAATTGATATCTTTATTTACAAATGAAATTACACACTTTTGGGTACTTATTTATTGTCCACTTTGGGACAACGTTTGAGTTTCAATCACTGTTGAGCTAGATATTCGGGTGAGGGTTGTGCAACTTAGAAGGTTCAATTGCCTTTTAAGCCTTTTTCAACATTTTTGGTGCTAAGATTTTTTTTTTAAATTCTCAGCCAATCATACATACCTGTGAATCTAAAGTGTGTCAGACTGTCATAACAAATTACTCAGGAAATAATTCTCAAAAATCAAGTACTATGGTACAAAACACGCGCTATACTCGTGACACTTTTGGCAAACTACAAGTGTTCGAGTAATAGTGATGTTATCGATTTTCCACGGGCCCCTAAACTTAGCCAATCTTCTTAACTATCCTATATATTTTCTTTACAAGTTATCAAAATCATGAGCTTTTTTAGAAGAAAAAAATTTTATGATTCAATTTTGGCTTAATACCCTTTTTGATCCTCTAACTATAGGCCAGGGTCCAATTTGGTCCTCTTCCTTTTAAAAGTTTCAAATTGGTCCCATACGTTATTATAATGGTCCACGTTGATCCAAACCGTTAAATAGATGTTAACGGTGTTAAAAATGATGATGTGGAATCTGATGTGTACTCTGGAAATGTACACTCAACATCCTTCTGTCTTCCTTCCCCAATTTGCTTCGCCATCTTTTATAAACCTAAACCTAGGTCAAAAATTTCCATCCCCAATCTGAAAGGATTCCATCTTCCTCAAATTGAAACGCAATTTGACCTCCAACATGAGTTCTGGGAGCGATTCTTCTTCTTCCTCAAGAACTGGGTTCGAGCAAGATGTGTACACAAATTTTGGGAAGGTTATTTGTGCTTGTGGAGACCGAGTTGTTCTTCGAAGAGCAAGAACACCCACTAACAATGGTAGGCTGTTTTGGGGCTGTAAACATTTTAAGGTAATGTTTTGTTTTCCTAACCTAGTATGAAATTCTTCTCTTCTTAATTCTGAACGCGAGTCTTTGTTGTACAGGGAATCACAAATTCTGGGTGTGACTACTTGGAATGGTTTTATGATGGTTCTAGTTCTAATGGTGAAATGGTAGAAAGCATCAGGAATATGCAATGGAAAGTAGAAATGCAATACAAAGAGATGGATGAAGTTAAAATAGAATTGGTTGAGGCAAAAAAAATTGTGGAAGTTCTGAGGCTAGAGAATCTGTAGTTGGTTGATGGCTTGAAGAACACTAACAAATGGAAGATTGTATGGAAGGGCCTGTGTTACATACTGTTGTTTGTCTTAGTGGTTATCAAGTTATGAAAATTAGGTCTAGTTTTTATTGATCTTATGTAGTTGAGATGTAGTTGAGTTGTATTTTGTTGGTCTGATGTACCAAGTTTATCATTAATGAAAAATGTTTGGTTTACTGCTTGAATGCTTCGTGTTCTTCGTCTATTGCTTCGTGTTCTTCTTTTTCCTCTAACAGTGTGATGGTTCGTCTTCTCCAAGCTGAGCTATGAATGTGAACGCTGAAGACTAAAAAGTAAACGCTTTATCAAGTCAACAATGCCACATCACCACTCAATATATTACACATCAGCCATTTAAGGCCACGTATTCAACCTTTTTAGTCAAATTTTAACTTTTTTAACGGAATGGACAAACGTGGACCATTTTAATAACGTATGGGACCAATTTGGAACTTTTAAAAGGAAGAGGACCACAATGGACCCTGACCTATAGTTAGAGGACCAAAAAGGGTATTAAGCCTTCAATTTTTGGGTGTTTTAACAACAATATATGCAACTTATTTAAGTGAAACTATCCTACCAGCAAAAAAATCACACACAAAACCCCCCCACCACACTTAAAACGGACATTGTCCCCAATGTTTCAATCCAAGTAAGGAGGAGATAAGAGAAACACACAAAATGTCTCACTGAGGAGGCAAGAAGTGCAACAAGCGGTTTTGTAGTGATCTTTGTATGTCTTCTAAATTAAATAAGCGGGGAGAGTTGTAACACCCTAGTTTTTAAATTTTTTATTTAATTTATAGTATAATCTTTTTTATGTTTATTATTATTATTATTATTATTATTATTATTGATATTACTATTATTAATATTTGATTAGTTAAAAATAAAATAATAAAAATAATAGAAATTAAAGAATTTTAAGTAATTAGAAATTATGGGGTTAATAGTGTGGTTTAAAAAAAATTAAGGGAGGTAGATAGAATAATTAAAAATAAAAGGAATTAGTGAGAATAAAATAAATAACTAAATTAGGGTTTTATTTTATATAAGGATAGAGGGATTTGAGAACACAAGGAGTTTTGGAGAAAAATAAGAAAGAGACAACCCAATAAGAGAGAAGGCAGAGTAGGATCACCCATCACCAACATTTCAAAGTTTTTTGTGTAATCGGGGTAAGGGGGATTGTACTATAATTGGTGTTTAAGTCTAGGGATAATGGGGATTCCCTTAATCCATTTTCTTTTTCTTTCGTGGTTGTTGTTCTTGAGTCATGTAAGGTTTGTGCAAAACCTTTGTGTATTTAGTGTG
Source organism: Lathyrus tuberosus (assembly GCA_022829125.1). Classification (NCBI taxonomy): domain Eukaryota; kingdom Viridiplantae; phylum Streptophyta; class Magnoliopsida; order Fabales; family Fabaceae; genus Lathyrus; species Lathyrus tuberosus. The sequence goes on along the minus strand of JALAZF010000044.1, from coordinate 6,031,611 downwards.
AATGAAATTGGATGAGTATTTTGACAAACATGATGTTATGAACCAAGTTAGGAATGATGAATGGTTGAAGTTGGTAATGATGGTGATTAGGAATTAAGTAGGTGTGTTAAATATTAGGAATAAGTTACAGAGTTATATAGAACTCTAAGAAGTAGAAACTATATGAAATTATCGATAAATACCTAAGATTAAAATTCTGCAACTTGTGATTAGTATACCCTGTTAGTAATTTGCATATAACTTTAGTTACAAATGTCTTTTATAAGTGAAACTAAAATCATTAGAAACTAGACAAGATTTATCACGTGATATACTCTGAATTAGATCATTTTTCTTGTTAAAAAGATGAGAAAGTTGTACCGAAAACTTAGCTAATATTCTGAAAACTCCGCAACATAGTTAATTGACACACTGCTAGTGTTTTGGGTACCACTCACTCTAAACAAGTCGTTCAAGAGTAAACCTCATATCATAATAAAATAGAAAAAAATTCTTACACATTAGACTTAATAATTATCTCATTTAGCTAAGTACAGTAGGAAATATGCTAGTTACAAGTCATCCAAAACATTCAGCCAGATGTCTACACCAGTTCTTATGTTTGATTAAATTCTATCGATTGGGATCTTAAGTCCTAAAATAAAAATCATATTCTTAAAATATACACTCTAAGGGTTCTTAAACATATTAATTTATTTTATTCCAACCTCATTTGATATTTAAATAATTGTTCGAATCTGAGGTATGCCTAGTGTAATACCCCAAATTTTGACCACTTATATTTCCCATCATTGTGAAAATCATCATCACAATATGGATGAACCATCATGCTTCATCAGTCTCCCCAAAGATGGGTGAGCATCCAATACAATCAAAATTAGGGTTTCAAGCCCTCTCTGAGTGCTTAGACAAAGGATCAATCAAGAAATGACATGATCTTCAACTTGTCTAATCTCTTAAACATCCACAATGGATCAAAAAGGACTCCCACTTCAAGGATTAAGCACAAGGCTGCTCCCTTCTAGGTGGATCAAGTCTCAAGATCGACAGTGTCACCAAATTAGGGTTTTGGTCGACCAGGGCCTCCAGATGGAAATTTTCATCTGGGCACAAGCCATTGATCCAAAACATAACCTAATATGCTTCATGGGACCTCATGAACCCATGCATCAAGTCAATTTTGCCTCAGGGGATGCATTCATCAAAAATCAGGAATTAGGGTTTCTTGACCTAATTCACCCCTAAGTTGACTTTTGGGACAAACCATGAGCCAAGACCTCAAGAGATGATTTGAGGGTCTCTAATACACCATGCTGATCCATTTGGAACAATGGATTGATCCAAGAAGCTTGAGCAACAAGTCTCAATTTCATCTGCACCACAATTAGGGTTTTAAGGGAAAAGTCAACTGTAACTTTGACTTTTGACCAAGGCATGCTCCCAAACCCTAATACATGATTGAATATACCCTATGACACCCATGGAACATGTCCATCAAGTTTGATTTAGGTCAAGGACATGATTTCCTGAAGAATTGCACAGTTTGGAATTCATCTAATAAAAAGTCAACTGTGCACAAAAGTCAACTTTGACTTTTTGAGATTTTTCACCAAAATGGATTTTTAACCCTAAAATGATGTTAATGTATGATTTGAATCATCATTCATCAAGAAAATCAAGAAAAGTGAGATAACTTGTAAAAGGGGTAACCATAAAACTTAGAAAATTTTCTAAGTTAAAAATAAAGTGGCAAAGGTACCAACTTTGGAGGACCATAACTCCTAAACCACAAGGCCATTTTTTCTCATCCAAAGATGGATTTGTAGCCCTCATTATCACCTACAAAAACTTCAACTACAAGTCATTCCAATTCATTAAGGATTTTGAGTTATGGAGTGATCAAAGTGGCTGAAAAGTGAAAATGTCACTTTTTCCAACACTTAGTGAAATTTTCACTAAGTCAGAATTTGCCTTCACTTTTTGCCAAATGTAGGGGGGTTTTTCACTTGGAATCAAAAGAGATCAAAACCAAACTTGTTCAAACAGTTGTTGTATCATGTTAGAGGTTTCCAAAATGGCCAAGAACATTGCCAAATTCAACCTACATCATGAGATACAACATTGGCAAGTTGCCTTGCTGAAATCTGTCAAAGCAAGGCAGAATTTGCATTTTGGCTCGATTTGCCAAAATCAGCCAATTTCAATTGCTCCAATCCACTTGGACACCTCTGAGGATTGAATCCTAAGGGGACAATCACTGAGCCAAGCCTCCAAGGTCCAAGGAACAAAGAATAACATGTTGAACCTAGAATGGCCAAAATAGGGACAAGACTTCAAATTTGGAATGAGGCATTCAATGGAACCATCAAGGTGGCATAGACTGAGCCATTCTCATCTGAAATCAGCAAGACTTATCCAAGACCAAGGGGACCAAAGCTCTGTGCCCTAACCTCTAGTCAATGGCTAGAGGAGACTTTTATTTCCATTGGCCAACATTGAGGAAACCTACTTACCAGCTGCCATGTACTATTCCTTACAAAACAAACTTGCTCTACTATAAATAGAGCTCAATTGTGGTCAGTTTAAGTACACCAAAGCCATCTAACAGATGCTTTCCTCAAAATCTCTTTCTCTTGGCAAAAATGCCTTTCTTAGCAAGGTAGCTACCGGGTTTTGAGTTTGAGAGCAATTCTGCACAAACCAATCACTCACACACCTCACATACATCACATATGAGCTGATCAAACACTCACATAACATCTGAAACATCAATTTCACAAAATCACTTGCCATCCACACAAGTTTGAAGTGAAGTTGCAGCTGAGATGCCATAAACTGATCCAGTCCATTTCAATTCAATCCAAGTGTTCAAACACACTCTATATGGTGTAGGGAAGCTGTCTAGATCATCACAACTTGTATGTAACACCTCCAACTCAAAATCACATCTGCTCTTGCTGTCACGACTTGGAGGTAAGCACATACTTGGTCATCTCTCAATCTATGCATATTTCCTCGCACAATAATTTGCCCATATGTTCATAATCATGCATGGAATGTTTTCCCTCAATTAATTGCATTGTTTGAATCGTGTATCAAAAATACTAGCCTTCATGCAGAAATTAGGGTTCTTGAGGTTTCTTCGTGATTTCTTGTTGTATGTTTAATTTAAATGAAATTAAAGTACATAGACATGATCGTGAGGTTGAGACGAGCATAATGATATGTGGATTGCATGATATGATTACGTATTCATGGAGATTGGATAGAAAATGCAAATCTGAGAAACCAAGAACACGCGCGTGTTCTTCAGCTGTTCTTGGCGCCATTTTTCATAAATTTGAATATTTGAATTTTGTGATTTTGTTTAATTGACTCAAAAATTAATTTCTCTCTGAGTTTTAATGATTTTGAGTTGATTCTTTTTTTAATAATTCACAAAAATGTTAAAATATTTTATTTTATCAAAAAATCCCAAAAATATTATTTATTTCATATAATTGATATTTTTGTAAAGAATTAATATTTTGATTGTTTTAGGCATTTTAAATATTTTTTCTACATTGATTTTGCAACTTTTAATGCTTTCTAATTATTTTGTAGGTCAATACTTAATTTTTGAAACATTAATCCAAGGTCACAATTTGTTTTCCATGTGTTAAACAATTTTTGATCATTTTAATTGAATTTTTATTCAATTAAATACATTTTGAAAACAAATTAGGGTTTTGGATTAATTCAACCCTCATAAATCATTTTCAAAACACTTTGGGCCTCTATTAGAGTGTAAGACCCAATCCTTTTTTGACCAAATCATTTTTGGGCCTCACTTATTGTATAAGTCCCGATACCGTAAAAAAAAACAAACGGCGCGATCGTCGCCTTTTCAAAAATCATCTGGGCCTACCCTCGAGTAGTAAGACCCATTTATTTTTCTTCAAAACTCTTTGGGCCTCTTGAGAGAGTGTAAGACCCATCCCCCCTTGTACAAAAACATTTTGGGCCTCACTCATTGTATAAGTCCCTCTGTACAAGTAAACGGCGCGATCGTCGCCCGTTTAAAAATAAAAATCATTTGGGCCTACCCTCGTGTTATAAGCCCTACTCTTTTTCTTTAAACCTTTTTGGGCCTCTTGAGAGAGTGTAAGACCCATCCCTTTGTACAGAAAACCATTTTGGGCCCCAGTCACTTGTATAAGTCTCTCTGTACAAATTCAAACAGTGTGCTCACTGATAAAACCCTGGGCCTCTCCTTGAGTTGTAAGCCCCAGATCTTTCTTTTTCAAAGCACTTTCTCCTTTGATTTTGAATATACTGTTGTTTTTAATCTTTCTTTGTTGAACAACTAACCAAACAGCATGGAAGCACTACAACCGAGTAAGTGGTTATCGCTTTCATTTACTGCTTTCATATTATAAACTATATTGTGGGGCTGCTCACTGTAAGTCTCCTTTCATAAACTCATATCTACTGTGTAATAATAGTATAGATATTTCGAGTTTCCCCGGCAACTACGTCTAGAACTAGGTGACGCCGTTTCACTTATTCGTAGAAATAAACGCCTAGATCCCCAATAGGAGCACCAGATACAGTCTTCTCTTCGGCTGTCCTCCTTAGGAATCGTCAAGAAGCTCTACTCCCCAAGATGAATGTATTCTCCGTGAATGGCATCTTTGAGTTTCTTCCCAATTCTCGAACTTTCCTGACTTGATCTATTCCTTGTGGATAGCTTGCCTTGAATGTCTCGGGGTTTGGGTACCCACTACGGTCATAATCTTGGACCTTAACTAAGGAACCCTCTTTAAAAGCTAAAAGTCGCTGGATAGTAAACCTCGCACGTTTACCAGTGGTTTTCATCTTTAAAAGAGTTATCTCTCCTAAAGGAGTTGATAGACCCACGGGCTTCTTAAAAGCATCGACCTCCTCTTGGGCATTATTCAAGGACCCTACGGCTTCTTAGAAGTATTCACCGCCTCCTCTTAGGCTTCGTATAATGATCTCTTCCTCTGGGAATGATAGCCTCCTCTTGGGCTTCGTACAAGGACCCGTCGGCTTCTTAAAAGTTTCCAGCCTCCTCTTGGGCTTCGTACAAATTTTCCCGACGACCTCCTAGAGGTATAGGAACAGAACCTAGTCATCTTCATAGAACAGTCCTTTCGTAGAGTCTACTACTGTTTCTCGAAGCATAGTACAAAAGATAAAACTCTAGACACGGACAGTCTAACTTCCTTGAGTCTCAAAGACATTCTCAAGCACCCTTCGTTAAATAGGAAGGAAACCCGCAGACTCGGATAGTCTCAATACCCTTTGGATTTCCCATTTCCTCAAAGAGAAGGAAATATCCCTGATCCTCAAATTAAATCCCTGTGTACAGCGTTGCTCATATAAGAACTGATTTTCTCTTTTAAATCAGTATATTGGATCTTTCACTCAACTGAAACAGTTACAATAGCCTCCATCTCGGGCGTCGTACGAGATACCAAAATTCTCCCCAGTGGAGTCAAAATAACCTTTTCGCCTCTCTCTCAGGCTTTGTATGAGACACAAAAGATTCCCTCGTTGAGTCAATCACCCCTTTTTGCCTCCATCTCGGGCCTCGTACGAGATACAAATTCCTTAAGCAAGAGTCGAACTCTTTTAGTCTCCTCTTAGGCTTTGTATAATGATAGGCCCTGCTGGGTCAAAAACTTTTAGCCTCTCTCTCGGGCTTTGTACGAGACACAAAATAGCCTCCTCTTAGGCTTTGTATAATGATTTTCCTAGCGGAAATTAGCCTCCTCTTAGGCTTTGTATAAGAAAACCACTGGTTGATCCAATCAACCTTTTAGCATCAAAGCTGTGCCTCGTTCACAGTACACAAACATCAACAACTCCTTTCCCTTCATCTAATCGCTGTAAGCGGCAAGCCTCTAGATCATCTACATCCATGCCACTGTCCCTCTTTTAGCATGAGAAATTCCTAAGGAAAGATGGCATTGCTCTACACTGAGTTAAAGTCTTCTCCTTCAGGTTAAAACCCTTTCTTCGGAAATTATGGCATTGCTCGGATCCGCGTATCCCAGTTAAAGTAATTCTCCTTCTCCCCTCTTTAGAGATGACAAATTCTCTCTAAAGTCGAGGTCTTTCAGCTTCACGTCTTGGGCTTTGAACAAGACACAAATAGACTTTTCAGCTTCACATCTTGGGCTTTGAACAAGATACAAACTACCTTTCGCTTCACGTCTTGGGCTTTGAACAAGACACCAAAACACCATTTCCTCCCATAGAATAGAAGGAACTACGAACGCTCTGATATCCCTGTTTCGGTAAACGGGAATACGTAGGCATAAGATCAAAAGAAAAGATCTTAGCGAGCGCAATCAACAAAAAACCCAAATCCCATATCTCCATCAATCAAAAAGCAGTAATTCAAAAGCATCAGTCCTAACATCCTAATCCTTATTCCCCACCAGAAACATTAAGCCCTAGAAAGAAAGAAACATGTATTGGCGAAATACGAATAACCAGTACAAAGGCCCCCCCACATTGATAGCATCCGTAACCTAACAGACCGTTGTTTAAACTCAGTATGCAAGCAGGGTTAATTGGAGACATCTATTTCCCTTCCTTATTCAGCTCACAATAGGATAAAAAATGAATCGACCTGTAGTTTAAAGCTCAAACCGCAGAGAGCGACCAGCGCTTAAGAACCGCGTCCAAAATCGCTCGCTACAGAAAAGTGGCGCCCACCGTGGGGCCCGTTCCTTTCTTTCTACTTCTCTTATGTGAAAAATTACACAAATGGCGACTCTGCTGGTGAGTCTCCTTTTCTGCCTTAGGACATCATCCCCGTTTTCCACGAAAAATGGGAACTCGGCTGAAGAGAAAGATTGACCTATGCTGGTCCATCTCTTAGGCAGGGAACCACAGATTGGGGCTTCCGCCGGGAACCCATTTCTGTCAGGAACTTAAGAATCATAGCTTTATAAGTCTAGGATGATTAGGACAAATATATATATACTGCTTTTCCTAATTGCTATACGTGTTTATTTTTCTGCTACTGGGAATGCGTGTGATGCCGCATGTGGTGAGATTGAGTATACACTTAAGAAAAGCCAACCTTTTTCGTAGTGCGGAAGCTATCGGAAATAGCTGTTACGCGATACTACCCTCATTTGAGGCTGGTGATCTATTCTCGGTGAATGGCACTTACTCTAAGATTGCACACAACTCGCTGGCGATCCGCTTGTTGTCTGCCTTCCTGGGAGGAGCTAATGATAATGAGTACAGGTACAAAAATCACCCTAGTATAAACCTTTGGGGATGGGTAGAGCCTTGCCTTCATGACAACGACCCTCTGACCCCATGTTTTTTCTATGTTTTTGTGTGCTGCATTCATGCATTCATTTAATAAAACATTAAAACATTCAAAAAAATTTCTCTTCTAGTATCTCTGTTTTTCAAATTAAACTAAGACTGTGATTGCAAATATCAGAGAAAAAGATTGCATTAATGGATTTCGGTAGAAGGAGAACTTACCAGTATACCTTCAAGGTTCCAAAACTAGGGGATTTGAGAAAGTTAGCAAGGATGATCGCTAACCCTGAGGCTTTCAGAGCCAAGCACGGTGGTCTGCTACCACTGTTAAGAGTCCATGTGATTAAGGGGATCATGGACGCGCTCATTCAATTCTACGATCCGGTTTATCATTGTTTCACATTCCCGGATTACCAGTTATCACCAACGCTGGAGGAGTATTCTCATCTGACTGATTTACATATCACTGATCGAGCTCCATTTTCTGGACTGGAAGAAATTCCAAAGAATCAGACTATTGCAAGAGCAATTCATTTGGACGAGTCTGAGGTCAGGACTCACATGACCACTAAGGGTGGCATCCAAGGTTTGCCAACCCAGTTCTTGACAAAGAAAGCTCTGTACTTTGCTAGTATAGGGAACGGGACTGCTTTTGAAAGCATCTTTATCTTGCTCACCTACGGATTATTTTTGTTTCCCAACATCAATAACTTCGTCGATATCAACGCTATTAAGGTTTTTCTCATTGGAAACCCTGTGCCGACTTTGCTCGCAGATGCGTATCATTCTGTACACTTAGGAAATTTGTACAGTGGAGGGGAGATCACATGCTGTGTACCTTTGCTCTACAAATGGTTTATCTCACACTTTCCCAAGTCTGCCGCTTTTTGGGATTGCAAGAGCGTCTTACGCTGGTCACAGAAGATCATGTCTCTCACCAACTCTGATATAGATTGGTGTAATAGGGTTTATGAGGGAATCAGAATCATTGACCGTTGTGGAAACTTCCCCAGCGTACCCCTCATAGGAACTAAAGGAGGAATCAACTATCATCCGATATTAGTTAGCCGTCAATTTGGATACCCAATGAGACACATCCCACTGGGTGTTCATCTGGAAGGTCTTTTCTTCAAAGAAGGAGAAAGTGACAGAGCACTAAAGTTAGAAATAGTACAAGCTTGGAAACATGTTCATAAGAAAGGAAGAGAGTCTCTGGGAAAACCGGACTGTGTCTCGGTGGAGCCTTATCTCCATTGGGTACAAACTAGAGCTCTCAAGCTAAAGATGCCTTATCCTCGTTACGGAATTCTTCCGCCGAGGGAAATTGTCATGTACTTCATGACGGAAACTGAAAGGCTTCAGGTTACTCTCAACAAAGTTCAAAAGGAAAGAAGATCTTGGAAGAACAAGTACCGCACCCTCGACGTAGAGTGTATCCAAATACAGCAATTACTGAAAGAGAAAGATGCTCTGATTGAAATTTTGGAGCAACATGCTGTAGAGAATCAAGATGACCAAAGGAATTTGCTCACTCCTTTCACTTGGCAAAGGAATGACAACCCGACAACGGCCCAAGCTCCCCGGTCAAAGAAAAGGAAGATACCAGAATCAGCACCCGGTTTCTCCTCAGAGAGGACTCGGGACCCATTAGTTTAGGTTTCTATTTCTGCACTTTGTAATCTACTGTATTTCCATTTCTGTAATCCTTTGGAATTCAATAAAAAGGGGTTCCCCCACTGTTTGATATTTGCAATCTAATTGTCGAAGTTTATTTTAATTAAACCTAAAAACAATTAATATAATCATTGCATTCATCATTCTCACATCGCGTATTCTCCTTACCTACGAATCTCACGTTTGTGTCTCGATTCTAGAGTCAAACTGTCTCATTCGTATAATACTCGGGCCAATCGTTAGAAAAAGATGGATGATCTTGAGGAAGAAAACAGAGAGTTGAAAGAAGAGATCGACGCTCTGAGAGAGGATATGAGAAAGCTTCATAACGACATGCAAGCCATGGCAGAAGCTCAGCTACAAAGAACTGTGATCTCAGAGATCACCTCAACGCCCATCATAGAAAAGTATGATCCTAGGTATCAGATGCCGAAAGATCGTCCTTGGGGCATGCCTGTTAACTATATCCCGGAAGGATATGTTCCGCCGATCACTGAAGATCAGGGAATCGCAACAGAAGCCGCTGGGCCTGAAGGTTACAAACTTCGGGAAAGCGAAGATGCCAGGGGCATACTGAAGACTCCTGAAGGTTACAAACTTCGGGAGGCGCCAAGACTTACTGCCGTAGTCACGGTACCACCCCCTGTGGTGCACACTGTCCCGGAAGGACAGATTCCACCAACACCTTCTGATAAGAAGGAAACTATGTTTGACAGAATGGAGGAATTCCAGGAGCAGTTCTTGGAAATGCAGAAAGAGCTGCAAGCCATTCGCGGTCAGGATCTATTTGGAAAGGACGCCGCAGACCTCTGCTTGGTCCCAAATGTGAAAGTCCCGCACAAGTTCCAAGTGCCCGACTTTGAAAAATACAAGGGTAACTCTTGCCCTCAGAGCCATCTGGTGATGTACGCTCGGCAGATGTCAGCTCAGACGGAGAATCAGGACCTTCTGATTCACTACTTCCAGGATAGTTTAACCGGTGCCGCACTCAAATGGTACATGGGTTTAAACCGTACTACGATCAGTACATTCAGAGATCTTGGTACTGCCTTCGTCCAACAATACAAGTACAATTTGGACATGGCACCCGACAGAGATCAACTCAGATCGATGTCGCAAAAGGACAAGGAAACCTTTAAGGAGTATGCTCATTGGTGGCGTGAAATTGCCGCTCAAATTTGTCCACCTCTTGAGGAAAAAGAGATGACAAAAATCTTCTTAAAGACCTTAAGCTCATTTTACTATGACCGAATGGTTGCCAGTGCGCCCAGTGATTTCACCGAAATGGTCGGCATGGGTGTACGTCTTGAGCAAGCCGTCCGAGAAGGACGTTTGGTAAAAGACACTGGAACAACGAGCGGTACTAAAAAATACGGTAGTGCTCTCCCTAAGAAAAAAGAGCAAGATATTGGGAATATCTCTCTCGGAAAGCAAAGGCGACGTTATCAGCCAGTAGCAGCTGTTACTCCTACTATCGGCCCCGCGCCTGTTCCTATGTATCAACCTCAGATTGTGCAGAGCCAACCTGACCAACAAAGGACACAACAGCCTCTTCAGCAGGCTCGTCCTCCATATAACAACAACCGTACAACACGGCCACCAGGATTTGATCTTATACCTGTAACGTACGCAGAACTGTTTCCGTTACTGCTAGCCAAGGGGCACATCCAGACTAAGTCTCCCCTCTCAGTTCCGGAAAATCCGCCTTTTTGGTTTAAAGCGGATCAAACATGTCCTTATCATCAAGGAGGTTCAGGGCATAACATTGAGACTTGCCTCAATTTCAAATTCGACGTGCAAAAGCTTGTTAGGAGCGGGCTCTTGTCTTTCAAAGATACGAATCCTAATGTTCTTACGAACCCGCTGCCTCAACATGAGAAGGCTGCAGTCAATCTGATTGAGAAAGAGACTAACAATGTCTATCAAATTCACGATGTACTCTTATTGGGGACCAATCTGGTCAAGATGCACTGTAGACAGAGTGGATATGGCCATGTGCCACCTCATAATTATCACCAGTGTGATATCTGCTTAAAGACAACCAAGGATGTTCTGTAGTGCAAGCAGCTCTACAGGAACAAATGGATCTCGGATGGATCCAAGAGCACCGAGTTCGTGGAGTTAACATGGTCTCTACGAATTCTAACGTCATTCAAAACCACGACATCCGTGCGATGAATGCCAACTTGGTGGCGATGCACTCAAGGCAAAGCCAGTATCATAATCTGCCGCGACACGATTACAGTTCCTATCTGATTTGCTCGGTAAACAAACAGGGATGCTCTTTCTTACAAGAGGCCCTCCAGCGTCAGATGGATCTTGGATGGATCCAAGACTACCATGATAGGAACTCCTATCAGATCAACATGGTTCAGATCTTTGACATCCGCGTGATGAATACTAATCTGGTAGAGTTACATGCTGAGCAGGTCCGACTTGGATTCTTAATATCACATGACTATCAAAATTGTAAAGCGGGTTGCGAAAACGATCGAGGTTGTACCCTTGTCCAGGAGGCACTTCAGCACTTGTTAAATCACTGGTGGATGCCAATCTATATGGATGAAGATACTCAGCAGATTAGTATCAATAACAGGAATCCTACTCGTCGTCAAAGTCAGGATGTCCGATCAATGGAAGGTAACCTAGTGAGGTTACATTGTATTCAAGGTGGGCGTGGCCAGGTGCCACCACACAACTATGACAGTTGTAGCGTCTGTTCGGAAAGTAACCAAGGGTGTTACCTTGTGAGAGCAGCTCTTCAGGGTCAGATCGATCATGGAGAAATTCATCCATATCCAGGTTCGGGACCCATCATTTGGTCGCCGAACTACCTTGCCGATCAAGTTGAGGATGTTGTCACGATCTCTGGTCATCACCAGATCAGGGATGTTTTTGCCATCGTCCCTCTACTTGACGAATCTAGAGTTCCCAACCGGGAACGGATCAAGATTACTTACGATGGTCAGAAAAATCAGAAGGTTCCCATAGTCATCTATCTACCGGGGCCACTACCGTATGAATCAGCTAAGGCAATCCCTTACAAATACGGTGCAACAATAATCGAGAATGGAAAGGAAATTCCATTACCCTCCGTCGTAAATATTGTAGACATCAGTCGTGTAACACGGAGCGGTCGAATCTTCAACCGAGGGGTTGGAGAATCCAACAAAGAAAAGGAACTTCAGGCGGAAATTCCTGATCCACCAGTCAGTCAATCTGGTAATCCCGACTTTTCAAAAGACAAAGATGAGATGCTAAAGCTCATCCAAAGGAGTGAATACAATATTGTTGATTAACTGTTACAGACTCCTTCAAAGATCTCGGTATTATCACTGTTACTCAGTTCAGAAGCACACAGAGAGGCTCTACAAAAAGTCTTGGAGCAAGCCTTTGTGGAACAGGATGTAACAATCAGACAGTTCGATAGCATTGTCTCTAACATCACTTCCTGCAATAATTTGGGATTTAGTGATGAGGAATTACCTGAAGAGGGTCGCCGTCATAACATGGCGCTCAACATTACAGTTAACTGCCAGGGCGATGCTTTAGCCAACGTACTGGTAGACACAGGGTCAGCCCTGAATGTTATGTCGAAGTACACTTTGATGCAATTATCATTCAAGGGCCCTCCGATGAGAGTCAGCGAGGTCGTCGTCAAAGCATTCGACGGATCCAGAAAAACAGTTATCGGCGAAGTGGATCTTCCCATAACTATTGGTCCTCACACTTTCCAAATTACTTTCCAGGTCATGGACATCCGGGCAACATACAGTTGTTTATTAGGAAGACCTTGGATACATCAGGCTGGAGCGGTCACTTCGACCCTCCACCAAAAGCTAAAGTTCGTCAAGAACGATCAACTTGTCACGGTTTGTGGGGAACAAGCCTTGCTTGTGAGCAATTTATCATCATCTGCTTGTGTGGAACCCGAGGAGGTTATTGGAACTCAGTTCCAAGCACTGTCGGTGAGCAAGAATGATCAATCCGAAGAAGGAACTTCAATTTCTTCATACAAAGATGCTATCAAAGCGGTCGAGAGTACCGATACGACAGGATGGGACAGCTTGTCATTCCTATTGACAATAAAACAAAGAAGGGTCTTGGTTTTTCTGCAACCTGTACCCAGACAGCTGTCAATGATGAAAGTCTTCATCCCCTTCAAAACTTCTTCCACAGTGGAGGTTTTCTTCACCCAGTGTCTCAGACAGTTCATGCTATCAATGAGGAAGATCCCTCTGACACAGATGAAGAATGGAAGTCCTACCTTAACAAGGACGGCTATATGTCTCAGGAAGAGGTGCCTATGCCTTTTTGCTTTCCTACAGAAAGTCCAAGATTTATACCAAGATCAGATGTCGAAATAATCTACGGGGATTGTGATCCGGAAGGATGCCGTGCTCCGCCAAATTCATTAGAGGAAGACACTCTGATGAAAGAAAACTCTGATCACAACTACTATGGCCCGATGGATGGTCTGCCAATGTGGCAGCCTTACCCAGGAAACTTGGGGCAAGAAAGTCAGCCGAATAATGAAACTCAACTGAGCGTCATTGAACAGAATACCTGTGTCCCTGCCATGTCATGGGATCAACACTCAGGTCATTCAGAAACTACTCAACATGAAGATGAATTCGCAATGTTTGCAGGACTAGAATTCATCAACTATGCTTTTCCTGAGGTCAACGTCATCGAGAGGGATGACTTCTCCAGTTCCAAAGAAGTTTGGGACACTTTGGGACAACCAAGTGGAAAATACGACTTTATGGTCAAGTACACCGCTCCCGAAAGCTCTCGTATCAGGCTCGAAGATATCCAGTCAACTGGATGGGGAGATACAGCTGAGAGCACCAATGCTATGCAAAGTGCAACAGAGGAATCCTCCTACGAAAATTCTGCTTGGGAGACAGATTCCAATGATCCTGCTCCACCAGAAATCAGCGTCATTTCTGAAGACAAATTAAGGAAGGTGCCAGACTTTGTGATTCACCGAGGAGTTCGCCGCCAATGGGTTGCTGTCGAGGTTCCAAAGGTCGTTCATCAGTCAAAGTAATTGCCATCTTTAACCTTTCACCCTGCCCAGGTGAAACGGATGTTTTGATAGGGCTCGCTTTTTGTAAATTTTCCTCTTTGCTTTGCCCAAAGCGACAGAGTTTTGTTTTATAGGGCTGTAGTTTCAAGATTCGACTTGTTCATTAATAAAATAACGTCGTTCTATAATTTCCGCATTAATTGCTGTTTTCTCTTTTTGCTTTTTCAGAAAATGGTAATCCTAAAAAAAAAACATTCAATAATAAAAACAAGCAGTAAAATCGAAACACTGCACACACTTGCATTTTCTCTATCTCTTCTAAACATGAATCATCACGTCATGCAGATTGCTTGTTTTATACCCCGTTGAAACATACGATCCGATGCCTTCTTCCAACTTTGAGTTCCCGGTATTCGAGGCTGAAGAAGAAAATGAAAACGAAATTCCAGAAGAGATCTCCCGACTACTCAGACAAGAGGAAAGGTCCATTGAACCTCACAAAGAACCGTTGGAAACGGTAAACTTGGGTTCAGAAAAAGAGAGAAAAGAAATCAGGATCGGAGCACTGCTCAGTCCGACTGCCAGAGAGGATTTGATAAAGCTTCTCAAAGAATTCCCCGATGTGTTCGCTTGGTCCTATCAGGATATGCCAGGGTTGGATACCAGCATCGTGGAACATCACTTACCGTTGAGATCGGAATGTCCGCCAGTAAAGCAAAGGTTGAGACGCACTCACCCGGACATGGCCATCAAAATCAAAGAGGAGGTACAGAAACAGATCGACGCGGGTTTCCTCGCTACATCTGAATATCCTCAATGGTTAGCCAACATCGTACCCATTCCCAAAAAGGACGGAAGGGTCAGAATGTGTGTTGATTACAGAGATTTGAACAAGGCAAGTCCAAAGGACGACTTTCCTTTACCACACATTGACATGCTGGTAGACAGTACAACAAAGTTCAAAGTATTATCCTTCATGGATGGATTCTCGGGCTATAATCAGATCAAAATGGCACCGAAAGACATGGAGAAAACTTCGTTCATTACCCCATGGGGTACCTTTTGTTACAAGGTAATGTCGTTCGGTTTGAAGAATGTCGGGGCAACCTATCAAAGGGCCATGACTACCCTGTTTCATGACATGATACATAAGGAAATCGAGGTATATGTCGATGATTTTATTGCAAAATCAAGAACAGAGGAGGAGCACGTTGAACATCTGTCAAAATTGTTCGAACGTCTAAGAAAATTCAAGCTCCGCTTGAATCCCAACAAGTGCACCTTCGGTGTCCGTTCAGGGAAACTACTAGGGTTCATCGTCAGCCAGAAAGGGATTGAGGTTGATCCTGACAAGGTCAAGGCCATTCAAGAAATGCCTTCTCCGAAAACTGAAAAACAAGTCAGAGGATTCCTGGGACGTTTGAACTACATCTCCAGATTCATATTCCTTATGACCGCCACATGCGCGCCGATTTTCAAATTACTCAAAAAGAACCAGGATTGCGTTTGGTCAGAAGATTGCCAAACCGCCTTCGACAGTATCAAGGAATATCTGTTGAATCCGCCGATTCTATCACCTCCAGTGGAAGGAAGACCACTAATCATTTACCTCACAGTCCTAGAGGACTCAATGGGGTGTGTACTTGGCCAACAAGACGAAACTAAAAGGAAAGAGTCTGCCATTTACTATCTAAGCAAGAAATTCACCGACTGCGAGACTCGGTACACAATGCTTGAGAAAAATTGTTGCGCTTTGGCTTGGGCAGCCAAACGTCTTCGCCAGTACATGATTCGTCATACTACTTGGTTGGTCTCCGAAATGGATCCAATCAAGTACGTTTTCAAAAAACCTGCTCTCACGGGAAGGATTGCCCGTTGGCAGATGTTACTATTAGAATATGACATAGAGTACCACGCTCAGAAAGCCGTTAAAGGAAGTATTTTAGCCGATCATTTGGCTCATCAACCGATTGACGATCAAGAATCAATCGGGTTTGACTTCCCAGACGAAGATGTCATGTATCTAAAAATGAAAGATTGCGATGAACCGCTACCCAGTGAAGGGCCAGAACCAGGTTCCCAGTGGGGACTCATCTTTGACGGAGCAGTTAATCATTAGGGAAACAGAATTGGGGCAATCATTGTTACCCCTCAGGGTTCCCACATTCCTTTCACTGCCAGACTTACGTTCAAATGTACGAATAACGAGGCCGAATACGAAGCATGTATTATGGGTCTCGAAGAAGCGATTGATTTAAGGATCAAAAACTTGGACGTATACGGTGATTCAGCCCTGGTTATTAACCAGATAAAAGGAGATTGGAACACATACCAATCAGGACTGATTCCTTACAAAGACTATGCAAGAAGGTTGTTACCCTTCTTCAACAGAGTCGACTTTCATCACATCCCTCGTGATGAGAATCACATGGCTGATGCATTAGCCACTCTCTCTTCCATGATTAGTGTAGGTCGATGGAATGGCATACCTAAGATTGACATAATGCGCCTTGAACGGCCCGCTTACATCTTCGCGATTGAAGCAGTCATAGACGACAGACCTTGGTATCACGATATCAAATGCTTCCTTCAGAAACAAGAGTACCTATCTGGGGCACTCAGAAAAGACAGGAAAACCCTCAGAAGATTGGCTGGAAACTTCTTCCTGAGCGGTGATACTCTCTATAAGAGAAATTTTGACATGGTCTTGCTCCGATGCGTCGACAGACCAGAAGCAGACATGCTCATGAAAGAAATTCATGAAGGATCCTTTGGCACTCATGCCAACGGACACACAATGGCGAGAAAAATTCTCAGGGCCGGGTATTATTGGTTGACCATGGAATTTGACTGCTACAAGTACATGAGGAGGTGTCACAAGTGTCAGATATACTCCGACAAAATTCATGTACCGCCATCACATCTCAAAGTTCTTTCTTCCCCGTGGCCTTTTTCCATATGGGGAATCGACATGATTGGCATGATTGAGCCCAAGGCTTCAAACGGACATCGGTTCATCCTGGTAGCCATTGATTATTTCACCAAGTGGGTCGAAGCAGCGTCATTCGCCAATGTAATCCGACAAGTGGTGGTCCGATTTATCAAAAACAATATCATTTGCCGTTATGGTGTTCCAAGCGAGATCATTACTGATAATGGATCTAACTTGAACAATAAGATGATGAAAGAGTTGTGTGCAGAGTTCAAGATCGAACACCATAACTCATCTCCTTACCGACCCAAGATGAACGGAGCGGTAGAAGCGGCTAACAAGAAAATCAAGAAGATTGTTCAAAAGATGGTTGTAACCTACAAAGATTGGCACGAGATGCTACCCTTTGCTCTTCACGGTTATCGTACATCTGTCCGTACTTCAACAGGGGCAACCCCTTTCTCTCTAGTATATGGCATGGAGGCAGTTCTCCCCATAGAAGTAGAGATCCCATCAATCCGGGTATTGATGGAAGCTAAGCTCACCGAAGCTGAATGGTGTCAAAGTCGACACGACGAACTGAACCTGATCGAAGAAAAGAGAATCACGACACTATGCCACGGTCAGTTGTATCAACAGAGAATGAAGAGGGCGTTCGAAAAAAAGGTTCGGCCTCGTGTCTTCAGGAAAGGAGACCTCGTGCTCAAGAAGATACAATCATTTCTCACTGACTCTCGGGGCAAATGGACCCCAAATTATGATGGCCCCTATGTGGTCACGAAAGCTTTCTCAGGCGGCGCCTTGAGACTTGCAACCATGGACGGAGAGGAATTTGCCTACCCCACGAAGGTTGATGTAGTCAAGAAATACTTCGCCTAAACTAAAAAAAAAGTCTCGGTGGATTGAAAACCCGAAAGGGCGGTCCAGGCAAAAGTTAGAGACATGAAAAAAAAGAATCATCCTGATGGATTGGAAATCTCATAGTACAATCCAGGCAAAAATTAGGGATAATGGCAAGTAACTATGTTCAACAGAGGCAAGTCCCTCAGCAGTAGTTACATCATCTATCGGAGGAAATCTCCAGTCAAAGGTCATCTTCGACAGAAGCTCAGGATGCCCTGAATTCAAAGCTGGTAGAAGGATAGTGGTCGTTATGTTTCAACGTAGCCCTTTTCCCTGTAAATTACCGTTTTCTAACTTTATATATACTCTGTGGAATCACGCGTTTGGCTGATCTCCATCTTATCAATAAAATTTGAGCCCTTGTGCTTTTGTTTGTAATTCTTGCTTGTTTTAGCTTTACAGAACGACGTTGTTTAAACTTAATCAGCGATTCTTAAAATAAAACAAAAATGAATTTACTTGTTAAAACTTTTTCTGCTTTTAAATTAAAGATGGCATTTCTTTTGACTGTTGAACATCAGAAGAACATCGATGGCTTCTCCCGAAGTAAGCGGATTTCAAAGTACTCCTTCTAAGCCAGTACTCCTGTATGAAGGGATCACCTGTGTCAGAGACCTTGTTTCGTCTGACAACCTCGGCCGAGTTCTCATCTCCTAAGCCCGATCGACATAGCTCCCCGCGTGGACTATTTCTCCTAAGCAAGGTAGAATTGCTATTTTGAATCAACGGTACTTCTTCGCCCCGCGATGGCCGAGTATCCAATTGTGTTCATCCATTAGTCTGTATGTCGCGTCTGTTTTGTCAGCATATACATACATACTTCATGCATTTTATTTGCGTTCGCATTTTGTATTGCATCACTATCACTTGAGTCGGTCTTGTCCCCTAGTGATAAACAGTTTTCTCAATCGAGTTTGTCAGTTCTTTCCTTGTCAGGAAGTGTTGCGTCTGCACAATCTCGCCACCAGTGTATCTTTAGATCAGAGTCGGCACTTGGCCACTTTGATAACTTGAACCTCTGAAAAGCCAGAGAAAACTCTCAATAAACATCACTCTTCGCCATTGAAGATGATATCCTTGCTTTCCCGGATTAAGGAAAATCCATAGAGAAAGCCTCGTAATCAGAGATTCGGCAGCATGCCAGTTTTGCTCCGAAAGGACCGCTGATGAAAAGGTCATCGGCCCCATGAAATTGGACCCCATCATATGGCGTTTCTCCGGGAAGATCCCGAGAAAAGTATGATGAAAGATCCCAAACGAAAACAGTCTCTCAAGAGACTCGTTTTCCACAGTAGAAACAAATGGGGTCTCCAACAGAGAAGTTTGTACAACTCTACAACTCAGACGACTGGGTTCCCCAGCAAGTCTGACATCAAAACTTTTTCCACTCAAATGGCATCTCCCCAGGAAAATTCGGCGAGAAGTTTGAGGAAAGCCGCTATGAATAGCGTCCCTTGTCAAGAAAGTTTATTGACAAAAGAAACTAATACCAGTTCTTGGTAGGAAACCAGGATCGAGGGGAAGTTTAAATCAGAAACTAAGACCAGTTCTTGGTAGGAAACCAGGATCGAGGGGAAGTTTAAATCAGAAACTAAGACCAGTTCCTTGGTAGGAAACCAGGATCGAGGGGAGGTTTATTTCAAAAGAAAACTGAGACCAGTTCCTTGGTAGGAAACCAGGATCGAGGGGAAGTTTACCTTTTCTAAGCATCATTGCTTAGCTAAAGAAGATGAATGCGTAAGCTACCATTCATAACCACCATCAAAATTTCGGATATTCCGATATTTAATCCTCTTGCACCCCGAATGCTCGAATCCCTTCGTCATTCACACCTTCGGGTCCAAGAAGATTAAATAGGGGCATCTGTAATACCCCAAATTTTGACCACTTAGATTTCCCATCATTGTGAAAATCATCATCACAATATGGATGAACCATCATGCTTCATCAGTCTCCCCAAAGATGGGTGAGCATCCAATACAATCAAAATTAGGGTTTCAAGCCCTCTCTGAGTGCTTAGACAAAGGATCAATAAAGAAATGACATGATCTTCAACTTGTCTAATCTCTTAAACATCCACAATGGATCAAAAAGGACTCCCACTTCAAGGATTAAGCACAAGGCTGCTCCCTTCTAGGTGGATCAAGTCTCAAGATCGACAGTGTCACCAAATTAAAGTTTTGGTCGACCAGGGCCTCCAGATGGAAATTTTCATCTGGGCACAAGCCATTGATCCAAAACATAACCTAATATGCTTCATGGGACCTCATGAACCCATGCATCAAGTCAATTTTGCCTCAGGGGATGCATTCATCAAAAATCAGGAATTAGGGTTTCTTGACCTAATTCACCCTTAAGTTGACTTTTGGGACAAACCATGATCCAAGACCTCAAGAGATGATTTGAGGGTCTCTAATACACCATGTTGATCCATTTGGAATAATGGATTGATCCAAGAAGCTTGAGCAACAAGTCTCAATTTCATCTGCACCACAATTAGGGTTTTAAGGGAAAAGTCAACTGTAACTTTGACTTTTGACCAAGGCATGCTCCCAAACCCTAATACATGATTCAATATACCCTATGACACCCATGGAACATGTCCATCAAGTTTTATTTAGGTCAAGGACATGATTTCCTGAAGAATTGCACAGTTTGGAATTCATCTGATAAAAAGTCAACTGTGCACAAAAGTCAACTTTGACTTTTTGAGATTTTTCACCAAAATGGATTTTTAACCCTAAAATGATGTTAATGTATGGTTTGAATCATCATTCATCAAGAAAAATCAAGAAAAGTGAGATAACTTGTAAAAGGGGTAACCATAAAACTTAGAAAATTTTCTAAGTTAAAAATAAAGTGGCAAAGGTACCAACTTTAGAGGACCATAACTCCTAAACCACAAGGCCATTTTTTCTCATCCAAAGATGGATTTGTAGCCCTCATTATCACCTACAAAAACTTCAACTACAAGTCATTCCAATTCATTAAGGATTTTGAGTTATGGAGTGATCAAAGTGGCTGAAAAGTGAAAATGTCACTTTTTCCAACACTTAGTGAAATTTTCACTAAGTCAGAATTTGCCTTCACTTTTTGCCAAATGTAGGGGGATTTTTCACTTGGAATCAAAAGAGATCAAAACCAAACTTGTTCAAACAGTTGTTGTATCATGTTAGAGCTTTCCAAAATGGCCAAGAACATTGCCAAATTCAACCTACACCATGAGATACAACATTGGCAAGTTGCCTTGCTGAAATCTGTCAAAGCAAGGCAGAATTTGCATTTTGGCTCGATTTGCCAAAATCAGCCAATTTCAATTGCTCCAATCCACTTGGACACCTCTGAGGATTGAATCCAAAGGGGACAATCACTGAGCCAAGCCTCCAAGGTCCAAGGAACAAAGAATAGCATGTTGAACCTAGAATGGCCAAAATAGGGACAAGACTTCAAATTTGAAATGAGGCATTCAATGGAACCATCAAGATGGCATGGACTGAGCCATTCTCATCTGAAATCAGTCAAGACTTATCCAAGACCAAGGGGACCAAAGCTCTGTGCCCTAACCTCTAGTCAATGGCTAGAGGAGACTTTCATTTCCATTGGCCAACATTGAGGAAACCTACTTACCAGCTGCCATGTACTATTCCTTACAAAACAAACTTGCTCTACTATAAATAGAGCTCAATTGTGGTCAGTTTAAGTACACCAAAGCCATCTAACAGATGCTTTCCTCAAAATCTCTTTCTCTTGGCAAAAATGCCTTTCTTAGCAAGGTAGCTATCGGGTTTTGAGTTTGAGAGCAATTCTGCACAAACCAATCACTCACACACCTCACATACATCACATATGAGCTGATCAAACACTCACATAACATCTGACACATCAATTTCACAAAATCACCAGCTGGTTGCTCAAAATTTCAAACAAGGTGCAGCTGAGATGCCATAAACTGATCCAGTCCATTTCAATTCAATCCAAGTGTTCAAACACACTCCATATGGTGTAGGGAAGCTGTTCAGATCATCACAACTTGTCTGTAACACCTCCAACTCAAAATCACATCTGCTCTTGCTGTCACGACTTGGAGGTAAGCCTAAACTTGGGCATCTCTCAATCTATGCATATTTCCTCGCACAATAATTTGGCCATATGTTCATAATCATGCATGGAATGTTTTCCCTCAATTAATTGCATTGTTTGAATCGTGTATCAAAAATCCTAGCCTTCATGCAGAAATTAGGGTTCTTGAGGTTTCTTCGTGATTTCTTGTTGTATGTTTAATTTAAATGAAATTAAAGTACATAGACATGATCGTGAGGTTGAGGCGAGCATAATGATATGTGGATTGCATGATATGGTTACGTATTCATGGAGATTGGATAGAAAATGCAAATCTGGGTAAACTGAAAAACGCGCGTGTTCTTGGTGATTGTTCTTGGCGCCATTTTCTTGGCGCAATGAGATCTACAAATCAAGCTTTGAATGGGGAACAATGGCCTTGTGGTTTAGGAGTTATGGTCCTCCAAAGTTGGCACATTAGTTTCACTTTTTCCATAACTGAGAAATTTTTCCAAGTTTTTATGGTTACCCCTTTTACAAGTTATCCCACTTTCTTTGATTTTTCTTGATGAATGATGATTCAAATCATACATTAATATCATTTTAGGGTTAAAAATCCATTTTGGTGAAAAATCTCAAAAAGTCAAAGTTGACTTTTGTGCATAGTTGACTTTTTATCAGATGAATTCCAAACTGTGCAATTCTTCATGAAATCATGTCCTTGACCTAAATCAAACTTGATGGACATGTTCCATGGGTGTCATAGGGTATATTGAATCATGTCTTAGGGCTTGGGAGCATGTCCTGGTCAAAAGTCAAAGTTACAGTTGACTTTCCTCGCGAAACCCTAATTGTGGTGCAGATGAAATTGAGACTTGTTGCTCAAGCTTCTTGGATTAATCCATTGTTCCAAATGGATCAATATAGTTCATTAGAGACCCTCAAACCCTCTCTTGAGGTCTTGGCTCATGATTTTCCCTAAAACTCAACTTAGGGGTAAATTAGGTCAAGAAACCCTAATTCCTGATTTTTGATGAATGCATCCCCTGAGGTCAAATTGACTTGATGATTGGGTCCATGAGGTTCCATGGAGTATATTAGGTTATGTTTTGGATCATTGGCTTGTGCCCAGATGAAAAATTTCCATCTGGAGGCCCTGGTCGACCAAAACCCTAATTTGGTGACACTGTCGATCTTGAGACTTGATCCACCTAGAAGGGAGTAGCCTTGTGCTTGATCCTTGAAGTGGGAGTCCTTTTGATCCATTGTGGATGTTTGAGAGGTTAGACAAGTTGAATATCATGTCATTCCTTGATTGATCCTTTATCTAAGGCTCTGAGAGGGCTTGAAACCCTAATTTTGATTGTAGTGGATGCTCACCCATCTTTGGGGAAACTGATGAAGTATGATGGTTCCTTCATATTGTGATGATGATTTTCACAATGATGGGAAATCTTAGTGGTCAAAATTTGGGGTATGACAGATGCCCCTATTTAATCTTCTTGGACCCGAAGGTGTTCGGGCATTCGGGGTGCAAGAGGATTAAATATCGGAATACCCAAAATTTTGATGGTGGTTATGAATGGTAGCTTACGCATTCATCTTCTTTAGCTAAGCAATGATGCTTAGAAAAGGTAAAATTCCCCTCGATCCTAGTCTTCAGCCAAGGAACTGGTCTTAGTTTCTGATTTAAAATTCCCCTCGATCCTGGTTTCTTACCGAGGAACTGGTCTAAGTTTCTGATTTAAACTTCCCCTCGATCCTGGTTTCCTACCAAGCAACTGGTCTAAGTTTCTTTTGTCAATAAACTTAATTGACAAGGGATGCTATGCGTAGCGATTTTCCTCAAACTTCTCGCCGGATTTTCCTGGGGAGATGCCATTTGATGGGAAAAAGTTTGACGTTAGACTCGCTGAGGAGCCCAATCGTCTGAATTGTAGAGGTACACAAATTTCTCTGTTGGAGACGCCATTTGTCGACTCTATTTAGGGGAAATGAGTCTCTTGAGAGACTGTTTCCGCTTGGGGTCTTGCATCATACTTTTCTCGGGATCTTCCCGGAGAAATTCCATATGATGGGATCCAATTTTGAGGTGTCGATGACCTTTTCATCAGCGATCTTTTCGGAGCGAAACTGGCATGCTGCCGAATCTCTGATTACGACGCTTTCTCTGTGGATTTTCCTTAATCCGGGAAAACAAGGATATCATCTTCAATGGCGAAGAGTGATGCTGACTGAAAGTTCCTCTGGTTTTTCAGAAGTTCAAGTTATCAAAGTGGTCAAGGTCCAACTTCCTCCCAGAAATAAACTGGAGGCGAGGTTGTTCAAACGCAGCGTTTCCTGACGAGGCAAGAACTGACAACTCGATTGAGAGAACTTCTATCACTAGGGGACAAGACCTACTAGAGTGATAGTGATGCAATATGAAATGTGAATGCAAATCAATAATGCATGATGTATGTATGTGTATGCTGACAAAATTGACGCGACACACAAACTAAAAGATGAACATGACTGGATACTCGGCCATCGCGGGGCGAAAAAGTATCGCTGGTTCAAGATAGCAATTCCACCTTGCTTAGGAAAGATAGTCCCTGTTGGGAGCTATGTTGGTCGGGCTTAGGAGATAAGAACTCGGCCGAGGTGTGTCAGACGAAACAAGGTCTCTGACACAGTTGATCCCTTCATTCAGGCGTACTGGGTTAGAAGGAGTACTTTGATTATGCACTTTGAGGTTCGCTTACTTCTGGAGAAGCGGTCGATGTTCTTCTGATGTTCAACAGTCAAAAGAAATTGTCGTCTTTATTAAAAAGCAGAAAAAGTTTTAACAAGTAAATTCATTTTTGTTTTATTTCAAGAATCGTTAATCATGTTAAAATGTCGTTCTGTAAAGCTAAAACAAATAAGAATTACAAACAAAAGCACAAGGGCTCAAATTTTATTGATAAGATGGAGATCAGCCAAACGCGTGATCCCAAAGAGTATTTACAAAGTTAGAAAATGGTAATTTACAGGGAAAAGGGCTACGTTGAAACATAACGACCATTATCCTTCTACCAACTTTGAATTCGGGACATCCTGAGCTTCTGTCGAAGATGACCTTGACTGGAGTTTTCTGACGGATGATGTAACTGCTGCTGCTGAGGGACTCGCCTCTGTTGAACATAGTTACTTGCCATTATCCCTAATTTTTGCCTGGATTGTACTATGATGTTTCCAATCCATCGGGATGATTTTTTTTATGTCTCTAACTTTTGCCTGGACCGCCCTTTCGGGTTTTCAATCCACCGAGACGTTTTTTTTTTAGTTTAGGCGAAGTATTTCTTGACTACATCAACATTTGTGGGGTAGGCAAATTCTTCTCCGTCCATGGTTGCAAGTCTCAAGGCGCCACCTGAGAAAGCTTTCGTGACCACTTAGGGGCCATCATAATTTGGAGTCCACTTGCCTCGCGAATCAGTGAGAAAAGATTGTATCTTCTTGAGCACGAGGTCTCCTTTTCTGAAGACACGAGGTCGGACCTTTTTGTCGAACGCCTTCTTCATTCTCTGCTGATACAACTGATCGTGGCATAGTGCCGTGATTCGCTTCTCTTCGATCAGGTTTAATTCGTCGTGTCGACTTTGACACCATTCAGCTTCTGAAAGCTTAGCTTTCATCAATACTCGGATTGATGGGATCTCTACTTTTATGGGGAGCACTGCTTCCATGCCATACACTAGAGAGAAAGGGGTTGCCCCTGTTGAAGTGTGGACAGATGTGCTATAACCGTGAAGAGCAAAGGGTAGCATTTCGTGCCAATCTTTGTAGGTTACAACCATCTTCTGAACAATCCTCTTGATGTTCTTGTTAGCCGGTTCTACCACCCCGTTCATCTTGGGTCGGTAGGGAGATGAGTTATGGTGTTCAATCTTGAACTCAACACACAACTCTTTCATCATATTATTGTTCAAGTTGGATCCATTATCCGTAATGATCATGCTTGAAACACCATAACGGCAGATGATATTATTTTTTTATAAATCAGACTACAACCTGTCGGGTTACATTAGCATACGACGCTGCTTCGAACCACTTGGTAAAGTAGTCAATGGCGACTAGGATGAACCGATGTCCGTTTAAAGCCTTTGGTTTAATCATGTCAATCATGTCGATTCTCCATATGGAAAACGGCAACGGGGAAGAAAGAACTTTGAGATGTGTTGGCGGTACATGGATTTTGTCAGCGTATATCTGACACTTGTAACACCCTCTCATGTACTTGTAGCAGTAGGATTCCATCGTTAACCAATAGTACCCTGCTCTTAGGATTTTTCTCGTCATTGTGTGTCCATTGGCATGAGTGCCAAAGGATCCTTCGTGAATTTCTTTCATCAACATGTTTGCTTCTGGTTTGTCTACGCATCTGAGCAAAACCATGTCAAAGTTTCTATTATAGAGTGTATCACCATTCAGAAAGAAGTTTCCAGACAGTCTCCTGAGAGTTTTCCTGTCTTTTCTAGATGCCCCAGGTGGATACTCTTATTTTTGAAGGAAGCATTTGATATCGTGGCACCAAGGTTTGTCGTCTATGACTGCTTCAATCGCGAAGATGTAAGCGGGCCTTTCTAGGCGCATTATGTCAATCTTAGGTACGTCGTTCCATTGACCTACACTAATCATGGAAGAGAGAGTGGCTAATGCATCAGCCATGTGATTTTCTTCACGAGGGACGTGATGAAACTCGACTCTGTTGAAGAAAGGTAACAACCTTCTTGCATAGTCTTTGTAAGGAATCAGTCCTGATTGGTATGTGTTCCAATATCCTTTTATCTGATTGATAACCAGGGCTGAATCTCCATATACGTCCAAGTTTTTGATCCTTAAATCAATCGCTTCTTCGAGACCCATGATACATGCTTCGTATTCGGCCTCGTTGTTCGTACATTTGAACGTAAGTCGAGCGGTGAAAGGAATGTGGGTACCCTGAGGGGTAACAATGATTGCCCCAATTCCATTTCCATAATGATTAACTGCTCCGTCAAAGATAAGTCCCCATTGGGAACCTGGTTCTGGCCCTTCACTGGGTAGCGGTTCATCGCAGTCTTTCATCTTTAGATACATGACATCTTCGTCTGGGAAGTCAAACCCGATTGATTCTTGATCGTCAATCGGTTGATGAGCCAAATTATCGGCTAAAATACTTCCTTTAACGGCTTTCTGAGCGTGGTACTCTATGTCATATTCTGATAGCAACATCTGCCAACGGACAATTCTTCCCGTGAGAGCAGGCTTTTCGAAGACATACTTGATTGGATCCATTTCTGAGATTAACCAAGTAGTGTGACGAATCATGTATTGGCGAAGACGTTTGGCTGCCCAGGCCAAAGCGCAACAAGTTTTCTCAAGCATCGTGTACCGAGTCTCGCAGTCGGTGAATTTCTTGCTCAGATAGTAGATGGCAGACTCTTTCCGTTTGGTTTCGTCTTGTTGGCCAAGTACACATCCCATTGAGGCCTCTAGGACTGTGAGGTAGATGATCAGTGGTCTTCCTTCCACTGGAGGTGATAGAATCGGAGGATTAAACAGATATTCCTTAATACTGTCGAAGGCGGTTTGGCAATCTTCTGTCCAAATGCAATCCTGGTTCTTTTTGAGTAATTTGAAAATCGGCGCACATGTGGCGGTCATAAGGAATATGAATCTGGAGATGTAGTTCAAACGTCCCAAGAATCCTCTGACTTGTTTTTCAGTTTTCGGAGAAGGCATTTCTCGAATGGCCTTGACCTTGTTAGGATCAACCTCAATTCCTTTCTGGCTGACGATGAACCCTAAAAGTTTCCCTGAACGGACACCGAAGGTGCACTTGTTGGGATTCAAGCGGAGTTTGTATCTTCTCAGACGCTCGAATAGTTTCGACAGGTGGGTCACATGCTCCTCTTCTGTCTTAGATTTTGCAATCACGTCATCGACATATACCTCTATCTCTTTGTGTATCATGTCATGAAACAGAGTAGTCATGGCCCTTTGGTAGGTTGCCCCGACGTTCTTCAAACCGAACGACATCACCTTGTAACAAAAGGTACCCCATGGGGTAATGAACGAAGTTTTCTCCATGTCTTTCGGCATCATTTTGATCTGGTTATAGCCCGAGAATCCATCCATGAAGGAGAAAATTTTGAACTTTGCTGTGCTGTCTACCAGCATGTCAATGTGTGGTAAAGGAAAGTCGTCCTTTGGACTTGC
Organism: Lathyrus tuberosus; assembly: GCA_022829125.1. Classification (NCBI taxonomy): domain Eukaryota; kingdom Viridiplantae; phylum Streptophyta; class Magnoliopsida; order Fabales; family Fabaceae; genus Lathyrus; species Lathyrus tuberosus. The sequence goes on along the minus strand of JALAZF010000044.1, from coordinate 6,003,490 downwards.
CTTGTTCAGATCCCTGTAATCAACACACATTCTGACCCTTCCGTCCTTTTTGGGAACGGGTACGATGTTGGCTAACCATTGAGGATATTCAGATGTAGCGAGGAAACCTGCGTCGATCTATTTCTGTACCTCCTATTTGATTTTGATGGCCATGTCCGGGTGAGTCCGTCTCAACCTTTGCTTTACTGGCGGACATTCCGATCTTAACGGTAAGTGATGTTCCACGATGCTGGTATCCAACCCTGGCATATCCTGATAGGACCAAGCGAATACATCAGGGAATTCTTTGAGAAGCTTTATCAAACCCTCTCTGGCAGTTGGACTGAGCAGTGCCCCAATCCTGATTTCTTTTCTCTCTTTTTCTGAACCCAAGTTTACCGTTTCCAACGGCTCTTTGTGAGGTTCAATGGGCCTTTCATCCTATCTGAGTAGTCGGGAGATCTCTTCTGGAATTTTGTCGTCATTTTCTTCTTCAGCCTCGAATATCGGGAATTCAAAGTTGGGAGAAGGCATCAGATCGTATGTTTCAACGAGGTTTAAAACAAGCAATCTGCATGACGTGATAATTCGTGTTTAGAAGAGATAGAGAAAATGCAAGTGTGTGCAGTGTATTTATTTTACTGCTTGTTTTTATTTGAATTGTTTTTTAGGATTACCATTTTCTAAAATAAGCAAAAAGAGAAAACAACAATTAATGCAGAAATTACAAAACGACGTTATTTTATTAATGAACAAGTCGATTCTTGAAACTACAGCCCTATAAAACAAAACTCTGTCGCTTTGGGCTAAGCGAATAGGGAAAATTTACAGAAAGTGAGCCCTATCAAAACATCTGTTTCACCTGGGCAGGGTGAAAGGTTAAAGATGGTAATTACTTTGACTGATGAACGACCTCTGGAACCTCGACGGCAACCCATTGGCGACGAACTCCTCGGTGAATCACAAAGTCTGGTACTTTCCTTGATTTGTCTTCAGAAATAACGCTGATTTCTGGCGGAGCAGGATCATTGGAATCTGTCTCCCAGGCAGAGTTGTCGTAGGAGGATTCCTCAGTTGATTAAGCAGAGTAGTTGTGCTCTCAGCTGTATCTCCCCATCCAGTAGGCTGAATGTCTTTGAGCCTGATACGAGAGCTTTCGGGAGCAGTGTACTTGACCGTATAGTCAAATTTTCCACTCGGTTGTCCCAAGGTGTCCCACACTTCTTTCGAACTGGAGGAGTCATCTCTCTCGATGACGTTGACCTCGGGAAAAGCATAGTTGATGAATTCAAGTCCTACAAACGTTGCGAATTCATCCTCATGTTGAGTAGTTTCTGAATGACCTGAGTGTTGATCCCATGACATGGTGAGGACACAGGTATTCTGTTCAATGACGGTCAGCTGATTTTCATTGTTCGGCTGACTCTCTTGCCCTAAGTCTCCTGGATAAGGTTGCCACATTGGCAGACCATCCATTGGGCCATAGTAGGTGTAGTCAAAATTGTCTTTCATCGGAGTGGCTTCCTCTAATGAATTTGGCTGAGCACGGAATCCTTCCGGATCACAACCTCCGTATATTATTTTGACATCTGATCATGGTATAAATCTCGGACTCTGTGCGGGATAACAAAATGGCGTAGGCACCTCTTCCTGAGACATATAACCGTCCTTATTAAGATAGGACTTCCATTCTTCATCTGTGTCAGAGGGATCTTCCTCATTGATAGCATGTACTGCTTGAGACACTGGGTGAAGAAAACCTCCACTGTGGAAGAAGTTCTGAATGGGATGAAGACTTCCATCGCTGGCAGCTGTCTGGGTACAGGTTGCAGAAAACCCAAGACCCCTCTTTGTTTTATTGTCAATAGGAATGACAAGCTGCCCACATCCGGTTATATCGGTACTCTCGACCGCTTTGATAGCATCTTTGTATGAGGAAATCAAGGTTCCTCCTTGGGATTGATTGTCCTTGCCCATCGACAGTGCTTGGAACTGCGTCCCAGTAACCTCCTCGGGTTCTACACAAGTAGATGACGATAAGTTACTCACAAGCAAGGCCTGTTCTCCACAGACTGTGACAAGTTGATCATTCTGAACGAACTTTAGCTTTTGGTGGAGGGTCGAAGTGACCGCTCCAGCCTGATGTATCCAAGGTCTTTCTAATAAACAACTGTATGTTTCCCGGATGTCCATGACCTGGAAAGTGACTTGGAAAGTGTGAGGACCGATAGTTATGGGAAGATCAACTTCGTCGATAACTATTTTTCTGGATCCGTCGAACGCTTTGACGACGACCTCCCTGATTCTCATCGGAGGGCCTTTGAATGATAATTGCATCAAAGTGGACTTCGGCATAACATTCAGGGTTGACCCTGTGTCTACCAGTATACTGGCTAAAGCATCGTTTTAGCAGTTAACTGTAATGTTGAGCGCCATGTTATGACGGCGACCCTCTTCAAGTAATTCCTCATCACTAAATCCCAAATTATTCCAGGAAGTGATGTTAGAGACAATGTTATCGAACTGTCTGATTGTTACATCCTGTTCCATAAAGGCTTGCTCCAAGACTTTCTGTAGAGCCTCCATATGCGCTTCTGAACTGAGTAACAGTGCTAACACAGAGATCTTTGAAGGAGTTTGTAACAGTTGATCAACAATGTTGTATTCACTCCTTTGGATGAGCTTCAGCATCTCATCATCATTTTTCGAAAGGTTGGGATTAGTGGATTGACTGACTGATAGATCAGGAGTTTCAGTCTGAAGTTCCTTTTCTTTGTTAGGTTCCCCAACCCCTCGGTTGAAGATTCTACCACTCTGTGTTACTCGACTGATGTCTGCAATGTTCACGACGGAGGGTAATGGAATTTCCTTTCCATTTTCAACTGTCGTTGCACCGTATTTGTAAGGGATAGCCTTAGTTGATTCATACGGTAGTGGTCCCGGCAGATAGATGACTATGGGAACCTTCTGATTTTTCTGACCATCATAAGTAATCTCGATCCGTTCCCGGTTGGGAATTCTAGATTCGTCAAGTAGAGGGATGATGGCAAAAACATCCCTGGTCCTATGATGACCAAAGATTACAACAGCATCCTCGACTTGATCGGTAAGGTAGTTCGGCGTCCAGTTGATGGGTCCAGAACCCGGATATGGGCGAATCTCTCCATGATCCACCTGACCCTGAAGAGCTGCTCTCACAAGGTAACACCCTTGGTTACTTTCTAAACAGACACTACAACGGTCATAATTGTGTGGTGGCACCTGGCCACACCCACTTTGAATACAATGTAACCTCACTAGGTTAGCTTCCATAGATCGGACATCCTGACTTTGACGTCGAGTAGGATTCCAATTACTGATACTAATCTGTTGAGTATCTTCATCCATATAGATTGGCATCCACCAGTGATTTAACAAGTGCTGAAGTGCCTCCTGGACAAGGGTACATCCTCGATCGTTTTCGCAACCCGCCTTACAGCTGTGGTAATTATATGACACCAGGAATCCGAGTCGGACCTGTTCAGCATGTAACTCTACCAAGTTGGTATTCATCAAGCGAATGTCAAAGATTTTAACCATATTGGTCTGATAGGGATTCCTATCATGGTAGTCTTGGATCCATCCAAGATCCATCTGACGCTGGAGGGCCTCCTGTATGAAAGACCATCCCTGTTTGTTTACCGAGTAAGTCAGACAGGAAATGTAATCGTGCCGCGGCAGATTATGATACTGGCTTTGCCTTGAGTGCATTGCCACCAAATTGACATTCATTGCACGGATATCGTGGTTCTGAATGACGTTGGAATTCGTGTAAACCATGTTAACTCCACGAACTCGGTGCTCTTGGATCCATCCGAGATCCATTTGTTCCTATAGAGCTGATTGCACCACAGAACATCCCTGGTTGTTTTTAGAGCAGACATCACACTGGTGATAATTATGAGGTGGCACATGGCCATATCCACTCTATCTACAATGCATCTTGACCAGCTTGGTCTTTAACAAGAGTACATCGTGAATTTGATAGACATTGTTAGATTCTTCTTCTATTAAATTGACTGCAACCTTCTCATGTTGAGGCAGCAGGTTCGTGAGAACATTAGGATTCGTATCTTTGAAAGATAAGAGCCCACTCCTAACAAGCATTTGCACATCGGATTTGAAATTGAGACAATTCTCTATGTTATGCCCTGGTCCTCCTTGGTGGTAAGGGCAAGTTTGATCCACCTTAAACCAAAAAGGAAGATTTTCCGGTACTGTAAGAGGGGACTTAGTCTGGATGTGCCCCTTAGCCAGTAGTAATGGAAATAGTTCTGCGTACAACATGGGTATAGGATCAAACCCTGATGGTCGTGTTGTACGGTTGTTATTGTATGGAGGACGAGCCTGCTGAAGAGGCTGTTGTGTCCTTTGCTGATTAGGTTGGCTCTGCGCAACGTAAGGTTGATACGTAGGAATAGGCACAGGGCTGATAGCAGGAATTACAACTGCTACTGGTTGATAACGTCGCCTTTGCTTTCCGATAGAGATATTCCCAATATCTTGCTTTTTTTCTTAGGGAGAGCACTACCGTATTTTTTAGTACCGCTCGTCGATCTAGTGTCTTTTACCAAACGTCCCTCTCGGACGGCTTCCTCAAGACGTACGCCCATGCCAACCATTTCGGTGAAGTCACTGGGCGCACTGGCAACCATTCTGTCATAGTAAAATGAGCTTAAGGTCTTTAAGAAGATCTTTGTCATCTCTTTTTCCTCAAGAGGTGGACAAATTTGAGCGGCAATTTCGCGCCATCTCTGGGCGTACTCCTTAAAATTTTCCTTGTCATTTTGTGACATTGATCTGAGTTGATCTCTGTCCGGTGCCATGTCCAAATTGTATTTGTATTGTTGGACGAAGGCAGTGCCAAGATCTCTGAATGTGCTAATCGTAGCACGGTTTAAACCCATGTACCATTTTAATGCGGCACCGGTTAAACTATCCTGAAAGTAGTGAATCAGTAGGTCCTGATTCTCCATCTGAGCTGACATTCGCCGAGCGTACATCACCAGATGGCTCTGAGGGCAAGAGTTACCCTTGTATTTTTCAAAGTCGGGCACTTGGAACTTGTGCGGAACTTTCACATTGGGGACCAAGCAGAGATCTGCAGCGTCCTTTCCAAATAAATCCTGACCGCGAATGGCTTGCAGCTCATTCTGCATTTCCAGGAACTATTCCTGGAATTCATCCATTCGATCAAACATAGTTTCCTTTTTACCAGAAGGTATATGTGGAATCTGTCCTTCCGGGACAGTGTGCACCACAAGGGGTGGTACCGTGACTATGGCAGTGAGTCTTGGCGTTTCCCAAAGTTTGTAACCTTCAGGAGTCTTCAATATGCCCCTGGAATCTTCGCTTTCCCGAAGTTTGTAACCTTCAGGACCAGCGGCATCTGTCGCGATTCCCTGATCTTCAACGATCGGCGGAACATATCCTTCCGGGATATAGTTAACAGGCATGCCCCAGGGACGATCTTTCGGCATTTGATACCTAGGATCAAACTTCTCCACTATGGGCGTTGAGGTGATCTCTGAGATCACAGTCCTTTGTAGCTGAGCTTCTGCCATGGCTTGCATGTCGTTACGAAGCTTTCTCATATCCTCTCTCAGAGCGTCGATCTCTTCTTTCAACTCTCTGTTTTCTTCCTCAAGATCATCCATCTTTTTCTGACGATTGGCCGAGTATTGTACGAATGAGACAATTTGACTCTAGAACCGAGACACAAATGTGAGATTCGTAGGTAAGAAGAATACGCGATGTAAGAATGATGAATGCAATGATTATATTAATTGTTTTTTGGTTTAATCAAAATAAACTTCGACAATTAGATTGCAAATATCAAACGGTGGGGAAACCCCTTTTTATTGAAATTCAAAGGATTACAGAAATGGAAATACAGTAGATTACAAAGTGTAGAAACAGAAACCTAAGCTAATGGGTCCCGAGAGAACTCGGGTGCTGATTCTGGTATCTTCCTTTTCTTTGACCGGGGCTCTTGGGCCGTTGTCGGGTTGTCATTCCTTTACCAAGTGAAAGGAGCGAGCAAATTCCTTTGGTCATCCTGATTTTCCACAGCATGTTGCTCTAAAATCTCGATCAGAGCATCCTTATCTTTCAGCAGTTGCTGTATTTTGATGCACTCTACGTTGAGAGTGCGGTACTTGTTCTTCCAAGACCTCCTCTCCTGTTGAACTTCGTTGAGAGTAACCTGAAGCTTTTCAGTTTCCGTCATGAAATACATGACAAATTCCTTTGGCGGAAGAATTTTCTGACGCGGATAAGGCATTTTTAGCTTGAGAGCTCTAGTTTGTACCCAATGGAGATAAGGCTCCACCGAGACACAGTCCGGTTTTCCTAGAGACTCCCGTCCTTTCTTATGAACGTGTTTCTAAGCGTGCACTATTTCCATCTTTAGTGCTCTGTCACTTTCTCCTTCCTTGAAGAAAAGACCTTCCAGATGAACACCCCGTGGGACGTGTCTCATCAGGTATCCAAATTGACGACGAACGAGAACTGGATGGTAATTGATTCCTCCCTTAGTTCCTATAAGGGGTACGTTGGGGAAGTTTCCATAATGATCAATGATTCTGATTCCATCATAGATCCTATTACACCAATCTATATCAGAGTTGGTAAGAGACATGATCTTCTGCGACCAACGTAAGGCACTCTTGCAATCCCAAAAAGCAGCAGACTTAGGCAAATAAGAGATAAACCATTTGTGAAGCAGAGGTACACAGCACGTGATCTCCCCTCCGCTGTACAAATTTCCCAAGTGTACAGAATGATACGCATCTGCGAGCAAAGTCGGCACAGGGTTTCCAATGAGAAAAATCTTAATGGAGTTGATATCGACGAAGTTATTGATGTTGGGAAACAAAAATAACCCGTAGGTGAGCAAGACAAAGATGCTTTCAAAAGCAGTCACGTTTCCTATACTAGCAAAATACAGGGCTTTCTTTGTCAAAAACTGGGCTGGCAAACCTTGTATGCCACCCTTAGTGGTCATGTGAGTCCTGACTTCAGACTCGTCTAAATGAATTGCTCTTGCAATGGTCTGATTCTTTGGAACTTCTTCCAGTTCAGAAAATGGAGCTCGATCAGTGATATGTAAATCGATCAGATGAGAATACTCCTCCAGCGTTGGTGCTAGCTGGTAATCCGGGAATGTGAAACAATGATAGACCGGATCGTAGAATTGAACGAGCGCGTCCATGATTCCCTCAATCACATGGACCCTTAACAGAGGTAGCAGACCTCCGTACTTGGCTCTGAAGGCCTCTTGGTTTGTGATCATCCTCGCCAAACCTCTCAAATCCTCTAGTTTTGGAATCCTGAAGGTGTACTTATGAGTTCTCCTTCTACCGTAATCCATTAGCGCAATCTTTTTGTCTGATATTTGCAATCACAGTCTTAGTTTAATTTTAAAAACAGAGAGACTAGAAGAGAAGAATTTTTTGAATGTTTTTAATGTTTTTTAAATGAATGCATGAATGCATCACACAAAAACATAGAAAAAACATGGGGTCAAAGGGTCGTTGTCATGAAGTCAAGGCTCTACCCGTCCCCAAAGGTTTATACTAGGGTGATTTTTGTACCTGTACTCATTATCATCAGCTCCTCCCAGGAAAGCAAAACAACAAGCGGATCGCCAGCTAGTTGCAGAGAAATCTTAGAGTAAGTGCCATTCACCGAGAATAGATCACCAACCTCAAATGAGGGTAGTATCGCGTGACAACTATTTCCGATAGTTTCCGCACTACAAAAGGGTTGGCTCCTCAGCTTCTCAGACATCACAATCAGCCCATTGCCTATGAGAGGGAATGGGTTGCATTGGTCAGCCTCCACTGAGGTTGATGGTCGACCTCGTCGCCATCACTTATCTTAAGTGTATACTCAATCTTTCCGCATGCGGCATCACACGCATTCCCATTAGCAGAAAAATAAACAGGTATAACAATTAGGAAAAGCAGTATATATATTTGTCCTGAACATCCTAGACCTTTAAAGCTATGAATCCTAAGTTCCTGACAGAAAATGGGTTCCCCGGCGGAAGCCCCAATCTGTGGTATTCACACAAGTGAAGAGAAAAAAAAGGTTAAGAGCCCCACGGTGGGCGTCGCTTTTAAAGTTTCCACCTGATAGATGGGAAGAGAACAAGATCTCACTACAAAGGTGAGATAGATCCTAATGACATGTCCCCAGCAGAGTCGCCAGTCCCCAGTGAAGTCGCCATTTTTTCTGTAGTGAGCGATTTTGGACGCGGTTGCGAAGCGCTATCGCTCTTTGGTGTCTACAGCTCGATTCATTTTTTATCCTATTAAAGCTGATGAAGGAAGGGAAATAGATGTCTCAAATTAACCCTGCTTGCAAACTGAGTTTAAACAGCGGTCTGTTAGGTTACAGATACTACAAAGATTCGGGGTCTCTATCGGGTTTATTTTTTTTAAAAGTGGTGGGAGGTTTAGATGTTAGGACGGATGCTTCTTGATAGATATGTGAGAGTATGGGATTTTGGGTTTTTGTTTAGTGTGCTCGCTAAGATTTTTCTTTCAATCTTATGCCTACGTATTTCCGTTTACCGAAACAGGGAAATCAGAGCGTTCGTAGTTCCTCCTATTCTATGGGAGGAAATGGTTGTTTTTGGTGTCTTGTTCAAAGCCCAAGACGTGAAGCTAAAGAGTAGTTTGTATCCTGTTCAAAGCCCAAGATGTGAAGCTGAAAGGTCTATTTGTATCTTGTTCAAAGCCCAAGATGTGAAGCTAAAAGGTGTTGTCTTTGGAGCGAATTTGTCATCTCTAAAGAGGGGGTTGTATGTCACAATTGTTTATAAAGGATAATTACTTTAACCGGGATGTGTGAATCCGGCAATGCCACAATTTCCTTTAAAGGGGATTTTAACCTAAAGGAGAAGACTTTAACTCAGTTTAGAGCAATGTTATCTTTCCTTAGGAATTTGTGTACTGTGAACGAGGCACAGCTTTGATGCTAAAAGGTTGATTGGATCAACCAGTGGTTTTCTTATACAAAGCCTAAGAGGAGGCTAATATGTGTCTCGTACAAAGCCCGAGAGAGAGGCCAAAAGGTTTTGACTCAACAAGGGAATCTTTTGGTATCTCGTATAAAGCCCGAGATGGAGGCTATCAATTGTTTAGCTCAATAAGAACCTTTTTGTATCTCGTATAAAGCCCGAGATGGAGGCGAAAGGGGTGATTGACTCAACGAGGGAGTCTCTTATGTGTCTCATACAAAGCCCGAGAGAGAGGCTAAATGTTGTTTGACTCCGCTGGGGAGAATCATTGTATAAAGCCCAAGAGAGAGGCTAACTTCACTGGAGAAGGATCATTATACAAAGCCTAAGAGGAGGCTATAGTTACTGTTTCAATTGAGTGACAGGTCCAGTATGCTGATTTAAAAAGAGAAAATCAGTTTTTATATGAGCAATGATGTACTCAAGGCTTTGATTCGATGGTCAGGGTTGTTCCCGTTCTTTAAGGAAGTGGGAAATCCGAAGTGTATTGAGACTGTCCGAGTCTATGGGTTTTCTTCCTATTTAACGAAGGGGTCACTTGAGAATGTCTTTAAGACTCAAGGAGATTAGACTGTCCAAGTCTAGAGTTTCATCTTTTGTACTATGCTTTGAGAAACAGTAGTAGACTCTTTGAAAGGACTGTTATATGCAGATGATTAAGTTATGTTCCTATACCTCTAGGAGGTTGTCGGGACAATTTGTACGAAGCCCAAGAGGAGGCTGGAAGCTTTTAAGAAGCCGAGAGGTCCTTGTACGAAGCCCAAGAGGAGGCTATCACTCCCGGAGGAAGAGATCATTATACGAAGCCTAAGAGGAGGCTGTGAATACTTCTAAGAAGCCGTAGGGTCCTTGTACTAAGCCCAAGAGGAGGCGGGGATGCTTTTAGGAAGCCTGTGGGTCCTTGTACGATGCCCAAGAGGATGCCGATGCTTTTAAGAAGCCCGTGGATCCCCAAACCCCCGAGAAATTCAAGGCAAGCTATTCACAAGGAATAGATCAAGTCAGGAAAGTTCCAGAATTTGGAAGAAACTCAAGAGATGTCATTCACGGAGAAAAGATCATCTCTGGGGAATAGAGTTTCTTGACAAGTGCTTTTAAGAAGTCTGTGGGTCCCCAAACCCCAAGAAGTTCAAGACAGGCTATTCACGAGGAATAGATCAAGCCAGGAAAGTTCGAGAATTTGGAAGAAACTCAAGAGATGCAATTCACGGAGAAGAGATCATCTCTGGGGAGTAGAGTTTCTTTGACAACTTCTACGAGTGACAGTCTATGAAAGGGTTCACAGAGAATGCTTCCTTTCATATCTCCATATTGTTTAACCCCAAGAGGAGGGAAGACTGTGTCTGGTAATCCTATGGGGATCTAGCTTTGACTATTTAAGAGTGATCAACGGGCTTAATGCTAGACGTAGTTGCCGGGGAAACTCTAAATATCTATAATATTATTACACAGTTGATATGAGTTTATGAAAGGAGACTTACAGTGAGCAGCCCCACAATACAGTTATATGTATATGAAAGCGGTAAATGAAAGCGTATAAACACTTACTCGGTTGTAGAGCTTCCATGCTGTTTGGTTAGTTGTTTAACAAAGATAGATTGAAAACAACAGTATATTCAAAATCAAAGGAGAAAGTGCTTTGAAAAAGAAAGATTTGGGGCTTACAGCTCAAGGAGAGGCCCAGGGTTTTATCAGTGAGCGCACTGTTTGAATTTGTACAGAGGGACTTATACGAGTGACTGAGGCCCAAAAATGTTTTCTGTACAAGTGGGTTGGGTCTTACACTCTTTCAAGAGGCCCAAAAGGTTTAAAGAAAAAGAGTGGGGCTTATAACACGAGGGTAGGCCCAATTGATTTTTCGTTTGAAAATGGCGATCGCGCCGAGGTTTTCTTTTAACACAGAGGGACTTATACAATAAGTAAGGCCCAAAATTGTTTTGGTTAAAAGGGGGTTGGGTCTTACACTCTAATAGAGGCCCAAAAGTTTTGAATGGGTCTTATAACTCAAGGAGAGGCCCAGATGGTTTATTTTTAAACTGGCGACGATAGTGCCGAATTTAAAAATGTACAGAGGGACTTATACAATAAGTGAGGCCCAAAAAATTTTCTGTACAAGGGGGTTGGGTCTTACACTCTAATAGAGGCCCAAAAGTTTTAAATGAGTGATGGGGCTTACAGCTCAAGGAGAGGCCCAATTGATTTTTTAAAAGGCGACGATCGCGCCGTTTGTTTTTTACGGTATCGGGACTTATACAATGCACTGAGGCCCAAAATGATTTGGTCAAAAAAGGATTGGGTCTTACACTCTATTAGAGGCCCAAAAGATTTTTAAAATATTTTATGAGGGTTGAATTAATCCAAAACCCTAATTTGTTTTCAAAATGTGTTTTAATTGAATAAAAATTCAATTAAAATGATCAAAATTGTTTAACATATGAAAAACAAATTGTGATCTTGGATTAATGCTTCAAAAATTAAGTATTGACCTACAAAATAATTAGAAGGCATTAAAGGTTGCAAAAATCAAGGTAGAAAAAATATTTTAAATGTTAAAACAATTAAAACATTAATTCTTTGCAAAAATATCAATTATACAAAATAAATAATATTTTTGGGATTTTTTGGGAAAATCAAATATTTTAACATTTTTGTGAATTATTAAAAAAAGAATCAACTCAAAATCATTAAAACTCGGAGAGAAATTAATTTTTGAATCAATTAAATAAAATCACAAAATTCAAATATTCAAATATTCAAAAAAATGGCGCCAAGAACACGCGCGTGTTCTGGGTTTGCCCAAATTTGCATTTTCTCTCCAATCTCATTGAATACTTGATTATATCATGCAATCCACATACCAATCAACTCGTTTCAACCTCACGATCATGTCTATGACAATTAATTTCATTTAAATTAAGCATAAAACAAGAAATCGCGAAAAATCCTCAAGAACCCTAATTTCTGCATGAAGGCTAGGATTTTTGATACACGATTCAAACAATGCAATTAATTGAGGGGAAACATTCCATGCATGATTATGAACATATGGCCAAATTATTGTGCAGCAAAAATTGCATGGATCATAGAGTTAGAAGAGCTCATGCTTACCACTTGCAGCTGGTGATCGTGATTTGTGTTGGAGGTGTTACAGCTAGGTTCCAATGATCTGGATAGCTTCCCTAGGTGCCATGGAGTGTGTATGAATGCTTGGAATGGATTGAAATGATCTGGAACTTGAGATGGTACCCCAACTGCAAATCTGTCAAGAACTTGAGCAATTGGCTGGTATTTTGTGAAATCTGTGTTCCAGATGTTATGTGATGTGTTTGGATCACTTCTATATGATGTATGTGAGGTGTGTGTGTGTGATTGGTTTGATTGGAAAAGCTCTCAAACTCAAAACCCGATAGTGACTTGCCTTAGAAGGCAAAATTGGAGTGAAAGAAGAGTTTTTGAGGAAAGCATCTGTTTGATGGCTTTGGTGTACTCAAACTGATCACAATTGAGCTCTATTTATAGTAGATCAAGTTTGTTTTGTAAGAAATAGTAAATGACAATTGCTGAGTAGGTTTAGCCAATGTTCGCAAATGAAAATCCAAGTCTCCTCTAGCCATTGACTACAGGTTAGGGCACAGGCTGCTGGTTCCCTTGGTCTTGGATAAGTCTTGACTGAATTCAGTTGAGAATGGCTCAGTCCATGCCACCTTGATGCTTCCATTGAATGCTCCAATCCAAAATTGGAGTCTTGTCCCTATTTTGGCAATTCTAGGTTCAACATGCTATTTCTTGTTCCAAAGACTTTGGAGGCTTGGCTCAGTGATTGTCCCCTTTAGATTCAATCCTCAGAGGTGTCCAAGTGGATAGGAGCATTTGGATTTGGCTGATTTTGGCAAATCGACCAAAAGTGTAAAAATCTGCCATGCCTTGGCAGATTTCAGTAAGGCAACTTGCCAATGTCATATCTCATGACTCAAATTGAATTTGGTAATGTTCTTGGCCATTTTGGAAAGCCCTTACATGATACAACAACTGTTTGAACATGTTTGGTTTTGATCTCTTTCGAATCCAAGTGAAAAATCCCCCTACATTTGGCAAAAAGTAAGGTAAAATCTGACTTAGTGAAATTTTCACTAAGTGTTGGAACAAAGTGACTTTTCTTGATTTTGATCACTCCATAACTCAAAATCCATGAGGAATTTGGACATAGGTCAGTATGAAGCTTTTGTAGAGGGAAATGAGATCTACAAATCAAGCTTTGAATGGGGAACAATGGCCTTGTGGTTTAGGAGTTATGGTCCTCCAAAGTTGGCACATTAGTGTCACTTTTTCCATAACTTAGAAATTTTTCTAAGTTTTTATGGTTACCCCTTTTACAAGTTATCCCACTTTCTTTGATTTTTCTTGATGAATGATGATTCAAATCATACATTAACATCATTTTAGGGTTAAAAATCCATTTTGGTGAAAAATCTCAAAAAGTCAAAGTTGACTTTTGTGCACAGTTGACTTTTTATCAGATGAATTCCAAACTGTGCAATTCTTCATGAAATCATGTCCTTGACCTAAATCAAACTTGATGGACATGTTCCATGGGTGTCATAGGGTATATTGAATCATGTCTTAGGGCTTGGGAGCATGTCCTGGTCAAAAGTCAAAGTTACAGTTGACTTTCCTCGCGAAACCCTAATTGTGGTGCATATGAAATTGAGACTTGTTGCTCAAGCTTCTTGGATTAATCCATTGTTCCAAATGGATCAATATAGTTCATTAGAGACCCTCAAACCCTCTCTTGAGGTCTTGGCTCATGATTTTCCCTAAAAGTCAACTTAGGGGTGAATTAGGTCAAGAAACCCTAATTCCTGATTTTTGATGAATGCATCCCCTGAGGTCAAATTGACTTGATGATTGGGTCCATGAGGTTCCATGGAGTATATTAGGTTATGTTTTGGATCATTGGCTTGTGCCCAGATGAAAAATTTTCCATCTGGAGACCCTGGTCGACCAAAACCCTAATTTGGTGACACTGTCAATTTGAGACTTGATCCACCTAGAAGGGAGCAGCCTTGTGCTTGATCCTTGAAGTGGGAGTACTTTTGATCCATTGTGGATGTTTGAGAGGTTAGATAAGTTGAAGATCATGTCATTCCTTGATTGATCCTTTGTCTAAGGCTCTGAGAGGGCTTAAAACCCTAATTTTGATTGTAGTGGATGCTCACCCATCTTTGGGGAGACTGATGAAGTATGATGGTTCCTTCATATTGTGATGATGATTTTCACAATGATGGGAAATCTTAGTGGTCAAAATTTGGGGTATGACAACTACCTCACGACCATTTTTACATATGTTGCCTTTGAATACTCTAGGTATGGGTGGTTCAACAAGTATTTCCAGATATGGTATATGATTATTAGGCACCTGCTGAATAAGCACTTGATCAACTCCAAAGAAGTCAACAATTCAACCTATTTGGTGTGCCAATTGCTGGTAACTATGATTGGTATTATGAACTAGAGGATTGAACACTTCACATATTTAGTGTGTGAGCATGTTCACCATTTCATGATTACTCTTATCCATTTGTTTCCTCACCGAATAGAGGGAACTAGGGGTTAATGATTTCATAACTTGGGGAAGATATCCCAACCCTCCTGGTGGTTGCACCATTCAACTAGGATTGCTAAGCGAATCTTGATGCTGAGTGCAGATTAATAAGGGATGCAACAACCATATTGTTATCTACATACGTAATTGCACTAGTTTGTAGGCCTGGAATCATTGTGGTTGGTATGCCATAAAGGGCTTTCCCTACCACTTGGGGGTAGCTTAAAGTTCAAGGGAAAATGAGGTCGTGGGTCTCCTATTATACTTTATGTAGTCCTAGGAGTACTGGGCACACTTGTTAATTGTGGTAAGGATACACCACTTTTGGTGGTAAAGTCGTGGTTGATATCTGGCTTATAACAATAGGATTCCCTCCAATAGAAGTTGAAGTTTCTACATTACTAACTGTTGATCCGACTAGTTGTTCTTCAATGTTTGGAGCATTGTTGTGGGGAAGGGTTGGTGTTTTGCAGAATGAGTCATTTATGGAAGTTTTTTTTTACCACTTCTCGGGCGCATGGACACTTAACAAATGAAAACATTACATGTAATAAGAGTAAAATGGACAATATAAGAGACACAAAACTTTTCTAAAAAAGGTTTAAAATTCTATGCACAAAAGGGTCCCACTGGGCGCACCAATTTATTTACTGGTAAAATTAGTAAACAATCACGAGTTTAATTTACTTAAGAGATTAACTCGAAATATATCAAGGACAGTTTTTTGTAGAAAGAAATGTGAAGAGAAAAGTGTTTGTGATTAGAAGTTAATGCTTGAATGCTAACAAACTGAATCTAAATGCTAATTGCAGTAAGCTTCAGATAAAAATGATAAACAAAAACAATAAGAAATGTTATAAAATAACTATTGTAATTGAAAAAACTTAAAAGAAGTGGTGTGCATATTCATACGTATTTCTCACAAACTCGTTTCTCTCTATAACTTTGGTACTTTGAGTTATATAGAAATTTATGATGAGAATTGCGACCCCTCATTATATACAAGAAGTTTTTTTATATAATACTACATTGATAACCATTGACAAAGATGACTTCTTCAGCGCTTGTCACATATTCTAATATGTGTGTTCTTATACTCTGCCTCGCTTCAACATATATTGGTCTTCAAAGATAAAAACTGTTGAAAAAACCAAACATCATGCAGATAGTTGCATTGATAACTGCTTGGAACCTCTTAATTGCCTATGTCGAGAGTCTTTGATCAACTCCCATGGTACTAAGACATCTTCATATCACATAGTCTTTGGACTTAAGAATATCCTAAGTCCATAACACCTGGTAGACACGACGACTTCGACACTGGTCGAAGATCTTATTTGTGAAGCCTTTTTCAAGATTTTGAACATGTTTTGAAGAGATAGTGATCTTAATCTTGTGGATTTGTTCTTGTGACTCCTTCAAACCAGCCTCTGCCGCGACTCATCTAACAATTTAGTCAAAACTTCTTAGTCGGCATAGCTAGTATGTCAAAGATTTTGGTTGAAGCTCTTGACCCTTAACACTTTCAACGTAGCTATTACTATTCTTTGTTGATTTTCTTCGGCTAAAATCTCCAGGTTAACACCACATCTAGCCGGTCTCATGCCTCGTCCTTATGAATATGACTCAAAGCATGGCCGCATCTAGCTGATATCATGCATATTCCTCATTAATATTACTTCAACATGGTCGCATCTAGTTGGCCTCATGCCTCGTCCCTATGAATATGATTCAAGGAATAATTGCATCTAGTTGGTTCCATATAAAATCATTGTAGGTGCAATCTAGAGCATAATTACACCTAGTTGGTTTTATACCTCGCAATTATGAATTTAACATATGGCGTGCTAAAATGGATCGACATCTCAATGTTATAAATACAATTTAAAGATCGACCATGTCAAGCTGAACCAGAACATTATCAGTGCAATTACATTTCAATTATGGTTGCATCTAGCCGGACCAACATCTTACCAATAAAACATGTACATCTCTACGCGACATACTCGTGAACAAAGAAACCTGACATGGCCTCACAAAGAACTTGAAGTTATTTAAACTTTTAGCAAATATTATTTATCGCTCTTTGCAGCAAACAAAATCTATAAATTGCAAATATTATTTATCAACTCTTAGTCAGTTCAAAAATACGATTAAAAGGAGCACAACGTGAAACCGAAAACGCAAGCATGAAAAAGGTAATGATATAAATAATTATTGTTTACAAGCCGAGGCGTATAAGCCATATAAAATCTTACAGGAACAAAATAAAAATAAAAGAGAAATAGGAGTAAAAAGATCTTCAAGCATGAGCACCTGACTCCGATACACCTGAACCACCTCAAGAGTTCTCTTCAGGGACAACTCATAAGGGATCCAATTGGTGAGTAGTGATAGTAATTCCAAGACAAAATCCTTGTGCCCACTCCAACATCTGATCCCACAACCGGTACAAAGACTCCATAACACGCATAATGGACTTTTTAGATTTCTTATGTGTAGCAGTTAGGTCCTCCTCAAGGCCTTTTAGAACTTTGGCGCGTCCATCTTTATTTTGCTGAAGAGATTTCTGATCCGTTTTGAACTCACGACTTGCCTTCACCGTCTATTTATAAGCCTTCTTCCAACTTTTCTCCCCATTAGCAAGAGAAGCCTTCAGCTCATCTATATGAGAAGCCAAGGCATATTAGACCGTATTACTTCACTTTCTCTTGCAAAGAGTCTGCAAGATCAACCTTCTTCCGCAACTCAACCAAATCCTCCACAACCTTTGAATTCTCCCCGCTCAAGGGTCTCACGCTTCTCTTTCAGTTCATCTTGCTCTCTAGTAAGGTCACCAGAGCCTAATACATCATCTTGGCTGACCGCTACCATCAAAACAATATATCTTACCCTGAACAGGGTATGAGTAACATCTATAAAAAAAACCTCGCATCTCAGCCAAAGACAGATTCCGGACGAAAGCTAGGTCCTTAAGAGCCACAGTACCAATAATTTCCTCTAGGGTGTTGGGTACCCGAGAGGGAATAATGGCAGGGATCCACAAGAAAGGAGTAAGAGCATCTGACTTAGTGTCCTCTAACAAAAGATCCCATTTTGAAGAACACCCTACAATATGAGTGGGCAGACATTCACTTAATTTCTCTTGATAGGAGAAGGGGGCAGCAAAGGCTCACCAATAGAGAGGTCGAACGTCGTAGTAGTTAGTTGGCCCACCTCGAGAGTTGTTCCCGAGATAGTAGTAGTAGTAGCTTTCGTCGGGGCAGTAATTATAACTGACGTTTAAACCACTAGACCAGGAGTAACCACAACAGTAGAAATCTCTACCACTTGATCCAATGAGTCAGTCGTAAGACCCCGGTCCTTGATAATCAGAAAAAGCTTCTACAACTGACTCATGTTATCTACAAGGTACAAGTTACACTTGTTAAAAAATGAATAAGGTGCCCTTAATTCCTATCCTTGCCATAGAGCTCTTGCCCCTCTACATGACTAGACACACCAATAAGAGTGCAAGTATCAACTTGTCTCTTCCTTTGGTGAGAATGAGACACTTCGCCAAGACCAAGTACTTCTTCGTAGTTGAGCCCTTGATACCAAGCACACAGATCTTCCTTCATTTTTACCTCCTCGGAGGATAAAGGGCTTAACTCGGTATGGTAAGAGGAAAAGGCCCGACGCAAATGAACTTAAGACCAATACTTGAGAAAACCACTCTTGCAAGAGCGAGTAGAACCAATTGGGGCCGAGGACGGGAAAAATGCAAGATGAGCCTCAGGAGTAATAGGTTTCACGAACATGAAACCTTCAAGAAAATCACCCAAATCATTGGTAAAAGAGTCAAACCAAGGGACATGATGACAAATGGAGATCAATCCCTGATCCTGGGTGTCATCTCGAGAAGTACAGACGCGTAAAAAAGATTAAAAAATCTCAAGAGAATATTTCCAATATTTATAGCTAGCATAGAGTTGAAACACCTTCATGTAAGCCCAAGCTTCACATTAAATTTGTGAGGGAGCAACTCTCAGACGATTCATCATAGGTACCTCATGTTAGAACAAGAATTGATTCTTGCACTCTAAATAGTTTTGATGATAACAAACAATATATTACTTAGAACTTGATGCTCCTTAATTCAATTTTTATGATATGTAGGGAAGTTCTAATGTCAAGAAGTTCTGATACAGAAGCATCAACAAGATTCATCTGAGCGAAGTTCTAATATAGCGAAGCTCACAATATCCAAGCAAGCGAGTTCCAAGCGAAGTTCTAATCAAGCGAAGCTCTGATATAGACGGATCACAAGCTCTAAACTAGCTAAGCTCTAATGAAGGATGCCTCACGCTCCAGCACCAAAGTTGTATCCAGCCAGAAACTCTGATTATGCATCACATTTTTATGGACTCTGATACGCTATCCTTCACCTTTAATGAGCATCACAATGCAACGGATTGAAACAGACAATATCTATATTTTTGGAAAGAAGCATTAAAAGGCTTTATTATCATTCTCCAAAATTGGCTCACATGTCTCCAACGGATCAATCACATTCATCTATTTAAAGGAGCACCTTCACAGATGACAACACACGAGCGCTCATACTTTTCACAATCCATCAGTTCCTCATCTGTTTTCATTTTTTGTTAAAAATATTGTAAAAAACTCACGGTGGTGAGAAAGCTTATTAGTAGCATATTATTTCTAAGTTGAAATTCCTTGAGAAAACCAAGTTGTGGTTAAAACTCAAGAAGACAGTGACGGTTGTCCCTGTGTCTGTGTAATTCTAATTGAATAGTGGATTAAGTCCTCAAGAGAGGCGAAATCACCTTGGCGGGTGGACTGGAGTAGATTGAGTTCAATCGAACCAGGATAACCATCGTGTCCTTTGCCTTAATTTTTAAAAACTCCAATTCAACCCCCCTTCTTGTGTTTTTTCGTTTCTTCACCTCAAAGTCAGAAAAAGGAAAATGTACCCTAACTTGTTAAAGAGGCACTCCTATAGAGGAATCAAGTATCCTTCAAAAGAGTTACATATCCTCTTTGTTGGATCTACTAGAAGAACTGACCAATTTGACGGGTTTTCGACTATAATGTCAACATTAGTTATAGCCGCGACACTGCTCAAAGTGGAATGAGCCCCTCTCACTTCAGCGACCACCTAATGGTATCTTTTGGAATTATCCAGCTCAATTAACCGAATCTATTTTTGAGTTATCCCCCTGGTAGAGCTGGACAAATTTGTCGGCTTGTTTCCTCCTTTTTTGGGTAGCTTCTATTTCTACCTCAGTCAACATATAGGGAGGCACCGGTATCTCAATGGGATTCTCACCCCCGTCGACCTTCTCTGAAAGCAGAGCCTGTAAAGAATCACTAGAAGAAACTCTTTTAGAAATTAAGTCTCGGGACACTCATTCTAGTTCATAATCATCAATCAGGGAGATGATCCCGACTCAAAATCCCCATTGACAGAAGATAGGGAATGTGATTCAGATTCCATTTCCCTTTTCAAAGAAGAAGAAGCTTCATTTTAACTAAGAGATAGTAAATGCTTGAAGAACAAAGTTTGAGTTGGAAGAAGGTACCTTGAAGTGTGAGGTCAAAAGCAATGAAACGAAGGAGAAGGCAGAAGTTTTGAATACGTGATAACGGTTACTCCAGGAAAAAAAACTCTCAGAGAAAAGGGAAAATCTCAAAGGAAATAAGGGGAATTCAATTTAGAAGGTTGCGAAAATTCCCCTAAATTTTCTCTATCCTTATATATAGGAAAAGGCAGTCAAGCGAATCAAATTAAAAGTAAGAGGAAAGTGCAAGCCAACTGTCAGATTTCACCTTGGAAACACTATCAAGCTTAAAGGCACTCAAATGCATAGTAAGTAGCATCACACTACTCTTCACCTTTTCAGATCACACGTCAAGAGAAAAATGGAAAAACAATTCAAAGATGGAACTACATTTAATGCTCATGTTCACCATCACCCTTTATCAAAATCAAAGTAGTGCATACATGATGACAAATGGATAACCATTCTTGAAAGTCGGCTATGGCCACGACTGCTAAAAGGCTCCCTGGCATCTAGACTACCCAATGAGTTTTTGGTGCAATTGTTTTGGTCTGGCTAAAGGCCCAATAAGCTGAAGCCTATTCATTCTCCCTGCTCCACTAGGCCCAAGATATGAATACAGTTATAAGGTATGCCAGGTACACTATCTATAATCTTCACTCACATTATGAGTATCTTGGACCATAAACTGACTTGGGCGTTGAAGTGCTAACCATGCAGATATTCCATGGGTCCACCGTACCAAAATTTAGCAACGCTAGATCAAGATCAACATCTCCAATTCAAGATGCATAATAATCGTAACCTTCGGTCCAAAAAGTCACATCATCGAATCTTTCACGAAGCTTCATTCCACCGTAGCTTTCGTAACCTCTTCCATTTCTGGTTCCTCAACGGAACAAGATTCATATGTAGTACGAGATGATTCTTCAATAACTTGCGTCAATTTAGGTTTCTCCCTACGCACTGAAGCATGTTGGGATAACCAATTAGGTTTGTATCGGCCTTATTCATCAACCATTTTTACATAATCAAACAAGAAAATTTATATCATAATCAAAGAAGCAAAAATAATATATAAGCAAACGTAATTAAGAAACAAAATAATAAATAGAGAAATCCAAATTTTGTTATATGTACTAAGAGTTCAGATTTTGAAATCTGAATTGCACGTAGAGAATTGAAATCAGAGCAAACATTAATCATAACCCTGAAATATTGCAAATTCATAACAAATATAAGTAGGAATTACATTTATATTGGATATAACCTTGTAGTTTAACTAGATATGTAAATGGATATCCATGGGAATGGATACTATGATATCTACATCTGCCCGTTAGATAAGTATGATATCCATATCTGCCCCATATCCACGCGGATATCAGTTAAGCGGGTAATCCGCGGGTTTTACAGTATCCACGGATATTTACAGATATCCATGGATAATATTTTTTTATAAAAATTATTTTTTGAAAAAAAATATTTCTAATTTCTTTTAAAGACACAAAAAGTTATTATCACGTAACATCCATACAGTTCACTCTTAATTTAATAATAAAATTTCATCGCATTAATTTTCTTCTTATTCACCAAAACACAATTAGATCCAAACATAATATCCATACATTTCATTTTAACCAAACAAATAAAAGATATTGTGATTGTGAGTTATGATGGAAGATCAGACGACAGAGGAGTAGGAAGGGAGACACTGGTTTGACCGAGGAAAGACGATATTAGTTTGTTGGACTGTGAAATTGATGAAGTGAGGTCTGAAGTATCGAAGAGTTTAAATATGAAATGACAAATAGAATTTGAATAAAAAGTGAAAGGTTTTCTTCAAAAAAAAATTCAAAATAAAATAAAATAAAGAAGTATAAGAAAACTAATTTTTTTAGAAGATGAAAAGATAAGGTATAATAAACTAATGATATTTAAATAATTTTTATAATTTATAAACGGATATGGATATCCGCGGGTATGAATATCATTAAATCCATATCCATATCCATTTACAAACAGGTATTTAAATATTCATTTATTTTATCCGTGGATATTCATTAAGCTATCCGCCCCATATCCGTAACGGATTTTATCCACGGATATCCGCGGATATGGATTTTTTTGTCATCCCTAAGTTTAACTATAATCTATTAAGCTACTATAGGAGTTATATGCATAAAAATCATAAAAAAACAAGGATATGAGAAACTTACCAAATGTTAGAGATGAATGTGCTTAATTTGAATGGAAAGGAGTAGAAGTTGATAAAGTGCTTAGTTTGAATAAACAGAAGTAGACATTGAGAGCAATGTTGAAAAAGAGTTTGATTCAGATAAGTTAGTTATATTCTATTCTTGAGTGAAGTTGAGATGTTGTTTCAAATGTAATGAAATGGAAAATAAAAAATTGTACGCGCATACTTAAATGAGTATGTCCAAATTAATTTTTACTCATTTGGCGTGGTTCTGAGGTTGAATTTGTTGTGATTAGGGTGAATTCATATTTCATTCTCCAAACTTATTTTTAATTTGTATTTCACATGGTTCTAAGATTGAATTTGTTGTGTTTATGGTGCGGTTAAATTTCAATTTTTAAATTCCTAGAATATTTTTGAAACTTCACCAAAGTTGATGAGTAATGCATGAGGTGCAATGAAGAATGTCCCTTGATTTATTATTTTGAGCAACAATGGGCCTCAATTCAAAATAGGCCCAAATAGCCAAAAGAAAGAAATCCAGGCCCAACAAAATTCCACAAACACAAACACACAACAAATGAATCAAAGTTCACGATTCAGAAGAACTGTGCGAGAGACTCCAAAAGAGTGAAACGAAAAAATGGGAAGGAAGAAAGGGTATGTCGAATTCGAGGAATCTCCACCGGACGATTTTGATCCGGCGAATCCTTACAAGGATCCGGTGGCTATGTTGGAGATGAGGGAACACATCGTCAGAGAAAAATGGATCCAAATCGAAAAGGCTAAGATTATTAGGGAAAAGCTTCGATGGTGTTATCGCATTGAAGGTATTAATCATCTTCAGAAATGTCGTCATCTTGTTCAACAGTATCTTGAGTCTACTCGTGGGATTGGTTGGGGCAAGGACGGTCGTCACCCTTCTCTTCATGGTTATTTTTCTCTCCTCTTCGCTTTTATTATATATTTTTTAACCTAATTTTTAATGCATAATTGTGTTTTTGTTGTGAATTCTTAAGTGAGTTTATGTGATTTCTCTGAAGTTTTGATTTTTATATGATATGAAGATTTTGGTTTGGTTTGTAGTTTTTGAGGGTTTTTGTTGATTAAGGTATGTTTGGATTTGAGCTTATCTGAGAAGTTGTGAGCTATGAAGCACGACACTAGAACACCAGAAACACGACACTAGACCGTTGAGAAAATAAATAAATTAAATGTAATCACAGTGTTGGTGTTGGTTTCGGATAGGGACACAAACACCTCTTTTTTTTTTTTTCAGAGTTGTCGGTGCTACTTAGGTTTTGAGGGCTTATGCGAACGACATTTGAGCCTCTTTGGATCAATTTATTGAGTTTATCTAGTTGGATAAGCCATTTGTAGACTATTCAGCTTATTTCTACAAGGTCTCTAGGATAGCTTATACAAATGCAGTTTGAAATTATGTTAGCTTTTGTGATGGAAGTAACTTATGCATAAGCTCTTATATGATAAACACTTCTGCCATAAGCACTTGTATGATATTCTGCCATAAGCACTTAATTAATTTGTTTGTGAAAATAGGCCTGGTCTATAAGTTGTTTTCTGCTTATGTTCGTAAGTTCTCCAGGGCGACTTATGAAAAAATGTATAGCTTAAATAGCTTATATGAAAATAGTTTGACTTTGTTTTATATTTTGCTATAAAAAATTGCTTATGCATAAGATCTTTATGACAAATGCATATGCTATAGACGCTTAGTTAATGGATAAGAGGATTCTGTTAAGTGATTCGTTATTAGTGTGGTGAATGTAATTTCTCTCAAAGGTCTAAAAGGTGTATTTGGGTTTTCCAAATTTTCATGTTAAGTTTTATCAATTTTGTATGCTGTTTAGCTGTGAATTGTCAAGTGGGTCTATGTGGTTTCTATAAAGCTGTGATTTTTAAAGGGTTTTGATTTTGTTTGGTTTTCTGTTTTTGATGGGTTTTGATTTGGGAGGATTCTGTTTAGTGGATTGTTAAGTGGGATGTTTGTAATTTCTCAAGGTGTTTTTTTTTTTTATTTTATAGTGGGTGATTAAAAGGTGTCTTTAGTATTCAATTTTTTATTTTAAGTTTGATCAATTTGGTAAATGCTGTTTTTAAAAGGTTTAATGTGTGTTTAGGTGAGCATTTGGTTTGATGTAGTAGTATTTTGTAAAATTGATTTGGTTAAAATTGAGTTTGGTGTGAGGTAATTTATATTTAAATGTTTATACTCTAAAATTAAGTTTGAAGACAAAATTAACTTTAATTTCAGTTATTATAGACTTGCAAAGGTGCCTCCACTCAGCTAGAGTATTACTACCTCTGGTCCTATTTATAAGAAAAAGTTTATTTTTAAATATATTGAATAACTAATGTACCTGGACAGTATATAGACTAGATATATGGGTTATTCAATGAATATAAAAAGTAAATTTTTTCTTATAAATAGGACTAGAGGGAGAGGGAGTACTACTTTGCGCTTGAATAATGGAGTGCTTGCAATATAAGATATAAATTTAGTGTAAAATAAGATATAAATTTAGTGTAAAATTATAAATATGCAAAAAACTAGTTTTTATCCTCATGCTTAAACTAGTTAAAATAACCCTTTCCACAAAAACCAAAGAATCTAAATATGTATTTTTCTTTTGCTTTTTTCAACTACCAAGATGAAATAGAAGCAAGTCAAACACTCACCATAATTTGTTAGTTTGTTTTTGAACCTTTATATTGAGTTTTCTTTTAAGGGAATGATCTGGAATTTATATCCCAAATATTCATCTAAGTCGTAACTGATTGTCTTATTCTCTGACCTTTCGGTCTTTATGATAATTTCTTATGCCTTGTTAATTTTCTGAAACAGGACCAAAAGTTGAGGCAGTTGAGTCCGAATGATTTTCCCATGGATAAATAAAAGGTAATTCCAACCATTATTTCAATCAATTGCTCTTTTATCGATATGAAATAGTTCCTACATAAATCCTACTGAAAAT
This sequence comes from Lathyrus tuberosus, assembly GCA_022829125.1. Lineage (NCBI taxonomy): Eukaryota > Viridiplantae > Streptophyta > Magnoliopsida > Fabales > Fabaceae > Lathyrus > Lathyrus tuberosus. The sequence goes on along the minus strand of JALAZF010000044.1, from coordinate 5,978,082 downwards.
AATTGGACATGCATTAAAAAATGTCATTGACTAGAAATTTCTGTTACTGCTGACATTTCATTCTTGAGCGTTCCAAACTTCAGTGGAGGTCGTAAGTCTGCAAAATTAACCAGCCATTTAACTATACCATTCAAATGTCAACTTTATAGAGCATCCTCCTGATCTGATTTTTATTGCCACAAACTCTTGCATAGATCCATTCATTTCTAGATTCGATATTGCTGTAGATGGCTAGTGTTACAGTAATAAGAGGAATGTCTCTTGGAAGTAAATTAAAACAAATTATAGTGCACTTATTGCGTTACTCTAGTAAAGATCCCGTGCTTTTGCATGAATCTGAGAAAAGAATTGCAGAGGTGTGTGATATTTCACTAAGTGTCACCAAGTGATCTCAATTCACTGGTTATCCTTGATGCCTGCCCTCCCTCCGGCCAAACTCTGCTCCACTTAAGTTGTAGTTGATGACTCATTGCAATGCTGTATTTTTTTTTTTTTTACTGCACTCATTGTAATTCTGTAAAGTCGGTATGAACAAGTCATTTGCTCTATTTCATATTTGTTTGTCATGAAAAAGACTCATATTTATAGTTTATCAATTCATAATATCAGTTTCTAATGTAGTCTTCACTCTATTGGCTGTTTTACTATTCTTTGTATGAAAATAATTTTTGATTGATATGATAATTTATCTCTATGAAATTAAGAGTTGGTCTTTTTGCAGGGAAGTTTTATAACCCAAATGATGACTTTGCCGAAATCAGATTGTAGGTGGAGGAATGCCTATTGTTCAAGCTGTTGTGTTTTGTTAATTTTCCATAGTCAGATTTCCTGTGAACTACAATTGTATTTTGCCCTGCCTTGGCTTATAAGGCTTTTATTGCTTGTTATTAGCATTTAAATGTAAACAAGTATGGAAGACCCTATGAGCAAAAGTACATGAGATTGTGAAATAAGTTTCTTTTGTTCTTTGTTACTATATGATTGTTGTGTGCTTCAACAATAATACAATTGAATGTGTCCTCTAGTCCTTTTCTAATATTGAACATGCCATACTCCATTTGTTAATTTTAAAACCTCATCATTTGCAGTTATGATGTCGATGGTGTCACTATTTCCTGTGGATGTAGAGCATATACTTTTGTTCATGGATGTGATTTGTGTATTGATCTGATACAAAAACTGAATTCAATTGATAAGTATCCCTAGTGTAGTAGTTTATTTTGGATCCGATGTTTTGTTTCAATTTTGGTTTGGATACGATGTTTTGTTTTGATTTAGGAAGAGGTAAACAATGTAAAATTGATTTTGACATATGATGTTTTGTTTTGATTTTGGAAGAGATAAATTGTGTAAAATTGATTTTGACATGTTTAGTTAGGATTTGTAGCTTTAGAGTTTAAATATGATTTTTTTACATTAAATTTTACTTTTCAACTTTTTTTGCGAAAACATAAATTATTTTATATTCAACTTCATTTTAATTAAAATCATTTTTTACATAATTAATTCATCTGATTAATTTTCCTCATCTTAGAACCAACACATGCTTAAATTATCATTCATTTTGGTGAATCATAGTTTATTTTAATAAGAAAAAAAGATTTTATTTAAAAGTGAGTTATTAGAGTTAAAATAATTTAATATGGATTACATTCATTTAAAGTGAGTTGAAATCGCATTTAAAATCAAAAGTTATACTCTAAGTAAAGTAACTCTAAGTAAAGTATAATCAATTTTAAATATTATAACTTCAAATATAATCAATTTTAAAGATAATAATAAATTCTACTTTATATAAATCAAACATGTCAAAATAAATTCAAAACCAGTTTTACACTTAAATTGTTTGACTTTTCTAAAATGAAAACCAAACGAATATTTAGTGTTGATGATCACTTTTTTTTGTCAACTTTGTGTAGTTGGACACTTTTTTTTTTTTTGTTGTTTTATGACTTTAATCTTGAATTATTATGATGTTATCTGATACTCCTATATGAGTTGATAATTGAACTATATAATTTATTTTTACTTTAAAATACAAAATTTATTTTATACTTAAAGTAACAATGTGTTAACCATTCTTCTATGAAGCTTGTTGGTACTAATGACATTCTATGCAATATGTAAACAATAAACAGTTCACTTGAAATTTAATAACCATACCAAAGCAAGTATTTTTCAAAGTGTATTATCATTCATGCATACATAATACAACAATAACATCAATTTATCAAGTCGAATATAGTCTAAACACTAATTTCATTACAATAAAATAAGGATTAAATATATTTTTGGTCCCTATAAAATTATCAAATTTATTTCTTGGTCCCTATTAAAAAAATAGTGTATTTTTGTCCCTACAAAATAATTATACACGTAGTTTTAGTCCTTACTGTTAAACCAATATATATTTTTGAATGATTATTTTACAGATATGTTTAGAACGTTATAAAAAAAATTTTGAAAAAAAATGAACTTAAAATTTGATTTATAATTCGAAATTTTCATTACTTTTATCATTATGTTTTGAAATTTAAAAATTTCATATTTAATTCTTCTCATTTTAAAAAATTATATAATTTGGTAAAGAAATATATTATAGTAATCTAAACTTGTATGAAAAAAATTATTCAAAAATTTAAAAGTTTAGGGGTAATTAAATAGTTTTCAAAATTTTAGAAAATAATAAGGACTAAAACTGCATGCATAAAAATTTTGTAAGGATCAAAATATGTCATTTTTTTAATAGAGACTAAAAATGAAAAATGAGATATTTATAGGGATCAAAAACATATTTAACCTTAAAATAAAATAAAAAATCTAAACATGATTACTTAGTCTAAGTTTGCAACAAAAAACCACTACCTTTCTCCACCTTTGGTTGAGCATGAACCGCAAGATTTCCTATTATTTACCGTAAAATCTCATAACAAACCAAACACATGATGCTGTGTTATGGACAGTGTCAAATGTAAAAAGTTTAACTTAATCACAAGAAAGAGGGAGAGCAAACCTGTTCAAAGAGCTTGAATCCATTCATTCTTGATGAAAGAAAAACCAAGGGGAAGGCATTACAACTCTCCATGGAGCTCCCTTCAATCCAATGGTAAGACTATGTAGGCAGCTGGAGTTGCTCTCAAATCATGCACTTGGTAAAACATTAAGTTATGTACCCGACAAACATTTAAGGTTAGCCGAATGCATGAGATGACAGCTCTTGCCTCTACTTAGCCCTTCATATTGGAAAGAATGGAGCTCCATTCTTCACTATAAGCTTATGGTCCCCCCTTATTCACACCCTCATTGCTTCTCCTTAAATACTAGTCCTAAAAGAATGTTTAGGATTTCAACAATGGCTCATGCTCTATACTTTCTACTTTTTTTCAAGATAAAGTTTGTCCTTTTTCACCATGTAGCAAATGTGTGTTTTAATACACAAAGGATTTGGATTGTGAGTCTGAAAGGACAATACAAGCTTTACGTATGTTGCATCAAAACAAGAAAACTTGTTGCTATATCCAATTCTAAAACCATGCTTTTTGTGACATGACAATGTAGTTGAGTTCCAAGGAAACATGAAACCTCTGAATTATAGTATTTGTCCAGCTCCAATAACTTAGGATTCGGATTCCCTGTTAGGTCAGGATTGTCGTCTTACTAATTTTTGGCATTTCTTGATACATTCAATAGTTTGTGAACTTTGTAAATTTCATTTTGTTGAACTGCTTTTTTTACAAGTGAACAATTGGTAGGTTTATTTACCAATATCCGTGTATATTGTATTCGGTTTTGAAAAATGATTTTAATATAATTGTATAAAATTTAATTTTATCCCTAAAGTTATATTTATATCACTTTTAATTAAGGCTTAATATATATTTTGATCTTTTAGCTTAATTTATTGTTTCACTTTTGATCTCTTAACTCAAAAAAATATTACATAATAATCTCTTAAAAAACTGTTTGGTTTCACAAAAAGGTCATTTTTATTAATTTTTTTAAAACAAACGTTAAAATTAACTATGTGAGAGTGTTAATGCAATTTTATTTTTTGATATGGCTTTTTTAATTTTATTAATTAACTTGTTTTATTACTTAACTTATTTTTAGTTTTATTATTGAAAATATTTTTAGTTTGAACAATTTTATATTTAGAAATCCCTAAAATGAAATCCTAGGTTAGTTGTCACTCCTCTTTCTCTCTTCTTCTTCCACCACCACAACTCTTCATCTTCTTCTTTCTTCTCTCTTTTTCTTTAATGTAAATCTTCAATCTCAACCATTTTTTTTTTTACCATTGTTACATAAGGCTATCACCGACAATTTTATTTTTATTTCAATGAAACTTTCTTTCTTGTTTTGAAGGCTACACCTAATATAGTTGTTCTCACTTTAGTCGACTCATAAGTGGGAACTCTAACAAATTGATATCAATAATATGTTTTTTTAATGGTTCACTACAAGAGAAGTCTACATGATCCAACCTCCCAATTTTAAACAAGACTCTACATTCGTATGTAAGTTAAACAAATCTTTATATGGTCTAAAGAAGGCTCATAAGGAATGATATGAGAAGCTAACTTAGGCCGATATGCATTTTGGTTTTGTTCATAGAAAATGCGATCATTCTATCTTGAGCTACTCCTATCAAGGAATCACATTACATGCCTTCGTCTATGTTGATGATATTCTCATTGACTCTCTTCATGCCACATTTGCACTATTTAAACTAAGGGCTCCTGAGTATTTTCTTGGTATTGAAATTAAACGAATCTCCACATATGGTATTCTGTATACTCAAACTAAATATATTTTTGATCTCCTTTCACGAGTTAAAATGTGAAATGTGAATGGTGTTACTACTCCCATGCTAACTGTAACGCCTCGAATTCTCATTCAAGATATGACTCAGAAATGATTAATATACTCGTTTTAAACAGAAATAAAAATGTTTTAAAATTTTAATTAATCCAACGTCAATCCAAATTCCTAAGTAGAAAATCACCGCGCTTCTAATTCAATGGAAAAATAGTAAATAAATAATTTCAAAATGTAATGTGGTCTATTTATTACTACATAATGCAGTTTTAAAAATCTCTTCTTCCCCGAGATGACACATCAAGCTGTTAAGAGTCCCACATCGGATGATATATAGCTTGAACATGTGTTTATAAGTGGGGACAATCTTCACCTTACAAGCCGATTTTGTAGAGATGAGTTAGGCCCAACTACATTTCTTAAGATGATATCAGAGTCTCGTTTAAAGATCTGATGGACCACCTACAATGAGGTTTCTGCTATCGGGCCACCCACCATTTATTTCCACGCTCCAGATGTCCAGTCTTGGGCGTGAGGGTGTGTGTTAAAAGTCTCACATCAGATAATATATGGCTTGAACATGTGTTTATAAGTGGGGATAATCCTCACCTTACAAGCCGATTTTGTAGGGATGAGTTAGGCCCAACCCAAATTCTGAGATGATAATATATTAGCTTTGGACTTGAGCCATATAATTCAACTTGGATTATATCTAATATCTCAATATACTCCCCTATAATCCAAGTTGTCGAAACACTAATCATTGTCATCATGTGAGGCTGAATATATATCAGAATCATATGTTGCGCGTCAAGCAATTTAGATCAGATCTGTACTGGAAGAGATCGAGGTCGAAATGAAGAAACCTCTGGTACTGCAAATCGACAACAAGCCATCCATAAATTTGGCGAAGAATTCAGTTTTGCATGGAAGAAGTAAGCACATCAAAATTAGATTTCACTTCTTAAGGGAGAAGGTGAATAGAGGTGACATTGCTCATGTGAAGCACAATTGACCAACATTTTTACCAAAGGATTGAAGATCGACAAGTTCCTAACGTTGAGAAAGAAATTGAGAATAGTTCAGATCGAAAATGATTAATGTGTTTCCACAACTTGGATTATAGTATGTTGAGATATTAGATATAATCCAAGTTGAATTATGTGGCGCAAGTCCAAAGCTAATTAGAGTTAAGGGTTTGTTATTTAGTTTGTTATTTTACTTAGTAGTCAAGTCACTTAGGTGTATATAAATAGACAAATTGTAATTCAGTTTTATTCATTCAATAATATCAATTCTTATTTCCTTATTCTCTCTCTTTCTCTCCCCACTAAAAGTGTCTCACGCACTAACACAAGCAAATATCAATCATTTTGAAACTCCACATTTGTACCTAAAATATTATTGTAAAGGGTCAGTTTCTATTTACCGCAATCCATGTCAAACTAAACTAAACAAGAGTTAAAAGTCAGAAAAATATAAATATATTATATCATGTCCAAGAGAATTAATTAAAAGTACTCACCAAATTATTAATAACAGAGTTGTAATCTTAAAACAGAATAGGCGTAAAGGAGTTAAATGAAAATTATCAACAATCAATCTTATACCATTCATATGCAAGAATGTACATGCTCTTGAAACTATATGCTCCAGATATTTCAACCCGCCACTAATGCAACCACACATATATTTTTACCCGCCATCAAGGCAACCATGCAATGCATATGACATGTCATGCATGTTAAAAAAAAATAAAAATAGAATCATCCACCACTAAAGCAACCACACAAAACTTTTATCCGTCACAAAGACAACCACAAGATAAATATATCATGACATGCATGATACAAAATAAAAATATAATCAACCGTCATTAAGACAAACACATAATAAAATAATATTTATGTCTCTTTATCTTAAAAACACAGTAGAAATTATAAAAGAAATAGAGCCACCAAAACTATAACAATATGCTAGTAAAATTTAATGTGTTTAAATGGGTGACAGTAACAAATAATTTAATTTATTTTTGTAGCATTTCAATAAAGTCACTCTATCTATATTATATCTTCAGTAACCTTGATTTCTTGCTAACCTCTGCCTTCCTTATTTATTACTACTAATTTAACTACAAGGAAAAAGTTAAACTCTGTTTTAAAGACTCAAATTAAGTAACTTGCATAAACTCTCACTTGGTTGATAATTTCCTCATATTCTCACCCATTGTACCCAACTTGGAACCTTTACTCTCTCAAATGGTCTGACATTGCATTCAGCGTTTACAAAACATGTCAATTCATGATGTCTTCTTTAGAGTCTTACTAGGAAACAATTTAGAGGATATTACGATATCTCAGTGGTGCCATTACTCATGGTCTCCTACTGTCTCCAGCACCTGTGTCACAAAAGTTTTCATTACATGCTTATATCGATTCTGATTGGATTAGTAATCCAGATGATTTTCGTTCTACTTTCGAATCTTGTATTTTCTTTAGTCCGAATCTGGTGTTTGGAGTTCTATGAAACAACCACTTGTGGCAAGATCAAACACTGAGGCGGAATATCGTGCTCTTATTCATACTACTTCTGAATTATTGTGGCTGAAGTCTCTTCTCAAGGAACTTACAATCCCTTTTCTACCTCCTACGTTATTATGCGATAATTTGAGTGTAATTTTGATGTCACGTAATTCAATTCTTCATACATCCACTAAACATATTGAGCTCGATATTCATTTTGTTCATGAGCGTGTTATTTCTAAGAGAATAAATATCCATCATGTACTGAACTCTTTGCAACTTGCGAACACCCTCATGAAGCCCCTTGGAACTTCTGCATTCCAAGACCTTAGAACCAAGCTTAAAGTCCTCACATTTGTCTCTTATTGATCTTACGGGGGAATATTATAAGTACTAGTAGTCGTGCACCAAGTCATCTATCATTATGCTATGCTATGTATATGAAGATCACAATCAGAGTTAGCAATACATGAGACTTATGAATGACATGCATGCTGTGTATGATAGCATAAACTAAACACTATAAATACTAAGACATTGCTTATGTAATAATCAACTCATTAGTGCATAGTGCTATTAAAATAGTAATTCTATCAAACTATAATTCAATATATTAAAAAACTAAGATGTATTTAGTCTAAATTTGAATTAAATGCATTAACTTTATTTGATTAACTTTACTTATATTTACTAGACTAATTCCCTTGCATTGCATGGGTTTATTATAGATAGTGTTCGTAAAAAGTATAATAAATTTTATGTAAATTTTAATATAGATAGAGTTATTATAAGTTTTAGTAAAATATATAATAAATAATATATTAATAAATTATAGAAATTTGCTATAAGAGTTATATATTATAATTAAAATTAAATAACATAAATGTTCTGGACTGGACCATTGGCTAGGCATGACCCAATCCACTTCTAGTCCCAGAACGGCCCAATTGCCTAAGTCCAATCCACGAAGGGCAGAACTTACCTATCTGCCCTCCAACCGAGCACCCTTGGACGGATGAACCCCAAGAACATTTGCTCCTCCCCGGTACTTCTGCCCGTCATGCACGACTCCATTAGTCCCAGGACAGTCATGAGCATGTGCCCGGAACTACGTCTTTGCCCGACATAACGACTAGTTTTGGGCACCCTGCCCGACATAACGGCTAGTTTTGGGCAGTTACCTATTCTTCGGGAAACGGTTATTTCGCCCCGAAAATAGGGACCGTTGGCCACGCGCTGGGGGCATTATATAAGCCCTCTCTCTTGAGAGGGTCAGGTATCCAATAATCATCCTAAGAACATATTTTGTACTTGCCCCTTTTCTCTGACCTTTTCTTACTTGAGCGTCGGAGTGTCTTGCAGGTACACCTCCTCCTCTCCTACAAGCATCATCATCTGCCCTACGCGAAGGCCACGACGATCCAGTCTGATCACCTCCGATCAGTGGTGCCGTCTGTGGGAAGCTAAAAGCTTCCCCATCTTTTGATTCAAGATCCTCTCTTTTTCACCTCAAAGACCAAAGCTTTCTTCAAACTCCTTCCGATCATCATGGCCTCCACCAAGAATGATGTTATCCGTCAAGAGCTTACCGTCTCCGTTATCGGTGATAACGCCGACCACATCCTCTCCGGAGCTTCTTTCCCGAAGACTGGCCATCGAGACGGGAAAACCGCCTCCCCTACTCCCGATGACGTGAAACCTCGGGCACACGCTGCTGACCGCATTTTTGAGCCTATTCCGGTTCCATAAAACGCTGACCCCAACACAGCTGCCCTCATTGCCTCGCTCAACAGGTTAAACCTCTTGATCTTCCAGCAAGGTGAAAAGATCAACGCTCTCGAGCACGTCCTCCAAAAACGCTTGTCCTCAGAGAAACTTCGCAGCCCTTCTCCACGTCCTCTGTCTCCCCCTCAGAAACGGAGGCGTGACAGGTCCAGAAGCCTCTCCCCGGAGAGAAGACGATCAAGATCAGAAGAGCCCGCATCCGACCTTGCAAGAAGGCGACACCGCTCTCCCATGCGGAGGTCAAGACGTTCCCCCGCGTCAAAAAGGTCCAGGCCCTCAGAAAAGTACGAGCATCACCGTTTGCGCAGGCATTCTCCTCGACGAAGCAGAAGTCGAGGTCGTAGCTATTCTTTTTCCCGTTCTCCGAGCACAAGCAGTGACGATGACGTCCATGGTCCACTCTCACAGGAGATCATGGACACTAGAGTGCCTCGCGGGTTGGAGAAGCCCCCTGCTCTAGCAACATATGACGGGACCACCGACCCCGGCGAACACATAGAAAACATTGAGGCAATGCTCCACTACCACAATGTGAGTGGAGCCATAAAGTGCAGATTATTCCCAATCACCCTCAGGAAATGGGCTATGGCTTGGTTCAAGCGTCTTCCGTGGGGGTCGGTCACATCTTGGCGAGAATTGAAGACCCGGTTCGCCCAATATTTTACGGCCTCCCAACGACATCCCAAGTCGGAGGCCACCTTAGAAGATATCATACAGGGCAGGGATGAGTCCCTGCGGGCATATATTGAACGGTTTAACAAAGAGGCCGTGGAGGTCCGCACGACGGACAATATGAAAAAGTATCTCCTTGAGAAAGGCTTGAGACCAAAAAGCGAGTTTCGCAAAGCCGTCGGAATCGAGACTCCCCGAACGTTGACGGAACTTCTCCAGAAAGCTGAAGCGTATATACAGTACGAAGAGAAGGAAGCCGCATTTCATGCCCGAGACGCGAGAAATCGAGAAGGTACCCGGGCACCAAAAAAAGACGAGCCGGAGACATCCAGGCAAGGGAAAGAGAGGTGACGAGACGATCGCCCCCAGGAAGGTAAAGGCCCTGCTGGCCGATTCACGGAATATACCCTGCTCACCGCTCCTCACAAGCGCATTCTCTCTGAATGCGTCAATACAGAATTCAAGTAGGGAGGCGTCAGATTCCCCAAACCGACGACGTCCAAAGGCAACGTGGACAAAAGTAAATATTGTCGTTTCCACCGCAGCCATGGCCACACGACCGATGACTGCGTGCACCTTAAAAATGCTATCGAGATCCTCATCAAGGAGGGTCACTTGAAGCAGTATATAAAGAAAGACAAGTCTTCCCGGCGAGAGGCTTCAGACTCGAAGAATGAAGCAGAATCATCTCCACCCAGTCCTCCCCCGCAGGTCGCTATGTCCGTCACGCGACCAGAGGACTTCGCTATCCCTGATTTTTTCGAGGAGCCTTCCCAGATATTTGCGCACAACACTTGGGAAGCATTCCCTGCGGCCATGGTTATCTCATGCGGGGGGTACAACGAGCTGACGGTGGGATCTGTCAAGAGAAAGTTTGATCAACTCATTGATTGCAGTCCTGACCGACTATCCACGCTGGAGAAGATCAAGGGGCGCTCCCAACCGATCACATTTTATCGCGAAGAGCTGCCTGGGGCTCTTCGAACTCTCACATCCCCCTGCTCATCAGGGCAAAATCGGCAAGCACCGACGTCAGAAGGATCCTGGTCGACCAGGGCAGTTCGGTGGACATAATGTACACCGACATGTTTCGTGCCCTCAAGCTGGACTAGAAAAACCTATCACCATACGTGGGGTCCGATTTGCAGGGATTCAATGGAGCCACGGCCAGACCCTGGGGGTACGTGGAGCTGCTGGTCACGTTCGGGGAAGAAGAGGCGTCCAGGTCAATCAAAACCCAGTTCCTGGTGATTGATTATCCGTCACTATACCAATGCATCTTGGGGAGACCAGCCTTCGTGAAGCTAATTATTGTCCCTTCAACTGTCCACCTCAATATCAAGTATTACACGGAAAAGGGTCACGTTGCGACGTTGCACGGGGACATAGAAGCTTCCCGTAGATGTTTTGAAGCAGCGACCCGGGCACAAAAACAGATCAGTGCAGCCCCTAAAACAGCTAAGCGGGTAAGGGAAGAAGATCATCCATCCGAAGATGGCCAACCAGACAAGAAGCCTGCACTCCCTGGACACATCATCGACCTTGACAACCGGATTTTGGATGAAGGAGAGGAAAATAGCGGTGAAGGCGCGTCGACGGGGATGACCAGCTCCTCCACATCAGCCCTCATGCTCCTAGTTCCAGACGGGGAGTTTGAAGTCATCGCCTTCAGCAATAACCCTAACAGAGGGGTGAAGATTGGCGCTGGACTGCCTGACAAGGTCAAGCAATAGCTGAAGAAATGCTTGGAAGACAACACTAATCTGTTTGCTTGGAGTGCCGCAGACATGCCCGACCTGGACCCCGAGACCGCATGCCACCATTTGACCATCGACCCAGCTGCTCGTGCCGTCGCGCAGCGTAGGCGGAAACAATCTGAGGAGAAGGAACATGCTGACGAAAAACTTGTACAATACCTCTTATAGGAAAAATTCATTTCGGAGGCCAGGTATACAACCTGGCTGTCCAATATTGTACTTCTCAAGAAACATAGTAGAAAATGGTGCATGTGCATTGACTATACTGATCTCAACCGGGCTTGCCCGAAAGATGTTTATCCCTTACCGAACATATATAAACTCGTAGATAATTCTGTAGGTTTCAAACTTTTGTCCTTCATGGACGCCTATTCGAGGTACAATCAAATCCCTATGGCCGAAAAGGACAAGAGGTACACTGCATTCATGACCTCCTCGGTGTAGCGAGCGATTTTGGACGCGGTTCTTAAGCGCTGTCGCTCTTTGGGGTTTACTACAGGTCGATTCATTTTATATCCTATTGTGAGCTGACTAAGGAAGGGAAATAGATGTCTCCAATTAACCCTGCTTGCATACTGAGTTTAAACAACGGTTTGTTAGGTTACGGATGCTATATGGTAATGGGGCCTTTCTTTCTTCTTACTTTATTAAGGTGGAAAACTCAGACTATTCATGGGGAATTTGTCAGATTGGGTGGAGATAGGGGACTTTAGGTTTTTGGATTAGTGTGCTCGCTAAGATTTTTCTTTCAATCTTATGCCTACGTATTCCCGTTTACCGAAACAGGGAAATCAGAGCGTTCGTAGTTCCTCCTATTCTATGGGAGGAAAAGGTGTTTTGGTGTCTTGTTCAAAGCCCAAGACGTGAAGCGAAAGGTGATCTATCTTGTTCAAAGCCCAAGATATGAAGCTGAAGGTGGTTTGTATCTTGTTCAAAGCCCAAGATGTGAAGCTGAAGGGTCTATTTGTATCTTGTTCGAAGCCCAAGATGTGAAGCTAAAAGGTGTTGTCTTTAGAGAGAATTTGTCATCTCTAAAGAGGGTCTGTTTGTCACAACTGTTTATAAAGGAGAATTACTTTAACCGGGATATGTGAATCAAGCAATGCCATAATTTCCTTTATAGGGGGGTTCCAACCTGAAGGAGAAGACTTTAACTCAGTGTAGAGCAATGTTATTTTTCCTTAGGAATTTTTCATGCTAAAAGAGGGACAGTGGCATGGATGTAAATAATCCAGAGGTTTGCCGCTTACAGCGATTAGATGAAGGGGAAGGAGTTGTTGATGTTTGTGTACTGTGAACGAGGCACAAATTTGATGCTAAAAGGTTGATTGGCTCAACCTGGATTTTCTTATACAAAGCATAAGAGAAGGCTATTGGCCCAGCAAGAGGGAGTTTTTATGTGTCTCGTACGAAGCCCGAGAGAGAGAGGCTAAAAGGGTTGACTCAACAGGAGAATCTTTTATACTCAACAAGAGAGTATTTTTGTATCTCGTACGAAGCCCGAGATGGAGGTTAAAGATGGTGACTCACCAAGAGAATCTTTTATACTCAACAAGAGAGTGATTTTGTATCTCGTACGAAGCCCGAGATTGAGGCTAAAAGGTGATTGACTCAACAAGAGAGTCTTTTATACTCAACAAGAGAGTATTTTTGTATCTCGTACGAAGCCCGAGATGAAGGCTAAAAGGGAGATTGGCTCAACAAGAGAGCCTTTTATACTCAACAAGAGAGTGTTTTGGTATCTCGTACGAAGCCCGAGATGGAGGCTAAAAGGTTTGACTCAACAAGAGAGTCTTTGTATCTCGTACGAAGCCCGAGATGGAGGCTAAAAGGTTTGACTCAACAAGAGAGTCTTTGTATCTCGTACGAAGCCCGAGATGGAGGCTACAAGGTTTGACTCAACAAGAGAGTCTTTGTATCTCGTACGAAGCCCGAGATGGAGGCTAAAGGTTCTGTTTTAGTTGAGTGACAGGTCCAGTATGTTGGTTAAGAGAAAATCAGTTCTTATATGAATAATGTTGCACTCATGGATTTGATCTGAGGATCGGGATTGTTTCCTGTTCTTTAAGGAAATGGGAAATCCAAAGGGTATTGAGACTGTCCGAGTCTACGAGTGTCTTCCTATTTTTGAAATGGACTTGAGAATGTTTTCGAGACTCAAGGAAATTAGACTGTCCAAGTCTAGAGTTTTATCTTTTGTACTATGCTTAAAGAAACAGTTGTAGTACGTTCATGGTAGAAAGATCTAGACTCTTTGAAAGACTGTTCTATTAAGATGACTAATTTCTGTTCCTATACCTCTAGGAGGTCGTCGGGACAATTTGTGCGAAGCCCAAGAGGAGGCTGGAAACTTTTAAGAAGCCGAGGGACAATTTGTACGAAGCCCAAGAGGAGGCTATCATTCCCGGAGGAAGAAATCATTTATACGAAGCCTAAGAGGAGGCTGTGCATACTTCTAAGAAGCCGACGGGTCCTTGTACAACGCCCAAGAGGAGGCGGGGATGCTTTTAAGAAGCCTGTGGGTCCCCAAACCCCGAGAAGTTCAAGACAGGCTATTCACAAAGAATAGATCAAGCTAGGAAAGTTCGAGAATTTGGAAGAAACTCAAGGGATGCAATTCACGGAGAAGAGATCATCTCTGGGGAGTAGAATTTCTTGACAATTCCTAAGGAGGACAGCCGAAGAGAAGACTGTATCCGGTGCTCCTATGGGGGATCTAGTATTGTCTATTTCTAAGAATGATCGAAACGGCTTTACCTAGTGCTAGACATAGTTGCCGGGGAAACTCTAAATATTTATACTATTATTACACAGTCAATATGAGTTTATGAAAGAAGACTTACAGCGAAACAGCCCCACAATACAGTTATATGTATATGAAAGCGGTAAATGAAAGCATATAAACACTTACTCGGTTGTAGAGCTTCCATGCTGTTTGGTTAGTTGTTCAACAAAGAAAGATTGAAAACAACAGTATATTTCAAAATCAAAGGAGAAAGTGCTTTGAAAGGAAAGATTGGGGCTTATAGCTCAAGGAGAGGCCCAGGGTTTTGCTAGTGATTGCACTGTGATATGAGTTTGTACAGTGGGACTTATACAAGTGATTGAGGCCCAAAAAGTTTTCTGTACAAGGGGAATGGGTCGTACACTCTCTCAAGAGGCCCAAAAAAATGATTTAGAGAAAAGAAGCGGGTCTTACTACTCGAGGGTAGGCCCAGATGATTTTGTTTAAAAATGGCGATCGCGCCGAGGTTTTAGAATGTACAGAGGGACTTATACAATAAGTGAGGCCCCAAAATAGGTTATGTAAAAAAAAGGGGTTGGGACTTACACTCTATTAGAGGCCCAAGTGAGTTTTAAGAAAAGAAATGGGTCTTACTACGCGAGGGTAGGCCCAATGGTTAATTTTGAAAAGGGCGACGATCGTGCCGAGGTTTTGGAAACACCGTGGGACTTATACAAATGATTGAGGCCCAAAATTTTGGTATTTACAAAGGAATTGGGTCTTACACTCTATTAAAGGACCAAAGGTTTAAAAATGAAAAAAAAATGGGACTTATAGCTCAAGGAGAAGCCCAATGGTCTTTTTTGTTAAAAGGCGACGATCGCGCCGAACTTTGTAAATGTACAGAGGGACTTATACAATGTTTGAGGCCCAAAAATATTTTATTTACAAAAGGGGTGGGACTTACACTCTATTAGAGGCCTAAAGTGTATTTTAGGAAAAGAAATGGGGCTTACAACACGAGGGGAGGCCCAGATGATTTTCAGTTTGAAAATGGCGATCGCGCCGAGATTTTTAACGTATCGGGACTTATACAATAACTGAGGCCCAAAATATTTTTGTATAAAAAGGGTTGGGTCTTACACTCTATTAGAGGCCCAAGTGTTTTTGAAAAAAGATTTGTTAGGGTGAAAATCAAAGAAATCCCAATTTCATTTTTTAAAGGCATTTTTCAAAGAAAAATCAAGTAAAAAATGATAAAAATATCAAATAAAATCATTAATCATGTTATAAACAATGATTAAGGTTTATGAAAAAGTATTTTATCCACATGAATATTTAAAATCATTTTGGTTTTAAAAATCAAGAAAAAGAAATCATTTTAAAAGCATTTAAAACAATTTAAAACAATATTTTTAAATATATTAAAAATATATCAAATAATAATATTTTTTTGTGATTCTTTGTGGATTAAAATATTATGGAGTATGAATAAGAAGTGTGTAAAACAGAATTGGAAAATGATGATTTTTGCTATGTAAAAGAATGGGTTGAGTTTTGAAGATAAACTAAGAAAAAGAGGAAAGATGTCACAACATCACATTCGACATCTTTCATGAGTTTTGAAGATAAGAGAAAAAGGGAAGATGTCACAACATCACATTCGACATCTTAAAAAACCAGAACTGCACCTTGGTTTTCAACATTTTTGCTATCAAACTTCAAACATTCATAACTCTCTCAATTTTCAACGAAATTAAAATCCGTAAGAACTTATCTTGACCGATTTTTCGCAAGGAATCCAATGGTATCACTCATACATACTGAAACTTAATGTACATCACACACAGGGCAAAAAACCAGAACTGCATGTTGATTTTAAACATCTTTGCTTATCAAACTTTCAACACTCATAACTCTCTCAATTTTTAACGAAATTAAAATCCGTAAGAACCTATCTTGACCAATTTTTTGCAAGGAGTCCAATGGTATCACTCATACATACTGAAACTTAATATACAACACACACAAGGCAAAAAACCAGATCTGCACCTTAAGTTTAAAACAACATAAACTCCACATATAAGCATGTTAAAGTGCAAACAGTATGAGGATCATAACATACATATTAAGGACTACATTTTTGCTTCAAGAATTGTTCAATATGATGCATGTATGTGGACATCAAAGGAAAGCATGATTCAAAGAATTCAAGTTGTGAATTTTACCTCTTTTTTGGAGATTTTGTGCAACCTACCAAGTGCTTTGTTCCAGAAATGATTTGATGTTTTTGACACCCTCAAATGACCTCTTAGAAGCTTTTAGGATGGTTGGAATCAGCTGGAACTTGCAAAAACACAAACTGGCCCTTTCTTGCAAAAGGGGTTAAAGTGGCCAAAATAACAACTCTCTCAAATAGTGTTCCAGATGTGTGGCACCATTTGGGACAGTTCAAAGATGATATTTGGAGTGTGTTTGAGGTTTTATCTGGTTTGGAAAGTGACTGAATCAAGACATGGCTTGAAAAATGCAAAAAGTCCAATTTTGAGGTTTTGAGAGGTGACTTTGTAATTTTGGTGTTACAGGTCACTTGTGATAGTTTGGATCACCTACATATGATGTTTATGAGGTGTTAGGATCATGAGATGTGATGGAAATGCTCTCTAACTCAAAAACTCGGAATTACCTTACTATATAAGGCATTTTGGAGTGAAAGAAGTGATTTTGAGGAAAGCATCTGTTTGATGGCTTTGGTGTACTCAAACTGAGCACAAATAAGCTCTATTTATAGTAGAGCAAGTTTGTTTTGCAAGCAATAGGGAATGGTGGCTGCAGCAGAGATTTGGCAAATGTTGGCCAATGAAAATCCAAGTCTCCTCTAGCCATTGACTAGAGGTTAGAGCACAGGCCTTTGGTTCCCTAGTTGTTGGAGAAATCTTGACTGAATTCAGTTAGAGGAAGCTCAGTTCATGCCACCTCTAAGCATCCATTAATTGCTCCAAACCAAAATTGGAGTCTTGTCCCTCTTTTAGGGTTTTTTAGGTTTGGCATGCCACTTGTGGAACCTTGGACTTGGGAGGCTTATGGATCAGATCATCCCCCTTGGATTTGATCCTCAGATGTGTCCAAAATGATGACAAGGCTTGGAAATTCGTGTGGCACAAGAAATGTGCAAATCTGTCCTGAAACATGTCTTAAAAATCAGCTGCAGCAAGCCTTGTTGTAAAATCCATAACTTCTTGCTCAAGAATGATAAATGGTTGTTCCAGGACTTTATGGAAAGCTGAGATAACAAACTTCAACTTTGATGTTTGACCCTAGACTTGGTTCAACTTGGATCATGGAGAAAAATATCCTTGAAGTTGGGACATTCTTGCTGGAAAAATATCAATGATGTCCTATGAAATGTTGAAACATTTGACAACTTTGAACATTAACAATTCCAAACTCAAATCACTTATATCTTTTAATCCACTATGATAGTTTGAGTTGAAGTGAATTGCATCTTTGATGCTTGTCTTGCACAGTGACAAAGCTTGAAAATTGTGTGGCACAAGAAAAAGTGAACAAAATCTGTCCTAAAAAAAGAGCTGCAGCAAGCCTTCTTGTAAAGTCCATAACTTCCTGCTCGAGTGTGATAAATGGACGTTCTGCAACTTTCTGGAAAGCTGAGATAGCGTACTTCAACTTTGATGTTCAAGGTTTATGAAGATAAGACTTGTAAAGCTGTCAAAAATGACCTTGAACTTGTGTGATCAAATCTGTCCTAAAAGCTGTCATGAAAATTCTGTTTTATCAATGCCTTTTGCAGAGACCATAACTTTCTGCTCGAGAATGATAAATGAGCTTTCTAGGACTTTCTGGAAAGGTGAGATGACGTACTTCAACTTTGATGTTCAAGGTTTGGCTTGAATCAACTTGGATCATGAAGAAAAACATCCTTGAAGTTGGGACATTCTTGCTGGAAAAATATTAATGATGTCCTATGAAATGTTGGAACATCTGACATTAAGAATTCCCAACTTTGATCACCTATATCTTTCAATCCTTATGATATTTTGAGTTGATTCCTTCTACAATGTTGAAGTATCACATACCCTCTTTAAAAGTAGTTCTTACGCAAAATCAATGGATGCTTGGATCAATAGTTACAACCTTGAAAAGTTGTGCACTTGAACATGATTTTAACTTAGAAAAATTTTCTAAGTTTCTTTCAATTTGATCAATTTTGCAATTTTGCATGATTTCTTGATCAAATTAAATCATCCATCATATTTTCTTGAGTAATGGCTTGTGAAGGTCAAAGTTGACCAAAATTCAAACTTTGACTTTCTGCGTCAGTTGACTTTGTATTATATGAACTTGAGGCTTGATCCACTTGAGATGTTGCACTCTTGTGCCTAATTCTTGATGTGGGAGTCCTCTTGATCCATTGTGGATGTTTGAGAGGTTAGACAAGTTGAAGATCATGTCATTCCTTGATTGATCATTTGTCTAAAGCTCAGAGAGGGCTTGAAACCCTAAGCTTGATTGTAGTGAATGCTCAACAATTCCTTGAGGAGATTGATGAAGCAAAAAGGTACATCCATATTGTGATGATGATTTACATAGTGATGGGAAATCTTAGTGGTCAAAATTTGGGGTATGACACTCGGGGAATTATTACTATAATGTAATGCCCTTCGGCCTGAAAAATGTTGGGGTCACATACCAGCGCATGATGAACAAGGTCTTCCGATCAGAGATTAGAGACATGCTCGAAGTCTACATGGACGATATGATCGTGAAATCTCAAGAGGAATCCGACCATACGGCCCACTTGCAAAAGGTCTTCGACCAGGCCAGAAAGTGCAAAATGCGCTTTAATCTAGAAAAATGCACCTTCGGCGTGCGGGCGGGGAAGTTCCTCGGATTCTACCTTACCGAGAGGGGAATAGAGGCGAATCCGAACAAGTGTTGAGCATTCGCGGAATTTCCCACGCCCAGGTCGAAGAAATCCATCCAATCTCTCAACGGGATGCTCGTGTCACTTTCTCGTTTCGTGGCCAAGTCTGCTCAGCACACCCTGCCCTTCTTTAAACTTCTCAAAAAGGAGGCCACATTCGAATAGACAGACGAGTGCGAGCAGACCCTGACCCATCTCAAGCAAGCTCTATCCGAGCCTCCCGTGTTATCCCGACCAAAGTGCGGGGAAACCTTGTATCTATATCTCTCTGTTACTAGCAAAGCCATTAGTGTTGCACTCATTCGCGAGACAACTGACGGGCAAAAGCCCATATATTTCACCAGCAAGGCCCTGCAAGGACCATAAATCAGGTACACGCATATAGAGAAAGTCGCCCTTGCCCTCGTTATCGCCATGAGAAGACTCATACACAACTTCCTGGCCCACACCATAATAGTGCGCATGGACCAACCCATCAGGCAGTTACTTCACCGACCAGATATAGCCGGAAGAATACTCAAATAGTCCCTGGAGTTGTCAGAATTCAACATTCGATACGAGGGCAGAAAGGCCCTTAAGGCATAAGTTCTGGCCGACTTCGTAGCAGAGATGATGCCTCCATCGTCCCCGCCAAGCGGAACGCAGAGATGGACCATCTACGTAGACGGGGCATCCATCCCCTCGGGTAGCGGCACAGGTATTATCCTCAAAAACGAGGAAGGAATACTAATCGAAGTGTCTCTAGTCCTATCCTTCCCTACATCTAACAACCAAGCCGAATACGAGGCCTTCCTCGCAGGACTACGGCTGGCCAAAGATTTGGGCGCCAGGGAGGTAAAAATTTACACTGATTCCCAGCTCGTAGCATCTCAAGTACGGGGAGAGTTTCAAGCAAAGAACGACCAGTTGGTCGAATACCTGACGCTGGTGATGGAAAGAATTACCAAGTTTAACGCATGGGAAGTCCAGCACATCCCTCGCAAGCGAAACACGCGGGCAGACGTCTTGTCCAAGATGGCTAGCACCAGAAAGAAAGGCGGCAATAAATCCGTCGTACAAGAGATACTTGCCCGACCATATATCGAGAAACCATCAAAGCTGCCCAACGTCAACGCCATCGGAGACAGCCACTACTGGATGGCTCTTGTGTACAATTACCTAACCAAAGGGGAACTGCCCGAGGACAACAAGGAGGCCAACATGACTAAACGACGAGCATGCTCATATGTGCTGATTAAGGGCAAGCTCTACCGATGAGGATTCTCCATCCCCCTCTTGAAATGTGTCGAGGAAAGTAAGGTCCCCGAAATCCTCCAAGAGATTCATGAGGGCATCAATGCACAACATTTAGGAGGGAGATCGTTGGCACGAAAAGCCCTGCGAGCAGGATACTATTGGCTGACCATGCAACATGACGCCAGAGAGCACGTCCAGAAATGTGACCGATGCCAGCACCACGGGGACATGCACTTGGCACCCCCTAACGAGTTGAAGACTCTATCCTCGCCTTGGCCCTTCACCTGGTGGGGGATGAACATACTCGGCCCCTTCACAATGGGATTTTATCAAAATAAATTTCTAATCGTGGTTGTCGACTACTTTACTAAGTGGATAGAAGTCGAAGCCCTCGCTAAAATCACAGCCTTCAACATACTCTGATTCTACAAAAGGAACGTCCTCGCGTGATTCGGAGTACCCCAGGCCCTCGTGACCGATAATGGGACACAATTCACGGACAGGAAGTTCCAGGACTTCGTCGCAGGATTAGGCACGAAGCAACACTTCACTTCCGTCGAGCATCCCTAGACCAACGGGCAAGCACAGGTTGCGAACAGGGTAATCCTCCATGGTCTAAAACGAAGGATGGGCGACGCCAAGAAGAGATGGGTCGAAGAGGTACATAGCATGCTCTAGGCCTACAGAACAACACCACACTCCACCACCGGAGAAACCCTTTTCCAATTAGCCTACGGAACTGTGGCAGTGATACCGGTGGAGATCAGGGAACCGTCTAGACGAATAGAAGCTCCCCTTGACGAGGAGATGAACGATGAAGCCTTAAGAGAAGAGCTCGATCTGGTCAAAGAAATACGGTCAAGAGCAGCTCTCCGTGAAGCTTCGCTTAAATAATAAATAACCTTGCGCCACGACGCTAAGGTCATAAAGCGCAACTTCCCCGTTGGCAGCCTGGTCCTACGCAGAAACCAGAAGGATTCACGCGAAGGAAAGCTGACCGCGAACTAGGAAGGACCCTACATGGTCAAGTCCAAAATGGGCACCGGAGTCTACTACTTAGAAACTCTGAACGGAGAACCATTTGCTCGACCATGGAACACTGAAAAGCTCAAATAATACTACAGTTAAGACCAACTACGAGGTTGGACTAACTGCCGACGAGATCACCCCTAACAGAGGGACGACTCGGCCACCGGATTGTGCCCCGGTGTAGCGAGCGATTTTGGACGCGGTTCTTAAGCGCTGGTCGCTCTCTGCGGTTTGGGCTTAAACTACAGGTCGATTCATTTTTTATCCTATTATGAGCTGAATAAGGAAGGGAAATAGATGTCTCCAATTAACCATGCTTTGCATACTGAGCTTGAACAACGATCTGTTAGGTTACGAATGCTATCAATGTGGGGGGGCCTTTGTACTGGTTATTTGTATTTTCGCCAATACAGTTTCTTTCTTTTTATCTAGACAGAAGGTTTCTGGCGGGGAACAAGGATTAGGATGTTAGGACTGATGTTTTGAATTACAGCTTTTGATTGATGGAGATATGGGATTTGGTTTTTTTGTTTAGTGTGCTCGCTAAGATTTTTCTTTCAATCTTATGCCTACGTATTCCCGTTTACCGAAACAGGGAAATCAGAGCGTTCGTAGTTCCTCCTATTCTATGGGAGGAAATGGGTTTTTGGTGTCTTGTTCAAAGCCCAAGACGTGAAGCGAAAGGTGGTTTATATCTTGATCAAAGCCCAAGATGTGAAGCTGAAGGGTTTATTTGTATCTTGTTCAAAGCCCAAGATGTGAAGCTGAAGGACCTCAACTTTAGAGAGAATTTGTCATCTCTAAAGAAGGGTTTGAGGAGAATTACTTTAACCGGGATACGCGGATCCTAGCAATGCCATAATTTCCTTTATAGGGGGTTTTAACCTGAAGGAGAAGACTTTAACTCAGTGTAGAGTAATGCTATCTTTCCTTAGGAATTTCTCATGCTAAAAGAGGGACAGTGGCATGGATGTAGACGATCCAGAGGCTTGCCGCTTACAGCGATTAGATGGATGTTTGCGTACTGTGATCAAGGCACAACTTTGATGCTAAAAGGTTGATTAGATCAACCAGTGGTTTTCTTATACAAAGCCTAAGAGGAGGCTAATATGTGTCTCTTACAAAGCCCGAGAGAGAGGCTAAAAGGTTGTGACCCGACGATGGAGTCGTTTGGTATCTCGTATAAAGCCCGAGATGGAGGCTATTTAACAAGAGAGTTTTTGTATCTCGTACGAAGCCCGAGATGGAGGCGAAAAGGTTTTTGACTCAACGAGGGAATCTTTTATGTGTCTCGTACAAAGCCCGAGAGAGAGGCTAGGGTTACTGTTTCAGTCGAGTGACAGGTCCAGTATACTGATTTTAAAAGAGAAAATCAGTTCTTATATGAGCAACACTGTACTCAAGGATTTGATTCGAGGATCCGGGTTATTCCTGTTCTTTAAGGAAATGGGAAATCCGAAGGGTATTAAGACTGTCCGAGTCTGCGGGTTTCCTTCCTATTTAACGAAGGGGTGCTTGAGAATGTCTTTGAGACTCAAGGGAATTAGACTGTCCAAGTCTAGAGTGTCATCTTTTGTACTATGATTTGAGAAACAGTAGTAGACTCTTTGAAAGGACTATTCTATTAAGATGACTAGGTTCTGTTCCTATACCTCTAGGAGGTCGTCGGGACAATTTGTATGAAGCCCAAGAGGAGGCTAGAAACTTTTTAAGAAGCCGACGGGTCCTTGTACGATGCCCAAGAGAAGGCTATCATTCCCGGAGGAAGAGATCATTATACGAAGCCTAAGAGGAGGTTGTGATTACTTCTAAGAAGCCGTAGGGTCCTTGTACTAAGCCCAAGAGGAGGCGGGGTTGCTTTTAAGAAGCCTGTGGGTCCTTGTACAATGCCCAAGAGGAGGCCGATGCTTTTAAGAAGCCCGTGGGTCCCAAACCAAAGAAACGTTCAAGAAAAGTTTCACCGAGAATAATTCATTTAGTGAACAGTTCTGAGGTTTGAAGAAATTCAAGAGAAGTTTCACCGAGAATAATTCATCTCTGGGGAATAGAATTTCTTGACAATTCCTAATGAGGACAGCCGAAGAGAAGACTGTATCTGGTGATCCTATTGGGGATCTAGTTGTCTATTTCTACGAACAAACGAAACGGCGTCACCTAGTTCTAGACGTAGTTACCGGGGAAACTCGAAATATCTATACTATTATTATACAGTTGATATGAGTTTATGAAAGAAATACTTACAGTGAAATAGCCCCACAGTACAGTTATATATATATGTGAAAGCGGTAAATGAAAGCGTATAAACACTTACTCGGTTGTAGAGCTTCCATGCTGTTTGATTAATTGTTCAACAAAGAAAGATTGAAAACAACAGTATATTCAAAATCAAAGGAGAAAGTGCTTTGAAAAAGAAAGATTTGGGGCTTACAGCTCAAGGAGAGGCCCAGGGTTTTATCAGTGAGCGCACTATTTGAATTTGTACAGAGGGACTTATACAAGTGACTGTGGCCCAAAAATTGTTTTCTGTACAAAGGGATGGGTCTTACACTCTCTCAAGAGGCCCAAAAATTTTAAAGAAAAAGAGTGGGGGCTTATAACACGAGGGTAGGCCCAATTGATTTTTTTCGTTTAAAAATGGCGATCGCGCCGAAATTTTCTTTTAACGCGGAGGGACTTATACAATAAGTGAGGCCCAAAATGATTTTGGCTAAAAGGGGATTGGGTCTTACACTCTATTAGAGGCCCAAATGTTTTGAATGGGTCTTATAGCTCAAGGAGAGACCCAAGGTTATTTCTCAAAAGGCGACGATCGCGCCGTTTGTTTTTTACAGTATCGGGACTTATACAATACACTGAGGCCCAAAAAATGTTTTGGTCAAGAAAGGATTGGGTCTTACACTCTATTAGAGGCCCAAAGTGTTTTGAAAATGATTTATGAGGGTTGAATTAATCCAAAAACCCTAATTTGTTTTCAAAAATGTATTTAATTGAATAAAAATTCAATTAAAATGATCAAAATTGTTTAACATGTGAAAAACAAAATTGTGATTTTGGATTAATGCTTCAAAAATTAAGTATTGACCTACAAAATAATTAGAAAGCATTAAAAGTTGCAAAATCAATGTAGAAAAAATATTTAAAATGTCAAAAACAATTAAAATATTAATTCTTTGCAAAAATATCAATTATACAAAATAAATAATATTTTTGGGATTTTTTGATAAAATAAAATATTTTAACATTTTTTTGAATTATTAAAAAAAGAATCAACTCAAAATCATTAAAACTCATAGAGAAATTAATTTTTGAATCAATTAAACAAAATCACAAAATTCAAATATTTGAATTTGTGAAAAAGGCGCCAAGAACACAAGCAAGAACACGCGCGTTTTTCTGGGTTTGGCTGATTTGCGTTTTCCATCCAATCTCACTGAATACGTAATCATATCATGCAATCCACATATCATTATGCTCGTCTCAACCTCACGATCATGTTTATAACACTTAATTTCATTTAAATTAAACATAAAACATGAAATCACGAAGAAACCTCAAGAACCCTAATTTTTGCATGAAGGCTAGGATTTTTGATACACGATTCAAACAATGCAATTAATTGAGGGAAAACATTCCATGCATGATTATGAACATATGACCAAATTATTGTGCGAGGAAATATGCATAGATTGAGAGATGACCAAGTATGTGCTTACCTCCAAGCCGTGATAGCAAGTGCAAGGT
This sequence comes from Lathyrus tuberosus, assembly GCA_022829125.1. Lineage (NCBI taxonomy): Eukaryota > Viridiplantae > Streptophyta > Magnoliopsida > Fabales > Fabaceae > Lathyrus > Lathyrus tuberosus. The sequence goes on along the minus strand of JALAZF010000044.1, from coordinate 5,952,852 downwards.
GATTTTTGATTTGGAGGTGTTACAGATGAGTGGTGATGATCTACACCCTATGGAGTGTGTTTGAATGGTTGGACTTGATGGAAATTGGCTGGATCACTTTGTGGTACCTCAGCTGCAACTTGTTTGAAAATTTGAGCAACCAGCTGGTGATTTTGTGAAATTGGTGTTTCAGAAGTGATCTAAGTGTTTGATCAGCTCATATGTGATGTATATGAGGTGTGTGAGTGATTGGTTTGATTGGAATTGCTCTCAAACTCAAAACCCGATAGCTATCTTGCTAAGAAAGGCATTTTTGCCAAGAGAAAGAGATTTTGAGGAAAGCATCTGTTAGATGGCTTTGGTGTACTCAAACTGATCACAATTGAGCTCTATTTATAGTAGAGCAAGTTTGTTTTACAAGGAATAGTGAATGGCAGCTGGTAAGTAGGTTTGGCCAATGTTGGCAAATGAAAATCCAAGTCTCCTCTAGCCATTGACTAGAGGTTAGGGCACAGAGCTTTGGTTCCCTTGGTCTTGGATAAGTCTTGACTGATTTTAGATGAGAATGGCTCAGTCCATGCCACCTTGATGCTTCCATTGAATGCTTCAATCCAAATTTGGAGTCTTGTCCCTATTTTGGCCATTCTAGGTTCAACATGCTATTTCTTGTTCCATGGACTTTGGAGGCTTGGCTCAGTGATTGTCCCCTTTAGATTCAATCCTCAGATGTGTCCAAGTGGATATGAGCATTTGAATTTGGCTGATTTTGGCAAATCGAGCAAAATTGCAAATTCTGCCTTGCCTTTGACAGATTTCAGCAAGGCAACTTGCCAATGTCATATCTCATGGTGTAAGTTGAATTTGGTAATGCTCTTGACCATTTTGGAAAGCCCTTACATGATACAACAACTGTTTGAACAAGTTTGGTTTTGATCTCTTTTGATTCCAAGTGAAAAATCCCTCTACATTTGGCAAAAAGTGAAGCAAAATCTGACTTGGTGAAATTTTCACTAAGTGTTGGAACAAAGTGTGATTTCTTGATTTTGATCACTCCATAACTCAAAATCCTTAATGAATTGAACTTAGGTCTAGTTGAAGTTTTTGTAGAGGGTAATGAGGGCTACAAATCCATCTTTGGATGAGAAAAAATGGCCATGTGGTTTAGGAGTTATGATCCTCCAAAGTTAGTGTATTAGTGGTACTTTTTCCATAACTTAGAAAAATTTCTAAGTTTTATGGTTACCCCTTTTACAAGTTATCCCACTTTCTTTGGTTTTTCTTGATGAATGAGGATTCAAATCATACATTAACATCATTTTAGGGTTAAAAATCCATTTTGGTGAAAAATCTCAAAAAGTCAAAGTTGACTTTTGTGCACAGTTGACTTTTTATCAGATGAATTCCAAACTATGCAATTCTTCAGGAAATCATGTCCTTGACCTAAATCAAACTTGGTGGACATGTTCCATGGGTGTCATAGGGTATATTGAGGCATGTCCTAGGGTTGGGAGCATGTCCTGGTCAAAAGTCAAAGTTACAGTTGACTTTTTCCTTAAAACCCTAATTGTGGTGCAGATGAAAATGAGACTTGTTGCTCAAGCTTCTTGGATTAATCCATTGTTCCAAATGGATAAATATAGTTCATTTGAGACCCTCAAACCCTTTCTTGAGGTCTTGGCTCATGATTTGCCCCAAAAGTCAACTTAGGGGTGAATTAGGTCAAGAAACCCTAATTCCTGATTTTTGAGGTATGCATCCCCTGAGGCCAAATTGACTTGATGATTGGGTCCATGTGGTTCCATGGAGTATATTAGGTTGTGTTTTGGATCATTGGCTTGTGCCCAGATGAAAATTTCCATCTGGAGGCCCTGGTCGACCAAAACCCTAATTTGGTGACACTGTCAATCTTGAGACTTAATCCACTTAGAAGGGAGCAACCTTGTGCTTAATCCTTGAAGTGGGAGTCCTTTTGATCCATTGTGGATGTTTGAGAGGCTAGACAAATTGAAGATCATGTCATTCCTTGATTGATCCTTTGTCTAAGCACTCAGAGAGGGCTAAAAACCCTAATTTTGATTGTAGTGAATACTCACCCATCTTTGGGGAGACTGATGAAATAGAATGGTTCCCCCATATTGTGATGATGATTTGCACAATGATGGGAAATCTTAGTGGTCAAAATTTGGGGTATGACAGATGCCCCTATTTAATCTTCTTGTACACGAAGGTGTGAATGGCGAAGGTATTCGGGCATTCGGGGTGCAAGAGGATTAAATATCGGAATACCCGAAATTTTGATGGCGGTTATGAATGGTAGCTTGCGCATTCATCTTCTTTAGCTAAGCGATGATGCTTAGAAAAGGTAAACTTCCCCTCGATCCTGGTTTCCTACCGAGGACCTGGTCTTAGTTGCTGAAATAAACTTCCCCTCGATCCTGGTTTCCTACCAAGGACCTGGTCTCAGTTGCTGAAATGAACTTCCCCTCGATCCTGGTTTCCTACCAAGGACCTGGTCTCAGTTGCTGAAATGAACTTCCCCTCGATCCTGGTTTCCTACCAAGGACCTGGTCTCAGTTTCTGATATAAACTTCCCCTCGATCCTGGTTTCCTACCAAGGACCTGGTCTCAGTTTCTTTTGTCAATAAACTTTCTTGACAAGGAACGCTGTTAGTAGCGGATTTTCTTCAAACTTCTCGCCGAATTTTCCTGGAGAGATGCCATTTGACGGAAAAAGCTTCGACGTCAGACTTGCTGGGGAACCCATTCGTCTGAATTGTAGAGTTGCACAAACTTCTCTGTTGGAGACGCCATTTGTCGATTCTACTGGGGGAATGCGAGTCTCTTGAGAGACTGTTGTCGCTTAGGATCTTACATCATACTTTTCTTGGGATCTTCCCGGAGAAATGCCATATGATGGGGTCCAATTTTGAGGTACCGATGACCTTTTCATCAGCGAATTTTTCGGAGCGAAACTGGCATGCCGCCGAATCTCTGATTAAGAGGCTTTCTCTGGGGATTTTCCTTAATCCGGGAAAGCAGGGATATCATCTTCAATGGCGAAGAGTGATATTGGTTGAAGGTTTCTCTGGTTTTTCAGAGGTTCAAGTTATCAAAGTGGTCAAGGACCAACTTCTTTTTCAGAAATAAACTGGAAGTGAGGTTGTTCAGACGCAGCATTTCCTGACGAGGCAAGAACTGACAACTCGATTAAGAGGACTTCTACCACTAGGGGACAAGACCGACTGGAGTGATAGTGATGCAAATATGAATGTGAATGCAAATCAATAATGCATGATGTATGTATGTATATGCGGACAAAACTGGCGCGACATACAAACTGACAGGTGAACATGACTGGATACTCGGCCATCGCGGGGCGTGTAAAAATATCGCTGGTTCAAAATAGCAATTCCACCTTGCTTAGGAGAGATAATCCTTGTTGGGGAGCTACCGTTGGTCGGGCTTAGGAGATGAGAACTCGGCCGAGGCGGGTCAGACGAAATAAGGTCTCTGACATCGTTGATCCTTCATTCAAGCGCACTGGCATAGAAGGAGTACTTTGATTCTGCACTTTGAAGTTCGCCCACTTTTGAAGAAGCGGTCGATGTTCTTCTGATGTTCAACAGTCAAAAGAAATTGCCATCTTTAAAAGCAGAAAAAGTTTTAACAAGTAAATTCATTTTTGTTTCATTTCAAGAATCGTTAATCATGTTAACAACGTCGTTCTATAAAGCTAAAACAAATAAGAAATACAAACAAAAGCACAAGGGCTCAAATTTTATTGATAAGATGGAGATCAGCCAAACGCGTGATTCCACAGAGTATATACAAAGTTAGAAAATGGTAAGTTACAGGGAAAAGGGCTACGTTGAAACATAACAACCACTATCCTTCCACCAACTTTGAATTCGGGGCATCCTGAGCTTCTGTCGAAGATGACCTTGACTGGAGTTTTCTGACAGATGATGTAACTGCTGCTGAGGGATTTGCCTCTGTTGAACATAGTTACTTGCCATTATCCCTAATTTTTGCCTGGATTGTACTATGAGATTTCCAATCCATCGGGATGATTTTTTTCATGTCTCTAACTTTTGCCTGGACCGCCCTTTCAGGTTTTCAATCCACCGAGACGTTTTTTTTTAGTTTAGGCGAAGTATTTCTTGACTACATCAACATTCGTGGGGTAGGCAAATTCCTCTCCGTCCATGGTTGCAAGTCTCAAGGCACCGCCTGAGAAAGCTTTCGTGACCACATAGGGGCCATCATAATTCGGAGTCCACTTGCCTCGCGAATCAGTGAGAAAAGATTGTATCTTCTTGAACACGAGGTCTCCTTTCCTGAAGATGCAAGGTCGGACCTTTTTGTCAAACGCCCTCTTCATTCTTTGTTGATACAACTGACCGTGGCATAGTGCCGTGATTCTCTTTTCTCCGATCAGATTCAATTCGTCGTGTCGACTTTGACACCATTCAGCTTCGGTGAGCTTCGCTTCCATCAATACTCGGATTGACGGGATCTCTACTTCTATGGGGAGCACTGCTTCCATGCCATACACTAGAGAGAAAGGGGTTGCCCCTGTTGAAGTGCGGACAGATGTACGATAACCGTGAAGAGCAAAGGGTAGCATTTCGTGCCAGTCTTTGTAGGTTACAACCATCTTTTGAATGATCTTCTTGATATTCTTGTTAGCCGCTTCTACCGCTCCGTTCATCTTGGGTCGGTAGGGAGATGAGTTATGGTGTTCAATCTTGAACTCATCACACAACTCTTTTACCATCTTATTGTTCAAGTTAGATCCATTATCAGTAATGATCTCGCTTGGAACACCATAACGGCATATGATATTGTTTTTGATAAATCGGACCACCACTTGTCGGGTTACATTGGCGAATGATGCTGCTTCGACCCACTTGGTGAAGTAATCAATGGCTACCAAGATGAACCGATGTCTGTTTGAAGCCTTAGGTTCAATCATGCCAATAACGTCGATTCCCCATATGGAAAAAGGCCACGGGGAAGAAAGAACTTTGAGATGCGTTGGCGGTACATGGATTTTGTCGGAGTATATCTGACACTTGTGACACCTCCTCATGTACTTGTAGCAGTCGGATTCCATGGTCAACCAGTAGTACCCTGCTCTGAGAATTTTTCTCGCCATTGTGTGTCCGTTGGCATGAGTGCCAAAGGATCCTTCATGAATTTCTTTCATAAGCATGTCTGCTTTTGGTCTGTCGACGCATCGGAGCAAAACCATGTCAAAATTTCTCTTATAGAGAGTGTCACCGCTCAGGAAGAAGTTTCCAGCCAATCTTCTGAGGGTTTTCCTGTCTTTTCTGAGTGCCCCAGGTGGGTACTCTTGTTTCTGAAGGAAGCATTTGATATCGTGATACCAAGGTTTGTCGTCTATGACTGCTTCAATCGTGAAGATGTAAGCAGGCCGTTCAAGGCGCATTATGTCAATCTTAGGTATGTCATTCCATTGACCTACACTAATCATGGAAGAGATAGTGGCTAATGCATCAGCCATGTGATTCTCATCACGAGGAATGTGATGAAACTCAACTCTGTTGAAGAAAGGCAGCAACCTTCTTGCATAGTCTTTGTAAGGAATCAACCCTGATTGGTATGTGTTCCAATCTCCTTTTATTTGATTGATAACCAGGGCTGAGTCGCCGTATACGTCCAAGTTTTTGATCCTTAAATCAATCGCTTCTTCGAGACCCATGATACATGCTTCGTATTCGGCCTCGTTATTTGTACACTTGAACGTAAGTCTGGCAGTGAAAGGAATGTGGGTACCCTAAGGGGTAACAACGATTGCCCCAATTCCGTTTCCATAATGATTAACTGCTCCGTCAAAGATAAGTCCCCATTGGGAACCTGGTTCTGGCCCTTCACTGGGTAACGGTTCATCGCAATCTTTCATTTTTAGATACATGACATCTTCGTCTGGGAAGTCAACCCCGATTGATTCCTGATCATCAATCGGTTGATGAGCCAAATGATCGGCTAAAATACTCCCCTTAACGGCTTTTTGAGCGTGGTATTCTATGTCATATTCTGATAACAACATCTGCCAACGAGCGATTCTTCCCGTAAGAGCAGGTTTTTCGAAAACGTACTTGATTAGATCCATTTCGGAGACCAACCAAGTAGTACGCCGAATCATGTATTGGAGAAGACGTTTGGCTGCCCAAGCCAAAGCGCAACAAGTTTTCTCAAGCATCGTGTACCGAGTTTCGCAGTCGGTAAATTTATTGCTCAAATAGTAGATGGCAGACTCTTTTCTTTTAGTTTCGTCCTGTTGGCCAAGTACACACCTCATTGAGTCCTCTAGAACTGTGAGGTAAATGATCAGTGGTCTTCCTTCCACTGGAGGTGATAGAATCAGAGGATTCAACAGATATTCCTTAATGCTGTCGAAGGCAGTTTGGCAATCTTCTGACCAAACGCAATCCTGGTTCTTTTTCAATAATTTGAAAATCGGCGCACACGTGGCGGTCATAAGGAATATGAATCCGAAGATGTAGTTCAAATGTCCCTGGAATCCTCTGACTTGTTTTTCAGTTTTCAGAGAAGGCATTTCTCGAATGGCCTTGACTTTGTCAGGATCAACTTCAATTCCTTTCTGGCTGACGATGAACCCTAAGAGTTTCCCTGAACGGACACCGAAGGTGCACTTGTTGGGATTCAAGCGGAGTTTGAATCTTCTTAGACGTTCGAACAATTTTGACAGATGTTCAACGTGCTCCCTCTCTGTTTTAGATTTTGCAATCATATCATCGACATATACCTTGATTTCTTTGTGTATCATGTCATGAAACAGAGTAGTCATGGCCCTTTGATAGGTTGCCCCGGCGTTCTTCAAACCGAACGGCATTACCTTGTAACAAAAGGTGCCCCATGGGGTAATGAACGAAGTTTTCTCCATGTCTTTCAGCGCCATTTTAATCTGGTTATAGCCCGAGAATCCATCCATGAAGGAGAAAACTTTGAACTTTGTTGTACTGTATATCAGCATGTCAATGTGTGGTAAAGGAAAGTCGTCCTTTGGACTTGCCTTGTTCAAATCTCTGTAGTCGACACACATTCTGACCTTTCCATCCTTTTTGGGAACGGGTACGATGTTGGCTAACCATTGAGGATATTCTGATGTAGCGAGGAAACCCGCGTCAATCTGTTTCTGCACCTCCTCTTTGATTTTGACGGCCATGTCCGGGTGAGTGCATCTCAACCTTTGCTTTACTGGCGGACATTCCGATCTTAACGGTAAATGATGTTCCACGATGCTGGTATCTAACCCTGGCATATCCTTATAGGACCAAGCGAATACATCGGGGAATTCTTTGAGAAGCTTTATAAAACTTTCTTTGACAGTTGGACTGAGCAGTGCCCTAATCCTGATTTCTTTCCTCTCTTTTTCCGAACCCAAGTTTACCGTTTCCAACGGCTCTTTGTGAGGTTCAATGGACCTTTCCTCTTGTCTGAGTAATCGGGAGATCTCTTCTGGAATTTCGTTGTCAACTTCTTCTTCAGCCCCAAATACCGGGAACTCAAAGTCGGGAGAAGGCATCAGATCGTATGTTTCAACGGGGTGTAAAACAAGCAATCTGCATGACGTGATGATTCGTGTTTAGAAGAGATAGAGAAAACGTAAGTGTGTGCAGTGTATTTATTTTACTGCTTGTTTTTATTTGAATTGTTTTTTAGGATTACCATTTTCTGAAAAAGCAAAAAGAGAAAACAGTAATAAATGCGGAAATTACAGAACGACGTTATTTTATTAATGAACAAGTCGAATCTTGAAACTACAGCCCTATAAAACAAAACTCTGTCGCTTCGGCCAAAGCGAAGAGGGAAATTTACAGAAAGCGAGCCCTATCAAAACATCTGTTTCACCTGGGCAGGGTGAAAGGTTAAAAGACGACAATTACTTTGACTGATGAACGACCTTCGGAACCTCGACGGCAACCCATTGGCGGTGAACTCCTCGGTGAACCACAAAGTCTGGCACCTTCCCTGATTTGTCTTCAGAAATAACGCTGATTTCTGGCAGAGCAGGATCATTGGAATCTGTCTCCCAGGCAGAATTGTCGTAGGAGAATTCCTCTGTTGCATTTTGCAGAGTAGTTGTGCTCTCAGCTGTATATCTCCATCCAGTAGGCTGGATATCTTCGAGCCTGATACGAGAACTTTCGGGAGCGGTGTACTTGACCATGAAGTCGTATTTTCCACTTGGTTCTCCCAGGGTGTCCCAAACTTCTTTGGAACTGGAGGAGTCATCCCTCTCAATGACATTGACCTCGGGAAAAGCATAGTTGATGAATTCAAGTCCTGCAAATGTTGCGAATTCATCTTCATGTTGAGTAGTTTCTGAATGACCTGAGTGTTGATCCCATGACATGGTGGGGACACAGGTATTCTGTTCAATGATGGTCAGCTGATTTTCATTACTCGGTTGACTTTCTTGCCCCAAGTTTCCTGGGTAAGGTTGCCACATTGGCAGGCCATCCATTGGGCCATAGTAATTGTAGTCAAAATTGTCTTTCATCGGAGTGTCTTCCTCTAATGAATTTGGCGGAGCACGACATCCTTCCGGATCACAATCTCCATATATCATTTCAACGTCTGATCTTGGTATAAATCTCAGACTTTCTGTAGGAAAGCAAAAAGGCATAGGCACCTCTTCCTGAGACATATAACCGTCCTTGTTAAGGTAGGACTTCCATTCTTCATCTGTGTCAGAGGGATCTTCCTCATTGATAGCATGAACTGTCTGAGACACTGGGTGAAGAAAACCTCCACTATGGAAGAAGTTTCAAAGGGGATGAAGACTTTCATCGTTAGCAGCTGTCTGGGTACAGGTTGCAGAAAAACCAAGACCCTTCTTTGTTTTATTGTCAATGGGAATGGCAAGCTGCCCCCATCCTGTCGTATCGGTACTCTCGACCGCTTTAATAGCATCTTTGTATGAGGAAATCGAGGTTCCTCCTCTGAACTGATTGTCCTTGCTCACCGACAGTGCTTGGAACTGAGTTCCAATAACCTCCTCGGCTTCTATACAAGCAGATGATGATAAGTTACTCACAAGCAAAGCCTGTTCTCCACAGACTGTGATGAGTTGGCCGTTCTGGACGAACTTTAGCTTTTGGTGGAGGGTGGAAGTAACCGCCCAGCCTGATGTATCCAAGGTCTTCCTAATAAAAAACTGTATGTTGCCCGGATGTCCATGACCTGGAAAGTGACTTGGAAAGTATGAGGACCGATAGTTATGGGAAGATCAACTTCGCCGATAACTGTTTTTTTGGATCCGTCGAATGCTTTGACGACGACCTCGCTGACTCTCATCGGAGGGCCTTTGAATGATAACTGCATCAAAGTAGACTTCGGTATAACATTCAGGGCTGACCCTGTGTCTACCAGTACGCTGGCTAAAGCATCGTCCTGGCAGTTGACTGTGATATTGAGCGCCATGTTATGACAGCGACCCTCTTCAGGTAATTCCTCATCACTAAATCCCAAATTGTTGCAAGAAGTGATGTTAGAGACAATGCTATCGAACTGTCTGATTGTTACATCCTGTTCCACAAAGACTTGCTCCAAGACTTTCTGTAGAGCCTCCCTGTGGGCTTCTGAACTGAGTAACAGTGATAACACCGAGATCTTTGAAGAAGTCTGTAACAGTTGATCTACAATGTTGTATTCACTCCTTTGGATGAGCTTCAGCATCTCATCATTATCTTTCGAAAGGTCGGGATTACCGGATTGACCGACTGGTGGATCAGGAGTTTTAGACTGAAGTTCCTTTTCCTTGTTAAGTTCTCCAACTCCTCGGTTGAAGATTCTACCACTCCGTGTTACACGACTAATGTCTGCAATATTCACGACAGAGGGTAATGGAATTTCCTTTCCATTTTCAATGGTTGTTGCACCGTATTTGTAAGGGATATCCTTAGTTGATTCATACGGTAGTGGTCCCGATAGATAAATGACTACGGGAACCTTCTGATTTTTCTGACCATCATAAGTAATCTCGATCTGTTCCCGGTTGGGAACCTTAGATTCGTCGAGTAGGGGGATAATGGCAAAAACATCCCTGGTCCTGTGATGACCAGCGATCGTGACAACATCCTCAACTTGCTCGGCAAGGTAGTTTGGCGTCCAGTTGATGGGTCCAAAACCCGGATATGGACGAATTCCTCCACGATCGACCTGACCCTGAAGAGCTACTCTCACAAGGTAACACCCTTGGTTACTTTCTGAACAAACGCCGCAACGTTCATAGTTGTGTGGTGGCACCTGGCCACGCCCACTTTGAATACAATGTAACCTCACTAGGTTAGCTCCCACAGATCGGACATCCTGACTCTGACGCCGAGTGGGGTTTCTGTTATTGATACTAATTTGTCGAGTATCTTCATCCATATAGATTGGCATCCACCAGTGATTTAACAAGTGCTGAAGTGCCTCCTGGACCAGGGTATAACCTCGATCGTTTTCGCAACCCGCTTTACAGCTTTGATAGTCATGTGATATTAAGAATCCGAGTCGGACCTGCTCAGCATGTAACTCTACCAGGTTGGTATTCATCACGCGAATATCGAAGATCTGAACCATGTTGATTTGATAAGGGTTCTTATCATGGTAGTCTTGGATCCATCCAAGGTCCATCTGACGCTGGAGGGCCTCTTGTATGAAAGAGCATCCCTATTTGTTTACCGAGCAAATCAGACAGGAATTGTAATCATGCCGTGGCAGATTATGATACTGGCTTTGCCTTGAGTGCATCGCCACCAAGTTGACATTCATTGCACGGATATCGTGGTTCTGAATGACGTTAGAATTCGTGTAAACCATGTTAACTCCACGAACTCGGTGCTCTTGGATCCATCCGAGATCCATCTGTTCCTGTAAAGCTGCTTGCACTACAGAACATCCTTGGTTGTCTTTAGAGCAGATATCACACTGATGATAGTTATGAGGTGGCACGTGGCCATATCCACTATGTCTACAATGCATCTTGACCAGATTGGTTTTCAACAAGAGTACATCGTGAATTTGATAGACGTTGTTAGTCTCTCCTTCTATCAAATTGACTGCAACCTTGTCATGTTGAGGCAGCGGGTTCGTAAGAACATTGGGATTCATATCCTTGAAAGATAAGAGCCCGCTCCTAACAAGTTTTTGCACGTCGGACTTGAAATTGAGACAAGTCTCTATGTTATGCCCTGAACCTCCTTGATGATAAGAGCATGTTTGATCCACCTTAAACCAAAAAGGTGGATTTTTCGGTACTGTAAGAGGAGACTTAGTCTGGATGTGCCCCTTAGCTAGTAGTAACGGAAATAGTTCTGCGTACAACATGGGTATAGGATCAAACCCTGATGGTCATGTTGTACGGTTGCTGTTATATGGAGGACGAGCCTGCTGAAGAGGCTGTTGTGTCCTTTGCTGATTAGGTTGGCTTTGCGCAACCTGAGGTTGATACGTAGGAATAGGCCCAGGGCCGATAGCAGGAATTACAGCTGCTACTGGTTGATAACGTCGCCTTTGCTTTCCGAGAGAGATATTCCCAATATCTTGCTCTTTTTTCTTAGGGAGAGCATTACCATATTTTTTAGTACCGCTCGTCGATCCAGTGTCTTTTACCAAACGTCCTTCTCGGACTGCTTCCTCAAGACGTACGCCCATGCCGACCATTTCGGTGAAATCACTGGGCGCACTGGCAACCATTCGGTCATAGTAAAATGAGCTTAAGGTCTTTAAGAAGATCTTTGTCATCTCTTTTTCCTCAAGAGGTGGACAAATTTGAGCGAAAATTTCACGCCATCTTTGAGCGTACTCCTTAAAGGTTTCCTTGTCCTTTTGTGACATCGATCTGAGTTGATCTCTGTCGGGTGCCATGTCCAAATTGTATTTGTATTGTTGGACGAAGGCTTTGCCAAGATCTCTGAAAGTGCTGATCGTAGCACGGTTTAAACCCATGTACCATTTGAGTGCGACACCGGTTAAACTATCCTGAAAGTAGTGAATCAGTAGGTCCTGATTTTCCGTCTGAGCTGACATCCGCCGAGCGTACATCACCAGATGGCTCTGAGGGCAAGAGTTACCCTTGTACTTTTCAAATTCGGGCACCTGAAATTTGTGCGGGACTTTCACATTGGGGACCAAGCAGAGGTCTGCGGCGTCCTTTCCGAATAGATCCTGACCGTGAATGGCTTGCAGTTCCTTCTGCATCTCCAGGAACTGTTCTTGGAATTCATCCATTCTATCGAACATAATTCCCTTCTTACCAGAAGGTGTTGGCGAAATCTGTCCTTCCGGGACAGTGTGCACCACAGGGGGTGGTACCGTGACTACGACGGTGAATCTTGGCATTTCCTGAAGTTTGTAACCTTCAGGAGTCTTCAGTATGCCCCTGGCATCTTTGCTTTCCTGAAGTTTGTAACCTTCAGGCCCAGCGGCTTCTGTTGTGATTCCCTAATCCTCAGTGATCGGCGGAACATATCCTTCTGGGATATAGTTAACAGGCATACCCCAAGGGCGATCTTTCGGTATCTGATACCTAGGATCATACTTCTCCACTATGGGCGTTGAGGTGATCTCTGAGATCACAGTCCTTTGTAGCTGAGCTTCTGCCATGGCTTGCATATCGTTACGAAGCTTTCTCATATCCTCTCTCAGAGCCTCGATCTCTTCTTTTAACTCTCTGTTTTCTTCCTCAAGATCATCCATCTTTTTCTGACGATTGGCCCGAGTGTTATACGAATGAGACAGTTTGACTCTAGAATCGAGACACAAAATGTGAGATTCGTAGGTAAGAAGAATACGCGATGTGAGAATGATGAATGCAATGATTATATTAATTGTTTAAGGTTTAATCAAAATAAACTTCGACAATTAGATTGCAAATATCAAACGGTGGGGAAACCCCTTTTTTATTGAATTTCAAAGGATTACAGAAATGGAAATACAGTAGACTACAAGGTTCAGAAACAGAAACCTAGGCTAATGGGTCCCGAGTCCTCTCTGAAGAGAAATCGGGTGCTGATTCTGGTATCTTCCTTTTCTTTGACCGGGGCTCTTGGGCCGTTGTCGGGTTGTCATTCCTTTGCCAAGCGAAAGGAGCGAGCAAATTCCTTTGGTCATCTTGATTCTCTACAGCATGTTGCTCCAAAATCTTAATCAGAGCATCTTTCTCTTTCAGTAGTTGCTGTATTTTGATGCACTCTATGTCGAGGGTGCGGTACTTGTTCTTCCAAGACCTTCTCTCCTTCTGGACTTTGTTGAGAGTAACCTGAAGCTTTTCAGTCTCAGTCATGAAGTACATGATAGATTCCTTTGGCGGAAGAATTTCATAACGAGGATAAGGCATCTTCAGCTTGAGAACTCTAGTTTGTACCCAGTGGAGATAAGGCTCCACCGAGACACAGTCTGGTTTTCCCAGAGACTCTCGTCCTTTCTTATGAACGTGTTTCCAAGCGTGCACTATTTCCATCTTTAGTGCTCTGTCGTTTTCTCCTTCTTTGAAGAAAAGACCTTCCAGATGAACACCCAGCGGGATGTGTCTCATCGGGTATCCAAATTGACGACAAACCAATATCGGATGATAGTTGATTCCTCCTTTAGTTCCTATGAGGGGTACGTTGGGGAAGTTTCCACAACGATCAATGATTCTAATTCCCTCAAAAATCCTATTACACCAATCTATATCAGAGTTGGTAAGAGACATGATCTTCTGCGACCAACGTAAGACACTCTTGCAATCCCAAAAAGCAGCAGACTTGGGCAACTGAGAGATAAACCATTTGTAAAGCAGAGGTACACAGCATGTGATCTCCCCTCCGCTGTACAAATTTCCCAAGTGTACAGAATGATACGCATCCGCGAGCAAAGTCGGCACAAGGTTTCCAATGAGAAAAACCTTAATGGCGTTGATATCGACGAAGTTATTGATGTTGGGAAACAAAAATAATCCGTAGGTGAGTAAAACAAAGATGCTTTCAAAAGCAGTCCCGTTCCCTATACTAGCAAAGTACAGAGCTTTCTTTGTTAAGAACTGGGCTGGCAAACCTTGGATGCCACCCTTAGTAGTCATGTGAGTCCTGACCTCAGACTCGTCCAAATGAATTGCTCTTGCAATGGTCTGATTCTTTGGAATTTCTTCCAGTCCAGCAAATGGAGCTCGATCTGTAATGTGTAGATCGATCAGATGAGAATACTCCTCCAGCGTTGGTGCTAGCTGGTAATCCGGGAATGTGAAACAGTGATAAACCGGATCGTAGAATTGAATGAGCGCATCCATGATTCCCTCAATCACATGGACTCTTAACAGTGGTAGCAGACCTCCGTGCTTGGCTCTAAAAGCCTCAGGGCTAGTGATCATCCTTGCTAACCTTCTCAAATCCCCTAACTTTGAAACCTTGAAGGTATACTGGTGAGTTCTCCTTCTACCGAAATCTATTAGCGTAATCCTCTTCTCTGATATTTACAATCACAGTCTTAGTTTAATTTGAAAAATAGAGAGACTAGAAGAGAAGTTTTTTGAATGTTTTAATGTTTTATTAAATGAATGCATGAATGCAGCACACAAAAACATAGAAAAAACATGGGGTCAAAGGGTCGTTGTCATAAAGTCAAGGCTCTACCCATCCCCAAAGGTTTATACTAGGGTGATTTTTGTACTTGTACTCATTATCATCAGCTCCTCCCAGGAAGGCAGACAACAAGCGGATCGCCAGCGAGTTGTGTGCAATCTTAGAGTAAGTGTCATTCACCGAGAATAGATCACCAGCCTCAAATGAGGGTAGTATCGTGTAACAACTATTTCCGATAGTTTCTGCACTACGAAAGGGTTTGGCTCCTCAGCTTCTCAGACTTAACACCCGGCCCATTGGCTAGAAGAGTGAATGGGTTGCGTTGGTCACCCTCCACTGAGGTTGATGGTCGACCCCGTCGCCATCACTTATCTTAAGTGTATACTCAATCTTTCCACATACGGCATCACCCGCATTCCCATTAGCAAAAAAATAAACATGTATAGCAATTAGGAAAAGCAGTATATATATTTGTCCTAAACATCCTAGACCTTTAAAGCTATGAATCCTAAGTTCCTGACAGAAATGGGTTCCCCGGCGGAAGCCCCAATCTGTGGTTTTCACATAAGTGAAGAGAAAAAAGAAAAAGAAAGACGGGCCCCACGGTGGGCGCCATTTTTCTCTGTGAAAAATGGGGACGACCGTGCCTAGATCTAACTTTGAAAGGCCCCACGGTGGGCGCCATTTTTTCTGTAGCGAGCGATTTTGGACGCGGTTCTTAAGCGCTGGTCGCTCTCTGCGGTTTGGGCTTAAACTACAGGTCGATTCATTTTTTATCCTATTGTGAGCTGAATAAGGAAGGGAAATAGATGTCTCCAATTAACCCTGCTTTGCATACTGAGCTTGAACAGCAGTCTGTTACATTACGAATGCTATCAATGTGGGGGGGCCTTTGTACTGGTTATTTGTATTTTCGCCAATACAGTTTCTTTCTTTTTATCTAGACAAAAGGTTTCTGGCGGGGAACAAGGATTAGGATGTTAGGACTGATGTTTTGAATTACTGCTTTTGATTGATGGAGATATGGGATTTGGTTTTTTTGTTTAGTGTGCTCGCTAAGATTTTTCTTTCAATCTTATGCCTACGTATTCCCGTTTACCGAAACAGGGAAATCAGAGCGTTCGTAGTTCCTCCTATTCTATGGGAGGAAATGGGTTTTTGGTGTCTTGTTCAAAGCCCAAGACGTGAAGCGAAAGGTGGTTTATATCTTGATCAAAGCCCAAGATGTGAAGCTGAATGGTTTATTTGTATCTTGTTTAAAGCCCAAGATGTGAAGCTGAAGGACCTCGACTTTAGAGAGAATTTGTCATCTCTAAAGAAGGGTTTGAGGAGAATTACTTTAACCGGGATACGCGGATCCTAGCAATGCCATAATTTCCTTTATAGGGGGTTTTAACCTGAAGGAGAAGACTTTAACTCAGTGTAGAGTAATGCTATCTTTCCTTAGGAATTTCTCATGCTAAAAGAGGGACAGTGGCATGGATGTAGACGATCCAGAGGCTTGCCGCTTACAGCGATTAGATGGATGTTTGCGTACTGTGATCAAGGCACAGCTTTGATGCTAAAAGGTTGATTGGATCAACCAGTGGTTTTCTTATACAAAGCCTAAGAGGAGGCTAATATGTGTCTCGTACAAAGCCCGAGAGAGAGGCTAAAAGGTTGTGACCCGACGATGGAGTCGTTTGGTATCTCGTATAAAGCCCGAGATGGAGGCTATTTAACAAGAGAGTTTTTGTATCTCGTACGAAGCCCGAGATGGAGGCGAAAAGGTTTTTGACTCAACGAGGGAATCTTTTATGTGTCTCGTACAAAGCCCGAGAGAGAGGCTAGGGTTACTGTTTCAGTCGAGTGACAGGTCCAGTATACTGATTTTAAAAGAGAAAATCAGTTCTTATATGAGCAACACTGTACTCAAGGATTTGATTCGAGGATCCGGGTTATTCCTGTTCTTTAAGGAAATGGGAAATCCGAAGGGTATTAAGACTGTCCGAGTCTGCGGGTTTCCTTCCTATTTAACGAAGGGGTGCTTGAGAATGTCTTTGAGACTCAAGGGAATTAGACTGTCCAAGTCTAGACTGTCATCTTTTGTACTATAATTTGAGAAACAGTAGTAGACTCTTTGAAAGGACTATTCTATTAAGATGACTAGGTTCTGTTCCTATACCTCTAGGAGGTCGTCGGGACAATTTGTATGAAGCCCAAGAGGAGGCTGGAAACTTTTTAAGAAGCCGACGGGTCCTTGTACGATGCCCAAGAGAAGGCTATCATTCCCGGAGGAAGAGATCATTATACGAAGCCTAAGAGGAGGCTGTGATTACTTCTAAGAAGCCGTAGGGTCCTTGTACTAAGCCCAAGAGGAGGCGGGGTTGCTTTTAAGAAGCCTGTGGGTCCTTGTACAATGCCCAAGAGGAGGCCGATGCTTTTAAGAAGCCCGTGGGTCCCAAACCAAAGAAACGTTCAAGAAAAGTTTCACCGAGAATAATTCATTTAGTGAACAGTTCTGAGGTTTGAAGAAATTCAAGAGAAGTTTCACCGAGAATAATTCATCTCTGGGGAATAGAATTTCTTGACAATTCCTAATGAGGACAGCCGAAGAGAAGACTGTATCTGGTGATCCTATTGGGGATCTAGTTGTCTATTTCTACGAACAAACGAAACGGCGTCACCTAGTTCTAGACGTAGTTACCGGGGAAACTCGAAATATCTATACTATTATTATACAGTTGATATGAGTTTATGAAAGAAATACTTACAGTGAAATAGCCCCACAGTACAGTTATATATATATGTGAAAGCGGTAAATGAAAGCGTATAAACACTTACTCGGTTGTAGAGCTTCCATGCTGTTTGGTTAGTTGTTCAACAAAGAAAGATTGAAAACAACAGTATATTCAAAATCAAAGGAGAAAGTGCTTTGAAAAAGAAAGATTTGGGGCTTACAGCTCAAGGAGAGGCCCAGGGTTTTATCAGTGAGCGCACTATTTGAATTTGTACAGAGGGACTTATACAAGTGACTGTGGCCCAAAAATTGTTTTCTGTACAAAGGGATGGGTCTTACACTCTCTCAAGAGGCCCAAAAATTTTAAAGAAAAAGAGTGGGGGCTTATAACACGAGGGTAGGCCCAATTGATTTTTTCGTTTAAAAATGGCGATCGCGCCGAAATTTTCTTTTAACGCGGAGGGACTTATACAATAAGTGAGGCCCAAAATGATTTTGGCTAAAAGGGGATTGGGTCTTACACTCTATTAGAGGCCCAAATGTTTTGAATGGGTCTTATAGCTCAAGGAGAGGCCCAAGGTTATTTCTCAAAAGGCGACGATCGCGCCGTTTGTGTTTTACAGTATCGGGACTTATACAATACACTGAGGCCCAAAAAATGTTTTGGTCAAGAAAGGATTGGGTCTTACACTCTATTAGAGGCCCAAAGTGTTTTGAAAATGATTTATGAGGGTTGAATTAATCCAAAAACCCTAATTTGTTTTCAAAAATGTATTTAATTGAATAAAAATTCAATTAAAATGATCAAAATTGTTTAACATGTGAAAAACAAAATTGTGATTTTGGATTAATGCTTCAAAAATTAAGTATTGACCTACAAAATAATTAGAAAGCATTAAAAGTTGCAAAATCAATGTAGAAAAAATATTTAAAATGTCAAAAACAATTAAAATATTAATTCTTTGCAAAAATATCAATTATACAAAATAAATAATATTTTTGGGATTTTTTGATAAAATAAAATATTTTAACATTTTTTTGAATTATTAAAAAAAGAATCAACTCAAAATCATTAAAACTCATAGAGAAATTAATTTTTGAATCAATTAAACAAAATCACAAAATTCAAATATTTGAATTTGTGAAAAAGGCGCCAAGAACACAAGCAAGAACACACACGTTTTTCTGGGTTTGGCTGATTTGCGTTTTCCATCCAATCTCACTGAATACGTAATCATATCATGCAATCCACATATCATTATGCTCGTCTCAACCTCACGATCATGTTTATAACACTTAATTTCATTTAAATTAAACATAAAACATGAAATCACGAAGAAACCTCAAGAACCCTAATTTTTGCATGAAGGCTAGGATTTTTGATACACGATTCAAACAATGCAATTAATTGAGGGAAAACATTCCATGCATGATTATGAACATATGGCCAAATTATTGTGCGAGGAAATATGCATAGATTGAGAGATGACCAAGTATGTGCTTACCTCCAAGCCGTGACAGCAAGTGCAAGGTGATTTTTGATTTGGAGGTGTTACAGATGAGTGGTGATGATCTGAACAGCTTCCCTACACCCTATGGAGTGTGTTTGAATGGTTGGACTTGATGGAAATTGGCTGGATCACTTTGTGGTACCTCAGCTGCAACTTGTTTGAAAATTTGAGCAACCAGCTGGTGATTTTGTGAAATTGGTGTTTCAGAAGTGATCTAAGTGTTTGATCAGCTCATATGTGATGTATATGAGGTGTGTGAGTGATTGGTTTGATTGGAATTGCTCTCAAACTCAAAACCCGATAGCTATCTTACTAAGAAAGGCATTTTTGCCAAGAGAAAGAGATTTTGAGGAAAGCATCTGTTAGATGGCTTTGGTGTACTCAAACTGATCACAATTGAGCTCTATTTATAGTAGAGCAAGTTTGTTTTACAAGGAATAGTGAATGGCAGCTGGTAAGTAGGTTTGGCCAATGTTGGCAAATGAAAATCCAAGTCTCCTCTAGCCATTGACTAGAGGTTAGGGCACAGAGCTTTGGTTCCCTTGGTCTTGGATAAGTCTTGACTGATTTCAGATGAGAATGGCTCAGTCCATGCCACCTTGATGCTTCCATTGAATGCTTCAATCCAAATTTGGAGTCTTGTCCCTATTTTGGCCATTCTAGGTTCAACATGCTATTTCTTGTTCCATGGACTTTGGAGGCTTGGCTCAGTGATTGTCCCCTTTAGATTCAATCCTCAGATGTGTCCAAGTGGATAGGAGCATTTGAATTTGGTTGATTTTGGCAAATCGAGCAAAATTGCAAATTCTGCCTTGCCTTTGACAGATTTCAGCAAGGCAACTTGCCAATGTCATATCTCATGGTGTAAGTTGAATTTGGTAATGCTCTTTACCATTTTGGAAAGCCCTTACATGATACAACAACTGTTTGAACAAGTTTGGTTTTGATCTCTTTTGATTCCAAGTGAAAAATCCCTCTACATTTGGCAAAAAGTGAAGCAAAATCTGACTTAGTGAAATTTTCACTAAGTGTTGGAACAAAGTGTGATTTCTTGATTTTGATCACTCCATAACTCAAAATCCTTAATGAATTGGACTTAGGTCTAGTTGAAGTTTTTGTAGAGGGTAATGAGGGCTACAAATCCATCTTTGGATGAGAAAAAATGGCCATGTGGTTTAGGAGTTATGATCCTCCAAAGTTAGTGTATTAGTGGTACTTTTTCCATAACTTAGAAAAATTTCTAAGTTTTATGGTTACCCCTTTTACAAGTTATCCCACTTTCTTTGGTTTTTCTTGATGAATGAGGATTCAAATCATACATTAACATCATTTTAGGGTTAAAAATCCATTTTGGTGAAAAATCTCAAAAAGTCAAAGTTGACTTTTGTGCACAGTTGACTTTTTATCAGATGAATTCCAAACTATGCAATTCTTCAGGAAATCATGTCCTTGACCTAAATCAAACTTGGTGGACATGTTCCATGGGTGTCATAGGGTATATTGAGGCATGTCCTAGGGTTTGGGAGCATGTCCTGGTCAAAAGTCAAAGTTACAGTTTACTTTTTCCTTAAAACCCTAATTGTGGTGCAGATGAAAATGAGACTTGTTGCTCAAGCTTCTTGGATTAATACATTGTTCCAAATGGATCAATATAGTTCATTTGAGACCCTCAAACCCTCTCTTGAGGTCTTGGCTCATGATTTGCCCCAAAAGTCAACTTAGGGGTGAATTAGGTCAAGAAACCCTAATTCCTGATTTTTGAGGTATGCATCCCCTGAGGCCAAATTGACTTGATGATTGGGTCCATGTGGTTCCATGGAGTATATTAGGTTGTGTTTTGGATCATTGGCTTGTGCCCAGATGAAAATTTCCATCTGGAGGCCCTGGTCGACCAAAACCCTAATTTGGTGACACTGTCAATCTTGAGACTTAATCCACTTAGAAGGGAGCAACCTTGTGCTTAATCCTTGAAGTGGGAGTCCTTTTGATCCATTGTGGATGTTTGAGAGGCTAGAAAAATTAAATATCATGTCATTCCTTGATTGATCCTTTGTCTAAGCACTCAGAGAGGGCTAAAAACCCTAATTTTGATTGTAGTGAATACTCACCCATCTTTGGGGAGACTGATGAAATAGAATGGTTCCCCCATATTGTGATGATGATTTGCACAATGATGGGAAATCTTAGTGGTCAAAATTTGGGGTATGACACCCGGTGTAAGCACGATCCATTTTACAACGCCGACCAGTTTCTGCTTATGGAACGAGCAGACTCTGCGCACAACGGGGATACCTCAATCGAGCTCCGCCGTTGCCACACCAATTAGGCAGGACACCCAGCTCGCGATGGGAACAGTCCAAGCCTATGGGATTAGTACCTCAACCGAGATCCTAGTCTCATCACCGGCGAAACCACTTCCCCGGCCGTTCGACCAGTCCCCCTACTGTAGAACACATCTACGTCGAGCAATTCCCTAAATATTAAAATAGATCAGTAACCCCTATTACGGGGATAAACGCTTATCGAGCAACAATGCAACACTTAGAAAAAATAAGCAATAAAAGCCATGCGCAAACATACAAACCCGACCACACTGACCAGACACATACAATTAAGTTAAAGTGACCGCGAGGGCCACAAGCTGTGCATATTACAAAACATGGGGGCCATGCCCCCAAATAAAATAAAGATACATCAAAACACGGCACGCAGGCTGGATACATTACAACAAGATAAAAAGAAATCATTCCTTCATCCGCTCCATCTGATCCTGGACAAACTCTGACTGCTCGGGGATAGGCTGCGGCGACTGGGTTTCCTTGGGACGGGCGTGCTCAGCACCAAGGTTGAGAAACTCATGGACTACTATCTTGCCATTCTCCACACGGACGAGAAAGTTGGTACCCTCGTTGGAAATTTGGACGTCGAGGTTCACCAGCCTGAGCTGGGCCATAACATTCTCGAACGATTCCTCCCCAATGGAAAACATGTCCTCTTCCACCCGAAACATACGAGCAACTATCTCTGCCCTGGTCTTCAACGCCTTTACGTCTTCAGGCTCATCCTCGGCTGGAGCACCTGCGGATCTTAGCTACTCGATCAGATCCTCGACAGCTTTCTTCTCAGCAGCCAAAGTCTCGTTCCCCCCTTAAACGGACAACTTTCTCGTCTGATTTCTTCCTCACAGCGGAAGCAGTATTGGCCTCCTCCTTGGCCTTTTTGAATTTCTCTTCTAGAGCAGTTATCGTCGCCTGGGCCCTCTTTAGCTCAAGTTCGGAGGAGGTGTCACCCTCTGCATACACCACCGCCATCTCCAAAACACGGACCACCGCGGAGGCATCTTGCGCCAACAATGCCCGCTTATCCGGATGATTCATGCCTTCCAACTTGAGAGATTCTGCCCGGGGTGTAACGCCCGGTTATTTAATTAATTATTTAATTAAATATATTCGTATTATTTGTGTTGATTTGTGGTGATTTTCGAAATATCGGAATGTTGTGGCTATGTTGGTTTTAGTTGGATTAATTTAACTAAGTCAATTTAAGTGGTAGAAATAATATATTATTAGTTTACTAGAATTATAATGAGTTAGTGGGCTTATAAGATGGATAGTAGTGGTAAAAGGTGAGGTGTGGAATTGAGCCCAATAAGAGTTAGTAAGAATTATAAGGGTTAAGTTGAATAAAATTAGGGTAATTAGAAGTGGAGGAAAGATCAAGTACGTGGAAGTTGCAAAGTTGCTGAAAAAGGAATAGAACAGTAGAACGTGAAGTTGTAGAGAGGAGAAAACAAGGGTTGCGAGAGATCGCGTAGAGGCTGCGAGAGAGCGAGAATTCGATCGGAGATTTTAGAGCGACCTTCAATCCAAGGTAAGGGTGGGGTTCTGACTCTATAATGGGATAGTTGATGAGTAATATGTGGGGTTGGTTTTATAGAATTCTCCTCTGTTTTTGTGTAATCGATGTCGTGCATATTGAATTTGGTTTTCCGTTGATGAATTGTTTGTAGAATTTCTTATGTCTGTGTCGAAATGATTGTCGTAGAAATGTTGAAATGCATTGCGATTGATGAATTGGTTGTGAGAAACTGGTATATGTTACTTTAGGGTGTAATTCTGTTGTAGTTCTGTTTCACTGTCTTGGACAGATTGAAATTAATATGAATCTGAGGAAAGGTTGTGAATTTGGAAAGAAACTGGAACGAGCGAATTCTGAGACGAAGAATTTTGGGGTTGTGATGACCGTGATGGTGTTGAGACGACCGTGATGGTGTCGTGACGACCGTGATGGTGTTGTGACGACCGTCACGCATGCTGCTGTGTGTTTCTTTTCCTGTTTCTGTTATGTTCTGATGTGGTGTGTTTGTTCTGTCCATTTTAATTGAGAAGTTGTTATATAATTCAATAACATTGGACATAGAATTATGATGGAACCAATTAACCGATTTTTAGTCGAAAACTACTGATTGATTAAATGATGGATCGTGATATATTTTAGATGATGCATAATTATATATCCTAGTTGCTGTGATATTATTGTTGAAAATTATCAAGCTGTGAACGATGTTGAATTGCCTCTAATTATTGGCAAGAATTAAGTTGTGGGCCTATGGCCAATGTTGAGCTGTTGTTGTGCGGATTGATAAGTATTAGTGTTGTGATTATGATGTTCATATTTGAGTCACATGACATAACATATTAAGCTGGCCTGGATTGACAAAATATTAAGCGGAAGGCTTATGCCTTGTTGAAGTCAATATTAATTGGCAAATTTTTAAGCTGGGAGTTCTGCTCCAATGGTACCACATACATGTGAATTTCGAGTCGCATTTCATGTTGCATAGTTGTTGTTGTGTTGTTGATTAATGATGAAGTAAAAGTTGTTGTTGTGCTGCTGTTTTACGTTGATTGAGATGTTGTGAAGTGGTGATTGTATAATCTGATCTAATATATTACTTATCATATATCTGATTATATTGTTCGATATCTCACCCCCTCTGTTTGAATGTTGTCCCTATGTTGGCAACGTGCAGGTAATCAAGAGGAATAGCCGGTTACCTTAGTTCGAGTCGGTGATTGTCGCTCTGATACGTAGCACTCGGGGGGGATGATGCATGTCTTATTTTGTTTATTTGTTTACATGCTGAATTTTTAAGTTGAATTGTCAAAGAACACTTTGTTGCTTATTTTAAAGTCGTTTATGTTGGATAAAGATGCTATTACTTCGATTATGAATCCACTGCGTCGTATTTTATAAAGTTGAGTTATTTTGGAGACTATTTGTTAATTATGAGTTTTTTTTCCTTGAACTTGCTATGTATCTTTCATGATTATCTATCATGTTATTGATTTTAAAGTTGAAAAATGTGACATCCTATTTTATGTTGAAATTTTATCACTCTGATTTCTTTATAAATGTCGGGTAGAAATGGGGTGTTACACGGGGAACCACCAGAGACGTCCCCTCGAAGTATGACCTGTCATGGAGGCAAGGAGGAAGCTCGAACTTGCATTTTTCGGCCGCCCGACTAAGGTCCACCAGCTCGTTGGCCCTGGTCTGCTTGAACCTTAAAGCCAAATGTGCCGGGGACCCCTGAGCGGAGGCAGGAACGGGTAAAGAGCTCCCCGTCTATGGCGGGGGAGGAGGTACCCGCTGAGGAATCGAGACTTTGGAGCGGCCGCACCGGGCTTGTTCCTCGCAACAACACTCTTCACCATCCTCTCGTGGGCAGAGGGCATTTCACCTGCAAAACACAATAAACATATTAGATGATGGCGAAGAAAACACAATTCGGGCAAGTAAAAAAGCTAAAACTACCGAGCAGCTTATAAGCATCTGCAGGAGTCTTGCACTCCAAAAACGCCTTTGTATTGATGTAACGGTACTTCACCCTTGACTACCATCCTCCTCAAAAATTGGGTCACCCTTCTTCGTCCAACAATCAGCGAGCCGGAAAGAATTGACATAGTTCACCAGCGTCTCATAGCCCGCCAGGTCCTGCTCGTCCAACATGCTCGGCTGGGCAACACAACCATTGGGCTCCTTAGAGAAGTGATGCCCACTCCAATGAAAGGGAAACTTGAACTCTCTGTCCCCAATCAACTTCCCGTTCTCATCACGCATGTCATTACCATTCTCATCAATGGACACCGCCCAAATGTACGTGATGTCCTGGGCTCGCCCCGACACGGGTTCAATAATGTAAAATCTCTCCTTAAACGTCCGGATAGACTCCGAGAAAGGCTTAAACAACTTTCGGGGTTGCTTCAACGACACCCAGCCATATCTCCTCCCCGTGCTTGCCTCTGAAGATGGAAGATGGTGAAGAACAAAGGCAACGTGGCTCCTACCTTCAGGAACTCACATGTCAGCTCGAAGGCGCGAATGAACGCCAACGAGTTAGGGTGCAATTGTGACGGGGCCAGGTCCAGGTGTACGAAAACGGACAGCTGGAAGTCAGTGAAGGGCAACCTCAACCCCAGTTCCTTAAAGGCATACTCGTACATAGAGAATCTTTCCCCGTAATTCGTGCAGATCCGATCATCTTGGGAGGGGAAATGCACCTTCCATTCCCCCTCTGGTTCAACATCTGTGAAAACGTCCCCAGTGAAAGTCGTGAAGATAGATTCATGCTCGGCAGGCTCTGCCACCGACCAGTCCTCTACGGTATCTTCCTCGAGCTCTTCCCCGACTTCGCTGGGGGCAGCTGAAGCTTCTGTGCTGCTACTCTCCAAGGAGCTCTCCTCGGACGAATCTATTAAAATCTCTCCGTCAGGCCCTGTCGCCATCTCGATCACCTGAAAAGCAGAGGACAAAAGTGAATTTGACCGCGAAATCAAATCAACCCTCCCACCACTAGTCAAGTGAAAGGGCGCGCAAAGGGCTGAGGACGGCGTCCCCGGCCTAAGCCCTAAATTAAACATAAACACAAGCCTCAAACGAGGAACTGCTCGAGGAGAACCCCTCATACAACGAGGAACTTCCCTGAGCCACTTTCTAGTTTCCGTTTGAAGATCCACCGGAAACTTCAGGCACCCACCGGAAACTTCGTCATAGCGCCGGAAACTGAACAGCCACGCCGGTTGTGCATGCGACATCCCCGCAACGGCGCCGACAATGGCCCCACTCTTAAGTTCTATCAAGGACTCCGGCGGCCACGTCAGCAGCGGAGGATGGCCTAGCCGTCGTCCACCACCAACAGCCACCAGAAAAGCGCCACTATCTCACCTAAAACTAGCCTAACCACATGCATTCTAAAACGAGAATGAAAAAGCTGGAAGAAAACAAGGAATCAGAAGACTTACGTGGTCGAAGAGGTGCGGAGAAGTGCTCGAAGCTGTCAAGGTGGCTGAAACGGCGGTCGACGGCGGCGATGAGGTGAACTTTTGAAGAAGACGAAGAAGAAGAGAGAGAAACGAAAGTGTAAAATGACCAGACCCTCTCTCCTTATATACAGCTGGGGAGCACGTGCAGAGGCACGCTCGTATAGGTCATAATGGCCTTAGACTAGCCATCATTGCCTAGTTACTGCAGCACAGGGCTCGAGGCACACGTGGCGCCCCATCATTTCAGTTCCTCCTAACCGTTGGTCTCCCCGTACGCCGGGAAAACCAAACTCTGTTGCGAGCCTTACGAACACTAGGGCCCACGGGCACCATGAGACAAATCCCTCTGTCACCAAACGACGACTTCGTTACAGTTCCCCGGAACAACGAGCTATCCTTAAGTCATCACTCCCATGCTCGGGAGCAACGACTTAGGGGGCTCCTGTTCTGGACTGGACCATTGGCTAGGCATGACCCAATCCACTTCTGGTCCCAGAACGACCCAATTGCCTAAGTCCAATCCACGAAGGGCATAACTTACCTATCTGCCCTCCAACCGGGCACCCTTGGACGGATGAACCCCAAGGACATTTGCTCCTCCCTGGTACTTCTGCCCATCATGCACGGCTCAATTAGTCCCAGGACAGTCATGGGCATATGCCCGAAACTACGCCTTTGCCCGACATAATGGCTAGTTTTGGGCACCCTACCCGACATAACGGCTAGTTTTGGGCAGTTACATATTCTTCAGGAAACGGTTATTTCGCCCCGAAAATAGGGACCGTTGGCCACGCGCTGGGGGAATTATATAAACCCTCTCTCTTGAGAGGGTCAGGTATCCAATAATCATCCTAAGAACATATTTTGTACTTGCCCCTTTTCTCTGACATTTTCTTACTTGAGTGTCGGAGTGCCTTGCAGGTACACTCCCTTCTCTCCTACAAGCATCATCATCTGCCCTACGCGAAGGCCACGGCGATCCAGTATGATCACCTCCGATCAATAAATATAAATTTTTTTGCACAACAGATAGACATTTTTAAAGTAATTGAATGAAATTATTATAGACAATATAATTTTATTTAAATATATGTGTTAAATTGGTAGACTTAACTTTTGTATATTCTAAGCATGTATAATTTCTTGATTTGATTTAGTTTCATTTTTAAAAATATTTATCAAAAATAAATTTTTGTCTTATGTTTTTTTTTCATTCTTGACAAATTTTATTCTATACTATTTTATATATTTATCAATATGTTTTTTAAATTATTAATCAACGGGTCATATATTTTTTGATGTTAAAGTAACAATGATGTGTCTCGTGTATTTTTTGATAATCTTGTGTTTGGTATTGATATTTAGAAATTTTTACCAAAATAACTCAGTTTTTTAAAATTTTTTTCAAAATACTCCACATTTAAAATTATTTTTCAAAGTATCCCACTTTGAGGTGGGCTTGAGAGGTGTCGCTAATTGAATTGAAGACATTTTATGGTGTCTCCAATTCAATTGGCGACTGACTGTTAAACTTACAAGGGCGTCTCCATCTCAATTGACGACACCCTTGTAAGTTTAACACCCAGTCGCCAATTGGATTGGAGACACCATGAGGTGTCTCCAATCCAATTGGCGACACCTCTCAAATCCATCCTAAAATTGGGTACTTTAGAAAATAATTTAAAATATAGAATATTTTGGGAATTTTTTTGAAAAACTGAATTATTTTAGTAAAAATTTCTGATATTTATTACTAACAAATATTTTTCTAGCACTTTTTTTTTATCATTGACATATATATACATATTTACCCCATGTTTTTAAAAATTTAATAGTGCAACTAATTAATTAATATTTTCGTAGACAAATTTTGTCAACTATTTTTTATTTATTGCTGACAAATATTTATGATGTGCTTTTTATATTTAGGGTTAATTATACGATACCCCATGTCAATAGGGCGACATTTGATTTACCCCCTTTAAAAAAATAATTTGGAATACCCCTGAATTTTTTGGGTACTCCCCTACGCGTGTAAAATCAGGGGGTAAATGAAAAAAAAATTTACAGGGGGTAATTTTTTTACATGGGGAGGGCGGAAGGTGGGGGGAAGACGTAAAATTTTATAATTTCGGGGGTAATCAAAAATTTTTTTTTTTAAAGGGGGGAAAATCAAATGTCGCCCTATTGACAGGGAGGTATCGTATAAATAACCCTTATATTTATTGTCTATTCTTTTAAATATATCAAAAATTTATAAAATTAGAATACACTGTCAGTGTAAAATCATTTTACACACTCACCCAATTAAAATGAATAATTTTGACACATGAGAAGAGAGAAATATGGAAAAAAAATTATTAAAATGGTTTAATTATAATTTATTTATTTTTATTTTTTATTTTATAATTATGTGTCAAAATGATTGATTCTAATTGGATGATAGTGCAAAGTAGTTGTATAGTGACAGTGTATTTTTATTAATCTCTTTATATCTATATATCTCAAGTATGTGTTTTATAAAAAAAAATGGAATTCATATATTATAATTATTCTTTATTTTATATAAAAAATATTTAAAAAATATTAAATTTAACTAATTGAATAAAGATAAAGTATGTGTCCCGTGTATAAATTGTATATTTCAATAGTTTTTAGTTGATTTATTTCTTAAAAAATAACATGAAAAATTGTAAAAAAAAAAAAGCTATAGATAGTGTAATATATTTGTTCTCGTTTTTATGTTGATAATTATAAATAAAATTTACTTTTAATTAATTATTTAAAAACAAATACTATATGATTTTTATCATAAATAATTATTTTTATTTTATTGAAGATATTAAAATACATAAAATTGAGCTAATTAAATGTAATTCCTAAAGGTTGAGTTGTTGATGAATGTTTGGATCTTGAGAGTGTATTTCTCTCAAAGTTTCAAATTTAAATTCTATTAGAGCATTTTCAATAATGTTATTCATTTTTTGGTTCTTTAGGTAACTTATAAAGACACATCATTTAGAAACAACTTATCCACTTTTTATTATGCAAATTCTAAAGAATTTATATTGAGGTCCACAATTTTATTTTATATTAATATTTTATTCATTTTGAATTTTATTTTAATTACAAATATTAACTTAAGTATTATGATTAGAGAAGAAGAAATAAATTCATATAGAACTTTGTTTTAAGTTTTAAATGAATCTTCTAGTAGTAAACGATGAAATTGATGCCTTTTGGATGAGTCAGGCGTATGGCTGGACACCAAATATTCATTTTTTTTTTGGCGTGCTTTGTATATTCTGTTTCTAACACTCATTTTGTATTATAAAAAATAACATAATAATATGTGAAAATTTATCTAACTAATGAATTATAATTGGTCTCCACCTATTTTCAACAATATTGCAAATCAATTTAAAAACATCGAAAATCACAAAAAATTAAATATTATTGAATGCGTTTGAATGTCATTTTGTAAAAAACGATCGGTTTGAATCGATTTTCGAATTAATTTTTTAAAATCGACCCAAATCAAACTGAATCGTGTGTATATATTTTTATATTTATTTAGTTTTTGTTAATATGACATGTTGTGTTAATTTATTATTCGTTAATACTAAATTTTTTAATATTATTTATTAGTTTAGTTTAATATATTTATTTTTATTATTTTATTTGTTTCAACCATAATAAATCATAAGAATTATTAATTCTTAATATACTATATGTTATATATTATATCAAATCTATTAGAATTTTTATAATGTTAATAAAAAATATAATGTATAATTTAAAAATTCAAAAACTGATCCAAATTAAACTATTTGAAATTAGATCGATAAGATTTATTTTTTTAATCAATCATTCAAAATTAAACTGAACCGTGGATAAATTTATCATTAAATTAAACGAGTTTTTACCATAAAAACAATTCAAACTGCACCGCAAACATTCCAAATAATAAGTATTTGTATGAGTTCATTTTTATATGCTTACCGGTTATTTATTTCCAAAAGAATAATATGAAAAAATTTAATTTATTAATTTCATAAAAAATATGAGTTGTATATTTTAAAAATTATCATTTTTATTTAAAAATATAAATAAATCAACTAATTAATTTGGGATTAATTTTTAAGTGCGACACAAAAATATTCATATATACACTTTTGTGTTATTAATTAATTTGAAACAATCAATTTAAAAACTATTATTAAATAGTTTTGAGTAACAAAACTTATAGTAGTATTATTAATTTTTAAATTAATTTGTTATAGCATTAAGTGTAAAATTTCAAAATAACCCTTTAAAAAGGCAACATGCCATGATAAGAAAAAAAATATAAAATGTTAGGTTTGTAATTTTGGTTGTAGTTCGTTTTTTCAAGTTTATAACTGATATTTGTGATGAGTAAAATTATATGTATTTGATCTTTTAAATATTTCAAATTTTATTTTTAGTCTTTTAAAATATTATATTTTTTTAAAAAAACTATTTTTTATTTTATTTTTTCATCTATATTCTTTTGTCCATTTTACAATTTAATGACGATTTTTACAACTTAACGATTAAATTAACGACGGTTTTAACTATGATTTATTACTTAGCGGCTGTTTTAACGAAGATTTTAATATTAGAAATAAAATATATAAAGAAAAATTTTAAGAGGATTATTCTTTTAAAAAATATTTTGAAAAACTAAAAACAAACATTTAAAATATTTAAGAATACCACAATCATATTTAATTCAAAATATATTCTTTGGTATGACTCAAGATCACTAATTTTTTAAGTTAATATTTTTTATATTATTATGTGAAATACTCCAAAGGTCACTTTATTTATAAAAAAAAAAATAGTTAATTGAGTTTATCTATTCGCTTAAAGTTAATCACTATCATTTCTTCTCTCTTAAAATTCTTCTATGATAATTCTCTCCAACATAGTGAAAGAATACATTTTGTGCCTCTAAATGTGACCACCAAATGCTGAGTGACAAAAAGGCTCATAGTGATGACAAAGAAGAGGATTTACGACAATGGCAGCAAAATAACAGCTCCTATGTTTGTGGATGTGTGGTTCCATTTCTCCATTTTTGTGGTTTATTATTATTACTATTATTTTTTAATGTTTTTGAGATAATTAAAACTTATTTATGAGATATGTTTAGTTATGATTAGAGTATAACGGTAGTGCACTGTCAGTATAAAAAAATATTACATATTTATCTAATCAAATTATTTTAAAGTGCTAAATCATAATACTATTTTAAAAATAAAAATGTAATATGACGAAATACACGTCTGTCATTGGTTGACAGTGCAAAAATATTTTACACTAGCCGTGTATATTCCTTTTTCTCTTATGATTATTGAGATATTTAGATATATTATTTTGAGATCTATTTTTTAGTAATATATGTTTCTGTTAGCATCCATTTTTTCTATTAAAAATTATTTATTCTTTTATATTTTTCTATTAAGATAATCAATCATTTTTTTCACTATCCACTTCTATGAGTTTTTGTTGAGCTATTATAATAAGCTCTTAATATTATTTTTAAGAAAATAATAATTTCTATTTAATGTCATATGTTAAGAATTTAAATGTAAAAATATTGTGTTCAAACTTTTTTATAATAATTTATTTATTTATTTTTGAAATGCTTAAAAGGAGACTTTTATTTATAAAAGCCTTAGTGCACATTGATAATTTTTTATATGAAATTTTAAATAGATTTTGTATAATTTAGTGATAGTTGTACAAGAACATATTGTAGTATAGAAAATTGTTTATTTTTAAAAGATAAAATTTCAACAATTAAACTTTAAACTCTTTAATGAGTGGTCTAGTATTTCCCTTAAACTATTAAACTTTAAAAAAAAAAACTTCATGATTTAAATGTTATTTTTTTGAATCCGCTGTAATATTATGGATTTAATGAACTAACATTAACTTTAAATTTATAATTATATAAATATAAATATATTCAATCTCCTTATTAAAAAAACATATTCAATCCATATTGAAATGACTCTAAATTTATGGATGGTTGTGCACAATATCTACCCAATTCAAAACAAACATAAAAAAAAAAAAAAAAAGTAATTTAATATATTTTAAATTAATATTTTTAATTAAATTATTATTTTATTTTATTAAAAAAATATTTTTTCGGTATTACTACACTAAGTACAAAAAATATTAGTAGTATTAATTATTTATTTTAGAAAATAGCAAAATAGGAGCATGTTTAACGACATCGTATCCTGAATCAACCACCGGCACCCGTAGCAAGTACTCTAACCCTAATTCATCACACGCGCCGCCGCCGTCTCCTACTCCGGCCGGTAACATGGGGCGTCGCAAACGGGAAAGTCTTCCACCGGTGATTTCAAGCGATGATTATCCTTCAAAGCGTAGAAGACATTCTATGTTCGAAATTTCGGCCTCTACTCACGGTGTATCTTCCTCTTCTAGAAAATGGGTTTTCTCCTCCGAAAATTGTTCTGATTGCACGGGTTAGAATCACAGAAAGCTATCTACTTGTTGAAATATTAGTTGATTTTGAGTTGTTTTACTCTGAATTTTGCATTCAAATGTGATCCAAGTTTTCTGCTTAAAAGTGTTAGATTTCTCTGGTTTTGAACTGTAGTTGTGTTGAGATTGTTAATATTGCATAGAATTGCGGTTGATTTGTCTGTGATAAAGATGGCTAAAGATTTCTCTGTATTTTGGAGCTAGTGATTGAGTGTTTGTTATTTAGACTTTAGAGCAGATTGTGTTTTACTTGTATTTACAATTTTGAACCGTTTCTCTGTCTTGCAGATACGATTGTAGTTGTTTCATACAATATACTTGGTGTTGAAAATGCATCAAATCATATGGATTTGTATTCCAATATCCCGCGACGTTTCTTGGAGTGGGGAAGACGCAAGAGGCTTATACTTGACGAGATTAACGGCTATAATGCAAGCATACTGTGTTTCCAGGTAGTTTAATAATCTCTCCGTGTTATACACTGAATAGCACAGCTTATTATGTTATTGCAAACTTACAACCATTTTACATTCATAATTTATGCTTCTCTACGGATCCTTGAAAGTTTAAATAAGAGTTGAACATAGTTGTTTGTTTTTAGCTACAAGCCTACAACTCTTGGTTACTTGTATTCATGTAACAAAAAGGATTGGAATATGTGGTTACTTGTATTATGCATGTATTCTAATGTTAATGCCAGTCGGCGCGTAATTGATTTCATGCATC
This sequence comes from Lathyrus tuberosus, assembly GCA_022829125.1. Lineage (NCBI taxonomy): Eukaryota > Viridiplantae > Streptophyta > Magnoliopsida > Fabales > Fabaceae > Lathyrus > Lathyrus tuberosus. The sequence continues at coordinate 5,919,449 of JALAZF010000044.1, read as the reverse complement.
CTAGAATTGACTTGTCAATAATTGATTTCTATAAATCCTATGTCTGCAGGAGGTTGATCATTTTGATGATTTGGATGATCTTTTTCAGAAGAATGGCTTTAAAAGTGCTTACAAGGTAAGTTGTATACATTTGAATGGTCATATATGTTTTTAATGTCCAAATATTAATCAATTTTCCTTACCGGGGTTATTATTACCGATTTTCTTAGGCTCGCACAGGAGAAGCAAACGATGGATGTGCTATATTTTGGAAAGACAAATTGTGGGTTTGCATTTCTAAATCATTATAATAAGGCTTTTGTATCTAATGTTCATTTGTTTGATATCTTACATTTGTAACCTTTGACAACAAGTAAATCAGTCGCATAAGTATTCCTGAATACAAAGGAATGCCAATGGACCAAAGATTTGCCAATTGTAAAACATAGAAATTGATAAAATAGAGTTCCAAATTTGGTCTAAATGCAGCATATTTTCAAACTTTGAATGCAGATTCAGTCTTTTGCACCAAGAAGATATAGAGTTCCAAAAGTTTGGTCTGCGTAACAATGTTGCTCAGCTTTGTGTTTTGAAGGTACATAAGGCTTGTTTTTATTATTTTAATTTCTTTCCTACATGTTGTGTTTTATATTTGATCTGTTGTCTTTTATTAGGTAAATTTATGATCTGTTATTCAAATTGTTTACCCTTGATTAAATTCTGTTTTACCTAGTACTACTTTTCTATACTACTATGCATATGTATGTTCTTGTTGTATTAGACTAGTTATCTTAGGTTTTGTTTTATATCTCATTACCCTTCATTGCACCATTTATTTACAGGTAAACAATGATAATCCAGAATCTGACACATCTAAACTATCAGAGTAAGTTTCATGTTGTCTAAAATGGGTAATGTGAACACAAATTATCTGTTGTCTTTAACATATCTTTTCATGTAATATTTGGGATGTTTATATTCGAGTATCCTATAGTGGTTACTTGCGTATGTATATTTAGTTATTGCATACCAATATTTACTGTAATTTCTTACTCTACTGATAACATTCATTTTACCACTAAACTTTTGCTGCAAAGGTGTTTGGAAATGAAAATATTCGTAAGAATAAAATATACAATCATGCATGCACATATGCTGACACACTCATGGTGCCTATTTCATGACCTTGCAGTTTTAAAATTTTCTGTTTCGTGACTGAGGTTGATCTAAATTTGTAGGGAACAATCCACCAGAAACAACAGATTTGTAATAGGAAATATACATGTGTTGTTCAACCCCAACCGTGGTGATATCAAACTTGGCCAGGTACTTCTTAAATTTTTTACTAGCTGGGTAGCTTTATACTTATTGTTGTATTTTTAAGTATGAGGAGTGCTAGGAGCACACTTTCTAACCCTCTTTTATTAGTTATATAAGCCCTACCAAATCATGTGAGTCCCGTATAAATTTTAACCTATAAAAATAGTGTGTTGAAAAGTGTGTTGTTAGCATTATTCTTGAACGCATTTGTGTTTGTTGTGCTTGTGACTTTTTCCCTTAGAGTCTGTTTGGGAGGTGGATTTTGGAGGGTTTTAAAGGGCTAGATCTATATATTTTTGAAATTTAAAAAATAAGAAAGAATATTATGATATTTGATCATATAACAATTCAATCACACTTCATTTATTTATAGAAATATTTTATAGTTTGTTCTATTTAGGAAAGAAAAACAAGTCGTCCCCTCCAAAATCCCTTTCTCAAACTGACAGACCCTTAAGTTTTAAATGTTCTTTTCTGGGCCGGGGTTGGTGCAGACTGCAAACCATTTTGACCCACTCAAACAATTTGACTGTCTATAGTTAATTAATATAATTAATTAAGTTGTCTAATAATTTATTGTATTGATTTTGGTAACTTGGCACATGACATAATGGACAGGTCAGACTTTTAATTGATAAAGCTTACAAGTTATCACAAAAATGGGGAAACATCCCTGTTATTTTAGCTGGAGATTTAAACAGTGTGCCACAGGTAAGGTTATCTGTACTAAGCAGGTTATCAACGTTAAGATTTTTTTGTCGAGTGTGCAGTTACTTCATCGCTTCTATTTTTTTGTTCTCATGTTGGCAGAGTGCAATATATAAATTTCTGTCTTCATCCAAGGTGAGTTTGGCATATCCTCGTCATGGTACATTCTCAAGCCTTTAAGCTTTATTTTTTGTGCTGCATATGAGAAAATTTGAGTATATGGACAGAATCTCAGACCTTGAGTGAGTAGTTTATTTGTGTTTCGATTATAGTTAGTAAAGGAAACAGAAAGGGAATAAGGGAAAGGAAAGGAGAACGGATTCCCTAATTTTTTTTAATGTTTGGATTATAGGTAGTAAAGCCTTCATTAGACGATTTTCTTAAAAATGTGATTTTCATTATAATAAACAAAGACAAAATAGCTTCTGCTTTTCTTAAAATCTCTAAAAAAAATAAATACTGAATTATTGAATGTCAAAATCATTTTTTTTTATAATTTGTAACAAACGGCCATGTTTTTTTTTTGGGTTAAATAAGTATTAGGTCCTTGAAAATAACCCAACATTCAAGTTTGGTCCTTAGAAAAATTTTCTTCAAGGTTTGGTCCTCCTAAAGTTTTCCGTTTGTAACTGTAGTCCCTCCCGTTAGTTTCCACTAACGGAGGATGATGTGGCACGCCATGTGGAAATTTTTTGATGACGTGGCTTACATGTGACAATGCCAACGTGGCAAAAATTGCTGACATGTATGCCACGTGGCAATAGTTTCAATTTTAATTTTTTTTATATTTATATCATATTTGAATCCAGAAATTGTAGCTAATTTGCAGCTATTTTCTAGCTAATTCCTAGCTAATCTCTAGCTAATTTAAACATAGCATTTTTGTAGCTAATTCATAGCTAAGTTCTAGTTAATTCATAAAACCTCCAGATTCGTTTTCCATTCATACTGAACACTCACCTTACTAATTAGAATCTAAACAAGCATATCAAATGTTTACAATGAGGGCTGTAAACTTAGCAGAAGTACAAAATATTTTACATACTTTATCCATAAACTCTGAAAGAGCTGTAAAAACTTAGCAGAAGTACAAAATATATTACATACATTATCCATGAATATCATTATTCGCCATACAAAGTTAAATCGCTATCTTGCAGATGGTAGAAGGCTTTCCTTGTAAACCACTATCTTGCAGCCATAGTCACCTTTAATACCAAGCTCTTCAATTCTCCGAGTGTTTAAACTAAACCAAACTATTTTGTACATTAACCTCAGAGAACCACAACTTCCTTCTTTTGCTTAGCAATAACCTCAGAGAACCTTTTGTTTCTTAGCACTCACTTTCTTGACTTCTTCCTCAGCCTGCTTCTTGCCTACACCAAATCATTGTACCTGATGCATACAAAGTACAAACACATGAAACTCATGTATAATGAAACTCAAGAAATTCAAGAAACTATAGCCATATTGGCAAAATTTTAAACTAATGTGATCAGTGACTTACAACTGAACATCTGATGATGCTGTCTGAAACATTGTGGCGGAGCTAGTATTATTGAACGCAATGGATGGTTGTTGGAACTGGGAAGTTGATCCTGGATACATTGTCAACTCCGCTGGAGTAGAAAAGGGGTTGTTGTTTTGAGCACCTGAGATTCTACTGCCAAATAGGTTTCTTGTGTTGGATGTGAAGGAGTTTCCTGTGTTGTTTTGAGCACCTGAGATTCCACTTCCGAATAGGTTTCCTGTATTGGATGTGAAAAAGTTTCCTACAATTTATCACAACATTGATGGTCAAACAGGAAAAATAGAAGATAAATGTAGTCATAGTACGTTATAGATGTTTTACAAAACACATACCTCCACTTCCAAAGGAATTAGTACCACTTAAGAAGCTCTTTGCATTCCCTTATGGCTAAAATTTGGATATTTCTTGATTTAGACTATTTTTTTTACTACACAATTGAAAATGCAAATAATGTTCCAAATCATGTCAGTGTTACCTTTCAAAACCAGTGTTCAGTGAAGCACCCAGTTGGCTAAAGCTTGAGACTGATAAAGGGCCATTATTTTGAGTAGCTGGTGAAAATGCATTTGCATTGGCTCCATTAGATTGGTACAGTTAATATCGTATCTTTAACAGTTCTTTGATAAGGCTATATGGGTGAACTTAAAAGCAATTCACAGTTCTTCTCTCATGCCAACTACATATTCCAGCATTTCAATGACATCATCCACTCTGTAAATCATTAAAATTAACAAGAAATATTAGCAATTAAAACCTAAAAATTGTAATCATTTGGCATTGAAGTCATATCGTTAAAGGTGTTTTAGGGAAAGTACCTCTACTATTCAAATGTCATTTGAAGTAATCCTATGACTCAAACACTTACATTGAATGTTTGTAATAGAAAACATGTTGCCTCAAATTTCTTAAAACTAGTTCATATTTTATCAAAACATCAACCGGCAAATTTGCCATGTAATACGTTTTTGGCATTCCTCAGTTAAGACACAAATAAAACTAGAACCACACAAGGTAAATTTGCCATGAAATTACACAGCAAAACAAAGTGTGAGTGAATAAACCAAAGAATATGGTGGCAGAAGAAACACCGCTATTGCATACTGGTATTATCTGGTTTCAGTAACATACATCTACTGAACCAAGGAAACCCACCATGGACCACAGGAAAAGAATATTGCAGACACTATGCAACTAAATAATCACCATCAAATCATAACTCAAGTGCAAACATCTTAATTTCTGTTACACAAAATAACATCACATCAAATTGCAGCAAGTCACTGAAGTCAAATAGACATTATTAAGTAAAAACTAGCCTTGGAATATAGTTCTAATGTAGTTGATGATAAGGGCCTGCAAGATTGCTATCATAGGTGCCTACATCAAACATTCACAACCAACAATTACATAACAGTTTGCAGGCATTCAACTACAAAGCATTTACATTACAGCAGAAATTCAAACTTTAAACTAACTCTAACAACTCCATTCAAATGCACTAAGTTAGAGGGAAACAATCACGATGCCCCATTCCACAACCATCATCCAAGAATTTGATGAGCAGAACATGGAGGTACTTCAAGAAATTTGCTTATTTCAGAATCACCTACATTAAGACTTCACCTAAAAACATGTTTACATTCTCTCTCTTTTAATACCACTTTCAGCTTCTAGCATTATTAACTAAGGTCATGGCTCTCGTGTGCATAATTGGAATTTGCAGTAAGGAAATAGTTCTCTAACCTGCCATATAATCACTTGAATTCGATTGGTGATGAGTTGCGGACTTCTCCCTAATCAATCAACTACTGCAATAGAAATGAATATTGATAAGATAAAAAATCCTCCAGTCAAGGCTTAGGAGTAAAGAGATGCACATCCGTTAAATTCCATGGTTTCAAATAGTACATGAGCATAAAAGAGAATTGTATATATACCGGTTAGAATCTGGAACATACACGGGCGTGAAGATAACCATGATCAGTTCTGGCCTATATCTTTTTTCAAGTATGTTTCAGAAAGAGAAAAGTCAAGTAGCAACAACATTTGCAAATAAATCATGAAAAAACAAAGCAATATTGCCAAACCTCTGATAAGATTGAGTTCAGATCTACAGCTTTTGAGTTACTGAGCGATATTCAAATTTGAACGATTGATGTTGTAGCTGTTGAGATTCGAACAATAGATGTTGAAACTTTGAGTGATTTGAGCGAGCTGCAACAGTTGAGTGATGTTGAAACTTTCAGTTCCAATTTTCCTTGCTCTTCTTCAGCGATCTCGTGCTCCCTCCGTCTCATTCTGCGTCTCCCTCCGGCGAAATCCCTTCGTCCGTCGCGTTGCTGTGCGGTGTCTGTTCACCTCCGTCTCTGCTCCGCTCGTGGGTGGTGGCGATCGCGGAGGTTAAGGGGTGGTGACCGCGGCTCAGCGTTTTCCGGCCGTTGTTCCTTCTTCAGTGCGCTCTGAGATAAGTGTTTTTTTGCTCATCTTCTTCTACCGTTGATGTTGCTCTGGAAACAAATGAAATTTAGGAAAGGTTTAGGGTTTTGAATGAATTGAAAATCTCAGAATTTTGGGATTGAATTATTTGTTTTCATTTAGAGGAAGTTTAGGGATTTAGGGATTATTTGTTTTATTAAGTTGGATGGAAGGAGAAATTTCTGACGTGGCATAAGAATACACAGTTGGCAAGGGATAATTGCACACTTGGCGTGCCACATCATCCTCCGTTAATGGAAACTAATGGGAGGGACTACAATTAGAAACGGAAAACTTTAGGAGGACCAAACCTTGAAGAAAATTTTTTTAGGGACCAAACTTGAATGTTGGGTTATTTTCAGGAACCTAATACTTATTTAACCTTTTTTTTTTGTCGCAATAAACGGGCATATAGTGTTGTTCCTTTCCCTTATTAATCTTCCAAACCAGGGTAAAGGTAGTTTTATTCCAGTCTGTTCCTCCTTATTGCATTTAATTTCATTAATGAAAAAGCATCCAACTCAGTAAGGAGTAGATTTTGTTGTTTGTGGGGTAGGGACCACGAAAAAGTTTATAGTATTTATTAAGTTAGTGCACTATTTATTGCAGTTAGACGTCCAATTACATGATCGCAGAAATATGTCAGGACAGCTCGAAATCCGGCCCAATCACAGATACTTCAGATCAAAGATTGGTGATGATGCTAGGTTGTTTTTGAGTAAACTTTTATTTTGAGTTACAAACATGGCAATTAGCAATGATTTATCAAGACTTCCGATTATTTATTAACATGAAAAAAAAAACTTTTAATTGCCCTGAACGCACAGTATAATAGTATTTCCATCATCATAATTTTCCTTGCAATCCTTGTTCACATATGTTATATGTTTGGTATTCTATGATAATTACTTGGGTGTATATCTGGTGCAGCATTTCAATGTCTGTTTCAAGGCAAATGCTATACAAATGGAGTGCGGAAGAACTAATCCTTGCAACTGGCGCAAAAGGAGTCACTCAACTTCAGCACCAGCTCAAGCTCCGCAGTGCTTATAGCGGCATTCCTGTATGTTGTTTGAATCTACCAATTGCATTTCTAAATTTAGTCCAACGTCAATATAATAATTACATATTTACAATCATCTATTTCTTCAATTTTCTTTTTCTTATGCTTAAGATGATAAGTTTATCCCTGATATTTTAATATGGGAAACTCTAGGAATTTTTTATGGGATATTAAGACAATAGTGATATTTCCCACTTCATATAACAGGGAAAGCTTAGAACAAGAGATGATATTGGAGAGCCCTTGGCAACATCATACCACTCTAAGTTCATGGGAACTGTTGATTATATCTGGTAGTTGCATCATTCCATACCAAACATCAAAAAATTATTTGAATTTACAAATTTTCCGTTATTGACGTTAGTGGCAAGCAGGCATTCTGAGGAACTTATCCCGGTCAGAGTTCTTGAAACCTTGCCCATTGATATTCTTAGAAGAACTAGAGGACTCCCTAACGAGGTACTCTACTTAAAACATGGTCTTGTATGCTATGTAGCACCAACCGTTTGAATTAAAAGTGTATCTGGATACATAGTTGTATTTAATTTCTTTTCTTTTCCAAATTATTATCTGAATTGATGTGTCAGTGTTGTGTCCGTATCTGGGTCATTGTTTCATAACTTGCATCGATGCATATTTATTTTGTTCCATATTGTATTATCAATATATTATATGATTCCGTTGTTTCCTGCAGAATTGGGGAAGTGACCACCTCGCTGTTGTATGTGAATTTGCCTTTGCAAAAAGTGCTGAAAGTTCTGATTCTTGTGATCTTCCCTAGAAGGCTAGAATATGCGTGAAATCAGAGTCTTAGGCTGATTGAAAAGTATGGAGATTGAAAAGTATGGAAATTGAGGAGAGTTAAATCATTTTCTGTTTCAAGCCCTGTTCTTCCCCTGCTCATTCTTTCATCATGAGATCAAATTTCAAATTGCTTCTTGAAAATTCAAAATGAACATCATGTTGCAACAGATCTGCAAAGTGCAAACTCTCCCTGTGAACATGCTAGGTAACAACCCGTTGCGAGGTTCAGAGAAAAGTTGGCACGTATCCAAAATAACTATGTTTCAGAGACTAATCATGTATCATTATCACTAATCTTTTGTAATGTTTACTTAATAATTGCAGTTCCTTTAGGTAGGAACTAAGAATTGTATTATCCATAAGTTATTTCAATCATTTATCAATCCAATGAGTTTCAGACTCCTATAGACTCTGAATTGGTAATTTTCATGCTAATAATGCTAATACGTATGTTTATTGTCTAATTGCTAGAGATTAACACAACTGTACAGATTGCCCTTGTCATCCACCCTTGGAAAAGGAATAAACAAGAATGTTTTAAATGATTTAAATGATTCTTCCTTAGTTTACCTTTCTCGTGTTTACGTGAAAGTGGAAAACACTAGCTAATTTTGTTTGTATGAATGAGACATATCTTCCTTGTTCTTGTCATGCTTTTCCTTTTACCTCTGCTTTAATATTTTCTATTTTTGTTTTCTTTTCCATTCATCAGCAGTAGCCAAAACAATACAATGTCTTTTTAAAGCGAAAAACAAAAGGAAAATACAATGTCTATGTAAAGAAATATGAAGCGAATTCAAAATCTCATGTTTATAATTCTACATTTGAAAAACTCAACATGTCAATAGAGACTAAACAAATACTTGACAAATAAACTATACTCATTATACATGCTATGTAATTATAGTTATCAATTTTACACTACCACCACAACATGTTTTTCTCATTCATGCAATTGGCATATAGATAATTGTTGGATTGAAATCGAGTTGGACAAAATGCAGACAAATTTTTATCTTTCTATAACCTCTAAAATATTGAATTTGAAATCTAGACCGGCCGATCTTTGTCCAATAACCACGTACGCCGATTATATGAAAATGCGTCCAGCAACAAATTCAAATTCGAAAAACAAATGTATGTAGAATAGATATATACAATATTTTAGTGGCAATCCCAATTTGGAGTTTCATCAAACCAATCTAACTCATGATCATTGAAATCACAATCAATATATGGAAGAATACTACTACCTTCATCATTTTCCACCTTCCACATGGAGCCACATTCAATTTCATTCTCCAACAAGTTACAAAATCCATCACCAAGCCACACTTCCATTTCATCCAAAAAATGAAGATCATGACAAGCCAATGATGCCACATTTGCCTCCTCTAGCAAATATAGAAATGAACTATCTTCTGTATCACAAACTCCTTCCACTACATTTCCTCTTTTTCCATCCCCTCTTAACTCATTGACATCACTTTCTTCGACTGAACCATTAATGTCATTAATACCCTTTGCAGGTTCTGTAGCTGTGACAGTGACATCAAGCACAGATGATGGAGATGTTTGAAAAAAATCTTCCAAAGCATTCTTCTTATTCTCATAATCTAAGGGCATAAATGGAACAAAAATTTCATGCACAATCCTCTTAGAACCATCTAACTGATACTCATTTCTCAAAAACAAATCTTCTTCTTCACTTGAATAATCTGTAGCATAAGGATCACTATACAAAATTCTAACTTTCCTCATTTTGTTCATCAATTTTTTCTCATTAACTTGAACTCTCTCTTTTCCTCTCTTAGATTTCATTGCATGCTAATATCTTCTTTTTCAGTGGATTAAACCACAGCCCAAAATCTGAATAAAGAAAATGAAACAAAATCTTAAAAAGGGTTGGAAAGATCAAGAAATTTGTTACTATCAAGAAAGGAAAAAATGAATCTTTTTAAGTAAAAAATTGATAAAACCTCTAAAAACCATATATAGGTAAATAACTAAATATGCACATACCATTTTGATTTAACACTCATGCATAGGTTTGACATGATTATTGTGTGTCTCTGATCAAGTTTTTGGAGTTGCATGCAAGAGGCTCAACAAGAAGCATAGAGAAGAGACATAGAAAAAACATTAAGCATATTCAAACCTCTGAAAACATATATGCAGCTTTCACTCTTTTTCTGCAGAAAGTCTTTACTTTACAGTGTGGAGAAAAAATGAAGGACAGAGAAACAATTGTACTTGTAAATAAATAGACATAAAATAGTAATAATAATAATATAGATTGAAACTGTCTTTAAAAATAGTGTATGTGCATGTTTTTAATTTGTCCATTTCTCAAAAAAGACTAAAGATATTAGAGAGTATTTCTAGTGTTCCAACAAAAGACTTTAGGTTTATTCATAAATTTCATAGATTAGATGTAGTTGAATTTAAGTGAATACTAATTTGTTGATCTTCATTCCATATAAACCAATTTGAACTATTTTACCGATTTTGAATTAGCAAACTGTTTTAAATTTCAGCATTTATAAAAATGTTCTTGGTCACAAATAGGTGATGTTCACATAAAATTTTCAACTCAATTTCAGATTTAAAATTTCTTTTGGATACTCTTTTATCTCTTTCTCCTATTTTTCTCAATTTCACTTCCCGCTCTCCTATTCGAATTTTGAGATCCATAACTAAATCTATCAATTTATTTTGTAATTTATGTATCTATAATAAAATATGTTTGATCTATTATTTGTACCATAATAATCAAATAAGATATCTATATATCAATTCATAGTTTGATTAAGTGAAACAATTATTAGCATAAATTCTTTCTATTTAAATTCTTCTAATATTCTAATTTTATGTGTTTAACACGTTTCAGTTTGTAGAGAGAAAAGATAAAACTTCTAGGGCCGAAAGTATAAAGTGTGAAGTATGGCAATCATCTAACTCCGCTAAGGGGTTGTCGTCACAGGGTCAAGGATCTCGGTCTCATGACAAACTCCAAACCTATGCACATGCTCATGCACGTGCTCCTACGACATTCAAGGGATTTCTTAGAGGCCCATTAGACATGTCATTCTTCCACTATATGAAGGTCATTTTACTGCTCTAGTTTAGAATAACGAGGTAAAACAAATATTTATATATATGATTTTAAAGATATAATTTATCATTTTTTTACATTTACATTAATCATTTGACGTTAAGACATTAAATTTTGAAGTTATCTGAAACAATAAAGTGTATTAACGATGATAGGAAGATAACACAGCTGAAGCAATCTGATGAACCGTGGTTTCAACAAGTATTAGTAGCATCTAGAATGAAGGATGTTTGTATGTCTATTTTTCAATTCATTGACCATGGACTTTTGTCTGCCTTTGTAGAGAGATAACACTCAGAGGCATCGTAATTTAATCTACACATTAGTGAGATAAATATCACTCTAGACGACGTATCATATATCCTGCATCTTCTTATCACAAGCAGATTGTTATATCACTCTACTATGCAATGATCTGAAACAATAGACTTAATGGTTACACACTAGGGACCTAATTTGGCTAAGGCATAGAAGGAGATTATCAGTATGCAAAGAGCACATGCATAATTTTCATTTTTAAAGGATAGTTACGAGAGCCATTTTACTGCCGCTGTTACTCGTGCGGGCGATGATGCACAAGTTTCTTATCACAAACAATGTGCATTGATGGCATTTTTCGTGTATTTAGTTGAAAAAATCATATTTGTGGAAAAAATGTGACCTATATGGACGTTATCTATATTAGTTACTTCATAGACCTTGACAGAATTCACAAGTACAACTGGCGAGCATCTTGTTTGGTTTACTTGTACTCCAAGCTAGATGAAACAAGTCATTGGAAGACAAGACAAATGCCAAGAAACAAATTTCTGTTTGAAGTTATATACATACATGTAGCTTACTAATTTTATAACATTTTTATAATTTTTATATATAGATACTAATGAATTTTATCTAAACTATTTTTAGGGTTGGATCCTATAGAATTTTCCTGAAATTGTCGAGTGGAAGATTGTTGCTGACTACGACAAATAATTGCCTCATGTTTGATTGATTAATCCACACAAAGAGAATTCGTCGAATGAGCCTAATATACAAGCTATTGACCACTTTTTTGCCGGAAGATATATATTTCACTCCATACGGTGAACACTTAAAACATGATCTTTAGAGGAATTCTCCCGGTACTCTAGATGGATGAATTGTAGGTCTCAATGAGTCCACATCTACCTGAGCAGGTATTGAGGAAGTTTGGGTATTTCACGATATCCTTAGGGACCCCACATTAGTTGTGTCTTACACAATACATTGTAAAGATACTTATGAGATATTTAAGGAGTACCATGAGCATTTGATACTAGAGGATGTACAGAGTGTGTCAGCTACTAGTCCATCAATTACGATATACACTTACATATAACGATATTGCAGAGTTTCCCACCCATATACGACTCTAGTGTTAGATCAGGAGATCTTAGAGGAGAAACATGCTAGGGCAAACCTTGGCGTGAATGTCTTTCCTAGATGTAGATGTATCATCACTAAACTCGAGGGTTTCATTGCTAGAGGAAAGTTATAAGAAGGTACCCCTATTTAGGATTCAATATAATTGACGTTAAAAGTGGCACATCATGCTCTTTAGTATATAAGGCAAATGAGGAACATGAGTGCGCGACAAACACAATAGTTAGACTCTTTTATAGACCATTTGCATTTTTATAAATATTTTGAGTTGTAGTTTATGATAATTCTCTTAGGAATGTCATAGGCATATATGAATGTCAGTTAACTTATTCATGATAACTGATACTATGTATGATATCTTGTTATATGTGTTTAAACAAAGTGACTTATGTATGTTAGCTTTTAATTATATTGGTGTAAATAGAACAAGCATTGTTGTTCTAATAAAAGGTTCATAGTTGATTAAGGGGGTTATCGGGATAGCAAAATCAGAATACATCCTAAGAAAAAAAATTTAGTCTAAACATGGTTTATAGTTTATTCATGGGTTTGTTCAGATAATAATATTCATATAAACCCTAAGAAAACAATATGTTGTCTAAACATTGTTATTAGTTTAGTAAGAGGTTTGTCAGAATAGTATTATCCGTATAAACCGTGTGCAAAAAATGTTAAATAAACATGTTTTTTCGTTGAGTCAGGGGTTTTCCCATATAGTAATATTTGATAAACTATGCGTGCAAAATATGTTAGATAAACGTGGTTATTAGTTGAGTTAAGGGTTTACCAAAATAGTATTATCTAGATAATCCATGCGTTAAAAAAATGTTGGATAAACATGGTTATTTGTTAAGTCAGGTCTTTTTATGTCAACTCAATAGAAACTATGTCATATTCACTTGCTACAAGATGACCCATTTAAGGGAAACACTTCCATTTTTCACTCGATGATGGAAAACCAAGTTTACCAAGAATCAGAGCTTTAAGAATATCACTGTACTGTTTTTTATTATCGTATAACCTTGTACAATCTTCCATATGAGAAGTTAAACTATATTCAGAGTATGATAAACAGTTTGATGAATCCCCCCTTTTGATTATTAAAGACAGAACAATGCAAAGTCCACAATTACCACCATAAAAAACATCTACAATCTTATCAATGTATTTGTGCATAAAAACATGCATCTCATAAATGTGTTTTATTTGTGGTAAAGGTAGGGAATGTGAGATTTTGGTGATACGAGCATCCATGATATAAATTTTTTATTTATTGTGAAATATGAGAGTTATGATGAACTAATTCGACATGCCCAAATAATGATGGTGACCACTTGGTAGAATTGTCCCTAGAAGTTGTTTGACTTTTTTTGGAGCACCTTTGGTTTTCACCAATTCCGTGGGTGGTTTCATATCAGTGGTTTATGAATAGGCTATCTTGCACATCTTCTCTTTGATGTGCAATTTCATGTTATAATCAAATTTCACAAATATTTCTTGAATAACCTCCCATTCTTCCATAATAGAATTTGTTGACCAAGTTACTCTAAACACAAGAGGAAGGTGAATTATGTTGTTCAAAATTGGAAAATAATTTATAAAAAACTTTGGTCTTTAAAACAATTATTTTTTATTTGATAAACACATAAAAATATGGAAGCGAAAATATAGAAAAAAGATGAATATGAGGAGAGATATGCAGTAGAAATAAAATAAATAAAGCGATAATAGATAGAGAGAATGCACCAAAGGTTTATACATGTTCATCCTAAAAAACTCGGCGTAGTCATGTCCCTAACACTTTGTTCTTGAGAGTTCCACTAAAAAAATCATACTCGAGTTTTTACAGGATCAGTCCCCAAACCTTCAACAACAGACAAAAGTTTTACACTGCCTTAGCTCAAGAACCAACAAAAAAGCTTTCACATAGACTTAACTCAGGAACTAACAAACAAGGTTTACCATAAGAACCAACAAATGGAGCTTTTACACTAGATTAGCTCAAGAACTAACAAATAGAGTTTTTACACTAACTTAGCTCAAAAACATTCACCCATGTTTTTTCCCCAAGTTTAGCTTGTAACATTCAAATCATTTAAAAAGATAATCCACAAGAGAATCACATTATTGACTAAAGTAGATTAAACACAACACCAGTTACAAAACAACTTTCAAAAGGGCTATTCAATCTTTCCATACTATGACACTTCTCATAATTTTTTTTCTTTCAAAAACAAAGAGAGTAGAAGAAAGACAAAGAGATTTCTATTCAGAAATATGGCGTAAATAAAATGAGGAGAACCCTCATTTATATTGAAAGACGTTTTTGCTCAAAAAGAAAATGATGCATAGGCAAAATTAATTGATTTAATCGATCGACATATATTTTAATCGATTAAAATGTTTTCAAAAATGAAAACCCTAATCCAAAAAAGAAAACCATAAAACAACTATATGATTTAACCGATTAATAGTTTTTCTAATCAATTAAGAGGTTTTTCACCTTGCTTTATTCGATTGGACCAAGTCCTTAATGGATTAGGCAGATATTTAACTCTCTAAATTGATTAGAAACACTTCTTAATCAATTCCATACACTTCCTTGACAGGTTTTAAGAAGTTTTAATAAAATAGAGGGGGTTTGAAAATATTCTCTCTGTGTGTGTGGGTGATTGTCTTAGTACTTCAAGACCTAATCTTGACCTTTTTCAATTTAAACTAATCACTCTAAAATGCTAAGTGCGGGACTAGGCAAGATATCACACTTGTTCACTTTCAGACTTTAAGGTCCTTTACTTGACTCAACGATTAATTAACACTTTAACTGGATCTTTAAATCATCTTAACTGATGAGTATGGGTGAAAATATCATGGGTTGAGTTAAGCTTTGCCAAGCCTAAGCCTTATATGCTAAAAATATCAAATCTTAAGTCTAACATGTAGTATATCATAGGTTTATTTTAAAGTCTGAGCTTGACCTTTTCGAAGGTCTGATTGGCCTGTTAGTCTACTTAAAAGCCTATTTTATTTAAAAATATGTATATAAGTAATTAAATTAATGTTTATTTAGACTAAAACACTAAAAAATCAATGATACTAAAAGTTTGTTTGCAATGACTTATCTGAGTTTACCTAGTAGCATAAGTTTTGTGAGATTATTTGTTTAGGAAAACTTATAAAAAGAACTAATGACATTGTTTATATGGTGTTTTCATCCTATATTCATAAGTTTTTCAAGATTACTAACTTTTATTTTTGCATTTTAATTCAAACTACAATATACAATATACTAATAAAAATATTATGAGTATCTAAATACGATGTGGAGAAACTAATATTAAATACATGGATTTATCAATCGAGACTAAAGATGGCTGGTTTATACCTGAGTGAATCGCACACTCAAAGATAACACAGAGTCGCCACCGAACTTTATTTAGTCCCAAAGGACAGGGAAAATATCGATAAAACCCATAGGGAAGAGAAACGGGAACGGGGGTCGGTTATGCGAAAGGAAGGTACTAGCACCTAACGCATCAGTCGTACTCGACGGGAACCATCTCGCTTGCTTCTAGGCTTGGATGGGTTATCTATCTAAAGGCTTTTACCTAAAAGAAGAGAGGAAAAAAAAGGAGAAAAGAGAAAAGAAAAGAAAGAACGAAAGTGCTCGCGGAGGATTTGGGCCCTCGTGCCTACGTACCCTCATAGTGCAATAAGGAAATCAGAGCGTCGTAGTTCAGAGGAACCAGGAGAAAGAAAGGGGAAAAGAAGGGGTGGAAGGGTGGATGTGTGCTTGCCAAAATCACCGCGATCTCGTGCCTACGTATCTGACATTCGACCGAATGCAGAATCAGAGCTTCCGTAGTTCAGGGAACCGAACGGAAAACCAAACAAAGAAAGAAAAATGGTGTCAAAACCAAGAGCAAAAGAGAACGAAACTCTACTGAGGAAAGCTGAACAGTAAGAGCGATCGCACAAGAAACTAGAAAGGAATGGTGTCGAAACCAAGAAAGTAAGGAAGAAAAGAAACTCCACTGGGGATAACAATGAGGATTGGTGTCGGAACCAAGAAAATAAAGGCGTAACAGGAACAGAAAGGACTCTACTGGGGAAGAAAATAAAGAACTGCTAGGGACCAGAGGGTAAGCGACCCTACTGGGAAACAAAAATAGGGGATGGTGTCAAAACCAAGAGATTAAGGAAACTCGGTATATTAACTGGCTGGCAGTGGTTAACCGAAGAGAGAGAGAGAGAGAGAGAGAGAGAGAGAGAGAGAGAAAATAGAGAGAGAGAGAGAGATTTATAAACTCTGTGGGGAAAAGGAAATGGTGTCAACAGACGGACTGTTATGAACCAAAAGAGAGAGTATTGAACCAAAAGGAGGTGTTTGACTCTGAGGGGGCATCAGTATATTAACTGATAAATAGTGGTTAACCGAGGGAAACAAAGATTGCAACTCTGGGAGGAGAAAAATGGTTTTAACAGATAAACTGTGATTAACCAGAAGGACTGGTGTAGGACCGATCGAAGGTCGTAACCCAAAAGGGACGTTGGTATTGACTGAACAAACAACACTTGACCAACGAAGAAGGGTATGGAACCAAAAGAGGTTGCTAACCGCTGGGGATTCGGTTTTAATAGAAGAAACTGTGATTAACTAAAAACATGAGTGATTAACCAAGAAGAGGTGATTAACTCAAAAGGTTCAGTATTTTAACAGACAGACGGTGATTAAATGAAGGAAAAAGGTGATTAACCAAGAGAAGGTTATTAACCCGAAAGGCTCAGTGTATTAACAGACGGACTGTGGTTACCTGAGAAGAAGTGAAAATATTGGTGTTTTAACTGGCAGGCAGTGATTAACCAAACAAAGGGAAAAGAACCCAAAAGAAGGTTGTGAACTCTGCTAGGGGGTTTGGTTGTAACAGAAGTACTGTGTTTAACCAAAGAAAGAGAATTGGGATTCTTCAGGGGAATCAGAGAGTAATGATTGACTGCGAGAAGTGAACAGGGTATTGAAACAAAGAAAGCTTGCTAACCCAAGGAACAATGATCTTAATCAAGAAAGAGGGTGATTGATCAAAAGAGAGATTGAAAGAGATATGAGTGATCAAGGATCGACTTGACTGGGGGAAGAGGGTACACTACCGCCTGGAGATAGAGATGACTAAGCCAAGCACAGGGTCATTCGTCCCCTACCTGAAGTAGTCAGAATGAGAGTAGGAATTCTCCCTTCTCATTCCTTCTCTAAAACACAGGATGTAATGCAGAAGTTGAAACGGATAACACAACAACTCCAAGTTGTACGGTGCTCCACGCGTTGCGAAATGGACAGCGTAACAGCTTCAATTCATACAGTGCTCCAAGGCAAGGCATAGCGCGAAACTCCAACCTCGCGGGGAATCGAGAAAGATAAGCTCTAAGGAGGTCCTAAAGAGAGGGAAGGGGAATATCAACTAATCGAAACATAGTTTTGATCAATTAATCAAAGGGAAACGCTATGCTAATAATTTTTCAAAGAGAATGAAAAACCATTAAAGCAAAAGGTATGAATTATTGATTATACAAGATTAAATTTGTTCAATCAAGAACAAACTTAATGCACAGCAAGAAAAGGAATGCAAAAACAATACCAAATGATAATTAGTATGCCATGCAAAACATGTTAACATGTGATCAAATGGACTGCAAGATGTTCATGAACAAACATTGTCAAAGTTGTAAATAATCGATAAATGCAAAGTCGAGCATCGAAAATTGACTAGCATGCTTCAAACAGAAGTTAAGCAACACTTAAAACATCCACAAATATCAAGCACATTGATCCATGGAAGTGAGAGGAAGAAAACATGGCAAACACACTTGAAAATGCAAGAAAATGGCCATTCTGCACAGTGGTAACCGGTTACTCACCACAAGGTAACCGTTACTTGCTTGAAAATTTGTGTTTTTGGTGAAAAATACACTGAGTAACCGGTTACTCACCACACGGTAACCGGTTACCACTGTGGCAGTGGCAAAAATAACAGAAAAACAGCTTTTCAAAAGTGATTTTCTGCACTTAATCACTTATACCAACCACCACATGCTAGATCATGATATTGTGCACGAAATTTACATCATGTGAGTGCAATTAACACATATTACAAGCATCAATCATGGAGATCAAAGATCACGCAAATGCATAACAAATCGAACCGAAAACGATTGAAATTACATCGTAAATACGCGGAAACGATCGAAACAGTTAGCAAAGTAAGATCTACCAACCTACAAGGCAGAGATGTGCCTTGGTAATTGTTGCAAAGTATTCTTGATGCAGAAAGTCAAAGAAAACCAGAAAAATCTTCAATTTGTTGACGAAAGGTATCAAAACTGAGCAAAATACGATGAAGCTCCGAAATGAGAAATCGGACCGTTGGATGTTGCAGTAAATACTCAAGATTAATCCATAAGCTGAAATAACTCCAGAAATCCAAGTATAATTGCAAGAATGATGAAGGTTGAGCTCAAGAAATAATCACTTTTGATGTAAAAGTGATTATCTTTGATGTAGAAATTGAGCTTTGGTGAGGTTTTGGAAGAGAATTGAGATGAAGATGAAGATGTAGCAGAGAAAAATCAGAGAGAAAGTGAGAGAGTTGAGAGTGAAATGTGAAGAATTTGTGTGAGAAATGTGGGAAATGATGGAGAGTGATGGAGAGACTTGAAAAGTGAGTGAAGGTGTGCTTATATAGATTTTTGGTTTGGAGTGTGAGAGGTTCGGAATTAGGTTTGGACTTAGCTTTGGGTGGTTTGGAACTAGGCTAGGAGTTAGTTGGGCTTGACTCACTGAGTCAAGGTGGTTAACTCGGTTAGTTAGAACCAGCTCGTTAACAATCCCAATGTGAGCTTCAACATCCAAAGGTTGATATGCTTGGAAAACAAGGAACATGGTGCACTTAATTTAGAGTGAAGCATTGGAATAAATGCACTTGGAATATCTTGAAATGTCTAGAGATGTCTAGAATATTCCACACACTGCTAGAATCAAGTAGAACCAAAGACCAAAGAGAGTGCATGCCTGCTATCCCAAAAATGCAGCAAGAACTGCAATTTTGCACTGAGTAACCGGTTACTCACCACAGGGCAACTGGTTACTTCAGTCAATTTTTGCCCAAATTACTTAGGAAATGATACTGAAGTCCCGGTTTCGATTTTCCACCTCTCGTCTTGATGAGTAAACATGGAAACCTTTTATTCTGAGCTTGTTTTGATGATGAAATAACCTTGTGAGGATATGATTAATCGGGCTTTGATAAAACCTGAAGATCCTGCAACAAGAAACACATAGAGAAAAGTGCGGATGCATATGCCAGCGATGCGAATGTACGTGCTTATGCAAAAGGCAAAAGAGGGAGGTCAAATTTCGAGTTACGACAACTGCCCCTATTTAATCCTCTTGGACCTGAATGTACGAATTGCGCTAGATTTTCGATGATTCGAGGTAAAAGGGGATTAAATAAAATAGTAGCTAGAAAATTTGGCCGACGACGATAAAAGGTGATTTTGGAGAGTGTTTGAAGTTTGGCTGAATATCTGCCGGGGAGATGAATCAGGCCAAAAGAGGGGGAGTATGTTCGATGCATATGCTATGTATGCAGTCTACATGATGCTTGATATCATGCAATGTAAAGGTAAGGGTTAAGGCGATGCATGGTGAGTTAAGCAAAGATTGTAGTAAAATAACCTCGACGCCCCCGGTTGGGGAGAAAACTCACGGATGAAAACCAGACCTGCTGGGAAAAGGCCCTCAAAGGGTGATAACTCTTGCTGAGGATATCCAAGGAAAAATGGTAAAGACTCCGCTGGGGAAGAACTATCACCGACGATATTGCAGGGGATGAGAGAGTCGGGCCAACCGTTTCATCACGATTTCCTCTGCTTGGGGAAATGAAATCAGAAAACTCTGATTTCTAAGATGCCACTGACTCTGCTGCAAGGGATTCACAAGGCTCAGAGGATTTTCTTTGCTTGAGGAAAACAAAGAACCAAATCGCACAGATGCGGGTGCGTGACAAACTGACATGCTGCGAATGTTGCACGACCCGTGCTGGGGAATAGAACACACATGCTCCTTCTCGGGAGTACAACATGACAACTTTGCTGGAGACATTATGGATCTATTGGGGAAATGGAAAGTAATCAACCTTCCCTGACCCACAAATGGCGACTGCTGGGGAACGGATGACTCTGCTGAGGAACTGCTGAGGAAATAAAAACTTCTTCAAAGAACCATCACATTCTCGACCGGGCGTTAAGCTTACCACTAGATATTACTGATTATTCTGTATGAATCATTGGTAAAATATGCAATGCATAATGCTTTCTTGATCGATTTAGCTTTTTATTGTTCTCAACGTTTTCTAGTATTATGTGATCACAAATAATTATTTATTTTGCAAACAAAATACAGGAATGAAAACAATTGAGATAACAAAAGACACATTTTATTGAAATGTGAAAATTTTGTACATAAGATGTGTACAAGGATGCAAAAATCCTTGATGAGGAAATTTGTAATAAAATTGAAAAACAAGTGTAAATGGCAAAGGGAAATCATGTTTTGCATTGATTACAACATTGGCTACCATCCCCTGTAAGTCTAGGTTCCAACGCCTTGCACCAGTTGATGATTATTTGACTGCTCTATTACCGTCTGAGGTCTAGCTATGACGAAAAGAGGCTCAAGAGTTCACAGTCAATGCCTTTATCCTTAATTTTTGCCTGGACATGTTTTCATTTATTTTTTTCGTCCACCGGGATACCCATTTTTGCCTAAGTCGCCCTTTCGGGTTTTCGACTTAGTGGGTTGTTATTGTTTTTTTTTCATTGTTCCTAACTTTTGCATGGACATTTCTTTTTTTTGGTCCATCGGGACGTCCATTTTTGCCTAGATTGTCCTTGCGGATGTCAATCTAGCGGACTCTTATCCATTTTTTTCCAGGCATAATATTTTTTTGACTGTATCGGAGTTCACGGGAGATGGCAACTCCTCCCCATCCATGGTGGTGAGGATCAGGGCTCAGCCTGAGAAGGCCTTCTTGACAACAAATGGTCATTCGTAATTGGGAGTCCACTTGCCTCGTGGATCTGAGTGAATAGGGGAATATCTCTTGAGCACGAGTTCGCCTTCACAGAACATTCGAGGGAGAACTTTCTCATCAAAAGCTCGCTTGAGGCGTCTCTGATACAATTGACCATGACAAACTGCTGTAAGGCGCTTCTCTTCTATGAGATTCAGCTGGTCATATCTGGATTGAACCCATTCAGCTTCATCAAGGCCAGCTTCCATGATGACTCTGAGCGAAGGAATTTCAACTTCAATGGGTAGAACTGCCTCCATACCATACACAAGCGAATACGGAGTTGCCCCAGTAGAAGTGTGGACTGAAGTTCTGTAGCCATGCAGTGCAAAGGGAAGCATTTCATGCCAATCCTTGTAAGTCTTGACCATTTTCTGGATAATCCTCTTGATGTTTTTGTTTGCTGCTTCAACGACGCCGTTCATCTTGGGCCAATATGGTGAAGAGTTGTGGTGCTCGATCTTAAATTCTTGACACAACTCCTTCATCATATTATTGTTCAGGTTGCTTGCATTGTCTATGATAATGTTGTTAGGAATGCCATAACGAAAAATTATCTCTTTCTTGATATATCTGGCAACCACTTGTCGTGTAACGTCTGCATATGAAGCAGCTTCCACCCATTTGGTGAAGTAGTCGATAACAACTAGAATGAATCGATTACCGTTGGAAGCCTTCGGTTCGATCATTCCAATCATATCTATACCCCACATAGAGAATGGCCAAGGTGAAGTCAAAACATTCAATGGAATTAGAGGCACATGGATCTTGTCTCCGTAGATTTGGCACTTGTGACATCTTTTGGCAAAGTTGTAACAATCTACCTCCATTGTTGTCCAATAATACCCAGCCCGAAGGATCTTCTTGGCCATAGCAGGACCTTTAGCATGTACACCCTCGCAACCCTCATGTATGGACCTTATGATCGTGTTTGCTTCGTGTCTATCCACGCATCTGAGCAACACAGAATCATAATTCCTCTTGTACAGTACACCACCACTTAGGAAGAACTTGGCGCAAAGCCGCCTAAGAGCTTTCTTGTCAGTGATAATAACACCCTTGGGATATTCCTGTTTTTCCAGATATCTCTTAATGTCGTAGAACTAAGGCTTGTCATCAGACTCATCCTCGATTGCTAAATAGTGTGCTGGTTCGTTCAAGTGATCAATATGGATATGAGGAGCTTCATTCTTCCAGTAGACCTTGAACATGGATGTTAGAGTGGCAAGTGCATCAGCTAGTTGATTCTCTTCTCTGGGGATATGATGAAAATAAATCTCATCAAAGTAAGGAATCAACTTCGCAATGTGTTGTTGGTACGGAACCAGCTTGGAATCCCGAGTCACAAAGTTCCCTCTGACTTGACCGATGACCAAGGCAGAATCTCCATAGACCTCAAGAATCTTGATTCTCATGTCAATAGCCGCTTCAATACCGTAGATACATGCTTCGTATTCAACCATATTATTGGTGCATGCAAAGCATAATCGGGCAGTGAAGGGAAGATGAAAACCTGTTGGAGAGATGAGGATAACACCGATTCCACGACCTCTAGAATTGGAGGCACCGTCGAACACGAGCGTCCATCGCGCCCCTGGTTCGGGTTCTATGTCAGGTTCTGGAGTCTCATAATCTCTGATAAACAGAACGTCCTCATCGGGAAAGTCAAACTTCATTTGTTGATAACCCTCTACAGGTTGATGAGCAAGGTAGTCAGACAAAATGCTCCCTTTTATTGCTTTCTGGGTAACATGTTGGATATCATACTCAGTTAACAGCATCTGCCATTGAGCAATCCTTCCAGAGACAGCAGGCTTTTCAAATATGTACTTTATCGGATCCATTTTGGATATCAACAAAGTAGTGTGGCAAATCATGTATTGTCTTAGGCGTCGAACAACCCAGACCAGAGCATAACAAGTTTTCTCCAAGAGTGAGTATTTGGTCTCACAATCAGTGAACTTCTTGCTCAGATAGTAAATTACATGTTCTTTTCTGCCAGTGTCGTCATGTTGACCCAATACACATCCCATTGATTCATCGAGAACAGTGAGATACATTATTAAAGGCCTACCAGGAACCGGCGGTACTAAGATCGGTGGCTCTTGCAAGTATTGTTTTATTTTGTCAAATGCTTCTTGACAATCATTATTCCATTCAACTGATTGATTTTTTCTTAGTAATTTGAACATTGGTTCACAGGTAGCCGTCAAATGGGAAATGAACCTTGAGATGTAATTAAGTCTGCCCAGAAAGCCACAGACTTCTTTTTCTGTTTTAGGAGGCGGCATGTTCTGAATAGCCCTAACCTTATCAGGATCCACTTCAATGCCTTTCTGACTCATAATAAAGCCCAACAGTTTACCAGATTGAACTTCAAAGGTGCACTTCGCAGGATTCAACCGCAATCTAAACTTCCAGAGTTTGTTAAACAGTTTCTTCAGATGAACCAGGTGATCATCTACAGTTTTGGACTTGGCAATCATATTGTCCACGTAAACCTTAATCTCTTTATGAATCATATCGTGAAAGAGGGTTGTCATGGCACGTTGGTATGTTGCCCCTGCATTCTTCAGGCCGAATGGCATGACTTTGTAATAATATGTACCCCATAGTGTGATGACAGTAGTTTTCTCCATATCAGCTGTGGACATTTTGATTTGATTATACCCTGAAAACCCGTCCATGAAAGAAAAGACAAAGAACTGCGCTGTGTTGTCTACCAAGACATCAATATGAGACAAAGGAAAATCATCCTTAGGGTTTGCCTTGTTGAGATCTCGATAATCCACACACATTCTGACTTTACCATCTTTCTTTAGAACTGGGACGATGTTGGCAATCCATTCAGGATACTTGGTAGTGGCGAGGAACCCAACATCAAACTGTTTCTTTACCTCTTCTCTGATTTTAAGTGCCACGTCGGGTCTAGTCTTCCTGAGCTTCTGCTTGACATGAGGACATCCGGGCTTGAGTGGCAAGTGATGTTCAACGATGTTGGTATCCAACCCAGGCATATCTTGATAAGACCAGGCAAAGATATCAACATACTCTTTCAATAACTTGACCAACTCAGAGTGTACATGCTTTGCGAGGGATGCACCAACCTTGACTTCTCTTTTGACCTCATCAGTACCAAGATTGACGACTTCCACTGGCTCTTTGTGTGGCTGAATCTCTCTATGCTCGTGCTCAAGGAGCCTTGCTAGTTCAGCCAGCAACTCACAATCTTCCTCACCATCTTCTTCGGCTTGGTTAAATGGAATTCCAGAATTACAAGGGATGTTTGCCATGTTGTTATCAATGCTTTTGTTAGTTCTACATGTTTATGAATGTGTTTAGAATGAGCTATTTGAAAAGTGAAAATAAAAGAAACTTTTGCCATTTGTTTGTGAAAAAGTAAAATAAAGAAAGAAAATAGAGCATGATTTTGAATGCAAAAACTTTTATTTATTGATCACATAATATTGCAAAAGCGTGAAGCCCTTTACAAGCTATCCACTCGTCTCGGGCGAGGACGAGGGAATGACAAAGCAAAATGCATTACATGTTATATGGGAAAACCACAGGAATCACGGTAGATGTCCAGTTGTTGAGCTTGAAACCCGGCGGACACTTGCACACAAAGCTTGAAGTATGATTACTAGGACCGGCATCGTCAATAACAGCCACGATGTCACCCTGCTGGAAACCCGCACTACTAAACTTGATCAAATTGTACTGCTTCTGACCATGTGAACATTCAGCCCTTGAATTATCCTCAACCATGCTAACCACTGGTCCACCATGATCTGGCAACGGATTATTCTGAATGTTAGGCCCTTCCTCAGCGAAAGTCAGGATCTTCTTATCAATGATTTCCTGAACTTTGGTCTTGAAAACAAAACAGTCCTCTGTTGCATGTCCTATGTATCCAGCATGATAAGCACAAGACACATTTAGATTATGCTTCGGGCCAAATGGAGGAATTGTAGGTGCGATCTGTTTAGGGACAATTGCCCCTTGGTGAACCAAGTAAGGAAACAATTCAGTGTATGACACCAGAATTTTGTCGAAATTTGGACGCTTACGGTTTCCTTGATTGTTATTGTTCTGACGGTTTTGATTTTACTGAATTTTGTTGTTCTATTGATTCTGTTGCTGATTCTGAACATTCTGACTTGGTTGTTGCGGATGATACTGATATGGAGGTGGTTGATATTGCGCAGCAGCAATGTACGGATATGGATAATATGGCATGGGAGCCATGGGTGCTTAATATTGAGGAGAAACTTGGGCTGTCACAGCATTAGCTTCACCTTCTTTCTTCTTTGATTGACTGTTCTGAGATTTTCTAGTGGCCGGCTGCTGGGAAGCAGCTCTAGGAATCTTTCCAGTCTTCAAACCATTTTCAATCTGTTCACCAATGGTTACAACATCAGCAAAGTTTGATGAAGAACTACCCACCATTTTCTCATAGTAGGATCCTTGCAATGTACCCATAAAGATGTCAACTAACTCATTGTCAGAAAGAGCATGTCGTACACGAGATTCCATCTCACGCCATCTTTGTGCATACTCCTTGAATGTTTCAGTTGAGCGCTGCGACTGATTCTGCAACTGCAATCTAGTAGGCACTAGATCAAGATTATATTTATATTGTTTCAAGAACGTGTCAGATAAATCCCTCCAAGTACAGATCTTGCTGCGCTCCAGGCCCATATACCAATCCAATGAAGCACCAGACAAACTATCTTGAAAATAATGAACTAGCAATTCATCATTATCAATATAGGATGCCATCTTCCTGCAGTACATAGTGATGTGACTACGCGGGCAACTCAAACCTTTATACTTTGGCAGCTCAGGTATCTTGAATTTCTGTGGTAGTACAACATTCAGAACCAAGCACAAGTCCTTGGCCTCCATGCCAAAAGCAGAAAACCCCTCAATAGCTTGGATACGGTTTTCCAACAACTTGTAGTCAGCAGGTCTACTTTGATTAGTGGGTCTGACAAGAATCTGAAGATTCGGCAGCTGAGATACGGCAGGAGCATTCACTTGCAGAGTAGCAAACTGAGACGAATACACCAAACTCGAATTACCCATCTGACTAGCATTCTAACCTATCTGAACACCAAACGCATAATTTGGAGGAGGTATCACAGCAGGTGAGGAAGATGCCCCAGGATAGAACATCCCGGGATGAACATTCTAAACAGTAGTTTGAGCAGCTTGAGATGAAACCGGAACATGAATTGGAGGGCCCCTATACACATGCTCTTCTTCATCAGGGGTTTCAATGTCAGCCAATCTGGTAGTTTGATGAGTCTGAACCTGAAGATTCTCAGGATCACCATTCACCATTGGAGGCGGGACTTGAGTAGGCATGACCCATGGATATACAACAACATTCCCATTGTGCATGGGTGTAACAAAAGGCTGATATGGTACAAAGGCACTACCATTATTTGCAATCTGAGGAGTGTAATTCAAAGGCATGCCCCAAGAAAAACCAGCGGGCATCTTGTTCAGACCGGATTGAGAATTTGTCAGATGAACAACAGGCTGATTCACAGGCTCAACTGGTACTTCAACAGTAGCAAGAGAAGAAATAATAGCAGGAGTAATTGTAACAATAGGAAAAGTAGTCACAATAGAAGTGACAACGGTTGCGTCTATAGTAGTCGCAACGACAGAGGCAGCAGCAGTAGCATCCCTTTGAGCACGAAGGAGTTCCATAATGGCATCCATGTTCGTCTGGAACTGATCCATCCGACCTTGGAATTGAGCCAGAGTTTCCTTATAAGCAGCATTTTCAGCTTCGAAATCAACCATGATTCTGGATTTGCTTGAGCGAGTAAAATATCGATGTCGAGTCGTCGTCTTGTTACAAAGAAGGCGGACAAGGGTGAGCAACGGTTTCGGATGAAGGGACGTGCATATGTGTGCAAATGAATGTATACTATGTATGCAAAAATAAAGTTTTAAATTCCAGGAATTCTTACACTTATCTTTGTTGAATCTGAGACCAAGCGACACTAAACCTCTTCAACAAACCCATGTCATCAACCCCTTCATGGAAGATGAACTCTTCCACTACCTTAGGATCAGGTTTGGCAACCATAAGGTATCCCAACTGTCTGAAGGCCATTCTCGGATTATAGTTAATTCCACCCTTTGTACCCAGGAGAGGTACATTGGAGAATTTCCCACAATGAAGAATGATCATAGTATCATCGAAGACTCGAGAATACCAAGAAATGTCATCAGCAGTAAGAGACATGATTCGCTGAGACCACTTGAGATTACCCTTATTCTCAACAAAGGGACCCTTATGTGGAAGGTGAGACATGAACCATCGGTACAGCAGAGGAGCACAACAGACAATGGTTCCCTTCTTCTTTTCATTCCTGGAATGAATAGAATGGTAGGTGTCAGCAAGAAGTGTTGGAACAAGGTTTTTGGTCAAGAAAATACTGATAGAAGCCTAATCTACGAAATCCTCCATGTTCGGAAACAAGACAATCCCATATATCAGTAGAGCGAGAACGGCGTTGAAAGCCTTCCAGTTTCCATTCTTAGCAAAAGAAGTGGTCTTGTCAACCAAGAATTTCGAAGCAAACCCTCGAATACCTTTCCCTTTGGTCTTGAGATTTTCCTCCACATCCTTCTTACTAATGCAAATAGCATCAGCAATAAGGGGAAACTTCGGACAACCACTAGTATAAACATAAGGAACCTGCTTCTTGATCTCGACCCCCAGAATATAACCGTAATCCTCGAGTGTAGGTGCTAGCTGATAATCCTGAAATGTGAAGCACCTAAGTGGCGGATCATAGAACTGAACCAAAGTATGAATGGCGGTGATGTTCACTTTGGTATTGAGGATGGACAGCAGATTACCATAAGTATCTATGAAAACCCCTCTGTGATCTCCAACCATCAGGGATGCTAAACCTCTCAAAATACCCAGCTTAGGCTCCACAAACTTGTAACTGAAAATGCCTCGGCAACCAGTACTCATCTCTATGATAATACCAACAAAGAATAAGTCTTCGAAAACCTAGAAATGCACATGCACAAATTAATTTACATGATGAAATGACATGCAACAAACAACAGGAAGCCAACACTGTCTGAACAATCAAATTTGAATAATCCGGATATCTCCATATAATTCTGTGTCGGTGCAACATAATCTGATATGTGTGCACAATATGGCGCGTGTGAGAGAATAAAGGTTTAAAGTGGCTTGGTTTCCTGCAAAAAACCCATCCCCCTCACAGGTGTGATCTAGACACAACAAGGTGGTCCCTAGAAAGGTCGCCCAAACCATAGGACTCAGAATGAAAACCCCCCTCCGTAGTGAATTCTCACAGGATAGAAGTATTCTCAAGCTAATCACGATATGGGATGTGGCTCTCGTGATAACCCAACGCGCAAAATGCAGGCCTCGCAACTATCCATGTTCTAGCCTATGTGTATACTAAGCTCGGTGTTAGGACTTTTCTCTCCAATAATATCTACTCATCCCAACAACAGCAGATAAAGCAGATATCCAGAATATGCAACATATGAATATTTAAAGCAGTAAAGAAATGCAGTAAATAAACATAAAGCTAACGCATAAAGATAAAGCAAGTAAAGCGCGAAAGATAAACACCCAAGCAAGCAAGAAAACAGACAAAACTAGGCGGGACCCCAACTCGCAAGCGCAAGGACTCCCCAGCAGAGTCGCCAGCTGAAGATGGCTGGTTTATACCTGAGTGAATCGCACACTCAAAGATAACACAGAGTCGCCACCGAACTTTATTTAGTCCCAAAGGACAGGGAAAATATTGATAAAACCCAAGGGGAAGAGAAATGGGAATGGGGGTCAGTTATGCGAAAGGAAGGTACTAGCACCTAACGCATCTGTCGTACTCGACGGGAACCATCTCGCTTGCTTATAGGCATGGATGGGTTATCTATCTAAAGGCTTCTAGTTAAAAGAAGAGAGAAAAAAGGAGAAAAGAGAAAAGAAACGAAAGAACAAAAGTGCTCGCAGAGGATTGGGGCACTCGTGCCTACGTACCCTCATAGTGCAATGTGGAAATCAGAGCGTCGTAGTTCAGAGGAACCAGGAGAAAGAAAGGGGAAAAGAAGGGTGGAAGGGTGGAAGTGTGCTCGCCAAGATCATCGCGATCTCGTGCCTACGTATCTGACATTCGACCGAATGCAGAATCAAAGCTTCCGTAGTTCGGGGAACCGAACGGAAAACCAAACAAAGAAAGAAAAATGGTGTCAAAACCAAGAGCAAAAGAGAACGAAACTCTACTGGGGAAAGCTAAACAATACGAGCGACCGCACAAGAAACTAGAAAGGAATGGTGTCGAAACCAAGAAAGTAAGGAAGAAAAGAAACTCCACTAGGGATAACAAAGAGGATTGGTGTCGGAACCAAGAAAATAAAGGCGTAACAAGAACAGAAAGGACTCCACTGGGTAAGAAAATAAAGAACTGCTAGGGACCAGAGGGTAAGCGACCCTACTGGGAAACAAAAATAGGGGATGGTGTCAAAACCAAGAGATTAAGGAAACTCGGTATATTAACTGGCTGGCAGTGGTTAACCGAAGAGCGAGAGAGAGATTTATAAACTCTGTGGGAAAAAGGAAATGGTGTCAACAGACGGACTGTGATGAACCAAAAGAGTGAGTACTGAACCAAGAGGAGGTGTTTGACTCTGAGGGGGCATCGGTATGTTAACTGATAAACAATGGTTAACCGAGGGAAACAAAGATTGCAACTCTGGGAGGAGAGAAATGGTTTTAACAGATAAACTGTGATTAACCAGAAGGACGGGTGTAGGACCGATCAAAGGTAGTAACTCAAAAGGGACGTTGGTATTGACTGAACAAACAACACTTAACCAACAAAGAAGGGTATGGAACCAAAAGAGGTTGTTAACCACTGGGGATTCAGTTTTAATAGAAGAAACTGTGATTAACTAAAAACATGAGTGATTAACCAAGAAGAGGTGATTAACTCAAAAGGTTCAGTATTTTAACAGACAGACGGTGATTAAATGAAGGAAAAAGGTGATTAACCAAGAGAAGGTTATTAACCTGAAAGGCTCAGTGTATTAACAGAAGGACTGTGGTTAACTGAGAAGAAGTGAAAATATTGGTGTTTTAACTGGCAGGCAGTGATTAACCAAACAAAAGGAGAAGAACCCAAAAGAAGGTTGCAAACTCTGCTAGGGGGTTCGGTTGTAACAGAAGTACTGTGTTTAACCGAAGAAAGAGAATTGGGATTCTTCAGGGGAATCAGAGAGTAATGATTGACTGCGAGAAGTGAACAGGGTATTGAAACAAAGAAAGCTTGCTAACCCAGGGAACAATGATCTTAACCAAGAAGGAGGGTGATTAATCAAAAGAGAGATTGAAAGAGATATGAGTGATCAAGGATCGACTCGACTGGGGGAAGAGGGTACACTACCGCCTGGAGATAGAGATGACTAAGCCAAGCACAAGGTCATTCGTCCCCTACCTGAAATAGTCAGAATTAGAGTAGGAATTCTCCCTTCTCATTCCTTCTCTAACACACAGGATGTAATGCAGAAGTTGAAACAGATAGCACAATAACTCCAAATTGTACGGTGCTCCACGCGTTGCGAAATAGACAACGTAACAACTTTAATTCGTACAGTGATCTAAGGCAAGGCAAAGCGCGAAACTCCAACCTCGCGGGGAATCGAGAAAGAGAAGCTTTAAGGAGGTCCTAAAGAGAGGGAAGGGGAGGATCAACTAATCAAAACATGGTTTCGATCAATTAATAAAAGGGAAACGCTATGCTAACAATTTTCCAAAGAGAATGAAAAACCATTAAAGCAAAAGGTGTGAATTATTGATTATACAAGATTAAATTTGTTCAATCAAGAACAAACTTAAAGCACAACAAGAAAAGGAATGCAAAAACAGTACCAAATGATAATTAGTATGCCATGCAAAACATGTTAACATGTGATCAAATGGACTGCAAGATGTTCATGAACAAACATTGTCAAAGTTGCAAATAATCAATAAATACAAAGTCGAGCATCGAAAATTGACTAGCATGCTTCAAACAGAAGTTAAACAACACTTAAAACATCCACAAATATCAAGCACATTGATCCATGGAAGTGAGAGGAAGAAAGCATGGCAAACACACTTGAAAATGCAAGAAAATTACCATTCTGCACAGTGGTAACCGGTTACTCACCACAAGGTAACCGGTTACTTGCTTGAAAATTTGTGTTTTTGGTGAAAAATACACTGAGTAACCGGTTACTCACCACACGGTAACCGGTTACCACTGTGACAGTGGCAAAAATAACAGAAAAAACAGCTTTTCAAAAGTGATTTTCTGCACTTAATCACTTATACCAACCACCACATGCTAGATCATGATATTGTGCATGAAATTTACATCATGTGAGTGGAATTAACACATATTACAAGCATCAATCATGGAGATCAAAGATCACGCAAATGCATAACAAATCGAACCGAAAACGATTGAAATTACATCATAAATACGCGGAAACGGTCGAAACAGTTAGCAAAGTAAGATCTACCAACCTACAAGGCGGAGATGTGCCTTGGTAATTGTTGCAAAGTATTCTTGATGATGAAAATCAAAGAAAACCAGAAGAATCTTCAATTTGTTGACGAAACATATCGAAACTGAGCAAAATACGATGAATCTCCGAAATGAGAAATCAGACCGTTGGATGTTGCAGCAAATACTCAAGATTTATCCATAAGCTGAAATAACTCCAGAAATCCAAGTATAATAGAAAGAATGATGAAGGTTGAGCTCAAGAAATAATCACTTTTGATGTAAAAGTAATTATCCTTTGATGTAGATATTGAGCTTTGGTGAGGTTTTGGAAGAGAATTGAGATGAAGATGAAGATGTAGCAGAGAAAAATCAGAGAGAAAGTGAGAGAGTTGAGAGTGAAATGTGAAGAATTTGTGTGAGAAATGTGGGAAATGATGGAGAGTGATGGAGAGACTTGAAAAGTGAGTGAAGGTGTGCTTATATAGATTTTTGGTTTGGAGTGTGAGAGGTTTGGAAATAGGTTTGGACTTAGCTTTGGGTGGTTTGGAGCTAGGCTAGGAGTTAGTTGGGCTTGACTCACCGAGTCAAGGTGATTAACTCGGTTAGTTAGAACCAACTCGGTAACAATCCCAATGTGAGCTCCAACATCCAAAGGTTGATATGCTTGGAAAACAAGGAACATGGTGCACTTAATTTTGAGTGAAGCATTGGAATAAATACACTTGGAATGTCTTGAAATGTCTAGAATATTCCACACACTGCTAGAATTAAGTAGAACCAAAGACCAAAGAGAGTGCATGGCTGCTGTCCCAAAAATGCAGCATGAAATGCAATTTTGCACTGAGTAATCGATTACTCACCACAGGGTAACCGGTTACTTCAGTCAATTTTTGCCCAAATTGCTTAGGAAATGATACTGAAGTCCCGGTTTCAATTTTCCACCTCTCGTCTTGATGAGTAAACATGGAAACCTTTATTCTGAGCTTGTTTTGATGATGAAATAACCTTGTGAGGATATGATTAATCGGGCTTTGAGAAAACCTGAAGATCCTGCAACAAGAAACACATAGAGAAAAATGCGGATACATATGCCAGCGAAGCAAATGTACGTGCTTATGCAAAAGGCAAAAGAGGGAGGTCAAATTTCGAGTTACGACAGAGACCGCCGACAAAACTAAGAGGCTGGACATATGCAAGTTTATGCTTCAAGTAATTATTTTTATTATTGGATAAGGCGAACTATTGTCTCTAGCATTTGTAATTTCTTTAAAACATTTTAAGTCTACTCTAAATAATGGGATGACACTCCTTTCCCCTACGTGAGTAAGGTTTTTAATGAGGCGGTCCCTCCTTGTCTTGCTTCAGTTATATCAATTTTTACAAGATCACATGCTAAAAATGACTGGTGAAACCTTGAAATAAATGTTGGATCATCATCGAGTAATCCTTGCCACCCTTAGAGGTGATAAAAATGTTGGACTTCCACGAAAAAGATCTTTGTCGCCCTTAAAGGTGATAAAAATGTTGGACTTCCACTGGAAGATCATTGTCGCTCTTAGAGGTTATAAAAATGACGGACTTCTAGTGAAAAATTCCTACCTCCCTACGAGTCAATTACATCATTAGAATTTCTTTGAAAAATCTTGACCGCTTCAATATGCTACTCATGTAACACAAAACGAAGAAGCATTTCCACCTGGGCTGAAGACTTTGCCCGAGCCCCGAATAACAGAAAATGCACAATGCTAAGACTTTCACAAGCAAATCTCCACATGGGTGGAACATGATCATTAAAAAAACCTTAAAATACGATATTACTGTTCTGGACTGGACCAATGGCTAGGCATGGCCCAATCCGCTTCTGTTCTCAGAACGGCCCATTTGCCTAAGTCTAATCCATAAAGGGGAAAAAGTTACCTTTCTGCCCCCCCAACCGGGCAAGGAGTGCATCGCTCCTCCCCATCACTGCTGCCTGTTCCGCACGACTTCATCGGTCCACGAACAGATAAGGGCATGTGCCCGAAACCACGCCTTTGCCCGACACAACGGCTAGTTTTGGGGACCCTGCCCGACATAACGACTAGTTTTGGGCAGTTACCTATTCTTCGGGAAAACAGTTATTTCGCCCCGAAAATAGGACCGTTGGCCACGCGCTGGGGGCACTATATAAACCCTCTCATTTGAGAGGGTCAGGTATCGAATAATCACCCTAAGAAACTCATACTTTGTACTTGCTCTTTTTCTCTAACCCTTTCTTACTTGAGCGTCGGAGTGCCTTGCAGGTACACCCCCTCCTCCTCATCTCACGCCCAACATCACAGATGTTCTTGGTGGCCCACCTCAAGATCTGATCAAGCCTTCACGATCAGTGGTGCCGTCTGTGGGAACTTGTTCTCCCCGTCTTAACATCCACCTCAGATACTAAGACCAAAACACTCTCGTCCAAGATTATCATCATGGCCTCTCAAGATCACGTCAAAGGTGCTCTCCATTCTGCTGTCCTCCCCGTCAACAAGAATGACATTGACGGTCCCTCATCCCTCCTCGGAGACCCCTATTTTCTAAGAGACGGGGCCACAGCCTCTCCTTCCCTCATTCTTGCTGATCGCGACAACGATCAGCCCTTGCTGGCCATCCAGCCCATTCCTGCTCCACCCAACGCCGACCCGACCGTGGTGGCCCTCTTTGAAGCGATTAACAAAACCAACCTCCTGATCCTTCAGCAAAACAAAAGGATCGGGGCATTGGAGGAATCTGCCCGTCCAAGATCCCCCCTCCAAGGAAAAGCCATCGACGATCCAAGAGCCCGCAAACCCGACGAGAAGTCGACCGAAGGTTGTGCCAAGAACCAGAATCTTATGCTGCTCGGAAATGCGACCATGTTTCCCCGTAAAACCATCACTCTCCTGGTCATAAGAGAACCCAGAGGGATAAATAATCACCCCTGGTGAGGACAAAAGGTCGGGCCCGTACACCTTCTCCCCAAAGAAGTCGCCGTCACGAGCGAGTCGTCCAGTCCCCGTTGCTAACCAGTTCCAGCAGCGATGATGAGCCTCATGGGCCATTGTCCCAAGAAATCTTGGCAACACGCCTCTCCAAGGGCTTAGAGAAGCCCCCGACATTGGGCACATACGACGGAACAACCGACCTCGACGAGCACATCGAAAACATCGATGCGCTGTTGAATTACCGTGGCGTCCGGGGCGTCATCAAGTGCCGTCTATTTCCGACCACGCTCCGAAAGGGAGCAATGACCTGGTACAAACAGTTGCGCGAAGAGTCTATCACTTTATGGAAGCAGTTAGGCAGAATGTTTTCCAGGCATTTGACGGCATCGCGCCGCCACCCCAAGACTGAAGCCTCTCTTGGGGCCATCATCCAAGGGAAGGATGAACCTCTCCGGGCATACATCGAGAGGTTTAACAAAGAAGCGGTGCAAGTCCCCACCACCGACGATATGAAAAAATTTCTACTCGAACAGGGACTCCGCTCGCACTCAGAGTTTTCCAAAGCTGTCGGCCTCGCACCTCCGAGGAACCTGGACGCCTTCCTCCTCAAGGCGCAGTCATACATTCAGTACGAGGAAAAGGAAGCTGCCAACTCCGCCCGAGCCTCCCGCCACCAGGAGAACGCCCGGGCCTCCAGAGGCGAAGAGCCCTCGACATCTCGTCGAGGGGAAAGGAAGCGCGAAGACCATCCTCGGGACTCCCGGGAGAGAAAGGGACCTTCCGGACGATTTCACGACTACACCCCTTGACCGTCTCCAGGGAAAAGATACTGTCTGAATGCGCAAATTTGGAATTCAAACAAGTAGGGGTCTGCTTCCCCAAACAAATATCGGCCAAACCCAACGCCGACAAATCAAAATACTGCCATTTCCATAAGAGTCACGGCCACACCACTGAAGATTGCATCCATTTGAAGAATGCTATCAAAATACTGATCAGGGATGGCCACCTAAAATAGTTCACAAAAAAGAAAGATGCTCCTCGGCAAGACGCCCAGGAGTCCAAGAAGGTAGAGGAAGAGGTGCCTTCCTCGGAAGAGGCCAACATCCAAGTCGCCATGTCTGTATCGCGACCAGAGGACTTCTACGTCCCAGATGAGATCACCGCTCTTGCCTACCTTGCGGCCCACAGTCCGTGGGAGACGTTCCCCTCTGCCATGGTTATTTCGGGGGGAAGCTTCACTAAGTCACGGTGGGCTCCGTGAAAAGGAAATTTGAGCACCTGATCAGCACAAGCTCCAGCAAGGTGACCACACCCGATCAAGCCCAGAAGGGATTTATCCCCATTTCCTTCTACCGGGAAGAGCTCCTCGGAGGATCTCCAAACTCGAGCATTCCCTTGCTCGTCAGAGCTCGGATGGCGAACTTCGACGTTCGTAGAATTCTCGTCGACCAAGGCAGCTCGGTCAACATTATGTACTCCCAGCTGTTTTCAACGCTCCAGCTGGACGAGTCACACCTCACCCCCTATGTGGGTTTTGAATTGCAAGGATTCAATGGGTCGGTGACCAAACCTTGGGGATACTGTTTGCTTGGAAAATTTGCAAACAATCGTTGATCTCCTAATTTATGAAAAATTAGTTTGCTTACAGGACCGATCAAACAAATCCTAGGACAATGTGCTTTAACAATCTTGACAACTTGTGTTAAAAAACCTTTTGTTTATTGAATTCATCATTGTTTTCATCAACTAGTATTTTTCGACTAAAATAAAGACTTTGGTGCTTGAAAGAAATGGCGAAATGTAAGTAAATTGCAATAATAAAAGTGCAGGAATGAAAAGGAATTGTAAATGAATAACTTAAGATTTCATTAAAATGCAAGGAATAAAAACTGGTGTTTTTCAAACGTACATTTTCTCAGTAACTACTCTTTTCTCTCACACGGTTACTTTGAGTATTTCTTGAGTGACTTGTACAAATTTTGAACACACGCGAAAATCTAATCACTATGCCTCCCTATTTATATACAATCGAAATAACTGTCACCGACATCTATTTCTCCTAATGGTGACAAATGGCAATCTGCATGCATTCGTCAAGTAGATATATTCCACGCGTCCTTTTTCAAAATAGAACTCCCTCCTAAATTCAAATTTCAAAACGTCCGTCGAAAGTAGCCTCATCACCAATCTGTCGAAACATTTCTAATACTTAGAAAAATCTCCAAATCTGCTTCACCAATTAATATTGATCTTCGACTGGCCTTCTTCAAAAACAATCTCCTGTCGAAATATTTTGGTAATTCTTCAAAACCCATTTTAATAAAATCTAGGCGTCGAAATTAGCAGCTTACAAATTGTCCCCCAGAAAATGCATTTTCGACAAAGGGAGAAAAGCAATTTTTGCCAATAAAATTCGACGCCTTCAATAATTCGACATATGACTGTTCATACGTGTCATACCCCAAATTTTGACCACTAAGATTTCCCATCATTGTGAAAAATCATCATCACAAGATGGGTGAACCATCCTACCTCATCAATCTCCTCAAGGAATTGTTGAGCATCCACTACAATCAAATTAGGGTTTCAAGCCCTCTCAGGGCCTTAGACAAAGGATCAATCAAGGAACGACATGATCTTCAACTTGTCTAAACCTCTCAAACATCTACAAAGGATAAAAAAGGACTCCCACTCCAAGGATTAAGCACAAAGCTGCTCCCTTCTAGGTGGATCAAGCCTCAAGATCGCCAGTGTCACCAAATTAGGGTTTTGATCGACCAAGGCCTCCAGATGGAAATTTTCCTCTGGGCATGAGCCAAAGATCCAAAACATATCCTAATATACTCCATGGAACCTCATGGACCCATTCATCAAGTCAATTTGACCTCAGGGGATGCATTCATCAAAAATCAGGAATTAGGGTTTCTTGACCTAATTTACCCCTAAGTTGACTTTTGGGACAAATCATAAGCCAAGACCTCAAGAGAGGGTTTGAGGGTCTCTAATGAACTATATTGATCCATTTGGAACAATGGATTAATCTAAGAAGCTTGAGCAACAAGCCTCAATTTCATCTGCACCACAATTAGGGTTTCGCGGGAAAAGTCAACTGTAACTTTGACTTTTGACCAGGACATGCTCCCAAACCCTAGGACATGCCTCAATATACCCTATGACACCCATGGAACATGTCCATCAAGTTTGATTTAGGTCAAGGACATGATTTCCTGAAGAATTGCACAATTTGGAATTCATCTGATAAAAAGTCAACTGTGCACAAAAAGTC
The DNA here is from genome assembly GCA_022829125.1 of Lathyrus tuberosus. Classification (NCBI taxonomy): domain Eukaryota; kingdom Viridiplantae; phylum Streptophyta; class Magnoliopsida; order Fabales; family Fabaceae; genus Lathyrus; species Lathyrus tuberosus. The sequence goes on along the minus strand of JALAZF010000044.1, from coordinate 5,881,123 downwards.
AACTTTGACTTTTTGAGATTTTTCACCAAAATGGATTTTTAACCCAAAAATGATGTTAATGTATGATTTGAATCATCATTCATCAAGAAAAATCAAGAAAAGTTTGATAACTTGTAAAAGGGGTAACCATAATAAAAACTTAGAAAATTTTCTAAGTTAAAAATAAAGTGGCTAGGGTACCAAATTTGGAGGATCATAGCTCCTAAACCACAAACCCATTTTTCCTCATCTAAAGATGGATTTGTAGCCCTCATTACCCTCTACAAAAACTTCAACTAGACCTAAGTCCAATTCATTAAGGATTTTGAGTTATGGAGTGATCAAAATGGCTGAAAAATGAAAATGTCACTTTTTCCAACACTTAGTGAAATTTTCACTAAGTCCAAATCTGTCTTCACTTTTTTCCAAATGTAGGGGGATTTTTCACTTGGATTCAAAAGAGATCAAAACCAAACATGTTCAAACAGTCGTTGTATCATGTAAGGGATTTCCAAAATGGCCAAGAACATTATCAAATTCCATTTGAGTCATGAGATATGACATTGACAAGTTGCCTTGTTGAATTCTGTCAAGGCTAGGCAGAATTTGCAATTTTGCTCGATTTGCCAAAATTGTGCAAATCCAAACACTCCTATCCACTTGGACACATCTGAGGATTGAATCTCAATGGGACAATCACTGAGCCAAGCCTCCAAAGTCTTTGGAACAAGAAATAACATGTTGAACCTAGGATTGCCAAAATAGGGACAAGACTCCAAATTTGGATTGGAGCATTCAATGGAAGCATCAAGGTGGCATGGACTGAGCCATTTTCATTTGAATTCAGTCAAGACTTATCCAAGACCAAGGGAACCAGCAGCCTGTGCCCTAACCTCTAGTCAATGGCTAGAGGAGACTTGGATTTTCATTTGCCAACATTGGCCAAACCTACTCAGCAGTTGCCATTCACTATTCCTTGCAAAATAAACTTGCTCTACTATAAATAGAGCTTAATTGTGATCAGTTTAAGTACACCAAAGGCCTACAACACTTGCCTTTCTCAAAATCTCTTTCTCTTGGCAAAAATGCCTTTCTTAGCAAGGTAGCTATCGGGTTTTGAGCTAGAGGGCAATTCCACTCAAACTAATCACACACACACCTCATATACATCACATATGAGCTGATCAAACACTTAAACAACAACTGGAACACTGATTACTCAGAATCACCAGTCAATTGCTCAAGGTTTTAACCAAAATGCAGTTGAGATGCCATGAAGTGATCCAGCCAATTTCAATCAAGTCCAAGCATTCAAACACACTCCATAGGATGTAGGGAAGCTGTTCAGATCTTCACCACTCATCTGTAACACCTCCAAATCAAAAATCACATTGCACTTGCTGTCACGGCCTAGGGGTAAGCGTAAACTTGGTCATCTCTCAATCTATGCATATTTCCTCGCACAATAATTTGACCATATGTTCTTAATCATGCATGGATTGTTTCCCCTCAATAAATTACATTGTTTGAATCGTGTGTGAAATTTCTGAGCCCTCATGCAAAAATTAGGGTTCTTGAGGTTTCTCTCTGATTTCTTGTTTTATGTTTAATTTAAATGAAATTAATTGACATAGACATGATCTTGAGGTTGAGACGAGCATAATGATATGTAGATTACATGATATGATCAAGTATTCAGTGAGATTGGATAAAAAATACAAATCTGGGCAAGGCAGAAAACGCGTGTGTTCTTGGTCCATGTTCTTGGCGCCATTTTCACAAATTCAAATATTTGAATTTTGTGATTTTATTTAATTGATTCAAAAATTAATTTCTCTCTGAGTTTTAGTGATTTTGAGTTGATTCTTTTTGCAATAATTCACAAAAATGTTAAAATATTTTATTTTAACAAAAAATCCCAAAAATATTATTTATTTCATATAATTGATATTTTTGCAAAGAATTAATATTTTAATTGTTTTTGACATTTTAAATATTTTTTCTACATTGATTTTGCAATTTTTAATGCTTTCTAATTATTTTGTAGGTCAATACTTAATTTTTGAAGCATTAATCCAAGATCAAATTTTTTTTCCATATGTAAAACAATTTTGATCATTTTAATTGAATTTTTATTCAATTAAATACATTTTTGAAAACAAATTAGGGTTTTTGGATTAATTCAACCCTCATAAATCATTTTCAAAACACTTGGGCCTCTAATAGAGTGTAAGACCTAATCCTTTTTTAACCAAATCATTTTTGGGCCTCAGTATATTGTATAAGTCCCGATACCGTCAAAAACAAACGGCGCGATCGTCGCCAATTCAAAATCAAATCAACTGGGCCTACCCTCGAGTAGTAAGACCCATTTCATTTCTAAAACTTTTTGGGCCTCTATTAGAGTGTAAGACCCAACCCCCTTGTACAGAAAACATTTTGGGCCTCATTCGTTGTATAAGTCCCTCTGTACATTTGCAAATAAACGGCGCGATCGTCGCCTTTTCAAAATAACCCTGGGCCTACCCTCGAGTAGTAAGACCCATTTCTTCTCTTAAAACTCACTTGGGCCTCTATTAGAGTGTAAGACCCAATCCCTTTTTAACCAAAACCATTTGGGCCTCACTTATTGTATAAGTCCCACTGTATTTTCAAAAAATCTCGGCGCGATCGCCATTTCAAAAACAAACTTTGGGCCTACCCTCATGTTATAAGCCCCACTCTTTCTTTTTAAACATTTTGGGCCTCTTGAGAGAGTGTAAGACCCACCCCTTTGTACAGAAATAAATCTTTGGGCCTTAGTCACTTGTATAAGTCCCTCTGTACAAATTCAAATAGTACGCTCACTGATAAAACCCTGGGCCTCTCCTTGAGCTGTAAGTCCCAAATCGTTCTTTTTCAAAGAACTTTCTCCTTTGATTTTGAATATACTGTTGTTTTCAATCTTTCTTTGTTGAAACAACTAACCAAACAGCATGGAAGCTCTACAACCGAGTAAGTGGTTATTGCTTTCATTTACCGCTTTTATATTCATATAACTGTATTGTGGGGCTGTTTCGCTGTAAGTCTTCTTTCATAAACTCATATCAACTGTGTAATAATAGTATAGATATTTAGAGTTTCCCCGGCAACTACGTCTAGCACTAGCTTTAAGCCCGTTGATCACTCTTAGAAATAGTCTAAACTAGATCCCCATAGGATTACCAGACACAGTCTTCCCTCCTCTTGGGGTTAAACAATATGGAGACATGAAAGGCAGCATTCTCTGTGAACCCTTTCATAGACTGTCACTCATAGAAGTTGTCAAAGAAACTCTATTCCCCAGAGATGATCTTTTCTCCGTGAATGGCATCTCTTGAGTTTCTTCCAAATTCTCGAACTTTTCTGGCCTGATCTATTCTCGGTGAATGGCATGTCTTGAACTTCTCGGGGTTTGGGGACCCACAGGCTTCTTAAAAGCACTTGTCAAAGAAACTCTACTCCCCAGAGATGATCTTTTCTCCGTGAATGACATCTCTTGAGTTTCTTGCAAATTCTCGAACTTTCCTGACTTGATCTATTCCTTGTGGAAGGTTGCCTTGAATTTTTCGGGGTTTGGGGACCCATCGGCTTCTTAAAAGCATCGGCCTCCTCTTGGGCATCATACAAGGACCCACAGGCTTCCTAAAAGCAACCCCGCCTCCTCTTGGGCTTAGTAAAAGGACCCTCCGGCTTCTTAGAAGTATTCACAGCCTCCTCTTAGGCTTCGTATAATGATCTCTTCAACCGGGAATGATAGCCTTCTCTTGGGCTTCGTACAAGGACCTCTCGGCTTCTTAAAAGTTTCCAGCCTCCTCTTGGGCTTCGTACAAATTGTCCCGACGGCCTCCTAGAGGTATAGGAACAAAACTTAATCATCTCCATAGAATAGTCCTTTCAAAGAGTCTACTACTGTTTCTCAAAGCATAGTACAAAAGATAAAACTCTAGACTTGGACAGTCTAATCTCCTTGAGTCTCAAAGACATTCTCAAGCACCCTTCAAAAATAGGAAGAAAACCCGTAGACTCGGACAGTCTCAATACCCTTCGGATTTCCCCTTCCTTAAAGAACAGGAATAACCCGGATCCTTGAATCAAATCCTTGAGTACAACATTGCTCATATAAGAACTGATTTTCTCTTTTAAAATCAGTATACTGGACCTGTCACTCAACTGAAATAGTAACCATAGCCTCCTCTTAGGCTTTGTATAATGATCCTTCTCCAGTGAAGTTAGACTCTCTCTTGGGCTTTATACAAATGATTCTCCCCAGCGGAGTCAAACAACGTTTAGCCTCTCTCTCTCGGGCTTTGTACGAGACACATAAGAGACTCCCTCGTTGAGTCAATTACACCTTTCGCCTCCATCTCGGGCTTCGTACGAGATACAAAAAGGTTCTTATTGAGCCAAACAAACAACAGCCTCCATCTCGGGCTTTGTACGAGATACAAAACACTCTCTTGTTGAGTATAAAAGACTCTCTTGTTGAGTCAAACCCTTTTAGCCTCTCTCTCGGGCTTTGTACGAGACTCATAAAAACTCCCCCTTGTTGGGCCAACAGCCTCCTCTTGGGCTTTGTATAAGAAAACCACTGGTTAATCCAATTAACCTTTTAGCATCAAAGCTGTGCCTCGTTCACAGTACACAAACATCAAGCAACTCCCTTCATCTAATCGCTGTAAGCGGAAAGCCTCTGGATCATCTACATCCATGCCACTGTCCCTCTTTTAGCATGAGAAATTCCTAAGGAAAGATAGCATTGCTCTACACTGAGTTAAAGTCTTCTCCTTCACGTTAAAACCCCCTCTAAAGGAAATTATGGCATTGCTAGGATCCGCATATCCCGGTTAAAGTAATCCTCCTTTACAGTCAGTCACCCAACAGTTGTGACAAACAGACCCCTCTTTAGAGATGACAAATTCTCTCTAAAGTCAAAACTTTTTTAGCTTCATATCTTGGGCTTTGAACAAGATACAAACCACTTTTCGCTTCACGTCTTGGGCTTTGAACAAGACACCAAAAACACCCATTTCCTCCCATAGAATAGGAGGAACTACAAATGCTCTAATTTCCCTGTTTCGGTAAACGGGAATACGTAGGCATAAGATTGAAAGAAAAATCTTAGCGAGCACACTAAACAAAAACCCAAAATCCCATACTCTCATGTATCTATCAAAAAGCATCAGTCCTAACATCCTAATCCTTGTTCCCTGCAAGAAAATCCTAGAAAGAAAGAAAACAGTATTGGCGAAAATACAAATAACCAGTACAAAGGCCCCCCACGTTGATAGCATTCGTAACCTAACAGACCGCTGTTTAAACTCAGTATGCAAAGCAGGGTTAATTGGAGACATCTATTTCCCTTTATTCATCAGCTTTAATAGGATAAAAAATGAATCGACCTGTAGTTAAAACTCAACCGTAGAGAGCGACCAGCGCTTAAGAACCGCGTCCAAAATCGCTCGCTACAGAAAAATGGTGCCCACCGTGGGGCACTACTTCTTTCTTTCTTTCTAGGATAGGACTCTTTGTTGACTTCACTAGGATCTTAGGTCAAAACCTTTTAATAGGGAAGAAACCACAAAATGGTGACTCCGCCGGGGATCCATTTCTGTCAAGAACATAGGATCCATAGCTCTTTAAAGTCTAGGACTTTAGGACAAATATTTATATTGCTTTTCCTAATTGCTATACATGTTTATTTTTTTCTGCTAATGGGAATGTGTGTGATGCCGCATGTGGAAAGATTGAGTATACACTTAAGATAAGTGATGGCGACGAGGTCGACCATCAACCTCAGTGGAGGCTGACCAATGCAACCCATTCTCTCACCTAGACAATGGGCCGATTGTGATGTCTGAGAAGCTGAGGAGCCAAACCCTTTTGTAGTGCAGAAACTATCGGGAATAGTTGTTACGCGATACTACCCTCATTTGAGGCTGGTGATCTATTCTCGGTGAATGGAACTTACTCTAAGATTGCTCTACAACTCGCTGGCAATCCGCTTGTTCTTTTTCTTTCATGGGAGGAGCTGATGATAATGAGTACAGGTACAAAAATCACCCTAGTATAAACCTTTGGGGATGGGTAGAGCCTTGACTTCATGACAACGACCCTTTGACCCCATGTTTTTCCTATGTTTTTGTGTGCTGCATTCATGCATTCATTAAAAAAAACATTAAAACATTCAAAAAATTTCTCTTCTAGTCTCTCTGTTTTTCAAAATAAACTAAGACTGTGATTGCAAATATCAGAGAAAAGGATTGCGCTAATGGATTTCGGTAGAAGGAGAACTCATAAGTATACCTTCAGGATTCCAAAACTAGAGGATTTAAGAGGTTTGGCAAGGATGATCACAAACCAAAAAGCTTTCAGAGCCAAGCACGGAGGTTTGCTACCACTGTTAAGTATCTATGTGATTGAGGGAATCATGGATGCGCTCATTCAGTTTTACGATCCGGTTTATCACTGTTTCACATTCCCGGATTACTAGCTTGCACCAACGCTGGAGGAGTATTCTCATCTGATTGATCTACACATTACAGATCAAGCTCTATTTTCTGGACTGGAAGAAATTCCAAAGAATCAGACCATTGCAAGAGCAATTCATTTGGACGAGTCTGAGGTCAGGACTCACGTGACCACTAAGGGTGGCATCCAAGGTTTGCCAGCCCAGTTCTTGACAAATAAAGCCCTGTATTTTGCCAGTATAGGAAACGTAACTGCTTTTGAAAGCATCTTTGTCTTGCTCACCTACAGGTTATTTTTGTTTCCCAACATCAATAACTTCGTCGATATTAACGCCATGAAGGTCTTTCTCATTGGAAACCCTGTGCCGACTTTGCTCGCAGATGCGTATCATTCTGTACACTTAGGAAATTTGTACAGCGGAGGGGAGATCACATGTTGTGTACCTCTGCTTTATAAATGGTTTATCTCCCACTTGCCCAAGTCTGCTGCTTTTTGGGATTGCAAGAGTGCCTTACGTTGGTCGCAGAAGATCATGTCCCTCACCAACTCTGATATAGATTGGTGTAATAGGATCTATGATGGAATCAGAATCATTGATCGTTGTGGAAACTTCCCCAACGTACCCCTTATAGGAACTAAGGGAGGAATCAATTACCATCCAGTTCTCGTTCGTCATCAATTTGGATACCCGATGAGACACGTCCCACGGGGTGTTCATCTGGAAGGTCTTTTCTTCAAGGAAGGAGAAAATGATAGAGCACAAAAGAAGGAAATAGTGCATGCTTGGAAACAGGTTCATAAGAAAGTACGAGAGTCTCTGGGAAAACCAGACTGTGTCTCGGTGGAGCCTTATCTCCATTGGGTACAAACTAGAGCTCTCAAGCTAAAAATGCCTTATCCTCATTACGGAATTCTTCCGCCGAGGGAATCTGTCATGTACTTCATGACGGAAACTGAAAAGCTTCAGGTTACTCTCAACAAAGTTCAAAAGGAGAGAAGGTCTTGGAAGAACAAGTATCGCACCCTCGATGTAGAGTGCATCAAAATACAGCAATTACTGAAAGAGAAAGATGCTCTGATTGAAATTTTGGAGCAACATGCTGTAGAGAATCAAGATGACCAAAGGAATTTGCTCGCTCCTTTCACCTGGCAAAGGAATGACAACCCGACAACGGCCCAAGAGCCCCGGTCAAAGAAAAGGAAAATACCAGAGTCAGCACCCGATTTCTCTTCAGAGAGGACTCGGGACCCATTAGCTTAGGTTTTTGTTTCTGCACCTTGTAATCTACTGTATTTCCATTTCTGTAATCCTTTGAATTCAATAAAAAGGGGTTTCCCCACAGTTTGATATTTACAATCTAATTGTCGAAGTTTATTTTGATTAAACCAAAAAAACAATTAATATAATCATTGCATTCATCATTCTCACATCATGTATTCTTCTTCCCTACGAATCTCACGTTTGTGTCTCGATTCTAGAGTCAAACTGTCTCATTCGTACAATACTCGGGCCAATCGTCAGAAAAGGATGGATGATCTTGAGGAAGAAAACAGAGAGTTGAAAGAAGAGATCGACGCTCTGAGAGAGGATATGAGAAAGCTTCGTAACGACATGCAAGCCATGGCAGAAGCTCAGCTACAAAGGAATGTGATCTCAGAGATCACCTCAGCGTCCATAGTGGAGAAGTATGATCCTAGGTATCAAATGCCGAAAGATCGTCCTTGGGGCATGCCTGTTAACTATATCCCGAAAGGATATGTTTCGCCTATCACTAAAGGTCAGGGAATCACAATAGAAGCCGCTGGGCCTGAAGGTTACAAACTTCGGGAAAGCGAAGATGCCAGGGGCATACTGAAGACTCCTAAAGGTTACAAACTTCAGGAAACGTCAAGATTCGCTGCCGTAGTCACGGTACCACCCCCTGTGGTGCACACTGTCCCAGAAGGACAGATTCCACAGACACCTTCTGGTAAAAAGGAAACTCTGTTTGACAGAATAGATGAATTCCAGGAGCAGTTCCTGGAAATGCAGAAAGAACTGCAAGCCATCCGCGGTCAGGATTTATTTGGAAAAGACGCCGCAGACCTCTGTCTGGTCCCCAATGTGAAAGTCCCGCACAAATTCCAAGTGCCCGACTTTGAAAAGTACAAGGGTAACTCTTGCCCTCAAAGCCATCTGGTGATGTACGCTCGGCGGATGTCAGCTCAGACGGAGAATTAGGACCTACTAATTCACTACTTTCAGGATAGTTTAACCGGTGCCGCATTAAAATGGTACATGGGTTTAAACCATACTACGATCAGTACATTCAGAGATCTTGGCACTGCCTTCGTCCAACAATACAAATACAATTTGGACATGGTACCCGACAGAGATCAACTCAGATCAATGTCGCAAAAGGACAAGGAAACCTTTAAGGAGTATGCTCAAAGGTGGCGTGAAATTGCCGCTCAAATTTGTCCGCCTCTTGAGAAAAAAGAGATGACAAAGATCTTCTTAAAGACCTTAAGCTCATTTTACTATGACCGAATGGTTGCCAGTGCACCCGGTGACTTCACCGAGATGGTGGGCATGGGTGTACGTCTTGAGGAAGCCGTCCGAGAAGGACGTTTGGTAAAAGACACTGGATTGACGAGCGGTACTAAAAAATACGGTAGTGCTCTCCCTAAGAAAAAAGAGCAAGATATTGGGAATATCTCTCTCGGAAAGCAAAGGCGACGATATCAACCAGTAGCAGCTGTGACTCCTGCTATCAACCCTGCGCCTATTCCAACGTATCAACCTCAGGTTGCGCAGAGCCAACCTAATCAGCAAAGGACACAACGGCCTCTTCAGCAGGCTCGTCCTCCATATAACAACAACCGTACAACGTGGCCACCAGGATTTAATCATATACCCGTATCGTACGCATAGCTGTTTACATTACTGCTAGCCAAGGGGTACATTCAAACTAAGTCCCCTCTTACAGTACCGGAAAATCCGCCTTTTTGGTTTAAGGTGGATCAAATTTGCCCTTATCATCAAGGAGGATCTGGGCATAACATAGAGAATTGTCTCAATTTCAAGTCCCACGTGCAAAAGCTTGTTAGGAGCGGGGTTTTATCTTTCAAGGGTACGAATCCTAATGTTCTTACGAACCCGCTGCCTCAACATGAGAAGGCTGCAGTCAATCTGATTGAGGAAGAATCTAACAATGTCTATCAAATTCACGATGTACTCTTGTTAAGGACCAATCTGGTCAAGATGCATTGTAGACAAAGTGGATATGGCCATGTGCCACCTCATAGCTATCACCAGTGTGATATCTGCTCTAAAGACAACCAGGGATGTTCTGTGGTGCAAGCAGCTCTACAGGAACAAATGGATCTCGGATGGATCCAAGAGCACCGAGTTCGTGGAGTTAACATGGTTTACACGAATTCCAACGTCATTCAAAACCACGACATTCGTGCGATGAATGTCAACCTGGTGGCAATGCACTCAAGGCAAAGCCTGTATCATAATCCACCGCGGCACAATTACAGTTCCTGTCTGACTTTCCCGGTAAACAAACAGGGATGCTCTTTCATACAGGAGGCCCTCCAGCGTCAGATGGATCTTGGATGGATCCAGGACTACCATGATAGGAATCCCTATCAAATCAACATGGTTCAAATCTTTGACATTCGCGTAATGAATACCAACCTGGTAGAGTTACATGCTGAACATGTCCGACTTGGATTCCTGATATCACATAATTATCACAGCTGTAAAGTGGGTTGCGAAAACGATCAAGGTTGTACCCTTGTCCAGGAGGCACTTCATCACTTGTTAAATCATTGGTGGATGCCAATCTATATGGATGAAGATACTCAGCAAATTAGTATCAGTAACAGGAATCCTACTCGGCGTCAGAGTCAGGATGTCCGATCAGTGGAAGCTAACCTAGTGAGGTTACATTGTATTCAAAGTGGGCGTGGTCAGGTGCCACTACACAATTACGACCGTTGTAGCGTCTGTTCAGAAAGTAACCAAGGGTGTTACCTTGTGCGAGCAGCACTTCAGGGTCAGGTGGATCGTGGAGAGATTCGTCCATATCCGGGTTCTGGACCCATCAACTGGACGCCGAACTACCTTGCCAATCAAATTGAGGATGTTGTTGTAATCTCTGGTCATCACAGGACCAGGGATGTTTTTGCCATTATCCCTCTACTTGACGAATCTAAAGTTCCCAACCGAGAACGGATCGAGATTACTTACGATGGTCAGAAAAATCAGAAGGTTCCCGTAGTCATCTATCTACCGGGACCACTACCGTATGAGTCAACTAAGGCTATCCCTTACAAGTACGGTGCAACAACAATTGAAAATGGAAAGGAAATTCCATTACCCTCCGTTGTGAATATTGCAGACATCAGTCGTGTAACACGGAGTGGTAGAATCTTCAACCGAGGGGTTGGGGAACTTAACAAAGAAAAGGAACTTCAAACGGAAGCTCCTGATCTACCAGTCGGTCAATCCAGTAATCCCGACCTTTTGAAAAATAACGATGAGATGCTGAAGCTCATCCAAAGGAGTGAATACAACATTGTTGATCAACTGTTACAGACTCCTTCAAAGATCTCGGTATTATCACTGTTACTCAGTTCAGAAGCGCATAGGGAGGCTCTACAGAAAGTCTTGGAGCAAGCCTTTGTGGAACAGGATGTAACAATCAGACAGTTCGATAGCATTGTCTCTAACATCACTTCCTGCAACAATTTGGGATTTAGTGATGAGGAATTACCTGAAGAGGGTCGTCGTCATAATATGGCACTCAATATCACAGTTAACTGCCAGGACGATGCTTTAGCCAGCGTACTGGTAGACACAGGGTCAGCCCTGAATGTTATGCCGAAGTCCACTTTGATGCAATTATCATTCAAAGGCCCTCCAATGAGAATCAGCGAGGTCGTCGTCAAAGCGTTCGACGGATCCAGAAAAATAGTTATCGGCGAAGTTGATCTTCCCATAACTATCGGTCCTCACACTTTCCAGGTCATGGACATCCGGACAAGATACAGTTGTTTATTAGGAAGACCTTGGATACATCAGGCTGGAGCGGTTACTTCAACCCTCCACCAAAAGCTAAAGTTCGTCAAGAACGATCAACTTGTCACGGTTTGTGGGGAACAAGCCTTGCTTGTAAGCAACTTATCATCATCTACTGGTATAGAACCCGAGGAGGTTATTGGAACTCAGTTCCAAGCACTGTCGGTAAGCAAGAACAATCAATTCAAAGAATGAGCTTTCATTTCTTCATACAACGATGCTATCAAAGCGGTCGAGAGTACCAATACAACCGAATGGGGACAGCTCGTCATTCCTATTGACAATAAAACAAAGAAGGGTCTTGGTTTTTCTGCAACCTGTACCCAGACAGCTGCCAACGACGAAAGTCTTCATCCCCTTCAAAACTTCTTCCACAGTGGAGGTTTTCTCCACCCAGTGTCTCAAGCAGTACATGCTATCAATGAGGAAGATCCCTCTGACACAGATGAAGAATGGAAGTCCTATCTTAACAACGACGGTTATATGTCTCAGGAAGAGGTGCTTATACCATTTTGCTATTCCGCACAGAGTCTGAGATTTATACCAAGGTCAGACGTCGAAATGATATATGGAGATTGTGATCCGGAAGGATGTCGTGCTCCGCCAAATTCATTAGAGGAGGACACTCTGATGAAAGACAACTTTAACCAAGACTACTATGGCCCAATGGATGGTCTGCCAATGTGGCAACCTTATATAGGAAACTTGGGGCAAGAGAGTCAGCCGAGCAATGAAAATCAGCTGACCGTCATTGAACAGAATACCTGTGTCCCCACCATGTCATGGGATCAACACTCAGGTCATTCAGAAACTACTCAACATGAAGATGAATTTGCAACGTTTGCAGGACTCAAATTCATCAACTATACTTTTCCTGAGGTTAACGTCATCGAGAGGGATGACTCCTCCAGTTCCAAAGAAGTTTGGGACACCTTGGGACAACCAAGTGGAAAATACGACTTTATGGTCAAGTACACCGCTCCCGAAAGCTCCCGTATCAGGTTTGAAGATATCCAGCCTACTGGATGGAGAGATACAGCTGAGAGCACAAATGATATGAAAAATACAACTGAGGAATTCTCCTATGACAACTCTGCTTGGGAGACAGATTCCAATGATCCTGCTCTACCAGAAATCAGCGTCATTTCTGAAGACAAATCAAGGAAGGTGCCAGACTTTGTGATTCACCGAGGAGTTCGCTGCCAGTGGGTTGCTGTCGAGGTTCCGAGGGTCGTTCATCAGTCAAAGTAATTGCCATCTTTTAGCCTTTCACCCTGCCCAGGTGAAACAGATGTTTTGATAGGGCTCGCTTTCTGTAAATTTCCCTCTTCGCTTTGCCCGAAGCGACAGAGTTTTGTTTTATAGGGCTGTAGTTTCAAGGATCGACTTGTTCATTAATAAAATAACGTCGTTCTGTAATTTCCGCATTAATTGTTGTTTTCGCTTTTCGCTTTTTTCAGAAAATGGTAATCCTAAAAAACAATTCAATAATAAAAACAAGCAGTAATAAAAAATAATACACTGCACACACTTGCATTCTCTCTATCTCTTCTAAACACGAATCATAATGTCATGCAGATTGCTTGTTTTAAACCCCGTTGAAACATACGATCTGATGCCTTCTCCTAACTTTGAGTTCCCGGTATTCGAGGCTGAAGAAGAAAATTACGACAAAATTTCAGAAGAGATCTCCCGATTGCTCAGACAAGAGGAAAGGTCCATTGAACCTCACAAAGAACTGTTGGAAATGGTAAACTTGGGTTCAGAAAAGGAGAGAAAAGAAATCAGGATTGGGGCACTGCTCAGTCCAACTGCCAAAGAGAGTTTGATAAAGCTTCTCAGAGAATTTCCCGATGTATTCGCTTGGTCCTATCAGGATATGCCAGGGTTGGATACCAGCATCGTGGAACATCACTTACCGTTAAGATCGGAATGTCCGCCAGTAAAGCAAAGGTTGAGACGCACTCACCCGGACATGGCCATCAAAATCAAAGAAGAGGTACAGAAACAGATCGACGCAGGTTTCCTCGCTACATCTGAATATCCTCAATGGTTAGCCAACATCGTACCCGTTCTCAAAAAGGACGGAAAGGTCAGAATGTGTGTAGATTACAGAGATCTGAACAAGGCTAGTCCAAAGGACGAATTTCCTTTACCACACATTGACATGCTGGTAGATAGTACAGCAAAGTTCAAAGTCTTCTCCTTCATGGATGGATTCTCGGGCTATAACCAGATCAAAATGGCACCGAAAGACATGGAGAAAACTTCGTTCATTACCCCATGGGGTACCTTTTGTTACAAGGTAATGCCGTTCGGTTTGAAGAACGCCGGGGCAACCTATCAAATGGCCATGACTACTCTGTTTCATGACATGATACACAAGGAAATCGAGGTATATGTCGCTGATATGATTGCAAAATCAAAAACAGAGAGTGAGCATGTTGAACATCTGTCAAAATTGTTCGAACGTTCAAGAAAATTCAAGCTCCGCTTGAATCCCAACAAGTGCACCTTCGGTGTCCGTTCAGGGAAACTACTAGGGTTTATCGTCAACCAGAAAGGAATTGAGGTTGATCCCGACAAGGTCAAGGCCATTCAAGAAATGCCTTCTCCGAAAACTGAAAAACAAGTCAGAAGATTCCTGGGACGTCTGAATTACATTTCCAGATTCATATTCCTTATGACTGCGACGTGTGCGCCGATTTTCAAATTACTCAAAAAGAACCAGGATTGCGTTTGGTCAGAAGATTGCCAAACCGCCTTCGACAGTATTAAGGAATATTTGTTGAATCCTCCGATTCTATCACCACCAGTGGAAGGAAGACCACTGATCATTTACCTCACAGTCCTAGAGGACTCAATGGGATGTGTACTTGGCCAACAAGACGAAACCAAAAGGAAGGAGTCTGCCATTTACTATTTGAGTAAGAAATTCACCAACTGCGAAACTCGGTACACGATGCTTGAGAAAACTTGTTGTGCTTTGGCTTGGGCAGCCAAACGTCTGCGCCAATACATGATTCGTCATACTACTTGGTTGGTCGCCGAAATGGATCCAATCAAATATGTCTTCGAAAAGCCTGCTCTCACGGGAAGAATTGCCCGTTGGCAGATGTTGCTATCAGAATATGACATAGAGTACCACACTCAGAAAGCCGTTAAAGGAAGTGTTTTAGCCGATCATTTGGCTCATCAACTGATTGACAATCAAGAATCAATCGGGTTTGACTTCCCAGACGAAGATGTCATGTATCTAAAGATGAAAGACTGCGATGAACCGCTACCCAGTGAAGGGCCGGAACCAGGTTCACAATGGGGACTTATCTTTGATGGAGCAGTTAATCATTATGGAAACGGAATTGGGGCAATAATTGTTACCCCTCAGGGTACCCACATTCCTTTCACCGCCAGACTTACGTTCAAATGTACGAACAACGAGGCCGAATACGAAGCTTGTATTATGGGTCTCGAGGAAGCAATTGATTTAAGGATCAAAAACTTGGACGTATACGGCGACTCAGCCTTGGTTATTAATCAGATAAAAGGAGATTGGAACACATACCAATCAGGATTGATTCCTTACAAAGACTACGCAAGAAGGTTGCTACCTTTCTTCAACAGAGTTGAGTTTCATCACATCCCTCGTGATGAGAATCACATGGCTGATGCATTAGCCACTCTCTCTTCTATGATTAGTGTAGGTCAATGGAACGACTTACTTAAGATCGACATAATGCACCTTGAACGGCCCGCTTACATCTTCACGGTTGAAGCAGTCATAGACGACAAACCTTGGTATCACGATATCAAATGCTTCCTTCAGAAATAGGAGTACCCACCTGGGGCATCCAGGAAGGACATAAAAACCCTCAGAAGATTGGCTAGAAACTTCTTCCTGAGCGATGACACTCTCTATAAGAGAAATTTTGACATGGTCTTGCTCCGATGCGTAGTCAGACCAGAAGCAGACATGCTTATGAAAGAAATTCATGAAGGATCATTTGGCACTTATGCCAATGGACATACAATGGCGAGAAAAATCCTAAGAGCAGGGTACTATTGGTTGAAAATGGAATCCGACTGCTACAAGTACATGAGGAGGTGTCACAAGTGTTAGATATACTCCGACAAAATTCATGTACCGCCATCACATCTCAAAGTTCTCTCTTCCCCATGGCCATTCTCGATATGGGGAATCGACATGATTGGCATGATTGAGCCCAAGGCTTCAAACGAACATCGGTTCATCCTAGTAGCCATTGACTACTTCACCAAGTGGGTCGAAGCAGCGTCATTCGCTAATGTAACCCGACAAGTGGTGGTCCGATTTATCAAAAACAATATCATCTGCCGTTATGGTGTTCCAAGCAAGATCATTACTGATAATGGATCTAAATTGAACAACAAGATGATGAAAGAGTTGTGTGTAGAGTTCAAGATTGAACATCATAACTCATCTCCCTACCGACCCAAGATGAACGGAGCGGTAGAAGCGGCCAATAAGAACATCAAGAAGATCGTTCAAAAGATGGTTGTAACCTACAAAGATTGGCACGAGATGCTACCCTTTGCTCTTCATGGTTATCGCACATCTGTCCGCACTTCAACAGGGGCAACCCCTTTCTCTCTAGTGTATGGCATGGAAGCAGTGCTCCCCATAGAAGTAGAGATCCCGTCAATTCGAGTATTGATGGAAGCTAAGCTCACCGAAGCTGAATGGTGTCAAAGCCGACACGACGAACTGAATCTGATCGAGGAGAAGCGAATCACGACACTATGCCATGGTTAGCTATATCAACAGAGAATGAAGAAGGCATTCGACAAAAAGGTTCGACCCCGCATCTTCAGGAAAGGAGACCTCGTGCTCAAAAAGATACAATCTTTTCTCACTGATTCTCGGGGCAAGTGGACTCCGAATTACGACGGCCCCTATATGGTCACGAAAGCTTTCTCAGGCGGCACCTTGAGACTTGCAACCATGGATGGAGAAGAATTTGCCTACCCCACAAATGTTGATGTAGTCAAGAAATACTTCGCCTAAAAAAAAACGTCTCGGTGGATTGAAAACTCGAAAGGGCGGTCCAGGCAAAAATTAGAGACATGGAAAAAAATCATCCCAGTGGATTGGAAACATCACAGTATAATCCAGGAAAAAATTAGGGATAATGGCAAGTAACTATGTTCAACCGAGGCAAGTCCCTCATCAGCAGTTATACCATCCATCAGAGGAAAACTCCAGTCAAGGTCATCTTCGATAGAAGCTCAGGATGCCCGAAATTCAAAGTTGGTAGAAGGATAGTGGTCGTTATCTTTCAACGTAGCCCTTTTCCCTGTAAATTACCATTTTCTAACTGTGTATATACTCTTTGGAATCACGCGTTGGGTTGATCTCCGTCTTATCAATAAAATTTGAGCCCTTGTGCTTTTGTTTATAATTCTCATTTGTTTTAGCTTTACAGAACGACGTTGTTAACATGATTAACGATTCTTGAAATAAAACAAAAATGAATTTACTTGTTAAAACTTTTTCTGCTTTTAAAATAAAGTCGGCAATTTCTTTTGACTGTTGGACATCAGAAGAATCTCGGTCGCTTCTCCAGAAGTAAGCGAACTTCAAAGTACAGAATCAAAGTACTCCTTCTACGCCAGTGCGCCTGAATGAAGGATCAACTGTGTCAGAGACCTTGTTTTATCTGACACACCTCGGCAGAGTGCTTACCTCTTAAGCCCGGCCAACGGTAGCTCCCAACAGGGACTATCTCTCTTAAGCAAGGTGGAATTGCTATCTTGAACCAGTGATACTTCTACACGCCCCGCGATGGCCGAGTATCCAGTCGTGTCCACCCGTCAGTTTGTATGTCACGTCAGTTTTGTCAGCATATACATACATACATCATGCATTATTGATCTGCATTCACATTTCATATTGCATCACTATCACTCTAGTCGGTCTTGTCCCTTAGTGATAGGAGTCCTCTCAATCGAGTTCCCAGTTCTTTCCTCATTAGGAAATACTGTGTCTGAACGATCTCGCTCCTCCAGTTTACTTCTGGATTGAAGTTGGCTCCTCAACCACTTTGATAACTTGAACCTCTGAAAACCCAGAGAACTTTCAATAGATATCACTCTTCACCATTGAAGATGATATCCTTGCTTTCCCGGATTAAGGAAAATCCCGAGGGAAAGCCTCATAATCAGAGATTCGGCAGCACATCAGTTTCGCTCCGAAAAAACCACTGATGAAAAGGTCATCAGCACCTCAAAATTGGACCCCATCATATGGCATTTCTCCGGGAAAATCCCGAGAAAAGTATGATGTAAGATCCCAAGCGACAGCAGTCTCTTAAGAGACCTGCTTTCCCCCCAGTAGAAACAAATGGCGTCTCCAACAGAGAAGTTTATGCAACTCTACAACTCAGACGACTGGGTTCCCCAGCAAGTCTGACATCAAAAGTTTTTCCGTTAAATGGCATCTCCCCAGGAAAATTCGGCGAGAAGTTTGAGGGAAAACCGCTACAAATAGCGTCCCTTGTCAATAAAGTTTATTGACAAAAGAAACTAAGACCAGTTCCTTGGTAGAAAACCAGGATCGAGGGGAAGTTTACAACAGAAACTGAGACCAGTTCCTTGGTAGGAAACCAGGATCGAGGGGAAGTTTATTTCAGAAACTAAGATCAGTTCCTTGGTAGGAAACCAGGATCGAGGGGAAGTTGACAAAAGAAACTAAGACCAGTTCCTTGGTAAGAAACTAGGATCGAGGGGAAGTTGACAAAAGAAAACTGAGACCAGTTCCTTGGCTGAAGACCAGGATCGAGGGGAAGTTTACCTTTTCTAAGCATCATTTCTTAGCAAAAGAAGATGAATGTGTAAGCTACCATTCATAACCACCATCAAAATTTCGGGTATTCCGATATTTAATCCTCTTGCACCCCGAATGCCCGAATACCTTCGTCATTCACACCTTCGGGTCCAAGAAGATTAAATAGGGGCATCTGTCATACCCCAAATTTTGACCACTAAGATTTCCCATCATTGTGGAAAATCATCATCACAATATGGATGAACCATCCTACCTCATCAATCTCCTCAAGGAATTGTTGAGCATCCACTACAATCAAATTAGGGTTTCAAGCCCTCTCAGGGCCTTAGACAAAGGATCAATCAAGGAACGACATGATCTTCAACTTGTCTAAACCTCTCAAACATCTACAAAGGATAAAAAAGGACTCCCACTCCAAGGATTAAGCACAAAGCTGCTCCCTTCTAGGTGGATCAAGCCTCAAGATCGCCAGTGTCACCAAATTAGGGTTTTGATCGACCAAGGCCTCCAGATGGAAATTTTCCTCTGGGCATGAGCCAAAGATCCAAAACATATCCTAATATACTCCATGGAACCTCATGGACCCATTCATCAAGTCAATTTGACCTCAGGGGATGCATTCATCAAAAATCAAGAATTAGGGTTTCTTGACCTAATTTACCCCTAAGTTGACTTTTGGGACAAATCATAAGCCAAGACCTCAAGAGAGGGTTTGAGGGTCTCTAATGAACTATATTGATCCATTTGGAACAATGGATTAATCCAAGAAGCTTGAGCAACAAGCCTCAATTTCATATGCACCACAATTAGGGTTTCGCGGGAAAAGTCAACTGTAACTTTGACTTTTGACCAGGACATGCTCCCAAACCCTAGGACATGCCTCAATATACCCTATGACACTTATGGAACATGTCCATCAAGTTTGATTTAGGTCAAGGACATGATTTCCTGAAGAATTGCACAATTTGGAATTCATCTGATAAAAAGTCAACTGTGCACAAAAAGTCAACTTTGACTTTTTGAGATTTTTCACCAAAATGGATTTTTAACCCAAAAATGATGTTAATGTATGATTTGAACCATCATTCATCAAGAAAAATCAAGAAAAGTTGGATAACTTGTAAAAGGGGTAACCATAAAAACTTAGAAAATTTTCTAAGTTAAAAATAAAGTGGCTAGGGTACCAACTTTGGAGGATCATAACTCCTAAACCACAAAGCCATTTTTCCTCATCCAAAGATGGATTTGTAGCCCTCATTACCCTCTACAAAAACTTCAACTAGACCTAAGTCCAATTCATTAAGGATTTTGAGTTATGGAGTGTGATCAAAATGGCTGAAAAATGAAAATGTCACTTTTTCCAACACTTAGTGAAATTTTCACTAAGTCCAAATCTGTCTTCACTTTTTTCCAAATGTAGGGGGACTTTTCACTTGGATTCAAAAGAGATCAAAACCAAACATGTTCAAACAATTGTTGTATCATGTAAGGGCTTTCCAAAATGGCCAAGAACATTATCAAATTCCATTTGAGTCATGAGATATGACATTGGCAAGTTGCCTTGTTGAATTCTGTCAAGGCTAGGCAGAATTTGCAATTTTGCTCGATTTGCCAAAATTGTGCGAATCCAAACACTCCTATCCACTTGGACACATCTGAGGATTGAATCTCAAGGGGACAATCACTGAGCCAAGCCTCCAAAGTCTTTGGAACAAGAAATAGCATGTTGAACCTAGGATTGCCAAAATGGGGACAAGACTCCAAATTTGGATTGGAGCATTCAATGGAAGCATCAAGGTGGCATGGACTGAGCCATTTTCATTTGAATTCAGTCAAGACTTATCCAAGACCAAGGGAACCAGCAGCCTGTGCCCTAACCTCTAGTCAATGGCTAGAGGAGACTTGGATTTTCATTTGCCAACATTGGCCAAACCTACTCAGCAATTGCCATTCACTATTCCTTGAAAAACAAACTTACTCTACTATAAATAGAGCTTAATTATGATCAGTTTAAGTACACCAAAGGCCTACAACACTTGCCTTTCTCAAAATCTCTTTCTCTTGGCAAAAATGCCTTTCTTAGCAAGGTAGCTATCGGGTTTTGAGCTAGAGGGCAATTCCACTCAAACCAATCACACACATACCTCATATACATTACATATGAGCTGATCAAACACTTAAACAACAACTGGAACACTGATTACTCAGAATCACCAGTCAATTGCTCAAGGTTTTAACCAAAATGCAGTTGAGATGCCATGAAGTGATCCAGCCAATTTCAATCAAGTCCAAGTGTAGCGAGCGATTTTGGATAAGAACCAAGCGAACACATCGGGGAATTCTTTGAGAAGCTTTATCAGATCTTCTCTGGCAGTTGGACTGAGCAGTGCTCCAATCCCGATTTCTTTTCTCTCTTTTTCTGAACCCAAGTTCACCGTTTCCAACGGCTCTTTGTGAGGTTCAATGGACCTTTCCTCTTGTCTGAGTAGTCGGGAGATCTCTTCTAGAATTTCGTTGTCAACTTCTTCTTCAGCCTCGAATACCGGGAACTCAAAGTTGGAAGAAGGCATCGGATCGTATGTTTCAACGGGGTATAAAACAAGCAATCTGCATGACGTGATGATTCGTGTTTAGAAGAGATAGAGAAAATGTAAGTGTGTGCAGTGTTTTGATTTTACTGCTTGTTTTTATTATTGAATGTTTTTTAGGATTACCATTTTCTGAAAAAGCAAAAAAGAAAACAACAATTAATGCGGAAATTACATAACGACGTTATTTTATTAATGTACAAGTCGAATCTTGAAACTACAGCCCTATAAAACAAAACTCTGTCGCTTTGGGCAAAGCGAAGAGGGAAATTTACAGAAAGCGAGCCCTATCAAAACATCCGTTTCACCTGGGCAGGGTGAAAGGCTTAAAGATGGCATTTACTTTGACTGATGAACGACCTTCAGAACCTCGACAGCAACCCACTGGCGGCGAACTCCTCGGTGAATCACAAAGTCTGGTACCTTCCTTAATTTGTCTTCAGAAATGACACTGATTTCTGGTGGAGCAGGATCATTGGAATCTGTCTCCCAAGCAAAATTGTCGTAGGAGGATTCCTCTGTTGCATTTTGCAGAGTATTGGTGCTCTCAGCTGCATCTCCCCATCCAGTAGGCTGGATATCTTCAAGCCTGATACGAGAGCTTTCGGGAGCGGTGTACTTGACCATATAGTCGTATTTTCCACTTGGTTCTCCCAGAGTGTCCCAAACTTCTTTGGAACTGGAGAAGTCATCCCTCTCGATGACGTTGACCTCGGGAAAAGCATAGTTGATGAATTCTAGTCCTGCAAACGTTGCGAATTCATCGTCATGTTGAGTAAGGCTGCCACATTGGCTGCCACATTGGTAGACCATCCATCGGGCCATAGTAATTGTGGTCAAAGTTGTCTTTCATCAGAGTGTCCTCCTCTAATGAATTTGGTGGAGCACGACATCCTTCCGGATCATAATCTCCGTAGATCATCTCAACATCTGATATGGGTATAAATCTCGAACTTTCTGTAGGAAAGCAAAAAGGCATAGGCACCTCTTCCTGAGACATATAGCCGTCCTGGTTAAGATAGGACTTCCATTCTTCATCTGTGTCAGAGGGATCTTCCTCATTGATAGCATGAACTGTCTGAGACACTGGGTGAAGAAAACCTCCACTGTGGAAGAAGTTTTGAAGGGGATGAAGACTTTCATCGCTAGCAGTTGTCTGGGTACAGGTTGCAGAAAAACCAAGACCCTTCTTTGTTTTATTGTCAATAGGAATGACAAGCCATCCCCATCCTTTTGTATCGGTACTCTCGACCGCTTTGATAGCATCTTTGTATGAAGAAATTGAAGTTCCTTCTTTGAACTGATTGTCCTTGCTCATCGATAGTGCTTGGAACTGAGTTCCAATAACCTCCTCGGGTTCCACACAAGTAGATGATGATAAGTTGCTTACAAGCAAGGCTTGTCCCCACAAACTGTGACAAGTTGATCGTTCTTGACGAACTTTAGCTTTTGGTGGAGGGTTAAAGTAACCGCTCCAGCCTGATGTATCCAAGGTAGTTCGGCGACCAAATGATGGGTCCTGAACCTGGATATGGACGAATTTCTCCATGATCGACCTGACCCTGAAGAGCTGCTCTCACAAGGTAACACCCTTGGTTACTTTCCGAACAGACGCTACAACGGTCATAATTGTGTGGTGGCACCTGGCCACGCCCACTTTGAATACAATGTAACCTCACTAGGTTAGCTTCCACTGATCGGACATCCTAACTTTGACGACGAGTAGGATTCCTGTTACTGATACTAATTTGCTGAGTATCTTCATCCATGTAGATTGGCATCCACCAATGATTTAACAAGTGTTGAAGTGCCTCCTGGACAAGGGTACAACCTCGATCGTTTTCGCAACCCGCTTTACAGCTTTGATAGTCATGTGATATTAAGAATCCAAGTCGGACCTGCTCAGCATGTAACTCTACCAGGTTGGTATTCATTACGCAGATATCGAAGATCTGAACCATGTTGATTTGATAGGAGTTCCTATCATGGTAGTCTTGGATCCATCCAAGATCCATCTGACGCTGGAGGGCCTCTTGTATGAAAGAGCATCCCTGTTTGTTTACCGAGCAAGTCAGACAAGAACTGTAATCGTGCCGCGGAAGATTATGATACTGGCTTTGCCTTGAGTGCATCGCCACCAAGTTGACATTCATTGCACGGATATCGTGGTTCTGAATGACGTTAGAATTCGTGTAGACCATGTTAACTCCACAAACTCGGTGCTCTTGGATCCATCCGAGATCCATCTGTTCCTGTAGAGCTGCTTGCACTACAGAACATCCTTGGTTGTCTTTAGAGCAGATATCACACTGGTGATAATTATGAGGTGGCACATGGCCATATCCACTCTGTCTACGATGCATCTTGACCAGGTTGGTTTTCAACAAGAGTACATCGTGAATTTGATAGACATCGTTAGTCTCTCCTTCTATCAAATTGACTGCAGCCTTCTCATGTTGAGGCAGCGGGTTCGTGAGAACGTTGGGATTCGTATCTTTGAAAGATAAGAGCCCGCTCCTAACAAGCTTTTGCACGTCGGATTTGAAATTGAGACAAGTCTCAATGTTATGCCCTGAACCTCCTTGATGATAAGGGCACGTCTGATCCGCCTTAAACCAAAAAGGTGGATTTTCTGGAACTGTAAGAGGGGACTTAGTCTGAATGTGCCCCTTAGCCAGCAGTAACAGAAACAGCTCTGCGTACGTTACAGGTATAGGATCAAATCCTGGTGGCCGTGTTGTACGGTTGTTATTGTATGGAGGACGAGCCTGCTGAAGAGGTTGTTGTGTCCTTTGCTGATCAGGTTGGCTCTGCGCAACCCGAGGTTGATACGTAGGAATAGGCGCAGGGCTGGTAGCAGGAGTCACAGCTGCTACTGGCTGATAACGTCGCCTTTGCTTTCCGAGAGAGATATTCCCAATATCTTGCTCTTTTTTCTTAGGGAGAGCACTACCGTATTTTTTAGTACCGCTCGTTGATCCAGTGTCTTTTACCAAACGTCCTTCTCAGACGGCTTCCTCAAGACGTACGCCTATGCCGACCATTTCGGTGAAATCACTGGGCGCACTGGCAACCATTCGGTCGTAGTAAAATGAGCTTAAGGTCTTTAAGAAGATCTTTGTCATCTCTTTTTCCTCAAGAGGTGGACAAATTTGAGCGGCAATTTCACGCCACCTTTGAGCATACTCCTTAAAGGTTTCCTTGTCCTTTTGTGACATTGATCTGAGTTGATCTCTGTCGGGTGCCATGTCCAAATTGTATTTGTATTGTTGGACGAAGGCAGTACCAAGATCTCTGAATGTACTGATCGTAGTACGGTTTAAACCCATGTACCATTTGAGTGCGGTACCGGTTAAACTATCCTGAAAGTAGTGAATCAGCAGGTCCTGATTCTCCATCTGAGCTGACATCCGCCGAGCGTACATCACCAGATGGCTCTGAGGGTAAGAGTTACCCTTGTATTTTTCAAAGTCGGGCACTTGGAACTTGTGCGGGACTTTCACATTTGGGACCAAGCAGAGGTCTGCGGCGTCCTTTCCAAATAGATCCTGACCGCGAATGGCTTGCAGTTCCTTCTGCATTTCCAGGAACTGTTCCTGGAATTCCTCCATCCTGTCAAACATAGTTTCCTTCTTACCAGAAGGTGTCTGTGGAATCTGTCCTTCCGGGACAGTGTGCACCACAGGGGGTGGTACCGTGACTACGACAGTAAGTCTTGGCGCCTCCCGAAGTTTGTAACCTTCAGGAGTCTTCAGTATGCCCCTGGAATTTTTGCTTTCCCAAAGTTTGTAACCTTCAGGCCCAGCGGCTTCTGTTGCGATTCCCTGATCTTCAGTGATCGGCGGAACATATCCTTCCGGGATATAGTTAACAGGCATGCCCCAAGGACAATCTTTCGGCATCTGATACCTAGGATCATACTTTTCTATGATGGGCGTTGAGGTGATCTCTGAGATCACAGTTCTTTGTAGCTGAGCTTCTGCCATGGCTTGCATGTCGTTACGAAGCTTTCTCATATCCTCTCTCAGAGCGTCGATCTCTTCTTTCAACTCTCTGTTTTCTTCCTCAAGATCATCCATCTTTTTCTGACGATTGGCCCGAGTATTGTACGAATGAGACAGTTTGACTCTAGAATCAAGACACAAACGTGAGATTCGTAGGGAAGAAGAATACGCGATGTGAGAATGATGAATGCAGTGATTATATTAATTGTTTTTTGTTTTAATCAAAATAAACTTCGACAATTAGATTGCAAATATCAAACAGTGGGGAAACCCCTTTTTATTGAATTCCAAAGGATTACAGAAATGGAAATACAGTAGATTACAAAGTGCAGAAACAGAAACCTAAACTAATGGGTCCCGAGTCCTCTTCTTTGACCGGGGCGCTTGGGCCATTGTTGGGTTGTCATTCCTTTGCCAGGTGAAAGGAGCGAGCAAATTCCTTTGGTCATCTTGATTCTCTACAGCATGCTGCTCCAAAATTTCAATCAGAGCATCTTTCTCTTTTAGTAATTGCTGTATTTGGATACACTCTACATCGAGGGTGCGGTACTTGTTCTTCCAAGACCATCTTTCCTTTTGAACCTTGTTGAGAGTAACCTGACGCTTTTCAGTTTCCGTCATGAAGTACATGACAGTTTCCCTCGGTGGAAGAATTCTGTAACGAGGATAAGGCATCTTTAGCTTGAGAGCTCTAGTTTGTACCCAGTGGAGATAAGGCTCCACCGAGACACAGTCCGATTTTCCCAAAGACTCTCGTCCTATCTTATGAACATGTTTCCAAGCTTGCACTATTTCCATCTTTAGTGCTCTGTCACTTTCTCCTTCTTTGAAGAAAAGACCTTCCAGATGAACACCCAGTGGGATGTGTCTCATCGGGTATCCAAATTGACGAAGAACCAATATCGGATGATAGTTGATTCCTCCTTTAGTTCCTATGAGGGGTACACTGGGGAAGTTTCCACAATGGTCAATGATTCTAATTCCCTCATAAATCCTATTACACCAATCTATATCAGAGTTGGTAAGAGACATGATCTTCTGCGACCAACGTAAGACACTCTTGCAATCCCAAAAAACAGCAGACTTGGGCAAGTGAGAGATAAACCATTTGTAAAGCAAAGGTACACAGCATGTGATCTCTCCTCCGCTGTACAAATTTCCTAAGTGTACAGAATGATACGCATCTGCAAGCAAAGTCGGCACAGGGTTTCCAATGAGAAAAACCTTAATAGCGTTGATATCGACGAAGTTATTGATGTTGGGAAACAAAAATAACCCGTAGGTGAGCAAGACAAAGATGCTTTCAAAAGCAGTCCCGTTCCCTATACTAGCGAAGTATAGAGCCTTTTTTTGTCAAGAATTAGGCTGGCAAACCTTGGATGCCACCCTTAGTGGTCATGTGAGTCCTGACCTCAGACTCGTCCAAATGAATTGCTATTGCAATAGTCTGATTCTTTGGAATTTCTTCCAGTCCAGAAAATGGAGCTCGATCAGTGATATGTAAATCAGTCAGATGAGAATACTCCTCCAGCGTTGGTGATAGCTGGTAATCTGGGAATGTAAAACAATGATAAACCGGATCGTAGAATTGAATGAGCGCGTCCATGATCCCCTTAATCACATGGACTCTTAACAGTGGTAGCAAACCACCGTGCTTGGCTCTGAAAGCCTCTGGGTTAATGATCATCCTTGCTAACCTTCTCAAATCCCCTAGTTTTGGAACCTTGAAGGTATACTGGTGAGTTCTCCTTCTACCAAAATCCATTAGCGTAATCCTCTTCTCTGATATTTGCAATCACAGTCTTAGTTTAATTTGAAAAACAGAGAGACTAGAAGAGAAAGTTTTTTGAATATTTTAATGTTTTATTAAACGAATGCATGAATGCAGCACACAAAAACATAGAAAAAATATGGGGTCAATGGGTCGTTGTCATGAAGTCAAGGCTCTACCCATCCCCAAAGGTTTATACTAGGGTGATTTTTGTACCTGTACTCATTATCATCAGCTCCTCCCAGGAAAGCAAAACAACAAGCGGATCGCCAGCGAGTTGTAGAGCAATATTAGAGTAAGTGCCATTCACCGAGAATAGATCACCAGCCTCAAATGAGGGTAGTATCGCGTAACAACTATTTCCGATAGTTTCCGCACTACGAAAGGGTTTGGCTCCTCAGCTTCTCAGACTTAACAACCGGCCCATTGGCTAGAAGAGTGAATGGGTTGCGTTGGTCAGCCTCCACTGAGGTTGATGGTCGACCCCGTCGCCATCACTTATCTTAAGTGTATACTCATTCTCACCACATGCAGCATCACACGCATTCCCAGTAGCAGAAAAATAAACACGTATAGCAATTAGGAAAAGCAGTATATATATAACTTATAAAGCTATGATTCCTAAGTTCCTGACAGAAATGGGTTCCCCGGCGGAAGCCCCAATCTGTGGTATTCACACAAGTGAAGAGAAGGAAGATCGTGCCTAGATCTAACTTTGAAAGGCCCCACGGTGGGCGCCACTTTTCTGTAGCGAGCGATTTTGGACGCGGTTCTTAAGCGCTGGTCGCTCTCTGCGGTTTGAGCTTTGACTACAGGTCGATTCATTTTTTATCCTATTGTGAGCTGAATAAGGAAGGGAAATAGATGTCTCCAATTAACCCTGCTTTGCATACTGAGTTTAAACAGCGGTCTGTTAGGTTACAGATGCTATCAATGTGGGGGGCCTTTGTACTGGTTATTTGTATTTTCGCCAATACTGTTTTCTTTCTTTTTACCTGGGCAGACGGTTTCTGGCGGGGAATAAGGATTAGGATGTTAGGACTGATGCTTTTGAATTACTGCTTTTGATTGATGGAGATATGGGATTTGGGTTTTTTGTTGATTGCGCTCGCTAAGATCTTTTCTTTCGATCTTATGCCTACGTATTCCCGTTTACCGAAACAGGGAAATCAGAGCGTTCGTAGTTCCTCCTATTCTATGGGAGGAAATGGGTGTTTTGGTGTCTTGTTCAAAGCCCAAGACGTGAAGCGAAAGGTGGTTTATATCTTGTTCAAAGCCCAAGATGTGAAGCTGAAAGGTCTATTTGTGTCTTGTTCAAAGCCCAAGACGTGAAGCGAAAGGACCTCGACTTTAGAGAGAATTTGTCATCTCTAAAGAGGGGAGAAGGAGAATTACTTTAACTGGGATACGCGGATCCAAGCAATGCCATAATTTCCGAAGAAAGGGTTTTAACCTGAAGGAGAAGACTTTAACTCAGTGTAGAGCAATGCTATCTTTCCTTAGGAATTTCTCATGCTAAAAGAGGGACAGTGGCATGGATGTAGATGATCCAGAGGCTTGCCGCTTACAGCGATTAGACGAAGGGGAAGGAGTTGTATGTTTGTATGCTGTGAACGAGGCACGACTTTGATGCTAAAAGGTTGATTGGATCAACCAGTGGTTTTCTTATACAAAGCCTAAGAGGAGGCTATTTTGTGTCTCGTACAAAGCCCGAGAGAGAGGCTAAAAGGGTTGACTCAACAGGAGAATCTTTTATACTCAACAAGAGAGTGTTTTTGTATCTCGTATGAAGCCCGAGATGAAGGCTAAAAGTTTGACTCAACAAGAGAGTCTTTGTGTGTCTCGTACAAAGCCCGAGAGAGAGGCTAAAGGAGGTTGACTCAACAAGAGAGTCTTTTATACTCAACAAGAGAATGTTTTGTATCTCGTACAAAGCCCGAGATAGAGGCGAAAGGTTGGCTGTTTCAGTTGAGTGACAGGTCCAGTATGTTGGTTAAAAGAGAAAATCAGTTCTTATAAAGAGACTGATTAAAAGTAAGGCTATGCTTTGGCGCTTGATCAGAGGATCAGGGTTATTTCCTGTTCTTTAAGGAAATGGGAAATCCATAGGGGTTTTGAGTCTGCGGGTTTCCTTCCTATTTAACGAAGGGGTCGCTTGAGAATGTCTTTAAGACTCAAGGAAGTTAGACTGTCCAAGTTTAGAGTTTTATCTTTGGTACTATGCTTTGAGAAACAGTAGTAGACTCTACGAAAGGACTGTTCTATGAGGATGACTAGGTTCTGTTCCTATACCTCTAGGAGGTCGTCAGGACAATTTGTACGAAGCCCAAGAGGAGGCTGGAAACTTTTAAGAAGCCGACGGGTCCTTGTACGAAGCCCAAGAGGAGGCTATCATTCTCGGAGGAAGAGATCATTATACGAAGCCTAAGAGGAGGCTGTGAATACTTCTAAGAAGCCGTAGTGTCCTTGAATAATGCCCAAGAGGAGGCCGATGCTTTTAAGAAGCCCGTGGGTCTATCATCTCCTTTCCATTAGGAGAGATAACTCTTTTAAAGATAAAAACCACTGGTAAACGTGTGAGGTTTACTATCCAATGACTTCTAGCTTTTAAAGAGGGTTCCTTAGTTAAGGTCCAAGATTATGACCGTAGTGGGTACCCAAACCCCGAGACATTCAAGGCAAGCTATCCACAAGGAATAGATCAAGTCAGGAAAGTTAGAGAATTTGGAAGAAACTCAAAGATGCCATTCACGGAGAATACATTCATCTTGGGGAGTAGAGCTTCTTGACGATTCCTAAGGAGGACAGCCGAAGAGAAGACTGTATCTGGTGTTCCTATTGGGGATCTAGGCGTCTATTTCTATGAATAAATGAAACGGCGTCACCTAGTTCTAGACGTAGTAGCCGGGGAAACTCGAAATATCTATACTATTATTACGCAGTAGATATGAGTTTATGAAATGAGACTTACAGTGAAACAGCCCCACAATACAGTTTATAATATGAAAGCAGTAAATGAAAGCGATAACCACTTACTCGGTTGTAGTGCTTCCATGCTGTTTGGTTAGTTGTTCAACAAAGAAAGGTTGAAAACAACAGTATATTCAAAATCAAAGGAGAAAGTGCTTTGAAAAAGAAAGATTTGGGGCTTACAGCTCAAGGAGAGACCCAGGGTTTTATCAGTGAGCGCACTGTTTGACTTTGTACAGCGGGACTTATACAAGTGACTGGGGCCCAAAAATGGTTTTCTGTACAAAGGGATGGGTCTTACACTCTCTCAAGAGGCCCAAAAAGGTTTAAAGAAAAGAATGGGGCTTATAACACGAGGGTAGGCCCAAATGATTTTTCGTTTAAAAATGGCGATCGCGCCGAGGTTTTCTTTTAACGCAGAGGGACTTATACAATAAGTGAGGCCCAAAATGTTTTGGTTAAAAGGGGGATTGGGTCTTACACTCTAATAGAGGCCCAAAGTGTTTTGAATGAGTCTTATAGCTCAAGGAGAGGCCCAGATGATTTTTATTTTTAAACGGGCGACGATCGCGCCGTTTACTTGTACAGAGGGACTTATACAATGAGTGAGGCTCAAAAAAGTTTTTGTGCAAGGGGGGATGGATCTTACACTCTCTCAAGAGGCCCAAAAATAGTTTGAAAATGATTTATGAGGGTTGAATTAATCCAAAACCCTAATTTGTTTTCAAAATGTATTTAATTGAATAAAAATTCAATTAAAATGATCAAAAATTGTTTAACACGTGAAAAACAAATTGTGATCTTGGATTAATGCTTCAAAAATTAAGTATTGACCTACAAAATAATTAGAAAGCATTAAAAGTTGCAAAATCAATGTAGAAAAAATATTTAAAATGCCAAAAACAATCAAAATATTAATTCTTTGCAAAAATATCAATTATATGAAATAAATAATATTTTTGGGATTTTTTTATAAAATAAAATATTTTAACATTTTTGTGAATTATTAAAAAAAGAATCAACTCAAAACCATTAAAACTCAGAGAGAAATTAATTTTTGAATCAATTAAACAAAATCACAAATTTCAAATATTTGAATTTCTCAAAAATGGCGCCAAGAACAAGCTGAAGAACACGCGCGTGTTCTTGGTTTCTCAGATTTGGATTTTCTATCCAATCTCCATGAATACGTAATCATATCATGCAATCCACATATCATTATGCTCGTCTCAACCTCACGATCATGTCTATGTACTCTAATTTCATTTAAATTAAACATACAACAAGAAATCACGAAGCGACCTCAAGAACCCTAATTTCTGCATGAAGGCTAGGATTTTTGATACACGATTCAAACAATGCAATTAATTGAGGGAAAACATTCCATGCATGATTATGAACATATGGCCAAATTATTGTGCGAGGAAATATGCATAGATTGAGAGATGACCAAGCATGTGCTTACCTCCAAGCCGTGACAGCAAGTTCAAAGTGATTTTTGATTTGGAGGTGTTACAGATGAGTGGTGATGATCTGAACAGCTTCCCTACACCCTATGGATTGTGTTTGGATGGTTGGACTTGATTGAAATTGGCTGGATCATTTTGTGGTACCTCAGCTGCACTTTGGTTAAAACCTTGAGCAACCAGCTGGTGATTTTGTGAAATTGATGTTTCAGAAGTAATCTAAGTGTTTGATCAGCTCATATGTGATGTATGTGAGGTGTGTGAGTGATTGGTTTGATTGGAATTGCTCTCAAACTCAAAACCCGATAGTGACTTGCCTTAGAAGGCAAAATTGGAGTGAAAGAAGAGATTTTGAGGAAAGCATCTGTTTGATGGCTTTGGTGTACTCAAACTGACCACAATTGAGCTCTATTTATAGTAGAGCAAGTTTGTTTTGCAAGGAATAGTGAATGGCAGCTGGTAAGTAGGTTTGGCCAATGTTGTCCAATGAAAATCCAAGTCTCCTCTAGCCATTGACTAGAGGTTAGGGCACAGAGCTTTGGTTCCCTTGGTCTTGGATAAGTCTTGACTGATTTCAGATGAGAATGGCTCAGTCCATGCCACCTTGATGGTTCCATTGAATGCCTCATTCCAAATTTGAAGTTTTGTCCCTATTTTGGCCATTCTAGGTTCAACATGCTATTTCTTGTTCCATGGACTTTGGAGGCTTGGCTCAGTGATTGTCCCCTTTAGATTAAATCCTCTGAGGTGTCCAAGTGGATAGGAGCAATTGAATTTGGCTGATTTTGGCAAATCGACCAAAGTTGCAAATTCTGCCTTGCCTTGACAGATTTCAGCAAGGCAACTTGGCAATGTTGTATCTCATGGTGTAGGTTGAATTTGGCAATGTTCTTGGCCATTTTGGAAAGCTCTTACATGATACAACAACTGTTTGAACAAGTTTGGTTTTGATCTCTTTTGATTCCAAGTGAAAAATCCCCCTACATTTGGCAAAAAGTGAGGCAAAATCTGATTTAGTGAAAATTTCACTAAGTGTTGGAAAAAGTGACTTTTTCACTTTTCAGCCACTTTGATCACTCCATAACTCAAAATCCTTAATGAATTGGAATGACTTGTAGTTGAAGTTTTTGTAGGTGATAATGAGGGCTACAAATCCATCTTTGGATGAGA
Organism: Lathyrus tuberosus; assembly: GCA_022829125.1. Classification (NCBI taxonomy): domain Eukaryota; kingdom Viridiplantae; phylum Streptophyta; class Magnoliopsida; order Fabales; family Fabaceae; genus Lathyrus; species Lathyrus tuberosus. The sequence goes on along the minus strand of JALAZF010000044.1, from coordinate 5,848,792 downwards.
AAAAATGGCCTTGTGGTTTAGGAGTTATGGCCCTTCAAAGTTGGTACCCTTGCCACTTTATTTTTAACTTAGAAAAATTTCTAAGTTTTATGGTTACCCCTTTTACAAGTTATCTCACTTTTCTTGATTTTTCTTGATGAATGATGATTCAAATCATACGTTAACATCATTTTAGGGTTAAAAATCCATTTTGGTGAAAAATCTCAAAAAGTCAAAGTTGACTTTTGTGCACAGTTGACTTTTTATCAGATGAATTCCAAACTGTGCAATTCTTCAGGAAATCATGTCCTTGACCTAAATCAAACTTGATGGACATGTTCCATGGGTGTCATAGGGTATATTCAATCATGTATTAGGGTTTGGGAGCATGTCCTGGTCAAAAGTCAAAGTTACAGTTGACTTTTCCCTTAAAACCCTAATTGTGGTGTAGATGGAATTGAGACTTGTTGCTCAAACTTCTTGGATTAATCCATTGTCCCAAATGGATCAATATGTTATATTAGAGACCCTCAAATCCTCTCTTGAGGTCTTGGCTCATGGTTTGTCCCAAAAGTCAACTTAGGGGTGAATTAGGTCAAGAAACCCTAATTCCTGATTTTTGATGAATGCATCCCCTGAGGCAAAATTGACTTGATGCATGGGTTCATGAGGTTCCATGAAGTATATTAGGTCATGTTTTGGATCAATGCCTTGTGCCCAGATGAAAATTTCCATCTGGAGGCCCTGGTCGACCAAAACCCTAATTTGGTGACACTGTCGATCTTGAGGCTTGAGCCACCTAGAAGGGAGCAACCTTGTGCTTAATCCTTGAAGTGGGAGTCCTTTTTGATCCATTGTGGATGTTTAAGAGATTAGACAAGTTGAAGATCATGTCATTTCTTGATTGATCCTTTGTCTAAGCACTCAGAGAGGGCTTGAAACCCTAATTTTGATTGTATTGGATGTTCACCCATCTTTGGGGAGACTGATGAAGCATGATGGTTCATCCATATTGTGATGATGATTTTCACAATGATGGGGAATCTAATGGTCAAAATTTGGGGTATGACACCAAGCATTCAAACACACTCCATAGGGTGTAGGGAAGTTGTTCAGATCATCACCACTCATCTGTAACACCTCCAAATCAAAAATCACATTGCACTTGCTGTCACGGCCTAGGGGTAAGCATAAACTTGGTCATCTCTCAATCTATGCATATTTCCTCACACAATAATTTGGCCATATGTTCTTAATCATGCATGGATTGTTTCCCCTCAATAAATTACATTGTTTGAATCGTGTGTGAAATTTCTGAGCCCTCATGCAAAAATTAGGGTTCTTGAGGTTTCTCTCTGATTTCTTGTTTTATGTTTAATTTAAATGAAATTAATTGACATAGACATGATCGTGAGGTTGAGACGAGCATAATGATATGTAGATTACATGATATGATCAAGTATTCAGTGAGATTGGATAGAAAATGCAAATCTGGGCAAGACAGAAAACACGCGTGTTCTTGGTCCATGTTCTTGGCGCCATTTTCACAAATTCAAATATTTGAATTTTGTGATTTTATTTAATTGATTCAAAAATTAATTTCTCTCTGAGTTTTAGTGATTTTGAGTTGATTCTTTTTGTAATAATTCACAAAAATGTTAAAATATTTTATTTTAACAAAAAATCCCAAAAATATTATTTATTTCATATAATTGATATTTTTGCAAAGAATTAATATTTTAATTGTTTTTGATATTTTAAATATTTTTTCTACATTGATTTTGCAACTTTTAATGCTTTCTAATTATTTTGTAGGTCAATACTTAATTTTTGAAGCATTAATCCAAGATCACAATTTGTTTTCCATATGTAAAACAATTTTGATCATTTTAATTGAATTTTTATTCAATTAAATACATTTTTGAAAATAAATTAGGGTTTTTGGATTAATTCAACCCTCATAAATCATTTTCAAAACACTTGGGCCTCTAATAGAGTGTAAGACCCAATCCTTTTTTGACCAAATCATTTTTGGGCCTCAGTATATTGTATAAGTCCCGATACCGTCAAAAACAAACGGCGCGATCGTCGCCAATTCAAAATCAAATCAACTGGGCCTACCCTCGAGTAGTAAGACCCATTTCATTTCTAAAACTTTTTGGGCCTCTATTAGAGTGTAAGACCCAACCCCCTTTGTACAGAAAACATTTTGGGCCTCATTTGTTGTATAAGTCCCTCTGTACATTTTCAAATAAACGGCGCGATCGTCGCCTTTTCAAAATAACCTTGGGCCTACCCTCGAGTAGTAAGACCCATTTCTTCTCTTAAAACTCACTTGGGCCTCTATTAGAGTGTAAGACCCAATCCCTTTTTAACCAAAACCATTTGGGCCTCACTTATTGTATAAGTCCCACTGTATTTTCAAACAAACTTTGGGCCTACCCTCGTGTTATAAGCCCTACTCTTTCTCTTTAAACCTTTTGGGCCTCTTGAGAGAGTGTAAGACCCACCCCTTTGTACAGAAATAAATCTTTGGGCCTCATCACTTGTATAAGTCCCTCTGTACAAATTCAAACAGTGCACTCACTGATAAAACCCTGGGCCTCTCCTTGAGATGTAAGCCCCAAATCTTTCTTTTTCAAAGCACTTTCTCCTTTGATTTTGAATATACTGTTGTTTTCAATCTTTCTTTGTTGAAACAACTAACCAAACAGCATGGAAGCTCTATAACCGAGTAAGTGGTTATTGCTTTCATTTACCGCTTTTATATACATATAACTGTATTGTGGGGCTGTTTCGCTGTAAGTCTTCTTTCATAAACTCATATCAACTGTGTAATAATAGTATAGATATTTAGAGTTTCCCCAGCAACTACGTCTAGCACTAGCTTTAAGCCCGTTGATCACTCTTAGAAATAGTCTAAACTAGATCCCCATAGGATTACCAGACACAGTCTTCCCTCCTCTTGGGGTTAAACAATATGGAGACATGAAAGGCAGCATTCTCTGTGAACCCTTTCATAGACTGTCACTCATATAAGTTGTCAAAGAAACTCTATTCCCCAGAGATGATCTTTTCTCTGTGAATGGCATCTCTTGAGTTTCTTCCAAATTCTCGAACTTTCCTGGCTTGATCTATTCTCGGTGAATGGCATGTCTTGAACTTCTCGGGGTTTGGGGACCCACAGGCTTCTTAAAAGCACTTGTCAAAGAAACTCTACTCCCCAGAGATGATCTTTTCTCCGTGAATGGCATCTCTTGAGTTTCTTGCAAATTCTCGAACTTTCCTGACTTGATCTATTCCTTGTGGATAACTTGCCTTGAATTTTTCGGGGTTTGGGGACCCATCGGCTTCTTAAAAGCATCGGCCTCCTCTTGGGCATCATACAAGGACCCACAGGCTTCCTAAAAGCAACCCCGCCTCCTCTTGGGCTTAGTACAAGGACCCGCCGGCTTCTTAGAAGTATTCACAGCCTCCTCTTAGGCTTCATATAATGATCTCTTCCTCCGGGAATGATAGCCTTCTCTTGGGCTTCGTACAAGGACCTCTCGGCTTCTTAAAAGTTTCCAGCCTCCTCTCGGGCTTCGTACAAATTGTCCCGACAGCCTCCTAGAGGTATAGGAACAGAACTTAATCATCCCCATAGAACAGTCCTTTCAAATAGTCTACTACTGTTTCTCAAAGCATAGTACAAAAGATAAAACTCTAGACTTGGACAGTCTAATCTCCTTGAGTCTCAAAGACATTCTCAAGCACCCTTCAAAAATAGGAAGAAAACCCGTAGACTCAGACAGTCTCAATACCCTTCGTATTTCCCGCTTCCTTAAAGAACAGGAATAACCCGGATCCTTGAATCAAATCCTTGAGTACAACATTGCTCATATAAGAACTAATTTTCTCTTTTAAAATCAGTATACTGGACCTGTCACTCAACTGAAACAGTAACCGTAGCCTCCTCTTAGGCTTTGTATAATGATCCTTCTCCAGTGGAGTTAGCCTCTCTCTTGGGCTTTATACAAATGATTCTCCCCAGCGGAGTCAAACAACGTTTAGCCTCTCTCTCGGGCTTTGTACGAGACACATAAGAGACTCCCTCGTTGAGTCAATTACACCTTTCGCCTCCATCTCGGGCTTCGTACAAGATACAAAAAGGTTCTTATTGAGCCAAACAAACAACAGCCTCCATCTCGGGCTTTGTACGAGATACAAAACACTCTCTTGTTGAGTATAAAAAACTCTCTTGTTAAGTCAAACCCTTTTAGCCTCTCTCTCGGGCTTTGTACGAGACACATAAAAACTCCCCCTTGTTGGGCCAACAGCCTCCTCTTAGGCTTTGTATAAGAAAACCACTGGTTAATCCAATTAACCTTTTAGCATCAAAGTTGCGCCTCGTTCACAGTACACAAACATCAAGCAACTCCCTTCATCTAATCGCTGTAAGCGGCAAGCCTCTGGATCATCTACATCTATGCCACTGTCCCTCTTTTAGCATGAGAAATTCCTAAGGAAAGATAACATTGCTCTACACTGAGTTAAAGTCTTCTCCTTCAGGTTAAAACCCCCTCTAAAGGAAATTATGGCATTGCTAGGATCCGCATATCCCGGTTAAAGTAATCCTCCTTTACAGTCAGTTACCCAACAGTTGTGACAAACAGACCCCTCTTTAGAGATGACAAATTCTCTCTAAAGTCAAACGTTTTTTAGCTTTATATCTTGGGCTTTGAACAAGATACAAACCAATTTTCGCTTCACGTCTTGGGCTTTGAACAAGACACCAAAAACACCCATTTCCTCCCATAGAATAAGAGGAACTACGAACACTCTGATTTCCCTGTTTCGGTAAACGGGAATACGTAGGCATAAGATTGAAAGAAAAATCTTAGCCAGCACACTAAACAAAAACCCAAAATCCCATACTCTCATGTATCTATCAAAAAGCATCAGTCCTAACATCCTAATCCTTGTTCCCCGCAAGAAAATCCTGGAAAGAAAGAAAACAGTATTGGCGAAAATACAAATAACCAGTACAAAGGCCCCCCACATTGATAGCATTCGTAACCTAACAGACCGCTGTTTAAACTCAGTATGCAAAGCAGGGTTAATTGGAGACATATATTTCCCTTCCTTCATCAGCTTTAATAGGATAAAAAATGAATCGACCTGTAGTTAAAACTCAACCGCATAGAGCGACCAGCGCTTAAGAACCGCTTCCAAAATCGTTCGCTACAATATGGCTAGACATTTGTAACGTCAGAGTCATCATTACACTTTTCCTCAAACGTCTCTTCAGCCCACATTTTAAGATTTTTCATCATCACTACCCTAGCCCCTAGCGGATCATGGGTCAAAAAATTAACTGTCACCGTCTGAAGCATCCACTCGTAACTGCCACGTATCTCACAATTGTTTCCACTATCTTTCTATTAAATGGAAAGATTTTTTGAATTCCAACCGCTTCAATCCCTTTTCCTTCTATAAATAAGTTGGAAAATTTTATTTCTCACTTTTTATTCTCCTTTTCTTTAAGCACGAACTTTCTTCAACTTCATCTTCTTCATTTCTCTGTATTTTCTTCTGTAATCAACCATGGCATCTTCCGTTGCTCCCCAAATCACAAGTAAAGATTCCAAAAAATCCAAAAACTTACCACCTGTCCACAAGATCCTTGGGCCAAAGGTGGTGGGGAACCAATAGTATGTACCAGAGCCTCCAAATGAAGAGGAGAAACGACGTATTTACCAGTCTCAAGTACTAATTCCTATTTTAATTTCTGGTAAATCTCATGCAATACTAGGACCTTTACCTGATTTATCCTTAGATCCCGTAAAAGTGAGAGAATTTTTCCCAGCTTACCACCGCTACAAACCCATAACTAACGTGGTTAGGCCTAGAACTGATAAGGAGAAAATCATTGACGAAAAATCCAAGGTAGACGGCCAAGGATCTCCTTCTGAGGAAGTCATAAATTTAGAGTACATGAACAACTTTAGAATCTTTAGGTCTTGTCCTTTGTAGAAAGACCCCTCTGATTATCTAGCTTGGCTGAAGAAAATAGAGAAGGTCAAAGCTGATGTTTGGAAAACTATGGGCATTTTCGACCTCATCCAGTTGTCGAAAGTAGAACCAGGATATTGTCCCTCCATGCTTCTAGCTTCCCTTTACTTTTGGGACAATACTTATAACAATTTTCACCTTCCATGTGGAATGATCACCCCCACTCTTTTCGACGTAGCTGCCATAACTGGCCTTAACCCACTAGGAGTAGATTATGATCCTACCCTACTGTCTGATGACTCTATAGGATTCGACACAAATAAGGCCACCTTCACAACCTATATTTCCAATTATCATGAAAAAGAAACTAAAGAAGTTTCTGATCAAGAGCATGTAGCATTCCTAGCCCTCTGGCTGTCGAGATGTGTTTTCTGCTCTAGATCCCTTCAAGTGGCGAAAAGTTATATAACCATAGCAAATCAGCTTCATGTTGGACATCAATTGTGCCTTAGTGAGATGATCTTGGCGAATCTATATGAATCTCTTGGCGAAGGGGTTACTTTTCTGAAGAACATCAAGAACAAAGGGAGTCTACTGTTGTCAGGACCATTTTGGCTCTTACAACTATGGCTCAATGCCACCTTTGAAGCTTCCTTACCCAACAAACAAATTGTGGATGAAACTGCTCTGAAGGACAAAAGGGTCGAAGGAACCAGAATGGCACAGTTAACACCCAATGATGAAGGTCTGAGCCTTCAACAAACTTTTACTAGTTATGTTATGATGTTTGCTAAACGTCATAACTTCACTCCCAATATGGCTCCTTTCACTGATAGAAAAATTGGACCAGAGTGGCTCACCAGGAAACTTCCATTAGAGTTGAAAGCTCTAGAAGATGAATTCCTTAATGTTTGGGAATCTTTTCTCACCCCTAGACTTTTAGTTTCCAGACTCGCTCCCTCAAAGCTGAAGGTCTCCCTTGTTAACTACCAACCCAATCTGGTCTCTCGACAGTTTGGGTTAATACAAATAAAACCAAAACCCATCTTCTCAAGGAAAGGTTCTTTGATTCACTACAACATGACCCACACCGGAGATGAGTGTTCTGGGTTGCTGGCAAAGTATTCAAACCTGGTCGAAATTCAACCAATGCCCTTTAAACCCAGCTTCCTCTGTACTCAAGAGTTTGACGAATGGTGGAGGGCTTATTATGACTCTCAATTTTTCGACGTGCCTTCTTTCACCATCCAACTGACCAGAGATTTCGCCCTTGTGCAGGATAAAACAAAGAAAGGTACTTTAAGACACGTCAAAGAAATCCAAGCATTCCAGAAATACTTTGAAACTGCCTACAGGCCCAACGAACTTAGTCGAACCATAAGCGAAGCAACTGTTACTTTGAAAGAAAAATTTACCAAAAAATTGGATGAGTTAAAACTACCTTCATACGTTCGACCAGAACAACGTTATGAGATAGCTTTTAACCTCTATCCACCAAAATTTCCTCCTCTACCATCTGCTGAATTTGGTGTGGCTTTTAGTCCTCCATTTCCAGATTGGTTCACTTGTGGGGATTCCATGAAACTTCTTCGCCAGGAATATCAAAAACGTGTTAAGCGTGTGGTTCCGACTAAGTATACCTTGGAAAATTTCAAAGGCCACCTTCATATTGGCATAGAACACGTTCGCGTGGAAACTCCTATATATGAAGGTGTGGAATGGGAAGATACTCGACACCACTTCTTTTCATTTGCACATATATGTATCTTTCGCCTTGTATTTAACATTTTTCCTTTTTCTTAGCCACAAAAATTCATTCCAAGAAGCCAGCTGCCGTCGAAACGTCAACTGCGGAATCCCCAAAAAATATTACCCAGAAACCTTTGGCGAAGGTATGATTTTGCCTTGTTTTTTAATCAATATTTCTTTACTGTTATTTTCTGAAATACTAATGAAAACTTTTGCTATTTTTCAGGGTAGTCGAAGACCTCCTTCAACGCCAAAGAAAAGAAAAGAAAAGAAAAAGAACCTGAAGCTCCTGCCATTGAATCTGGTGACGAATCCCTAGATTAAGTCAAACCTTCAAGAAAAAAGAAGAGACCGACGAAGCCTCAACAACAAAAAACCTCTGCTTCCAGGATATTGGAGATAACTCCTCACAACACTCCTGTCGAGCAAGTGACCACAGGTCCAGCAGAAAGTGAGAGTTCTAGTCTTAACACTGAAATTCCCCAGGTAGGTTTTCTCTTCAGATTCGACAGTAAAAATCATTTTTTCTCATGATAAATTTGTTGACTTCTTCATCTTCCAGGTCCTTGTCAACACCCATGGGCATCCTATGGTTCAAGCCCTTCCAAAAATCAGCAGCGATCCCACGTACAAGCCCACAAGCGCCTCAAAACCCTCCCCCAAAGATTCGACTAAAGAATCAGCCACCGAAGTGAATCAGCCCACTGTCGTTTCTAAAAAACTTCAGGACGTAATCTAAGAAGAGACTGGTCCCGAGGATGAAAACTTAGTTAACGGTGGTGGAGACACTGTAATGCCTACGGCAGCGCTCACAATAGCAAGTGATCCTGAAGATAATTCCCCCTCAACTTAAAGGATGCTGACAAAGATAAAGATGGGGTGTTTGAAACGGATGACAAAGAGGGAGAAAGGAGTGAAGGCGAAAAGGGGACCACTCCAAAGATTATTGCTGATGAAGAGAAAGAAAGCGACAAGCAAAATCCCGCTGATCATCCCAGAGCTGGTTCAATCAACACCACTTCGAACAGCCTTTCTCATGAAGAACTTGAGAATCTGAAGGTGCAAAGACCACTATAATATCTGAAGGCCATGCTCAGTACCCGTTATAACTTTGCTGACACCACCACCAGTAGTTTGACTACTTCAGGGACCATTTCTGGTGCAAAATCCATGGACGAAGTGATGGCCCAAATTCGGCAGAAAATCCTCAATATTGATTTGTTTCAACTTCTAGAGAAGGATGCATCTGCCCACTTTGACCTGAAAAAACTCTTGAAACAAATCAACGTCCTAGAGGCCCCCCCTGAAGTAACTGATGTTGTCATGGACTTAACTACTCTTATTGACCTTGTAGCGGTAGATTTTAACTGTCTTAGAGACTATTCGAAAAAGCTTGAGAACAAGTCGGAAACGCAACTTGCTGAATGGGATGCTACTACAAGTTCTACCAACAAGGTAACTGAACTGGAAAATGCCTCTGAACAAAATCAAAAAGAGATTGTCGGGTGTGACGAACACATCCTCAAATGGGAGAAACAGATTGCTGCTCTTCAAAACAAGATTTCTCAGGCTAAGAAACGCAAAGAAGAACTCCAACAAGTCAATCAAGATGAAATAGCCAAAGAGATTGAAGTTGGAGTGCATCACGTTAAACGGGCTCAGAAGTTAGGCAAGGAGATTGAAGAGATTTCGACCAGCAATGCCCTCTACGAGCGTCGACTCCAAATTCAACGATCCAAGTTTGACAAGTTAAAGCAATATTTCCCTGTTTGATTTTGTAATGTTACTTGGTCCTTTGAGGCCTATTTATTTTGTAATGACATTTAAGCCTTTTCTTTGGTAAATTTTACCAATTTAGTTATTTCTTTTTGTAAAATTATTCGATTTCTATTTTAACTTCCTGCAATATGGGTCTATATTTTTTTCAAATATTTCCCATTTATTTTCAGTATTCTCTTATCTTTATCTAATTTTTCGACCTCATACGCGCCATTGGAAAACACGTTGGTGATTTGAAAAGGTCCTTCCCACTTAGGGGACCATTTCCCCATAAGTCTATCTTTACGATCCATGGGAAGAATCACTTTCCACACAAGGTCACCAATCGAAAAGGCTTTACCTTTTACTCTTTTATTGTAGGATTTCTCCACCCTTTCCTTTTGCCTTTTCAATAAATCTAACGCGTTTAATCTCTCTTCGTCTAAATCAAGTAGTTTATCTATCATCATATTCCAATATGCATCTGATGGAATTTCATGATGTCTTTGAACTCTTGTTGACTGCAAGTATATCTTGACCGGTAAGACCGCATCATGGCCATAAGTTAGTCGAATAGGTGTAGCATTTGTAGCTTCCTTAGGAGAGGTTCGACAAGCCCATAGAATTTGGTCCAAAGTTTTGTGCCAATTCTTTGGCTTTCTTCCCACGTGCTTCTTTATTAAACCAATTATCACCTTGTTGGCTGCTTCGACCTGACCGTTGGCTTGAGCGTAATAAGGCGTAGATGTGAGGAGTTTGAAACCAATTTCCTTCACGAATGCTTGCATATTTTTACCAGTGAAAATAGATCCTTGATCCGTTGTTATTGTCTCTAGGATACCAAACCTGTAAATGATGTTCTTTCGAATGAATTTGATTACTGCTTCTTGATTCACATTTACTAAGGGTATGGCTTCGATCCATTTCGTAAAATAATCGATCCCAACCAAAATAAACTTCTGGCTTTTTGAAGAGGCCGGTCGAATTTCTCCAATCAAATCCAAAGCCCAACCTCTAAAGGGCCAAGGCTTTATTATAGAATGTAACTCACTTGCATGGACATGTGGTATCCCTGCATGTATCTGGCATTCTTGGCATCCTTTCGCGAATTCGACGCAATCTTTTAACATAGTTGGCCAATACATTCCTTGTCGAAATAATAACCACTTCATCTGATGGCCTGCTTGATACGCACCACATGCCCCACTGTGTATATTCGACAAAGCTATGTGTGCCTCAGATTCGCCTAAACACTTAAGTAATATCCCTTCCGGAGTTTTCTTAAATAGTTCATTCCCCAAAATCACGTAACTCAAAGCTCGATACCTGATTCTTCGTTCGACTGATCCTGTTGGATTTTGCAGGTATTCTATTATGGGCTTCCTCCAATCTCCAGTCATTGAATCATCTATGTTAAAAATTTCAAAATTTTCTTCGTCAGCGTATCCAAGCTTTATCGTCTCCAAATCTGATGGGGATAATCTAGCTGACACGACTCTTCCTCTAACTTCGATGGCTTTCTCCAACTTTTCCTTCGACACTTTGTATCCAGAAGCTATCTGCGCTAAATCATTTTCTTCCTGATTTTCTATTTGAGGGATATGTTGAATCGTAACCATGTCGAATCTCTTTAAGAGTCGATTAACTATTACAAAGTACATGATTAAATTCTCTTTAACACACTTGTACTCCTTTGTTATCTGCTTTATGACTAACTTAGAGTCGCCCATTATTTCGACCCGAGTTGCCCCCAATTCCAACAAAATTTCAAGTCCTGCTATCAACCTCATATTCTGCCTCATTGTTCGAGCATAGGCCTTCGACTTTGTACTTAAATTTTGTTGGAATTTTGTTAGGAGAAATAATTAGCACTCCTATTCCAGTTCCATTTTTATGACTAGAACCGTCGAAGTATAACTTCCATGGTTCTATTTCTATGTAGTCCAAAGACTTTTCATTTATGGCGTGGTCAACTATGAAATCTGCCACCACTTGTCCTTTGACAGTCTTTAAAGGTAGATATGTCAAAGAATACTCAGTTAATGCTAATGCCCACTTTCCAATTCGACTGTGCAAGATTGGTGTAAATAACACATATTTTATAACATCGAAATGAGAAGAAACGTAAACATCATCTGGCTTTATATAGTGCTTCAATTTCATACATGAGAAATACAAACATAAACACAACTTTTCAATCACACTATATCTAGTTTTCGCATCGTTCAAGACCCTACTGAGGTAGTAAATGGCTCTTTCGACACCATTCTCGTCCTCTTGAGCCAACATGCTCCCTAATGTCTTGTCCGACGCAGATATGTATAGCCTCATACTCCTACGTCTGCAAGGTGACATTAAAATTGGAGGATGCGTCAGGTATTCCTTGATCTTGTCAAAGGCAGCCTGCTGTTTTTACCCCCATTCGAAGTCTTCCTTCTTCATTCGAAGTAGAGGGAAAAAGGCTTGCATCTTCCCACTGAGGTTGGAGATGAACCTTCTGAGAAAGTTGATCTTGCCAAGTAGAGACTGCAATTCCTTCTTTGTAGATAGCTCTTTCGCCTCCATTATTGCATTGGCCTTGTTTTGGTTAATTTCGATCCCTTTCTTGTGGACCACAAATCCTAGGAAGTCCCTGCCTGCACACAAAACGCACATTTGAGAGGATTCATCTTCAGACCAAACTTCCTCATCTGTTCAAAGGACTGTCGAAGGTGCTCTATATGATTTTTCCTGAAACAGACTTAATAACAATATCGTCAATATAAATCTGCATAAAATCTTCAATGAAATCGTGAAAAATCGAATTCATTGTTCGCTGGTACGTTGCCCCAACATTCTTTAAACCAAAAGGCATTACCACCCATTCGTAGGTGCCTAAGGCTCCAGGGCATCGAAACACCATTTTTGGAACATCTTCCTCAGCAATAAAAATTTGGTTATAACCAGAGTACCCATCAAGCATACTGAGGTACACATGGCCTGCGGCAGAATCGACGAGCATTTCCGCCACTGGCATAGGATATTCATCCATTGGGGTAGCAGAATTCAAATCTCGAAAATCAATACATACCCTTAATTTTCCATTTTTCTTTATTACAGGAACTATGTTAGCGATCCATTCGACATACCTGGTTGGACGGATGAACTTGCATCTGAGGAGTCTCTCGATTTCTTCTTTAACCTTCGAGATGTTTTCTGGGGCGAATCTCCTTGGAGTTTGCTTAACAGGTTTCCTCCCAGGTTTTATTGGCAACCTTAATTCGACCAGACTCTTATCCAGCCCAGGCATTTCGTCGTAGTCCCATGCGAAACAATCCTTGAATTCCTTCAGCAACTGGACTATTTCGACCTTGAGTTGAGGGCTCACTTTGGCACTGATATAGGTTGGTCTTTTCTCTGCCCCTGATCCCAAGTCAATTTCTTCGAGTGGATCCTGTGCCATCATCTTGATGTTTGCTGCTAATGGATCCTTTTCAAAGCCCAATGGCTCATCGTCATAAATTGCGTCGAGCCTCTGGTTTTGCAAATCTCCTAGATCTTTATCTAGTGGATCCATATTAGAATCCTTTTCAAGACCTTGTTGATCTGCTTCGATTTGGTTGGCTTCGACAGCCATATACTTTACTTCGCCTCTAAGGCCGCTTTGAGTTTATTCTCGGCTATATAAGCCGCGATCTTTTCGAGAACTAGTGATTCACTCATTGTCACTGAATTCGCTGCCCCAGCCAGTTGGCCGGATGTGTGAGGTTCAAAAAATGTAGTCTTCTTCGCCAACTACCTTTCTATCCCACTGAAACCCGTGGGTGGGATAAAGGTATAATGAGCAGAAAGCGTTGTCCGTTGGCGTCATGTCGAAGGTGGCTGGGCTACAAGGAGCTATGTGAGCTAGATTCCTGTCAAAGCTTCACCTATCCACCTGGTTTACTTCAGCCAGAAAATAACTCTGGTCAGCCTCTATATTTTCGACAATCCCGTCTATGCCCCAAATTGTTATTTGTTGATGCATTGATGAAGGGATGGCACCAATGTCGTGTATCCACTCCCTACCTAAGAGAAGGTTATAGTTTGCTTTTGACGTAATCACCATAAACATTATCGGCCTTGTGATGGTTCCGACAGTTAGATCTACCTGTATCACACCCATAGTGGTTCTTACTTTCCCCTTATAATTCGACAACACCATGTTATGAGGTTTGGTGTCGGAATCATCTTTTTCCAATTTTCTTAAGCATATAATGTGGCATCAAGTTGACAGTCGCTCCTCCATCGACCAAAATTTTATTCACCCCTATGTTACCAACTTTTCCTTTTATAAATAGGGGTTTCAAGTGGTTCCTCTTTGAGTCATCTGGCCTTTCGAAAAATGTGTTTTGTTCTTCAACGCATCCATTATTCATGATATAGTAGAAAACGGACCTGTGTCTGGCCGTTTTGACCTCCAAAGCTTCCTCTTCCTCTTCGACTTCCATTATTTGATCATACTCCCTAGGGAGCACTGAAACGACGTTACATGTTACGTCGAACGATGCCTCTGACTCTGAGTTAAAATCGTCTGTCATTTCATCATCCTTGGTTACTTCCTCCTTTGACACTGCTTGTACTGGAGCAATAGGTGGCTTCTCAACCTTCACTTCTTCCATCTGAGTCGAAGTTTGAACATTGTTGCTGGTTTCTAGCTTGTCTTTTCCTGCAGCCTTCTTTCGAGGTTGGTACCTCCTCCATTGTGACTTCGTCATATGATTTTTGCCCTTATAATTATCAGAAGGGTAAGTCACCTTTTTCGATTTTTGGAATTCCTTCTTGTATGATATGGAAGATCCTCGTTGTACTTCGAAATCCTTCCATTTCTCTTGTGCTTTGGCTTGTCGGATTGGATTCACCCACCTGTCGTCTGGAGCTTTATTTGTAGGTTTGAACGTGTTTGGGTGTCTTCCCCCTAATTTCTCCCTACTTTAGTCCCCTCTTATGGGGTCGAATCTTTCTCCAGAAGGTCTCCAATTTCCCCTTCTTTTTGCTCTCTCCACTCCCTCTAAGTTTTGTGCAGCCTTTTTGTCGAAGACGACACTGCAACGAGGGCAAAGCATTACCTCAGATCTTTTCCTCTGGCATCTATGTATGAAATCTGCCAGATTCTCTTCCTCCTTGGGATACGCTATTTTATGGTACTCTTCACGTCGACGCTCTTCGTCGACTTGCATTGACATGTTCTAAGCCACTTCGAGCATGTTTACATTGGCAGGTGTCTCCGTGTCCATGCTTAATTTATTCAACTTCAAACTGAGGCCTTCATTGACCTCATGTTCCGTCTTCATTCGATTGAAGTCCTCAGAGATCTTCTTCGTTAGCACCTTTGGGAGTGGACTCCAGGTAACCTGTGGGCTGACGAATCCGACAGCTTTTCCTTTTGGATCCTCCATGGTCCTTCGGAGAATACCAACAACAGCCTGTTTGTAAGAACCCTCTCAGTAGTTCCTTTGTTAATTTGGGCGAAACCATCAGTGGTCTCATTGTTGACTTTGGCGAAACCTTCAATAGTTTCACTGCTGATTTGGACGAAACCGTCAATAGTTTTGTTGTTGATTTGGACAAAACCATCAGTAGTTTTGTTGTTGGTTTGGACGAAACCGTCAGTAGTTTCATTGTTGACGCCCTCAGTGGCCTCAGCAATATAGTTCTCAATGATCTTTGCGTCAAGGTCTTCAGTAACCCTAACCATCACAGCCTGGTTCACGAAGTCAGTTGTAACTTCGACCATGTCACCTTTATTGGCGGGATCTTCAGCAATCTCCACCATATTCACGTCGTTGTCGAAGCCATCAGTAACCTCAATCATGTTCACATTGTCGTCGAAGCCTTTAGTAGCCTCGACCATGTTCATTGTGGATGGCTCAGCATAGTGTGCCTCTTGAATCCACCCTCGCCTGGGATTTCGACTTATCGCCGAATTTGAGTCTTCCATCTCTGATTGCATTCTGCACGAGATCCCTGAAAAGGAAACATTGAGACGTTTTATGACCCAAAAAATTATGGTACTTGCAAAAACCTCTCTTTTTCTGTTGTTCTAAAAGAGGCACTTTAGTACCATGAGGCACTATTATTTGGCCATCTTTGACTAATAAATCAAATATTTTGTCACACTTTGTGACATCGAACGTATAAGTTCTTTTGGGGAATTTATCATTCTTTTCGGATTCGACTGGGTTTTTCCCATTTGACGGAGTTAAGAGTTTACACGCATATGGTGGCCCCTGTTTTAGTTTGTTGTTCGTCAAAATTTGATGATCCATCTTCGTCATCATCCTCACCAACTCCGACGTATGCTACCCTTTCTTTCTTATTTTTATTAGCCCTTGCTTTTTCGGCTTTTAGTATTTCGACCTGTCTAACCCCATCAGCCAATTGGACCATGTCTCTCAAGTACTGGGTATCTAATTCCTTTCTGATTGAATAGTTAAGGCCACCAGCGGCCATTTCGACTAACTCATGTTCAGGCACTTGTGTGAAACACCTTGCCTTGAGCAACCTAAACCTATTCAAATAATCGTCAATTGGCTTTGAGAATTTTCTCTTGACGCTAACCAATTCTTTTAGACTTATCTTCGTCTGTCCCATGTAGAATTGTTCATGGAATAATCTCTCCAACTGGGTCCAGGTATGTATCGAATTCGCAGGCAATGTGGTGAACCAAGTAAAAGCATTCTTCGTTAAGGAACTAGGGAAATATTTTATTCTCAAATTCTCATTGTGCGCTATTTCGCCTGCTTCAATTAAGTATCGCGCCACATGTTCGACCGTCGATTCTCTGGTATCCCCTGAAAATTTTGTGAACTTGGGAACTTTCCATCTATGGGGTAATTCTTGCTGCAAAATATATTCCAACAAATGGGAGGTATAACTGGGCCTTTGTAATCCCACATTCATACCATTTTGCGCCATAATTCTTTCGACCATGGTAGCTAAATTATTCTCTGCCGGCATATCATTACAATGCATTTGTTGTATAATATTGTCAGCATTTTGGTTTCGGTTTACTAGCAACACTCTTGGTTCTTGTTGAACAGGGATTTCGACCCCGGGTGGTTCGACTGCCCCTCCTTGGTTCAAAACTTCCTCCTGAGGGATGTTTGGTTGCCTTTGATTTATGGTAGGTTCTTCTTCGACGGCTACCCTTGGGTTCTGAACTATCTGTTCCCTTGGGGGAGGTTGGGGGACACCAAAGAAATCAGCAATGTGCGTCATCTGTGCTGCCAATTATTGATTTGTTTACGTCATGTTTTAGATCAAAGGGTTAAATATAACCCCCATCTGTTGGGCTAACATCTGGACCATATCATGGTTACTATCATCCATTTGTTGCCTAATCACTTATACAGAATTATTGGTAATGTTCGGCATATAAGTTTGATATCCCGTTCCTAAAGACTGGCTAATTCTACCCATATGGTTCACACCAGAACTGGACCCTTGCAAAGGTAAAGTTATATTCATTGTTGGATCCGTAAATGCTGATGGCGCATTTTGTAAACTTGCCATTATTGAAGTTGGCATTCCATATGGTTGTTCTCGATTTAGAGGCATCGAAAAACCAGATATAAAGGGTCTGTACATACTCCCTGAAGGGGTAGGAGTCATTTGAGGCATTTGGGGTGCCATAGTTGAAAAACTAGGCGCACTCTGGGGAATTGCATACGTAGGTGTCGAAGCTGTTGTTGATGGCATAGCCTCTGAAACTGATATTGAGGCCGTATTGCCCCCAGTCGAAGGATTAGGGGGTGGTACTTCATTATTCGTAGGATTCTGATTGTTAGGCGGATTTGGATTCACCATTCTACGTACTCGTCTCTTTCTGGGTCTTTCTTCGTTATTTATGGCTATCTTACCACTTCTTAGTCTCATGCAACAAAAACGAAGAAAATTTCGTACGAGTAAAGTGTAAAATAAAGGTTTTCAAATGTTAATAGCACAAGGTCCCACTACGCGTGCCAATTTGTTTGCTTGGAAAATTTGCAAACAACCGCTGATCTCCTAATTTATGAAATATTAGTTTGCTTACAGGACCGATCAAACAAATCCTAGGACAATGTGCTTTAACAATCTTGACAACTTGTGTTAAAAAACCTTTTGTTTATTGAATTCATCATTGTTTTCATCAACTAGTATTTTTCGACTAAAATAAAGACTTTGGTGCTTGAAAGAAATGGCGAAATGTAAGTAAATTGCAAGAATAAAAGTGCATGAATGAAAAGGAATTGTAAATGAATAACTTAAGATTTCATTAAAATGCAAGGAATAAAAACTGGTGTTTTTCAAACGTACATTTTCTCAGTAACTACTCTTTTCTCTCACACGGTTACTTTGAGTATTTCTTGAGTGACTTGTACAAATTTTGAACACACACGGAAATCTAATCACTATGACTTCCTATTTATATACAATCGAAATAACTGTCACCAACAGCTATTTCTCCTAATGGTGACAAATGGCAATCTGCATGCATTCATCAAGTAGATATATTCCATGCGTCCTTTTTCAAAACGGAACTTCCTCCTAAATTCGAATTTCAAAACGTCAGTCGAAAGTAGCCTCATCACCAATCCGTCGAAACATTTCTAATACTTAGAAAAATCTCAAAATCTGCTTCTCCAATTAATATTGATCTTCGACTGGCCTTCTTCAAAAACAATCTCCTGTCGAAATATTTTGGTAATTCTTCAAAACCCACTTTAATAAAATCTAGGCATCGAAATTAGCAGCTTACAGATACGTAGAACTGATCGTAACTTTTGGGTCAGCGGAGACGGCCAGATCCGTTAAAGTACAGTTTCTGATAATCGATTACCCGTCTCTTTACCAGTGCATCTTCGGAAGACCAACCTTGGCCGAACTGGTAGTTGTGCCTTCGACCGTTCATCTCAAGATGAAGTACTACACTTCAAAGGGGATGGTCGCCACCCTCCACGGTGACATCAAAGTCGCACGACGATGCTTTGAAGCAGCCACGAAGGGACTCAACGCCATCGCGTCCAAGCTGAAGGTATCTAACAAGCCAGCCTTACCCAGCAGTTCCGAGGAAGCCAAGCCACTGCCTCAGGTCGACGCCATCGACCTCGACAACCGCTTCCCCGAAGAGGACCAGAAGGAATACCAAGCAGCCTCAAGCACCTCGTCTGCCCCGATCAGTAGCAGCTCTCATCCGATGCATCCCATCTCGGATGACGACTTCGAGCACGTCTTGTTCGGTGACGACCCCCAGCGGGGAGTAAAAATTGGAGCGGACCTCCCCGACATCGCAAGAAAATAACTTAAAGCCTGCCTCCGTGAGAATGCTAATCTGTTCGCCTGGAGCGCCGCCGAGATGCCCGGCTTGGACCCATTCATCGCCTGCCATCAAGTCACAATTGACCCAGCTGTCAAAGCAGTAGCACAACGTAGGAGAAGCAGTCTCCGGAGAAAACGAAGGCTACAGAAAAAGTTGTAAAGGACCTCCTCGAGGCCAAATTTATCTCGGAAGCCAAGTACACCACTTGGTTGTCCAACGTTGTACTTATGAAAAAATCTAATGGCAAATGGCGAATGTGTATTGACTATACCGATCTTAACAAGGCATGCCCGAAGGATGCCTACCCTCTCCCCAATATTGATAAACTTGTTGATAACTCTGCCGATTTTAAACTATTATCATTCATGGATGCCTATTCGGGCTATAATCAAATACCAATGGCAGTGAGCGATAAAAAATACACAGCCTTCATGACCGAATCGGGCAACTATTACTACAACGTTATGCCCTTCGGCCTGAAGAACGCCGACGCGACCTATCAGAGGATGATGAACAAGGTCTTTTGGGGAGAGATAGGCAACATGCTCGAAGTCTATATGGACGATATGATCATAAAATCCCGCGAGGAAACCGATCATACGACCCATTTACAGAAGGTCTTCGAACAGGCCAGGAAATACCAGATGCGTTTCAACCCGGAGAAGTGCACGTTCGGTGTACGGGCAGGCAAATTCCTCGGTTTCTACCTAACAGAACGAGGAATCAAAGCCAACCCCGATAAGTGTCGGGCATTCTCCGAATTTCCAATGCCCAAATCGAAGAAATCCATCCAGTCCCGTTTCGTGGCCAAATCTGCCCAGCACGCCCTACCCTTCTTCAAACTCCTCCGCAAGGAGGCAACGTTTGAATGGAAGAAAGAATGCGATCAGGCTCTCCTCCATCTGAAACGGGCACTCTCGGAGGAACCAGTCCTCTCTTTCCCGAACAACAGTGAGACTCTGTATCTGAATCTCGCCGTAGCCACCGAGGCAGTGAGCGCCGCTCTTATCCGCGAAACACCTGATGGGCAAAAGCCCATATATTTCATGAGCAAAGCACTGCAGGGACCAGAGCTAAGATACCAACAGATAGAAAAAGTAGCACTGGCCCTCCTTAACGTAGCTAGAAGACTGAGACACTACTTCCTGGCCCACACGATCGTGGTCCGAACAGACCAGCCCGTAAAGCAGCTATTAGGACGACCAGACATGGCCGGCAGAATGCTCAAATGGTCGCTAGAGCTGTCCGAATTCAACATCCAGTATGAAAGCAGAAAAGCCCTCAAATCCCAAGCTTTGGCTGACTTCGTCGCAGAAATGACGTTCACAGATTCCCCGGCCTGCGGGGCGTGTAAATGGACCATTTTCGTAGATGGGGCATCCAGCTCGGCTGGAAGCGGGGCAGACATCATATTGGAGAACGAAGAGGGAATCATCGTTGAAGTATCGCTCACCATATCTTCCCCACCTCTAATAACCAGGAAGAGTATGAAGCATTCCTCGGTCGCTTACGCCTAGCCGAAGATCTCGGCGGGGAAGAAGTTGTCATCTGCACAGATTCACAACTCGTGGCCCTCCAAGTTCGAGGAGAGTATCAAGCCAAAAATGACAACCTTTCCGAATACTTAGCTCTGGTCAAGGAGAAAATGATGAAGTTCGCAGCGGTAGAGGTAAAGAACGTTCCCCGCGAACACAATGTCCGGGCAGACGTTTTGTCTAAACTGGCAAGCACGAAGAAGAATGGCGGAAACAAGTCCGTCATACAGGAGGTATTTCCTCGATCCAGTATCAAGAAAACTTCTCCGCCCCTTAACGTACAAATGATCAGCGACAACAACTGCTGGATGACCCCCATTTACAACTACCTCGCTAGGGATGAACTTCTGTCCGACCCCAAAGAAGCCAGCGTAGTTAGGCGAAGAGCCTGCTCCTACGTCCTGGTCGAAGATAAACTCTACAGGCGAGGGTTCTCCATCCTGCTACTCAAGTGTGTCGAGGAAGAGATGGTTGCCCATATCTTGCGCGAAATTCACGAAGGAATCAACGCCTAACACCTCGTAGGATGGTCCCTTGCCCGGAAGGCCCTTCGAGCAGGATACTACTGGCCAACCATGCAGCAAGACGCTAAGGAACACGTGAAGAAATGCGATAAATGCCAATGGCACGGGGACATGCACCTAGCTCCACCTAACGAGCTCAAGGCTATGTCCTCCCCGTGGCCATTCACCTGGTGGGGCCTGGACATCCTGGGTCCATTCGTGGTAGGATTAAACCAGAACAAGTACTTATTAGTAGGCATGGATTACTTCACAAAATGGATAGAAGCGGAGGCTCTAGCCAAGATATCTGCCCTTAACATACTGCGTTTCTACAAATGAAACATCCTTGCACGTTTTGGCATCCCCCAGGCGATAGTCACGGACAACGGGACACAGTTCATGGACAGGAAGTTCCATGACTTCGTCGCCCAGCTGGGCACGAAGTAACACTTCGCATCTGTCGAACATCCCCAGACAAATGGGCAAGCTGAAGCGGCGAACCGAGTCATCCTTCGAGGCCTCAAACGAAGGCTAGATGAAATAAAGAAAGCTTAGGTCGAGGAGCTGCACAGCGTCCTATGAACATACCGCACAACTCCACACTCTTCAACCGGGGAAACACCCTTTCGCCTAGCCTACGGGACCGAAGCTGTAATTCCCATTGAAGTTCACGTACCCTCCAGGCCGACAGAATCGCCCCTGGACGAGGAAATGAACAACGAAGCTCTAAGGGAGGAACTTGACCTCGTCGAAGAAGTCCGGTCAGGGGCATCCCTTCGTGAAGCCTCGTTACAGAAAAAAATTGCCATCCGGCACAACGCCAAAGTCATACGACGAGAGTTCAACGTGGGCAACCTCGTCCTACAAAGAAACCATAAAGACTCTCGTGAAGGCAAACTAGCCGTGAACTGGGAAGGACCCTATCGTGTCCGGGCAAAAATAGATAATGGGGCTTATTACCTAGAACATCTCAACGGGGAAGAACTTGCTCGACCATGGAACGCCGAAAAGCTAAAGCAATGCTATAGCTAAGGCCTTAACTATCGGTCTGATTCGTCAAAACTACCGACCATTATGCACACCTAGGTACAAGCGTCGCATGTCAGTAAAGCAGAACCCCACTCAGGAACGAGCCAGGTCCCTGCTCAACAGCGGTCCCTCAATCGAGCACCGCCGTCATCAAAGTACCACGATAGGCAGAACACCCAGCTCGTGATGGCTTCAAATGTGACCTGAGCTCCGCTCTCTCGCCCGGACATTCCCTGGCCGTTCGACCAGTACCCCTCACTGCCGAACACATCTACAACGACCAATTCCCTGAAACTTAAAGCTAATCAAAGTAATCCCTATTACGGGCACACATGCTTATCGAGCGAAAGTACAACACTTAGCAGAAATCAAAATAGATAAAACCATGCAAATCACAAAACCAGCCACAAGGATCGGACGCATACATAATTAAAGTAATAAGTGGTCACGAGGACCACGATTGTGCTTGTTACATTAACAGAGGACCATGCCCCCATACAAAACATAAGTTACATCAAAAGATACACGGCACGCAGGCCAGACAAATTACAACAAGGATAAAAACACCATCACTTCTCCATCCGCTCAGGATGCTCGAGGTCGGGCTCCGGTCCCTGGGTCTCCCCGTTCAAAACTTCAGCATGCTTGTCACCACCAAGGAGAGAGTTCGGATTAACTATCTTACCATCCTCGACATGATCTAGGAAGTGGATACCCTCGGTGGAGATCTCAACCACGGGGTTGACCACCCGTAGTTGGGCCACAGCATTCTTAAAAGATTCGTCCCCAATGACAATGTTGTCATCATCGGCTTTCAACATACGAGCAACCAGCTCGGCCCTCGTCTTCATTTCTCGGACATCCTCAGGTTCATCTTCGGTCGGAGCACTTGCTAGCCTCAACTGCTCGATCAACTCCTCGACTGCCTTCTTCTCTGCTATCGGGGTAGCATTCTCCTCCCGCAACCTGGTAGCCTCCTTGTCTGCCTTCTTTCGGGCATCACCAGAGCTCTTAGCTTCCTCTTTGGCCTTCTTCCCCACCTCTTCCAAATATGAGATGGTAGCCCGGGCAGCCCTGAGCTCAGACTCAGTCGAAGAATCCCCTTCAGCATAGATGACCGCCATTTTCAGGACTCTGACCAGGGCGGACACATCCTGCGCCACCAGCACCTTCTTGTTCGGGCGATCCATGCCCTCCAGCTGGAGTGACTCTGCCCGCGGCACGACCAAGGATGTCCCCTCGAAGAATCTTCAGTCAAGAATACATGGAGGAAGTTCGAACTTCCCTTTTTCTGGCGCCCGGGTGAGATCTACCCCTTCAGTGGCCCTGGACCGCTTGAACCTTGAGGCCAGGGGCAAGGGAGATCCCTGAGCAGGAGTAGGCGAAGAGGTCCCCGCAGCAGGTTGGGGAGGAGTAGGAGCACACTGGGCAAATCGAGTCTTGGGAGCAGCCGCCCCGGGCTTGTTCCTCGCTCTAGCATTCTTTACCATTCTTTCATGAGCAGAAGGCATCTCACCTGCAAAAACAAAACAAATATGTTAAACGACCAAGGAAAAATATGCCGGGCAAGTCAAGTAACTAAGACTACCGAGAAATTTGTAAGCATCCGCAGGAGTCTTGCACTCCAAAAGCACCTTGGTGTTAATAAAACGATACTTAACCCGTTGGCTACCGTCCTCCTCAAAAATCAGGGACCCCTTCTTCGTCCAGCATTCAGCGAGCCGGAAAGAGTTAACATACTTCACCAGTTTCTCATAGCCAACCGCATTCTGCCCGTCCAGCATGTGCGGCTGAGCAACATACTCGTTGGGCTCCTTAGAAAAGTGGCTGGCACTCTAGTGGAAGGGAAACTTGAATTTTCTATCCCCGATCAGCTTCCCGTTTTCGTTGCGCATGTCGTTACCATCCTCGTCAACGGACACTGCCCAGACATACGTACTGTCCTGGGCCCTCTCTGACACAGGCTCTATGATGTAGAACCTTTCTTTGAACGTCTGGATTGACTCTAAAAAGGGCTTGAACAACTTACGGGGCTGTTTCAACAACACCCAGCCGTATCTCTTCCCTGTCAACTGCCGCTGGAGATGGAAGATGGTGAAAAACAGAGGAAGAATAGCTCCTATCTGCAAGAATTCGCACGTCAACTCAAAGGCACGAATGAACGCCAGCGAATTGGGATGCAACTGCGACGGGGCCAGATCCAGATGCACGAAAACTGACTGCTGAAAGTCGGTGAAGGGCAGCCTCAACCCCAGCTCTTTAAATGCATACTCGTACATAGTAAACTACTCCCCAAAATTTGTACAGATCCGATTATCCTCGAAGGGGAAATGAACCTTCTATTCCCCCTCCGGCCCAACGCCATGAAGACGTCCTCAAGGTAGGTCGCAAAGGTAGATACGTGCTCAGCAAGCTCAGCCACCGACCACTCCTTAGTAGAATCCCCATCGACCTCCTCCCCGACTTCGCCGGGGATAGTGGAAGCTTCCGTATTGCTGCTCTCCGAGGAGCTCTCCGAGGACGAGTCTATTACGATCTCCTCGTCAGGCCTCGTTGCCATATCGATCACCTGAAAAATAGAGAAAGAGGTGAATTCGACGAAGAACCAAATCCACCCTTCCACCGCTGGTCAAGTGAAAAGGCACGCAGAGGGCCGAGGACGTCGACCCCGGCCTAAGCCCTAAATTAAACAAAAACGCAAGAGTCCTCCACGAGGAGGCGCTCGGGGCAACTCCCTCACACAGTGAGGAGCTTCCTCGAGTCAGTTTCCAGTTTCCGTTTGAAGCTTCACCGAAAACTTCAAACGATCACCGGGAACTTCAAACGGTCACCAGAAACTTCACCAGATTATCGGAAACTGAGTAGCCACGACGGTTATTCGGGCGTCATCGTCGCAACGACGCCAGAAACCGCCCTACTTTTAGTCCTCTAAAGGGCTCCGACGGTCATCTTAGCAGCAGAAGACGGCCCAGCCACAACCCACCACCAACAACCACCGGAAAACACCACTACGTCTTCTAAACCTAACCTAGCCGCATGCACTCTAGGACGGAAATGAGGAAAAGATGAACAAAAACAAAAGACCAGAAGACTTACGTGGTTGAAAGGCTGAAAGATGGTTGCTCGAAGCTTGTCACGGTGGTTGAGACAGCGGACGACGACGGCGGTGAACTGAGATCTCTGAAGAAGGCGAAAGGAAGAGAGAGAAACTAAAGTATGAAATAGCCAGGCTCCCTTTCCTTTTATATTGCTGAGGAGCACGTGCATCCGCGTAGGTCATAATTGCTATAGACTAGCCATCATTGCCTATTTACTGCAGCACAGGGCTCGAGGCACACGTGGCGCCCTATCATTTCAGTTCATCCAAACCGTTAGTCTCCTCGTACGACGGGCAAACAAGACACGGTCATGGATCTTACAAACATCAGAGCTCACGGGCACTGCAAGACAACTCCATCCGTCGCCAAACGACGACTCCATAATAGTTCCCCGGAACAACGGGCTATCCTTAAGTCATCACTCTCATGCTCGGGAGCAATGACTTGGGGGGCTCCTGTTTTGGACTGGACCAATGGCTAGGCATGGCCCAATTCGCTTATGTTCTCAGAACGGCCCATTTGCCTAAGTCCGATCCATAAAGGGGCAAAAGTTACATTTCTGCCCCCCCAACCGGGCAAGGAGTGCATCGCTCCTCCCCATCACTGCTGCCCGTTCTGCACGACTTCGTCGGTCCACGAACAGATAAGGGCATGTGCCTGAAACCACGCCTTTGCCCGACACAACGACTAGTTTTAGGCACCCTACCCGACATAACGGCTAGTTTTGGCCAGTTACATATTCTTCGGGAAAACAGTTATTTCGCCCCGAAAATAGGCAGTTGGCCACGCGCTGGGGGCACTATATAAACCGTCTCATTTGAGCGGGTCAGGTATCGAATAATCACCCTAAGAAACTCATTCTTTGTACTTCCCCTTTTTCTCTGACCATTTCTTACTTGAGCATCGGAGTGTCTTGCAGGTACACCCCCTCCTCCTCATCTCACGCCCAGCATCATAGACGTTCTTGGTAGCCCAACTCAGGATCTGATCAAACCTTCACGATCAATTACAAAACCCCTTTAATGGGATAATGAAATAAATAGTACAATAGTAAGGGCTTAAGAGCTGTACAAATTCATCCTTTATAAAATCTAATCCAAGAGACTCAACTTAAAGTCTCGCCCGAGGGACTCAACTTAAAGTCTCTCCCGAAGGACTCAACTTAAAATCTCGTCCGAGAGACTCAAATTATAGTCTCGCTCGATGGACTAAACTTAAAGTCTCGTCTGAAGAACTCAGCTTAAAGTTTCGCCTAAAAATAAACTACCTCTTGCCTATGTTAAACCACTTCATTCTTTTCCAAAGCCCTCATGCTTGAGGGACCATGTATTGGTATAATTTTACTAGGCCCTAAGAATAAGGGTTCATGATTGCACAATACAAACTATTTGCCTCAGCATTGGGCGAGTGCCCAAAGAAGGGCTCTCAAGGGACTCAACTTGAAGTCTCGCCCGAGGGACTCAATTTAAAGTCTCGCCTAAATAACTCAACTTCAACTATCACCCGAGGGACTCAATTTAAAGTCTCGTCTAAATAACTCAACTTCAAGTATCACCCAAAAATAAATTATCTTATGCTTGGATTAAATCACTTTGTCCTTTTCCAAAGCCCTTATGTTTGAGGGATTATGTATTGGTATAATTTTACGTAGCCCCAAGAAGAAGGATCCATGATTGCATGATACAAACTATCTGCCTCATCATTGGGAGAGTGCAAAAAAAAAAGGCTTTAGATAATCCACATAAGGGGTTGAGGTAGTCCAAATAAGGTCTACCTCGAGGCAAACCAAATAAGGGCTTGAGTTATCCTAAAGGAGGGCTCGAGGTAGTTAAAAGATGGGCTACCTCGAGCTAGCCAAAAGAAGGGCTCGAGGTAGCTTAAAGAAGAGCTAATCCTTGGCAAATGCTAAAATACTCAATCCAAACCACGTTTCTCAATTCAGTGGGAAAACACGTGTCACACATACTGGTCCTAAAAGATGATCAAAGTGAGGTGGCAAAATCGTCCTCTCTATTAGTGGAGAAGGAACTACTCTTCACTGAGTAAATTAAAGGGAAATGTGGAGGAAGTGAGCTTGCCTTCCTCACCTATCCATCATGGGAAAACTCTATAAATATCTCAACCTTAGAAAATAGCAAATGATCCAATTCTCTCATAGAAACACATATATAAAGCTTCTCATCTCTCTACGTGATTAAACCCTATGTACATTCAATTCCACTCGAAACACCATGGCTTTTCACCACCTTGCATGAGCTTGGTCTAACACCATAACAATCACAAAAACCTGTAACATCACTTAATCACATTTAGTTGTCACATATTATACTTTTAGCAAGTATAACCAACATTAAACAAAATAAATTATTGGAATAAAATTACAAATTATTATTTTTGTAAGAATCAATAATATATACATATTCACTTAAAATTTATTTTTCTTTTATTGACAATTATATTTTAATTCAATTGTATTTTAAAATATTAAAATATATTATTATTATTATTATACAAATTTTTTCATTCTCTATATTATAACTCAACTTTTATATATTTAAATTAATTCAATGTTCTATTTATAAAAGAATTTAATTGAAATACAATGACAATGTAAAATGATTTTACACCGTCAATTAATTATAAGTGTTGGATGTTGGGAAGAGTTTGACTTTTATTTTAACCACTTATAAAGTAATACAAATAGATGATAGTGATGAATTGACGGTGTAAAACTTTTTACACAGACGATGCATAGTAATTTATCTCTTTATAAAATATAATTAATTCAAAGATTTATTTATATATGATACTATAATAAAATGACTCAATGATAAAAATAATTCAAAGACTTTAATGCACCTTTTTAATTAAAAAGTTTAGACAAAAATACTGTCTGGGTCCTTTAAGTTATTTTATTATAACAAGTTAGTCCTTTAAGTTTTTTTTGCTACAATTTGGTCCTTTATGTTAAGTAACGTCTGCATCGTTGACCTTTTTCACAAATTTCGTTCCAAAAACGCTAATGTGTCATAAATGGAGATGATGTCTCATTTAACAGCGGTGATGTGCCATTGAAGCTTGCTGATTTGACATTTGTCTTATTCTTCGAATGTTTAAGACTGTATAATCCCCAAATTAGGTTACACAACCCTACTTTTGTTCTCCCCCTTCGTGAAGTTACGTATGGTGAAGATACTTCTCCCCCTTGCGTGCAGCTACATTGAAGGTGAAGAAACCCTTCTGCTTAGGTACATTACACTTACACTAAATGGTAGTTTTCTGTGGTTCTCTATCTTTGATTAGTTTTTTGAAAAGCGGAAATCCTGCGTGTTAGAATTTAAGTTGATGGTTAGGTTGATGTTACTTATCTGTAATGGTAGTTTTCATTTTACGGTGTGTTGCTTATTTTAGGTTGATGTAAACAGGAACAACATGGTTATGGATGAACTTTATGTTGACTTTCATCATGGGGGATATTTCGTTGATGACAAATATATACGAGGTGAAGTGTTAAACTAGAAGTATGATGGTGACTGATGGAGTTACTTTGAAATATTGGGGGTTGTCAAAGAGATGAAATATCCAGGAGTTCTTGAAATTTGGTATGACTTTGCTGGGACATTGAAGGCGCTGGAAGATGATTTTGGAGCAATAGAAGCACTGAACTGGTCCAAGACTAAGGGAAAGGTTGATATATACATAGTTCATCCTATTAAACAACCTGATTTAGTAGTTACCCTACTTGAAACCCAACCCGAGGATGTTTGTGAGGCCCAACCTGAGGACCAAAATAAGGATGTTTGTGAGGCCGAACCTGAGGACCAAAATGAGCTGTTTGTGGGTGTCGCTCCCGGGATTTTCATCCAAGTACAAACGCGAAAGTGGCACCGAAACAGAGTCACCAGCAATGTGTATTTATCCCAAGAGAGGGAAAGGAAACACTGCGTAAACCTGGGGAAAGGAAAGAGCATGGTCTTGCGACCAAGAGAACTGGGTCCGGGAGTCGGTTACGCGAGAGGAAGGTATTAGCACCCCCTCGCGTCCATCGTACTCGATGGGATCCACGCTTGCTTGTCTCCATCAAAGGGTGACGTCATCTGGAGCTCCGCTACTGGCTGGAAACTGGAAACAAAAGGCGAGATGGAGGAACGAGGAAAAAAGAGAAAAAAAAGGACACACAGGACTCGCAAGGATCGTCGCAATCCTATGCCTATGTATCTTCATTAACCAATAAAGAATCAGAGTCAACATAGTTCAGACTACGGATAAGGGAAGGGTGAAAGGATTATGCTCGGAGAGATCTCGCACGATCTCCTGCCTACGTATCTCGCTCGCACGCGAGAATCAGAGCGACGTAGTTCCCCTCAACGGGTGTTGCTTTGTTTGTGTTTTTTATGGAAACGTCAGAGTGCGCGTCCCAGCAGTTAGGTGTTGCATCTCACTGTATGGAGACTTAGGCATTACCTGTTTGCGGTAGAACGGACACGACGAGTCCTTAAGGGATAGAATGAATGATATGAGAAGAGAATTATTTGTTTCTTGTCTTTTAAGAAAGAAATGTTTTGATTGTTTTTGTGTTTTGTAACTCGTATTATATTTAAGTCCTTCACATAGGATCGAATGCCTCGCATATCGACCCAAGACGGGACGTACACTAAACATTCTAAGGAAATGAGAAAAGACCCCTCACCTCCTTGTTTCCACATGAAAGGCCTAAATACAATATTTGTTATGCCTTTATTAAGTGTTTTTACTTTTATTATAAGATGAGAAAGAGAGACTCAAGGTTTGAAAGAAAAATGCTAAGGGGAAACTAGGTCCTAATGTTAGCATGCAAAGATTGATCCTATGGTTGAGGTAAGAGAGGGAATTCTACCTAATGTTGGCATACATGGATTGCTATCCTAATGTCTCTCCTACCTCCGACTTAATAAAAAATTAAGTGGAGCGAGGAATCCTAAGGGATCATGTCATCAGACAAGTAAACACAGGATGAATCGATCACAAAATGAACTAAAAGCAACTAAAGAGTAAACAGTGTCAATAAGCAGTCATGTCAAACAATCAAAGTAAAAAAGGGGAAGCTTTAGCCAATGGGTCATATCAACCGAGGCAAACAAGCTAGTTGTGGGAAATAGGGGTACTCACCCAATGGTATCGAGAACCATGGAGAGCAGAATAAGAAAGGGGAAGATGTGAATCAGATCACACAAGCGTCAGCATTGGTCAATGTGAGCTATAGACAAGGCGTGGGGGTTGGTTACGAACCCTATCTTCCACTTGACCGACTCAATAACAGGAGCAGGTGATGTTCAAAGCTTCAATCATGTAATGAGAGCTAAGAACGACTCAACTAGAATAACAGGGGTTGATTGCGAACCCTACCTTCCGTCAGTTGCCTCCTTTGAGGTATTGCCAGGGGGGAATGGGAATGGGATGCCTCATAGAGGTCTTCAGGCACAATATTAAACAATCACAAATAGAGCCTCCTTTGAGGACTTCCATCATTGTCGGCCAAGTGGCACGGACTCCCAATCCTACTTCTCATGGCATAAAAAGAAAAAATGCGGAATTAGTAAAAGAGAAGAGAAGTGATACCGAACGGATATCAATCCGTAGCAACGCAAGCAAAGTATATGCAAACCGGCCAACTTCTAGTGATCTAGCATAAATGAGCAAAAGTGTTAAAAAGTGAAACGGGTCCGTGAAAGGCATGGAACCAAATGCTCTTAAGACAATAAAACAAGGTCATAAGCCATAAACAGCAGCAACAACAGCGCTTCAGCACCTGCATAGCTGTAAAAACTAGCAACAAGTAAAAACAGTCTATAACAGCTACTATTTCCAGGACAGGGTAGGTGTATATGCAGCTAACCAGGATATCAACATTTTACAGCACACTTTATTCACATCAGCTATGTATACAGCAGCTTCTACATTTAGCTAATCAAGTGTAAAACACTACAAAACAAACTCAAAGGTTAGTCCAAATTCAAATGGAAATTGTCAAATAGGAAGTAAATGAAATCAATACTAAATGTAAGCAACAATTAGTCAAAAATCTATGCAAACATATTAAAGACTATTAACAAAGTTACCAAATGAAACTATTATGAAAATATTAACACTAAAACCTATGTTTAGTCAATGTTAGAACTAAGTTAAACCAAACTATATCAATATCAATTGGTTCAAAGTTAATTCTAATGAACAACTAACGGACAAGTAGTGACCAATTAAGCCAAAAACATGTAGCGCGATTAAGCAAAAACAATTAATGCCATTAATCAAAACAATTAGTAACCACTTAGGCAACAACAATTAATAAGCAATTAAGCTAAAAAACAATTAGTGTCATTAAGCGAAAATCAATTAGTGAACAATTAAACTAAAAACATGTAGTGCGATTAAGCAAAAACAATTAATGCCGTTAAGCAAAAATGAGTAATGCAATTAAGCAAAAACAATTAGTGCAATTAAGCTAAAAATGAGTAATGCAATTAAGCAAAAACAATTAGTGCAATTAAGCAAAAATGATTAGTGAGCAACTAGTGGACAAAACAATTATCGAGCAATCAAGCCAGAAACGATTAGTGAACCATTAGGCAAAAACATCAATTAGGACATGATTAAGCAAAAATTGATTATGTAGTCTAAATCTAATTGGCCTAAATCACTAAACTATGTAAAAGTTGATTGAAAATCGAGGTTAAATTCTAATCTAAAATTAATGTCTACACCTAGAACAACTTCTAATCCAATTAACTAAAGTCAATACTAGAATTAAAAATGAAGGTTAATCAAGATTAATTCTAGAAAATAAATTCTGAAGTTGTTAAGTAATCCTAAAAACCTAATTTTAAAACTAAAAGGAAAATTACTCAAAAAAAACCTTACCAGAGGGGTGCCTCCAGTGAGAGTAGGGTGTGAAGAGAAGATCCATGGAGCCCGACTTTGTTGTCTTAGGCCCAGGAACTATCTCTTTCAGGCAGGGGGTGAGTGAATGAATTTGGTGGTGTGGATAGCACTGCGTATGAATAGAGCTCAGAAACCATGGCTTTAGGCCCGGTCCGGTTCAAGCCCTATAACATATGAAAAAAACCTAATTGCAAACATCTCCCCTATTACACTGCGTTGAGTCGCCTCCATGCTCTCCCTCACCGTCACTTCATCTTCTTCATCATCTAATCAACCACACGGCCTCCCACTTCACCAATTTCGCCGCCGTCTCCTCCCTTGTTCCTCCCTCTCCTTCAATGTCTTCTTTCCTTTCAAACGGTGCCGAAGAACGAGAATGACGAACATTGTGTCGGCTCCATCTTTCCTCTATGTTTCGTTTCCAAACATCATCCTCCGCTATTCCCCGAGCTTGTGAACACGCTGCGCCGTGGAGAACATTTCTCCACCGTAATCTCGAGAAGAGTAAAAACCTCGGAACTTTGAACGGACTCTGAAACTAGCTCAGCCACATACTTCAGATCCGAAGCCACAGTGATCGTGTTGTAAGATCGAAGCTCATAGTGAAGTAATCGTGTTCGTGACGAAGACGGTGATGCTGCAGCGATTCAGGCATGGTATCCAAGCTCTATCTTTGCTTTTTACTTTTTCGAATCCGATTGCGTTGAATCGGTTTTTTTTTTGGTGTTGTGCGTCGTCGCGTTGTTAATTTGTTGCTGTGGTCGTGAAATTACGTTGATCGCTGAACTGAATTATTGTTGTTCAAACACTGATTTGCAGATTCTTGAATTCGCAATGAAGATGATGGCAAAGGTGCGTTGGAGTTAAGACTTGAAGATGTATCAGATGATGATGCAGTTATTGCAGAGTTCTGCAGGTTGAAAAAATGGAAGATTGATGAAGATGGCTTGTGGTTTTTGGAGATTGAAAATCCAAGATTGATGGTGGAGGATTGAAGGTAGAAGATTCAAGGTTGAGGATTTGGAGCGTGAGACGGAGATTGAGGATTGAAGATTCGTGAAGAATATTGATGATGAAGGTTGATCGAAGAAGAAGAAGAATTGAAGCTAAGAAGGAAGAAATCGGTTATGGAGGATGCAGAGAAGATTGAAGAGAGATTAATTGTGGAAGGTTGCAGAAGGTTTTGTGAGAATTCTGTTAGGTTCTCTTAGTTTGGTTATGAAAAAAAAGTTTTTTTTTGTAGTGAAATCCCGTTATTATCTTTTTGCAGTGAGTTTTTTTTTTGTTAGGATCCTGTAACTGAATTGGTTATGAGAAGTTGGTTTTCTGTTAGAGTTTCGGTTAGAGGTTAGAAGTTGGTTGTGAATTCGGTTGGTTAGTTTGTTTTGTGAAACACTTTTTCTGTTACATATTTTTTTCTCTTTTGAACTCTGCTGTGAATAATTAATTCCTTGCTGTCATGAAAATCTTAACGTACCATTTTGTCACGTGATCTCTTGCCTTTTGGACCTTGCTCTTGTAATTGTGATTCTGATATGGACTTTTTGTTGCGGTTGGCTTTTCTGAAGTGTAATATGCATCTGCCTTAAATCCCCCTACGTTGAAACTTCTTTTTCTGGTTAAGTTTCTGTTGTGGACTCCTTTTTTTTAAAAGAAATGCTATGGATTACTTCAGCTAGCTCATTCTTTATCCCAGATAGCACGATGTAGAAAATCAGAACAAACTTCCGGCCATTCTGATTTTGTGGCAATCTTGAATAGCCCAAAGCAGTAAGATATCGACCTAATGGTGACCACATCTATTTCCACATGTTCCAATTAGAGAAAGAAGAGTTGCAAATACATCATAGTGTGGAGCAACACAAATCAATCTATAGAACCCAGTCCTTTGATGAAACCCACGCCGGATGATAATGTTGTCGTTGAAGACCAGAACGAGAAAAGCAAGGGTGTGAGATTTGAATCGATGAATTGTGGATAAGGAAGTATGAATTCTAAGAAATCCACATGACCATGCTTAAAACACTTCTTCCCTTGAATATCTTTGACCCCAAATCAAACTTCAACTTTGATCTCACATTCAGATTAACTTGCATTACGATCAACAAGCACTAAGCACTGAAAGAATGCACTGAAAGAATGAGAATGTCTGGACTGCACTATAAGTTCACCACTGGATCTCTTTCATGAGTATCACGATGCCTCTAACATGAAATCCTATCCACCATCTTCAATTGATGAATACCAACCAATTTGCACAGAAGAATAGAAACCATGATCCCACGCCTCAAGAGCCTAATGCAAATGAATGAGTTATGAGTTATGACCTAATGAGATGCAAATGAGAAAGAAGCATAAGCCAGAAAAAAGGTCGAGAAAAGTTAGGGAAAATTTTGGGGTGCTACAGTGGGGCCCAACATGAGGAGCAAAATGAGGATGTTTGTGAGGTCCTACTTGAGGACCAAAATGAGGATGTTTGTGAGGCCCAACCTGAGGACCAATATGAGGCCTAACTTGATGATAGTGATGACAGTGCATTATGAGAAGGAGGTTTTGTTGACTCAGATGATGAGGTTTTAAATGATGGATTGGCTAAAGTCTTGGTAAGAGAAGGAGGTTTTGTTGCTGGCCAAATTGATCAACCTAATTGTCGCGGTGAGATTCAGATATCAAAGCTATCGGATCAGCTTGGCTCGCAAAATAATGATATCACCGCCGAACTATTATTTTATCCAACGGAAGGGAGAAAAGATCGAATAAAAACCCTATGTAACATGCAAAGCAAAAAAGCAGAGCCTAAAGCTAAGCAAAGAGAGATCAAAGATACGGGGGTTGGTTATACTAAGGGAAAGTACTAGCACCCTAAGTATCTGCAGTACTCTACAGGAACTTATTGAAATATTTGTGTTTTGGCTAAAATTGTTTGCTAAAGGTAAGGATGGGCAAAGAAAAGAGAAAAGGTGGAAAAATAAAAAAAGGTAGCTCGCTAGGATCTCGAAATCCTATGCCTATGTATCCTTAATAGGAAGTCAGAGCAATCATAGTTCAAAAACTACGTGTAAAAATAATGGGAAAGGGGGAAAGGAAAAAAGTGCTTGCCAAGGATTGGGATTTTGTGCCTACGTATTCTAAAAAGAAACTTAAGAAATCAGAGCATTCGTAGTTCGTGGAACTACGAGTTGTTAGGGTTCTAAGAACCAAAATAACAAAGGGGAAAAACTTGAAAGCTAAGCTTGTGAGGATTGATTGTAAAGGTGAAGAGATTAATGGCTATCTCTTTATGAAAGGATTGGAATGAATAGTTAAAGGTTGTACAGGGGGGAGAGATTAATGGCTATCTCTTTGACAAGGTTTGAAGGAAGAGTTAAAGGTTACAAGAGATTAATGGCTATCTCTTTGGAAGACTAATGGTTTATAGATGAGAGTGGTTTAAAGTTCTCAAGTAGAATTAGGGTTTAGATAATGGGAAGTAAGGAATGCAACAGTTATGTACAAATGCATATGAATGACTAACAAGTCAACAATAGATCTTTTCCCTTGGATTAGATAACAAGTATATGTATGCACATGCATCAACATGATTATTCATCACAACAATTGGTTTAGGCTAAGGTAAGATTAATATCAAAGTATTCAATAATCCTTATAACATGTGTACTACATGATTAATCAATACAAAGTTCATAAATTAATTTAAGGAGAAAAATCATTCAAGTCTTTACAAAGAACTTCACAAAATTTATTCACAAGGCTTTCTTTAATTGTGAATGATTAAATGAATGATGAAAATTAAAATTAAATGGTAGATGAGAACAAAGATAATTAGGTTTTAATATGTGAAGAAAAATAATAAAGAAAATAAAAATATCTTTGATTTTTGGTTCTTAAATAGATATAAAATTAGTTACAAAAACTTTGATTTTTTACATCAAAAAGAATAAAATAATTCAAACTAAATAATTTTGAATTTAAAAATGAGATAATAAAATAAAATATTTTTTTAAAAAAGGAAAAGAAATAAAAAGAAGAAAGCAAATAAAAAAAGAAAAAGAAGAAAAAGAAGAAAAAAAGGAGGTAAAAGTGAAAAAGTGAGAAAGGGGTCAAAATGCTGGAGTCTAGGGTAGAACCCACGCCCTCCATTTCCACAACAAAACATCCACCCAACTGAGCTAGCACGCACATGCTATACAAAGGATGCAGTGAATAAATAATATATCAAATTTAATTTTAAATTAAAAAATGGCGCCAGATCATCATCTTCCTTGCGTTTTTCCTCCATAGCTAATTTCTTCAAATCATAACTTTCTCATTTTTTAACCAAAATCAACGTTCCAATATAAAATTTCGATGGGAATTTCATGAGGAATTCAAACATGTAATTGGATTTTATTTATTTCAAGTGTAGATCACGAATTTAAGCTAAAACCAGAAAACCCTAAAAAACTAAAAATGAAATTAAATGATGATGAGCAAAAATAAATGGCAAACATGTTGGGGTTTTCATTCCTCACATTGTGACAAGTATTTTAGGAACAAGAATTATAAAAAATGATGCCTCTAACTCTGAGTTTGAGAAATGAAAATTTATCTCAAAAGCGAGAAATGGTTATTGCACTTGGAGCACGTAGTTTGATGATTCCTACAGCTTCTATGATGTCCCAGGAACGTGTTGCAATGCTTGGTTGGCTTTGAGATGCTTTGAAACTTCCTAACCGAATCCAACTGCAATGTGAAAAAGTGAGGTTGTGATGGAGGTGTTAGAGGTGTTACAGATTGTTCCTCAAGGTTTGGACAAGTTATATGGTGTATATTGAATGTGTTTGGATAAGTAAATCTAGTGGAAAGTGATTAGAATGAAGAAATGCAATTTTCACTTCAATGGAAATTTAAAAATGCAAGAAATGTGATTCTGAATTTAGAGGCTTGTGGTAATGTGTTTGCGTGTGTTATCTGATGCATTGAGGCATCTTATTTATAATGGAATGATCTTGAAGCAAAGCAATGGGTAATGGCAATGTTTGGAGGATCTTGGAGCAAAACCATAAAAGTGGACAAAAGTACAAAAGTGGTAATGCTTTAGTAGCTCCTACTTGGCTTACTTAATAGATTTTTTTCAACATATAAAATTTGCTCTGAGGTTTATATTTCATCCTTAAATCATGGAAAAGGTTTAAATGATCAAATTCCACTTTTCTCATAATGCACAAAAGAGTTTGGGATGACATGTTGGATTAAGTTTTTACACGGTGAATGGAGATCAAATCTTGCAGAATTTGAGATCATTGTGAAGATTTCATGGCATGGAACAAGTTTCTAGTTGATCAGAATCTCTGAAAATGCTTGGAAAGTGGGCAAAATTGTTCTTGAACTCGTGCAAGGATAACTTTGTTCAAATATGTCTTGAACAAACAGCCTACCATGGCCACTTTGGAAGATCATACCTTCATGCTCAAGTAAGATCTTTTCTTGCTCTTGGTATCGTTGGAAAGATGGGATCAAATACTACAACTTTGATGTTGATCACTTGGAAAGAATCAATTTGGATCATGGAGAAAAATGGCTACCAAGTTTGAACTTTTCACTAATATACACTTTGAAAATTTTCTAGTATTGGACATTTTGATAACTTGTAAAACCTCAACCTTGGACAACCATAACTTTCAATTGGTAGATGATCTTGAGTCCATTCTTTCACCAAAATGAAGTATGTAATACCACCTTTAAAATGAGTTCTCAAGTGTCTCCATTGGTTGATTGAAGAGAAAGTTATGAGCTTGAAAAGTAGGACAAAAATCATAGAGTTTTCATAACTTATAAAATTTTTGAAAACCCTAAATTTCCAAATCATTATCTTAGGATATTTTCTTTGATTTTCTTGATTGATCATGATCCAAATCACGTGTTTTCATGGTCCTTGACTTATGAATTCCATGTTTGACCAAAAATCTCAAAAGTCAAACTTGATTTTGATCAATTGTTGACTTTTTTCCAAATGAACCTGGTTTTCTTCTATTGCTTATGAATCAAACTTCTTGGATCAATCCAAGCATATGAATGGACTAATATGGTGCATTTGGGGTCCTTGAAACCTATCTTAGGATGTTGGATCATGTCTTGCTCAAAAAGTCAAACCCAGGGTGAATTAGATCAAAAACCCTAATTTGGTGCATCTGATAATTTAAGGCTTGTTGATCTTGATTCAATGCAACCTTGCACTTGATTATTGATTAGAGGAGACCTTAGATCAATGTTAAAGGAATTGGGGCTTGTTGTGTTGATAATTCTATAATCTTTTAACTGGTCAAATTCTTGATCTTCTTGACACCAAAACCCTAACTATGATCAGAGCAAAACCAAAACACATATTCTTGTATCCAAAAGGGTTAGTGATACACAAAACACACATATATGAGATGATTGATGTCATGGAAAATGATGAAAATGAGGTGGAATCTTAGGGTTAAAAATTAGGGTATAACAGATGCCCCTATTTAAGTTTCTTCTTTCCAGAGATTGGAGTGACTTAATACAGAAAAATGCAAAAATTTTTGCTCTAAGATAATGCAAAGATGCTTATGATATGATATGGATGCAGGACTCTGAGTTCTGTGGGGGGTGAAATCAAAACAACCAAAAATTGTATTGGATGAAAAGACACCAGACATCCGATAATGGATTTGAATGAAAGGTATAATCACAATATCTGATAATGGCATCAGATGTAAAGAAACCAGAAATTCAAGAATGCCATTGAATGAAAGGTATAATCACAATATCTGAGAATGACATCAGATGCAAAGAAACCAGTCATCCAAGAATGTCATTGAGAAAAGACACTAGACATCCAATAATGGCTTTGAATGTAAGGTATAATCACAATATCTGAGAATGGAATCAGATGAATGTGAACAAGGTAGGGATCCAAGAATGGCATTGGATGTAAAGAGACAAGCAAAGACATCCAAGAATGGCATTGGATGAAAATGAACAACAATATCCAAGAAGGCATTGGATGTAAAGGAAACACAATATCTAATAATGACTTTAGATGAAAATGGACAAAACGATACCCAAGAATGGCATTGGATAAAAAGGAATCACAATATCCAGGAATGACACTAGATGAAAGTGATCACGGTAGATATCCAAGAATGGTATCAGATGCAAAGGAATCACAATATCCAGGAATGACATTAGATGAAAGTGAACAAAACGAAATCCAAGATTGGCATTGGATGTAAGAGAGAGACATGCAAATACATCCAAGAAGAACATTGGATAGAAATTGAAATGACAGATATATCCACGAATAGCATTGGACACGAAGAAAGAAACAGACACAACATCCAAGAATAAAATTGGATGGGAAATAGAGACATCCAGGAATAGCATTGGACGTAAAAGAGGAACAGACAGACACATATCTGCTTTGGGTAGGTGCTATGTAATTTGGACTTTGACCACAAGGTAAGACGTGGATAGCAACACGACCTATGGTGAGTTCAAATGAGGAAGAAACACTCTTACTATGCATATGTATATGAATTTTTCTATGATATATGATCAAATGCAAATTCAGATGTAAATGTCGACGACATGGCTCGACTCTTTTGGGGATAGGACAGGACTGAAAGGCTGATTCCTCAAAACGGAGATCACTGCCATTCTATTTGGGGACTAAAGATGCTACTACTGAATACATATCTGTCTTACTGGTAAACTGTATCAAGTTAATTCTTGGAGGAAGGATGGAGAGCTGCTTGGGGATACTTCAAGTAAATTTCCCTAGATTAGCTGACTGTTGTAGATGAACTAATCATTGCTTCAGCTTGATTGATACTGGAAATGATTGCTTTACTGTGCGCTTGTAAAGCTTGCCCCAATATGAATCTTGAAAGGTCTTCTGAATGAACCAATTGTGAGGAGGACTTGCACTAAGCAACAAACCTTGAACCGATTCTCAACAGGATTTGGAAGGAACTTTTCCCTGATAGAATCACCGACCAAGTTTCTCAACTGTTTGAAAATTCCTTTAGAGGAAACCAGTTTTCAAACAAAAGTATTCATACAAACATGGTAAATGTAAAGTTCATGCAACATTTGAAATCATTTAATTTTGGAATGATGAAAAACATATGAGTCACTTGGTCAAAACACGGTGGTTTAAGATATTCAAAGTGAAAGGTAAATCAAAGGGTATGGTACCAAAACAAATGATTTATAGAAATCTTTTGGAGTCAGTTTACGCAATCTTGCTGTAGTATGCTTTCAAAATAAGCTTGCTTCAGTTACGTCTTTTGATGGTTGTAATGTGGTCTGATTCACGGTTTATGAAACAAAGGATAAATGCTCAAAGTTTATTTGTTCCCACCCAATCTTTGTGATGATCTTTAGTCATACGCTCAGTTAACTTAGACTATGCGCTCAGGTTCCAAGAGTTTAGAAATTGTACTGGTGATAATGACTACGATGGTTTAGAAGTCAAAGGATTCTTGACATGGCTGTCACTGCTTCCGTACAAGATTTAGTTTTTTTTTTCATTGAGGATTTTCATGGTGAGGATTTAAAGATCTCCTTTTTTATTATCCCTAACTTTTTCCTGAATTGTTTCTTTCGACGATTACAATCAACAGGATGCCCCATTTTTGCCTAAGTCTCCTTCATAAGTTATGACTTAGCGAGCTTTTTTATTTTGACTTTTTTTAAAAGAAAGTGACTGTCTGGCTTAATGATTACGGTGAACCATCATCGGCTTTTGAAGACATCTTTGACACTGGCTTGCTGTGTGCAAAGGAAAACGTGTGAATGCAACCTTTATATGAAAGGTGTCTTGTATGAAGCTCTTGTATTTGAACGTACAACCAAGTTAACTGAGGACTACCCATCCCTAGGTTAAGATTGTGGGTTTTTGTATAGAAAGGAACTCCAACTTCTAGGCTCGAAGGGGTTGACAAGGGAATAACTTCTGTATTTCTCCAGTGTTTGGGAAATTGAAACAGTGCCTTACATCATTAGCAAAGTTTTGATTGAAAGCATACCAACAACAATTTGGGTATTTTGTTTTCGTCATCCTCCTTCCGATCTTTGCATAATCAAAAGAAAGTGGACAAGAGATATATATTTTTTGAAAAGGAAATCATAAAGATGTAAATATCAGACAAAATGAATTGAA
The DNA here is from genome assembly GCA_022829125.1 of Lathyrus tuberosus. Lineage (NCBI taxonomy): Eukaryota > Viridiplantae > Streptophyta > Magnoliopsida > Fabales > Fabaceae > Lathyrus > Lathyrus tuberosus. The sequence goes on along the minus strand of JALAZF010000044.1, from coordinate 5,807,738 downwards.
TCAAAATGTTGCAATTCTCATTTCATTAATATGAAAGTACAAACATAATTTGAAAACAAACAGCTAATACAAATAAAAGAAAATGCAAACAACCAAAAACAAGGCCTAGTGACTAATCAGCAACAGGTATGAGCTGGCCTGCCTGAAACACTGGCTTTTAGGAGGATAGCTTACTGAATTTATATGAAGTTTCACTTATCATGCCCTGACAGAGGATTGCTTTGGACATTAGGATTGGTGTCATGAAAGGTGAGGATCTTATTTCTGATCAGCTCTTGCACCCTAGCCTTAAATGCATACCAGTTTTCCAAGTTATGGCCTGCACCACCTTGATGGAATTCACAATGAAGACCAGCCCTATAGCCGGCTGGAAGAGGATTTGGAGGAGGAGGTAGAGTCCTTGTGGTAATCAAAACTTTCTGAACCAGACCAGGATACATTTTAGTGTATGTCATGAGAATATGATCAAAGTTTGTCCTTTGTGGTTCTAGTTTTGTCCAACAGCTAGATGTTGAGGAACTTGAGTTGGTCGTGGAGCAGCAACCATGAGAGTAACAACAACAACAGCAGGGTGATAAGCATACTGAGGTTGGTAACAAGGTCTTCTCTCAGTCATGACAGCATTGGTCTAATCTTCTCTTTTCTTCTGGAAGTTCCCATAGGATTTCTTCGCACCATTAGAAAATTCAGCAGCCTTAGACACTTTACCATTCTTGAGTCCTTCTTCGAGTCTTTGGTCATTGGTTACCAGATCGGTGAAGTTGGAAGAGACACTACCAATCATCTTGTCCCAATAGAATGGAGACAAGGTGTCTATAAACATTTTAGTGAGTTTCTTCTCTGCCAGAGGAGGTTCTACTTGAAAAGCTAACTCTATCTAACGTTGAGCATACTCTTTGAAAGATTCTCTCTCATTCTGAGTCATGTTCTAAAGTTGACGACGGTTAGGAGCCATGTTAAGGTTGTACTTGTACTGTTTCATGAAAGCATTAGCAAGATCTTGGAAGCAGTGGATGTTGTTTTGTCCAAGGCTCATGTACCATTTGAGTGAACTACACTCAGGCTGTCTTGAAAACATGGGATGAACAACTTTTGGTTGTTGGTATAAGCAGCCATTTTCTGAAGTACATAACCAAATGGGCTCTTGGATAAGAGTGTCCCTTGTATTTTACAAACCCAGGAGTTTTGAATTTGGCAGGCATGACAAGGTCAGAAACTAGACATATGTTGTCCGCATTAACACTGAAGAAATCAGTACCCTTCACAGCTCTGAGTCTCTTTTCTATGGTCTGAAACTGTTCACGGACAACCTCAGGTTCAATAAAAGCCTCACTATCTTCACGTTGGGCACTTGCAGCCTTGTAGTAAAAGAGAGGATTCTCATAGGGAGCTTGGGCAGTCTGGGCAATAATATGAATCACAGGTCTGGGCTCGGCAAAAACAGGAGCTTGAAACACTGGTCTGGCAGTTTGACCAATCATAGCAATAGACGCGAGAGGTGGAGAGTAGTTATGGGGTAAACCAAACTTTGGCCAAGTTGAATGTGGCATTTGAACAGGCTAAGGATCGGTGTCAACACGTGTAACCTCCTAGATAACGGTTCTTTGAGGTTGCTCCCCTCTAGCAATTAGGACCTGGAGCACCTCAGTAAGTTTAGTTATTCTTGACTTAAGATCATTAATTTCCATTCAGATCTCTGCATTGTGTACCTCTTGTTCTGAGATCTTGCGTTTGATATAAGCTCTAGTCTTGTATTGACGATGAGGAATCAACTTGACGACTGATAGATGACTGAAAGATAGACAGCTGGGATGAATTGCTGGATAAACTGGATGTATGTATGAGTCATGCAAAAGAATGAAAATGATATGCAATGTTTATGCAACACAGGATGCAGGTCATATGTATTAGGATCCAAGGTTTAGGATCACAAGCATGGAGTCTGGGTAAAGAACCAACACAAGGTGTGTGCTAAGGTTTATTTTTGTGCCTGTAGAACAGGTTCTAAAAAGGTTCCCAGAGTCCACAATCCTCTTTCAGATATTACTAACACTCCGATTACCCGGGAATCAGTAATATTCTCAAGAGAACCTCGTCTGAGTATAGTATCGCGTATTGACTAATTCAGGTTTACACCCTCATAGCCACTGCACTACATTCTAAAAGGCTAAGTGAGGTAAATGGGTTCGAAAGGTCGTCAGCTTCTCGAGCTCCCAGGTTGGAAAAAGTAATGTTATTACGACTACTCATAACGACATTAGTAATCCCAAAGGGGCCTCCGCTGAGTGTGGTTGTATCATATGTTAATCATGTTTAGGATTAGTCTATGCATGTAACTTTTGATTATACCAACATCCTATCTTAATGTAAACTCATGTCCAGGTTATGACTTATCTCACTCATACAAATTATCACTTTGAAGAAGCAGAGAGTGCCCATATAATGCAAGCAAACAATAGCAAAACAAAGATAAACAAGTTAGGTTTAGCCCTCTCGGGGGAGTCCCTAGTGAAGTCGCCATTTTCTATCACGGTGAAAATCAGATACAAAAGCTATCAGAACAGTTTGGCTCGCAAAATAATGATATCACCACCGAACTTTTATTTTATCCAAGGGAAGGGAGAAAAGATCGAACAAAAACCCTAAGTAACATGCAAAACAAAAAAAGCAGGGCCTGAATCTAAGAAAAGAGAGATCAAAGGTACGGGGGTTGGTTATACTAAGGGAAGGTACTAACACCCTAAATATCTACAATACTCTATAAGAACCTCTTGAAATATTTGTGTTTTGGCTAAAATTGTTTGCTAAAGGTAAGGATGGGCAAAGAAAAGAGAAAAGGTGGAAAAAGAAAAAAAGTTATCTCGCTAAGATCTCGCAATCCTATGCCTACGTATCCTTAATAGGAAGTCAGAGCAATCATAGTTCAGAAACTACGTGTAAAAAGAATGGAAAAGGGGAAAAGGAAAAAAGTGCTCACCAAGGATTGGGACCTTGTGCCTACGTATTCTCAAAAGGAACTTGAGAAATTAGAGCGTTCATAGTTCGTGGAACTACGAGTTGTTAGGGTTCTAAGAACCAAAACAACAAAGGGGAAAAGCTTGAAAGCTAAGTTTGTGAGGATTGATTGTAAAGGTGAAGAGATTAATGGCTATCTCTTTATGAAAGGATTGTAATGAAGAGTTAAAGGTTGTAAAGAGGGGAGAGATTAATGGCTATCTCTATGACAAGGTTTGAAGGAAGAGTTAAAAGTTATAAGAGATTAATGACTATCCCTTGGGAAAACTAATGGTTTGTAGATGAAAGTGGTTTAAAGTTCTAAGGTTGAATTAGGGCTTAGATAATGGGAAGTAAGGAATGCAACAATTATGTACAAATGCATATGAATGACTAACAAGTCAACAATAGATCTTTTCCCTTGGATTAGGTAACAAGTATATGTATGCACATGACATCAACATGATTATTCATCACAACAATTGGTTTAGGCTAAGGTAAGATTAATATCAAAGTATTCAATAATCCTTACAGCATGTGTACTACATGATTTAATCAATACAAAGTTCATAAATTAATTAAAGGAGAAAAATCATCCAAGTCTTTACAAAGAACTTCACAAAATTTATTTACAAGGATTTCTTTAATGGTGAATGATTAAATGAATGATGAAAATTAAAATTAAATGGTAAATGAGAACAAAGATAATTATGTTTTAATATGTGAAGAAAAATAATAAAGAAAATAAAATAATCTTTGAATTTTTATTCTTAAATATATATAAAAGTAATTACAAAAACTTTGATTTTTTTACATAAAAAAGAATAAAATAATTCAAACTAAATAATTTTGAATTTAAAAATGAGATAATAAAATAAAATATTTTAAAAATAAAATGGAAAAGAAATAAAAGGAAAAGAAATAAAAAGAAGAAAAAAAATAAAAAAATAAAATGAAGAAAAAGAGGGGGAAAAGGTGAAAAAGAGAGAAAGGGAGTCAAAATGCTGGAGGCTGAGGTGGAACCCACGCCCTTCCTTTTCACAACAAAACACCTAGCCAACTGAGCTAGCACACACATTCTATATAAAGGATGCAGTGAATAAATAATATATCAAATTTAACTTTATATTCAAAAATGGCGCCAGATCATCATCTTCTTCCTTGGGTTTTTCCTCCATAGTCAACTTCTTCAAATCATAACTTTCTCATTTTTTTTAACCAAAATCAACGTTCCAATATACCATTTCGATGGGAATTTCATGAGGAATTCAAATATGTAATTGGATTTTATTTATTTTAAATGTAGCTCATGAATTTAAGCAAAAACCAGAAAACCCTAAAAAACTAAAACTGAAATTAAATGATGATGAGCAAAAATAAATGGCAAACATGTTGGGATTTTCATTCCTCACACTGTGACAAGTATTTTAGGAACAAGAATGATAAAAAATGATGCCTCTAACTATGAGTTTGAGAAATAAAAGTTTACCTCAAAAGTGAGAAATGGTTCTTGCACTTGGAGCACTTCTAAAAGTAGTTTGATGATTCCTACAGCTTCTATGATGTACCATGAACGTGTTGCAATGCTTGGTTGGCTTTGAGATGCTCTGAAACTTCCTAACCGAATCCAAGTGTAATGTGAAAATGTGAGGTTGTGATGGAGGTGTTAGAGGTGTTACAGATTGTTCCTCAAGGTCTAGACAAGTTGTATGATGTATATTGAAGGTGTTTGGATGAGTAAATCAAGTGGAAAATGATTAGAACGAAGAAATGCAATTTTCACTTTAATGGAAATTTAAAAATGCAAGAAATGTGATTTTGAATTTAGAGGCTTGTGGTAATGTGTTTGTGTGTGTTTTCTGGTGCATTGAGGCATCTTATTTATAATGGAATAATCTTGAAGAAAAGCAATGGGTAATGGCAATGTTTGAAGGATCTTGGAGCAAAACCATAAAAATGGACAAAAGTACAAAAGTGGTTATGCTTTAGTAACTCCTACTTGGCTTGCTTAACAAATTTTTTTCCAGCATATCAAATTTGCTCTGAGGTTTAGATTGCATCCTTAAATCATGAAAAAGGTTTAAATGATCAAATTCCACTTTTCGCATAATGCACAAAAGAGTTAGGGATGACATGTTGGATCAAGTTTTTACATGGTGAGTGAAGATTAAATCTTGCAGAATTTGAGATCATTGTGAAGATTTCATGGCATGAAACAAGTTTCTAGTTGATCACAATCTCTGAAAATGCTTGGAAAGTGGGCAAAAGTGGTCTTGAACTCGTGCAAGTATAACTTTGTGCAAATATGTTTTGAACAAACACCCTACCTTGACCACTTTGGAAGATCATAACTTCATGCTCAAGTAAAATCTTTTCTTGCTCTTGATACCATTGGAAAGATGGGATCAAATACTACAACCTTAATGTTGATCACTTGGAAATAATTAATTTGGATCATGGAAAAAATGGGCTACCAAGTTTGAACTTATCACTGATTTACACTTAGAAAAATTTCTAAGTATTGGACACTTTGATAACTTGTAAAACCTCAACCTTGGACAACCATAACTTTCAATTGGTAGATGATCTTGAGTCCATTATTTCACCAAAATGAAGTATGTAATACCACCTTTAAAATGAGTCCTAGAGTGTCTCCATTGGTTGCTTGAGGAGAAAGTTATGAGCTTGGAAAGTAGGGCAAAAATCATAGAGTTTTCATAACTTAGAAATTTTATAAAAACCCTAAATTTCCAAATCATGATCTTAGGATGTTTTCTTTGATTTTCTTGATTGATCATGATCAAAATCACATGTTTTCACGATCCTTGACTTGTGAAGACCATGTTTGACCAAAAATCTCAAAAGTCAAACTTGATTTTGGTCAACAATTGACTTTTTCCTGATGAACCTGATTTTCTTCAATTGCTCATGAATCAAACTTCTTGGATCATTCCAACTATATGAATGGACTAATACGATGCATTTGGGTTCCTTGAAACCTATCTTGGGATGTTGGATCATGCCTTGCTCAAAAAGTCAAACCTAGGGTGAATTAGGTCAAAAACCCTAATTTGGTGCATCTGATGATTTGGGGCTTGTTGATCTTGATTCAATGCAGCCTTGCACTTGATTATTGATGATAGGAGACACTTGATCAATGTTAAATGAATTAGGGCTTGTTGTGTTTAGAATTCCACAATCTTTTGACTGGTAAACTTCTTGATCTTCTTGACACCAAAACCCTAGCTATGATCAGAGCAAAACCAAAACACATGTTCTTGTATCCAAAAGGGTTAGTGATGCATAAAACATACACACGTGAGATGATTGATGTCATGCAAAATGATGAAAATGAGGTGGAATCTTATGGCTAAAAATTAGGGTATGACACTAATGATGATATACTAGCAGACGAAACACCTAAAAGTAGAAAGAGGAAGGGAGGAAGACCATCAAAAAAGAAGTCAAAAGGCAGTTCCAAAAAGCACAAGGGAAGACCTAATAAAAAAGGCGTGGATGAAGGAAGTTCATTTCCCCTAAGAAGTGATATAGCATCAAGTGATGAAGATATCCTTGATTTTGGAGTTAGGGAAAGAAATACTTGTAAGAAGGTATGTCGTGGTTTTTCAGATTCTGACTATGCTTGAAGAGTTAGAAAGTGAGGATGACATTAGTATTGAACATTCAGATGAGGATGGGAATGTTAAATACCCATCATTTGTCATGCCAAAGAGGTTTAATGACTATAAGTGGGTATTGGGAAGCTTGTTCTCAACAAAGGAGGAGTTCAAGGAAGCTATTGCAAGTTATGTTGCTAATAATGGAAGGGATTTAAGGTATTTGAAGAATGACAAGACTAGGTTTAGAGTTGGCTGCAAGGAAGGGTGTGGATGAGTGACCTTATGTTCCAAATTGCCTAATGTGGATACATGGCAATTGAGAACACTTAATGACAATCACACTTGTAATTAAGAGTTCAATGTTAGAAGTTTAATTTTAATTGGCTTGGGAAGAAATTATACACAACAGTTAGAATTAACCCTAATGTGAAGCTGACTGCTATATGTGAAAAAGTGCATGAGAAATAGAATGCTAGTATGAGTGGGATGAAAGCTTATAGGGCATATAAGACAACACTGAATATTGTTGAAGGGTCGACAAAAGCCAATAGTAACAATGTTAGAGGAGATTAGAGGGTACCTCATGGATAGATGGGTACCTAATAGAGCCAAGATTGAAGATTATAGTGAGTCTGTTCCTCAAAGAATTAAAAAGTGCTCGCGAGAAGGCAAAATATCTCAAGATTTTTTATAGCAAGGTAATTCAAAAATTAATTATACAATTTACAAATATGTTAAGTTTATTAACACTAAATCAATGAATTGCATTTGTTTCAAAGGTTATCAAGTGACTTGATTTATGAAATAAGGCATACAAGTTTGATTGGAGAAAAATTCACAGTTGATCTCAAGAGGTTGGAGTGCTCTTATAGGAGTTGGATGCTCACTGGAATTCTATGCTACCATGCAATTTCTTGCATTCAAAATAGATCTCAAGACCCAGCTGAGTACATTCCTCCATGTTATAGGAATGAGACTTAACATGCTTGATACCAACCATTCATATATCCAACAAATAGAGAAAACTTATGGGAACTGACACAATATCCTGACATTCTTTCACCACCTTCCAGAAGAGCACCGGGGAGGCCAAAAAGAAGAAGAAACAAAGATACTGATGAAAAGAGAAAGGATTCAACAAATGTTTAAAGGAAGGGGCTCCCAAATAAATGTTCAGTATATGGTATTTTTGGACACAACAAATCATCATGTCCTGCAAAACCAAGACAAGCCCAAACTGCAACAAATGTCCAACCCCAACCTACCATTACTGACCAATCACAAACTGCCACCACTGTCCAATCTCAAACAACACAATCCCAAACAACCCCTCAAGTTCAAACTGTCCAATCCCAACCAACCCAAAGAGTTCAAACTAGACAATCCCAAACAACCACTTCAGTCCCAACTGTCTAATCCCAACCAACCCAAAGGGTTCAAACTAGACAATCCCAAATAACCACTCCAGTCCTAACTGTCCAATCCCAACCAACCCAAAGGGTTCAAACTAGACTGTCAACATCATCTTCCAGAATCCAGACACGACAATCCATCTCAGTTTCACAGTTACTTGCTATAAGAAGGGGAAGACAGGTTGGTACAAAAACATTTCAGCTACCAACAACCATGAGACCAAAGTTGGCTATAAGGAGAAAGACAAAATAAATGATCTTTTTAGAATTCTGTTTTGGGATCTTATGTTTTGAGAATTCTGTTTTGTTCTATAACAATGTTTGCATCAGTTATATTTTGACAATGTTTAGATTATGTAATGTTTTGGGATCTTGTGTTCTTTTGAATTCTGTTTTGAGATCTTATGAATTGTTTTGGTTTATGCATGTATTAGTTTGTAACATTATAACAATGTTTTGACAATGTTTAGATTATGTAATGTTTGATATGTTGTCTTGTAATTGTTTAAGGTCCAAAATAGTGTAACACAACGTATTAGTTATATTTTAAAATGTAACAAACAAATCCTTCATGTTTTTAATTTGTAACAACCACGTCCCATTTGATTTTAATTTGTAACATACACGTCCCATATGTTTTCAAATTGTAACAATCAGGTCTTCAAGTTTTGACTGGTGTACAAATTATAACATAACTATAACACTAATGGTATAGAATTGCTGAACATAACATATGCACAATTGAAGAAACTCAAGTGTAACTAAAATTGTTTAGAATTGCAACACAAAATTATTTAATTAATCATTATCAAGAAATATTACATGAAAGTACCAAAACTCATTACCTACAATGAAAATTAACAATGATATCTGAAATTCTGGTATAGCATATAGCAGATCTCCTAACACATGTCAAGACATTGTTCTCTGTACAACTTTAAAATAAGAACATAGCAACCAAACTGATATTCAGAATATCAGTAACAGCAGCAAGATAAATGTTTCGACATCTGTTACAACATGTTAATCAAAACTGAACTATAAATTGCAAAATGATAAACTACACAAAATATGATAACCCAATTCGGTGCAAATCACCTACATCTGGGGGTATACCAGGCCAGGAAGAAGAATCCATTATCAGTAGTATAGTTTTATGAAAACAACCGCTGGTTTACAGTAAACAATCTCTGGTTTACATATTGTTAGACGAAGGCAATTGATCTAGAAGGGGGGGTTGAATAGATCAATTCTTTTTAAATGCGAGTCAGCGCTAAAATTTGTTTTTAAAATTATTTTGCGGAAGCGGCCGAGGATAATTCATCTACACGAACCGAGTTACTGAGAGAATCGGATATACGTAAGCCAAATGGAACGAAAGGCTCGAAGAGAAAAATAGAATCGTAACTTAACAATTAATCAATTTTCCAAAAGCACTTAATATGGTGCAATCTCCAATGAGCAGTCAAAAATTAAACCAAACTTGACAATATATCAAACACCTTGTAAGCGTTCAATTTATCGAGCACTTGGAGTGAATAAAACTCTAAGCTAAACCTTCTATGATAGTTGATGCAGAATTTTCACTGAGCACAATCCAAAAATGATTGTGCAATGGTTTTCAAATTAATTTTCTGCACTAAACTATACCAGAATTTTTATCGATCAATTGAACAATCACAAGACAGTTCGAAAATTAAATGAGATAGGGAAAGAGAAACGACACCAGGTTTGTTTAGGCAGTTCCCTTTTCGTCCTTGCTTCGGGTACGTCTGCCCCCAATTTTAAATCTAGAATTGAGATATCTATAACTTGTTTGCAAATTGTTTTTACAAGAGAAAACTTAGCTATCACACACTGAAGAAACTTCGTTGATGCAGATACTATATCTTCTCTTCCCTTGATTCGAGTCGAATCAAGTGCCTCGAACTTGTTGGAAGAACCTTCGTTTACCGTTACTAGATTGCAAGAGCACACCGGTCTTCAATCACCTTCACTCGGCTGATTCTGATCCACACATAATTCGATCCCCAAACCTTGTTACTCAATCCTCCGGTTAACACTACTAGATCGACAAAACCCACCGTTCTTCGATCACCTTCGCTCGGCTGAATTCAATGCACATAAAATCTTAACAAAAAACCCTCAAATCCAATTGATCTTGGAGGGCAAAACCCTAGAGGTTTTATTCAAGAAAAAACCCACTGAAACACTCACCCCAAACAAAGGCATGCGTCGACCATAGGGTCAGCGTACACTAACCCGAGCGAAACTCATAAATTTTCAACATTCCATGAGTCGACCAGACCTCAGCTTAGGTCGACTCAAGCTTCAAAAACTCCTAAAAATTTATTTTTCGACTCGTTTTCATCTACTTATGCACAGTTTATGCATGCCTAATACTCATACCATGATCACACACATGTAAGGGATATGCAAGACTCCTCTTATATGTTTGGACTCATGATTATGCATTGCGAAATAAGAATGCCGACAATAGTGAGATGATACCGTCCAAATTACAAACTATGAGCTAGTACACATTTTGACATCATTAAAATAAAGCTCAAGTAAGAGACACCTTGCCCTCACATACTCCCCATTTTTTATGATGGCAAAATCTTCTTTAGGTTGTTTTGTAATTTGAATCTCATCTTCCCCCTAATTGTGTGAAGTCCTCTAAGATTCAACTTTGTTGCTTGTAGATATCCTTATCCCCCTTTGACAACATCAAAAAGAGAAAAAGACTATGGTCAAAGAATCTCATATCATATACTTATGGATACACTCAACAACTTGCAGACAAGATACATCAACATACATTCACATATAATGATGCTAATGCGAATATTATATGGATAAATATAGCAAAAGAAATGCATAGATAGAGACTCAAAATACATTTCATAATAGATCAAATGTCAACACATTTCAATGGCATATCAAGTACATAAGAAAGTTTCAGCACATAAAAAGTCATACAAACAAAAAACTAGAGATGACATGCATTAAACTAAGATCCTATTCCTCATGGTCTCCTCCCCCTAAAGTGGTGACCCCTTCCTCTGAAATACTAGTATGGAGGTGGAGGAAGTGGTTGTTCTTCCAACCGCTCATTCAGTTCCAACACAGCCCAGTTAAGAGTGTTGATACCATTAGTCACACACCGGGTTTGACTTTCAGCAGCAGTATCCAACGTGTCAAAGTGAGTCATGACAATAGTAGCAAACCTGTTAAAGTTTTGAGTTTACGCTTCCAACTGGTTTGAGAGAGCCGTATACCTCTCCTTCTATGTGGTCATGAAACTTTCTTGCTGAAGCTGCAGTGAGCGTAACATGTCGAGGATTTCCTCGTTGTTCTGTTGTGGTTGCTATGTAGGTGTAGGAATAGAATATTCGGGATGATTTCATTCATACTCTTCATGTTGGTGCCATTCATGATTCGGAGGATTATAAGATAAACCAAGTGAGGTTCATCCGATGTGCTGCCACTCACCCCATCCCTGATTAGCATAGGGATCTTGAGGAAGAGAGTAACCCATCCGTTCAACATTATCATCTTCCACATTGTTCACCTCAGTTTGTATGTCGTTACCAATTTCTTTTTCTTGTGAATTCTTTTCTTCATCCTCGTCTTCATCTGCTACATCATACTGAGTATCTTGATATGTAGTTCTGTGCTTAAACTTATATTCGTTGTCTTGAGTGTCCCAAAAATACCCCATCATGGTAAGAGTCTTCTGAGTAAACTCTTGATTAGTAGTAAATGTCACGTAAGGGATATCTGGGACAGTTACCTCAGCCTTGTTCAAGATACACTGAATGAAAGAAGCATAACATAAAGTCGTACCTCGAGTAGAGTCGCGGAGTGCAAACATCCGACTTGTGAAGTTATGCGGCCAGTCAATGAGCTTTTTGTTTTTCAACAGATAAATCAAATAAACTTCAGCTTGATCAACTCGTGAATACCCTCCTTTCTTAGGTCGTAGGATATGAGCAACAATCCATTGAAGAATCCAATAAACGGGTTTCAACAGTCCTGTTGTGATTGTCTTAGGAAATAAGTTGTTATTCACAATGCTCTCAGAGTAAGGGTCTCGTAACATTGAGTTCAAGGAAGCCTTAAACTCATAATTTTCGACAAATATAGAGTCTGTGACCTTAGGAAAATTTGATCCATCTAGATTAACCAAACTTTTCCAAACATATGCATTAACAGAGTACTTTTTACCACCAATCATGTATTGAAAATCAGTACCTTCGAACTTGCCCAAAATCCCAGTGTAGAACAACTTGACCAAGTCTTCATTGTACTTGGTATCACATTCCAAAAATTCATCAAATTTTTGAACGTTCAGAATTTCAATAATTTCAGACAGATGATAGTCCTCAACCCTCAAGGGATAGTACACCAATTGTTTAACAACAGATCGGTTTCGAAAATCCTTGTTGAAGGTTGTAGTTAAATTATCAGACAATAAGGAAAGAGCATTTATCGACATGGTTGTTGTACCTGCCCTTGAAGTTGATGCTCTAGAGGTTCTTTTTTCGGTAACCCTTTGTGAAGCCATTGAAGAACACTCTTGTAAACACGGATGAAGAGTACCAACCTTTTAGATGATGATAACCCATATTGAATCTTGATGATAAAGATGAATAGACTGAGAGACCTTGGTTCTATGTAGAGAAAACCCTTTTAAACACCTTTTTTATTGTGGAATTTTTTGGTTTTGAAGAGAGTAGAGGTAATGGCTTTTTAGGGTTTGAGAATGTATAAGGAGAGGAGAGGAATGAGGAGACAATAAATGCAATGTATAATGATATGCAGTTGGAAAATGAAACATGCAGAATTAATAGGTCAAAGTGTCTAGCATATGAAGCGGCACACGTCTTCCTGAGGAAAAAAGAATCAGAGTTCGTCAGCGATGCGTCGACCTAAACAGGTCATGCGTCTGCGCACACTGAATGAATTTTAAAAATTTCAAAATTTTCAAAGCGATGCGTCGACCATAGGTCGACCTGCGCTGACCCGCGCCTACATATGAGAAAAATTGACATTTTATGAGTCGACCCATGCCATGTTTTGGTCGACTCAAACAAGTAAGACATGGAAAAATGCATATTTTGAGCATATTATGCAACAAGTGAGAATAAATAACAAGCCACACACATGCCAAACTTAAACATGGATCAAAAATACATCTAATTATGTATTAAACATCAATTCAAACCATATTTTGGGCACAATAGTTTACACATATAATTGATCAAGAATGGTAATCTAAAAAGGAACGATATTACCTCCGACGATTGATGATAGATGCCCTCACATATAGCTTAATCTTATCATTTATTGTTAGTTAAAAAATAAAGACAAGCAAAAGGATAGAGCATGCAATCATATAATCAAACGCGATTCGAGATATCGAGAACACCAAGTTCCCTACGGATATTAAAGAAAGGCTCTGTCGCAAGAGGTTTAGTGAAAATATCTGCAAGTTAATTCTTAGAATCAACATGCTCAAATACCACATCGCCTTTCTCTACATGATCCCTAAGGAAATTATGCCTTACTTCTATATGTTTTGTGCGAGAATGTAATACCGGGTTTTGGTTAGGTTAATGGCACTTGTATTATCACACAAAATAGGAATCAATTCAAGTTGAACATTGTAGTCGAGTAATTGTTGCTTAAGCCACAAGACTTGAGCACAACAACTACCGGACGCAACGTATTCCGCCTCGGCTGTTGATAAAGCAACAGAAACTTGCTTTTTGCTATGCCAACACACTAAGGAATTCGAGAAAAAGTGATAAGTACCACTAGTACTTTTACTATCCGATTTATACCCGGCAAAGTCGGAATCGGAATAGCCATCCAAAGAGCAATCGCTTCCTTTAGAGTACCAAAGCCCATACTTTGGAGTACCGCATAGGTACCTAAGTATGCGCTTTACAACTTTTAAATGAGACTCCTTAGGACAAGATTGGTACCTAGCACACATGCAGACACTAAACATGATATTTGGTCGTGATGCGGTAAGATAGAGAAGAGATCCAATCATACCTCTATATCTCTTGACATCTACATTCTTACCATTTTCATCTCGACTCAAGTTGACACACGTAGGAATCGGAGTGTCAATGGCCTTTGAGCTAGGCATGTCGAAGCGCTTGAGTAACTCAAGACAATACTTCATCTGGCTCACGAATGTCCCTTCATCAAGTTGCTTGATTTGCAATCTGAGGAAATAGTTAAGCTCCCCCATCATGCTCATCTCGAACTCTCCCTGCATTAACTTAGAAAACTCCTTGACCAAATTTTTGTTAGTAGAACCAAATATAATATCGTCTACATATACAGATTGTACCAAAATTTGGTGTTTTCCTTGATGTTTAATGAAAAGAGTTGTGTCAACCTTTCCTCAAGAGTACCCTTGATCAAGTAGAAATTTGCTAAGACGCTCATACCAAGCCTTAGGGGCTTGTTTGAGACCGTACAAAGCATGTTTTAGTTTATAAACGTGATCGGGATACTCATGGGACTCAAATCCAGAAGGTTGGGCAACATAAACCTCTTCATTAATATAACCATTAAGGAATGCACTTTTTACATCCATTTGAAATAATTTGAAGTTTTTTGCACATGCGTAGGCAAGCAACAGGCGTATAGCCTTGAGTCGGGCAACAGGCACATAAGTTTCCTCATAGTCTATACCTTCCTCTTGGTTATACCCTTGTGCAACTAAGCGTGCTTTATTTCTAGTTATAACTCCATTTTCGCGAGCTTGTTCCTAAACACCCATCGGGTGCCGATTACTCGATGGGGTAAATCACCTCATGATGCAACGAATCAACAAAAATGATTATGTGTATTTGTTGAAAATGTGCAAGAATGAAGATGAAGGTGATGAGAGAAAAGTTTCAATGTATATCTTTCACTTTTTATTGTTGTTCATGTAAAAAATGAGGAACAAAGTATTTATATGATGCAAGGATCAACAACCAATCATAACAACAATTTGAACTTAGAAAAAGTCAGAAAAAATAGTTATAAGCAGCGATCGGTCGACCAAAAATTAAAGAAGGTCAGCCTGCACTGACCTGTGGACAAGACTGCGCATGTTGGAAGACCACGCGTCGACCGCTACAGGGGTCATGCGTCGACGCATGACAGAAGAAAATGTAGGATGAGAAGTAACAAAGGCACGCGTCGACCGCAGGGTCAGTGTTCGCTAACCCGAGCGAAACTCACAAATTTTCAACATTCCATGAGTCGACCAGACCTCAGCTTAGGTCGATTCAAGCTTCGAAAACTCCTAAAAATTGATTTTTCGACTCGTTTTCATCTACTTAGGCACAATTTATGCATGCCTAATACTCATACCATGATCACACACATGTAAGGGATATGCAAGACTCCTCCTATATGTTTGGACTCATGATTATGCATTGTGAAATAAGAATGTCGACAATAGTGAGATGATACCATCCAAATTACAAACTACGAGCTAGTACACATTTTGACATCATTAAAATAAAGCTTAAGTGAGAGACACCTTGCCCTCACAACTATCACTACCCAATGAAAACTTTATCTAAGAAGTCCATCCTAGATAAGAGAAACCCATCTCACTCCCCAAATCACAACCTGTAATTATCTAACAGTTATAGTCACAATAACTGTATCATCCTACTTGAAAGACACCCCTTTCAATACAAAGTTCAGTCAAGCTACCTTGACTAACAAGTTAACTTGGATTTGCTTAAAAACTTCATCCAAGAACAATACACGATTCATTACCTACGGGTTTCTGAATCTGTACAAGTACCTATGTCTTCCACAATGTATCAAATCGATACAGAGGGAGACTTACAAGAGAAACCTATGAATCTCAAACCCTAAAACCTACTTTACAAAATAGGATTCCTAAGTCTATGTCGTTCTCTCTCTCTTTTCTGCCTTTGGACTAGGTCTTCTTTTATAGCCTTCTGCTGCGTCGGGCTTCAAATCTTCTGTTGGCTGATTCCTTGATCCACTTCTAATTGCTCCTTAAATCTTGCACCAGATTTAAAACCTGCTATATCAGGTCAGGATGTTGAGACATACGTTAGGACATCATGTCTGACAAGTCTTCTTTCACCAGACTTCTTCATGTTGGAACATCTTGTACAACATCCTGTTTTACCAAAATTTGCTCAAATCTTTAGAGCCTTCAATCTCCCCCTTACTCCATAGCAAGCCATCTTAGATCCACCAAGACTCAGACATGTAACATCTACTCCTTCTTGCAGCTTCCGCAAACTGCATGAGATAGACCTTTTTGAAGCATTAATTCCATTTATTTCTGAGAAGATCAACTTATCTTACGATGATGCGCCACAACATCAACTAAGACCCTGAAGTTTCTGCTTGATGTCACAACATTTGATCAGACATCCAGCTAAAGAATTCAACTCTTCCTTCTGCCACTTAGAAGAACCTCGTCCCTATAACAGAACCAGAGTTCCATGTTCTCATAGACTTGATCAATGATATCAAGTTATAGTAGATATCCTCCATCCTGCTTTGTTGTACTGCAACAATCACCTCATCTTCAGACATCCCAAATATGCCAAAGCTTGATTCTTCAAAAGAGATTAGTCACACAAGATCTTTACAAAAGGAATCCCACCTTCCTTAAGTAGAGACTTCTGCAGAAAGTCAGAGATAAGTGCCACTTATCCTTGACCTCAAAGATGAGCAAGCTCACATGCTCCTACGCACCTAGATCAGAAATAAACTGATCCAAGAGAGATTCATCAAGATTATGATGTCTTCATCTTTATCTTCAACAACACCATCTTCTAAACAGGTTTCTTGCCATGAAACTTACTAGAGGTAAGATGCTTCTGCAATACCAGTCTACAGACGATTCTCACCACCTTAGGTCAACCCCCAAGTGTAACAAATCTAAAGAGTATGCAGTACCCCTCCTATAATTCTGCACAATCTTTAATGAAGAGATGCTTCAATATCTGATTGAACATCTTTATGACATCAACAATCTTGAACTCCAATTTCAAGAATAATCAATTAAATGTTTGTGAATTCCACAAATAGAAATTGATCTTAAATCCTTGTCCAGTAACCCTATCATATTATTAAAGATATACTCCAACAAATCACTTCATGAATACTTATCAAGTATTCAATTGTTGCAAGTATCTTCCTTGACAAACAAAGTGTTGAGATATCAAGGCCGCCACCCTTGACTCAAGTAACTAAGATTCTCTCTGAACGAACCTTATTTACCTCAACAGATCTGAAATCTCCTTTCAGATTGGATTCATCCTTAGGATTAAGAAAGAAGAATCCTTCCTTGTAAATTTGGATGGTGAAAATAAATCACCTCCACTTTCTTCAGATTTATATTTCACAGAAACACCCTCTAGTCAAAAAAGTAACTAGAAGTCCCCGGATGCACGACTGAGATGCCTTTATAAGTGGACTTAAGAGAAATCTCAAGTATCTTTGACAACTTAGCCGAAAAATCAATTTACCAACTTGTTAGAGCATGAACTTGATAAACCCAACCTTAACTTACATTCTCTTCAAACTGACTTCAGGATACAAGATGGAACCATCCTTCCAAGTACCAAGTCAACACGACAGACACCAACAAACAACTCTTTTCATTCCATTGCTCCCGACTTTGGAATAAATTGAAGCTAATATCTTCAAGAATAGAAGCCATTAGTCAAGATCTTTCACCATCTTTCTTCAGTCACAACTCCATAATCCCATAAATACCAGAGTTCTTCCATCAGAAACATATGCAGCGGAACCACCAAGGAACATCTTTAACATACCCTAATAAGACGTCAGAACATCTTATAAGACACCACACAAGAGAACTATCCACTTCTCCTGCAATTGTTGTAGAAAATCATCAGAAACCAAGAACAATCACCAGTAGTTGTTACCAACGATCCAAAACATCCATCCCATCCATTAATACCCTTGAGTATGTCCGATGATAAGTACAAAATGTACCTATTTTTGTATATAAATTTTGTTGCACTTATCATTACTTTGTGTTAAAATTGGTTGAATAAACCCCGCTTTGTTCGTAAAAACGTTTACTTTACGTTTTCGGTGTATAGTCGGTACCGTGTAAATATCATTGAGTTTAATTGATTTTCATTTATTTTTATAGGTGTTCCAGCAATTGGATTTTTCCATAGTCATAAATAGCATTGAATAAGCTTTCCAACGCTTCAAACCGTGCGTCAATCGGAGTTACGGTCCATGAGTTATGATCAAAACAAATTCTAGTTTGCTGTCATGTTCGCACTGCGAACCCCCGTGGCGAGCACTCGCTAGCGAGTTCGCACTGCGAACCCTGGGCGAATAAAAAGTGCCTGGAAGCATGAAAAACACCATTCTGGAGGAATTTAAGGCGACATATGTTCGCAGTGCGAACGGGGGTTCGCAGTGTGAACCTGGGCAGCAAATTTTGCCTATAAACTTCATTTTTCAGCAATTTTTAGGTTATGGTTTTGGGGATTCTTGCTCCAACTCTATCAAACTTCATTTTTTCAGTAGATTAACTTAGAAAACAACTGTGGAGCACGCATACGGATGAATCGGAGTGGATTGATCGTCGACCGGCTCTGACAATCCGCGAGATGTTTGGTTCATTTCTCTTTTTCTTTGTGTTTTTCTTTATGGTTGGGTTCTGTATATGTATTTGCTGTAAACTCATGTATATTTGTCGCCCATGGCGTTATATAAAACTTGCTTTACAAATCTTTATTGGTGATTGTCTCTGATTTTTGCTTTATGCGCGGGATTTGAGTTGCGTTAGAGATAATCCTCGCAAACTTTGATTAGGGATGATTGTCTGTTAGTTTCTAGATTCTAGAGATAGATTTAGGGTTAGCAATCTTCAATAGGCGTCGAAACTTAATGCCTCCGTGCCTTGAGCTAGCGTACGAAAGTATCGGCAATGGTAATACGGTTGTTCTCTCAACTTTGCGTTAAATATAACCTGTGTTGTGAGCGACGCTGGGTGATATTGAGGAGTATTGTAGGTTGAGTATAACTGGTCGGTAAGTTTAAGTTTGTGAGGAGTCGATTATGTGCATTCCGGATAAGTTTGTCTTGCTGAAAAGTGAATTTGTTTTTATGTTTTAATGTTTAATTTTCTGTTTTCATGTTTTAAACCATTTTAATCCAAACTCATTAACGCGAGAGACTGTCGAACGACATTCTTTCCCTCGAACCGATCTCTGTGGACACGACATAAATCCCGGAGGGAATTCTTCCGAAAATAAATATTTTTGCTTGCTTGCCCTATTCTGCATTCAACAAAATGGCGTCGTTGTCGGGGATTAGTTTTGATATTGAATCGCATTGTGATAGTTTCTTTGTTTTTTAGTTTTGTATATATCGTATATATTGTGTATTTCCATTATGTTTGTTCAAGTGTTGTAAACATTTTGTTCCCATAACGTTTGTTTAAGTGTTTGGTTAGGACACTTGCTTTTGGTTTGTGCGGTGAGGCATCACTATGGCATGAAGGAAGGAAGTTACTAGCTAAGCATTGTAAAGGCGTCAAACTTACGACGTAAAATAAGCATGTTTTATAGTTTTTCTTTTTGAATGTTTTTGGTTGTTGTTTGCTCACAGATTTTGATTGACTTACTTGAGGATGCTTTTGTGATTTTCCAAGTTGGTTCGTTTCAACTTGCGGATGTATGGTAATGATTTTGTTAAGTTTTGTACACGTCTGAGGTATGTATTTATCGCTTTCTATACTTTAGCATATTCATGATACTTAGGCATTTTACAAAATTCCATGCCATCCATTCTTTTGTATACTTGTTCTATTGTGAATCACTTTAGTTCCCAACCTTTTTGTGAGGTGGCTTTCCATTGTTCATATATGCGCGGAGAACCAACGTTCTTGTTCTAACTGGATTTTATTATGTTGAATCTTTTGTTTGTGTTGATTATATAAATGCATGAAAAGGATCAAGGCAATTGTTTCATTTTGAGCACAACCACCTTAACCAAATAGTCAATTCACCTTGTGAGCGTGTG
Source organism: Lathyrus tuberosus (assembly GCA_022829125.1). Lineage (NCBI taxonomy): Eukaryota > Viridiplantae > Streptophyta > Magnoliopsida > Fabales > Fabaceae > Lathyrus > Lathyrus tuberosus. The sequence goes on along the minus strand of JALAZF010000044.1, from coordinate 5,787,625 downwards.
ATCATTTGTAACCCCTTTGAGCTTTTTGATCCATGTTTCTATTTGAACTTAATGCTTGTCTATGAGTATTTAGTTCAATTATTTTTTAATGGATTTTGTTTTTTCTTGGACCTCAATTTTGTGTTGTTGTATGGATTTTTTCCTTGCCTTAGAAAGTAGGGAGTATTCACATGATGGTGCGGTTGAATTCAATTTGGGGAGAGAATGATTGTGTACTCATTGGTTGGATTCTATGCGGATTGAAAAAGAAAAGAAAAAAAGAGAAAAATATGACAAAGAAAAGAAAAGAAAAAAGTGAAAAAAATAAGAAAAAGAAAAATCCTTGAAAAAGGAAACAAAAAAAGTTTCAATAATTGTGCTAAATAAGTATTGTGTGTTGTGTAGCACTTGGGATTTTGGAAGAAGTTGGTTGAAATTTTGTGTGTGAATCTTTGTGAGTTTTCACTCCTTTAGGTTTAGGCAAGTTTTTGTTTCAATTACCTTTAGAAATTTCCCCTTGTTTGTTTACCCGACCACGCTACAACCTTGAAAAGTCCTTGTGATTCTTGCCTTTGTATGTTCAATGTGAATTTTTGGATGTATGCATAATTTAGTCTTTTGTTTGCATGAGTGTTGTGTGAGTGTAAAGTACCTTATTGTGTGTTTTTCATCTACCGATGATTGTTTTTACTAGGTGTGATTCACTTTGGAACTTGTGTTGTTTTAGAATTTTTGGCATGATTTTTGTATTTGGCATTTGTTTCGTGACTATGTTGTCGTCGTAGTTTGGTGGTAAGTATTTACTTTTTGTGTGTACCGTTTTCATTTGAACCATTAATTCGTTTCTGTTTTTCAAAACCTGTTGATTCGTCATTCTTTGGATATTGCTAGTGCATGTTCAAGTTTGTTTGATTCTTGTTTGTGGACAAACAATTATGTAAGTTAGGGAGAGTTTGATAAGTGAAAAATGTACCTATTTTTGTATATAAGTTTTGTTGCACTTATCATTACTTTGTGTTAAAATTGGTTGAATAAACCCCGCTTTGTTCGTAAAAACGTTTACTTTACGTTTTCGGTGTATAGTGCGGTACCGTGTAAATATCATTGAGTTTAATTGATTTTTATTTATTTTTACAGGTGTTCCAGAAATGGGATTTTTCCATGGTCATAAAGAGCATTGAATAAGCTTTCCAACGCTTCAAACCGTGCGTCAATCGGAGTTACAGTTCATGAGTTATGATCAAAACAAATTCTGGTTTGCTGTCATGTTCGCACTGCGAACCCCCGTGGCGAGCACTCGCTAGCGAGTTCGCACTGCGAACCCGGGGCGAATAAAAAGTGTCTGGAAGCATGAAAAACACCATTCTGGAGGAAGTTAAGGCGGCATATGTTCGCAGTGCGAACCTGGGCAGCAAATTTTGCCTATAAACTTCATTTTCAGCAATTTTTAGGTTATGGTTTTGGGGATTCTTGCTCCAACTCCATCAAACTTCATTTTTTCAGTAGATTAGCTTAGAAAACAACTGTGGAGCATGCATACGGATGAATCGGAGTGGATTGATCGTCGACCGGCTCTGACAATCCGCGAGATGTTTGGTTCATTTCTCTTTTTCTTTGTGTTTTTCTTTATGGTTGGGTTGTGTATATGTATTTGCTGTAAACTCGTGTATATTTGTCACCCATGGCGTTATATAAAACTTGCTTTACAATCTTTATTGGTGATTGTCTCTGATTTTTGCTTTATGCGCAGGTTTTGAGTTGCGTTAGAGATAATCGTCGCAAACTTTGATTAGGGATGATTGTCTGTTAGTTTCTAGATTCTAGAGATAGATTTAGGGCTAGCAATCTTCAATAGGCGTCGAAACTTAATGCCTCCGTGCCTTGAGCTAGCGTACGAAAGTATCGGCAATGGTAACACGGTTGTTCTCTCAACTTTGCGTTAGACATAACCTGTGTTGTGAGCGATGCTGGGTGATATTGAGGAGTATTGTAGGTTGAGTATAACTGGTCGGTAAGTTTAAGTTTGTGAGGAGTCGATTATGTGCATGCCGAATAAGTTTGTCTTGCTGAAAAGTGAATTTGTTTTTATGTTTTAATGTTTACTTTTCTGTTTTCATGTTTTAAACCATTTTAATCCAAACTCATTAACGCGAGAGACTGTCGAACGACATTCTTTCCCTCGAACCGATCTCTGTGGACACGACATAAATCCCGGAGGGAATTCTTCCGAAAATAAATATTTTTGCTTGCTTGCCTTATTCTGCATTCAACATCCGAGTGAATGATCTGATCTTCAATCCTCCTCCTTGTTTTAAAGTGCCAGAAAGTATCTCCCAAGATCTCATCCAGAATCAGACATGGTGCCTGCTTTGATACCAATTAAAATTCTGGCATAGTAGATAGCAGATGTCCTAACACATGTCAAGACATTGTTCTCTGCACAACTTTAAAACAAGAATAAAACAACCAAACTGATATTCAGAATATCAGTAACAACAGCAAGACAAATGTTTCGACATCTGTTACAACATCTTAATCAAAACTGAACTGTAAATTACAGAATGATAAATAACACAGAATATGATAACCCAATTCGGTGCAAATCACCTACATCTGGGGGCATACCAAGCCAGAAAGAAGAATCCACTATCAGTAGTATAGTTTTATGTAAACAAGCACTGGTTTACAGTAAACAACCTCTGGTTTACCTATCACTACCCAATGAAAACTTTATCTAAGAACTCCATCCTAGATAAGAGAAACTCATCTCACTCCCTAAATCACAACCTGTGATTATCTAACAGTTTTAGTCACAATAACTTTATCATCCTACTTGAAAGACACCCCTTTCAATACAAAGTTTAGACAAGCTACCTTGACTAACAAGTTAACTTGGATTTGCTTAAAAGCTTCATCCAAGAACAATACACGATTCATTATCTAGTGGTTTCTAAATCTGTACAAGAACCTATGCCTTCCACAATGTATCAAATCGATACATAGGGAGACTTACAAGAGAAACCTACGACTCTCAGACCCAGGCCCGACCCAAGGGGTAGGCGACCGAGGCCACCGCCTTGGGCCTCCAAATTTTGTTTTCCTTTTATTCAATATTTGTAGATTTACAAGCTTGCTGTTTATGTTTTCAACGAACTCAAAATGTGCTTTAATTACATGCAAAGCGAAAATGGAAATGTGCTTCAATTACAATATTTGTACTGTTCCAAGTTTGTTGTTGGTGATTTAGACTTTTCTGAAAAATTGTTATAAATATTTACACATGCTATTATATACTCCTAAATAATTTTATCTTATGTTGTTTAGATGAGAATAGTTAGCCAACATTAGTCAAAATAAATAAATAAATAATAGTTAAATTAAAAATAAGTAAAAATTTATTTAAGATCAATTTTTTTTCAATATATATAAACAAGTTTTACTTGATCTTAAATAGCAAAAATTAATTTTATATTGTTAAGATGAGAATAGATTGCCAACAACTATCTATATCAAAAGAATAAATAATAGTTAAATTAAAAATAAGTAAAAATTTATTTAAGATCAAATTTTTTCAATTAAATTGGATATAATGATTCTATTATCAACTAAAATATATTAAATATAATTATTTATAATAAATTAATATACAATTTAATTTTCAAAATATATAAATATAATAATTTTAGAGACCGTATTTTAATATTCGCCTCAGGCCTCGATATGCTTTGAGTCGGCCCTGCTCAAACCCTAAACCCTACTTTACAAAATAGGATTCCTAAGTCTAGGTCGTTCTCTCTTTCTTTTCTGCCTTTAGACTAGGTCTTCTTTTATAGTCTTCTGCTGCGTTGTGCTTCAAATCTTCTGTTGGCTGATTCTTTGATCTACTTCTGATTGCTCCGTAAATCTTGCACCAGATTTAAAACCTGCTATATCAGGTCAGGATGTCGAGACATACGTTAGGACATCATGTCTGACAAGTCTTCTTTCACCAGACTTCTTCATTTTGGAACATCTTGTACAACATCCTGTTTTACCAAAATTTGCTCAAATCTTTAGAGCCTTCAATATCCATTTTTAAACCAAAATAAATATAACACTACAAAAATCAAAACTAACAACATAATGACATAGCCTAATATCTTCAACATGTTCTTCGTGATCTCCTTAGTGTACTTCTCATCCTTATCAATGTCCTTTATAAGCATGTTGATTTCAACATCCTTTTCATCACATTTGGAACATTTGTAAATTACTGAGGGTTGTATCTCTGGTTTGACTTCATCACTGTAATGATTTTCATACCACTAAAAAAAATTGCAACCCAAATTATCAGCTTCACTCTGTTAACATTAACATAAACCAAAAGATCAAAATATGCCTAAACCAAAACCAAAAACAAAAACTACTTATATATGTATAAACCAAAACGAAAACCAAAAATATTGTTGAAGAACAGACGTCTCACAAAATATTTGCATCTCTAAAATAGCTTTCCCAAGTTTCTTCCTTTTTTCTTAATTGTTTTTAACACAGTTTTGCTTCCACACAGACATGTCGGTTCGATTCTAGTTTGAGATGCACTCAAAATGAAGGTATTCGTGTTCTAACATCTTCAATCTGGTCCATTACTGTCGTATGAGGCCATTGGTGGAGTTATGAGATTTAGAGTTCTAAAGTATGTGATTTGGAGATTTAGAGTTATCTCTTTGATCTCCAAAAATATAAGAAAGAAGGAGACAAATGCCAAATCAGCAAGCTTCAATGACACATCATCGATGTTAAATGACATATCATCTCCGTTTGTAACATATAAGCGTTTTTTAAATGAAATTTGTGAAAAAGATCAACGATGCAGACATTACTTAACATAAATAATCAAATTGTAAAAAAAAAAAAAAAAACTTAAAAGACTAACTTATTATAATAAAATAATTTAAAGGACGCAAACAATATATTTACAAAAAAATTTATTAATTTTTTAAAAAAGTAAGAATTCTACATATTAATCAAACAAAAATAAAAATAGAGTATTAAAATGCTTACCTATACAAATATTTTTTAGCCTTGAATCGAGAAAAAACTTGGAGTCGACCGCACTGAACTCGCCGGAAAGCATAGCCGGAGTTCATCGGCGCCGACCAGAAACAGCAAATTCAGGTTTCCTTCTTTCCCTCCTTTCCTCCAGCGCGATTCGCGGCGCCTGCAAAAGGCAGCGCACCAGTGATCGAATTGCCTGCAGATCAAAGCTCAACTCTGCACCACAATTCCTCGATTGCGCGCTAAGCCTCCACAATTGACAACATAGATTGCATTATAGTGCCGTTAAATCTGTGTAGAAGTGGTTAAAAACTAGAATTTTAGTTACTAAGATAATTGGAAATAAAAAAATAGATTAAAAAATAGGGTTTTCAAGAAAAGAGAGAATCTTCAATGGTTTTAGTGGGTTTCATATGTTTATGTCTTTAGAGATTCTAATTGCTAGTAGTTGATGACAATTTTTATTGAATGCAGAAGTTTGTGAAGCTCCAGTGATTGATTGCAGGTTTGGGGTATTCAAAGATGGCAAAGGCAAGGGATAGGACTGAGGATTTCAAAGACGCGGTGCGTCAAAGTGCTCGGTCTTTGGGATATGATGAGGTATATACGATGCTTCGCCTACACTCGATTCAATTGGTTGCTAAGTTCCCATTCACTATTATATATTCTTAATAGTTTTTCCCTTACAATAACAAGATCCTGTATTTTTTTAGGTCAGAATTTATTTATGAAATTATGATTTGCATATAAATTACCCCATTACCACGAACCTTGAAATGGAACATTTAGAATTTGCTATTTGGTGTTGGATCAATGTTATTCTGGTTGGTTTGAACTTTGAATGGTGTCTTGTCATTCCTTTGCAGGCTAAATTGGCATCCATTTTGGCATCTTTCATTATTCATAAACCTCCACAAAGGTCCCCATTCTCCAAAGCTGCATTTAAGACGGTAGGCTCAACATTGATAGTTTAACTTATGGCATTATGTTACTTTTAGGCTTTGTTTGGGAGTTTGGAGGGGAGAAATCTTTAACATCTTTTGAAAAAAAGAATTTGTTTAGAATGATAAAATAGTGTTTACCATTAATATATTTTTAATTTTTGAAATACTGTAACAACAAAAATTATATTTGAACAATTTGTCTAAATCCTCAAAAACCATCCTCCAATACAAATTTTGAGTTCCTCCAAATTAAAGGGTTTTTGGTGTTAAGAATAAAAACAAACCCTCCAAAACCCCCCAACCAAAATCCTTCTATTATTTTTACTCAATCCTTCCTATTTTTCAAAGCCCTCCCCTCCCTTCCCCTCTAAACTCCCAAACAAAGCCTTAGTGTTGTCAGTCGCAGTAAATAGCAATTTGTTCAAATTCTACCACCGTACAATGCTATAATAGCACCGCAGTAGTCTCTATTTGACAACACTCTTTACTAAATAATGTATTGCGGAATAATAGTCATATGTTCTAATTCTGCTATGCTATAGCGCTACTATTTGCCAACACTAGTTACTTTATGGGAAGATCAAATTAGTAAATTACTTTATTGCTGTTTCATTAAGCAAAGGATGCAACCCTGCTTTTAATTATGTTTATTTGATACTGCTTCTGCTTGTTTGTTGTTAGTAGCTCGAGAGTATTAGAGAATTGGATAATTTTTTGTTAAAGCATAGAAAGGACTATACAGATCTGCACCGAACAACTGAACATGAGAGAGATAGCATTGAGTATGAAGTAAGCCACGTCTCTTCAGCTGATATGCTAGTTTTGAAAGTTTTGTATCTTAATTAATAATTAGAAAAATACTGATTGGTATTACATTTACTGCCTTAATCACTGTCATTATTATATCAGATTGGTTCTTGTTAATAGTTTGGAGTTTCATATATTACTTCGTTATATATTTGCCTAACATTGATAGTTTACAACTTTCTCACTATGATGTAATGCACTCAATTTAAGTTTGTTTTCTTAGCCAGCCTAGCAATGTGGCTTGTGAATTATTATTTTATATTTATCTATAGATTTATAGATCTAACTAAATTCCACTTCTTACTCTGGTATTAAGTTATGACCTGACTACTAGTGCTATCATTATCAGATCACATTGAATTCTCATTTTACTTCCATCCTAAGGGGTTCCATACAGTGTTATCAAATATCCGCCACAGCGGTGCTATTGCGGATATCCATTGCAGTTTTGGGGCTGGCCGCAATAGTAAATATTGGCCGACATTGTTGGTTTTTCCGCCATAATCCGCTATGACGGCGCCACTAAGCACAGCCAGTATGGCGGGATTTTGGATCTCCGCCATGTACGGCGATCTGCTATCAATAACATTGGTTAAATAAACCAATGAAAAGTTGAATTTTTACATACTTAGTTTCAATGCTGTTGATATCAATGCTAACTCACCACAATCTATAAATAGAACTTTATTTAAGCATGTAAAAAATTTGATTTGTGAAACCTTTTTCCTTTCCATATGTAACTACTAAATAGACTGTCTGTCTTGCATCAATACAATTTTGTCATTAACTTATTTTCATCCTCACCTTTCTATATAGCTTTCCTTAGTTTTCTCTCTTTATGGTGCCAACAAGTTTGTAATTTCTTACTTGTATATAAATTAGTTAAACATCTTGAAACGTTGAGCAGAATTTTGCTTATGATTTACTATTATTTTGTTATTACTTTGGTGCAGGTTAGTGCCTTTATTAAAACCTGCCAACAACAAATTGATGTTCTTAAGAATAGTATAAACAATGAAGAGGTAAACTCAAAAGGTTGGCTTGGCATTACAACTGCAAAGGCTAACGCTGACACCATTGCCCACAAACATGGAGTGGTATGGACTTGTGCTTATTGATTTTTTCATTCATTAACTTATTAGTTACTTAATTTCTGCATGGTGTTTCCAACTTACCCTTACAACACAACTGAACCCCACTTAAACATTTCTGAACAGTCTAGATTGCTCATCCCCTTCCCCGGGGGAAAACACTAGCTTCAATGCTATTAAGATTCATGCACAGCAAGTACTTTTTAAAAGTTGTTTTTATTGAACTCCGTTTATTGAAACTTGAGTGTGTGAAGAGTATCTTGAGAAAGCATGATCTGAAAGAAAAGTGCACTCTGCTATGAGAATTTAGATAAAAAATGATTCCGATACTCATACACCTCAGAATATACAGTGAGCTTTTATAAAGGCATGAAGCTTGAAGAGGCTTAACGTATGATAAAACCCATAAAGTCAAGGTAATGAAATTGTATTTCATTTAATGGTAAAGATGAGCTCAAAATCTACAATGGTATAAAATAGTGAAGAAAGGATAAACCAGAGTTTCTAGAACTCCTAACCAGAGTTGAATGGTCCTACACCCTGAGAAAACATTCTCCTAACCTAACAATATTTCTGAATGAATCTCTTCACATTCACAACCCTCTCTCCCTCAATCAGCCGTAATCGCTGAAATCAAGGGACTCATACTAACTAACTCATATTCCCTTAAAGTATTAGGCATCCAATTCTTTGAGCCCAATAGCTTATTTTATCCCTATCTTTTCTGTCCTATCAAGGTATCTTATCTGCTAGCTGACACTCAGAAGTTACAACAGCTAACATCTGCTCTAACTACCTGATACCATAGCTAACTAACACTAAATATATGGCAATTAGGGTTGCTAAAAAAATCCATGAACCGAACCGAGCCGCCGAACTGAACCGAACTTAAGTTAAAATAACCGAATCGTTATGTTTGGTTAGTGAACCAAACAATATTACACGAAACAGTTTTAGAACCGTACCGAACTGAAACCGAACCGAACCGAAACTGTAACCGAACTGAACCGAAACAGAAAGTTAAAAATACTAAAAACAAGTTTTAATTTTTATTATTTTAAAATTTTGAAAAATAGTTTAATGGTTTGGTTCTTTAATAAACGGTTCGGTTTGGAAAAATTGTCTTCTAACGGTTCGGTACGGTTCGGAATTTCTAAACGGTATACTAAACCAATAACTTTGGTTCGGTTCGGTTCTATGTAAATTGAAATGGTTCTGTTCAGTTCGAGTATATTTTTATTATGGTTTGGTTCGGTACGGTTTTCTCTATGTACTGTACCATGAACAACCCTAATGGCAACGCCGGAACTGTACAAGCACAAGATTATCTTTCACAGAAACTCAAGGTGTATACCTCTTTACTAACAGCCCCCCTTCAATCTCGGTGGAGGCTGCAATTCAAGGCTGGTAAACACCCTGAGTATGGAGGAAGGATCACAAAATCTGGTAGTAGAGAGAAGTTCAGTAAGAGAGTCAACCAATTGATTCTATGCTGGCACATGAGAAATTATAAGATTTTTCTTTATAAGTTTCTGACATGCGAAGACTGGATCTAACTCTTTATGCCTGGGCTGAACATGTAAAACTGGACTAAGAGACAATAGAAATTTTAATTGGTTTGTTGCAAAACAATATTGGAGTTGCTGTAGGAACCTGTAGTGCTTTGAACCTGAAAATATCAGCAATAGTGCTTTGTCTTGTTCCATTTTATGCTGAAATTCATTTTATGCTGATTGTAAGGACTCAAAAATGAAAAGCAAGCATATCCAATGTTCTTAGATCCTTGTTATCAGGTTGGAACTTGTAAAGCGTGTTATGAGGAACAAAATTAAGTTGCAGCTGAAGGGAGTCTTTTGATAGGGTATACTGCAACTCAATAACTGTCATCCTATAAGGAAAGCAGTATGGAGGAGGAATTAGCAAGTAGAGTTAGACTCTTTCCTATTTTTCGGTTTATATTCAACCAAACCATTTTGGTTAGATGTGCAAGTACTAGTCAATCTATGGATGATGCCAAATTCATTGAGAAATTGTGCAAGGGTTCTAAGCTCAAAGCATTAGTGACAACATCAAGTTCTTGGTCTGTTTCAGATGTATATTGCGCTGGAATCTGAGGATTTACAAAAAAAGGTGAAGCTTGTGTAACTTGATTACAGCTTCAACCATCTGAAAGTGCTCTCGATCTCTGTCATGGGAGTTGATCTGAGTATTCGGTGAAGAGAGAATGTCACTTGGCACTTTTGATTGAGTGAAGAGAGAATGTGATGAGAGAAATGAAAGTTCTCTCTGTCTTTGTCATGAGAGTGGATAAAATTGATTCTTATATGCAATGTGCCTTCTATAGGCATGAAGCTTTAAGAGACTTGGAACTTTGGGCGGAGGGAATAGAAAAAAATAGAGAAATCTTTCAACTTTTTTGATTGAGTGCATTTGTAGTGAATGATAAATAATTGTTTATAATTAATATATTTTTATATTGAAAGTTTATACTACCTCTATCCTAAATTATAAGTCACTTTGCAAAAAATATTTGTCCCAAATTATAAGTCGCTTTATAATTCCATTACAGCATTAATGACTTTTTTCTTAATATACCATCTACCATTTATTTCTGTGTCTTCCTCCTATTCTTTTAATTTCGCTTTACAATGTAATTAATGAAGGGCATTTTTGTAGAGTCATCATTTCAGTTTTCCATACAACAATAATTGCATTTCTTAATTCGTGTGAAATGCCCAAAACGTTTTATAATTTGGGACAGAGGGAGTAATAAGATAAATTTAGATTGGGAGAATTTATCCAAGCCCTCCAAACCCTTCAAAATCCTTCTCCAATATAATTTGAGTTCCTCTAAATGGGGGGATTTTGTATAATGAAGAAAAATAAACTCCTCTATGCCTTCTTTCCTTCAACTCCATCTTTCATTTTTTTTCAAAGCCCTCCCCTCTCCTCCCAAACTCCCAAATAGACTCCTCTATGCTAGTTTCGAACACTAACTGGATATACTGACTAGTGTATCCAGTTTCAACCGCCAACAGCTACTCTAACTAACTGATACAAGAACTGGTACAATGGCAAGATTATACTATATGGATGTTATACTAAGCACCAACACTGAATACTATTACATTCATCAAATTGGGATGCTGTTTGCTTTTTGGGTGCTAATGTTTACTTAATTCTTTAGGTTTTAATTTTAAGTGAGAGACTCCATTCAGTTACGGCGCAGTTTGATCAGCTCAGAGCTATACGCTTCCAGGACGCTATTAATAGGGCAATACCACGAAGAAAACTTAATCGTGTAACCAGAAAAGATTCTTCTGAAACCTCTAATTCAGGTGATGCGGAGCTCAGAGAACCTGATGAGCTGCGCAGTGAGCCTCTAAGAGTCCAGCATCAACTCTTGGACGATGAAACACGGGCCCTTCAGGTGATAAAAATTGGGTCCAAGTTTAAAATACAACTTATGTTGATATTTGATGTATAGTTTATTTATACAAGGCTTTTAGATTCTCATAACTAACCCTTTGCTAATGTTCCTTTTCCTATAGGTGGAATTGACTAGTCTTTTAGACACAGTTCAAGAAACTGAAACTAAGATGGTAGAAATGTCTGCATTAAATCACTTGATGGCTACACATGTATTGCAACAAGCTCAACAAATTGAGCATCTATATGACCAGGTTAGATAACATATCATATTCTTCACCCTTCTTTTTGCTTATTTCTTTTTGTGGATCTGTTAAGGGTGTATATACAAATAATAAAATACTGAAATTTTGAAACCAGAACAAATAATCAAATATCTGTATACTCCTAAAAACCTTAATATCCATATTATTTTCATACAATTAATGCATAATATGTTTCACACATTTCAACCGTTGTAGTGTAGTAAGTTAAGTGGCTAATTCATATTGTCCATAACAATATGTGTATCCTCAACTTATGAGCTAATGGTTCTGATTTGTTTTTACAGGCTGTTGAAGCTACTAAGAATGTTGAGCTTGGTAACAAAGAACTCTCGCAAGCCATTCAGCGGAATAGTAGCAGCAGAACATTTCTTTTGCTATTTCTGTTTGTGCTCACTTTTTCCATCATCTTTCTTGATTGGTATAGTTAAATTGTTTTCATTTCTGCTAACAATGTATCTTCTCATAACAGTCTCAGTTTTCCATATTCCTGATGATATATTTGTGTCCACTACAAAAAGCATATTTTCCTTGATATTTGAGAAATGTGATATAGCAAACAATTCGAGTAATTAATTTTATGAAGGCAATAGTGATAAATTGATAATTGATACAACTTACAATACTTGGATATGTTGAAAGGTTCCCAACTGTTAATGCACTTTAATTGTCACATGTTTTCTAGTGAAGTATTATTTGGAGATTTCGAATGTTTTCTTACTGGTAAACACATTAAATGACTGAACTTAAGTAATGTTTTTTCTTTAAGGAACTCTAATTTTTTTTTATTTTTTTTTTTTTATGATTAACCATTAAGGGATTGAACTTAAATTATTACTGCTAGTCAAAGACATCAAATTTTTAGGTGGGTGCGTCCAGCATCTTTGGAAAAAATGCTTATCTAGACGCACTCAAAATCACACTAAAATATACTATTCTACGCTTCACTTTATTTTGAATAAAATATGGTTTAAAAATGCATCTCAATAAAGTTTCAGGGGGTCCGAAATACTTTATGTCCTCAATTGTTTTTTTTTTTTTTAAACTTTCTTTTAAAAACTAAATTTGATTATTTTTTAGGCATCTATATTTTAGGTCAGCATATTTTAGGTCATTTTATGCTATGAATTAGAAGGAAAACACATATATTAATTGATTCAAATATAGTATTCAATTATTAAAAAAATCATATAATAAACTGTTCAAAAAATACAAAATAATACAAACAAATAAAAATATTTTGGGTTATCTTCCTTCTCCGCATGTAATGCAAGACATTTAGTGTCTTGACAAGCACGCCTTCCACGAAGGCCAATTGGGAATTGTCATCCTCAAAGAGTCATGCCTCTATGCCTGATATTCTCATCTTCATAATACGCCGACAAACTGCTGACACATCCTCGATGTGGTAAACCCTAGCCTCAAGTACCTTATGGTTAGATGATATAGATGATAGAGTGTGACATCTTATAGAACCATGTCATGTAGTCGTTTGCATAGGTCCAATGTAAAGGAGCTCGCACCATGTGATACTCCTCTGATACCAAATGGCTCTCGAAATCGTCAAGTATTGCATTGAGATCTCTGTGGCAGACAATGAGAGGAGCGGACTTCGAAGGGGGTCTCAGAATTATTTGCAAATAGCCAAACTGACGCATCACTCACTCTGGCAGATAAGGATACAAACCTGACCCACATGTCAGTCATCTGAAGTATAAGGGGATGATGTCTAGCTGATGCGTCTCGCGATAACCATTGTATTAGCAGAAGGAAATGTCATCTGATACATGACGACCAAGATACACTCTCAATGACTTAATCACATTATTCTCCCTATATGACGTAAACGCGACATCGCATGGCCAATCATCAGTGTAGGTAATCACGACTTCCCACCCAGTGATGCGAGGGAAGTGGGAGATGACCCATCCATGAAAATGGTTCAAATACAATATTAATAAAAATTGTAACAAATGAATTATAAAATATTAGTAATAGTAAATTACCATAAGCCGCGTATAGGTAAACTAAAAATAATCCTCGCCCAACTTCAAATACAGGTGGACCAAATAGGCGAGCCCTCACTTCTACTAGTGAATCACAGTCAAGTTGATGAAGTACTGAAGGTAGACCACATCGACGTAGGTTTCACTTTTGTCCACAAACATGAACGTGTTAACAAAGAACAAGAGGTAACACCTCAATGCATAAGTCCGATGGTACTAAACCTGTTGTTGAAGTACAAATAGAGTTAGGGTTTTTGTTATCGTATCCACAGGGATTGTTCGTGATATTACCGCCTTTCTACAGTTGTAACGTTTCAAACTTTAAAGTAACAAGGTGTTTTAGGTTGGTTTCGTAGCGTTCGCATTCAAATTTAATTAAAAGCGGTAAAGAGATTGTTTTAACGGTTTATAAAAGCATGCCAAGATTAGGGTTCGACAAACCACTTTGCACATATATAATCGATAAGCTAATGAACTCGGTTAAATGATAAATACAATCACATATCCTCCCAATATGTTTATCTCTAGCACATATTGTGAGTTTTGCCATTTTGATCCTTTGTTGATTTCTCACACAAACTATCAAAATGACAACATTAAAGTTCAATATTTGGTGAACATCAACTCCCGATCCTATCTCTAGCTCATGTTCATTGATGGATGAAAAACCTAGATAAAGAGTTGGAGCATATTTCTCAATCATGAACCAACACAAAGAATAAACATAAAAAACAAGGTTTTTCACCATATATTCATCATCCAAGAGTTCACAAACTAGAATCAATCCATATACATACAAAGGAAAGGTTTACCTACCATCTAACCTTGACACAAAAGAGAAATTAGCTACACATATTCATGGTAGCTTGATCAACAAGAATCGGGAGAAGAGAATCGAGCATCAATGACGATTTCTCGACAAAATGATGCTTTTCAATCTTCCAAAGATGAAGTGCTACAGTGTATAATGTATTTTGATCTAAAAATGTAAAAAGGATCCTCTAAAATTCTGAACAAAACAACTTAAAAAGGGGCTGAGATTCGCGGAGCGCGCAGCCGGCCGCTGAGCGGGCTCCACTTACAAAATAAACTGCCTAAGAGCGCGCCGAGCGGGCTAAGGACCCCGCTGAGCGCGCAACCCCCTGTAACTACTCCTACCAGCGCGTTGGGAGCGCGCTTCAAGCATGCTCCAAAAATGATTATTTCCTAAAACTGCTTTTGTGGGGCCTTCATAGCTCCATTCTTCACACTTCCATGCAAAAATCTACAATAAAAACACAAAATTTAAATAGATAAGTCAAATAACGAAATTAGCTAGAAAACGGTTATAAAACAGAAACAATGGGAAAAGGCTTGGATTTACAAATAAAGCTCACAATAAGGTGCTAAAAACTAATCTAAATATTAACACTTTTTAGCACCTAACAACTCTCCCCAACTTGTTTCTTTGTTTGTCCTCAAACGAAGGTAAAATAGAATAGAAGCAAGCGGAAAACCGGAAACAAACACCAACAAAAATCAATGGTTCAAACCAAATTAACACGCACGCAAGTACCGCTCGGCCTTACAAAGAATGAAAACATGTAAATGAACTAACGTCTAAACATAAATAACAAGCACAAATCATAAGCAAACAAATGTTCAAATTGGAATCACCTAATTTATTCAAATGAGCCTAGCTCAATATATACAAGGGACAAAACACACTCATTAGCAAAAGTGTCAGCATCCAGAACAATTCATGCATTCATCAAACCAATTCAACAAGAAAATCAAGGAAACAAATATCTCTTAAGGGCTTCTAAAGGTTGTAACTTGGCAAGGTTTAACAAGAAAGGGATATTTGTAAAAGGCCATTGAAACAAAGTAGTTAACAAAAATTTTCAACAATGAACAACATGCCAATAACCCACTTAGACAAACCTCATAACAATTCAATTCAATCCTTTCTTTCCTTTTCTATTCTTTTCTTATGGTGCACTCTTTCATTCTATTTAGAATGCCATTTTTCATTTTCTTTTCAAGCAACTCCCTTTGGAGTGCAAAGCATAGCACAAAATAGTGTTTCATGTTTCTTTCTTTTTCACAAGAGGCACCAATTCACCTTTTCTTTTTCTTTTTCACAAGCTAGAACCACTCTCCCCAACTTTAAACCATACCATATTTAATGTGCAATGTTCTTCAAAAGTATGTTCAAACAAAGGGTTAAGTGTCTAAAAAAAAAAATTTAAAAACTAGAATGAATCACATTGATTTTCTTTTTAGCATCAACAACCCACTATTGAGTGTATTCCTTTGATCATTCGACGGGTTTCTGCAAGATTCATTCCAATTTCAAGGCTCAACATGGCTAGCAAGTGTTCACACCTCTCACAAGGTAAAATTGAAGTTTATTTGGATTGGTGGTTTTTCTCATAATAAAAAATTGCCTAGATCATTTCAATGTTTCCAAGGTTTGCAAATGAATACAAGATTAAACATGAATCATACGAGCTAAGCAACAATTACAAAATCTCTCAATATTTATGAACAATGGAGGGACTCACATTTGTGGTTGTGTCCTAATTGATTCCAAAATGAACAAAAATGCAAAATGAAGAAAAGCTTGAAAATTATGTAAAGCACAAAGTTCATAAACATACTGACATTCTAAAAAGCACAAAACAGAGTACCTTTGTGTGCACCAACTTAGAATTTTATCATCACCATCAATGAATGGTGAAGTGCATCACTTATTGTTCAAAGAAGCAAACTTGCTTCATCCACCAATTACCTTAAAAATAAAGGGTAAACAACAACAAAATTTTTTGTACAAACAAACCATATAAACATAGAACAACATCCACCCGGATGTTAAATTCATTAATCAACAAAATTTTTAACAAATATTCAAACTCACATCCGCCCGGATGGAGAATACAAAATTCCTACACAAGGTAGTCAATACAAAATACAAACATAATAATTATACCAAAATAATAAAACAAAATACAATAAAGGACTAATCAAACCCAACATCAGTCAAAACTAGAGCTAGACGCTCCATGACCCGCTCCATCATCATCGTCATCGTCATCATCACCGTCATCGTGGTTGCCTGCCCCCTCTGGAAAACCAGGCCTGCCCTCAGGCCAACGAGCATAAGCCATGAGGTCTTCGCGAGACCTCAACCGGTGGTCCACATGTGGTTCCCGAAACTGCAGCTGCAACTGAACCATGGAATCATGCATAAACATGAAGGCCCGCTGATGAGCCTCGTGCATGGCCCAATTGGCCTCAGCACTTGGATCAAAAGCATGCCCTCGTCCGCGCCCGCGAGCAGGGGCAGAAGCAGCCACAGGGACAGCATCCTCTAAATCAATCACCCTCATATAATAACGGGTGACATAACCATCATCCACAATAGGGAGCTTCACATTCCCATGGGTAGGTAATGCAACTTGCGCCTCATGGCATAAAGCCATAATCAACCCTGGATAAATAAGGGCGCAAGCCATTCGATCTCCAAGCTGTGTACCGCTGGTGGCAGTTCTCTTCATCTCATTAGAAATAATTCGTGCAAAATCCACGGTATAGCCCTCTCTGCGTAAATGAAAAATCAGAGCCGCGGTCTCCATGGGAATAGAGGAGGTGTGGCTTCTTGGTCGAAGGTTGTATAGAACAACAGACATGACAAGCTGTGAGATAGTATCCAACACTCTCCTTGCAAACTTTAGGGGCGCTCCATTAGCGCTTAAAGTGTAAGTACCCCCGCTTACGCACAAAGCATCCCTAAGTTGGTCGGCATTCCAATTCCGTCGAGCCAACGTCCATCCAAAGTCACACAACTCATCTTCTCCCAGCTGAAGTGGGTTTCCAAGGTAGGTATTGATGGAATCTCTTGAGAAATCGATTTCTTTCCCCCGAACCCAAGTTTTGAAAGTGAACGCATCACCATCGGAGGGTAACGCATTAGCGTAAAACTCCCTCACAATGTCTATGTGGTACTCAGGAAAGGGAGAACAAAGTTTATCCCACGCACCACCTTGGACATAATGGGCCATGTTTCTATGGGGACCATCTGGATCAATCAAAATTATCCTGTCCGGCCAAATCGATCTTTTTTCTAGTTGTACGTATCGTTGTTGTTGCTCGAGGCCAACAAAACGCGTCCTATCGAATTGGCTAGCAGGAGCTCGTCTGTTAGGGTTTGATGTCGAACCAACAAGACACTGCTTCTTTCGTCCAGACATCTGGAAAAAAACAAAAACAAAAATAAACACAAAACAGTACCACACGTTAGCGGAAACAGCCTGCTAAAAAAAATCTAAATCATAAAAAATTACATAGAACAATCACAGTGCAGCAGAACAGAATTGAAAAAAGGGGGGATTTTCTACAAATCTCAGAGCGCGCTGAGCGGCCTATGCGAAATTCAGAAAAAAAACCCCCTCTGCAACAGATGGTTCCAAACGGTTAAAACTACAATTAATTCCTCAACACAACCATATTTACAGAGAAATGCCCAAAACGAATTCACATAAATTAAAAACTAATTAAACTATTCACAAAACCTAACTTCTAAAATTTCATACCCTCAATTCTAAAATTCTAACTTCTAACCAACATGCAATCATACTAAATAAACACTTATACAGAAATTAGTCATAAACAGAAGCAAAGGAAAGAAGTATAACAAGAACATTCAACATTTAACAACAATGACCCAAAAATGGGTTTCTAAATGAAAATGAAAAATTGAAAAATAAAGACTTACAGTGTTGAAGATGATGATGCTTAGCAGAAAATAATAAGGAAGATGTTGTTAAGGAACTTGAAAATTCAAGGAGGTTTTGAAAATCTTGAAGGAGGAGAGAGCACAAGAGAGTTTTGAGAGAAAATGAGGGGAATGAGGCAAAGATTCTGAACCCTAGCAACTTAAGTTACATTCTGGGCCGGGTACAGCTTTGTGGGCCCAGAAAAGCAAAATATTTTTTTCAAAATTTCGCAGACCGCGCTCAGCGGGCAATGATCGCGCTCAGCGGGCTGCTTACTGCCTCGAAGGGGTCTAAAATCTCAAGAGCGCGCTGAGCACGCACTGCAATGCTCAGAATCCTCCCAGCTTGAAAATTTCAACTAACAGCAGTCCAAAACAACACTCTAAGCAGCATACAACATCAACTTTACAGAAAACACGATTTAAACAGCAAATGGACTATGAATGCGATAAATACTTACAGTGTTGGGGTGCCTCCCAACAAGCGCTTGTTTAACGTCGGATAAGCTCGACTGTTCAAGATGCTCACTTAAGAACATCAAGAAGAACAGAGCAACACTCGCGATCGAAATTCCCTCCTAGGTAAATTTTCAGACGTTGACCGTTTACGGTCCAACAGTCTTTCTTTTCCAAGTCCTCAATCACGACTACTCCAAAACTCTTTACTTCTTTGACACGAAATGGTCCCGACCACTTTGATTTTAATTTTCCCGAAAAAAGTTTTAACCGGGAATTGAACAAGAGAACCAGCTGGCCAACTTCAAATTCCTTATGCTTAATCTTCTTATCATGGTATCCTTTCACCTTCTCTTTGTACAACCAACTTGAATGGTACGCGACATTCCGCATTTCTTCCAACTCAAGCAATTGCATTTTTCTTTTGTCACCGGCCAAGTTCTTATCGAAATTTAACATTTTCAAAGCCCACAAAGCCTTATGCTCCATTTCAACCGGTAAATGGCAAGTTTTACCATAAACCAATTGAAACGGAGTTAGACCGATAGGAGCTTTATAAGCGGTGCGATATGCCCATAAAGCCTCGTCCAACTTTTGCGACCAATCCTTCCTAGAACTTGACACAGTTTTTTCTAAGATTCTTTTTACCTCGCGGTTCGATACCTCAGCTTGACCATTCGACTGTGGGAGGTAAGGGGTCGCCACCTTATGCGATACACCATAGTGTTTTAAAACATTTTCAAGAGGTGTATTACAAAAGTGTGACCCGCCATCACTAATGAGCACCCGAGGAGTGCCAAAACGGGAAAATATGTGTTTCTTTAAAAATTTGATCACCGTTTTGCCATTCGCCTTAGGTGAGGCAATCGCCTCAACCCACTTCGATACATAGTCAACCGCTACCAACATGTACTCGTTCCCAAAAGATGGTGGGAATGGACCAACAAAATCGATACCCCAACAATCAAAAACCTCTACCTCTTTTATGTTTTGGAGGGGCATTTCATCACGTTTTCCATTTCCACCCATTCTTTGGCACATGTCACAACTTTTTGCATGGAGATGTGCGTCTTTAAAAAGAGAAGCCCAATAAAAGCCCGATTGAAGGACTTTAGTGACCGTCCTCGCACCATTAAAATGGCCTCCATACGGCGAGTTGTGGCAATGCCAAAGAATGCTTTGAGCGTCATCGCTCGTGACACACCTTCTTAAAAGGTTGTCACTTCCTAATTTAAACAAATATGGGTCGTCCCACACGTAGTAATTAGCATCCGAAAGGAACTTCCTTTTTTGGTTCCAAGTTAGGTCTTCGGGCACCCAACCAGTAGCTTTATGGTTAGCAAAATCTGCAAACCAAGGCCTAACTTGGACTTTAAAAAGTTTTTCATCAGGAAATTCCTCTCAGATTTCCTTTTCAGCTACGGTAACCGCAACATTGACAAGGCGAGACAAGTGATCCGCCACCAAATTTTCCGAACCCTTTTTATCTTTTATTTCTAAATCAAACTCTTGTAATAAAAGGATCCATCGGATGAGCCTTTGCTTCGAATCCGGTTTGGTGAGCAAATACTTGATCGCCAAATGGTCGGGGTAAACAACAACTTTTGACCCGATGAGGTAGGATCTAAATTTCTCAAGCGCATACACAATAGCAAGTAATTCCTTTTCGGTAGTGGCATAATTAACTTGTGCCTCATTTAAAACTTTACTTGCATAGTGTATGGCATGGAAACTTTTTTCCTTCCTCTGACCAAGTACCGCTCCAACAACATAATCACTCGCATCGCACATAAGTTCAAAATTTAAAGTCCAATTTGGAGCGATGATTATTGGAGCGGTAACTAACTTTTCTTTTAAAATTTCGAAAGCATGAAGACATTCATCATTAAAGAGAGATACTTGTTCCTTGTTTAGCAAGTTGCTCAATGGTTTAGCCACCTTTGCAAAGTCTTTGATAAAACGCCTATAAAATCCGGCATGCCCAAGGAAACTTCGGATCCCTTTTACATTAGTTGGAGGAGGCAACTTCTCTATCACTTCAATTTTTTCTTGATCCACCTCGAGGCCTTTGGAAGAGACTTTGTGGCCAAGCACAATCCCTTCCGTTACCATGAAGTTACACTTCTCCCAATTTAGCACTAGATTTGTCTTCACACACCTCTCTAAAACGGTTTCCAAATTTGTCAAGCATAAATCAAATGAACCTCCAAAAACCGAAAAGTCATCCATGAACACTTCCATCGTCTTTTCTATAAGGTCGACAAATATAGCTTGAACACACCTTTGGAAAGTTGCCGGCGCATTACACAAGCCAAAAGGCATCTTTCGATAAGCAAAAATTCCAAAGGGACAAGTAAAAGCTGTCTTTTCATGATCTGCCGGGTCAACCGCAATTTGATTATACCCCGAATAACCATCCAAGAAACAATAGAATTATTGACCGGATAACCTCTCAAGCATTTGATCCATGAATGGGAGTGGAAAATGATATTTTCTAGTTGCGGTGTTCAACCTTCTATAGTCGATACACATTCTCCACCCCGTTGCAATCTTTGTTTGGATCAATTCATTCTTTTCATTTCGGATAACGGTCATGCCACCCTTTTTAGGAACAACGTGCACGGGGCTTACCCATGGACTATCAGAGATCGGGTAGATCATTCCCGCATCCAAAAGCTTTACAACTTCTTTTCTAACAACCTCTTTCATAGTAGGATTCAAGCGACGTTGTGGTTGAGAAATCGGCTTGAAATCCTCTTCCATAAGAATCTTGTGCATACAATAAGATGGACTAATTCCCTTAAGATCGGAAAGAACCCACCCTATAGCTTCTTGATTTCTCTTCAACACTTGAATCAAACGGGCTTCTTCTTTTTCGGACAAAAGGTTGCTAATAATTACCGGCTTGTTCTCACTTTCATCAAGGAATGCATACTTCAAATTAGAAGGAAGCATTTTCAACTCAAATTGTGATTTCTCCTCTTTCACATCCTTTTTCAACTCTTCCGTTTCTACCTCCCACGGTTGCATCTCTTTGAAAGATTCAAGATCATTTAAACATTCCTCAAGAGCTCCTTCTTCTTCTTCAGAAAATACTTCAAAAGAATCATTAAGAGTCATTTCCAAAGGAGAGATTATATGTACATGCTTAGAAACCTCCAACATCGCTTCTTCAATTGCATCAATTTGAAAGCTATCATGTTTATCTTTTGAATGCTTCATAGCTTCGAAAAGATCAAAGCAAACCTCTTCATTTTGAACCCTCACCTCATTAAACCGTCATCCACATCAATCATCATTCGGGCAGTTTTCATGAAAGGTCGGCCAAGAATTAAAGGTGCATCTTCATCTTCCTCCATATCAATAACAACAAAATCAACCGGGAAGAAAAACTTATCAACTTTTACCAAGACATCTTGAGCTAACCCATGAGGATGAGTTATGGACTTGTCGGCCAATTGTAATGTCATACAAATGGCTTTCATCTCAATATTCCCAAGCTTCTTTACAATGGATAATGGGATTAGATTAATGCTTGAGCCCAAATCGATTAAGCCCTTTCCAACATTGACGTCACCAATGGTTAACGGCAAAGTCACACGCCCCGGGTCAACTTCTTTTTTAGGAAGAGTTCTTTGGACGATGGCACTACAACTCGCGTCAAGAAAAATAGTTTCCAGTTCCGAATACCTCCGCTTCTTTGTTAGAATGTCTTTCATAAACTTTGCATATTTCGGCATTTGCTCCAAAGCTTCGGCAAACGGAATGTTAATTTGTAATTGCTTGAAAATATCCATGAAACGAGTGTAATGCCGTTCATTTTCTTTCTTTGAAGGAGCATGAGGATATGGTAAATTTTGGATCAGAATAGCGCTCACTACTTCCTTTCCCTTCTTCACTCTCATTCGTCTCTCTTTTATCTTCAACTCTTCACCACACTCCTTTTCTACTTCCACAATTTCATCATTTTTTTCAACTACACCCACATCATCACTTTTTTTATTTTCAACAACAACTTCACTTTCTTTATTTTCAACTACTTCCTCATCACTCCACTCCTCAACAACACCATCAATTTTTTTATCAACCACCTTTTTCTCAATTTCTTTTGTCAACTCCTTGCCACTTCTAGTAACAATTGCCTTGCAATGCTCCTTAGGATTCACTTGCGTATTTGTGGAGAATGAAGGACCCGATTGTTGATTGGCAATTTGCTTGGCAAGTTGCCCCACTTGATTTTCAAGGTTCTTAATCGCCGCATCACTACTCTTTTGGTTGGCCATTGACATTTACATAAATTGATTCAAAGTGTCTTCCAACTTTGAGCTAGCAATCGGAGGTTGTGGAGGTTGATAAGGATTTTTCCAGCTTGAAGAACCGCCTCCATAACCTTGATTATTTTGGTAATTCCCCCTTGGTTGATACCCTTGATTTCCTTGATAATTTTGTTGAGAATCGTGTTGTTGTTGTTGGTAAGGTTGTTGTTGTCTACCTTGATAATCTCTTTGATTTTCCATGTAATTCACCTCTTCAAATCCCGGAGGAGGACAAAAATCGGTGTCATGCTCTCCCTTGCACAGTTCACAACAAGCGACTTGCTTACTCTTGCTAGGTTCCTTTAACTCCTTGATTTGTTGAGTCAAAAGTTCCACTTGTTGCGAAATAAGCTTGTTTTGCGCAAGTATTGCATCATTCGTTCCTAGTTCAAGTACCCCGGGCTTCTTTTGAGAAGAACAAGGTTGTGATTTCCTTGATGATCATTCAAGGCCATTTTTTCAATGATGGTCGTGGCTTCTTCGGCACTTTTGCCCATTAACGATCCACCCGTGGTGGCATCTAACAACGTTTTGTGCATAAGTTGAAGGCCATTTCGAAAAATGTGAATTTGAGAGAGTTCATCAAAACCATGGCCTTTGCACTTCCTTAACATAGATTTGAATCTTTCCCATGCTTCATTAAGAGATTCATTTCCACCTTGGGTGAAAACTGTGATTGCCGTTTTGGCCTCCATAAAGCGATTGTAGGGAAAAAATCTTTCCAAAAACTTTGCTTCAAGCAAATTCCACTCCGTCATAGTAGCTGTCGGTTGGTCAAGATACCATTCTTTTGCCTTCCCAAGGAGGGAATGCGAGAATAGTCGCTTGAACAATGACTCCTCTTCTGCTTCAGGCACACCAGTTGTACCCGCAATCTCATAAAACTTCGTCAAATGTGTGAAAGGGTCCTCGTGATCCAAACCAGTAAAAGGGCTCTGATATAGAAGCGAGAGGATACCCGTCTTCATCTCTGAATGTCGACCATTGTGAGTGGTGCATGCAAATTGGGCATTGTGCCTCGGACTATTTACACATGGAACTGAAGGTGGTGGAATATCAGCCATTGGTGGTGGTAACTTTGGAATTGGTGGTGGTGTAGAAGTTGAACTTCCAACTTGCTCTTGCCTTTGTCTTGCTAGTTGCCTCCTTCGTCTCGTTCGGCTATTGATTCTACGAGTGGTTCTTTCAATCTCAGGATCAAAAATAAGTTGGTTCGCCAGTAGTTTCCCTCGCATAAAACAAAGTCTGCACACTAAACAAAACAAATTAACAAGCTCAAGATAAAGTTAAACAAGTCTAAAATTTCACAACTATTGCAATGCTTGCAATATCAATCAATAATCCCCGGCAACTGCGCCAATTTGTTGAAGTAAAAATAGAGTTAGGGTTTTTGTTATCGTATCCACAGGGATTGTTCGTGATATTACCGCCTTTCTACAGTTGTAACGTTTCAAACTTTAAAGTAACAAGGTGTTTTAGGTTGGTTTCGTAGCGTTCGCATTCAAATTTAATTAAAAGCGGTAATGTAATACCCCGTATTATCTAAGTGCTCTAAGTATTGTCAATTGGGACCAATAGAGCAACTAATGAACTCTGAAGAGATCAATTATTTATTAGTTCAAGAAAGTATTTTATGGTAACTCTAATAATCGATCACTTGGTTGAAACGACAAAATAGCAATTGGAGATATTTTGCTCTATTGGATTATATTATATAATATTGGTTTATATATATGTATATATATAGTTGGAAAGAAAAGAAAAAGGATAGAAAAGAAGAAGAAAAGAGAATGAAGAGAAGGAAGAGAGAAAGAAGAAGAGAAAGAGAGAAAAGCTTAAGGAGAAGCTCATGGATAATCATCATCTTCTTCAAACTCCTCTTCGATTATCAGGTAGGTTCTAGTTAGACACTCTAAGTCTAGAAATATAAGTTTTGGACTTAGGTTAGATTTGAGAGAAAATGAAATCTAACGGATAAAACGTGAAATAAATCGAGTTAAATGATCGGGTTTACTTGTTATTATGTTTTGGTATGAATTGGAAGTGTTGGGGATGAGTTTTTGGGGACTAAGGACCTGCTGATACATTTCTGAGTTTTCTGGGTTTCGCGCGGTTCGCCTAGCGAACCTGGGGCGAGTCCCAGCGAACAAACTTTCGAGGGTTCGCCTAGCGAACCCGGCAGCGAAGGTTAGCGAAGGTTCGCCAACTGCGTTCGCCTAGCAAACTTTATGACTTTTCAGTGCTGGTTAGTTCTGCCTTGCTTCGCTGAGTTGTTCGCGAAGCGAAGGGCGAGGCGAATATCCGCTAGGGAGTTCGCGAAGCCAACTTTATGTCTGTTTTTGTTCTGTTTGTTCATTCGCCAGGAGCTTCACCTAGCGAAGGCTGGGGCGAATGCTCGCTGGGGATTCGCCTAGCGAACATGACAGTTGTGCAGTTTTGTTTCCTTCATAACTTTTGATCCGTAACTCGGATCGGGACGTTCTTGGTGTCATTAGAAAGCTATGACGAGGCATAGTTATAGCCGATGTAAGCTGTGGAATATCCTACGGGATAAGAGTGAGAAATATTGATATCGTGATCCGACTAAATGAACCGGAGGGAAACCGAAAGTGATGTTTTATGTGATTATATGTATTTACTTGTAATATTGTGTTATGCCATATCTATTTAATATTGTTGTTAAAATGAATGAGATAATATGCATGTTAAAATGAGTTAGGGAGAGTGAGGAAACTTTACCCCGAAAACAAATGGCATAGTTAAAATTGGTATAATTCTAGGTTGTAATTAGAATTGTGATAGAAACTCTGGATGGCGACGCTCGTGCATTCATTGACGAGTTCTGGCCTAGAGTAGATAACTTAATGACAACGCTTGTGCGGAAGAGGCCGAGACGTGTGTCCATATCGAATGGTTTAAAATTGAGTGAAACACTAGTATGGAACATGTGTAATTGTTATGTTTTATGGTAAGGCGAATGTGGCCTTAAGGCATTGTGGCCTTTTGATTGTCGAATACAATCACGTTGTGTGAATGATCACGTACTCGTAACCATTTATCTTGCGGTGTAGTTTCATGAGGCTCGAGCAGCTCCGCTGAAACGTATGCACAATTACTTGGCAGGTTTGATTCCCGCGTATAGTACGAATGGAGCCTACGGGTAAAGAGACTTATGACGGTGTACGGGCCATGCAAAGTGACGGATCACGGTGTACGAGCCGATGATCCCGAATCCATTTCGCATGTCAAGTAACTACAAGGATCCATGACTCGGGTCGACTTCTAGACGTAGAAGCGGACGGGAAAAGGGGATGCCTTGGTATGGTTATCGATTCATAAGGAATCTTGAGTTAACAGGCTCAGGACGTAATTCCTTCTGTGTGAACTTTGTGAGTTAATAGACTCATGACATGTTTCCATATAGTGTGAGTTGTGAGGTTGTGCACTCAAGGTCGTTTTTCCCTTCCCCTTGACTTGAGTTAGGATTGATAGAACCCTGTAAAGCTGAGAGAATCTATAGGATAGGGAACTCATTGAGATTTGATGTATCTCACCCCACTATAGTTTCTATATTTCAGGTGCAGGTTTGGTTACAAGTGGAGCGATGCAAGGATGTTTCAAGGGAAGCTTAGTTAAGCTTATTCCGCTGTATATTATTTTGTTGTATACAATTAAAGATATTGTATATTATTCTTAGTTTTATTATTTTTGGCTAGTTTCCATGACTTGTGCCATGCAGTGTATTTATGTTTTAGAAATGGACAAGCATGTGAACTATGCTTTTAGGCGCTTTTGATGGGTCAGTACCAAATAAAATGCTTGTATTGTATTATTCTAGATATATATTATACAGGGCGTTACAGGTAAAGAGATTGTTTTAACGGTTTATAAAAGCATGTCAAGATTAGGGTTCGACAAACCACTTTGCACATATATAATCGATAAGCTAATGAACTCGGTTAAATGATAAATACAATCACATATCCTCCCAATATGTTTATCTCTAACACATATTGTGAGTTTTACCATTTTGATCCTTTGTTGATTTCTCACACAAACTATCAAAATGACAACATTAAAGTTCAATATTTGGTGAACATCAACTCCCAATCCTATCTCTAGTTCATGTTCATTGATGGATGAAAAACCTAGATAAAGAGTTGGAGCATATTTCTCAATCATGAACCAACACAAAGAATAAACATAAAAAACAAGGTTTTTCACCATATATTCATCATCCAAGAGTTCACAAACTAGAATCAATCCATATACATACAAAGGAAAGGTTTACCTACCATCTAACCTTGACACAAAAGAGAAATTAGCTACACATATTCATGGTAGCTTGATCAACAAGAATCGGGAGAAGAGAATCGAGCATCAACGACGATTTCTCGACAAAATGAAACTTTTCAATATTCCAAAGATGAAGTGCTACAGTGTATAATGTATTTTGATCTAAAAATGTAAAAAGGATCCTCTAAAATTCTGAACAAAACAACTTAAAAAGGGGATGAGATTCGCGGAGCGCGCTGAACACGCAGTCGCCCGCTGAGCGGGCTCCACTTACAAAATAAACCGCCTAAGAGCGCGCCGAGCTGGCTAAGGACCCCGCTGAGCGCGCAACCCCCTGTAACTACTCCTACCAGCGCGCTGAGCGCGCTTCAAGCATGCTCCAAAAATGATTATTTCCCAAAACTGCTTTTGTGGGGCCTTCATAGCTCCATTCTTCACACTTCCATGCAAAAATCTGCAATAAAAACACAAAAGTTAAATAGATAAGTCAAATAACGAAATTAGCTAGAAAACGGTTATAAAACTGAAACAGTGGGAAAAAGCTTGGATTTACAAATAAAGCTCACAAAAAGGTGCTAAAAACTAATCTAAATATTAACACTTTTTAGCACCTAACACCTGCAAATCATCACCTTCGGCATCCTTAGCCCACTGCAGATGGTCTCTCTCTCTCTCTCTCTCTCTCTCTCTCTCTCTCTCTCTATATATATATATATATATATATATATATATATATATATATATATATATATATATATATATATAAAGCTCACAAAAAGGTACTAAAAACTAATCTAAATATTAACACTTTTTAGCACCTAACACCTGCAAATCATCACCTTCGGCATCCTTAGCCCACTGCAGATGCTCTCTCTCTCTCTCTCTCTATATATATATATATATATATATATATATATATATATAGATACATATATATAGATATGTATATCTATATATATACATATATAGATATACATATCTATATATATCTATATATATATACATATCTACATATAGATATATATATACATATCTATATATAGATATACATATCTATATATATCTATATATATATATATATATACATATCTACATATATAATATACATATCTATATATAGATATACATATCTATATATATCTATATATATACATATATAGATATACATATCTATATATATATATATATATATATATATATATATATATATATATATATATATATATATATATATATATATATATATATATATATATATATATATATAGTTCATATCCTATAAGAATGCCATTTTTATGTGAGAACATGAGAGTGAATTTGAATCATAAGATTTTAAAATAAATAATGGAGGAGAGAGAAAAAATTCCACACATAATCTTCACCATTTATTTTAAAATTTAATGGTTCAAATTCATTATCATGTTCTCATATAAAAATGGCATTCTCATATGATACGTTATATATATATATATATATATATATATATATATATATATATATGGTTCAAAATCATTATCATGTTTTCACATAAAAATGGCATTCTCATATGATATGTTATATATATATATATCTTTTCCAAAAAACTAAATCTTGCATGAGCACCTCTTGTGTCTGTCAGTTTCCTCCTTTGAGGCCTTAGCTGGGCCATCCCTAAAATGGGTGACCATTATCTCAACGACTTCCTCTCGACCGATCCTTCAGTGAACTAGTAATTTTCCCCTTATGGAAAGATGCAGAAGGCATGAGATTTCATCCAAGGTGATGGTCATCTCGCCTATAGGAAAGTGGAAAAATGACGTCTCTGAATGTCACCTTTCTACAGAAGCCGCCTGCATGCCATGGTTTATAGTCATGTACGCGGCAGAACATAAAGCTACAAGACTGGAATAACGGATAACATCCTGAAACTAATCAGTTGTGGACTGGCCCAACTCCAATATCTTCCTGCCATGGTTTACCGATTTCAAACACGTATGCTCTTGTAAAAATAAAATATCACCATCAGTATCAACTTAATTATTTGAAAACACATATATTGCAAAAGAAAATATATATACCTCCCATTCCTAAACATGAATAGCAGCATGGTCTGCATAGAGAGGAAGTAAGGAGGTCTAAAATAGGCCTCATGGATAACTCTCTAAAGAGGCATCGCCAGCGGCTTCCTCCTGGGCTTCAAGTTCTGCTGCATCATTTGGGGACTCGTGGCCCCGTGAAGTAGATGCCTGAGAGAGGTGGTTGCGAGAGGCAGAACTAGATTATTGGGAACCTCGGCGCTGCAAACGATCAAATGGGTTATCATCGACTCGTGCCCTGATGGTCTTGGCTGCGGCCTTCTCACGTTGTACCACACAATTTGGAATACACGACCGAGCCTAGTTCTGCCAGGGTTGTTTTTAGCCATTGCACTCACGTTTCAAATAGACACAGAGAAAAACATGTCCGAATAAATCCACAAATTCCACAAAATCAACCAAATTTTAGCCTGAGTAAAATCCAGAGATGCATCTCCGAAAATAACAATGAGAAAATTCGGAGATGCATCTCCAAACAAAGTTGTGATTCTCATCCATGGAAGAAACGCCATTGCTACCATAACCCTCCAAACATATATCAATGCAAGTCCTTGTATGATACCTATTTTGTTTCCATTACTATATAATGTCAAACAACTAATGAAACTTAAACAACTAACTACACATCCAAACATAAAAAGAGAATGAATTTTGAAAAAATTACAAAATAAAATGGATGAGAAGGAGAAACTAATGTATGAAATGCTGAAAAGGAGAAGAAAGAGCTCCAATGGTAGAAGCTTGAATGAATGAATGAGAACTTGAATGGATGTGAAAGCTCAAATTTTTTTTTTTTAGAACTATTTAGTAAATGAAGAAGGAGGAAAATGGAAGGGTCTAGCGTGATGATATAAACCAAAAGCGTCTGAAGATGCATCTTCGGGCTACCTACTAATTTTTAAATAAATTGTGTTTACGGAGATGCATCTTATGAATTAACTTTTACGCATACGTAGATGTATCTTTGAATTATATTTTGGCATAATAGGGTGTCTCTTCAATTTGATATGAGGAATGACTTAAAAAGGTGCGTTCGGAGATGCATCTTCGGACACTAGAGGCAATCGTGACTTTTCATGGTGGTGAGAGAACACACATAAGAGTGTGGAAAGAGTAATCCCCAATTTTTATTACAAGAATGCAATTCATTTGAACTATGTATAAAATAAAAATACAAATACACATAAAAGTAGCAGTAGCATAAAGAAACACCAAACATGTATAAATTTTATGGGAATTGCTCATTAGAACCTTATATAAGCATACCACATCCTTGAAAGTTCAAAATTGCCCTTCATGTGTCTTGAGATTCATTTTCATACACACCCAAATCACAACCAAAATGCACTACTCTGAGATCCACCTCATTTTGAACAACAATATAATCCAGAGATGCATCTTCGGTATTTGGTGTATTCAGAGATACATCTCCAAAATGTCCCCTAAAAGTTTTTCAAAGTGTGGGAAATACAAAGGGGGAATTATTTTGGAGATGCATATTTGGAATTCTCCTTGAATCATATCAGAATAACACCAATGTCCAAACATTCAATTTTTGTGAGATAAACTTATATTAACGTAAAATCAAAGTAAAATGAAGTTATATTAAAGTTAAAGGAAAGTAAAAATTCATACATTAATAAAAAAAGTCAAGAAAATTTATATATAATATTTGTCCGAAAATACAAAAAAAGAATACATCCCAATATAAACTACTGGGTATGTCTAACCGTCCGCCTCCTCCGCCGCCTATACTGCACAACATTCCTTAACTCAGAAACCAAGTGCTCCATAAGGAACAATTAAGGAATGTCATCCTCAAAGACTATATGGCAGCTATAGCCATCTCCGCAACACGCCGATATACTGCCATCATGCTCTCTGCGTGCTCATCCTGAACCTTAAGTACCTCTAGGTTAGCTGACCTAGGTGGTTTCCCAGAAGCGTCTGACATTATGATAGGGTGTGACACCCTATAGAACTGTGTCAAGTAACCTTTAGAACATGCCTAGTGTACATGAGCTGGGTCCCGACGATACTCCTCTGGTACCAGGTGACTATCAAAATCATCCAGTATCGCCTGTAGATCTCTGTGGCGCACGTCGAGATGATAGGATTCATGGGAAGGTCTCAAAATAATATGCAAGTAGCTAAACTGGTGCATCACTCACTCTAGAAAATAGGGATACATAAGAGATGCCCCACATCCGAACCATCTAGAGTATAAGGAAATGATGTCAAACTGACGTGTCTGGCGGTGACCCACGTATGGGCCGAAGAAGACGTCATCTGGTACCATACGGTCAAGAGAGACTATGAATGGCTTGATCACACCATTCCTTCTGTATGGAACAAAAGGGGTTGGACGAGGGCAGTTCTTAGTGTAGTTAAGTGCATCTTCAAACTTGGTGATGCGAGGGAAGTGGGAGATGATACATCCCTAAAAATGGTTCGAACACAATATTAATAACAAGTGTAACAAATGAATTTTGAAAATATTAGCAACACCACATCATCTGCTATGTCTTCAAAAGAAAAGCCTTGCCCAGCTTTGAGTAGAGGTAGACCAAATAGGCAGACCTCAATTGTACTCGTGAATTACACTCAGGAATGTGAAGTACTTGAGGTAGACCACGTCAACATATGTTGAACTTTTGTCCACAAACATGGACGTGCCAACCAAGAACAAGAGGTAACACCTCAATGGGCAATGCTGGTGGTACTCAACTTGCATATCATCGCAAAGACATCCAAAACCCTCTTCACATGTCCATTATAAAGGTTTTCCAAAAAGGTAAATTGTGCATGAGCACCTCTAGTGCGAGATGCCTCTTCTGCCACCTTACCAGGGCCAGCCCCTTACAGGGTAACCATTAGATCGACCCTTTCCTCTCGCCCGATTCTCTCATGGTCCAGTAATCTCTCACTAATGGAAAGATGCAGGAGGCATGACACGTCATCCAAAGTGATGATCATCTCACCTATAAGTAGGTGGAAAAATGACGTCTCTGAGTTCCACCGCTTTGCAAAAGCTGTCTGCATGCCATGGTTTATGGCCACGTATGTAGAAGAACATAAACCGACAAGTCTGTAATAATGGATAACATCAACGAACTAAGCAGTAGTGAGCTATGGCAACTCTAATATCTTCCTACAGTGGGTAATCATTTTCAAACAATCACGCTCCTGTAAAAAAAAACATAAGCATCAATATGGATTTAAATAGTCGACAACATATGTATTAAAAAAGAAAAGAAATATACCTTGCCATGCCAGACATGCTTAGCAGCATGCTCTGCATAATTATAAAGTAAGGAGGTGCCAAGTGGCCCTCGTGGATAACTCTTTAATGGGTTATACGGATCGGCTTCTTCCTGGGCTTCATGGTCAACAGGGGCCTCAGGAACCTCAGGTTCTGCTGCATCATATGTCTGCCTGAGAGGGTCGGCTACGAAAACCAGATGGTTGGGGTTGCGAGGTAGATGGAGCATCAAACAAGTTATCAGGAACTCGTGGCATCGTGGTCCTCGTTGCGTGTAACACTCGATTTAACTATTCACGTATTTATTTAATTTAATTGAGTAATTTATTTAAATAATTATTTTTGCAATGTGTGATATGTTTGGCCGGTGACGACATTTGTGGCATTTTAGTTAATTAATTAGTTTAGTGGGAATTAATTAATTAATTGGAAATTGGAGAGTATATGAATAATTGAGTCAGTTTTGTAAATTGAGAGAATTTAGTGGTGAATGGAGGAAAGCTGGATTTTAGTCGGGCAAAAAGTATAATTAAGAGGAAGTAATTTTTACTCGATTAACGCTTCTTGAATATCCCAATATCAACAATCTTCTCCAAGTCTTCATGTGTAGCAATAACCCCTTTATCCTAGTGATTCCTTGAGCAATGAATTTTTCGAATATTTGAGAAAAATTCCATCTTGTTCGTTGCCTTAAACACAATCACTACCAAGGCAATCTAGAGAGAAAACCTCATTCTTTTCACTGGAATTTGTCAGCACCAATGATAACAACCTCAATCTTGAAAGCTACCTGAAAATCTCAACCAAATCTTCAAGAATGATTAGTTTCAAGACAACGTCTCCTTCAATCAATTACAAATTTCTCATGATCATGATCTGAAATCAAACTGAAGTTGAAGATCAAATAAATTTGATTGCAAGAGTTTTTTAACTTTCAAAAGTGAGAGTGTGTTTATTTCACAGAAAATCACAATGTTGATTATGAGGTTCACACATAAAAAATGATGAAAAAAATGATTTTATATGTGCTTGAGATTAAGCACAAAAATGGATGGAAAAGTTTGTTAGATTCGAGTCAAGTGCATTTCATAATTTGAGTAAAATGAGCAAGTAGTGTGAAACAAGATCTCATAAAAAAGTGACCTATTTTCATGTGATTTGACTGTGACTCGAGTCACACAGATTCATGATTTGAATCACGTGTTAAGCTTGATTCGAATTAGACAAGTTAGTGGCTATCAGGAAGTTTGTGATTCAAGTTTTGCACAAACTGTGATTCTAATCACAGAGTTTCATGATTCAAATCAGGTTTACTATGTGATTTAAATCATAGACACCAAAATTTTTATACTTTGCATCTGTTTTGCTTGATTCAAGTCATGAATTGTGAGTGATTCGATCACACACAAGAAATATCTATTTTTCAAGTTTTTAAAAATAGTTTGAGATTTCACTTCCCACATGACTTGAATTGATATCACCTATGGTTCTTGTTTCACAAACTCGGGCAATTGACTTAAACCATCATGATCAAATCTCAAATATAACAATTGATTTATGATGCTAAAAAATGAATCGTTTCAAAAACTTGATTCAGAGAGGAGAGGGAATGAGAGGGGGAAGTTTTAATCAAATATATGTTTGCTTTATATGGGGAGGAGTTTAAAAACTAATTTACATTTTTACTCTCAAATATTATAACACTCTTGCTAAATAAATAAAATGATATTCACAAAAATAAATGAAATTTGTCAATTCATAAACAACATAAATAAAAAAGTTTATAAGTGTTGTAAAATCATTATAGGATTAATGTTTAATGTAGAATCATTATAGGATAAATAAAAAGTTGATAAATGTTAAATAAATGAAATTTGTCGTTTCTCTAGACACAATATTTAATATTTCAAATACTCTAAAATATATTAAAGTGCAAACAAAACGTTGATAAGTATTATATAATCATTATAGGATCAATGATTAGATGAACTATTTTCTCATTTTGATGAATCATCTAATCCTGTAAAATATTTATAAAATTAAATTCTATATAAATATAACCCATATACTACAATTATACATCGATATGAAATACAACACAACAATTTATAAAATAATTAAGTTATTACAAACAAAATAATAAAAGAAAATGAACAAAATTAAACACATGAAAAAAGAAAATTGAGATATAATAATAAGAATAATGGAGTTCACGTGAAAAGTTATGAAAATATTTTAATAATGGGACAAAAGTTAACCTTTAGTATTTTAATAAAATAAATAAGGATAATTTTGTCTACATAATAAAAATAGATTTTGTCATAACTCCTCTTGTTTTCTGCCTCTCCAAAGAAAACCATCAATTCGAATGAAGGAAAAAGTGTTCTAGAAAAAACTTTGATTACCTCATATCTTCTCTCTCACCTCATAAAAAGTTGAGTTAAATATATTCTTTATATATTTAAAGTTTGTTTGGTAAGATAAAAAAAACTTTTAGTTTTTAATTTTTAATTTTTCAATATATATTAATAAAAAGATTCTACTTGTTAACTGTCTTTTAAAATTTTGAATGCGAATGCAGTGTATATCTCACAAAAATATGATGGTGAAAAAAGTCCCAAAATAAAAAATGTTCCTGGGCTTCCGAAGAGTCTCGACAAAAAATAAGAGAAAATATTGCAATACTATTATCATAGGTTTGGAACACACACCTTCTACATATTCTTTGTAAATGCCCACACTCATATAATTATTGTTGTTTCTTTTCTCATTCTCTCCCCATTTTTATATTTGTTTCTTCTCATAATTATGTGATTACCTAGTGATGTGTTAAAGAAATGCTAACAAAAATAATTTAATATGCTAGCCTAATCAATGCTCAACTTTCTATGTATAATTTTCAGTTTTTTTGAAATAGTAATTTTTAAGGGTATTTTTATTTATAATAAAAGTAAAAAATTGTTTTAGAAATTAAAATAAACAAAAATGAATAGTTATGCAAAGGGCCATTATGAAGAAAAAAAATCAGACCAAAAAAGATATATCCACTTTATATATATTTTGATTCTTAAGTTAATTCGAGTGAAGAAGTGAGCAAGAAAGGGTAAAGAACAGAATAACTGACCCTCCTGCGGAGGAGAATTTTTATAGTGAGCCCCCAGCGCTGAGCCAATGGTCTCCGTTATGGGCCGAGTGTTCAAGCCCACAACAGATGACTGTTAGGATTCCTACGTGGAGATAGGGATGAGCAGCTCATGCTCATCGTCCTGAGTCAACTGCTCCGCATTCCTAGTTAGTGGGTGGACTTGTCCATTACGAAGGGCATAATGGTTCCACGAGGCGTGCGGGTCAGTCAGTGAAGTGTCCTCGGGTGAGGAACGTGCTCTCCAGTGACCTTAAGGGGTTGGGCCAACACTCTGGGCCTTTCTCGACGTAGACTTGGATTGGGTTGTGCTCAACACTAGGTCAGCCACAGGCCCAGTCCAGAACAGGAGCCCTCAAGTCGTTGCCCCCAGGCATGGAGTCAATGACTTGGAGTTAGTCTGTGTGTCGAGGAGGAGCCAGGGACTTTGTGCGAGGAGAGTCTTCATTTGGGGTTCGCGATGGTGAGCTCGCATCGCCGTGGACGCTGTTCGCGAGTTCGTGTCCACGAGACGATGCTTTGCTAGTGACTCGTTGAATTTATCCTTTGAGGAATATGCGTCGCGCAGGGACTGTGATCGGGAGTTTAACCTGTGCTCGCGATGAGCATTTGGCCATGCTCCTGAATAAATGCGAAAGTTTGTCGTCTGTGTCCGACAAAGGGTGTTCGACATCTTGGAGTCCGGAAGGTTGCTGGGACTTGAAGAGACAACATTCCGTCTCCTCGAGCCCCATGTCAGAGTCATTTAATGCACAATTATGGCCTATGAGTAGGGGTACTCATGAGATAGGCGGTGACACGTTTTCCTATGCCACATATTCGGCTTATAAATAGGGATAAGTGTAGGGTCATTTGCACATTTCTGTATTCACTCTTTCCTCTACTTTCCTTAGAGCTTCAGAGCGTTTTCTCCCCCGTCGTTGTCGTCATCGTCGCCGCCATCACCAACTTTCTTCAAATCAACTTCATCTACTCTTCAAATCAAGTAAGCTTTCTTCATCTAATCTTCAGTTTATATGTCAGTTTTAGAACGCATATTAGTACTAGAATGTAGGTTGTTTTTAGAATGCATGCCTTTTCTTTATGTTGAATTCTGGCGGATGTTGGTGTTTGGTGGTGGTTTGGCCATTTCCAAACAACGGAGGTAGGAGAGTTTATGCGAGAACAACTTGGTTTTGAGTAGAAAACCACTCCGGCTCCACCGTTCAGGCGGTGAATAAGACTTGCACCGGTGGAACTTATGAGGTTTTTGATGAAACTCTGTGTCGAGGAGGCTCTTCCTCCTGTAGCTCATGAGTTTCTGATGAAGCTTCATGTCGAGGAGGCTCTTCCATGTGAAGTTCATGAATTTTATGATGAATATCCGTGTATTTTCGGATGAATCCTCGCGTCGAGGAGGATTTTCCTCGTGAAGTTCAGGAATTTTATGATGAATGTCCGTGTATTTTCTGATGAATCCTCGCGTCAAGGAGGATTTTCCTTGTGATTTTGTCGATGGGTCGACTGAGACCTCCGTCGAGGAGAAGATCCTCGTGACTTCCTCGCTCGCCGTTGAGTAAGGGCTTTGGTCGAGGGAAGCGTCCCCGTGCCTATCTTCGCCCTTTCAATTGATTTGCAATGGAAGGGTGGATTTGATTTGATCGTCAAATTCACTATTGTCCTTTGCATTTCAGGTTTCTATGGCTCGCAACGCTGAGGTTCTTCAACTGGTCGACACCATCATCGATCCCGAATTATCTTGGGTTGATCCGGATCCCCAAGGGATAGCCTTGCGCTTTGCTGCCTCTTTGGAGAGCGCATTTACAATCGTCAAGGAAGGCGTGAGGGTTCAGGCCCCCCCGGAGAACTGGGCAGTTTATAAGACTGAACGGGAGGAGTGGGTCTGCTCGCCTTTCTCGGGGAAATGTTTCTCCATGTATGAGTATGCCTTTAAAGAATCGGGGCTCCGTCTGCCTTTCAGTGGTCTTCAAGTGGGTATTTTTGACTGGCTAGAATTAGCAAGGCTATGACTATCAGTCAAGAACTGTTCTGATCTTGTGCTTAATGGAATCTGTTGAAAAGTAGAAATGCTTCAGACATCTCTGAAGATAAACAAGCTCTGATACGACAACAAAGAAAACTGAGTTTTGAAGATCTGAAGATGGAAGTTCTGATGAACTAGTCCAGATGCTAAAGACTCTTCGTTTTCCTAAAGACATGATGGAGAAGTAACTCTTTTCTATTTCTATTCTGACAACTCAAGTTGTTATTCTGTATATCTTTGGATTACATAAAATCCTAGATGATCTCAGATAAAGCTTTGAGGATAACTCATTCAGGGGGAGCTGCTGTTCCAAACTCTGAATTTGTTTGTTTTGGTGATTACCTTATATAAAATGTTCAATCAAAATACTTGGTTTTGTCATCATCAAAAAGGGGGAGATTGTGAGAGCAAGAAATGTCTCTACAAGTCAATCTATGTTTTGATGGTAACAATAAGTATTTGTGAAAGAACCATTTTATGGTCTAACGTGTGTTGTGTGCAGATAATAAGAACTAAAGATATCAGAACCAACATACACCAGCTAGATGTACTATGATTGAATATATACATATGCAAAGTTACTATGTGTGACTAAAGTCGCGAGAAGCAAGAACGCTTCTTTATCTAGTCATGATCAGCCAGATCCAAGGATGCCAAGATTGCTGTTGCAATGCTCTTGTGGATGCTCTCTGAAGGTGATTGAGATTCTGAAGATAGCGAAGCTTCTGAAGAAGTACACTCTAAAAAGAACCAAAGTGCGGAAGACTCCTATGACTTAAAGTTCTGATGGCTGAAGACGCTGAAGACCAAGTGCAGGAAGAATCTGAAGACTTATGAGTTCTGAAGATCAATGTTTCAAATAAGAAATTCTGAAGACTCTGAAGACAGGCTCTGAAGATTCGGAAGACTTGAAGCAGAAAAGAATAACGTTCTTAAAGACCAAGTGCTGAAGTTTTGAAGACTGATTCCTAATGGACTTCTTCAATCGACGGAAGACTTGAAGCATCAGATATTCTGCTAAGAAGACACTACTCATGCTTCATCAGATTAACATCAGAAGCCACTGAAGTTTTGAAGTCTAAATATTACCGTTGTGAGTTAAATGTACACACTGCCCAAGAAAAGATGTCCGGTCACTTTTTCCTCTGCAAAAAGAAGATGTGTCAGTACAACTCATTATATCACGTCTCTTTTCCAAACTGCCAACAGTATTCTCTAACGGCTATATTTCTACTGGCTATTTAATGGAAAGAGTTTTTGCTTCTAATGTGTCGATCACTTGTAGAATCACGAACTGAATGTTCATCTACAAAATTGACCTAGTCATTGTGAAGATAGCAACAACGATGAGTTCTCGTTGTAACACTTAACATATTCAGAGCTATCATCATTTCACTAATGGCGATTATTGTTAAAACTCAAGAAGATAAATCAATACAACAACAACAATCAAACAGAAGCTGTTGATGAAAAAGACAACATTGAAGATCTGTCAAGTCATCAACCTACCTTCTCGTCAAGACTACATTGAAGATCTGAAGCAAGGAGTTGCTGCTCAAAGCTTGCTCAACCAGAAGACGAAAAAGATGAAGATCTACAAGATGTCAACAATTATAATATCTAAATACATCTTTGTAGTTTCTTAGGAAAGCAAGGAGCTGATTGCTCATAACTTGCTTGAACACATGTGTGTGCTCTTTGTACTTAAACTTAGGAGAAACTTGCTTATTAAGAAGCACAATCTGTAATCTCCAGTTTTCCAATTCGACTAAATTAATTGAGACTCCTCAATTGAACGTTATATCCTGAAGGGATCCCTGAACGGTTCAGCTGTGAGTTGAGGCCCTTGAGTAGATCACGTGGTGATCAAATACTTGAGATGACAATGGTTGAGGGTCATTGTGGAAAATCCTGAAATATGGTCAGTAGCGTTATATTCATTGTGATGAATCCCTGAATGGCTAGCTGTGAAATCCCAGCAGTGGGTTTGCTCGGTCAATGAACGTTATATCCTGTTGGATCC
The DNA here is from genome assembly GCA_022829125.1 of Lathyrus tuberosus. Taxonomy (NCBI): domain Eukaryota; kingdom Viridiplantae; phylum Streptophyta; class Magnoliopsida; order Fabales; family Fabaceae; genus Lathyrus; species Lathyrus tuberosus. The sequence continues at coordinate 5,747,720 of JALAZF010000044.1, read as the reverse complement.
CTAAACGGTTCATTGGATTGTTAGTCACAGTGCGGCTGTGCAAGTTGTTAGTCACCGGCGTGGCCCGTGCAAGTGTAATCATGATTTGGTTATAGTGGATTAAGTTCTTATGTTCAAGGCGAAATCACCTGAGGAGGGTGGACTGGATTAGCCCGCGTGGTGAACCAGATTATATCGTGTGTCCTTTACTCTCTTGCTTAGTATCTCTATTTATGTTTATGCATTGAATATCAGAACCTCATATTAAGCAAAGTCAGAGCCTTGCAGCCTATCTCTGATAAGCTTCCGCACTGCAAGTTTTGAGTATCGTATCTTATGATCAGAACCTATATGGTTCTCATGCTCCATAGTTAAGAGATCAGAATCTCTCAACGAACATTGAAGGTTCTTGAGTATCTCTTTAACAAGATGCGAAAAGTTACAAAAAGAGTAAATACACAATTTAAACCCCCCTTTCTTGTGTCTTTCTCGCGCCTTCAATTGGTATCAGAGCTCCGGTTCTGTTATTGATTTACATCAAACACTTAACAGTGTCAGAAAAAGATCTAGATGTGGTGCGTAGAAGTACTCTTGGTGAGATTGAAATTCACTTACAATTTCTGTAACAGTTCAGCAGTTGTCTGTGTACAAAATTGTAATCAATCTGATTACTTCTTGAGCAACTCACTGACTCTAGATGAAGTCTCATTAAACATTGAAGAATCAACTGATAAGATAAATTCATCAGATAAGAAATTGTATCTGTTGAATGCTCAACCTGGAAAATACGTATGGATAAAACCACGTATATGATTAAAAGTTGAATCATCAGAAAGCAAGAAATCTTGTTTGCTGAAGATTAATTCTTTATGAGTTTCTGAGATGTTTTCAAGAAACAGATTAGGTCCACCCTTGACTTTCTTGTTTGAAACTCATTCAGAACCTCTTCATGTAATTGGCTAAGTTCGGATGAAGTAATCACTTTGATCACGATTAAGTCTTAATCTCGGTTATTATAACCTAGAGAACTGACGGACAAGGTTGAACAAGAAAAGAGAGAAAGCTGTAATTTAACCAGGATCACTCTCCAAGAAAATATTCTTTTTCATCAGAAATCAGAAGACAAGCATATCTTGAAGAACCCAAGAAACATCTGCAGCTTACTCGAAAATAGGCAGAATCAGAAAGATGCTCAAAGATTTAGAAGTCAGAAAGGAATGCTTTCACGAAAAGGTTTAGCTAAAAGATTCTCTTCAAAAGTTCAGCATCCCTAAGGTACATTTTTTTTAACCCATAAAACAATTTTTTTACTAGTTAAAAGTTTAGGATTCACTAGGAAAATTATTTGAATATCTGTTAAAACTTAGCTAGAAGAAATAAAAGAAAATCATTTAACGAAATCTACACGCAAAGGGAACACCATAATAATTGTGAATCTTTTGAAAACATAACATATCTCTGACAACTTAATAAAACCTAAGATCTTTTGTGTAAAACTTCTCCCATAAGCGTCTAGTCATATCCTATCACCCATAGGTATGGTTCAACCAACACCTCTCTAGAACTTAATCTCTCCTCTCTCTCTCTTTCTTATAGAGTCTCTTATACAATCCACTAAGAAGATTTAAAATTTTGAATTATATAAACTGCAAAATCCTTGCACTACAATCTGTGCCTAGTCAAACTTTTTATATATATCTAAGGTCTAGGATAAAACTCACACTTCTCTAACTCCTGGTTTAATCTCCTCAAAAGACTTCCTCACTATTTTCATGGCAAACCTATCCTTGACTCCAAGAACCTTCTTTGGCGACGACAACTCTCTTGAAATCATTAGTGAAAAACAACCTAAGCTAATGGATGTTGATCATAATTTTCATCTGGGCATTCATTCACAAAATTGGAATGGGTACATTCATATACTTAGAGGTCCCATTTATCCAAACATCGTAAAAACCTTTTGGATCAACGCTGCTGTCAGCCATGATGGCCTGACCATCTCTTCAGACATCTATGGTATCCCTCTCTCCTTCAACGCTTCAAAAATCACTGAAGCCATTGAATGTCCACTGGAAGGCATCACTCCCAGTCATGCATCCATTCGATGCACTCCTGATGCAAAATTACACTACTTATTTGATAAAGGTTCTGCCTTCGAACCAACTAATCCTGAGAAACTCCTGTCCCATACCAGAGGCTGGTTTAAATTCATTTTGACAAACATCAAACCTCGAAGCATATACAAAAACCTTCTGTATCATAATGATAAGCTCCTAATCATGTGTCTTCTTAAGCAAGCTCGTATAAATCTGCCCCAAATTATATTTGACCATCTCAAGGACACCATTCTCGTGTCAAGAACTACACTTGAAACTACGATCCCTTACGAAAGAGTCTTAACTGAAGTGTTTTTCAAAACAGGAGTTCTGCAGTCAATTAGCAGGATTAGATTCGGTCCTGATAATGCCTTTGCTGAAAGTTCTTGTGAAACTTTTGACAGTACCTGGCTCTCAGAAAACAAATTGGTTAACAATCTGAAATAGATTAGGATTCTAGATATTTAAGTGCATGCCTCTACCATCTATGTTATTAGATAATAGGATATATATATATATATATATATATATATATATATATATATATATATATATATATATATATTTGTATATGTTATCTTCTGATATTTATGTTGTCTGGCAACCACTAATAAAAATCTTAATAAACCATTAAAATATTGCATAAAATGTCATGTCATCACTTTTAAAATAAGTTTTTGGGGGGCTCAAGAAATCTTCATTAATATCATGAATGCAAAGCAGTTACTAACCTCTTACACTTCCCACACGATCACGCCTTTTAGCATATCCTAATTAATCATGACCACCTAGGAAATAGTAAACCTAAATCCTTGTGTACCAATTTAGTCATCACACTCCTCACTATCATTCGCCTATAAATAATAGGATTCTGCTTCATCCTCGCTCATCTTCACTAATCTTCACTTAAAATCTTCTGTGTGTTAACAAATGAATTCTCAACCATTTTGAGGAAATGTAGAAACTCTAGAAGTTATCCCAGAGAAAAGACCAAATCTAGCTAGACTTCAAAATAATGGTCTGGAAATTGTAAGAAGCATGCAGATTCAATCTTGAAATGGTTATTATTCACTGCTAAACAACCCTGTCTTTCCAGATATTGTGAAAGAATTCTGGAAATACGCCAAAATCAGTAATGATGGCAACACTATCTGGTATGAAGTATATAGCTTTCCAAGCACTATCTCCATTCCCTCATTAGAAAATAACATAAATTGTGTCGCCTCTGGAGTCACTATTGAAGACTTTCAATCTGACCTGAGCTTAGTAGAGAGATGCAAGGTTTTATTTGATGATTCAGTTCCTTATGAACCAAACAACCCTGAGAAACTTCTTCCTTCACCCAGAACATGGTTCAGATTCTCTCTAACCAATCTTCGACCTCGTGCAACTGCAAGGAGCACGCTGTCCCAAGATGACAGAGTATTCGTCTTCCTCCTAACACACCACTTTAGGATAAATCTTCCCAAAACCATTTTCAATCACCTGAAACATTCTATCAGAGTTTCAAGAACTCAGTTGAACTCTTACGTTCCTTACGGGAGAATAATATCTGAAATTATGCTGAAAGAGAAATTTTGGGGGTTAGTAAGCAGACTCGGACCAGAACCTTCAGTAACTGAGACAAGATGTGATAGGGTGGACAACGTTGAAGATTTTGATGACTAAAATTTCAAATCCTGATGTAGTGTCAAAAAGTACTATGTCTTGTTGCTTATCGTTCTATTTTGTGCTGATGTTTTTATCCTTTTTTTGTCAATTAAAATACGATGTCTTCTGTGTTCTATGCCTATACCAACATCAAATTCATAATAATCTGAGACAAATGATTAAAATACCTAAAACATCATAATAACTGATAGAATCAAACAGTAATGCATTAGCATCCCTCAAGGATAATGCAATCTAAAAGATTCAAAGCTTAGTAGAAGCTTTCAATTACTGTATGGACTCCATGGAAATAAGAACTATCTAGACTGAGTTCCACGAATGGATCTCAGAAGAAATTGTGAAGAGCAAGTGGTTGGGAATGACTCAAGTAGAAGAGAGGTTGCATGTCTCAAGAAATGATGATTCTAAAAATCTTCTCTCATCTTCTTCATCATCCTTAGGATCGCTCTAGTATAACTCATAAGGACCCATGAAAACTCAGTTTCATTAAGTCTACGATTACTTAAAACGTTTCTAATTAGGAATCTGTGTTTAAAATATCTATGTTTTGATTATTTTGAACTTGTCTAGATTAAGCTTAACCCATGCTCTGCACTTTAATTCTATGATATGTTGATAAAATACTGTAATTAATGCCTTAATCCTTCAATTGATAATCAGTTGTTTCCATCTATTATCCTTCAATTAAATACATACTGATTATAGATGTGTTTCACTAAAATAAGTCAGTGTGCTTCTAAATGCTTAAATGACTCTATGTCTCTATGCTCCTTATCACGTCAAATATTCAATATACTCAAATAGGAGAAATAAAGGAAATTGTATATAAAAGTTTATATGCTTAATTGCTCATATGCCCTGACACCTTTTGATGATGTCAAAAAGGGGGAGAAATATAATGATGATTTTGATTGAAAGAAGGAAATCTGAAAGAATGCAGAACTCAAACAAAGTACTCTTATAAAAATGCGTTGCTACCAACGTTTGTTGTTTGATGTTATCCGAGGAACTCTAAACAAGTTCACTAGGCATTCTAAGAAACAGGTTAAGCTGGAAGAATCAGATTTATCGTAATCCTTATCTCACTTAGCTCAGAAAAGAAGTAAGAAAACTCTGAAAGCAGTCAAGACAAAGTCTACATCTCAAGATGCTCACTCAGAAGATCTGTACAAATCAGAGGTCAAGAACTGTCTTAAGATCCGGATTGAAGATCCAAGAAAGAAATCGTTCTGATGTTTACCAAGAACCATTGGAAATGAAAATGATCTAGTATCAGACTAAATCAACAATTAGTAATCAGACTCAGTACACTAAGATCAGTATCAGACTCATCAATCAGAGCAAAAGCTGTGGATTACTGTCAAAATACCTTCATTGGTATCAATATCAGCACTCTAATGAATTACCTCTTAAGTGCATGAGAAGAAATTCTTCACTTAGTATCAGACTCAACATACTCTGGTATCAGACTCAGCACATCACATGGTAACAGATCAAAATTAAATCATGAGTATCAGATTCAGAATCAAGCGTTGATTGATCACTTTAATATTAACATTTAATTGGTATCTGATAAAAAATTAAGCTTTGATAGATAACTAAGTATGACTTTAATAAGGTTCTGAGATGGAGACCTGTGTTCAAAAGTCAAAACAGTTATGATCTACATTGGTGTTTAAAATCTTATCATCCAGAATTATAATTCTGAAGATCCCAATATCTGACGTATAGGAATTAGGGGGTGACTGCCCTGAAGATCAAATTGCAAAATCTCAAATCTTCACAAAGTCTGAAACTCAGAGGGAGTTTCCTTTAAAGACAGTGTCTGTCTCTGATAGATAGCAAGGCTACGACTATCAGTCAAGAACTGTTCTGATCTTGTGCTTAATGGAATCTGCTGAAAAGTAGAAATGCTTCAGACGTCTCTGAAGATAAACAAGCTCTGATACGACAACAAAGAAAACTGAGTTCTGAAGATCTGAAGATGAAAGTTCTGATGAACTAGTCCAGATGCTAAAGACTCTTCGTTTTCCTAAAGACATGATGGAGAAGTAACTCTTTTCTATTCCTGTTCTGACAACTCAAGTTGTTATTCTGTATATCTTTGGATTACATAAAATCCTAGATGATCTCAGATAAAGCTTTGAGGATAACTCATTCAGGGGGAACTGCTGTTCCAAACTCTGAATTTGTTTGTTTTGGTGATTACCTTGTATAAAATGTTCAATCAAAATACTTGGTTTTGTCATCATAAAAAAGGGGGAGATTGTGAGAGCAAGAAATGTCTCTACAAGTCAATCTATGTTTTGATGATAACAATAAGTATTTGTGAAAGAACCATTTTATGGTCTAACGTGTGTTGTGTGCAGATCATAAGAACTAAAGATATCAGAACCAACATACACCATCTAGATGTACTATGATTGAATATATACATATGCGAAGTTACTATGTGTGACTAAAGTCGCGAGAAGCAAGAACGCTTCTTTATCTAGTCATGATCAGCCATATCCAAGGATGCCAAGATTGCTGTTGCAATGCTCTTGTGGATGCTCTCTAAGAGATTCTGAAGATAGCGAAGCTTCTGAAGAAGTACACTCTAAAAAGAACCAAAGTGCGGAAGACTCCTATGACTTGAAGTTCTGATGGCTGAAGGCGCTGAAGACCAACTGCAGAAAGAATCTGAAGACTTATGAGTTCTGAAGATCAAGGTTTCAAATAAGAAATTCTGAAGACTCTGAAGACAGGCTCTGAAGATTCGGAAGACTTGAAGCAGAAAAGAATAGCGTTCTTAAAGACCAAGTGCTGAAGTTCTGAAGACTGATTCCTAATGGACTTCTTCAATCGACGGAAGACTTGAAGCATCAGATATTCTGCTAAGAAGACTCTACTCATGCTTCATCAGATTAACATCAGAAGCCACTGAAGTTTTGAAGTCTAAATATTACCGTTGTGAGTTAAATGTACACACTGCCCAAGAAAAGATGTTCGGTCACTTCTTCCTCTGCAAAAAGAAGATGTGTCAATACAACTCATAATATTACAATGTCTCTTTTCCAAACTGCCAACAGTATTCTCTAACGGCTATATTTCTACTGGCTATTTAATGGAAAGAGTTTTTTCTTCTGATGTGTCGATCACTTGTAGAATCACGAACTGAATGTTCATCTACAAAATTGACCAAGTCATTGTGAAGATGGAAACAACGATGAGTTCTCGTTGTAACACTTAACATATTCAGAGCTATCATCATTTCACTAATGGCGATTGTTGTTAAAACTCAAGAAGACAAATCAATACAACAACAACAATCAAACAGAAGCTGCTGATGAAAAAGACAACATTGAAGATCTGTCAAGTCATCAACCTACCTTCTCGTCAAGACTACATTGAAGATCTGAAACAAGGAGTTGCTGCTCAAAGCTTGCTCAACCAGAAGATGAAGAAGAAGATCTACAAGATGTCAACAATTGTAATATCTAAATACATCTTTGTAGTTTCTTAGGAAAGCAAGGAGATGATTGCTCATAACTTGCTTGAACACATGTGTGTGTTCTTTGTACTTAAACTTAGGAGAAACTTGCTTATTAAGAAGCACAATCTGTAATCTCCAGTTTGCCAATTCGACTAAATGAATTGAGGCTCCTCAAGTGAACGTTATATCCTGAAGGGATCCCTAAATGGTTCAGCTGTGAGTTGAGGCCCTTGAGTAGATCACGTGGTGATCAGATACTTGAGATGACAATGGCTGAGGGTCATTGTGGAAAATCCTGAAATATGGTCAGTAGCGTTATATTCATTGTGATGAATCCCTGAATGGCTAGTTGTGAAATCCCAGCAGTGGGTCTGCTCGATCAATGAACGTTATATCCTGTTGGATCCCTGAACGGTTCATTGGATTGTTAGTCACAGTGCGGCTGTGCAAGTTGTTAGTCACCGGTGTGGCCCGTGCAAGTGTAATCATGATTTGGTTATAGTGGATTAAGTCCTTGTGTTCAAGGTGAAATCACCTGAGGAGGGTGGACTGGATTAGCCCGCGTGGTGAACCAGGTTATATCGTGTGTCCTTTACTCTCTTGCTTAGTATCTCTATTTATGTTTATGCATTGAATATCAGAACCTCATATTAAGCAAAGTCAGAACCTTGCAGCCTATCTCTGATAAGCTTCCACACTGCAAGTTCTGAGTATCGTATCTTATGATCAGAACCTATATGGTTCTCATGCTCCATAGTTAAGAGATCAGAATCTCTCAACGAACATTGAAGGTTCTTGAGTATCTCTTTAACAAGATGAGAAAAGTTACAAAAAGAGTAAATACACAATTCAAACCCCCCATTTCTTGTGTCTTTCTCGCACCTTCACTGATGACAAGTTCGTGTTGCCTCCTTGCTTTTCCAACAGAGGGTTCTTCGAAGGGGACCCTTCTCTAGCCGTGCCTCAGGCAGATTCTTCGGCTATCTTGGGCCTCGATTGACGGGCAAAAGAAAAGCGCTGGCTCAGGATGCGGCTGCTCAAAAGAATATCCTGGAGGTGGCATTGGTCCTCAACGACGAGGAGACCTGTCATGTTGACGAGTTGAAGAAGCAGTGGGCAACAAACATAAAGCTCGAAGCGGAGGTGATCAGGATGGATACCGCCTTTGATGACTATAAGGAGAAATATCATATCCAGACCGAGATTGTCAGCGAGCTGTGCCAAAAGAAAGGTAAATTAGCTAAGTCAACTGCATCCACGACTGGCTTGAGGCTCGACCATGCTCCTGAAAAGAAGGTCTTTGAGGACAGGATGTCCACCTTAGAAGCTGTTACGGCCCCCGCCGAGGACAAGGATGACGACTTGAAGGCCTTGCAGACCCGTTTTGAGCTGGTCTCTTGGAGCAGAGGTCTCGAACAGGATTACATGGATGCAGTCGAGATAAGCTTTGAGAATGTTGTGGCTCAACTCTGAATCGCTAACCCCGTGGTCGAGCTCGCCACTAAGGGGACCGGATTCCTGCACAGGGTGGTCGATGGTCAGATATTCGCCCCTTCTAATGTTGACGATGAGGAAGACGAAGAGCTCACCAATGAGGGGAGCATAATGTTTGATTTGTATATTTTGTTTGTATTTGTTCCAGCTTGCGCGTCGTGGTTTGTACTAGTTGGATAGTATGCGTTGCCCTTTTTGTTGTAATATTATGACATCATCGGCCTTTGTGGTTGCAATTCTAATCATATTTCACTTTTTTGATATGCTTGTATATACCTTTGCTTGCTTGTATGCTTTTTGTTTTACTTTATGAATCGTTTTTTGCTGAGTATTTTATGGGGTCTTGCTCGATTACGTTATTGCTCGACAGTGTAGGGGACTCGTCGAGCGATCGGAGTTGGGTTTCGTACTTATAGCGGTGGAAAAATCTCGGTCGATATCTTAGCTCTGCGACGTGAACCTCTTATTGCAAGCTGGTACAACGGGGGCGGAGCTCGGTTGAGTTTTCCCCTTCGGGCCAAGGATATGCTCGTCAAAGAGTAAAAACCTGCCTTTTTGTTTAAGTTTGGGACGTTGAGCTTGTACCCGAGCACGACTCTGTGGTCAAGATGTACCCCGTCGTCGTCGACTGGGGTATGTCGACTGTTAGGCCTAACTGTAATATTGTTTCAGTTTCTCGGCGTTCCATGGTCGAGCAAGTTCTTCCCCGTGTATGTTTTCGAGGTAGTAGGCCCCATTCTCCGTTTTTGCTCGGAAACGTAGGGGCCTTCCCAGTTCGCGGAGAGTTTTCCCTCGCGAGAATCTTTGTGATTTCTTTGCAAGACTATGCTGCTGATTTCAAATTCTCGTTTGATGACTTTGGCGTTATGTCGTAAGGTTATCTTTTGCTTTAACGAGGCTTCACAGAGGTCTTCCTCCGATCGAATCTCTTCGGCCAGTTCGAGCCCCTCTTTTAGCGCCTCATCGTTCATCTCCTTGTCGAGGGGGAATTCATTTCGCCTAGAAGGTTCTTTGATCTCCACTAGGATTACTACCTCGGTCCTGTAGGCTAGTCGGAAGGGAGTTTCTCCCGTGGTCGAGTGCGGTGTCGTTCTGTAGGCCCAGAGTAAGCTGTGTAGTTCTTTGAGCCACTTCTTTTTTCCTCGTCTAACCTTCATTTTAGTCCTTGTAGGATCACTCTGTTTGTGGCCTCGACCTACCCTTTTGTTTGTGGGTGCTCGACTAATGTGAAATGTTGTTTGGTGCCTAGTTTGTCGACGAAGTCCTGGAATTTTTTGTCAGTCAATTGCGTCCCATTGTCGGTAACGAGCGCTTGTGGTATGCCGAATCGGGCAAGTATGTTTCTCTTATAGAAACAAAGTATATTATGTGCCGTGATTTTGGTGAGGGCCTCTGCCTCTATCCACTTCGTGAAATAATCAACGCCGACTATCAGGTACTTGTTCTGCTTCGACCACGTGGTGAACAGTCCGAGGATGTTCATTCTCCACCAGGAAAAGGGCCACGGGGACGAGAGAGTTTTAATCTCGTTAGGCGGAGCCAAGTGCATGTCTCCGTGGCGTTTGCATTTATCACATTTTTTAACATGTTCTTTCGCGTCGTGTTGCATGGTGGGCCAGAAGTATCCTGCTCGCAGGGCCTTCCAAGCGAGGGACCTTCCTCCGAGGTGTTGGACATTGAGTCCTTCGTGGATTTCGTGTAGTATGCGGGCGACCTTGGATTCCTCGACACACTTGAGGAGAAGAATGGAGAATCCCCATCGATACAACTTGTCCTCGACTAAGACGTAGGAGCAAGCTCTGCACCTGGTCATGTTAGCCTCTTTCTGGTTGTGTGGTAGTTTACCTGTGGCTAGGTAGTTGTATATCGGGGTCATCCAACAATTGTTGTCGCCAATGGGGTTTACGTCGAGGGTTGTTAAGGGTTTTCCGATGCTCGGATGAGAAAGTATCTTTTGGATGACGGACATGTTTCCGCCCTTCTTCTTTGTGCTCGCGAGTTTTGATAAGATGTCTGCTCGTGTGTTGTGCTCACCGGGGGGGGGGGTTAATTTTATGGAATCAAATTTTGTTATTCTCTCCCGAACCTGAGCTAAGTATGTAGAGAGATTTTCATTCTTGGCTTGATATTCTCCTAGTACTTTAGAGGCGACGAGCTAGGAATCGATGAGGATTTTTACCTCTTTAGCTCCCAAGTCTTCGGCCAAGCGTAGGCCTGCGAGGAAGGCTTCGTACTCTGCATGGTTATTCAAGGTTAGGAAGGATAAGACGGGGGAGACTTCGATCAGGATTCCCTCCTCGTTTTCAAGTATGATGCCTGCTCCGCTTCTTGTCGAGCTGGATGCTTCGTCCACGAAGATGGTCCACTTATGGGTTCCACTTGTCAGGGAGGCCGGCGTGGCCATTTCTGTCACAAAGTCGGCCAATAGTTGAGCTTTAAGGACCTTCTTGCACTCGTAATGGATGTCAAATTCAGAGAGTTCCAGTGATTATTTGAGCGTTCTGTCGGCCATGTCGGGACGACCGAGCAGCTGCTTTACGGGTTGTTCAGTTCGCACCATGATTATGTGGGCTAGGAAATAGTGTCTCAATCTTCTCTCCACATTGATGAGGGCCAGTGCTACCTTTTCAATTTGATGGTATCTGAGTTCTAGTCCTTGTAGGGCCTTGCTAGTGAAGTATATGGGTTTTTGCCCCTCGGGTGTCTCTCGAATGAGAGTCGCGCTGACGGTCTCGGTTGCGACGGCGAGGTAGAGGTAGAAAGTCTCCCTGTTGTCTGGTCGCAAGAGGACCAGTGGTTGAGAAAGAGACCTTTTGAGGTGGAGGAGGGCTTGTTCATACTCCTAGGCCTATTCGAATGTTGCTTCCTTGCACAGAAGTTTGAAAAGGGGTAGTGCATATTGGGCAAATTTGGCTCCGAAGCGGATAACGAGGTGAGCATCTCGTTTAGGGATTGAATTGATTTTTTTGAGTTTGGTGTCAAGAATTCGGAGAAGGCTCTGCATTTGTCAGTGTTCACTTCAATTCCTCATTTTGTCAGATAGAAGCCGAGGAACTTACTTGGTCGAACGCCGAAGGTGCATTTATCCAAATTGAATCTCATCTTCCATCTCCTAGCCTGGTCCAAGACTCTTTCCAGGTGGAGCGTGTTGTTAGATTCCTCTTTGGATTTCACGATCATGTCATCCATGTATACTTCAAGCATGTCCCCAATCTCACATCGAAAGACTTTATTCATCATCCATTGATAGTCTATCTATGTTAGCTAAAGGGTAAGCATATTTTGGGCAAGCCCTATTAATATCAGTATAATCAACGCACACCCTCCATTTTCCATTAGATTTTTTAACGAGTACAACGTTTGACAGCCAGGTTATGTACTGGGTTTCTGAAATAAAATTTGCCTCTAAGAGGTATTTTACAACGTTTTCAAGAGTCTTCGCTTTTTTGGGAAACTGCCTACGCCTACGTTTTCAATGGTCAGCTGGTGGCAGGCCACCTCGGGGTCCAGTTCGGGCATCTCAGTGGCGCTCCACGCAAATAGGTCAACATTCGCTCTTAAGCAGACTTTCAGCTGCTTCCTTGCGAGGTCGGGGTGGCCAGTGCCAATTTTCACTCCCTTGTTTGGGTCTCTGCCGAGGAGGATAACTTCGAACTCGCCGTTTGGGATGGGGCGCCTACGATGGGTAGGCTTCTCGTTGACATCTGGCATTGGGGAGGTTTCTTCTGCTAGTCGGGCTCCCATCTCTTTCTTCTTCTACTCCTTCAAGTCATCCTTGGTGAAGCGGCTGTCTAGGTCGACCGAGTCGCCATGAGGCATTGATTTTGGCTCCTCCAAGGTGCTAGGTCGCACTGGCTTGCTGGCAGTCTTGGGCGGCATGTTGATGGAGTTCTGCCCCTTCGAGGCCGCTTTAAAGCATCTCCTCGCAGCTTCTATGTCCCCGTGAAAGGTGGCGACGAGCCCCTTGGCCGTGTAGTACTTCATCTTCAAATGAACAATGGACGACACCACGATCAATTCGACTAGGGTTGGTCTTCCCAAGATGCACTGGTATAGAGAAGGGAGGTCTATGACCAAGAATAAGACTTTGATCGACTTGGCGGTCTCGGTCACTCCGACCGTGACAATAAGTTTGACATAACCCCACGGCTTTGTGGCCACTCCGTTGAAACCCTACAGATTAGAGCTCACGTAAGTCGCCATTTCTGTCGCGGTGAGAAACGGATATCAATATATTGAATTAACTTGAATCACAAATCATAATTCACCACCGATCTTTAATTTATCGAAGGGAATGAAAAAAGAACGAATAACCCGTGAGTATGCAATGCAATGCAAAGAAAAAGAGAATCTCAAGTTCGGGGGTTGGTTATATCTAGGGAAGGTGTTAGCGTCCTAAGTATCTGTAGTACTCTACAGGAACCTCTTGTTTTATTGTGTTATTTGTTATTTATTATCTGATTGCTAAGGGTGAAAAGAAAAAGGGAGACCTAAGGTGCTATTTCTAAGTATGCTCGCCAAGACATCGCATCTCGTGCCTACGTATCCTAATGGAAATGGAATCAGAGCATTCGTAGTTCCTCTCAATAAGGATAAATAAGGTAAAAGGAAAATGTTACTCGCCAAGGATTAACCTTGTGCCTACGTATTCTCAAAAAGAACTTTGAGAAATCAGAGCGTCCGTAGTTCGGACTACGAGTTATCAGGTTCTAAAAACCAAGAACAACTAAGACAAGTAAAGAACAAACGAGGGACATGCACAATGACGATAAGTCAATATACAATCCCTTCCCTTGGATTAGGTCAACAAGGATTAAAGATAACAACAGATACATGGAAAAACATCATGTAAATGGCAAGCAGACAAGACACAGACACAAAGTACACATTGCAAAACATCATAGTATCAGACAACAAAAGTCAACAGAGATACACGGAAAAGCATCATGTAATCAGCAAACCAAGATACGCGGCAAAGCATCGCGAGTAACAAATGACAGATACGTTCACGGCAAAGCATCGTGAAGCAAATTGAAAGTATAATCACGGAAAAGCATCGTGTAAGCAAAGAGAACCAATCAATACAAAATAATAAAAAAATTAATCAATTAACTATTACTTGAAATAACTTAATAAAAAACAAATAAAAAAAAAGCAAAAAATGTGAAAAAAAAACCAAATTATTAGCTTTTTGGACAAAAATCACAAAAAAAAAACTAAGTCTAATTCTAATAAAATACACAAAAGATAAAAATAAATAAATAATATAAAAAATTGAAAGAAAAAAAGTGTATCATTTATCCATGGGGAACGAGATACTCCCTCTGCATCCTGTTACCTTTTTTAACATTTAAAATAATGAAAAAAGATAAAATAAAAAATAAAAATAAAACCAAACCACACTTGATTTCCTAAACAAAGCACAAATCCTCTCTATCTCAAACGAAATCTACAGTGGAAACAAAGAAAAAAAAACTCTATGAATCTCGTCTCACCATTCAGTTTCAAAACATGAGCTGGTTTGTTTAAGCAAACCACCATTGCCACCAGTAAAACGAGCGACAACATTCCAAACCCGGAAACCTCACTCGGCTCTCTCTTAAATTTTGATATTCATCAAATTTTTCAGCAAAGCAAAAATCAACGCAAGCAATTATGATCTAAGTTAAACCAGTTCATTACTCGGTTTTAAATCAAAAGCAAAAAAAATTTAATTTACAAACAAAAACAAGCTACAATTCTCTACTTTTCACACCAAATGAATATATTAAAATCACACTTAACATACACAAACGCAAAAGTAAATTAATATACAGTCGCAAAAAAGATCAATTCATGGAGAGAAATTACCGAAACTACGGAAAGAAAATGACGGCTGCTTGTGTTGAAAGTGGTTGTATGGATCAGATTCGTGTCGGTGTCGGCGGATGGTTAAGTTTCGTACAGATTGTGGTGTGATGTGTTTTTCCTGCTGAATGCCATGCGTGTGGCTTATGAATATTTCTCTGAATTTTTGTATGAATATTTACTGGTGTCAGCTACTGATGTTTTCGTCTCCCTCTTATAGACTTGGATTCATTGATGAGAAGAAAACATGTTGGATTATTTTTGGAAAGAATTGTTAATCCTTGTTTTTCTGTTTTTATGAATTTCCATCTTGGTTTTGATTATATTCGAAACATGTTTGATACGAGTTTTGGAAAGAATTTGAAATTGTCTTGATCATGTTTGATTCTTGCCTTTTTCTTTTGCAATGCCGTCAATATATAATAAATGGATTAAAACTTTCTAAAACCTAGGGAACACGTATATTAAAAGAGTTAAAACAAAATGTTTGTGTGTTTTTTTTTAAAGGAAAATGCAATAATTAAATTAAACACAAAATCAATTAATTAAAATAAACCTAAACTAATTCCTAATTAAAAAAATAAAACGATTAATTAACTAAAAATTAAAAATTAAAAGATTAAAAAATAAAAGTCGGGTATCAAAGTACTTGAAAAATGAAAATGGATGCACCAAAATTATCAGCGCGAAATATAAGTATTGCAAAAATACAACGTTTGGTCAAATTCCGAAATAAATTTTACCCGGTTAAATGACTTAAACCGTCCAAAAAGCGACCGAAAAAAGTGGTCGAAAAATTCAAACGAGCACGTCAGGTTAAACTACACGAAACGTCAATTAATATCACTGATGTTAAGGCTCGATCTTGAAATTTTCCGTCCACCTATTTTACACACAATTGACTTTTATTTGACCAATTCGACTGTAATTCCAACAAGTTTATTTCAGCTGATAAATTGGGTATTATGCAAGATGAAATGCGTGATAAATTATGTAGATGATGCAAAAAGACGTGGGATCTTAGAGTAAAAAATTAGGGTATGATAGTGCCAAATGCGTTTCGTCGAGCTGCAACGTCATGAACAACTGAGAGTACATAATATCGACCGAGCTTCCCTAGTCGACCAGTATGTGGCGAATGTCGAAGTTCTCCATTCGTGCTCTCACGAGCAAATGGATGCTGAAGTTGGGGGATCCACCGGGGAGCTCCTCGCGTTAGAGCGTGATAGGGACTGAGCTTCTCCAGAATTTGTCCAAGGTAGAGTTTTGGCTCGACCTCGCATCGATGAGTTACTCGAACTTCTTTTTCACCGATCCTACGGTGAGCTTGTTGAATCCTCCACCAGATATGACCATGGCGGAGGGGAAGATTTTCCACGTGCTGTGTGCCAAAAATGGAGGGGGTTTTCAGCCCCGTTGGGGACGTAAAAGTCCTCAGGCCGGAAGATGGACATAGCGATCTGTAGGTTGACGGTTTCGTCAGAGGGTGGCTTCTCCTCCTCGACCTTCTTTGCTTCCTAGGCGTCTTGCCGAGGAGACTCTTTTCTCTTGGTGTACTGCTTTAGGTGTCCGTCCCTGATGAGAATTTCAATCGCATCCTTGAGGTGGATGCACTCTTCAATGACATGCCCGTGGCTCTTGTGGAAGCGACAGTACTTGGTCTTGTCCGCGATTGGCTTGGGAGGTGTTTGTCTGAGAAAGCAGACTCCAGCCTGGTGGAATTCTGAGTTTGCGCACTCGGATAGAATACGCTCATGAGAAGTGACCAACGAAGTGTATTCGGCAAAATGCCCAACAGGTCTTTTGTACTCCCGAGACTCACGAGGCTTATCTTTTTTCCTCTTCTCTCCTCCTCGACGAGGTTCCAGGGGGTCATCGTGCCTCGAAACTCTGGCGTTTTCGTGATGTCGCGAGTCTCGAGCATTGTTGGCAGCTTCTTTCTCCTCGTACTGAATATAGGCCTGGGCCTTGAGGAGGAGGGCATCCAGCGATGCGGGCATTTTGATGCCAAAGGCCTTGGCGAAGTCACTGCAGGGGCGCAATCCCCGCTCGAGCAAGTACTTATTTATGTCGTCGTTCGTGGAGACCTAGACAACTTCCCAATTAAACCTCTCGATGTAGGCTCGGAGGGATTCATCTTTCTCCTGCATGATTGCTTTGAGCGTCGCCTCTGACTTTGGATGGCGACGAGAAGCGTTGAAGCGTCTCGAAAAATACTTTCCCAGGCCTCTCCATGAAGTGATGGATTCGTTAGCGAGGCTCTTGTACCAGGTCATGACACCTTTCTTCAGAGTAGTAGGGAACATCCTGCATTTAATAGCGCCTCTGACACCGCGATAATCGAGCATAGCATATATGTTTTTGATGTGCTCGTCGGGATCTGTCGTTCCATCGTATGTTCCCAGGTTCTATGGTTTTTCCAGTCCAACAGGAAAGGGAGCGTCCATGATCGCTCGAGATAACGGACTGCGGGGGTCGTCTTCATTGCTCCAAATCGGCGAGCGCGGCAGAGAATAGTTATACTTTACTCGCCGAGGGTTGTTGTCGCGGCGTGGCGGCGAGTCCTTTGGCCGACCCTTTGATTTTCCCGGAGGAGACCGACGGTTATCCGGTCATCCACTGGCCTTGCTCTTCTTGGAGACCTAGGAGCGTCAATCCTCGCAGGGAGGAGTGCGGTTGCGCTTCAGGGGCTGCGACCTCTCTAACTGGGGGTGGCGGTCTGGTCGTCGTAGCGACGGGCTTTGAGACTCGTACTGTCGGTGTCTCCGCGGGGGAGAGCGTGAACGACGTTCATTTTCCAATGCTCCGATCCTCTCATTCTGTTGGTAGATCAGGGTGTTAGTCTGGTTCAGTGCCACGAATAGGGCCGCCATGGTTGGGTCGGCGTTGGGCACCTTCTCTAGAGCTTTGCAAGTTTTGACGTGTTGAACGTCGTGCTCGGCCGCATCTTCGGAGGAGGGGGAGACGGTGCGTTTGTCTCTCCTCAGTGAAGTGCTTTCCTCTAGAAAAGGGCATACCATTGTTGTTGTCGACGTCATGGACGGGAGAGATGATGGTTTCATGACCGTCGTTGTTATCGTTGTGTTGACCAGCCATGATTGGTTTCTGAAGTTTTGTTTTGATCTTTTGGTTTCAATGAATAAAAAGATGGGGAAACAAGTTTCCCACAGACGACGCCCCTAATCTAACCTGTCGATCAGAATAGGTGGCCAACAACACGTCCGCGGTCTTTACAGTCGACGGAAAGGGGGGTACCTGCAGACACTCCGATGCTTAAGTCAGCTCGGGTGAAGAGATGAGCAAGAAAGGGTAAAGAACAGAATACCTGACCCTCCTACAGAGGACGATTTTTATAGTGAGCCCCTAGCGTTGGGCCAATGGTCTCCGTTATGGGCTGAGTGTTCAAGCTCACAACGAATGATTGCCAGGATTCCTACGTGGAGGCAGGGATGAGAAGCTCGTGCGCATCGTCCTCGCTCAGCCGCTCCGCATTCCCCGGTTAGTGGATGGACTTGCCTGTTACAAAGGGCAGAATGGTTCCACCACTACAACAGATAAGACCTTAGACAACGCTTTTTTGCCCTTAGACAGCGCTTTTAAGCGCTGTCTAAACCTGCGCTGCTATAGGTTTAGACAGCGCTTTGGGTAATACCAAAAGCGCTGTCTAAAGGGGGGTATATTTAATGAAAAGCACTGTCTATGGTACCTTTAGACAATGCTTTTTGACATTATAAGGTATACCTTAGACAACGCTTTTGGGAAAAGTGCTTTCTAAGCCTTACCTTTTTTGACATTTTTTTGGTATACCTTAGACAGCGCTTTCTCCAAAAGCACTGTCTAAGGTCAACCTTTTTGAACTTTTTTAGGTATACCTTAGACAGCGCTTGGTAAAAGCGCTTTCTAAGGTCCACCTTAGACAGCGCTTTTGTCAAAAGCGCTTTCTAATCCCCACCTTAGACAACGCTTTCACCAAAAGCGCTGTCTAAGGTATACGAAAAATTTTATATAAATTTTTTTAAACCACAATTTTTACCAGGTTTTTTCAACCAGAATTTGACCTGTTTTTCAATCAGCAATTTTTTTTAGAAAAATACCACAATTTGGAGATTCGAATCAATCCAATTTATCCTATTTAAATGTACCAATTTACACCAAAATTATATATCCAAAACAATTGGCAATTCAAACCAATATATATATTTAAAATTACAAACCAAAATTATATATACACCTATTTATAATTACAAATCATTACATTTTTTCTACAAATGCACATATTACTTATACTAGTACTTTTGCATCCAACCAAAGCATTGCTTCAAATCTACATTATAGGTCCTGAAAACACAAAGATTGTAATTCAATTAAAAGAATACATAAACAAAGTTACACATATTTAAATTCTCATCAATTAAAGTAAGAGTACAATATTATACCTTGTAAAATTCCGAGCTCCATAATGTATTGACACCAATCCTCTTTAATTTCATCCAATTGAGAAATTGAGTAATGAACACACTTGCATTCTTCAAATATCTCGTAGTGCTAGGAAAGCTTGTATAGCGCTAATAAAATATAAGTGAATATTTAGAACAATTCACATAAATAAATAAACAAACAAATAAATATACACATTCATATTTAGAACAATCTCACTTACGTGTCAATACACTTCTTCAAACCTCCCCTAAAATTACACGGAAACATATGTTTTAAAGAAAAATTAATAATTAATAATAATAATAATACTAATAATTATAATTATAACTTTAAAACAAAATAAAATAACAATAGTACAATTATTAAATTTGTAGCAGTATCCTGCACCAAAGATAGTTAAGTGTTAATGATGTAAAACCAGTGTGTTGTAAAACCAGTATGATATAAAGCTGGAGATTAAAGGCTGTAGATTAAAGTCAGGATGTAAAACCAGAAAATTATAGTTCCAAACAAACATCAAATAACAAACAAACCTTAATATTTATACTATTCTCAATTCTTTCTATACAAACTATACAAACCTGTTATACCTTAGAAATGAGAAACTAATAATTTGCAGTGCAAGCCATCACTATAATTTTAAAATGTAACTAATAACTTTGGTAATGTTTCCTTTCATAAAGAAAAGATCTTGTGATGCGTTTTGTTTTCACAGTAGCAACATTTCTCAGCATATTAATATGCTCAATAACAAAAACCAGTGGGGATAAAACCAAATTGCAACCATAAACGAACATGAAAAATTTGATAGTAAAACAACATAATCAGATCGAAAATAGCATTTAGTCGAAGCAACATACACACCATAAGATTCTAACAGCACACACAATATTCACAGACGCATAATCAGTGTGCGAAAATTAACAAAATAGAAGAACTCAAAACGCGATACAATTTTATAATCGTTACCAATTTGCCGAATTAGAGACACAATTCAACAATTCAGCAGCAGCCTGCCGTTACTATGTTCGTCGAACCGGCATGCTTCGTAGTGTTCCAAATGCGCACAAAATCACACTTAAACCTGCACAGATAATGGACAGCACCGACACAGCATAGGGAAAATAAGTTTTGCGAGTTTGAAACTGACAAAACAAAGTATAACAACCTTATTTGTATCATATTTGCACCTTCTTTGATGTGTTTCTGATTTCTTTTAATTCTTGTTCCTACAACATCAACTGTAAATAGTGTTGAAAGCAAAATGTTTGAAATGCAAACACTTTAGTAATGCTTTTCAAATAACATAATCAATGTATTTGAGTGATGCAAATTCGAGAACATGAGTGATGCAAATTCAAATAACACACGCTCAGTTAGAAGCATGTTTTGCAAGGTATGATGCCATCCATTACCTGCTACTGGACTTGAGGCATGATTCATCACATCTCTATTTGAAACAACCTCTTCTGAAAATGTGGATCCAAAGTTATTGTTGTCCACAAGAAGGAAGTGCAGGGCTTGTAGCAGTATCCTGCACCAAAGATAGTTAAGTGTTAATGATGTAAAATCAGTATGTTGTAAAACCAGTATGATATAAAGCTGGAGATTAAAGTCAGTATGTAAAACCAGAAAATTATAGTTCCAAACAAACATCAAATAACAAACAAACCTTAATATTTATACTATTCTGAATTCTTTCTATACAAACTATACAAACCTGTTATACCTTAGAAATGAGAAACTAATAATTTGCAATGCAAGCCATCACTATAATTTAAAAATGTAACTAATAACTTTGGTAATGTTTCCTTTCATAAAGAAAAGATCTTGTGATGCGTTTTGTTTTCACAGTAGCAACATTTCTCAGCATATTAATATGCTCAATAACAAAAACCAGTGGGGATAAAACCAAATTGCAACCATAAACGAACATGAAAAATTTGATAGTAAAACAACATAATCAGATCGAAAATAGCATTTAGTCGAAGCAACATACACACCATAAGATTCTAACAGCACACACAATATTCACAGACGCATAATCAGTGTGCGAAAATTAACAAAATAGAAGAACTCAAAACGCGATACAATTTTATAATCGTTACCAATTTGCCGAATTAGAGACACAATTCAACAATTCAGCAGCAGCCTACCGTTATTATGTTCGTCGAACCGGTATGCTTCGTAGTGTTCCAAATGCGCACAAAATCACACTTAAACCTGCACAGATAATGGACAACACCCACACAGCATAGGGAAAATAAATTTTGCGAGTTTGAAACTGACAAAACAAAGTATAACATCAGTAATAACCAAGTCAAAGTTATTTTTGTTTCTCCTCAACATTGTCAGCGCATCAATTGCATTTGTAGATGTAGTAACTGGAAAAACAACCACAAAATCAAACATTTGATTCCACAAAACTAAACTCTATTAGTAACTTAAAAAAAATAAAAATCACAACTTTTTAAATTTTTTAAAAATCACAAGTTGTAAGAACATTAGAAATATTCAAAACTTAGTGCTTCAGATCCATACCTCAAGTCCCCTTTTTAACCAAGATCCACCACAGATTTACCACTGCGATATCGCAGAAAGCTGTAAAATTGACGAAAACACCGCCACCATCATCCCTCGTTCTTGCAACACCAACAATGTGAAATCAAAACAAAAGAGTATAAACCCTAAAAAAAGTTAAAAACTTAAACTATCGATAGTGGAAGACGGTTGACGGCAACAAGCAACGACGACAACAACGAACGGCGGCACGGTGGAGGACGGTTGACGGTGAAGGTTTGAGCTCGCAAGGGTTTTGAGCTCAGTTCGCATGCAGGGGAGAAGAAAGAGCAGAAATATGAAAATGAATACTGACTATTCATATATTTTAATTTAATTAGACCTTAGACAGCGCTTTCTAAGGTGGACCTTAGACAGCGCTTTTAAAAGCGCTTTCTAAGGTTGGCCTTAGACAGCGCTTTTGATTTTTTTTTTTTTTAATTTTTAAGACCTTAGAAAGCGCTTTTAAGGAAAGCGCTGTCTAATATTTTCCTTTAATTTTTTTTTAAAAATTAATAAAACTTTAGAAAGCGCTTTTTACCGAAGCGCTGTCTAAGGTCTTATATTTTTTTAAAATTTATAAGACCTTAGAAAGCGCTTTTAACTAAAGCGCTGTCTAATATTTTCCATTAAATTTTTTTTAAAAATTTATAAGACCTTATAAAGCGCTTTTGACCAAAGCGCTGTCTAAGGTCTTATATTTTTTTGCGCTTTTATTTTTTTAAATGAATAGTTTCCTTGTTTTTAACTTATAGCAGCGCTTTTGTATTAAAGCGCTGTCTAAGGTGCGATGTTATAACTTACTTTTGTTGTAGTGCACGAGGCGTGCGGGTCAGTCAGTGACGTGTCCTCGGGCGAGGGGCACGTGAGGAATATGCTCTCCACTGGCCCTAAGGGGTTGGGCCAGCACTCTGTCTGCACCGTCCTCGACGTAGACTTGGATTAGACTGTGTTTGACGCTGAATCAGCCACAAGCTCAGTCCAGAACAATATATATATATATATATATATATAAAATAAAAAATTGATTATAAAAGATTAAGTTTATAGAGATTTTGAAGAATATTCTAGCAAATTTTTACTATTTTTCTCTATTTTATTAAACACTCTTTTCACATATTAAATATAAATTATATAATTATTTTGAAAATAGTAATAATAATTCTCAAGTTAGAGAAATATCAGAGGAGAATTAATAAAATCAATAAAGACAAAGAAAACTCAGAATATCATTGCAGTTTTATTATAAAATATTAGAGAATAAATTTATCGAATAACAATTAGTTTAATAATATAATATAATAAGATAATGATAATATAATAAGATAATGAAATCAACAATTTCTTAATTAAAAATATTATTTTAAATCATTTTATAATTATCAGTTAATGTAATCGTTAATTTATCAAATATTCAAATTAACTTATCAATGAGTTACTAATCATTTGCTATTAAGTATATGTTACCATCTACCAACTATATACATTTTAATAGATGAGATTACATTACAGGGTAAAATGAATGGATGAGATTACACTTCATTAGTCAACTTTATTAGAAGTCATAAAACATCACAATTTAGTTAACAATATTTTATAATATATAGTAATACATTAGAATTGTATGTCAAAAGTCTTGTACATTGGAAAAAAATTGAAGTGGTGGAAAAAATGTTTCGCAATCCTGTAGTCAAATCAAACTTTTACACAAACAATGTACCTACTAATGAAGTTCCTCCTTATCACATGGTGTTAAGATTTTTATTGTTCTTGTTAGGCCTTGTAGATTTGACTCTTCGGTGGAAATTTCAAACCATCAAACTACAATTAAAAGGGTATTTGATTTATATCTTTGTCATGCATTATGTGGAAAGGAATTCTATAATTATATTCTCAAAAATAAAGAAGAAAATCACAGAATAAGAAATTCACCAGATTAATGAGAGAATGAGAAATCAAGATAATCCCTTCTCCATTTTTAAGTATAATTTTGCCTTTGCTGATACTGTGTTTTTTAAATTAAAATTTTGAAAAGTAAATAATAAATTAAACAAAATTTTACTTTAAAAAAAAATTTAAGAAATCAATTTAAACACTTAAGCATCTGTTAAATTATATGTCATATTAGTCAACTTCACACTAATTAAAAAATATACTTACATAATTAAAAAAAATCTTATAATGATGTGAATAGAAACCTTAATAATTATCGATCAAACTCCTTGGATGATAAGGTTTCAACTTATAATTTTATAATGTTATATATTCCACTCAAACTCCTCAACATTAGATCAATATATTTTAGAATTTGAAAGAAAATTGTCATTCTACACTATTCTAAAAATTAGACACTATATCCACCTGTAGAACTTACATGATATATATACGAATACTTAATGTGGGTGTTCATAATTCTTTTCTCAATTTTTATGGTTCATGACCTGTTTACAATAAAATATATTAATCTCAACAAATAAATTTGATCAAAAATCGAAAATTCGAGTTAAATCTTTTAAAATTATAGTTTGACAAATTTACCGTTTCAATTCTTAAAATTTGTCTTCCAGTTAAAAAAAACTTAATTAATTGATTACTCTACTGGGGCATAGTCACAAATATCAGTTTGAATATATGCCATTCCCTTGCTAGATATAATGTCCATAAGATCAATCGAAGGATCATTAAGACTCTTGTCTCTCGTCTGCATGAGGCCAATCAATAGAAATCAACCCTTTCGATGGGATTGACTATTTATGGTTGTTATTATGCCTTAAATGCTTAAAATGTGAATCACAATTATAAAAAAAAAATAAAGGGAAATGTTGACTAGTGCTGCAGGAGCACTTTTAAAGTTTAAAGTTTTTCTTAAAAACATGTGTATTCAATGCTTCAAAAATTGAAATTGTTGAATTTTCTACCTAACATTTTTTTTTATTTACATAACATTTTTTTATATTTGAAATGTTTAAAGAGTGTCCATGGAATTTATTATAAATCCTTAGTTATATTTATGGTTCACTACTGATATTAAATGTTTTAAAATTAAATCAAAGGTATAATAGTAAGATAAATTGTAAAATAAAGAAATAGTAACACAAATATTAATTAGTTTAAAAAGTAGTAACTTTTGTTTTTAATAGTAACCTAGATTTAGCGTGGTGGTCTGGTATACACACTGATATAGCGCTTGACTTAAATCGAAACAAATTTAAAATTACTAATTTTAGAATTTAATAGGTTCAGGTTTCAGCTCCATATCCCCTTCATTTTTGTACCTATTTTTATTTTTAATTTTATCAGACTATTGCCCTCTTTCAAATTAATAAAAAAGATGACCAAGATTTAAGTTTTTTTTTTTATAATAACGACCGCAAGGAGTATTAAAGTGTATTAATCTACAATAAGACAAAGGTATTAAAGTGTATTAATCTCCAATAAGACAAGTTGGGTTTGGTTTAGTCTCCTCGACTAGTCCTATTTACGTTCTTCGGTATTCAAATTTTGAAATTTTGAGTGTGCCTTCAAATTTTGTGTATAACTGACATAATCAAAGTAAAATTTATTATATTGTCCTTAATTATATTCGTTGGTTCAATTACTAACATTAAATGCTTTTAAATTAAATCAAGGGTATAATAATAATACAAATATTAATTAGTTTAAAAATTATAGACTTTTATTTTTAATAATAACCAAGATTTAAGGTTTTTTTTTCTTATAAATGTAGTCGCAGGGGTATTAAAATGTATTAGTACGCAGTAAGACAAGTTGGGTTGGTTTAGTATCCTCGACTAGTACCATTTACGTTCTTGGCTATTCAATTTTTGATATTTTGAGTATAACCGACACCCCCTCTCCCCAATGTTAATTAGTGAGGTAGGTTAAACATTGACAAGTTTTTACCACTAAAAAAATCTTGAATTTCTTTGAACTGCTTGAAAATTTGTTGGTATTATTTAAGCAATCACCATATTGTATTGGGGAACATGTTTGCACACGATCTTTCCTGACTTCCAATTTCTTACATTTTGGTGCACAACTTCCTAAGTTTCTCCTTTTTGTAATGTGTTAGATATGTTTGGTCATTGTGATTACGACGAGGTTACTTATAAAAGCTAAAAAAAATGTTACTCCGCAATCTTTTCTTCTATAGACTCTTGAGATTATTTTCCATGCAACTTGCATTCCTCAAACAAGTTACATATTTTCTTCAAATTAACATGTTTAGCAGCTGGAGTTTCTCTATTGTTGTAGCATTTTCAATGGTCTTTCAATTTGAAGGTAAAACTGAATTTTCTCAAAGGGCGATAAGAAAAAAAAGGTCATGTAGAGGTGTTAGAAGAGTAATAGTGTGGGTTGTTTTTAATCATATCCACAGGGATTGTTTGATATTTGATGCGTGCCTTTCAATAGTTGCGATATTCTAAGTTAACGGTTTCAAAAGTTTCTCAATTGGTTTTAACATTCACTTGTAGCAAAGATTAATTGGTGACAAAGATTTTGTAAAAGGTTTTATAAAAGCATGTTAAGGTTAGGTTTCGCTAATCCTTTCCATGTATAAATGATTAATCAAGCATATGAACTCGGTTTCCGACCAATATAACCGCGTATCCTCCCGACTAAGTTTATGTCTAAAGCGAAGTCGTGAGTACCGTTGTCTAAACCGTTAGATGATGTCTCACGCTAACAATCTAAACAACGATCATTAAGATCAATACAATGCGAATAATAAATCCCAAATCTATGTCTAGAGTTTGGTTTTTAAGAGATGAAATTGTTAGGTCAAGATTTGTGGAATCTATGTCTAGAGTAAAACAAATCAAACATAAAGCATTAAGAGAAAACAACTTCATCTATATTGATCAAAGACTATGTTCATATACAATAGATCAAAAGCAATACATAAAAACAGAATCAACTACATTTAACCTCAACATTGAGTGTTTAGCTACCACTTCTCATGGTAGATTGGATAACAAGTAAAGAGAGGAGATGAGTAAACATCCACGCCGAATAATCGAGAATGGATGCAAAATCAGCTTCTCCAAGTGAAAATACAAGCTCCAATGGTAAAAAGACTGAAAACTATGATTTTGGATCAAAATGAACAAAAGATCCCTAACACATAAAGTGAAATTCTATTTATACAATTCTGAAATCTGCAGGATTCGCACTGCGAGCAGATCATTCGCACTGCGAATGAGGAAAAATGGCACTTTAAGTGCCTCTGAGACTTAAACTGCCCCAAACAGGAATCGTGAGTTCGCACTGCGAACCCATTCATTCGCACTGCGAATCATTCGCTAGCTTCATTCGCACTGCGAATAAACTAGCGAGCAAGAATTCTCAAACCCAGAACTTACTGTCTCCCTTCGCCAGCACCTTCGCACAGCGAACCAACCAACGAACCCTCACTAGCTTCATTCGCACTGCGAATAAACTAGCGAGCAACCTGGAACTCTCTGCCTCTACTCGCTAGCGCCTTCGCTGGTCCTTCGCAGTGCGAACCTTCGCTGGGCCTTCGCCAGATTGTTCGCACTGCGAACACCCTGTTGCAGTTAAAAACTCAGTTGAAACTTGCATCGGTTCCATGTGTTGGCAATGTTGATCCTTTCATGCCTATACCTGCACATTAACACACAAATTACAAGCTCCACACATATATTCCAATGTACGCATTACAACACAATTTACCGCGTAAATTCACAATTAACGTTAGAAAGAAATGAAAAATGCCAAGTATTTCATACAAATATATAACATGTTTGACATCTAACAAACTCTCCCCAACTAACTCTTTGTTTGTCCTCAAGCAAAGTATGCCTCTCACGAGGATTTGCTCGAGCACTCAATTCAACCAAGACGCGAAAAACGGCTCAACTAAACAACGATCGCAACAACGCACAATTACACAATTCAAGAACTATAATGTAAAAGAACTTCCTCTTAAACACTTTCAAACAATGTTTCAAGAGACAACTAACTCATCCTGCATATGTCATTCTACACTCCTCTTCAAAAAAGGATTGAAGGAAAACGTGCATACAAACACGGGATAATTACACTCACATGACAAATGATGCAATACTCAGCAATTCATACCATATCTCAATGAACACAAAAGAAATCATGGAAGTAAAAGATCACTAAGGACTTCTAGGTTGTAGCTTGGTCGGGTAAACAAAAAAGGGACATTTCTAATGGCCATTGAAACGAAATTGCTGAAGCAAAAGAACATTCACTATACATATATTCACACAACACACTTCATTTCACCAATTTTTCATTCCACCTTCACAAACTACCGTGCACACTTATTGATTTTATTATTATTTTTTTTATTCAAGCAAGCATTTTCTCCTTTGTACAACATATTCACACTCTTTTCTTTACATGCTTGCTTGATTTTTTTTTTTTCAAAATTTGGAGTAATGCACCCATCTTCTTTTTATTCTCCCCAACTCATTTTCTACTCAACCTAAAGTGAATGTTCCTTGCTTTTTAAGGCAAGGAAGTCAAAGTATACAATTTTCAAAGGTTCAAGAAGAAAATGTTAGAAACTCACCAAATTCAATGATGAACCAAACTTGCAAATTATGTTCATAAAACAAGTTCATCATTCAATTGAGTTCTAAACTGTTTAGGCTCAAAGGGGCTACCAAATGCTCACTACTCATGGGTGAATTAATATATGGACATGGTTGTGCTCACTTTCAAACAAGTGCCTTGATCACTTCTCCTACTTCCACAAAATCACATGGTCACAAGATAAGGCATGAATTAAAAGTAAAGACAACATTCATCACAATCCTTAGCATATAATAACACATTGGAGGCTTCTCACTTTAATGGTTTTTGGTCCTAAAATGACACATGCATTCAAAGAAAGTTGTAACATGAAACACATTATCAAACGCACAAGACACAAAGTTCTAAAACATACACAATTCTCGAACTAGGTAACGATATACCTTGTCGCAACACAATGCTTACGGTACTATCATAGCCCTCACATCATGGAGGAATCTTTCTTTAAAATCAAGAGTCTCCACCTAACTTCCAAAATTCCATCATAAAAGAAGGAACATCAAAATAAACACATATGCACAGTTTAAGAGTTGAACATTCGTCAACTGAAGAATTCAACTCTTAATAACACTTAACAACAAAAAACACACTTAAGTGTTGAGCATTCGTAAACTGAAGAACTCAACACCTAATACTATAATTAAAAACCAACAATTTATTAGTAAAGCGAAACAAAAAAAAAATTACTGCAAACCATAATCATTATTAATAATAATCATAAAGTGCCTGGTGTACAAAACACCTACATAATCCAAAAAGTACCACACGAGTACGAGTACATCAATAATAGACTAGTAAAAGCTGGAAAAAAAAACAAAATACAAGAAACTTCACTTTGATGACCAAAGGAAGTGTACAAGTCTAAGATCCAAAAAATCAGTCCTCATCGGACTCAGTCTCGAGAACATCAGTACCCTGCTCATCCTCAGGCTCAGTCCCTAGTACATCCGTCCTCTGCCCATCATCATCATCATCAGAAATCAGAAATCAGAATATCATCGCCATCTCCCCCCTCCTCAGCATCATCAACAGCAGGCTCAACAACATCCTCCCCCCCTCCAAAAACAGGCCTGGCCTCAGGCCATCCAGCATGCGCGAGGAACTGCTCCCTCGACATCATAGTATGCTGCGTAGAAGGGGTCACGGATCTGCAATTGGAGAACCTACAAAGAATCATGAATATCAGTCATGGCACGCTGCTGGGCAGCCATCCAATCCCAATTATATTGGCAGATCTCCTGCTGATAAGGATAGAAGTTGTGAGATCCAGAAGCAGCACCCTGGCTTGTACCGGTCTCAGCACCAGTACCAGCCCCAGAAGATTCAGCTCTAACACCCTTCGGTTTGCAAAATTTGTCGACATATCGATCATCGATAGCCGACGTCACAGTAACTTGACGACACGAAGGCAAAGTCACTCCAGAATCAGCACATAAGGTCATAATCAAACAAGGGAAAGCAAGAGGGGCATTCTTCCTCGAAGCATTCCCTCCTAAACCACTCTCAACGATGGCCCTTATTTCATCAGCAATGATCCTTGCGACGTCAATTTCTACGTTTGTAAGCATGTTGTGCACAAGGTGCGCTAGAGGAATCGCAACTGTAGAGGAATGTGACTTCGGCATAATATTTGTGACGACTAAAAGTAATACCAGTTGAGCCAAAGGCACCATATCCTCACGGTGATAGCGAACAGCCACTCCTGAATGATTAAACTTCACATTTTTACCTGGGCGTAGGAGATCACGGGTCATAGTGGCAATATCATGATAATCACTCAGCGTCTCATGATACTTATCCTCTTGACTAGCACGTAGTGGCAGAGGGTCACCAAGAACTCGGTTAATAGTCTTTCTGTCAAACCTTACCGTTTTTCCGCCAACAACCGTAGTCCAAGTAAACAGATCGCCCTCATCAGGAAGGGCGTTGGCGTAGAACTCTCGAACCATTTCCACGTTATATGAATCAACAGGAGATATCAGTGTATCCCACTTTTTTGCAGTTAACAGGGCAGCAATGGCACGATAACTCCCCTGCTCATTCAGAACAAACCTCTTCTCCACAAGGATTGTCCTTTTTTCCAACACCTCATACCTCTGAGCTTGTCTAAGTCCTTTGAACCTAGTCTCATCAAAGTGAACCAGTGCTTGTCTTGATGTGGATGCTTTTCTTTTCCTGATCATGGTTTTAGGACCCATCTGCACAAATGACAAACAAATCCAAATAAAAACACCAAGACAAATCATTAGAATTAAGGACAGACATGCATCAGAATGGATTAAAGAAAAAAACAAAAAGCTGGGCTGCTCGCTAGAATACTCGCACTGCGAAGCCTGGCGAACGCTCGCCCCAGGTTCGCAGTGCGAACAAGCCAGCGAATGCACGAAAATTTTGAAAAAAATTATGCAGACCCAGATTTCACAACATAGATGCTTCTACATGTCATTTAAAACCTAAAACTACCAAAAACGTTGACATGCACTGAAAAACCAAACCAGAATTCTACCCTAAAGATTTCTCATGTAAAATTCACCAACAAAGTTACAATTAAATAGTAAGAACAAAGAAAAGAAAATCAAACCTTGTTAGGAAATGGTAGTTGAGTACAAAACAGGAGAGAAATAGACAGAAAATTGCACGTGAGAGGGAAAGAGAATTTGAGAGGGTTTTTTTATTTTTTGGTTTATGGTTGAAAGTGAAAGTGAAAGACTAGGGTTTGGTCCCCCCCCCCCAAGTCAATCAGCACTAACACATGGGTCTTGGGCCTACGTGCAGGCCCACCCATAAAAACCCTCATTTTTACTGATGTGGCAGCAAAACCACCAAGGCTGGTTCGCTGACGTTCGCAGTGCGAATGGCCAGAGAATGCTCGCCCCAGATTCGCAGTGCGAATGGCCAGCGAACAAGACAGTTTTTTTCAAAATTACAGGTATGTCTTGCTGCCACACTTCCAATTGCTCAAAATGCGAAAATGACTAAAAACAGCAAATTAAAGCAAAAATACTTACAATGTTGGGGTGCCTCCCAACAAGCGCTTGTTTAACGTTGGCTAAGCTCGACGGTCCATCGCGACCTCACGGACGCGGAAAGGCACAATTGCGGAATTCCACTCAAAACCTCCTCCAAGGTACACTTTCAATCTCTGGCCGTTAACTGTCCAATTTTCTTTTGACGTTGTGTCCTCAATTACGATTGCTCCATAGGGCTTGATTTCCACAATCCGAAACGGACCGGACCATTTAGATCTTAATTTTCTGGGAAACAATTTTAACCGAGAATTAAACAATAGGACCGGCTGTCCGACCTCAAACTGTTTGATGACAATTTTTCTATCATGGTAAGACTTTACATGCTCCTTATACAATTTATTGGAATCGTACGCCTGAAGGCGCAATTCATCCAACTCGTGTAATTGCACTTTTCTTTTTTCGCCGCTAAGAGTTGGATCAAAATTAAAAAATTTTAAGGCCCAAAACGCCTTGTGTTCCAACTCCACCGGCAGGTGGCAATTCTTACCATACACCATTTTAAACGGTGTGAGACCGATCGGAGCCTTAAAAGCGGTCTGATACGCCCACAACGTGTCATCCAATTTGTTGGCCCAATCCTTTCTCGAGGCCGAAACAGTTTTCTCTAAAATACGTTTTATCTCACGATTGGATACCTCTGCTTGACCATTAGCTTGCGGATGATATGGTGTGGCAACCTTGTGCTTCACACCATACTGCTCCAAAGCTTTGTCAAGCTGAGTGTTACAGAAGTGAGATCCTCCGTCACTTATTAACACTCTAGGAGTACCAAAACGTGCAAAAATATTTCTTTTCAAAAACTTCACCACTGTTTTTCCGTCGGCTTTAGCACATGCTATCGCCTTAACCCACTTGGAAATGTAATCCACAGCGACCAAAATATATTCATTAGAAAATGAAGATGGGAATGGACCGACAAAGTCGATCCCCCAACAGTCAAAAACTTTGATTTCTAATATATTTTGTAATGGCATTTCTTGCCGCCGTGAAATACCTCCACTTCTCTGGCACTTGTCACAACTAAGGGCATGCGCATGCGCATCTTTGAATAAGGACGGCCAATAAAAGCCCGACTGAAGGACTTTAGTGGCCGTTCTCAACCCATTAAAGTGTCCTCCATACGGAGAGTTATGACAGTGCCACAGAATATTCGTGGCTTCCTCCAATGAGACACACCTTCTTAAGAGGTTGTCGACACCAAGTTTAAATAAATGGGGTTCATCCCATACAAATGACTTGGCATCAGACAAAATTTTCCGTTTTTGGTGGTGCGTTAGACCGTCCGGTATCAATCCGGTGGCTTTGTGGTTAGCCATGTCGGCGAACCACGGTCTAACCTGCACTCTAAATAGTTTTTCATCCGGGAACTCCTCTTTTACCTCAAATTCATTTTTGGTCACGTCAACGTTGACCAGGCGGGATAAGTGATCCGCCACCAAATTCTCGGAACCCCTTTTGTCACGAATTTCAAGATCAAATTCCTGTAACAAAAGGATCCACCGAATAAGCCTCTGCTTAGAATACGGTTTGGTGAGCAGATACCTTATAGCCGTATGGTCCGTGTAAACGATGACACGTGAACCAATCAAATAGGCACGAAATTTCTCCAATGCATACACTATGGCAAGCAACTCTTTTTCAGTTGTTGCATAGTTAATTTGAGCCTCGTTTAAAACTTTGCTCGCATAATGTATAGCGTGGAAAACTTTCATTTTCCTCTGACCCAGAACAGCCCCAACCGCATAATCGCTTGCATCGCACATTAATTCAAAATCTAATTTCCAGTTAGGTGCAACGATTATCGGTGAGGTTGTTAAATTCTTTTTCAAAGAATTAAAAGCAAAAAGACAAGACTCGTCAAAGTCAAAAATCTTACCTTGGACGAGCAAGTTGCTCAACGGCTTTGCGACCTTGGCGAAGTCCTTGATAAATCTCCGGTAGAACCCGGCGTGTCCAAGAAAGCTCCTTATACCTTTGACATTCATCGGCGGTGGTAATTTCTCGATAACATCCACTTTGGCTTTATCAACTTCAAGGCCTTTTGAAGAAACCTTGTGACCGAGCACAATTCCCTCGTTAACCATAAAGTTGCATTTTTTCCAATTAAGCACCAAATTAGTTTCCACACACCGTTCCAACACCGTATCCAAATTTTTCAAACACACATCAAACGATTGCCCAAAAATGGAGAAATCATCCATAAAGACCTCAATTGTCTTTTTGATCAAATCCGAGAAGATAGCTTACATACACCGTTGAAAAGTCGTCGGTGCATTACATAACCCAAACGGCATCCTCCTATAAGCGAAGATTCCAAACGGACATGTAAAAGCTGTTTTTTCATGATCATCCGGGTTCACAATAATTTGGTTGTAACCCGAATAACCATCCAAAAAATAGTAAAATTATTGGCCGGAAAGCCTTTCGAGCATTTGATCCATAAAAGGTAGAGGGAAATGATCTTTTCTCGTAGCTTTGTTCAACCTACGGTAGTCGATGCATATTCTCCACCCGGTTACGGTCTTTGTTGGTATAAGCTCATTTTTCTCGTTTCGGACCACCGTTAATCCGCCTTTTTTCGGTACCATATGCACCGGACTAACCCACGGGCTGTCAGAAATAGGATAAATCATCCCGGCATCTAACATTTTCACCACTTCCTTCCTAACCACTTCTTTCATGATAGGATTTAAGTGGCGTTGAGGTTGAGCAACCGGTTTAAAGTCTTCCTCCATGAATATCCTATGCATGCAATACGAAGGGCTTATGCCTTTGAGATCGGACAATGTCCATCCCATTGCATCTTGATTTTTTCTCAACACTTGAATTAAGTGGCTCTCCTCCACTTCAGATAAAACACTGCTTATGATCACCGGTTTATTACCACCGTCATCGAGAAAAGCATACTTCAAGGTTGACGGTAACACTTTCAGCTCAAGTTTGGAAGGCTCATCATTAACCACTTTTTTTAGAATTTCCTCTTCATAATCCCAAGGTTGCAATTCTTCCAAAGCTTCAAGCTCTAACAAACACTCTTCAAGAGCTTGCTCTTCTTCAACCGAGAATACTTCCAAGGTATCATCCAAAGCTCTTTGTAACGGATCAATGACATGAATTTGCTTTGTAACTTCAAAACTTGCTTTCTCCGTTGCATCGATTCGGAAACAATCACCCTTATCTTTCTTGTTCTTCATGGCATCATAAAGATTGAAACACACCTCTTCATCTTGGACTCTCACTTTCATGAGACCATCGTCCACGTCAATTGCCATACGGGCAGTTTTCATGAAAGGCCTTCCAAGAATCAAAGGTGCATCCTCATCCTCCTCCATTTCAATTACAACAAAGTCGATTGAAAACAAAAATTTGTCCACTTTGACCAACACGTCTTCCGCTACACCGTGAGGACGGGTAGTGGATTTATCGGCGAGTTGCAACGTCATTTGTGTGGACCTTAATTCCATGTGGCCTAGCCGTTTCACAATCGAAAATGGTATCAAGTTGATGCTAGAACCCAAATCAATCAACCCATTGCCCACATACATGTTTCCTATCGTAACCGGCAATGTAACTCGTCCCGGATCACATTTTTTTCGCGGGAGAGTCCGTTGAATGATGGCACTACAGCTTGCATCCACCATAATCGTCTCCTGATCTGTATACCTTTTCTTCTTCGTGAGGATATCTTTCATGAATTTCGCATATTTAGGCATCTGCTCCAAAGCCTCGGAAAATGGAATATTTATTTGTAATTGCTTGAAGATATCCATAAACCGAGAATAGTGCCGCGCACTATCTTTCTTTGTAGGAGCATGCGGATATGGTAGATGTTGAATCGGAATATTGGTCATCGGCTCTTTTCCCTTCTTGTTTCTCTTCACTCTTTCTTCACGCTCTATTTTTTTCTCTTCCTCATTTTTTTCTATCTCATTTTCAACTAACACACCCTTAACATTTTTTCTACTTCAATCTCTTCCCTATCTTTTTCTTTTTCAACTACAACCTCCTCCTCCACTCTCTTTTTACCTACACCCATATCTATCTCTCTTCCACTTCTTGTGATAATTGCTTTACAATCCTTAGGATTCGGAAGCGTATTTGCCGTAAAGGGCCCTTTTTGTTGGTCGGCCAATTATTTTGATAATTGCCCGACTTGTGTTTCAAGATTCCTTATGGCGGCATCCGTGTTCTTTTGATTTGAGATTGCCATTTGCATAAATTGTGTAAGAGTGTCTTCCATCTTTGTATTTCCAACGGGAGCTTGCGGAGGTTGAGTGTAATTCTGGTATTGTTGACGGTTTGATGGTCCGGCTTCTTGCGGTCTCCATTGTTGTTGATAACCTTGGTTAGGCCTTTGTTGGTAACCTTGGTTGGCTTGTTGATACGGAGGTCGGAGTTGGTAACCTTGATTTCCCGCGTAATTTGCTTCCTCCACAACGGGAGGACAATAACCGGTCGGATGGTCACCTCGACATAATTCACACACTAACACTTGCACATTTTTACTTGAAGATTCATGCATCTCTTTGAATTGTTGCGGCAGCTTAGACATTTGCTTCGTTAACAACTCAACCTGTTGTGATAACAATTTGTTTTGCGCAAGGATATCATCGCTTGTTCCTAATTCCAACACTCCCAGAGTTCGTTGAGAAGGTCCATGGTTGTGACTACCTTGATGATCATTCAAGGCCATTTTATCAATGATAGCTGTGGCTTCCGCAGCGGTTTTGCTTAACAAGGATCCACCGGCGGTGGCATCCAACAAGGTTTTGTGTACAAGTTGCAGCCCATTTCTAAATATATGAATTTGTGACAATTCATCAAAACCATGGCCTTTTCACTTTTGTAACATTGATTTGAACCTCTCCCAAGCTTCGTTGAGAGATTCATTGGCTCCTTGTGTGAATACCGCGATGGCGGTCTTTGCTTCCATAAACCGAGTGTGAGGGAAAAATCTCTCCAAAAAATTCTCTTCCAAAGCATTCCAATCCGTCATTATGGCAGTTGACTGATCAAGGTACCATTCCTTGGCCTTCCCAATGAGGGAATGCGGGAATAGTCTCTTGAACAGAGACTCCTCTTCTGCTTCCGGTGCACCAGTCGCTCCCGCTATTTCATAGAATTTTGTAAGATGGGTAAAAGGATCTTCATGGTCCATACCCGTAAATGGACTTTGATATAACAGTTGGAGAATACCGGTTTTCATCTCAGAATGCCGACCGTTGTGTGCATGGCGAGCGAACTGAGCATTGTGTCTCGGACTATTTGTACATGGCCTAGAAGTAGGTGGTGGTGGTGGTGGTGGATCTGCCTCCATTACTGGAAGTATTTGTGGAACTGGTGGTGGTGTAGAAGTACTTTCCTCTTGTTCTCGCTTCTGTCTCGCTAGATGCCTCCTTCGTCTAGTCCTGCTGTTGATTCTACGAGCGGTTCTCTCAATCTCAGGATCAAAAAGAAGTTGGTCCGCCGGTAGTTTCCCTCGCATAAACTAAGTCTGCACACTAAACAAAACAGATTAACAAGTTCAAGATAAAGTGGTAACAGCTTAAAATAGCTCAACTATCGCAATGCTTGCAATATCACTTAACAATCCCCGGCAACGGCGCCATTTTGTTAGAAGAGTAATAGTGTGGGTTGTTTTTAATCGTATCCACAGGGATTGTTTGATATTTGATGTGTGCCTTTCAATAGTTGCGATATTCTAAGTTAACGGTTTCAAAAGTTTCTCAATTGGTTTTAACATTCACTTGTAGCAAAGATTAATTGGTGACAAAGATTTTGTAAAAGGTTTTATAAAAGCATGTTAAGGTTAGGTTTCGCTAATCTTTTCCATGTATAAACGATTAATCAAGCATATGAACTCGGTTTCCGACCAATATAACCGCGTATCCTCCCGACTAAGTTTATGTCTAAAGCGAAGTCGTGAGTACCGTTGTTTAAACCGTTAGATGATGTCTCACGCTAACAATCTAAACAACGATCATTAAGATCAATACAATGCGAATAGCAAATCCCAAATCTATGTCTAGAGTTTAGTTTTTAAGAGATGAAATTGTTAGGTCAAGATTTGTGGAATCTATGTCTAGAGTAAAACAAATCAAACATAAAGCATTAAGAGAAAACAACTTCATCTATATTGATCAAAGACTTTGTTCATATACAATAGATCAAAAGCAATACATAAAAACATAATCAACTACATCTAACCTCAACATTGAGTGTTTAGCTACCACTTCTCATGGTAGATTGGATAACAAGTAAAGAGAGGAGATGAGTAAACATCCACGCCGAATAATCGAGAATGGATGCAAAATCAGCTTCTCCAAGTGAAAATACAAGCTCCAATGGTAAAAAGACTGAAAACTATGATTTTGGATCAAAATGAACAAAAGATCCCTAACACATAAAGTGAAATTCTATTTATACAATTCTGAAATCTGCAGGATTCGCACTGCGAACCCATTCATTCGCACTGCGAATCATTCGCACTGCGAATAAACTAGCGAGCAAGAATTCTCAAACCCAGAACTTACTGCTTCCCTTCGCCAGCACCTTCGCACAGCGAACTAACCAGCGAACCCTCGCTAGCTTCATTCGCACTGCGAATAAACTAGCGAGTAACCTGGAACTCTCTGCCTCTACTCGCTGGCGCCTTCGCTGTGCGAACCTTCGCTGGGCCTTCGCCAGATTGTTCGCACTGTGAACACCCTGTTGCAGTTAAAAACTCAGTTGAAACTTGCATTGGTTCCATGTGTTGGCAATGTTGCTCCTTTCATGCCTATACCTGCACATTAACACACAAATTACAAGCTCCACACATATATTCCAATGTACGCATTACAACACAATTTACCGCGTAAATTCACAATTAACCGTTAGAAAGAAATGAAAAATGCCAAGTATTTCATACAAATATATAACATGTTTGACATCTAACAAGAGGTTCCAAGTAGGGGTGTTCAAAACCGAACCAACCCAATAGAAAACCGCAAACCAAATCAAATCAAATCAAAACCGCAAAAAATTGCATTTGATTTGGATTTGTTCGGGTCATCTTTTAACAAAACCGCATGGTTTGGTTTGGTTTGCGGTTTATATTTTGCAAACCGAACTAAACCAAACCAAACCGCATTATGTTACAACCCAAACTTCACTTATCCCACATCTAACCCAAAACTCAAACCCATTATGCCTTAACCTTACAATTACGAAATATTTTCTCTTACTCACACTTAACTTTTCAGTTTTAATCTTCTCAAATCTCTCATAATAGTATTGCGAATTCTTCTCATCTTCTTTGTCATGTACGTCTCTCCTCTTCTACACTAATCTCTCATCTCATATGTTTTTTCTTTTTCATCATCTCATTTTTATGTTACTATTTTCTCTTCTAATTATATTTTTATCACACCTTTCTTCTCTAATCTCACATTTCTTATGTTCTTTCTTTTTCATCTTCTCTAATCTCTCTTCTCCTCTATTTTCTATTTTTTATAATATTTTTGATATTGTTTTATGCTACTATTTTTTTCACTTTTGTTTAAATTGATTTTTGTATATTGAATGAAAACTTTTTGTCTAAATATGATGAGTTTTGTTGTTATTTGGCAATGTGTGAATGACTAAACACAAAGTTATGTTGTTCTCTATATATGTAAATATCACTTAATAAAAATCTTGTAAAAAACCGAACCAACCGAACAAATCCAAACCGCATTGGTTTGGTTTGAATTTTTTTTAAAAGTCAGCCAAACCAAACCAAACCACATGCTTTTTTCTCTTGCGGTTCGGATGATTTTTAGCGTCAAAACCGCCCAAACCGCATCGCGAACACCCCTAGTTCCAAGTACTCATCTTTTTCCTTTTAAAATCTCAACCTTTTAGCCTTTTTAGGCCCAATGCCTCCCTTTTATTATCATCTTCATATTGATTCTTTTTTTCCCTCTTCACTTAAATAGTTTGTTGTTGGCATTCAAAAGTCATGTAAATCTTAGGTTCTCATAAAATACTCTTAATGGTTTTCAGCTTATGCATGTCATTTTTAATCCTCATAAATTTAGTGCCAAGAAATAATTTGTCAAAGAATTATACATTGAATAGTACACATGTGTCTATAATTCTTCCATTCTGAAACTAGAATTGTTGATATATATGATTAGTAAGGTGGTGCAGGGTGCTCCGATGCGGTTGTTCTGGTGGGCTTACAAGGTTAGCACTCCAACGTCCAAGTGAGTGAATGAATGAAAAAGGTAAAGTGAATTATGGATAGAATCATACATTTTTACTCCATATGCGGTGGTTTATATACCATGGGTAATGATTAGGATTACACAATATTAGGCTTGTAGTCGGCCAAAAACAGTTGCCTCAAAGGCTT
The DNA here is from genome assembly GCA_022829125.1 of Lathyrus tuberosus. NCBI lineage: Eukaryota > Viridiplantae > Streptophyta > Magnoliopsida > Fabales > Fabaceae > Lathyrus > Lathyrus tuberosus. Next base: position 5,708,165 of record JALAZF010000044.1, on the reverse strand, counting down.
ATTGTTATACAAGAAGTATTTTAAGGAACTGAGTTAGATATCCTTAGTCGAGATCTTGTGTTGAGACATGGAAGAGATTTGAGGAAAACTACATTAAATGCTAGTCTCATCATTGAGACATTTCATATGCCTTTCTTCACATGTGGCCCTATGTTCTTAGGATAGGTCGTGGCGTTTTCCCCTAGGGTGATCAAGTGAACTCAAGTGTCGTTATATTTTTGAGGTGAAACGTGACCCTTGTTTTTACATCTTTTCATTTACTTTCATTCTACATCGTTGGTTTACCCATCCTGTTCATTATATAAAATTTGCATTGGCCTTTTGATAACATGTAAATGCACCACATATTTAGCTCGATTCACACTATTTTAGGGTTAAATTCATGCATTTGTGGTATTATGTTGGTATTCTGCTATGCATTTTAGGTTCTGGTCATATTAAAGTCTCTGCGACGAAAAATAGCAACAAATGGCGAAAACAGGGAAGTATTGAGCATTTAAGGCTGTCATGACAGGCTCTGCCCAGCCATGATGCCTGTCATAAGGTGATAAAAAACAACCGTCATGCAGTCCATCATCCAGAACGAAGAAGGTAAGTGTGAAAAGCATGACGGACTGCCCGTCACCTGGGTGACGATCGTCGTGCTCATGACGGATGAAACGTCAACAACGTGATGCCCGTCATGACGTCGGAATCCAAATTATTTGTCCACTTTCAACAGATCAGTTTTGACCTCTCCAGCAGTTTCTCCACTTCCTGTGTACGATTTTAGTTGTTTTTAGAATGCATTTTAGTCTATAAATAGGACTTTAGAAATAGTTTTTCATCATCCAAGCGTTGTTAGAGCAGAAACTATACTTGTAAAATCACTTATATCTCATATTGAGGTATACTTGCACATTATAATTCTTGTAACCTTGGAACTTTATTTACATAAGTTGTTGTTGTTGTTGTTTTTTTATTTCCACTATTGCTGCTACCTTAATTTCAATTGTTGTTCAATTTCAATTTTGCTATATCGGATAAAGTCTCCCTTCGGAGAAATTTATTTGAAGAGAATTTAGCTTTTATTCATCATTTATAAGTTATATTTATATGATTTATGTTATTATGTTTAGCATGAATAACACGCAATAAGCTTCTTATCTACTGCTTTTAATATGTCAGGTTAAGTCAATCGAGTCCGAAATGCGAGGCCCGTCAAACCGACGGTACTCTGATGAATTGAACGTTTAAATTTATAACAAGAATTATTTTTAGATCTGATAAATTCTATTTTTAATGTTAAATATTTTCTACGAGGACAAGTTTTCTTTGGAGTGACAATGAGGAAATTAGCAGGAAAAGTCCTATAGCATGGGATAAAGTTTGTAATCCAAAAATAGATGGTAAGCTCAATATCATAGCTTTGAATGAATGGAATCAAGCAACCATATCTAAGCTTTTGTGGAACCTTCAAGAAAAAGCTGATAAGTTATGGATCAAATGGATTGATGCATATTACCTCAAGGGACATTATATCATGAGATGGCAAGCTGAAACAAACTGCTCCTGGATTTTAAAGAAGATTTTGAAGTGCGGGGACAATATCAGCCATCTTGACTATTGGAAAGATGCAGTACAACAAGGTAACGATACCATATCTAAAATGTACAAGGCCTTGCAAGGAGAAAGAAAACATGTGGAGTGGAAAAAGATTCTTTATACAAACTATGCTAGACCTCGAGCTAGTTCCAGGCGATCCACCGAGACCAGCTCATCGAAAGATACTAGAGGATGAGCAAACATAGCTATATCATATCGATGATGTCTTGCCTAAGTGTCATCGCATAATGGAGATTACGCAGGCAAACATTCAGTCAGGTATCTTCCCTGATAGGTCTGATGTCATATGAGTCTTGAATGCCATCATGACGGAGACACATGGGGCACTGTTGTACCAGAGACATCGTCTGAGGACAGAGGAATTGATGGCATAGAAGGTAGACGGGGCAGAGGAGGTAGATGAGAGGTTGTTAGACACACACAATAGTAGCCTCTTATTATTATTTTTTTGTAGAACTGTGGTCTGTACTTTATTTAGACGGTCTTACTACATTATTGATCTCGATTGTACGATATTTTTGACATATATTGTTATTTTATTTTTTATGACATTTTTTGTCTATCTGGAATTACGTGTGTCTATTTTTCATTTTCGATCGTACATTATACTTTATCTGAACACAGATGAACAACTTATAGCATGAAATACCTATTCTGATACATTTCAGAGATGTATCTCCGAAATATTCACGGAGATGCATCTCCGGTATAATTTAAATGTAAATGACTTTTGAGTGAGATGAATTGAATGCTTTAAATTGTTTCGGAGATGCATCTCTGAAATATTTCAATGTTCATTTAAAATTAAGTACGTTCAAAAATGCATTTCAAAAAATTAGAAGAATTTTAAAAAATTTGTGTGATTATTAAAAAGTATTTATGATGTATTAAGAAATTTTCAAAAACCAACTCACATGAAAATAATAATTGCTAATTGTATAAAAGAAAACTCATTAAAAATTGCTCTAGGTTGGTACGTGGTCTAAACATCGTGAGAAAATTCAGATCATTAAAAGACATCATAAAATAGTAACAGCACACTCTAATTAATGTAATAATAACATGGAATATTATATTGTCATTAATTATTTTTCCTTAAACTATTAAAACAAAAATGTAGCGAATGACTCAACCTTTAAAATCCAATCAATCTTTCCGGTATGAAAGTGTGTCACAAATTATTTCTTCACATTGTCAAGAATCTTTTTATAATACAATATAAAAATACAAAAAATTAATATATATATATATAGTAAATATTATTTTTTTTAAATAAAAAAATGTAATTTTTAATTTTAAAAAATTTAATTGTAGAAAGCTTTTCAAAACGTGGAGAAAAAGCTAATTCTATACAACTTTTTGGATGGTGTGTTTTTCCAAGGTGGGTAATATTTATTTAATTAATCATTATTATTTTTAATTGAGAAAACGTAAGAAAAAAACTTTTTTAGGTTCATAAGTTTGGTTCCAAATACTACTTTTCACTAAAGGTTCAACCAAAATGATTTAATTCATATATTAGGCTATGTGAATTAGTAAAAAAAAAGAAATAAAATATTATTTTAATTTTAATTTAAAATATTTATTATTATTATTATATATTATATATTATTAATAATAAGACTTGTAATTTCATTAACAAAATGAACTTAAATAGTTAGTGGACAAAGGTTTTTTTAGCTAGTTAGTGGGAAAAAAATTACTTTTTATAAAATAATAAAAAAAATTAATAACTAAATAACCTCAAAATTTTGCTCCAAAATTTAACAACTTTTAAGATTCTTAATGATTTCATTTAATTTTTATTTCAAAAATTGTTGGCTTAAAATATTTGAAATAGTCCGATGATAGACAAAGTTCGTTTATTTACTCCTATATATTTAATTGAATAATGCATTAATCTAAAACACATTTTCAACAATATGAGATCATTTTTAATTTGGTGACCATTTTTCCAATCCTCGAGTCTTAGTATCAATAGGTGGAATCGTTATTCATTCTTATTTTTGACCTTCTTGTTATATGACCTATTAACTACTTCTTTTTGGAGAACAATGTTATTTAATGTCAACATTCTTTCATCATTCAAATTATTTAATTGATTATACATTATGTTCAAATAATTTTAAGAGAAAAAAAATATATACTGATAGTGTAAAATATTTTTATACTGTCAACCAATTACAGATGTGTACTCCGTCACATCAGACTTTAATTTTTAACATATTGTTATGATTTGACATTTTAAAATAATCTGATTGAATATCTGTATAATATTTTTTACACTAACCGTACACTACCTTTAAATTAACAATTTGTTTTTTCTTTTGATAAAGTCAGATTGACAAAAGTATACCAAAGTAGAATTTGTAAAATGTCTGATTATAATTTTTAAAAAATTATTCTATATGTACGACTTGATTATATGTAACAACCAAATTGAATTGTGAACTACTCTATACAATATTTTGTATGTTTCTCTCTTTACTCTTTGATCGTACCTGGATCAGACAGTATTTGATGGCCAGCAACGTCTTGTGGACTTCAGCTCCGGTGCGGTTGAAAGACGACGCCGGGGGGAGGGGGATGTACCTGCAAGGTACTTCGACGCTCAAGTAAGGCAAGGGTCACAAGTAAAAGCAAGTACAAGGTTAGAGAGTAAGAAAGTGTGTAACCTGACCCTCTCAAGTAAGAGGGTATTTATAGAGAGCCCCCAGCGCGGGCCCAACGGTTACTTGCATTGGGCTGGATTGTCAGGCCCAATCTAAGTAAGGGCTTACGTGGCGTAGTGAAGACCAGCACGTGGTCTTCGCCCTGGGGTAACCGTTCCTAGATATCCGGAATTAGGGCAGACCGATTCCATTGGGAGTGGGTGGTTACATGAGAACGTGTCCTCGCGGGGAGGAGTCTTGCGTGTTGGGGAGAGACGTGTCCTCGCGGGGAGGACTCTTATGTGCAGACGGAGATGGCTCCTCGCGGGGGAGGAGAACCTGAGTGTCGGGGAGGAGCGAGGCCGAAGAGGCTCAGCGCCCTGCCCGACGCTCTATACCGTGTGTGTGCCCGACAATGTTGAGGAGGCATATGCCCGACTTCGGTCGTGCTAAGAGGCCCTTGTTGGGCCATCCCGGGACGTGTGGGTTGGGCTTGCTCGATTGAGGGACAGACCCCGGCCCAGTCCAGAACAGGAGCCCCCCAAGTCGTTGCTCTGAGGTGTCAGAGTAATGACTTAAGGACCAGCTATGTCGAGGGCTTATCTAGTCGGGGAAGGGACTCTAAACGAGGAACAGTTGGTAATCGGGCAAAAACCAGTCGGCCTGCTCGTGCTAGACTTGTCGTGGATGGGCGACATCGCGAGGATACGGGAAGTATGAAACGAGGTGAATGAAAAGACGCGAGTTGGGGAATGAAACGACACGTTTGGGAGAGTGTGTGCCACGTGTCGCAGCTCATCATTGTCTAGGGCGGCTACGCTAGGGTAGCGTAATCGATTGCCTAGGGGCCCTCGAAACTTGTGAGAGCCCTATAAATAAGGGTCATCTCGTCCCATTTGCACTTTTGGCTCCCCCTTTGCTCAGATTCACTCTTTCTTCCTTCTCTTGTTTTGCCGCCGTACGCCGCCGCCAACTGCCATGCCGGAAACCTACCGAAAGTTATTTCAAGTAAGTTTCTTTCTTTTTTTCTCCTTTCATTTGTCTTTTTAGGGTGGTTTCATGGTGAACTGATGAAGTTCTCATGGAAATCACGAAATATCCGGCGAAAACGGCAGAATTTCATAGTTTAGTTGTTGAATCTCACAGGGAGAGACGATGAAATCCCCGAGGACACGAAGAATATCTCGGGGTCATGAGATGAACGTTTCTCAGATCTTTGTTGAACATTTCGGGGATCAAGGATGGAATCCCCGGGGAGCCGACGTTTATCTCGGGGATATGGGTCGAATACCCCGGGGTCCCGCCCAATTTCGCTCCCAGCGGACCTGAGGATAGTCGCGGGTTCGAGTTCCCCGACGTTCCCTGCTCTCCCTTTCACTTGATCAGCGGTGGAAGGGGTGGATTTGATATGGGTCATCGAATTCACCATTTCCTTCTGCTTTTCAGGTAAATGGGCATATTGCCCGTGGCTGAGGGATCTTTGGATATTTACGACGGGCCCGATTCACCTATTGCGGAGACAACCAGCGTCAGGGAGAGGTTTCCCGACGAGTGGGCCTGCGAAGAGGCAGTGAACATGATCTCCGAGTTTGTCGACCTGAACGAGGCCGACATATTTTGTACCGTTGAGCACCGCCTAATAGGTTCACAGAAGTCGTGGAACGTGTTTAGGCCTTTGCCACATCATCGAATATGCTCGACATATAGCGGGATGCGGTTTCCCGTATATGAGTTTATGTTCGACGAGGCGGGGTGGCGTTTGCCCTTCACGGATTTTCAACAGTCAGTGTTTGCCCACCTGCGTTTGGCCCCTTCTCAACTCCACCCCAACTCTCTCGCATTCATCAGGGCTTTCGAACTCGTGTGTAAATACCTGAAGATTGGGGCGACGGTGCCCCTATTTTTTCGCATTTTCCATCTTCAACGGCAAGGTGTCGACGGCAAGCATGGTTGGGTGTCCTTCAAGCAGGTGAGCAACCTGTTTCACACTTATCTGGACTCTGTGTGAGACTTCAAGTATCGGTACTTCCTCGTGAGGCATGTCACACATGAGGCCGTAAATACAGTGTACCGTCGGGTCGTCGAGGAAGTGGATGGGGGGGCGAGAGGAGGCCCTTGTGCCCAGGTTTCCGTTGTTCTGGACTGAAGAACACTTCAAGAGGGGAACGAACAGCTATATCTTCAGTCCTGGTAAACTCTGTGAAGGGGATCGCTTGGCTCACGAGGCCATAGTCAAGTTCGTCAGTGGGTTTAACAAAGCCAAGTTCGTGACGCCGAACGGGGACTTCCTTCTGGGCGACGATGGGGAGGTCTTAACGAAGCGTCGATTGATCAACACTAGGGCTCTCCTCAAGACGTTTTCTGAGGACGAGGCTCTCGAGCTGTTAGGTGGGGTGGCCTCCCCGATCTTCCTTTCCCTTCGTCCTTCTTTTCGAATTACTGACCTCTTTGATTTCTGTGCAGGTAAGATGTCGTCTGCTGAGGAGCGTCTCAAAAAGTTGAAGGCTAACCGCGCTACGAAGAAGGGAGGCAAAAGCCGTCTCGAGCAGATCCGAGCGCAGGAATCCGTTCCCACTCAGACAACCGGGGGTTCTTCTGGCTCTCACCAGGATAGTGATTCTCCCAGCCCCCAGGTCTCCCCGAAGAGGAGGCGGATTGCGGACACAATGGCCATCGACCTTACTGAGAACGAGGGTCCCCCTGCTGTAAAATTCGTGCTCCCGCCTTGTCACTCGAGGCCGAACTTTTTCATGGGGAATAATTCCCTTTGCGTGGGTGCCCCGAAGCTCAGGCCATCTTAGGTGTCGACAAGGTCTCTCGGAGAAAGGCGCTGGTGGAGCATGTGTCTGCTGTGATGCGGGTTTGTGCAGCTTCCCTGGTTCTGAACGACGAGGCGTGCCCGAAAGGAGAACTGAACAGGTTGCGCGAGAGTTTCCATTCTATCTCAGCTGAAATGCAGAAGGTGGGCAAGGAGATGGACGAGTGCAAAAGCCAGAACCAGGCCCAAGTCGAGCTTCAAGGGAAGTTAGAGGAAAAGTTAAAAAATGTTGAGGAAGAGCGGAGATGTCTCGTCGGGATTGAAGAGGAGAGAGATCGTCTCTTGGTGAAGAATGTCGAGTTGGAGGAGGCTGTCCGCCCCGCTGATGAGGAAACCGAGGAAGATAGGTTGCTAACCTCGCGGGCAGCGCTCATAGCGAAGCTCCGGGAATCCGAGAAGGACAACCTCGTCGCGGCCGACATAGGATTCAGAAACGCCGTGCAGTAGCTTCGGGTTCTCAACCTCGACCTCACAACCGAAGGGATTGACCCCGACTCTGAGGTGGTCGACGGTCAGATCGTGCAGCCAATGCGGGTGGACAAGGTTCATGAACGCGAGGAGCCCGAAGGGACTGTCGCCGAGTAGGCTTTTCTTCTTTGTTTTGTTCGGCCTGCGAGCCGTTTTATTTATTTTTCAATACGTATGCCCGGCCTACATGCCAGGGGCTTTTGATACTTGTTTGTAATATTTGTACAATGGGCTTCTGCCCGCTTCAATGCATTTTTGCTTATCTGCTCGTGTGCTGTTTGTATGGTTTATACTGTGTGTGATGTTATAGCATTTGTTATACTTTATTTTTGTCTAAGTAATAAAGACTTCTATACTTTGTTTTTTTGTCTAAGTAATAAAGACTTTGGGATTTGCTCGACCTTGATAGTCCCTGACCGCGTGGAGAGCTGGTCGGGTGGTCGGAGACGTATTCTGACCTTCAACGAGGCTAAGAGCTCGGTCGAGGTCTTAGCTTCGTGTCGTGAACTTTCCATCGTGAGCTGGGTGTTCTGCCTAATTGGTACAACGACGGCGGAGCTCGATCGAGGTATCCCCGTCGGATCAAAAGTCCTCGTGCACATACAACGCGGCCTTCGATCATCGTGTTCTGTATAGGGGTGTCGCGCTCGTACCTTAGTGCGTCCCCGTAATCGCGGTGTTCGTGAGTCGCGGGCAGTGCTTAACTGTAGTATTGTTTGAGCTTCTCAGCGTTCCATGGTCGAGCAAGTTCTTCCCCGTGTAAATTTTCGAGGAAATAGGCTCTTGTCCCCATTTTCGTGCGGACGCGGTACGGGCCCTCCCAGTTCGCGGCGAGTTTGCCCTCTCGCGAGTCTTTCTGGTTCCTTCGTAGGACAAGGGTGCCCACCTGAAAATCACATTTGATAACTTTGTCATTATAACGCAGTGTTATTTTCTGTTTTAGTGAAGCTTCTCGAAGAGAAGCACCCGAACGTGTCTCCTCGACCAAATCGAGTTCTTCCCTCAGGGCTTCGTTGCTCGCGTCCCCGTCGAGGGGGGTTTCCGTCCTCCTCGATGGGTCCCTGATTTCCACGGGGATCACCGCTTCAGTTCAGTAGGTCAGACGAAAAGGGGTCTCCCTGGTCGTGGAAAGTGGGGTCGTTCGGTAGGCCCGAAGGACGCTGTGTAGCTCCTCGACCCACTGTTGCTTGGCGTCGCCTAATCGACATTCCAATCCTCATAGGATTACTCTGTTCGCCGCCTCAGCCTGTCCGTTCGTTTGAGGGTGCTCGACCGACGTGAAGTGCTGCTTCGTGCCTAGCTTGGAGACGAAGTCTTGGAAGTTCTTGTCGGTGAACTGTGTTCCGTTGTCGGTGACAATAGCTTGAGGCATGCCGAATCGGGCGAGGACGTTCCTTTTGTAGAAACGCAGTATGTTGAAGGCCGTGATTTTGGCCAATGCTTCCGCCTCAATCCACTTCGTGAAGTAGTCCACTCCGACGATGAGGTATTTGTTTTGATACGACCCCTGGACGAAGGGTCCGAGGATATCCATCCCCCACCACGCAAACGGCCACGGGGAGGACAGTTTTTTGAGCTCTTTAGGAGAAGCAAGGTGCATATCCCCGTGCCGTTGGCATCTATCGCACTTCTTGACGTGTTCCTTAGCGTCCTGTTGCATGGTGGGCCAGTAGTACCCTGCTCGAAGCGCCTTACGGGCTAACGATCGCCCGCCGAGGTGCTGTGCATTGATTCCTTCGTGGATTTCCCGGAGGATGCCGGGGACCTTGGTCTCCTCGACACACCTGAGGAGGGGAATAGAAAACCCTCGCCGGTATAGTTTGTCCTCGACTATCGTGTATGAGCATGCCCGCCGCTTGACCATTCCGGCTTCCTTGGGATCTTCGGGCAGCTTGTCCATCGTGAGGTATTCGTACACAGGGGTCATCCAGCAATTGCTGTCACCAATGGCGTTTACGTCTGCCACTGGAGCGGGTTTGACGATGCTCGGCCGGGAAAGCACTTCTTGTCTGACGGATTTGTTCCCGCCTTTCTTCTTTGTGCTTGCCAATTTGGACAAAACATCTGCTCGGGCATTGTGCTCGCGGGGGATGTGAGTTACTTCCGCGGAGATAAACTTTTTCATATTTTCTTTCACCAAGGTCAAGTATTCGATGAGATTGTCGTTCTTGGCCTGGTACTCTCCTCGGACTTGCAAAGCCACGAGCTGGGAGTCGGTGAAGATTTTGACCTCCTTGGCGCCGAGGTCTTCGGCCAGCCGAAGTCCGGTGAGGAAAGCCTCGTACTCCGCTTAGTTGTTTGACTTCAGGAAGGATAGTTCGAGGGATACCTCGATCAGGATGCCTTCCTCGTTTTCGAGGATGATGCCCGCCCCGCTTCCCTTCGGGCTGGATGCTCCGTCGACATAGATCGTCCATTTTTGGGATCCGTTGGTCGAGGGTTTCGGGACGGTCATCTCTGCCACAAAGTCGGCCAGTACCTGAGCCTTCAGGGCTTTCCTTCCCTCGTATTGGATGTCAAACTTGGCGAGTTCGAGCGACCACCTGAGCATCCTCCCCACCATATCCGGTCGTCCAAGGAGTTGCCTTATAGGCTGTTCGGTCCTTACGACGACAGTGTGGGTGAGGAAGTAGTGGCGTAGCCTCCTGGCCGCGGTGACGAGGGCTAAGGCGACTTTCTCTATCTGCTGATACCTGAGCTCGGGGCCTTGGAGGGCTTTTCTCGTGAAGTAAATTGGTTTCTGTCCGTCCGGGGTTTCTCGAATGAGGACGGCGCTGACTGCTTCACTCGTGATTGTGAGATATAAGAAAAGCGTCTCCCCGCTCTCAGACCGTGAGAGGGCCGGGGGTTGCGATAAGACTTGTTTTAGGTGGAAGAGCGCCTGCTCGCACTCCTCGATCCATTTAAACTCCGTTTTTTGTCAGAGAAGTTTGAAAAATGGGAGTGCGTACTGCGCCGACTTGGCGACGAAGCGGGAAAGGGCGGTGAGCATCCTGTTCAATGGTTGTATTGACTTCTTTGAGTCCGGAGTAGGGATCTCGAAAAAAGCTCTACACTTGTCGGGGTTAGCTTCGATTCCTCGCTCTGTGAGGTAGTAACTGAGGAACTTACCTGCCCGAACGCTGAAGGTACATTTGTCGGGATTGAACCTCATGCGGCACCTCCTCGCTGTGTCGAACACTTTCTTGAGGTGTGCGGCATGGTCGACTTCTTCCGCCGATTTGACGATCATGTCGTCCATGTAGACCTCGAGCATGTCGCCGATTTCAGCCCGGAAAACCTTGTTCATCATCCGTTGGTAGGTCGCATCGGCGTTCTTCAGGCCAAAAGGCATTACGTTGTAGTAGTAATTGTCCGACTCGGTCATGAAAGCCGTGTACTATTTGTTAACCTTGTCCATGGGAATTTGGTTATATCCCGAGTATGCGTCCATGAAGGATAATAGTTTGTAACCTGCAGAATTGTCGACCAGCTGGTCGATGTTAAACAAGGGATAACAGTCTTTCGGGCAAGCCCGGTTAAGATCAGTATAATCAACACACATCCTCCATTTTCCATTATTCTTTTTTACGAGTACAACGTTGGACAGCCAGGTTGTGTACCTGGCTTCCGAAATAAAATTTGCCTCTAGGAGGTCTTTTACAGCTTTTTCAGCAGCCTCCGCTTTTTCGGGAGACTGCTTACGCCTACGTTGAGCTATGGCCCTAGCGGCCGGATCTACTGCGAGCTGATGGCAAGCCACCTCGGGGTCGAGGCCAGGCATCTCGGAGGCGCTCCATGCAAAGAGATCACCGTTCTCCCTTAGACATGCCTTCAGCTGCTCCTTCGCCAGGTCGGGGATTCTGGTGCCAATCTTCACGTTACGGTCTGGATCGTCCCCGAGTACCACGAGCTCAAAGTCTCTGTCGGGGATGGGGCGCGTTGGGTGGAGAGGTCGCCCGTTGTTTTCTGCCTGGAGGTCGAGGTCTTCTGCCCCGTCTTCATCGGGTTCTCCCGGGAACCTACTATCGAGTTCGACCGCGTTGACGCGCGGGAGAGGTACCTGTTCGGCGTCCGGGGGTGGCTTGGCCACGGTCTTGGGTTTGGTGCCGATGGAACTCATGCCTTTGATGGCGGCGTCGAAGCATCTTCTGGCCGCGTCTATGTCCCCGTGCATCGTCACTACTCGTCCCCTGGCCGTGTAGTACTTTATTTTGAGGTGGACCGTTGATGGTACCGCCGTAAGCTCGGCCAGGGTGGTTCTCCCGAGGATGCAGTTATAAAGGGATGGACATTCAACCACTAGGAAACGGGTCTTCACCTGTCGGGCTGTGTCTTCGGCCCCGAATGTGACCATCAGCTCAACGTAGCCCCATGGCCGGGTGGTGGTTTCGTTGAATCCCTGCAGGTCTGAGCCAACGTATGGGGTCAGATGTCTCTCGTCGAGTTGGAGAGTCCCGAAAAGGTGAGCGTACATGATGTCGACCGAGCTGCCCTGGTCGACAAGGATCCTTCGAATGTCAAAGTTCGCCATCTGGGCCCTGACCAGGAGGGGGATAGTGGTGTTGGGCGCTCCTCTGGGGAGCTCCTCGAGATAGAAGGTGATAGGGTTTGAGTTCCCTCGCACCTTCTCGAGAGTGGTTGTCTTCGCCGATGTTGCTGATTCCAGTTCATCAAATTTCCTCTTGATCGACCCGACGGACAACTTCTCGTAGCCACCCCCGGAGATGACCATTGCCTTGGGGAAGCTTTCCCAGGTGCTACGGGCAGCGACGGGGTCCTCGTGGGGGAAGGTTGCCCACATGGTGCGAATTGCTTCTTGGCCTTCAATGATTACGGGACAAAGAAATCTTCGGATCGTGTGACACTGAGGGCAACCTGAAGCCGACTCTTGTCGGGAGGAGGTGTCGTCTCCTCGACGTTCTGGGCTTCCCGGGAGCTGGGACGAGGAGTATCATTCTTCTGGACGTATTTCTTCAAGTGCCCCTCCTTGATGAGAATTTCGATTGCATCCTTGAGATGGATGCAGTCTTCTGTGACATGCCTGTGGCTCCGGTGGAACCTGCAGTACTTTGACTTGTTAGTGTTTGATTTGGGAGTAGTCGACTTCGGAAAACGGACGCCTCCTTTCAGAAATTCCGAGTTCTGGCACTCGGAGAGGATTCGCGCGCGGGGAGCATTGAGCGGGGTGTACTCCGTGAACCGATCAGCTGGTCCGCGCGGTTCACGAGGATCACGGGGGCGATTTTCTTTCTTTCTTTCTCCTCCTCGTCGGGGAGAAAAGTCTTCATCTTTGTGGTCTCGGGGGCCTTCCTTGCGTCTCGACTCAAGGGCGATCTGCGCTGCCTCTGATTCCTCGAGCTCGATATACGATTGAGCTCGTTGGAGGAGGTCCTCGAGATGGCGGGGTCTGCGGAGGCCCACGGACTTGGCAAAATTAGATCCAAAACGTAGCCCATGGATGATCAGATACTTCTTCATGTCGTCGGTCGTATGAACCTCGACAGCCTCTCTGTTGAATCTCTCAATATAGTTCCAGAGAGATTCGTTCTTCCCTTGGAAGATGCTCTCTAGGGCAGCCTCCGTCTTCGGGTGTCGATGAGACGCAGTAAAGTGTTTGGTGAAGTGTTGTCTTAGTTGCTTCTAGGATGTGATCGACCCGGGTGCCAGACCCTTGTACCATGTCATGGCGCTCTTCCGCAAGGTGGTGGGGAAAAGCTTGCACTTAATGGCTCCCCTGACGTTTCTGAAGTCGAGCATGTCTTTGAAAATTTCAACATGATCATCTGGGTCGGCCAGACCGTCGTAGGTCCCCAGTGGCGGGGGTTTTTCCATGCCCGCAGGAATTGAGGGCGTTCATGATCTCCCACGACAAAGGGGTCCTCTGGTCGTCGTCGTCGCTTCCGGCCGGGGATCTCTAAGGGGATCGGTGATGTCGTGGAGGGGAATTCCTCGAATGGTTCCTCGGTCTCTCCTCGGTGGTTTTGGACTTCTTGGTAGTTGCGGAGGGCCTGGGTTCCTTCCGAGGTGGGGAACGATGGCGCTTCTGGGAGACCGCCGACTGGGGGCGTTCAAGGCGTGGACGACGGTCTGGCCGGCGAGGGGGTTCGAGATTCTTCGGATGGAGTCCTTCGCGGGGAAGGGGAGCGGCGAGGCGAGGGTGGACGACGATGTCTTCGCAGGGAAGATCGTCGTGTCCGCCCTTGCTCTAGTGCTTCAATTCTGGTATTCTGGTGTGCTATCAGCTGATTTGTCTGATTGATCAAGGCAAATAGGGCCACGGTGCTCGCGTCTGCATTGGGCGGAGGAGCAACTGGCTGAAAGACGGCTTGTTGGTCGTCCTGCTGGGCAGCGTTGTAAGCCGCGTCTTGGGAGTCTGGGGAGGCGGTATGCCCGTCTCTCACGTCGCCCTCTTCGACGTAGAGGGCAGCAGCGTCTTCGCGGTGGTTCCCGTTCTTGAGTTGCGAGAGGACGGTGTCCAGAGCTTTGTTAGCAGACGGGTTGCCGGCTATGATGGTGATGAACGAGAGGATTGCTTTGGTTTATCGGAGGAAAACGGGGAAGCAAAGGTTTCCCACAGACGACGCCACTGATCGTACCTGAATCAGACAGTATTTGATGGCCAACAACGTCTTGTGGACTTCAGCTCCGGTGCGGTTGAAAGACGGCGCGGGGGGGGGGGGTGTCCCTGCAAGGTACTCCGACACTCAAGTAAGAAAAGGGTCACAAGTACAAGGTTAGAGAGTAAGAAAGTGTGTAACCTAATCCTCTCAAGTGAGAGGGTATTTATAGAGAGCCCCAGCGCAGGCCAACGGTTACTTGCATTGGGCTGGATTGCCAGGCCCAATCCAAGTAACTGCCAGGGCTTACGTGGCATATTGAAGACCAGCACGTGGTCTTCGCCCTGGGGTAACCGTTCCTAGATCTCCGGAATTAGGGCAGACCGATTTCATCGGGAGTGGGTGGTTACATGAGAATGTGTCCTCGCGGGGAGGAGTCTTGCGTGTCGGGGAGAGACGTGTCCTCGCGGGGAGGACTCTTATGTGCAGACGGAGATGGCTCCTCGCGGGGGAGGAGAACCTTAGTGTCGGGGAGGAGCTAGGCCTGGGAGGCTCAGCGCCCTGCCCGACACTCTATACCGTGTCTGTGGCCGACAATGTTGAGGAGGCATATGCCAGACATCGGTCGTGCTAAGAGGCCCTTGTTGGGCCATCCCGGGACGTGTGGGTTGTGCCTGCTCGATTGAGGGATAGACCCCGGCCCAGTCCAGAACATATATATATATATATATATATATATATATATATATATATATATATATAGGGTTATGCTAATGCACACCCATGTAGGTGTGCATTAGCAACATGCACCTTAGTGTATTTTTGTATGGGGCCTACCAATTTTGGGTGGGACCCATATTAGAAAGATGAAGAAAAAAAATAGAAAGAAAATATATGTAATGTATTTTTGTGTGGGGCCCACTAATTTTGGGTGTATGTTAGCATTTTTCATATATATATATATATATATATATATATATATATATATGAAGAGAGACCTGATATTAACATACGAGATCAAACAAAATATTAAATCATATATATATATATATATATATATATATATATATATATAGAGAGAGAGAGAGAGAGAGAGAGAGATGCATTGATAGTGTAAAATAATTTTACACTGTCAACTAATCATCATCATATACCCCACCACATCATACTATAAATTTTAAGTTAATCGTATAATATAGTAGATTGATGAATTCCTATTAGATGACAATAGGGGTGTTTGCGGTTCGGTTTGGATCAGTTTTGTAGCAAAATGTCATCTGATCCAAAGATATGTTTACTCGCGGTTTAGTTCGGTTTTGGATGATTGCTTAAAAAAATCCAATTCAATCCGATCCAATTTCTCGCGGTTTGATTTGGATCGGTTTTTTGGATATTCAAATTACAAATTATAATTTTATTAATATTGTAAAAACACTAATAAATAATAAATTTGATATAATATATAACATATACTTTATGAAAAGATAATATTACAAAATAATAATGATAAGTTATGATTAAAACAAATGAAATAATAAAAATTAATAGATTAAATCGAACTAATAAATAGTATTTTATAAAAAAAGTATCAACTGATAATAAATTAGCACAAGGTATTATACTATTAAAAAATCAATATATATAAAAATATATACATGCGGTTCGGTTTGGTTTGGATCGGTTTTGAAAAATCAATCCGAAATCCGATCCAAACCGATCGGTTTTTATAAAATGACATCCAAACACATCAAATAAAATGACAATATAAAATTATTTTATACTGTAAGTGTATACAATTAATTATATATATATATATATATATATATATATATATATATATGGATAATGCTAACTTATGTCCTTTAAGCACATGTGAAGAAACCCATAAATAGAATATTTGTATCAAAAAAATCAATAAAGGTATTACTTATACGTTTTTAATAAATTGGATATATAATTTCCAAGAATTATTTTTTATATTTATCTTTTAACTTGTGTCCTTGAGGCGCAAGTTATCATTATCATATATATATATATATATATAAATTCTGTTGACATCAGATGTAAGTTTAAAGTTTTATATCAACTTTCAGCCATTAATAAGAATGAATAAAATGATAATTTATTTTTTTTAAAAATTAGACAATTTTTTAAGGGAAAAGAAATACCAAATATTTTTAGTTTTTATTTAATTTTATATAACAATTTGACTTATTTATATTAATAGTTGAGAATTGATTTAAAACTTTTAGACTTATATATATATAATGTTAAATGGCATAAACATGAATATCAATAAAATTTAGTTTGTGGCTATTATGAAACCCGACTGTGCCTTGAAATAAAATGAGTAGGGCCCACATAGATACATCATTCACCAACAGTACGAAACAGACAACTCTATTTGACGTTCCTGCATTTTTAAGCCAACAACTCAACTCACTCGCGCGTGACTTCACCTACACTACTTACGTGTTGACTGTTGTCGACAGTATATATGGGTTTTTCTTTTCTTTTTTGAAAAATACAATATTAGTAGAAATTAACGCAGATAAATTTGAATTATCTGATTTTTTTTTTTTTTTATGTAAATGGAAGAGTTGTTTCGATTGAGTTTAGATGATTATTTTAAAATTGTTAGAAATTAAATTCGATAAAACTTAAAAAGTATCATCTAATTTATACCGTTTTTATTTGGAATTGGACAAAAATACAACAAATTCAAAGTATCTCTGCAAAAGAAAAATGAGTGGGTAGTGTTGTGTTTGAGCTTCTTTCTTATGTAGAAAAATGTCTAATATAATTAACTCATTTGTCTCACTTAATTAAGTGAAGATGATCAATTTAGAGTTGAGAGAGATAGAGAAAAATAAGAATTCAAAAGAGAGAAAAGAGGAGAGAAACTTATTTCCGTTTTTCTACAACCAGTCTCACTTAATCAAAGATCTTCAATTTGTTAACCGCTGGATCGAGTACAAATTTTGAGGGCAGGTTCGTAACACATATATTTAACTTTTGACCGTTCAGAATTTCAAAACAACATCTGAGGTGAAAGTTATTTGCTTCGCACTGAAAATGCATATTTGGGAAAAATTCAGCTTTTTGATTCTTATTTGTAAGCTAGTTTGCTTTGTGATTTGCGGTTGTTAGCACTAGTTTGTGAATCACTTTAAGACTCTCTTGTACCCTTAATTGATTATAGTGGAATTATTTCTTTGGTCTGGACAACTTGTGGTTTTTACTCTCATATTGAGGGGTTTTCCACGTTAAAAATATTGGTGTTCTTTTGTGCCTTTATTTGTTCAATTTGCCATCTTATATTTGTTGTTGATTCTCAAGGTTCCTACAAGTTTGGAGAGTTTTATATCCGCTGCGTATTGGTCTATTATTGTGTCTTAATTTCCCATCAGAGTGACATCAGAGCTCTTGGTTAAGTGTTATTTTACTTGTTTGAATGATGGAGTCAAATACAAAGATGAAGATGATATTGCTGAATGGTTCTAATTATCATTTGTGGAAGGGCAATATGAAAGACTTACTATTTGTGAAGAAATTGTATTTACCGATTTTTAGTTCCGCAAAGTCGGATTCTGTGTTTGATGAAGAATGGGAGTTTGGACATCAACAAGTATGTGGTTTTATTCAACAATATGTAGAAGATAATGTTTATAATCATATTGCTAATGAGACGCGTGCAAAAACTTTGTGGGAGAAGATAGAGTCCTTGTATGACTCTAAATCAAGGAATAATAAATTGTTATTGTTGAATAGCTTCATAAGTTTGAAGTATAAGGAGGAAACTTCTATTTTAGATCACTTGAGTGAATTTCAAGGCCTCCTTGATCAGATGTCGGGAATGAGTATCAAATTTGATGATGAACTTCTAGGACTATTTCTATTGTTATCTTTACCAGAGTCTTGGGAGACATTTCGGGTTTCTATCACAAGTTTTGCTCCTAGAGGTGTTGTTTCTTTGGAAACGGATAAGGACAATACTCTTAATGAGGAGATGAGAAGGAAGACACAGGGTTCTTCATCTCAGCCCGAGGTACTTGTCACTAAAAATAAGGGGAAAAGTTATAAAAAGGGACTGAAAGGTGGTAGATAGAATAGCATAAGCTAGTTCAAACCGCGATACAAGAATATGGAGTGTCATTATTGTCACAAAACAGGACACGTACAGAAGTATTGCTATCAGTGGAAAAGAGATAACAAAGGCAAGAAGGGTAAGTCTAAACAAAGAGACCATGAAGATCATGATGATGATCGTATTACTACTGCTACTAGTGATGATCTTGTTATTCTCTGTGATCACGAGTATGTTAATCTTGTATCAGACGAGAGCATGTGGGTAGTTGACAGTGGTGTTATAATGCATGTTACACCAAGGAAGGATTTCTTCATGAAAACTCTATGATTTGACTAAATTTTGGTAAAACGTGGTGTTAAACAAGATGTCCTAACATGAAGAAATCTGTTAAAAGAAAACATGTCAGACAAGATGTCCTATCTTGAGGACTCGACATCTTGGTCTGATACAGTAGGTTGTTGCAAATCTATTCCAAGATTTAAGGCGCAATCAGATCATGGATCAAGGGATGATTAAATAGAGATTTCGAAGCTTATGGACAGCTGAACATTATAAAAGGATGATTAAGACCTAGGGTAAAAGGGAGTTAGACCTTGTTAAGACTTTTGTAAAATAAAATAAGGGTTTAGGGTTTTGAGAGTCATGTACTTTCTTGTATTGTAAGTCACCATTTGTATCAATTTGATACATCGTGGTAGACATAGTTTTACAGATTCAGAAACCTGTAGGTAATGAATTGTATATTGTTCTTGGATGAAGCTATTAAGAAAATTCAAGTGTTATTGTTAGTCAAGAGTCTTGACTGAATATTGTATTGGAAGGAGTGTCTTTCAATTGAACAGTTTGATGCAGTTGCCGGAGGTTGTAACTGTTAGATATCACTGAGGTGATTTAGGAATTGAGATGGGCTTCTCTTATCTAGATAGGGTTCTAGATAGAATTGCACTGGGTAGGGAATTAAGTGATAAGTTACCGGAGGTTGTATACTTAGAATTAATACTACTGATAGTGAATTCATTCCTGGCTTGGTAGCCCCCAGATGTAGGTGTTGTTGTTCACCAAACTGGATCATCATATCTTGGTGTTATTTATCTTTCTGTTATGTATTATTCAGTCTGATCTTATGTTTTAAACTATATGTCTTGACAGATGTTAAAATATCTGTTATGACACTGTGATGAATTTGCAGTTTTGTTTGGATGTTCTTGTTTTTGGCCTTGTTCAGAAAAGCAGAGATCAATGTCTCGACATCTCTCAGGACATCTGAGATCTGTTACCATAATTTTAATTGGTATCAGAGCAGGCATCCTGATCTGTTTCTAGTTGAATTCTAGGGAAAATACTTTCTGGTCTTTGAACAAGGTAGGAGGTTGCATGATCAGACCATTCATGGGGGTTGTTGGATAGGTTGTTCCAAACAAACAACTACTGATGGTTGACATCTTACCTGGTGCATGTTAAAGATGGTGTCAACTTCTATAGTTGTTCTTGCCATCACTAGCTAGGAGCAATATACAAGAGAGAGCACTGTGACTTGGATTTATTTGAAGGATCTTTCTATGTTGCTTGGGGGATAATTTCAATCAGGTAACATAAAGGGTAATTAGATGAAGAAGGTTGAGTTGAGGTCTTGTGTATCTAATTCATGATCTATGGATTTAATAAACACTATATGTCATGTTTAAAGTAGCCCAAGATACTTAAGTTTTCTCTCAAGTCCACTCATAAAATCACTTTTGAATGTGTTTGATAAATAGAGTCAGAAGAGAAGATGGTCAAGAGTATGTTCCAAGGGTGCTTAGAAGCGTGACATGAGAATGTCATACCATGGAAGAGAGCCATGGGCAATTTATTTTTGCTTCCAACTGAAGGTGCGAGAAAGACACAAGAAATGGGGGGGGGGGGGGGGGTTGAATTGTGTTTTCACTCTTAAAAACTTTCCGCCTCTTATCATTAAAGCACTAAGAGAACATCAGAGTTCATTGAGAGACTCTGACATGGGAAGTAGCAATCAGACTTGTCAAAATGTAAAGCATACATGACAGGAAGAGTCTGAATAAGATATGCATCATTCAGAACTTACAGTGCGGAAGCTTATCAAAGTTAAGATGCAAGGCTCTGATTTTTTATGTAAGGTTCTGATAATTTAGAGTAAGACATAACAATAAATCAAAGCATAAGCAAGAGTAAAGAACATATGATATATCCTGGTTCACTTGAGCCATTCCCAAGCTAGTCCAGTCCACCCTCCTCAGGTGATTTCGCCTTGAACACAAGGACTTAATCCACTGTAACCAAATTCGATTACAGATGCACGGGCAACAACCGGTGACTAACATCATGCACAACCGCAGCTGTGACTAACCCACAATGAACCGTTCAGGGATTCAACTTAATGAATATAACGAACATTGACCTGCAGGTTCCAATCTCGCAAGATCTACTGTCAGGATTTCACAGCTAAATGTTCAGGGATTCAACTTAATGAATATAACATTTACTGACCATTCTTCCAGGATTTTCCACAATGACACCAAGCTATTGTCTTCTTGAGTCTCCGGTCACACTGACCACTCAAGGAATCCTAATTCACATAGAATTAGTTAACTGGAGATTACAAAGATGCTTCTTAACAAGCAGATAACTCCTAAGTTTAAGTACATAAGAACACACAAGTGTTCTAGCAAGTTTTGAGCAACAACTCCTTGCTTTCTTCAGATACTACAAAGATGTATGTTGATTTGACAGTTGATGACATCTTGTAGATCTTCTTCTTCTTCGTCGTCGTCTTCTTTGTTGAGCAAGCTTCGAGCAACAACTCCTTGCTTCAGATCTTCAATGTAGCTCAGACGAGAAGGTGGTTGATGACTTGACTGATTTGTAATGTTGTCTTCTTCATCAACAACTTCTGTATCAATTGATTGTTGTTGAGTTGAATGATTATCTTTGAGCTTCAACAATAATGGTTGTGTGTAAATGGTGATAGCTTTGGATGTTAAGTGTTACAACGAGAACTCATCGTTGTGGCTATCTTCACACATCAACTTGATTGATTCACCACTGATTTTTAGAAGCGATTTCCCCTTTCTTTAAATAGCCCAGTAAAATATAGTCGTTGGAGAGCTTTTGGCCGTTTTAAAAGAGTCGTTATGCAATGATTAAAGTTGTACTGCCATATCTTCCTTTTTACTGTAGAAATGATGGGATTGGTCTTTTAGAACGGCGTACAGTCATTGCTAACGGTAACATTTGTCTTCAAATTTTCAGAGGCTTCTGATGGTAATTAATTGAAGCATGAGTAGCGATTTTATAATAGGGTCTTCATATCTTTCAAGTCTTCCGTCTTCAGAGCTTGTCCATTAGGAATCTGTCTTCAGAACTTCAGAACTTGTCTTTTAGAACCATATTCTTCAGAACACATAAGTCTTTAGAGCCTTTCTGCACTTGGTCTTCAGAGCCTTCAACCTTCAGAACTTCAAGTCATTGGAATCTTCAGCACTTCAGTTCTTTATTAACATTATCTCTTCAGAAGCTTCAATATCTTCAGAATCATAACCATTCTCAGAGAGGATCCACAAGAGCATTGCAACAACAATATCGACATCCTTGGATCTGACTGATCATGATCAGATACAGAAGCATACTTGCTTCTTGCGACATGTGTCACACATAGTAACTTCGCATATGATCAATTACACACATCTGGCTGGTGCTTGTTGGATCTGATATCTTCTTTGATTATGATCTGCACCCAACACACGTTAGAACATAAAATGGTTCTTTCACAAATACCATTGTTATCATCAAAACATAGAGACGACTTGTAGAGACAACTTTTGCTCTAACACCAACCCTATAAGAGAATGTCTTTGCTTGAGGATCTCCTATCAGATCTCTTGGAAGGAAGTATTTAGGAGGAACTGCACAAGTGTGCTGACATTCAACTAGGCTGGAACTAGAGTAATTGCTGATCAATGTTAAAGCAGTCTCATGAGTGTAAAGACATTGGATCTGTGTCTTGGAAAATGATCCAAGGATGTTACTGGTGTGCTGAAGATGGTCTTCTAAGGAAGTTTTGTGCCTTGAAGATTTCGTCCTAGGTTGTGCTGGATGTCTTATTCCTTTTTGTAGCTAGAGTAAGGAGGGATGAAAATCTGAATGAAAGCACCTGTTGTTTGACTAAAATTTGCTAAAACATTCTGATGATAAACTTGAAGAATATGCAGAAGAAAAAGATGTCGAAGGAAATTTCTCAACATCGTGACTGACTTGGTAAGTTAGCAGGTTTTAATCTATTGCAAGAATTAAGGAACGAATCAAGGAAACACAGGATCAAAGATTGAAAGCCCAAGACAAAAAGAAGACTATATAAGGAGACTTAGACCTAGGGTTAATGGATGGAACTTATGTATCGCTTATAACTTTGTAACCTAGTTCTCTTGTGTTGAATAAGGGTTTAGGGTTTGAGAGTCGTTAGCTCTCTTAGGAGTTGTAAGTCTCCACTCTGTATTATGGGATGCAGGGTGGAAGGCATAGGTACAGGGACACAACCAGAAACCTGTAGGTAATGGTTATTGTATTGTTCTTGGACGAACCTTCGAAGAAAGTCCAAGATAACATGTAGGTCAAGAAACTGCGACTGGTTCTGTATTGGCAGATGACAGAGATATCACAGGTTGTGATTAGGATGTGAGTGGGGTATCTCATATCAGGGATGTAAACATTTGAGTTTAGCCTTGGTAAAGATGTTCATTGGGTAGATGTTAGGGATAAAGTTGTAAACAGGGGAGTTTAGCTTTGTAACAGTTCTACAGATAGTGAAGTCTTCATCCTGGATTGGTATCCCCCAGATGTAGGTGAATTGCACCGAACTGGGTTAATAATTACTGTCTTATTTAACATTATGCAATTTACAGTTTTGTTAATGTTCTTGACTGACATGTTGGATCAGATGTCGTGACATCTGTGTGTGTGCAGTTCTGATATTCAAGGTATCAGTCTGCTGCTGCGCCTCCAAGTTTAAATGATTATGCAGCACAATGTCTTGACATGTGTTATGACATCTGCTGTCTGCATAGGCCAGAATTTCAATTGGTATCAGAGCATGCATCCTGTCTGGTTCTGGATGAGATCTTTGGGAGATACTTTCTGGCATTTAAATAAGGAGGAGTTTGAAGATCAGATCAATCAACTCAGACATACTCAAGGGTATTAATGGATGCGATGGATGTTCTGGATCGAAGGGAGCAACCCGGAGGTTGTTCATGTTGCTGAGGAGATTCTACAACAACTACAGGAGAATTGGCTAGTTCTTTTGTTGGTGTGTCTTATAAGATGTTGTGAC
This sequence comes from Lathyrus tuberosus, assembly GCA_022829125.1. Taxonomy (NCBI): domain Eukaryota; kingdom Viridiplantae; phylum Streptophyta; class Magnoliopsida; order Fabales; family Fabaceae; genus Lathyrus; species Lathyrus tuberosus. Next base: position 5,684,650 of record JALAZF010000044.1, on the reverse strand, counting down.
ATCTTATTAGGGTAAGCAGGATATGTTCCTTGGTGGTTCCGCTGCATGTGTTTCTGATGGAAGAGCTCTAGAATTATGGGATTCTGGAGTTGTTACTGAAGACAATTGGTGGAAGGTCTCAATCGTCGGCCTCTATATTTGAAGATATTTGCATTCTTTTATTCCAAAGTTGGGAGCGATGGAGTAAAGAAAGTTGTGGTCAGATATCTGGTATGATGACTTGGTACTTGGAAGCTTCGTTTCCTGGTGCAGTTTGGAGTCAGTTGCAGAGGAGAGGAGTTGAGTTAAAGTTTATCAGGTTCTTGCTCTAGGAGTTTGATAAATATTTGGTCGGCTAGGTTGTCAAAGATACTTGAGAATTCTCTCAAGTCCACTCATAAAGACATCTATGTCGTGTATCTGGAGTCTTCTAGTTACTCTTCTGACTAGAAGGTGTTTCCTTGAGACACAATCTGAAGAACGTGGAGGTGATTTATTTTCACCATCCAAAAACAGCAAGGAAGGATTCATCTCTCTTGACCCTAAGAGTGGATCCAATCTGATTGACGATTTGTTGAGGTAAATAAGACTTGTTCAGAGAAAGTCTTAGGTACTTGAGTCAAGGGTGTCAGCCTTGGTGTCTCAACATTGTCATTGAAGAAGATACTTGCAAAAAGATTGAATGCTTTATAGGTATTCATGACATGATCTGGTGGAGCTCTACTGCAGCAGTGAAGAAGGGTTAGTGTACAAGGATTTAAGATCAATTGCTATTTGTGGAATCCACAAGTATTTAATTGATTATCCTTGAAAGTCAAGATTGAGGATGTTCTGTCAGATGTTCTAACATCTTTTCATCAAAGGTTTAGAGAATCATGGGAGGGGTTCTGCATTCGCTCACGAGTCTCCTAGGTGTTGACTTGGGGTTATTGGCTTAGCATCTGTTCCTGGAAAGTATTGTGAATGACTTGTCCAGATGGTGATGCTGTTGAAGATGGAGATGGAAGACTATAAAGACATCATAATCTTGATGGTTACAACTTGAGTCAGTTTATTTCTGATCCAGGTGCTTTGGAGCATAGTGTTTGCTCTGGTTTTGAAGGTCGAGGATAAGTGGCAGTTATCTCTGGCTTTCTACTGACGGCTCTACTAAGGGAAGTGGCATCCTTTGGTATTGTTATGGGGTAGTCTTGGACTACTTATTTTCTGAAGATTCAGATGTGGCAGGTTTGAAGTCTTTGGAGTTTCAAAGCAGAATGGAGGTTGTCTACTCAAAACTTGGTTGTTGAATCAAGTCTGTGAGAGCATGGAAATCTGTTTCTGCAAAGGGAGGAGGTTCTTCTAAGTGGCAGAAGGAAGAGCTGAATTAAATAGTTGGATGTCATAATGTTTTGACATCTAGCTTAACATCAGTAGTCTCAGCTGGTGATGTGGCACATCAGCTTAAGATAAGATGGTCTATAGGAGAATGAGAGTGATGGACTCTTCAAAAAGGTATATCTCATGCAGTTTGTGGGAGCTGTGGATGAGAAGATGTTACATGACTAAGAGGCTTGGTGGATCCAAGATGTCTTGCTATAGGGCAAGTAGTTCATGTGACTTGAAGATCTGATTTCATTAGTAGATCAGGGTATCTTGTGGGAATTCTAAAGATGAGTGAGGTCAATCAAAAGGTGGCATTTGACTGGTTTCACAATGTGCGTTCAAGCAGGATGCTTGAAACTGATTGCTCTTTTGCAGAAGAGTAGTTAGTTGAAATTGTAAGGAGGTTCTGGTCCTCTGGGAGCTTGTGGCAGAAGTTCTAGGTTAAGAATAGAAGCATACCTTCTTTGGTGGTTGGGAGTTTATTTCTCTCTGGGTTTCTGAAGTTTTCTTTGTTCAAGGTGGTGGTGCAGTGTTGTTTGAAGATCTTCAGTGTGGATTACTATGATGATAGTAAGTCCAGTGGTGGAGCATATCAAGAACCATGGTGTGTGGTGTCTGCGATGTGTGGAAGATGTCCTAACTGATGTTAGAACATCCTTGGGTTGGATATCCTTGGAGAAGGATTTCAGGTTCTGTGATGAACTGGTTACTTGCATCGTGTCCAAGAAGTGTCTACATAATCATCCGGGAGAATGATGAAGTAGAATGGTTCCTTGGAAGGAGGATGTAAGTGTTTGTGGAGACTGAAGTGGATCACATGTTGATTGCTTGAAAGTATGTTTCCTGAATGCGTTCAGAAATGCAGATTCACCATAAATCAGAAGTATTCCAGATTATCATACGGGAGAATGATAGGAATGACTGTCTTGATTGTGGGGTGTTTATCTCTAATGCTGGTCTGGTGAGGTCAGTGGAAAATCTTGCATACGACATTGGAGCCCTTAGAGCAAGTCATGCTAGTAGTGGACCAGTTTAGCAGCTGTGAAGTTCTGGAGCATGCATACGATAGCTGACATCGTGGTAACAAACTAAGGGACCCTGCATGTCTCTTTCAGGAATGGGAAGCATTCTAATTCAATTGGTTTGTGCCTCAAGCAACGGGATATCTATACATGAGAACTTAAGAGGAGTTTGTGTGGTGTATAAGATGGTTGTGGAATGAGGGGGATCAATGGGACTTTGATCTCAAGCCAAGAGTTTGCTATGATTTGGATACACGTCCTTACGGGATGCATGACATTGATCATGTGTGAGTGATTATTGTTTCTTGTTAGAGGGAACAATAAAGAGTTAATGGTTGCGTTTAGCATGTGTGTTGAACAGAGGGTGCACTCTTGAAGACATGAAGATGCGTCTTATGTTTTCCAGTCATTAGCTTGGGTGTTCAGTGGTGGAGCACCAGTTACCTTAGTCAGGGGGAGAGGCCTCTTGATCTGAGATGAAGTTCCAGTTTGCATTTGTGCGTCAAGCAAACTAAGATGTCAAGATAGCTTGACATTATTGTTGAAGTTCTGGTTTGCATTTGTGCGTCAAGTAAACTGAGATGTCAAGGAGGATGTCTTGACATTAGAGTATTGTTACAAGTTGTGGGAAACTTGGCAATGCATACTTGAATGGTTCTTATTGGATGCTTAAGAATCATTGACTGAGTTTGGGAGAATTTATTTTTCTCTTGCAGACTGGGATCATAATCTTGTGAAGAAGTCTCTGTATTGTCAAATCAGAAGAAGAATCTGGAAAGAATAGACAATGTCTGACATGATGTCGGGACATTGGTATAAAACATGTTTGCATGTAATAGGTTCTTTGGTCGGCATTCTCAAAAGAAGAAACTGTCAAAGCAGTCTTGGTCAAAGTGCTATTAGTGGAGTTATTACCTTCGATTAATGGTCCTTTGAATTGACCAGCGTTATTTTCCTGGGTTCGTTACTTCCTAAGGAAATGGCTCGGCTATAAATAGGATTGCCTTGATCTTATTTAGTCTCAATACTCTCCTTGGGTTGGTGGCAGATGGGGTTCTTCAAAATCTGGGTATGTTGTGTCTGGGTTTGGGGCTGTCTTGGTCACTTTTGCCAAGTTTTGGCTAAAAAGAGGGAGAATGGTTTTTTGATGTTGTCTGGGTTTGGGTACATTCTTGCAGTGGTTTTGCAAGAATGTTGGTTAAGATGTTCTAACATCTTAAGAATCTTTATTTTCCTTGTGTCTTGTGATTTGAGTTGTGAAGCAGGTTGTGTCTTGTGACCTGAGTTACGCAATCTATGTTCTCAGTGCTACGAAGCCTACAACTGCTGTTTCTTTTCTGGAGGAGTCTTCTGGTTCCCAAGACCTCTCGTGGAAGGAGGGGGAATATGTTGAGGGGGAGACTATCTCAGACCTTAGCTCCAATCAATTCTGAAGATAAAGGAGTCTTGATGAAGGAGCCTTGCTATTTGCAGAATGCAGAAGAAAATGTTTGTTTTAGCCAAAATTTGTCAAAAGTGGGAGATTGAAAGCACCTGTTGTTTGACTAAATTTTGCTAAAACATTCTGATGATAAACTTGAAGAATCTGCAGAAAAAAAAGATGTCGAAGGAAATGCCTCGACATCCTGATTGACTTGGTAAGTTAGCAGGTTTTAATCTATTGCAAGAATTAAGGAACGAATCAAGGAAACACATGATCAAAGATTGAAAGCCCAAGACAATAAGAAGACTATATAAGGAGACTTAGACCTAGGTTTAATGGACGAAACTTATGTATCACTTATAACTTTGTAACCTAGTTCTCTTGTGTTGAATAAGGGTTTAGGGTTTGAGAGTCGTTAGCTCTCTTAGGAGTTGTAAGTCTCCACTCTGTATTATGGGATGCAGGGTGGAAGGCATATGTACAAGGACACAACCAGAAACCTGTAGGTAATGGTTGTTGTATTATTCTTGGACGAAGCTTTGAAGCAAGTCCAAGATAACGTGTAGGTTAAGAAACCGTGTCTGGTTCTGTATTGGCAGATGACAGAGATATCACAGGTTGTGATTAGGATGTGAGTGGGGTATCTCATATCAGGGTTGTAAACGTTTGAGTTTAGCCTTGGTAAAGATGTTCATTGGGTAGATGTTAGGGATAAAGTTGTAAACGGGGGAGTTTAGCTTTGTAACAGTTCTACAGATAGTGAAGTCTTCATCCTGGATTGGTATCCCCCAGATGTAGGTGAATTGCACCAAACTGGGTTAACAATTACTGTCTTATTTAACATTCTGCCATTTACAGTTTTGTTAATGTTCTTGATTGACATGTTGGATCAGATGTCGTGACATCTGTGTGTGTGAAGTTCTGATATTCAAGGTATCAGTCTGCTGTTGCGCCTCCAAGTTTAAATGATTATGCAACATAATGTCTTGACATGTATTATGACATCTGCTGTCTGCATAGGCCAGAATTTCACTGAAGAATACAGAATTGGGATTTAAGATCAATTACTATTTGTGATCTTAGCAAGTATTTAGTTTATTGTCCTTTTGCTTGGTACTCAAGAAAGATGATGTCACTCCATAAGGTGCTGCTTCAGACAGTTTCAAGAACTCGAGAATCTTTTTTTTGCATTTGATGTGTCTTGAAGAATGGATACAGTTGGTATCTTGTGTGCAGCTCTCAAAAGATCCTTGTCTTGTCCTTAAATGTGATCAAGGTGTGTAATTCTGGAAATAGTTTCAGAACCAATTTCAGTGATCTGTTCATTGGAAAAGGAGCTGATGTTCAATCGGATGTTGAAACATCCTTCCAAAAGAGTGTGTACAGAATCTTGTTGGTCCAAGGAGTGAACTTCTTGGACAAATGAGTGTTATGGCATATGCTCTGGAGGCTAAACAAATGTGTGTTGATCAAAGGGGTGCAAACCTTCTTCTGATTGGACTTGAAGAAAATCCTTGTTGGCAGTCTAGGAATTCTCTTGGACATGGGTGCTGGTGTGGTGAGGAACATTCCTTGGGTTAGTTCTCTTCTGATCTAAGTGCATAAGGGTGCAGAAGCTGTGTTCCATTATCTTCTATAGGAGTATCTGGTCTGATTCCTAGTGGAGGACTATTAAAGGCATCTCAACTAGACTATATGAAGATTTGTCTCTGGTATGAATGATTATATTGGGGAAAGGAACTTAAATTGCCAGATCAAGATTTTTTTTAAAAACTGGTAGTTGTATTGCTTAAGATAGGATAAAGGTTGTTTACTTAAACTTGAATATAAAGTTCAAGTCTATGAGAATATGGAACTCTTGTTCTGATGAGATAGAGGAAATCCCAAGGTTCTTAAGGATAACTGATGTCCTTAAATATCAGATAACATGTTTACACCTTCTGCTTCTGGCAAGAAGCTTTATGAGAGTTCATTTCCCTCAGTGATTCTTTGATGTGTATGAAGATTAAACTGAAACAGGTTGTCGCAACGCGAAAAATAACTGGCGGAAACAAACAGAAGATTCGCCACCGAACATTATTTATCCCGACGCAGAGAAAGGAAACGATCGAAGAAACCTCAAAAGGGAGAAGACATGGTCATCACAACCATAGTCCGGGTTCGGGAGTCGGTTACGCGAGGGGAAGGTATTAGCACCCCCACGCGTCCATCGTACTCGATGGGATCCATGCTTGTTGTCTAATCAAAGGGTGAGTTATCTATAGCCTACTGCTAAGCAGAAAGGGGACACGGGAAGGGAAAACAAAAACAGACTCGCAAGGGTTATCGCAATCCTATGCCTACGTATCTTCGTGGACGAACGAAGAATCAGAGTCGACGTAGTTCGACGGACTACGCACTAAAGGGGGAGGTTGCTCGCCAAGACATCGCCGTCTTGTGCCTACGTATCCTCAATCGGACGAAAAAGAGGAAATCAGAGTGTCCATAGTTCGTGGAATGGCCACGGAAAAGGGAGAGGGTGCTCTCTAAGACATCGTCGTCTTATGCCTGTGTATCCTCAATCGGACGAGAGAGAGAAAGTCAGAGCAGTCGTAGTTCGGCCTACGGGTCGGGTAAAGATCTCAATCGCACAGGGGCGAGAGAAGTGGGAATTTAGTTGTTAGTGTGCTCGCCAAGACTTCGTCGTCTTGTGCCTACGTATCCTCATTAGGGAATGAGGAATCAGAGCATCCGTAGTTCACACTACTACAGGAAACTGAAACGGTCTCGATCGCACGGGTGCGAGAGAAAGAACTCGGGACTCACGGGAGGTCTAAGGGAAACTCGGTCCTATAAGTTATCATGCATCAATGGCCCTAAGGTCAGGATCAGGAGGGACGCCTACCTAATATTGTCATGCATGGATTGAAAGCCTAATGTCTCTCCTACCTCCAATTTAATCAGAAATTAAGTGGAGCTAGGAATCATAAGGGTTCATGTGAACAAACACAAGTAAACATTATTCGAATTAATCACAAACTGAACAATGTCGTGATCTCAGCCAAGAGACAAAACTGAGTGACTCCTCGTCCTCAACTGAAAGAGAAAATGCAACAGAAACGGACAATGTCGTGATCTCAACTACGAGGAAGTTGAGTGAATCTTCGTCAACCACAAGATGAAAACGATGTCGTGATCTCAACTATAAGGAAGTTGAGTGACTCTTCTTCCATCACAAAGTAAGACAAACAGGGAAGCCAACAACATCATAGGAGTGAAGACTACTCAATCATCAACAAGTTGTAAGAAGAAATGTTAACCCAAAGCATGCTTCACATCACCAACAACATATTCTCAAACTTGACACACAAGAGAGATTCAAAGCAACCAACAAGTTTTCCAGCTTCAAGGTAACCACCTAAACATCCAAGTACTAAAACACGATGCGCAAATAGAGCCTACTTCGAGGTAGGACTTCAAATGTACTCAGTATGTTTCTAACATGGATAAAATCCTAGAATGAGGCATAAAACATTGGGATCCAAGTGGTACCTAACAGAGAAGGTCCGTTGCCTCTTCAATGCGTGCAAAAAGCTCAAGAACACTTGTAAAAGCTTCACACGAACAATCCAAATGAGCATACAAGATCAAAAAGCTCAAATGGGCAAGACTCAAAGGAAGAAGATTCCAAGGTGGAAGAGAATCAAGCCATCACGTACATTAAGAATTGGTCAAAACAATATCGGGGACTAAGCACGATTTGCATCAAGAGATCTCATCAATCTAAACAAGGTTAGGAAAATGAATCTAAAAGCAAAATGGGGTGTGAGGATTCACCAAAGCGGGCTTCAAATAAAGCCCATGGTCCGTCAGCCACTCATCACCACAATGGGAAAGGTAGTGCATCACGGTTATTAAAATCCAGGGTAAGGATCAAAACAGGTCAAGGCAACCCACTGTAAGCTATTCAAATGGCCAAAATCAAAGTATCAGCAACCATGTTTTATCATTATTCCCTTTTCACGATTCGTTTCAAAGGAAAGAAAAAGTAAAAGCTACAACATCATCTCTTCAACAAAAACAATAATATCTTCAGAAAGGCATGATCACTGAAAAGAAAATAACAACGATTTCCAGCAAAACAAAATCAAGGTCACACGAACAACATGGTTGACACGAGAGAAAACCGTCTTCAACCTCCGCGAACCAAGATCCTCATGCTCTCTCCTTCGTCGTCTTTGTCTTCACATCACGGCGGCCTTCTCGACCCAGCTCCCTCACTCTCAATCGAATAAATCTTGCTCTCTCTTTTTTTCTCAAATTTTCGCGGCGTGGTGGGTTGATGTCGTCTCAGATTTCTCTCAATCTCGATCCTCTTTTATTTCTCCGCTTCAGCTCCCGATAATCAGTGGAAGGTAAAGTTTATCTTGATGCTCTTGTTTGGTAAAATCTCCTCTTTTATTCCATCGATTTAAGCTCTTTCTTCTTCTTCTCTTCAATGTTCTGAGGTTATGGGTTTTCAAGTTACGGTTCGAAATCTGATGAAGGTTTGTGGTTCGGTTTTGTTTCGGTGCGATAGGTTTTGTTGGACGTGTTTGATGAATTGATTTGGAATCAGGTTGGTTTTTGAGGGTTTGTACCGAGTGGCAAGGGTAGTGGTTGATGTTGTTTCTTAAATTTTTCTTTTGCAGGTTTTGTGAATTGAAATTGGTCAAGGTTCATGAAGAGCTTTTATGCAGGATATGAGTTGTGTAGAAGAAACGGAAAGAGGTAGCAGATGAATCTCGGTCAAGGAAGAAGAGTGGTGAGGTTTTTAGGTTGATTTTAGGTGAAAGGTTTTGTGCGTGAAGGAAAAACGTGCAGTGCGTTGTTGTTTCTCTCCTTGCGGATTGTGAAGAATGATTTTGGTGGCTTGATTCCTTCTTTGGGTGGAAGTGTCTGAGGATTGTTGAAGATTATTAAATATTTGTCACAGGTTATTTTTGAATTTGTTTTGCAGGGAGAGGAATTTGAGGATGGTGATGAAGATGCAGTAGTGAGGATAGAGGGAATAGCACGGTGGTGATGATGGCTGTTAGGGTGTAAATTTGAATGGAGGTGATGATATTGATAGTGATGGTGATGAAGTAGTGCGCCGTTTGATCTTTCTGTTATTGCAGAATTTTCTCCTTTTTTTCTTTTCTTGAACTCTGCGCTAACTTCATTTTATAGCTAGGTCAACCCTTCTCATTTGTGCGCAACATGGACATTAGAGAAAAAAAATGATGCGGGCTTAACAATTATTTTTGTATTGGATTGTGGCAACATATTTATAATTTTTGGTATCATGGGCTTAAAATTGACTTAACATATAGAAAATGATTAAGGAATGGGGTTTATAAAAAAAATAGGGAAAATGAAATTTGGAGTTAATAATTGGACTTGATTTACATGGATATTGGTAAAAAAAAAAGGATAATGATGGATTGGTTTTGTGAAATGGGTATTGAGAAATTGATCAGAAAATATGGTTTTATGGAAGGAAATGGACTAGAATGGATATTTGGATAAAAATTGGATTTTTGAATGAGCAAAAGAATGGATATAAATGGTTTAGGAAATGAATAATGATAGAATGGTTAATTCAGAAAAAATGTGAATGAATGTTAAATGGGAGGTGAAAATGGATATTGATAATTGGATAAAAATGGATAAAGAAAAATGGTTCTAAAAAGTGGACAACCACATTACACCAATTCCAAACTTTTCACAACATCACGACAACCCTCAAATTTAGCTTTTAATTCCAACAGCTTGAATAATCACCACTGAAATCCATTAATGCATCACACTAAATAACAACCAATTCTGACTTGAAAACAGATTTATGAATCTCTGATCTTCTGGACTAAACCTCACATGAACTACTGCTTGATAACCTGATGAGTTCCACACACAACAATTTGACCTTGGACGCACACTGGCTGAGAGAGTCTAATGATACTGATAACTTATGATTGAAGCAGTCTCCTGATGGTTTGGCCCAGATTAGGTCTAAATTCTGTCTGGTCTTAATCACAACTAAATAACCACCCTTAACCTGAAGCTATACCATCACCCTCGACAACCCTGATCCCTATCCATGATGAGAAACAAACCCTAATCTTGAGCTAGTTGAATATAATCTTGTCAACAAACTTGATCCAAAGAAGTGATGAAACCCTAGGCTCTTGATGACTTTGAGAAATCTTGAAGCAGCTAAACTTAACATTTGATGAACTTTGATGAAAAATTACAACAATAAGAATTCAAACCTTTTGCCAAACTTGAATGAAAGTACCTTAGGGTAAATAGTACCCTGACTCAGAGAAACTCTTGATCCTATGTCTTAGAAGACCAATGCAAATGAAAGGATGCAAAGTGATGACCTAATGATGATGCAAATGAAAGAGAAACACAGGCCAGTTAGAGTTAGAAAAAAAATAGGGCAAATTTTGGGGTGTTACACAGGTGTGTATCATATGGGTTCCTTGGAGGTGTAAAAATGGTAAGTTCAGTGTTTAGTGTTTCAAGAATCAAAGTCATGTCTTCTCTGATTGAGACGAATGTCCTAAATGATGTTAGAAAATCAGTTTTTTAGGATGACTGAGGTTGAATTTCAGTCTTGGAGCTATATCTATTCATGGTTGTGTATGGTGTAGAGTTACTGGTCAAGACTGTGTGGATTCTGATGATAGGTTCTGCTGGAAGTAGCATTTTAAAAGATTGGATTAGGTTGTACCTTGAGAAGGATGTAATTCAAGTATGGATGACATTCTGTCTAACCAAAAAGCTAAGGGAAGTTGTATGTCTCTTTCTAGGATGTGAGCATTTCAGATGTAATTGGATTTATTCTCAAGAACAAGGTTGTCTATGGCTGTAAAATTCAAGAAGGGATTTATACAGTGTGTAGATGTGTTCAGGGGGAGAGTGATCAATGGTGTTAGTTGGTCCCAATCCAAATTTCTTTGGTTATGGTACAAGGAGTGTGATCCTGGTATCATTCTCACTTACGAGCATGAAGATGCTCATGCGGTTTTTGTGTGGTTGTGATGTCAGGCAAGATGTCTTGACATCATGGTGCGTTGATCTTGTGGCTTAGTCAGCTCTGCTTGGGATTTGAATTATTAAGGCTATTGACTTATATCAACTTTGTTCTCAGTTCTTAAGAGAGACCAGAGAAATGAGATTGGGTAGTATCTGGGAGAATTTATTTTATCTGCAGATTGAGATAAGGTTCATGGGAATCTTTGTTGTTAAATGGGAGATGTTAGACATAATGTCTTGACATCATGTTCAGTATGATTTGGCTGAAAGGAGTATGCTTGGGGTTCATTGGAAGCACGGTGATTATGCCTCAGAGGTTACAAGAAAGAGTAGACAAAGTTTGACCAGGTGTCAGGACATTGTTTAGGACTTGTGGTTGTTTCCAAGTAGATTTATTTGGACGGTGTTCCTTGGACAGTGAAGATCGTGTCTTAGAGAAGGCGTGCAAAACATGTGTCTTGGTACATGCGCATTCTTTGGACGGTTCTCCTTAAAGTTGAAACAGTTAAATCTGATTTGGGTGGTGCACAGTCATTTATGATGAAGTTATCAACCTCAATTTATATTCTCATTTAATTGTTCTTCGGTAACTTCTACGGATCGTTAATTCCTAGAGAAACTGCTTGGGTATTTAAAGGGGGTCATTGCCTCCTGTGTCTTAGGTTGTCACTTTTGGTGGATTGTTAGGTTATGGCTTTCGTCCGGGTGTGGGTGAGTACTGTTTGGGTCTGGGACTGTGTTGGTTTCGTTTGCCAATTTTTGACTAAAACGGGGGAGAAAGGTTTATTGTCCATATCAGTTGCGTGGTGTTCCTTACAACACATGACTGATCTCCTTGTATGGGTTAAGTTCATTCTTGCAGTTGTTTTGCAAGGATGTTGGATAGGATGTCCTTACATCCTGTCTGTGTCTCAGTTATTTTTGTTTTGAGTCTTCTTTTTATGTCTTGTGATCTGAGTTATGAACACAGTTGTGTCTTGTGTTCTGAGTTATCTGGAACTGGAGTCTGGTTCTCTAAGCTCTGGTCTGGATAATGAAGGATGGTAAATAGGGACTGGTATTGAGGGGGAGTTTCGTGCATCTTCTTCCTCATGTTCCTCATGTACACCAGGTCAAAGGGTACATGGCATGCAACAGGTGGTGTGCGCCGTGTAAATCATCCATTCAACTGGACAGGAAGAATGGAAGCTTCCAGGAGTCACATTATTTTTGCTAGACTCGTCACAGGTTGGCTGAAATGACTTCAGGGCTTTCTACTTCTTCTCTCCTTGTGCTCCTGGGTTTATTGTGCAAAAGGAGTTTTAGCCAAAATTTGTCAAAAGGGGGCGATTGAAGACTCTATGATTTGATTAAATTTTGGTAAAACATGGTGTTATACAAGATGTCCTAACAAGAAGAAATATGTTAAAAGAAAACATGTCAGACAAGATGTCCTATCTTGAGGACTCAACATATTGGTCTGATACAACAGGTTGTTGCAGATCTGTTCCAAGATTTAAGGCACAATCAGATCATGGATCAAGGGATGATTAAATAGAAATTTTGAAGCCCATGGACAACTGAAGATTATAAAAGGAAGATCAAAACCTAAGGCAAAAGGGAGTTAGACCTTGTTAAAACTTTTGTAAAAGAAAATAAGGGTTTAGGGTTTTGAGAGTCGTGTACTTTCTTGTATTGTAAGTCACCCTTTGTATCAGTTTGATCCATCGTGGTAGACATAGTTTTACAGATTCAGAAACCTGTAGGTAATAAATTGTATATTGTTTTTGGATGAAGCTATTAAGCAAATTCAAGTGTTATTTTTAGTCAAGAGTCTTGACTGAATATTGTATTGGAAGGGGTGTCTTTCAATTGAACAGTTTGATGCAGTTGCCGGAGGTTGTAACTGTTAGATATAACTGAGGAGATTTAGGAATTGAGATGGGCTTCTCTTATCTAGATAGGGTTCTAGATAAAATTATACTAGGTAGGGAATTAAGTGATAAGTTACCTGAGGTTGTATACTTAGAATTAATACTACTGATAGTGAATTCATTCCTGGCTTGGTAGCCCCCAGATGTAGGTGTTGTTGTTCACCGAACTAGGTCATCATATCTTGGTGTTATTTATCTTTCTATTATGTACTATTCAGTATGATCTTATGTTATGAACTATATGTCTTGATATATATTAAAACATCTGTTATGACATTGTGATGAATTTGCAGTTTTGTTTGGATGTTCTTGTTTTTGGCCTTGTTCAGAAAAGCAGAGATCAATGTCTCGACATCTCTCAGGACATCTGAGATCTGCTACCATAATTTCACTTCACATCTTATACTTCTGGTGATTTTGGAATGTTGAAGATGGGTAATGATGGTGTATCTAAGGTAATTGGTGTTGGCGATGTTTGCTTGCAAACCAACATGGGAATGCAATTGTTGCTTAGAGGTGTCAAACATGCTCCAGATGTCCGCTTTAAATTGATCTCTATGCATATGCTAGATGATTGTGGTTATGATAATCACTTTAGTTCTGGAAAGTGGAAACTCAACAAAGGTAACTTGGTTGTGGCTAGAGGGAAGAAGATTTCTAAATTGTATTGGACAAAAGCTTTGGTTGCTAGGGACAGTGTGAATGCTATCGACATGGAAACATCTTTGTGGCACTGAAGACTTAGTCATATTATTGAAAAGGGGCTGAATGTTTTGGCCAAAAAGGATGTTCTTCCTGGATTAAATAATGTAGATTTGGAGAAGTGTTCTCATTGCATGGCTGGTAAATAGACTAGAGTGAGTATCTTTCAAGAGACATCCTCCCTCAAGGAAGTCAAAGTTGCTTCAATTGGTACATTCTGATGTTTGTGGTCATTAAAGGTAAAATCCTTTAGTGGTACACTTTATTTTGTTACTTACTCCAGGAAACTATGAGTTTATGCCTTGAAGACAAAAGACCAAGTTTTGGAATATTTCAAAGAATTCCATGCTTTGGTTAAGAGGCAGACAGGCAAGAAGCTGAAATGTGTTCGTTCAGACAATGGTGGAGAGTATTGTGGAGCATTTGATTCCTATTCCAAGCAGTATGGTATTGCACATAAAAAGACTCCTCCTAAAACTCCTCAATTGAATGGTTTAGTAGAGAGAATGAATCGAACATTAATTGAGAGAGTAAGATGTATGCTCTTTAAAGCTAGGTTGCCCAATAATTATTGGGGCGAGGTACTTTACATGGTAGTGCATGTTCTTAATCTCACTCCTGCTGTTGCTTTGAACAGTGAAGTTCTAGAACAAATTTGGTTTGGAAATAATGTCAAGTTTGATCATTTGAGAGTCTTTGGTTGTAAGGCTTTTGTGCATATTACAAAGGATGAAAGATCCAAGTTGGATGCAAAGTCAAAAAAATGTATCTTCATCGGCTATGGGTAAGGTGAGTTTGACTACAGGTTGTATGATCCCGTAGGGAAGAAGCTTATTCGAAGTCGTGATGTGGTGTTTATGGAAGACCAAACTATTGAAGATATTGATAAGGTAGAGAAGGCTACACCCAAGAAAGATACCAGTTTGTCTAATGTTGACCCAGTTCGGTTACCTGGTAATAATCTAGAGGCTATTGGTGGTGATGATCACAATGGTGAGCCATATGATTATCTTGATGATCAACAACTTGGAGATAAGGTAAATATTCCAACTAATAATGGTGAATGGGAGAGCGATTTGTCACATGATGAGAATCTTGGTGAAACTCCGGAATCATCTCAAGTTCAACCTAGGAGGTCTAACAGGCAGAGACAACCTTCTACAAGGTATAATTTTGATGAGTATGTGACCTTGACTGATGAGGGTGAACCTAAGTGTTTTCAAGAGGCCATGGAAAGTGATGAAAATCAAAAGTGGATGGATGCAATGAATGATGAGATGAAATCATTGCATGATAATCACACTTATGATTTAGTGAAGCTACCTAAAGGAAAAAGGGATTTGGAAAACAGATGGATTTATAGAGTTAAACATGAGAGCAACTCTAAGTTTCCAAGATATAAAGCCAGATTAGTGGTGAAAGGTTTCCGTCAAAGAAAGGGTGTTAATTTTAATGATATTTTCTCACATGTTGTAAAGATGTCATCAATTAGAACCGTGTTGAGTTTGGCTGCTACTCTCGATTTAGAGGTTGAGCAAATGAATGTGAAAACAGTTTTCCTTCATGGTGATTTGGAGGAAGAGTTCTACATGAAACAACCTGATGGTTTTCAAGTTAAAGGTAAAGAAGATTATGTGTGTAGATTGAGAAAGAGTTTATATGGGTTGAAGCAAGCTCCAAGGCAGTGGTACAAGAAGTTTGAGTCTGTTATGTGTGATCAAGGATACCAGAAGACTACTTAGATCATTGCGTCTTTGTTAGAAAATTTTCTAACGATGTCTTCATTATCCTGTTGTTATATGTTGATGATATGCTTATTGTAGGGAAAAATATTTTTGACATTAACATGTTAAAGAAGTAATTAGGAGAGTCATTTGCCATGAAAGACATGAGAGCAGCTAAACAGATTCTTGGCATTAGAATCATGCGTGAGAGAAAAGAGAAGAAACTTTGGATGTCATAGGAAAATTATACCGAAAGAGTGCTGCAAAGATTCAAAATGGAAAGTTCTAAGGCGGTAAGCACTCCTCTCGCTACTCATATCAAGTTGAGTTCTAATCAAAGTCCATCAAGTGAAGATGAAGCGTTTGATATGAAACATGTTCCTTATGTGTCTGTTGTGGGTAGTGTATGCAATGGTGTGTACAAGACCGAATATAACACATGTTGTTGGTACAGTCAGTAGATTTTTGTGAAATCCAGGTAGAGAGCATTGGAATGCTGTAAAATGGATTTTAAGGTATCTTCGCGGTAGTACTTCTATGAGGCTTTATTTTGGAGGAGATAAGCCTACTCTAATGGGGTACTCTGACCCTGATGTGGCTGGAGACATTGATTCCAGAAAGTCCATTTTAAAAAAAATCCATAATTGACGACTCTATCTTAACCAAAAATTTCCTCTCTCTCTCTCTCTCTCTCTCTCTCTCTCTCTTTTTCACTTTCTCTCTCTCTCCAGAATATTGGTTGCACCCACGATAGCGTAGGTATCAATAGATTGTTTCCTCTGCAGAGAATACTTCACCTTAGTAGGACCAAACCCTTCCTCGTATCCAAGATTCCAGTAAACAGTGTCAAGATCTTTCTTCATCCCAATCTCATAAGGAGTGAGAGAGTCCAAATTGAACAGCGTAGTCGCGGGGCTCGGGTTTAAAATGGACCCAAGTCTAATACTTTTGAAAATTATATGTGCACAAACAAAGGGAGAAGTCCTGCCAGTCGACAGAGCAAGGAGGCTTGGTAGAAACGTAATAGAATGTTAAGTGGGCCTCTAGAGTAAAAGGCTTTACCAGCACTTAGCCAACCTAGAAATCATCCAAACTCTTAGAAAAGGACTAAAACGGGGAACTTCTTGATGCAAGACAATGAGCTTATGATCTCATAAATCATTATGAGAGGTACGTATCACTACGAAAATATGTAAAAATAGAAAACATTAGGGCTTCCGAGCGCCATGATGTAACTGCGAGGGGAAACCTTCAAAAATCTCATCACCTCCACTTAAATCTCAAATAAAGGCAGTCGCAGATTTACCCAGGTAAATAGACATTCATAACATAGCACTCCACGAGACATCTACATATCCTTTTGCGTAATTCCACAAGGAGAACCGACTAATCGGAGAGGCTACCTACCTCAATATTATCCTTCATAACAGCCAAATGACTATTTAGAGTAGAAGGGGTACCCTATATTTCAGATTCCATGCAACTGTACTTACTCTCATCAACTGGTTCTAGTAGCTCTATATTCTTCTGAGGTATCTCATGAGCCAGAAAGATATTGAAGGGCTTAAGTTAATCGACACCCTCAGGATGGGTCCCACGAGCCAAGTGATCTTAAATCTCGGTGTCACTTAGATCCTGACCATAAATGATATGGTAAGTTTGGATGAAATTTTGAGCCAATTCCCTGTTCAAAGCAGTAACTTCCATCTCCTGCATTATTAAAGCAGGGGTGGCTAAATCTCCCGTAGTTATGGAGGGAGTGACCGCATACTTGACCACGTGATCGCCTTTAACATCGTCATCAGAAAGGAGAGCGTCAAAGGAGGACTTGTTAAAGGAAGTTTATCTATCAATAGAACCATTAGAAAAATCTCAGACTCATAATTATCAAACACAGTTATAATGTCTGGAACTGAACGATTGTTAATTGGGCGAATGAGAATCTGATCTAGAAGATGTTATTATCCTAATAAAAAGGGAATAACCACTACTCCTAAAGTCACTAGACAAACTTATGAGATGATCATTTATAATAGCCATGGAAAAATAAATATTGGGTGCTATGAAATAAACTCAAGGTAAGAAGGATACATAGAGTGAATAGAATCTGGGGAAGAAGATGGAGATTAAACGCAGAATGGGAAGCCTCTGTTCTGAAAAGGAAAACGCTCAAAGAAATTCCCTTGATAAGGAAGGAAATCGCTCTTGCAAAAAGAAATTGTAGCTTAGAAATGACGAA
Source organism: Lathyrus tuberosus (assembly GCA_022829125.1). Classification (NCBI taxonomy): domain Eukaryota; kingdom Viridiplantae; phylum Streptophyta; class Magnoliopsida; order Fabales; family Fabaceae; genus Lathyrus; species Lathyrus tuberosus. Next base: position 5,667,239 of record JALAZF010000044.1, on the reverse strand, counting down.
AGTTCTCCCAAAAAGTTAAGAGGCCTTCATATATATATATATATATATATGATCGTGAAGGCTTGATCAGATCCTGTGATGTGGGCCACCAAGTACGTCTGAGATGCTGGACGTATGAAGAGGAGGAGGGGGTGTACCTACAAGGCACTCCGACGCTCAAGTAAGAAAGGGTCAGAGAAAAGGGGCAAGTACAAAGTATGAGTTCTTAGGATGATTTTTGGATACCTGACCCTCTCAAGTGAGAGGGTTTATATAATGCCCCCAGCGCGTGGCCAACGACCCTATTTTCGAGGCGAAATAACCGTTTTCCCGAAGAATAGGTAATTGGCCAAAACTAGCCGTTATGTCGGGCAGGGTACCCAAAACTAGTCGTTATGTCGGGCATAGGCGTAGTTTCGGGTACGTGCCCTCAGCTGTTCGGGGACAAAAGAAGCCATGCGGAACGGGCAGCGGTTCCGGGAAGGAACAATGCAGTCCTTGCCCAGTTGGAGGGGCAGAAAGGTAACTTTTGCCCCTTTGTGGATTGGGCTTAGGCAATTGGGTCGTTCTGGGAGCAGACGTGGATTGGGCCATGCCTAGCCATTGGTCCAGTCCAGAACAAGAGCCCCCTAAGTCGTTTCTCCCGAACATGGGAGTGATGACTTAAGGACAGCCCGTGGTTCCGGGGAACTAGTGTGGAGTCGTCGTTTGATGACGGAGGGAGTTGTCTCGTAGTGCTCGCGAACCCTGGTGTTCGTGAGATCCATGTCCGTGTCTGGATTGCCCGTCATACGGGGAGACCAACGGTTAGGAGGAATTGAAACATTAGGGCGCCACTTATGCCTCGAGCCCTGTGCCGCAGTTACTAGGCAATGATGACTAGTTGATAGCCATTATGACCTACGAGGGCGTGCCATTTCACGTGCCCCTCAGTATAAAAGGAGAGAGACTCAGGCCATTTGGAACTTTCGCTTCTCTCTCTTCTTCGTCTTCCTCAGAGCACTTGCCCGCCACCGCCGTTCGCTGTTCTGACCACTGCCACCAGTTCCGAGCAACTATTTTCAGCCTTTTAACCAAGTAACTCCACGGATCTTGCGTTCCTTTGCCTCTTTTATGGTTGTTTGTAGATTGCATGTGGCTAGGTTTAGGGTTAGAAGAGGAATTGCCGCTTTCCCCTGATGGTTGTTGGTGGTGGACGGTGGTTAGGCCATCTTCTGCTGCCGACGAGGCTACTGGACCTTTTGGATATCTCGTGAGTAGGGCGGTTTTCGGCGGCGTCGCGATGATGATGCATGTGTAACCTTCGTAGTTACTCAGATTCCGGTGTTTTAATGAAGTTTTCGGTGAACATTTGCGGTTTCCGGTGAAGCTTCAAACGGAAACTGGGAAGTGGCTCGAGGAAGTTCCTCGTGTGGGAGTGGTTTGTCCCGAGCGTCTCCTCGTGGGAGACTCTTGAGTTTTTTGTTTGATGTTAGGGCTTAGGCCGGGGACGTCGTCCTCAGCCCTTTGCGCGCCCTTTCACTTGACTAGCGGTGGAAGGGTGGATTTGATTCTTCGTCGAATTCACTATTTTCTATGCTTTTCAGGTGATCGATATGGCGACAGGGCCAGATGGGGAGATTATACTAGACTCGTCCGAGGAGAGCTCCTCGGAGAGCAGTAGTACGAAGGCCTCAACTGTCCCCAGCGAAGTCGGGGAGGAAGAGGTTGTTGAAGACTCAACGGAGTAGTGGTCGGTGGCTGAGCCTGCCGAGCACATATCTACTTTTGCGACATATCTAGGGGATGTCTTTACGGTTGTTGGGCTAGAGGGGGAGTGGAAGGTGCACTTCCCCTCCGAGGATGATAGGATCTGTACCAACTTCGGGGAGCATTTCGCCATGTACGAATACGCATTTAAAGAGCTGGGATTGAGGCTGCCCTTCACCGATTTTTAGCAGTCAGTCTTCGTGCACCTGGACCTGGCTCCGTCGCAGCTGCACCCCAACTCGGTGGCGTTCATCCGTGCCTTTGAGTTGACATACAAATTCTTGCAGATAGGAGCTACTCTTCCTCTGTTTTTCACCATCTTCCATCTCCAGCGGCAGTTGACGGGGAAGACATACGGCTGGGTGTCGTTGAAGCAGCCTCGTAAGTTATTTAAGCCCTTTTCGGAGTCAATCCGGATGTTCAAAGAAAGGTTCTACATCATAGAGCCTGTGTCGGAGAGGGCCCAGGACAATACGTATATCTGGGCAGTATCTGTTGACGAGGATGGTAACGACATGCGCAACGAAAACGGGAAGCTGATCAGGGATAGAGAATTCAAGTTTACCTTCCACTGGAGTGCCGACCACTTTTCTAAGGAGCCCAACGAGTATGTTGCTCAGCCGCACATGCTGGACGGGAAGGATGCGGTTGGCTATGAGAAACTGGTGAAGTGTGTTAACTCTTTCCGGCTCGCTGAATGCTGGACGAAGAAGGGGTCCCTGATTTTCGAGGAGGACGGTAGCCAGCAGGTTGAGTATCATTTTATTAACACCAAGACACTTTTGGAGTGCAAGACTCCTGTAGATGCCTATAAATTGCTCGGTACTCTTAGTTATTTGATTTGTCTGACATATTTATTCTTCGTCATCTAACGTTTCCATTTTGTTTGTGCAGGTGAGATGCCTTCCGCCCATGAAAGGATGGTAAAGAATGCGACTGCGAGGAACAAGCCCGGAACGGTTGTTCCCAAGACTCAGTTTCCTCAGCGTGCTCCTTTTTCTCCTCAAACTGCATCAAGGAGTGCTCCGCCTGTTCCTGCCCAAGGATCCCCATTGCCTCTAGCCTCAAGGTTCAAGCGGTCCAGGCCTAGCGAAGCGGTAGACCTCAGTCGGGCACCAGAAAAAAGGTAAGTTTGAGCTCCCTCTGTGCATCCTTGACAGAAAGTTCTTTGAGGGGACATCCTTGGTTATGCCGCGGGCAGAATCCCTCCGGCTGGAAGGCATGGATCACCCGAGCAAGAGGGCGCTGGTGGCCCAAGATGCCTCTGCACTAGTCAGAGTTTTGGAGATGGCGGCCATCTATGCTGAAGGGGACTCTGCAATTGAGTCTGAACTTAGAGCTGCCCGAGCTACCATGGCATCTCTTGAAGAGACGGCGAGGAAAGCCAAGGAGGAGGCTAAGAGTGCTGATGATGCCTGAAAGAAGGCGGACGAGGAGGTGACCAGGTTAAAGGGGGAGAACTCTACGTTGGCCGCGGAGAAGAAGGCAGCTGAGGAGTTGGTCGAGCAACTGCGGTTGGTAAGTGCTCCGGGCGAGGATGAACCTGAGGATGTGAAGGAAATAAAGACAAGGGTTAAGCTGGTTGCTCGCATGTTGAGGGCTGAGGATGACAACATCGTCATTGGGGACGAGTCCTTCAGGAATGCAGTAGCCCAACTGTGGGTGGTCAACCCCGAGCTTGATATCTCCACCGAGGGTACTCACTATCTGCCATATGTCGAGGACGGCCGAATAGTCAACCCGAACTCCCTCCTTATTGGCGATGAGCATGCCGAAAATCTGGGCGAGAAAAGCCAGGAGCCTCAGCCTAACGCCGAGCAGTCTGATCGGATGGACGAGTGAAAGTTTTTGTTGTTATTTTAATTTGTCCAGCCTGCGTGCCGTGTATCTTTGTAACTTATTTTGAATGAGGGCATTGCCCTCGGTTTATGTAACAAGCACAATTGCGGTCCTTGCGGCAACTTATTACTTTAATTATGTCCCCGGCCCTTGTGGTCGATTTTGTGATTTGCATGGCTTTGTCTACTTTAAATTCTGCTAAGTGTTGTACTTTTGCTCGATATGCATGTATGCCCGTAATAGGGGTTACTTTGGTTTGCTTTTAAGTTTTAGGGGATTGCTCATTGTAGATGTGTTCGGCAGTGAGGGGTATTGGTCGAACGGCCAGGGAATGTCCGGGCGAGGGAGCGGAGCTCAGGTCGCGTTTGAGGCCTGAGTTCGCGGCGTGAACCTCCCATCACGAGCTGGGTGTTCTGCCTGTCGTGGTACTTTGACGAAAGTGGTGCTCGATTGAGGGACCGCTATCGAGTAGGGACCTGGCTCGTTCCTGAGCGGGGTTCTGCGTTACTGGCATGCGACGCTCTTACCTAGGCGCACATCGTGGTCGATATGCGATGCTCGTCGTTGTGACGGATCAAAGCGACAGTTTAGGCCTTAGTTGTAGTATTGTTTTAGCTTTTCGGCGTTCCATGGTCGAGCAAGTTCTTCCCCTTTGAGATGTTCTAGGTAATAGGCCCCATTCTCCGTTTTTGCCCGGACACGATAGGGTCCTTCCCAGTTAGCGGCTAGTTTGCCTTCGCTAGAGTCTTTATGGTTTCTTCTTAGGACAAGGCTGCCCACGTCGAACTCTCGTCGTATGACTTTGGCGTTGTGCCTGATGGTGATTTTTTGTTTTAACGAGGCTTCACGGAGGGCTGTCCCTGACCGGACTTCCTCGACAAGGTCGAGTTCCTCCCTTAATGCTTCGTCGTACATTTCCTCGTCCAAGGGCGATTCTGTCCGCCTGAAGGGTACGTGAACTTCAATGGGAATTACAGCTTCGATCCCGTATGCCAGGCGAAAGGGTGTTTCCCCGGTTGAAGAGTGTGGAGTTGTGCGGTATGCCCATAAGACGCTGTGCAACTCCTCGAACCAAGCTTTCTTCATTTCATCCAGCCTTCGTTTGAGGCCTCGAAGGATGACTCGGTTCGCCGCTTCAGCCTGCCTGTTTGTCTGGGGATGTTCGACGGATGCGAAGTGTTGCTTCGTGCCCAGCTGGGCGACGGAGTCTTGGAACTTCCTGTCCATAAACTATGTCCCATTGTCCGTGACTATCGCCTGGGGGATGCCAAAACGTGCAAGGATGTTTCGTTTGTAGAAATGCAGTATGTTAAGGGCAGTTATCTTGGCTAGAGCCTCAGCTTCTATCCATTTTGTGAAGTAATCCACGCCTACTATTAGGTACTTGTTCTAGTTTGATCCTACCACGAATGGCCCCGGGATGTCCAGGCCCCACCAGGCGAATGGCCACGGGGAGGACATAACCTTGAGCTCGTTAGGTGGAGCTAGGTGCATGTCCTCGTGCCGTTGGCATTTATCGCATTTCTTCACGTGTTCCTTAGCACCTTGCTGCATGGTTGGCCAGTAGTATCCTGGTCGAAGGGCCTTTCGGGCGAGGGACCTTCCTCCAAGGTGTTGGGCGTTGATTCCTTCATGAATTCCGCGCAAGATGTGGGCGACCATCTCTTCTTCGACACACTTGAGTAGCGGGATGGAGAACCCTCGCCTATAGAGTTTATCTTCGACCAGGACGTAGGAGCGGGCTCTTCGCCTAACTACGTTGGCTTCTTTGGGGTCGGACGGAAGTTTGTCCCTAGCGAGGTAGTTGTAAACGGGGGTCATCCAGTAGTTGCTGTCGTCGATCATTTGTACGTCAAGGGTCGGGGAAGTTTTCTCGATACTGGGTCGAGAAAGTACCTCCTGTATGACAGACTTGTTTCTGCCTTTCTTCTTCGTGCTTTCTAGTTTGGACAAAACGTCTGCCCGGACGTTGTGTTCGCGGAGAACGTGCTTTACCTCTACCGCTACGAACTTCGTCATTTTCTCCTTGACTAGGGCTAAGTATTCGGACAGGTTGTCATTTTTGGCTTGATACTCTCCTCGAACTTGGAGGGCCACGAGTTGCGAATTTGTGCAGAAGACAACTTCTTCCGCGCCGAGATCTTCGGTTAGGCGTAAGCCGGCGAGGAAGGCTTCATACTCAGCCTGGTTGTTAGAGGTGGGGAAGGATAGGGTAAGCGATACTTCAACGATGATTCCCTCGTCGTTCTCCAATATGATGTCTGCCCCGCTTCCAGCCGAGCTGGATGTCCCATCTATGAAAATGGTCCATTTACGCGCCTCGCAGGTCGGGGAATCTGTGAACGTCATTTCTGCGATGAAGTTAGCCAAAGCCTGGGCTTTGAGGGATTTTCTGCTTTCATACTGGATGTCGAATTCGGACAGTTCTAGCGACTATTTGAGCATTCTACCGACCATATTTGGTCGTCCTAACAGCTGCTTCACAGGTTGATCAGTCCGGACCACGTTCGTGTGGGTCAAAAAGTAGTGTCTCAGTCTTCTAGCTACGTTGATGAGGGCCAGTGCCACTTTTTCTATCTTTTGGTGTCTCAACTTTGGTCCCTGCATTGCTTTGCTCGTGAAATATATGGGCTTTTTCCCGTCAGGTGTTTCGCGGATAAGAGCGGCGCTCACTGCCTCGGTGGCCACGACGAGATACAGATACAGAGTCTCGCCGTTATGCGGGCGAGAGAGGACTGGCGGCTCTGAGAGTGCCCGTTTCAGATGGAGGAGAGCCTGGTCACAATTTTCCATCCATTCAAACGTTGTCTCCTTGCGGAGCAGTTTGAAGAAGGGTAGGGTGTGCTGGGCAGATTTGGCCACGAAACGGGATAAAGATACGAGGATCCCGTTAAGGGACTGGATGGATTTCTTCGATTTGGGCGTTGGAAATTCAGAGAATGCCCGAAACTTATCGGGGTTGGGTTAAATTCCTCGTTCTGTCAGGTAGAAACCGAGGAATTTGCCTGCCTGGACACCGAACGTGCACTTCTCTGGGTTAAAACGCATCTGGTATTTCCTGACCTGTTCGAAGACCTTCCTTAAATGGGCAGTGTGATCGGTTTCCTCATGGGATTTTACGATCATTCCATCCATATAAACTTCGAGCATGTCGCCTATTTCTCCCCGAAAGACCTTGTTCATCATCCTCTGATAGGTCGCGCCGACGTTTTTCAAGCCGAAGGGCATTACGTTGTAGTAATAGTTTCCTGATTCAGTCATGAAGGCCGTGTATTTTTTATCGCTCACGGTCATTGGTATTTGATTATAGCACGAGTAGGCGTCCATGAATGAAAATAGTTTAAAACCGGTAGAGTTATCAACAAGTTTATCAATATTGGGGAGGGGGTAGGCATCCTTCGGGCATGCCTTGTTAAGATCGGTATAGTCGATACACATTCACCATTTGCCATTAGATTTTTTCACAAGTATAACGTTGGACAGCCAAGTGGTGTACTTGGATTCCGAGATAAATTTTGCCTTGAGGAGGTCTTTTACAGCTTTTTCTGCAGCCTCCGTTTTCTCTGGAGACTGCTTTCTCCTACGTTGTGCTACTGCTTTGACGGTTGGGACAATTGTGAGTTGATGGCAGGCGACGGATGGGTCCAAGTCGGGCATCTCGGCGGCGCTCTAGGAGAACAGATCGGCGTTCTCACGGAGGCAGGCTTTGAGTTGCTTCCTTGCGATGTCGGGGAGATCTTCTCCAATCTTTACTCCCCGTTGGGGGTCGTTGCCGAACAAGACAAGCTCGAAGTCGCCATCCGTGATGGGGCGCATCGGATGAGAGCTGCTGATGTTCGGGGCGGACGAGATGCTCGAAGCTGCTTGGTCTTCCTTCTAGTCCTCTTCGGGGAAGCGACTGTCGAGGTCGATGGAGTCGACCTGAGGTAGTGGCTTGGCCTCCTCGCAGCTGCTTGGCAAGGTTGGCTTGTTGAATACCTTTGGCTTGGACACGATGGCGTTGAGTCCCTTGGTGGCTGCTTCTAAACACTGTCGTGCGACTTCGATGTCGCCGTGGAGGGTGGCGACCATCCCCTTTGAAGTGTAGTACTTCATCTTGAGGTGGACGGTTGAAGGCACAAATACCAACTCGGCCAACGTTGGTCTTCTGAAGATGCACTGGTATAGAGACGGGCAGTCGATTACCAGAAACTACATTTTGACGGATATGGCCGTCTCCGCTGACCCAAAAATTACGATCAGTTCGATGTATCCCTAGGGTTTGGTCACTGACCCATTTAATCCTTGCAAGTCAGAACCCACATAGGGAGTGAGGTGGGACTCGTCCAGCTAGAGCGTTGAGAACAGCTGGGAGTACATAATGTCGACCGAGCTGCCTTGGTCGACGAGAATCCTGCGAACGTCAAAGTTTGCCATCCGAGCTCTGACGAGCTGGGGAATGCTCGAGTTTGGAGATCCACCGAGGAGCTCTTCCCTGTAGAATGAGATGGGGATGGAGCCCTTCTAGGCTTGGTCGAGTGTGGTCACCCTGTTGGAGCTCGTGCTGATCAGGTGCTCGAATTTCCTTTTCATAGAGCCCACCGTGACTTTATTGAAGCCTCCGCCCGAGATGACCATGGCGGAGGGGAACGTTTCCCACGTGTTGTGGGCCGCGAAGTAAGCAGGAGTGCTGAGCTCTTCTGGGATGTAGAAGTCCTCTGGACGCGATACGGACATGGCGACCTGGATGTTGGCCTCTTCCGAGGAAAATACCTCTTCCTCTAGCTTTTTGGACTCCTGGACGTCTTGCCGGGGAGCGTCTTTCTTTTTTGTGAACTGTTTCAGGTGGCCATCCCTGATCAGTATTTCGATAGCATCCTTCAAATAGATGCAATCTTCGGTGGTGTGGCCATGACTCTTATTGAAACGACAATACTTTGATTTGTCGGTGTTGGGCTTGGCCGATATTTGTTTGGGGAAGCGGACCCCTGCTTGTTTGAATTCCGAATTCGCGCATTCGGACAATATCTTTTCCCTGGAGATAGTCAGGGGGGTGTAGTCGTGAAAAAGGTCCCTTGCTATCCCGGGATTCCCGAGGACGGTCTTCGCGCTTCCTTTCTCCTCGATGAGATGTCGAGGGTTCTTCGCTTTTGGAGGCCTGGGCGTTCTCCTGGTGGCGGGAGGCTCGGGAGGAGCTGGCCGCTTCTTTTTCCTCGTACTGAATGTACGACTGTGCCTTGAGGAGGAAGGCATCCAAGTTCCTCGGAGGTGCGAGGCCGACAACTTTGGAAAACTCTGAGTGCGGGCGGAGTCCTTGTTCAAGCAGAAATTTTTTCATATCGGCGGTGGTGGGGACTTGCATCGCTTCTTTGTTAAACCTCTCGATGTATACCCGGAGAGGTTTATCCTTCCCTTGGATGATGGCCCCAAGAGAGGCTTCAGTCTTGGGGTGGCGGCGCAATGCGTGAAATGCCTGGAAAACATTCTGCCTAACTGCTTCCACGAAGTGATAGACTCTTCGGGCCGCTGTTTGTACCAAGTCATTGCTCCCTTTCGGAGCGTGGTCGGAAACAGACGACACTTGATGGCGCCCAGGACGCCACGGTAATCTAACAGCGCATCGATGTTTTCGATGTGCTCGTCGGGGTCGGTTGTTCCGTCGTATGTGCCTAATGCATGGGGCTTCTCCAAGCTCTTGGGGAGGCGTGTTGCCAAGATTTCTTGGGACAATGGGCCGTGAGGCTCATCATCGCTGCTGGAATTGGTTAGTGACGGGGACCGGACGACCCGCTCGTGGCGGCGGCTTCTTTGGGGAGAAGGTGTACGGACCCTGCCTTTAGTCCTGACCAGGGGTGATTGTTTGTTCCTCCATGTTATCTTGTGACCGGGAGAGTGCTAGTTTCGTGGGGAAACATGATCGCATTTCCGGGCAGCATGAGATTTTGGTTCTTGGCGTAGCCTTCGGTCGACTTCTCGCTGGGGTTGCGGGCTCTTGGATCGTCAATGACTTTTCCTCGGAGGGGGGGATCTTGGACGGGTCGATTCCTCCAATGCCCTGATCCTTTCGTTTTGCTGAAGGATCAGGAGGTTGGTTCTGTTGATGGCTTTAAGAAGGGTCAGCACGGCTGGGTCGGCGTTGGGTGGAGCAGGAATGGGCTGGATGGCCAGCGAGGGCTGATCATTGTCGCGGTCAGCAGGAATGGGGGAAGGAGAGGCTGTGGCCCCGTCTCTCAGAAAACAGGGGTTTTCGAGGAGAGATGAAGGACCGTCAACGTCAGTCTTGTTGACGGGGAGGACAACGGACTGGAGAGCACCTTTGACGTGATCTTGAGAGGCCATGATGGTAATCTTGGACGAGAGTGTTTTGGTCTTAGTATCTGAGGTGGATGTTTAAGACGGGGAGAACAGTTTTCCCACAGACGGCGCCACTGATCGTGAAGGCTTGATCAGATCTTGTGATATGGGCCACCAGTACGTCTGAGATGCTAGGCGTATGAAGAGGGGGAGGGGGTGTACCTGCAAGGCACTCCAACGCTCAAGTAAGAAAGGGTCAGAGAAAAAGGGTAAGTACAAAGTATGAGTTCTTAGGATGATTTTTGGATACCTGACCCTCTCAAGTGAGAGGGTTTATATAATGCCCCCAGTGCGTGGCCAACGACCCTATTTTCGAGGCGAAATTACCGTTTTCCCAAAGAATAGGTAACTGCCCAAAACTAGTCGTTATGTCGGGCATGGTGCCCAAAACTAGCCGTTATGTCGGGCATAGGCGTAGTTTCGGGTACGTGCCCTCAGCTGTTCGGGGACAGAAGAAGCCGTGCGGAACGGGCAGCGGTTCCGGGGAGGAGCAATGCAGTCCTTGCCCGGTTGGAGGGGCAGAAAGGTAACTTTTGCCCCTTTGTTGATTGGGCTTAGGCAATTGGGCCGTTCTGGGAGCAGACGTGGATTGGGCCATGCCTAGCCATTGGTCTTGTCCAGAACAATATATATATATATATATATATATATATATATATATATATATATATATATATATATATATATATAGGGAAATGCTAACATACATCCAAAATTTGTGGGCCCCACACAAAAATACACTATATCTATTTTCTTTCTATTTTTTTCTTCATCTTTCTAATGTGGGTCCCACTCAAAATTTGTGGGCCCCACACAAAAATACACTAAGGTGTATGTTGTTAATGCACACCTACATGGGTGTGCATTAGCATAATCCATATATATATATATATATATATATATATATATATATATATATATATATATATATATATATATATATATATATAGAGAGAGAGAGAGAGAGAGAGAGTAACGAGCCATCAGCGAAAAAATAGAAAGTTACAAATCAACATTCAAATTTCTCCTTAGGAATACAAGCGAACTCAAGTAAACTCAAATGCCATAGAGAAAAGATTCATGCATTAACCCCAAGTCTAAAGCCATACACCCAAAAAAAAATTGGTGAAACAATTCAATAATGGGAAAGGCATTTAATGCACTTGCTCCCCCATTATTTATGTAAATGATCTATGACCTTCCCACTCATCCTTATGGTCGGACGTGATAGCAAAATGCTGGCCACAACTTTGAAAGACTTCTCAGCAAGCCTTGAGGGCAACTATTCTTGGTCGGTCAAAGGCCCAACGTAGGAGCCTAACCACACATAGCCCAAACGAAATTATTCAACGCATATAGTTAACACATGTGAGATTCAAGGTACACTTTCTGATCTTCATTTTTCACTAAATTCATCTAGGACTCTATAAGTGACTTGGACGTTAGAGTGCTAACCTTGCAGATCCACCCCACGCCACTGTATCGGAGATCAATATCACCACTTCAAGAGTTTCATCTCATCAATCAATATCAATTCTGGTTCCAATACAAAACATTTTGTTTGATTATGTTTTCATATAAAAACTCTAACTTAAATTATTTATTTTTATATTATTTTATTTTGTATTGATTAAATAATTAGGACTTTTATAAAAAAACTAAAAAAAAATATTTTACCATTATCTCTACAGTCCCATCAATAATCACGAGTACCTCAGTAAAACCAAACAACAATAATTTACTATTGGGTTAAATAAGTAATAGGTCCCTGAAAATAACCCATCATTCAAGTTTGGTCCCTATAAATATTTTCTTCAAGGTTTGGTACTCCTAAAGTTTTCCGTTTCTAAGTGTAGTCCCTCTCGTTAGTTCTCACTAACGGAGGATGACCTGGCGTGCCATGTGGATATTTTTTGATGATGTGGCAGACATGTGGATATTTTTTTTATAATATTACCATATCTAAACCCACAAATGATAGCTAATTTGTAGCTATTTCCAAACTAATCCCTAGCTAATCTAAATACACCATATCCTATTAATAATAATCTGTAGCTAATTCCTAGCTAATTTAAACATATCAATTCAAATTAAATTTTAAAACTTGGGAAGGTGGAGAAGTCATGTCTGGCCCAGGCAAAAGGTGGGGTCACACATGTAACTCCATTAATGGTGGTAGACATATCTATGTCTTTGGTGGTTATGGCAAAGATAACTGCCAAACTAATCAAGTTCATGTCTTTGACACTGGTAGTTACATGGTTTTTGTATATTTACAACTTTCTGATGCTTAATTATTTTTAGCTTTGCAAACATGGGATTCTCCGATTATAAGAGGACAAGGGCTAGAGGCACGCGAGGGTCATAGTACGACTGTTGTTGGGAAACGACTTTACATCTTTGGTGGTTGTGGAAAATCAGCGGATAATAACAATGAGGTTTACTACAATGGTCTTTACATACTGAATACAGGTAACATTCCCTCTTCGTGTTATGGTGTTGACAGTTATTTATTGATCAAGCTAGTTACTTCATCACACAATAATGAGTTTTTCAGTTTGTTTTTCATTTATAATGAACTTTTTTCACTGACAGTTTCTGACAGGGTATTCTCACAAAAGTCACAGTATCAGTTTAAAGAATTACTGAAATTCGTGAACTTAGTTGAAAAAATTACATGAATCATTAGTTGTTACAATATCAGCATTCCAGTGAATCAATTCAACACTATTAACTTTATCAGCAATATCTTAGCAGTAGAAAATCCTTTTGCATTGTGTTAAATTGTGTTAAATTTTCGGTTAAATTGTGTTAAATTTTGTCACAGTTTAATTGTGTTAAATTTTCGGTCATGTGGAATAGGCCGGCGCTTTCAAAGTCTGCTCTCTTTTTGCATTGACCTGTTTGTTTGTTCTATGCATGGCTTCTCTTTCACTCATTTGTTTATTGTTTAATTTGAACTCTGATTCTTTCTTCTCGTAGAGTAGAGCTTAAGTTACCAAAGGAAAACGGGTGGATCCTTTTCTTTGGCCTTGGCTTATGAGACAGTTGCAGGGTCCTCAGACTTTTGTGAGATTTTCCACGGCCCTAAAATTTCTTGGAGGTTTTCACCAAATTCATATATTTTATGTTTCATCCAATGCTATTAAGCTGCTTAAGTATGGTTTGACTTTAACTTCTGGTATAAAGATTTTTCATTACTCTTGGCTTTGTTTCACACACATGCTTCAATGACCTAGTACTCTTGTATTAGGTTCTTAGTTTTGGTCTTCAAAGAATATAAATTAGGTGATTTCTTAATACACCACCCAAGTTTCTTAGACACCATGTGAAATTTCATTTTTGCCCCCAGATTCCGGATTTGCACATCCGGACGCACCAAATTTTTAAAAAACGCTGATATGTTCCGGATGTGCACATCCGGAAGAATTCCTGATTTGCAAATCCGAAAAAAATCAAAAGAATTCCATAAAATCATTTACTTCTAAATATAATTAAATCCAATCTAATTAAAATCCAATATAATTAAAATTAATATCATTTTTTCAATATAATTAAATCCAATATAATTAAAATCTATATTAATTAAAATTAATATGATATTTAATATGATTAATTTTTTTCAATATAATTAATTGGATTAATATGGTATTTAATTCTAAATTATTTTTTTATATTGAAAAAATTAATTTAATTATATTGGATTTAAAATTATATGGTATTTAATTCTAAAATTGGATTTAATTATATTGGTATTTAAAATTATATGGTATTTACTTCTAAATTATATGGTATTTACTTCTAAATTATAATTAAAATTATATGGTATTTACTTCTAAAATTAATTTAATTATATTGGATTTAATTATATTAAAAAAATCATATTAATTTTAATCATATTAATTTTAATTATATTGGATTTAATTATATTGAAAAAATCATATTAAGTTTAATTATGTTGGATTTTAATTATATTGGATTTAATTATATTTAGAAGTAAATGATTTTATGGAATTCTTTTGATTTTTTCCGGATTTGCAAATCAGGAATTCTTCCGGATGTGCACATCCGGAACATATCAGCGTTTTTTAAAAATTTGGTGCGTCCGGATGTGCAAATCCAAAATCTGGGGGCAAAAATGAAATTTCACATGGTGCCTAAGAAACTTGGATGGTGTATTAAGAAATCTTCAAAAATAAACTTCTTATTAAGGTCTATAACATATAGACGATGATAAATCACTCATAATTAATAAGATTAACATGCTATAGTCTTTTTTTCTTCACAAACTGTATAAAATAAGTTCATGAGATCTTATATTACAACACAGCTTAAGCTTCTTATTAAGGTCTATAAAATATAGACGATGATAAATCACTCATAATTAATAAGATTAACATGCTATAGTCTTTTTTTCTTCACAAACTGTATAAAATAAGTTCATGAGATCTTATATTACAACACAGCTTAAGCATACAACATTCTTACACAGAAGCCTTACACTTCAAAACAAGAAAGAGAAGAATAAGAATCAAAACAATACCACCAGAAGAACCACCAACTCTATGAATCCAATTCTGATCAAACCTTGTGAAGCTCTTATCCAAAAAAGCCGATACAACTATGACTAAAACCGACACAAAAAGCAACATAGGTAACCAAAAAGCAACACTAATTTCCAACTCACTCTCTGATCTGTGATCTATGTAAAGAGGAGAAGCCACTGCTATAACTACTAAGCTTATGGCTGCTACTCTTTCATATGAAGAGAATTTGCTTCCTCTATTGTTATTAGCTTCAAGTTCCATTTAGGAATTTAGATGATGGAACTTTTAGTGTTGTTGATTAAAATGTATGCATGTATGTGATGGAAAGGCAACACGAAAATGTTGATTCAGAATATACGTTTATTCCAGAATCAGAAGATTTGATTTGAATTGATATGTTTAAATTAGTTAGGAATTAACTATATATTAACTGTAAATTAGTTAGGAATTAACTACAGATTATTACTAATAGGATATGGTGTATTTAGATTAGTTAGGGATTAGTTAGGAAATAGTTACAAATTAGCTACCATTTCTGAGTATAGATATGATAATATTATAAAAAAATATCCACATGTCTGCCACATCATAAAAAAATATCTACATGGCACGTCAAGTCAGCCTCTGTTAGTGAGAACTAACGGGAGGGACTACAGTTAGAAACAAAAAACTTTAGGAGGATCAAACCTTGAAGAAAATATTTATAAGCATCAAACTTAAATGATAGATTATTTGCAGAGACCTATTACTTATTTAACCCTTTACTATTTTCTTAAATTTTTGGCTTAACTACAATCTTCATCTCCTTAATTTATATTTTTTTTTAAATTTGATCCTCCTATTTTTAAAATAAATAAAAAAACAGTCCTGCCATTTCAATGTTTTTAAGGATTTTAGTTCCCTATTCTATTTTGATGTCATTTTTTATGACGTACTAGTAGCTAATTGATAACGTGTTATTGCTTAAGTGGCTTAAATGAAGTTTTAAGTCATGTATTATCATTTTTTGTTTTAATAATAATATAAATTAATATATTTATAAAAAAACAAATATAGAAAAAATAACTTTATTTGAATTATGTCATTGAAGCAAAAAGTTATTATAAATTTCATTTAAATTAAGTTATTTTTGTATTTATTTTTCATAAATATATTAATTTATATTATTATTAAAAAAATAATTATAAATAATTTGGAATTTAGTTAAACCACTTAAACAATAACACATCATCAATTAAATGCCACATCAACAAAAATGACATCAAAATGGAATGAAGGATTAAAATCCCAAAAATATTAAAATGAAGGAACCAAAATTTCAATTTTAAAAATAAGAGAATCAAAACTTAAAATATATAAAAACAAAAGAATCAAAATTATAATTAAATCAAAATTTTTAAACTCCTCTCTGTTTTATCTTTCTTCAAATAGATTTATTTATTTATTTTAAAAATTAGATCAGGGCTCTTAAAATAATGGGCGCGTGGAGTATGTTGCCTCTGAGTGCAATTGGGAAAAGAAGTACTATTAGTTGGAGAATCGTATCATCACAAAGACGCAATCGTGAAACGTAAGATCGCTAGTTTCCATGACATCACTCTCGTCTTTCTCACACATGTCCATATCTTTTTTTACACCTCAAAAGTCTTCCCAATATCATTAACTTTTCTGTAGTTGTATAGTTTTTTTTTGAAAAAGCCAAAATATTTTAATAAACCACTTGGCATAAGAAATGCCTAAGGAATTGAAAGTTACATGGAAATTTGAAAGTTGTATAGTTGTATAGTTAATTTGAAAGTTGTTTATAGTAGTAGCACTTTCCTTTTTACTACTTTATATTTCAAAATAAAGATTGCACTATCTAATTAATTAATGTTCACCTAGTACTAATAGTATTCTCTCTAAAAAAATACTAGTGTTTTGAAAAGAGCCATAAAGATTAATCAAAAAGAAAAAAGAACCAATAGAGTACAAAAAAAATAAAGTGATAATCATAAATTAGTTAGAAACTAGTGGGTATTCTTTCTTAAAAGATTAGATGTAACTAGAGTTTTGAACCATCCCACTCACTATTACTATCTCCCTCCCTAAATATAAAACTCCGTTGAGAGAATTACGGAAATTAAAAAAGTTGATTAGAGTATTAAATTTATTGACTATTTTATATAATTTTACAAGTTTATCTTTAGGAGAGAGAAATAGTTAATATGTATGTAACTGTATTTATTACAGAGTGCAAAAAAAGATGTAATATAATTAGGGGTATGTGTGGAAAAAAGTAATTAATACACTTTAAAAGTTGAAGAGAGTCTTATAAAAAGGGACAAGAAAAAAATTCAACAGGATCTTATAATTAGGGACGGAGGTAGTATTATTTATTAATTTGTGTAAAATGTTAAATATACACTTGTGAGAATAAATATTTAGATATATACAAATAAAAGTATTTAAAAAATATAATATTTTAGTCACATTAATAATTGTTCTATATAAAATATCTATCTACTCCTATATTTTTTTAAAATATTTCAATTATATCTTTTTCACTTATCAAATAATTTTATTATTTAATATTTATTATTTTTTATTATGTATTTTTTTCATCAAATAACTTACAATCAAAATTTTTGGTATGTATTTTTTCTTCACCAAATAACTTGCAACCAAGCGTTCTAGTATGTATTTTTTGTTCACCAAATAACTTAGAATTAAGTTTTCCGGTATATATTTTTTCTTTACCAAATAACTTACAATCAAATTTTTCGGTATGTAATTTTTCTTCACCAGTTAAATTACATACCGGAAAATTTGATTGCAAGTTATTTGGTGAAGACAAAATACATACTGGAAAACTTGATTGTAAGTTATTTGGTGAAAAAAAATACCAAAAACTTGGTTGCAAGTTATTTGATAAAGAAAAAATACATACCAGAAAACTTGATTGCAAGTTATTTGAAGAAGAAAAAATACATATAAGAAAATAATAAATATTAAATAATAAAATTATTTGACAAATGAAAATAGTAAAATTGAAATATTTAAAAAAATATAGGGGTAGAAAGATAATGATAGGGATATGAGGTAAAATTTTCATTTTATATGTATATCAACCCAAATTTATAAATGGAATGAGAATAGACTAGACCGATTTATAAAGACTTATAATCTAATCTTTTTAAATATGATTTGACAAAATAATTAAATTTAAAATTTAAAAATATATTTAATTAAATTTTTTTTAATAAACAATTTGTATTAAAAAGGAGAAACAAAAATTTTTCAACCCGATACAAAAAACCAATTAAAAGGGAATAAAAATCTATTTAATTAAATTGATCAACATAGATTATTAAAAAAAACCTATAAAATTGTATAAACCTATTTATGTATGCATATATTTTAGAATATATATATATATAATGAATTATTTGAAAGGTTTAATATGAATTAGGGATGTTCATTGGTTCGGACAAATTCGAACCAAATCAAACCATGTTGTTTAGGTCGGGTATTTTTTTTAGTTCGGGCATTAACCGAACCAAACCAATGAAATTTGATGTTAATTGATCTGGACAACAGATTTTTAAAAGACTACACGCGAGCCTGTTTACCCGAACCAACCATATTAACTCATATAATATATATCATTATAAGAAAAAAAATATAAAATATTCAACTTTAAGAAGGAAAAAAAATGAAATATCATTTATGACATTCACAATCTATATGAAAACATAAAAATAAATAAAAAATTATATTATTATAGAAAATTAATTGATGTAAATTAGAAAATTTAAAAAATATTTTTGCTATTTTTTTTTAAATATCCGATTAATCCAACTCAAACCAACCTATTATTTCACAGTTTGAATAAGTTTGAGCTTTATAGAAAAATATAAAAATTTAATCCAAATCAATCCATATACTTTTGATCGATTTGAATATCAGATTCATTTAAAACCGAACTAAACTAACCCAGAAACACCTCTAATGTAAATAGAACTGAATCAAAAGTGAACATTCCCTCATTCCGTATTTGGCCGACATAGAACAATAATTTTTTTATTTTTTTGTTTTTTTATGCGAACGTCTAAATATTTTGTTTTTTAAAATTGTGGCCGAATAAAAGAGATTCTGTATGATACTCATTTTTTTCTACATCTTATAATTAAGTTAAGAATGCATATTTTAATTCTGTACTTTTTTGATTGATAGTCAAGAGAAAACAATTACTAAACCATATTAATATTTAATATTACTTTTTATATTTTTTAATGAAAGTGCTTTTCTTTTAAAAATATAAAAAAAAAGACTTTTCTTAACCGGGTCTTATTCTATTCTTCCTCAGAAAATCACATTCACACTTCTTATATTCTCCTACATTCACAGTTTCACACTACTTATATTCTCATGCTTCTTTGATCTATGTTTCTCGTGTAACCAATTTCACAAATAAATATATAATATTCTACTATGGAAATTGAGAAGAGAAGGAAGAAGAAGAGAGACACAATAGAGCATGAAGAAAAAGAAGAGAATAGTGGTGTTCCAACCGAGGAAGAAGTTGAAGAGTTTTATACAATACTCAAAAGAATGAAAGTGGTTGTCAAATATTTCGACGAAAAAGGAAGAGGCGGAAGAGACTGGAGAGAAACGCTTGAGAAACCGCCGGAGCACGCCGTCGCCCACGGCGGGGAAAATATCGCCACCGTCAAAGCTGTCAATAAGAAGGAAAAGATTGATGATGAAGTTCTAACTATAAATCATGGTTTTGACTTGAACGCCGTGGCTCCTGAAGCCGCCGAAAGTGGTGGCGCGTAGGATTTGCATCTTGCGGCGTTGGCTCACGCGCCGTCGTTGTAACATTGAAGGTTTGACGTTCGTTGCCTTGGATTCTCCGAACCAGAGATTGATTCCACATCTGTCTGTCTTATCTTCATATTTTTTCTTCTTTTATTGGAACTAATTTTTAACTTTTTCTAAGAATATAATTGTGAGGTTGTAATAATTTAGCAACGTTGTCGTTTGTTGAACACTTTGTTTTTTTTTGTTGTTGTCGTTTTGTATCTGTTTTAATCTGAAATTAAATTTGATATGACTTAGGTACTGAAATTTATTTTATTTCTGTAAACGGTGAACTTTTTCCTTGTGTGTTAAAAAGCTTTAAATTTGTTAAGGCTCATTGTTAAAATTAAGCAAAATCTTGAATGATAGTTGAAAAGTGGGTTGATAATTGGAAGAATTAAGTGATAGTTGAGAATTTCTTTGAAACAAAGTTATGCCTCTTGGTTAGGGGAGAAATTTTTGGGAAATTCTTATGACACCACCCTTGTTTCTTAGGCACCAATTGAATTTCTGGTTTTGTTTCTTGATTTCGGATGTGCACATCCGGACGCACTATTTTTTTAAAATTTTCATTTTTTTCCCGGATGTGCACATCCGGTAAAAGTTCGTATTTGCAAATCCGGAAAAAATACTGAAGCAGAACACCAAAACCACAAATGTTTCTCACATTCATAAAATAAAATCGGGATTACATTGAGAAAATCGGCATGGTATCGACAGAAATTTAAATATTACAAGATCAATAGCCCGGTGGACGCTTGCACATCTCTAAGATGTCATCGACCGTTCTTCGGATTGTGACGGTCGCCTCGAACTCGAACGGGAATTGTTCCTCGTAACCCAAATAAGTTTGCCACATCGCTCTAACATCGTCTTGATTTTTGAGCTCAACAAGGATGTAAGCGACGTTCCCTTCGTTGTCAACCGAAGGTGAACGATACTGAAGCTTCGCAACCTTCCGCTTGTCTCCGTAAGGTAGGAGACGTTCGATGTCGTCAATGATTTGGTCGAGGGGGATGTCCCTCATTATCGTAAACTTTTGACCGCGTGTTTTGCCGTCGGTGAAGGAGACACTTGCGGCATACCAACGGATTTTGATTTGATACAATTGAGACATTTTGAGGTTTTGTGAAAGATATCAAATGAAACCCCTAATTTAAAGAAAAGTTAGGGTAAAGTTATTTCTGCCCAAGTTCGTTCCGGATGTGCAGATTCGGACAAACCATGCAAATACTATTTCCGGATGTGCATATCCGGAAATTGTCCGGATCTGCAAATCAGAATGTTTTACTGATACAATTTTAAAATAGAATTGACAGCTTATGCAGTCACTTGGTGTAGGCTTCAGTGCAATAAAATTCGTAAGTGTATTAAAAAGACATATGGATAAAAGTACAATATATTTCACTTCAATAATGTACATTGTGTTGTATGATTATACAAAAGAGTTAAAGCAAAATTCTCCGTCTAAATCTATTGGAGCTAGAACTTTCGATTTTTCCGCATTTGATGCCTTTTCAATTGCGTGCAATCTTTCGAATTCAACCGTCCTTTCGACAAAATTATCCGGCCAAGACTCGGCAATTGCGGTTGCATGCGTCGCCCATTGCGGTGATTTAGGTGGTATCGGACATCCGGGTTTCAAGATAACTTGTACGAAATGTCTTGATTTCGCAAGCCATCCGATACACATGATGCGATCATTTGGATTCGACGGAGGTGCGGTGTGTAGTGGAAAAAAGGTTTCCAAAAATACGTATCTCGTCAAGTCGATACACACCATATCGTAGGCGCATGCTATAAGATGACCCATCTCGGGGAAGCTCATCCATTTCGATACCGGTGCCGGACCACCCAACCACGGAACAAGTGACTCGTGAACCTTGTTGTAATTTTCTTGATTTTCATAGAGACGCAAGTATGCTTCTTTATGCGTCTCCAACTCTAGGATAAGTTGATGACGTACAAGTGCATGACCTTCCTCTCCTTTACCGAGTAGAGCCGACACGGCTCGGTAACCGCAATTACCATCCCCTACAACATCGATTATACCGTCGATATGCTTGTGCATAAAAACCGGCATCTCGTCAATAAAGGAAATCATACGTGTAGTTGGAGTCGGAGTCGGAACTCGTGGAATCGGTGTCGGAGCCGGTTTGGAAATGCGAGCTCCTTTCACGACACTTTGTAGAGATTTAGGAGTAGGAGAGTCCGAAAAGATTTGGTCAACGTGCTCATAATACGAAGGATACCGAGTTGTTGAGTTGTCATTTGGTGTAGGCTTCAACTTCTTCGCAGCACCCTTTGTCTTAACCGGTTGAGACGGAGGTATCATTGCGGTTGTTTCGGGGAAGGCAATCTTCCTCAAATCTTCTTTGATGTGTAGCTTCATATTGTCGTCGGCCTTCGAAAATCTCATTTGAATCGCTTCCAATTCGGCCAAAATAGAGATATCGGGTTTATCTCCTTCCTTACAAGCATCATCATCAAAACTAAGTCTCATCCAATGAGGGCAAACTTCGTCAATTTGTATTGGGTCACCTAGTTTCAACTTTTTAGCAATGGCACAAGCACAAGGAAGACCGTAGGTTTTCACAATAGTGCAACCACGCTTTGCACTATCGGAACCTACCGTTTCGGCTCGGTTGGCCTCGTGAAAAATATAGCCCAACCCCGCCCGAGACATGTTGCCGATCAATTGAGAGTAGAGGAAGTTACCTTTAAACCGATGTTCCAAAACTGTGATGCTCCGATCGAAAGTGGTTTGTATCTCATTGTGTTGGTTTTTGATCATTAGATGCACGGAGTCCCAATCCCGGCATAAATCCCCCTTGCTATTTCCCAACCAATTCTTCAAAGTGGCATGTGCCGACTCAACTCTATTGGTGGTAGTGTTTCCAAGATGTCGTACGTTATCGGTCCACGCACAAACAATATTTTCTTTCACTTGATCAAGAATGGTGGATTCAACATATTTCAACAAAGCGGGGTACCGTTCACACACTTTCCGGAATTTAATGACCGAATCGGCATATTATTCCGTTGTGGAAGAATTTAGAATATGAGTCCATGCATCCATAATTTTCTCTACAATGACACCCGACTTGACCACTTTTCCGTCTTCCGAATCCACTTGCTTCGCACCCACCGCGGTCTTAACCCGACTTCGCACATTCTTTGTTATGTGAAATCGACAAAGTAGTGCATTGGAAGACGGAAAGACTTTCGCAACCGCATTCATCAAGGCGTTGTCGCGGTCCGTAACAACTGCTTTTGGCATTTGAACATGTTTCTTCAAAAGTGACCGACACGTCTCCAACGCCCACGTGAAATTGTCCTCTTTCTCACACTCCAAAAAGGCAAAGCCGACGACATATGTCTTATCCGTAGACGTAACGTCAACCATCTCAAACAATGGAAGACGATACTTGTTTGTCTTGTAGGTGCTATCGAGAATGAGCACTGTCGAGAACGTGTTGAACAACTTGATGGAATCCGGATGAGTCCAAAAAATATCTCGTACCGTAATTCCATCATCGCGACATCTGTACCGAGACACGTAATCGTTGTCCTCCAACACTTTCAACAGTTGTTGCATCTCATTCCTATCTCCCCTAATTGCCTTGTTCATTTGATACCGCATGTTATACACTTGCTTTATATTTGCAACATTTTCGGGTTCTTTCCGTTTCAACGTCGCAAGTATATTCTTCGGTGGGACAAGGTTCAAGGTCATGTCGGCTATACATGTCATCTCTTTCGCCTTGAACCGGTATACACTTGGATGACCTTCTAGCTTTGAGCACATTTCGTGGTTATGTATACCACAACGAACGGTAAATCTCCATTTCTTAGAAACTAACATGTAACCACCAATCTTAAAAGGGCACTCACATCTTCTAGTACCGGTCTCGTCTTTCTTTAACTTCCGTAGAGGTGCTTGATATTTGCCGCTTCTTTCGCACCCCAAAATTACAAAAGCTTTTCTTCTATCCGACCCATTATCCGATCTCCCGATATTTACACCGAAGTCGAGCCCAATAGCCGTCCTACGAATGTATGCGATCATGCTTTCACGATCATCAAAGTCTTGCTTGTTGTTAAAGTTACCGCCGACATCAACCGACTTTACGAGCATACCTTCATCTTTCGAGGAAATCGGCGCAACTAATTCTTTTGCCATGTTATCGGGATGCACCATCTCTATTTATAAACAAGAATAGAACAATTAATATGTATAAATAAGATTTATTCAAAAATGCTGAAAACTTAAATTAATTAGCTTCAGGCATTTTTCCGGATGTGCACATCCGGAAAAGTTCATGCTAAAATCGTTCCGGATGTGCACATCCGGAAGTAGCGTAACTTTTTTTTCCAAAAATGTAGATTGATAATGTGAGCAATGTAGTGGATGAAGTTGAATGTTTACCTGAAATTCAGTCTTTTCTTGCTCCCTTTGATTTGTTGCACCAAAAATTTGAACTTTTTGATTGAGAAATGGGATTGATGAAGTAGGGTTTTTTTACTTGTGAGTGAGAGTGAGTGTGGAAGAAGCAGGTTGATTATGGGAAGGGGGGAGTGATCACGCAGCTTTAAATATTTCAGAATGTCTTCCGGATATACAGATCCGGAGATTCTCCGGATATGCACATCCGGAAAAAGTTTTTAATTCTTAAGGATCCGGTGCGTCCGGATGTGCACATCCGGAATTAGGGGGCAAAAAAATAATTTCACATGGTGTCTAAAAAACTTGAGTGGTGCATTAAGAAACACCCAAATTTTTTTAGCGTCCTCGTTAGGACGTGCACGAATATGTGGAAAAGAGAAGAATATTCAACATATATTCTTAGAATGCGAGCTTTTTCTCAAAATTGGTCCAACATTCTAAAATGGTTGGAAATTTCATTTTTTTATTTTTTATTTTTTATTTTATAGCACTCCCTTGTTTAGTAAAGATGAACGTATGTGAGTTGGATGATTGACATTTGAGTTAAATAGAAAAGAGGGAAATCGGAGGACCTTCAACTATAATTAATCAAGCTTTTTTTTGTTGAAGGCTAAAAGGTAAAAGTGTTTTTGACATAAAATCTTGGTAGTCTAATTCTTCAGTTTTTATTTTATTGTTTTACTAGTTAACTTTATTATGTTAGTTATTTTTTTTCTTGTAGAAAATACAATGATAATGTTTCTATTCATAGTGTGATCATAATAAAGTATCCTTACTAATTATGTGAAATTAGTGAATGGTTGTTTCAATCCTAAGGGGTTGAGATATTTTTAAGGTGTGTTGGGTCATTGTTAGAGTGAAGGAAGAAATCATTTTTTATCTTTATGGATTTGACCATGGGTCTAGGGTTTTGACCATGATTTTAGGGTTTTTACCAGATCATGGGAGTGAGTGAAATTGATCTCCCTTTATCATAAGAGAAGTATAGGCGATTGTGATACTCTCATTTTTACCCTAGCATTTTCATAACATCTATTTATCATATCATTTCATTAGAATCATATGATCATTAATTTGCAAGCACGGTGATTCATAAGTTTGAGTATGAGGACTTCCCCTCCGATTACTTTCTTTAAGGTTCTCCAAGGTCACTTGTGTATCCCATTGGCCTGATGCTTTGGTCTTATGCTTGTTGCCTTTGTAGTTAGGTTTATTCAACATCATGTCATCTAACCATTATACATCCAAGTATACAATATGGTGCAGGTGATTCTTTTTGTGTGTATTAGGATCAAGGTGCCCATAATTCAAGTACAGTGAGATTCATATGGTCATTATCTCTCAACACCAATTCATTTTGGTTCATGATGGGTTTACTCGATAAAAAAAGGTTCCAATTTGCTTAAGTGAAAGAAATGCACAAATCATCCATTCATGGTTCAAGATCTTCTTTCAAGATTGATTCAAGTTTGCTCCATATGAGACTAAGTCACATTCCATTCATTATTCAATTTTGGATTTTGGTTCTAAGTAGGGGTGTTCATTGGTTCGGGCAAATCCAAACCAAACCGAAATCCAAACCAAACCATGGTGTTTGGGTCGGACTTTTTTTTAGTTCGGGCATTAACCGAACCAAACCAATGAAACCCGATGTTAATTGGTTCGGACAACGGATTTTCAAAATTCTACCCGCAAGCCCGTCTACCCGAACCAACCATATTAATTCATATAATTTATATCATTATAATGGAAATTAGTATAAGATTTTCAACTTTAAGGAGGAAGAAAAATAAAATATATTTGTGACATTCACAATCCATATGAAAATACGAAAATACATAAAAAAAACTATATTATTATAGAAAATTAGTTGATGTAAATTAGAAAATTTTAAAAATATTTTTGCATATTTGTTTCTAATGTATCCGATCAATCCAACTCAAACCAACCCGTTATTTCTTGGTTTGGTTCGGTTTGGATTTTATAGAAAAAATGTAAAAATCCAATCCAAACCAATCCATATATTTTTTATTAGTTTGGGTATCGGATTCACTCAAAACCGAACCAAACCGGCTCGCGAACACCCCTAGTTCTAAGAAGAATCCAAACCTATGCAAAAAAGGACTCGAGGATGTTTTATGTGTTTCATTGGATTCAAGTCAAGCATTAATGTCTAGGCAATTCTACTCATTTTCAAGTTATGTGTTTGGATCCAAAGTGACCATTATGCATTATGGTTTTGCTTAACCTTAATCAAGTTCATCAAATGTTAGGCCACAGTTTTACATAAAACAACCATTGTTTTAAATTCAAATGCAAGTAAGGAGTATGTGTGGTTATGTGTACACAAACAAGCAATGGCCATGAATAAGAGGTTATAAGTCTAAATACAAACACAAGACCAATGACATACAATTGCAAAATCAAAAGTCTTGTTCGAGCAAAATGGAAGGGTGCAAATAACATGCAAATGAAAGGCCCAAACTAATACAATACACAAAGCAATACAAGGCAACGTGAAAACGAGCAATCCAAATGCAAACGATTCAGAAAAACGCAGCAGCATGATACAAGGCGCAACAAATGCAAGCTCAAAACTTTCATAACAAACTCTCCATAAAAAAGCCAAAAATACCCTCTAGTCTTCCTATAAATCAGTAAACAAATTCACTGCAGAGAAACTTTTTGGCTTGACATTTTCACGCACCAAAAACTCTGCTTAACCTTCTTCAACCTCAACAATTCACAACACCCTCTAAAACCACTGTTGTACCTTCAATTGAATAAAACTCTGCATTAACAATCCCTTCTGAAAAAAAAACACAAACCATTATTCAACATTTCTCAACATCACAAATTCAAAACAATAAATCGCAACATCCTCACTGCTAGCGGACAACAACGCAAAAGAACAAGAACGAACAACGAATTCAACTGAACACATAACAACAAGTGCACGCGAAGAAGAAGAGGAATGAGAACACATAGTTGCATATTTGAAAGTGGTTTCTCCATCTTTATAACAATGTTGTGGTTGTTCTTGTTTGTTATGTAACAATGTACTGCTTATTTATGTTAATATGTCTCTTTTTGTATGGTGTGATTTACTTCCTAATTAGGTTAAAACAATGTACTACTGGTTGTTGTTGCTTGTTATGTTACAATATTAATGGGCAAAAAGGCACCAGGGGTCCTTTAAGTTATTTAATGCTACCACTTAGGTCCTTTAAGTTTTTTTGTAACGTTTAGGTCCTTTAAGTTTAAAACCGTTTGCACCGTTACCCTTTTTTTTAAATTCCGTTACAAAAATGCATATGTGGCAAAAATGGAGCTTATGTGGCAGTTAATAGTGATGATATGGCATTTTAATTTATTTTTTATTTATTTTTTAATTCCACGTGGATTTAAATTTTTTTAAATTTTTTTTTAAAATTTTTTTTAAAAATTTTTTTAAAAATTTTTTTTAAAAAATTTTTTATTTATTTATTTGTACACCAGTTAAGACTGAAATGACCTAATTGTTACATTTTAAAAACATATGGGACGTGAGTGTTACAAATTATGTCCTTCCATAATGAAGCTTCTAATGCAGTGGTTATGGTTCTAAGTTGATCAAAGGGGTATTCTCTAGCTTTAACGATAAACCCAACAGTATTCGCATCCGCAGCATCTCAACAGCACAACAGTAGCTGGGATTCCCTCGACTTGCCGCGATATCACCGTGTTCATTGCTGGAGCTGCAGCAATATCACAACAACACCATTAATTTGGTTTGTGATTTTGATTCAAGAAGGGAATCTGTTCTAGTTACGCAATAATAACTTGAAGCATCTGTATACACAGGGGGAGTTTTGTGGATTCAATTTCAGGAACAACAACAACTCAACATCAACCATTTGTTCACAATATCAACCGTTCTTATATCCAAGGAGATGACTGAAAGTGAATCCATTCATTATTAATTACATATTTAATATTAATTTGTCATGTTCAGTTAGTTGGTTGATTGTTTGTTTAGTTGGAACTTGGATTGTATGAGCTTCACTGTGGCACTTCCATCTTAAATAGTCTCCTAGCTTCCTCTGTTTTTCATTTTTTGACTCATTTGGGCTTTCAAATGCCCGTGGGTTTTTAGGGGAAAGATAGGAGAGTTTTATGGATATCCTCAGTGTTGCTTTTTCCACAATCTGTTGTACCTACAACATCAATTAGGTTGCTAAATATATTGAATGTTAGTTGCTGTTAATTTTCTGTTGGGTTAAAATGTACAATAATTCACTGAACCAGTTTCAGTTGGTGCTGTTCTTTTTATTTTTTATTTTTATCAGGCTTCATAACTAGTTATGGCTTGGTCTCATATGCAAGAAAAATGGTGAAGCGAAGCTTTAATGTTTTATGCTATGGCATATAGTTTGTATACTTTTAAATCATTGAAAAACTTCTTATTGACAAAATGTTTTATGTTAAGGCATAAAGTTGTATACTTTATAAATCATTTAGATGATCTCCAACAAGGCATAAAGTTTTATAAATTTGTTACACGTGTGCATAATGCAGTATGGCAGAACCTGGAAATACTGTGGCATTTGAGGAAAATTTGTTACTTTCTTGAATCTTAAAGATTACAAAATCTTAAAATTAAAAAATTAAAATTAAAAAATCTTAGACTTTTCTTGTTATAATATACTCTATATTTAAGTAGTGAATTTCATTTTTAAAATATTAACATTATACAAGATCCTTCCAGTAGTGAATTTTTAAAATATTAACATTATTTAAGTAGTGAATTTAAGTAGTAACATTCAAGTCCCATATGTTTTTAAAATGTAACAATCAGATCCTTCCAGTCTTAACTGGTGTATAAATAAATAAAAATTAAAAAAAAAATTAAAAAAAAAATAAAATAAAAAATAAAAAATAAAATAAAATCTACGTGGAATTAAAAAATAAAATAAAATGCCACATCATTTAACTTAACTGCCACCTAAGCTCCGTCAATGCCACATATACTTTTTTTAACGGAAATTTCAAAAAAGGTTAACTATGCAAACTTTTTAAAACGTTAAGGATTCGACTGTTACAAAAAAATCTTAAAGGACCTAAGTGGTAACATAAAATAACTTAAAGGACTAAAAGTGCATTTTTGCCATATTAATGCTAATCTATATTTTCAAAACAAGTTAACATTCTGAAAGTTGTTAATATTTCAAAACCTGGTTCAAGAGAACTCATATTATAGGTGTGGTTCATAAATGTTTTTTTTGCTATGTAGAAACACTACAAGAAGTATAAATCAATTTTGGAAGCTTCATCTGCCTTGTATTTTTTCTTCATGACAACATAAAATAGATCAACTTCAGATTGTTCCATGAATTTTTTTAATAAAAGGTATGTTGTTGTCATTTTGTTGATGTATGTGTTGTTTTTGAGTTTATTATAATGTATGTAGATTGTTTATTTCACTGCCTTCATTGAACATGCATTCATTTAAAGTGATTTAGAAAATACTAATATGAAAATTAAGTTATATTTGAAATGCAACTTAGATCAAACATGATTTTTGAATTGCATCCATCTCGTAATTCATATATATTGCTCTTTAACACGTAGAACTTGGTTTATTGCCCCAAAATTTTCAAATCAATGGTTCGTTCTCTATTAATTTATATTACAAAACATCAAATGTGTTGAGAAATTAAATCATTTCATCGCTCTCATCATAAAAATCTTCACCATTGATTAAAATAACAATGATGATAGCGATGATGATGATGATGATGATTTAGAATTAGACAACATATTAATGCTCTGCAAAATAAATTAGGAATGAACTGTTGCTTTGAAGAATTTGAGGCATTGAATCAAATACTACGTGTTAAGAAGCAAAAGATGAATTACGATATGAATGCAATTTGAAATACAGTGGTTCATTTAAGTTTTTTTTCAAGAATAATTTATTTTTTTTCAAAATATTATCTTCTACATCAAGTTTTATGGTTGTATATGTTTAGTGAGATGTAAGGAAAAACAAGAAATCTACATATTTTATAATAAACTCAGGGTACTTTTCACAACGATTATCTTCTGTAGTCGTGGTGAAATGTTAATTATTTCCAAATAAATTGTTGTTGCTGCTGAGTTTCGAACCCATGACCTCAATATATATCACAACAGCTGTTTAACATAACCGTTGTGATAGGTAGCGCGCTAACTTGCTTATAACCACAATCACACGCCCGTTATGGAAACCACTATACATACAATCACACGCTACCTAACAACGGATGTGAAACCGTCATTATATGTGTTTTGCAACTGTCATTATATGTGTTTTCCGTAATAGTGAAATCACGTAATCGTAACACTTTCAACAGCACAACGGTGCAATCTAAAATTTCTTCTAAAGAAGAGGTATCAAACAATTGTGGAAGGATAAAGTAGAAGTGTGGAACCTTGCCATACATTTTATTTTACATCTATTTTTATCATATTTTGTGTTTTGTAATTTTGGTTGAGGTGAACACGATAGAAAAAAATCTAGCTTCTAAGTCTACAACTTTCATGAAAATACAAATTCTAATTCAAACTATAGAATGATGGAAAATAGAGAGTAAACATGTAATGATGTTACAAAATTTGATGGGTAAAATAAGGCTATTTACTATATCCTAAAAGTCCATTACAATGCCTATATAATGAGAAATAAGGAAAGGGTTGTGATTTTCCAAATTTGTCTACAATTTTGGCGCCAAGGAGAATCGGAAGGTAAGTCTACCATTAAGGAACAATTACTAATCATCATTAAGTTTTGTGATTTATTTTTCGTTGTAATAGCAATGAATTCCTAAAGAATCCATGACTAGTTTTCTTAGATTAGGTTCTCTATTGATGATTCTACCTTAGACATGTAATTTATGTCATTTTCTATGAATCTTTCTTTAATTTATTTTTGTTTATAATGATATAATTATTATTTTAGTTTAATTTTTTCTCCCATCTACAGATTCGAGATAATTTATATACCTTAAAACTAAGACTTCGCAATGAATTTCTCATTTGTTTGGTAAATTATTGGATTTTAATGGTAGTTCATGATGTGACATGAATAATCATGTTCGTGAGTATAAATTTATGTGTCAAAAACCCTTTATTGTTGCGATTGGAGACTCTTAATGTATTGGGGGTTGCTTTAGACAACATGGGTCGCCTTATGATTGAATAATCCCAATATATGGGGGGTTGCAAGGTTGTAAGTCCACATTTTGTAAAACTTTCTTCTTATTTATATGATATAAAATCTTCATCATTGTGATTGAAGACTCTCAATATATGGGGTTGCTTCATATGATGCAGAACATCTTGTGATTGGATACTCCCACTATTTTTGAAATTGAGTATTTTATAAAAGTTCATAATTAAAAAAAAAACATCATTAAATATTTAGTTACTAGACTATTCAAATCTAGGGGTAAATGATTCGAAAGAGAAACTTAATCTCTTTTATAATTATATATGTTAATTGCTTGTTAGCATTTTACATTTAGAATTAAGCATACTAACGTATCAATGTTGTTATATGCACAGAGACAAAGCTACCCATAACATTCTGTGGGCATTTGCCCCACTATTATCCCACTCATGCTTATGATAATACATAATATTCACATATCATCTCTCTATATAATTTATATTTTTACAACAAGATAATATATAATTATAGATTCTGTTGAAAGCAATATATATATATATATATATATATATATATATATATAATAAATATTTAGTTAAATTAATAAATGTAAATATTGACATCTTTATTCAATTTTGAATATGAGATCTTGTAGTTATTTATTTTTATAATAATTTTTACTTATTTTATGAAATAAAAATTTATAGTTGATCTTGAAGGCTGGATCAGATCCTGTTGAAGTGGGCCACCAAGAACGTCTGAGATGCTGGGTGTATAGAAAGGAGGAGGGGGTGTACCTGCAAGGCACTCCGACGCTCAAGTAAGAAAGAGTCAGAGAAAAGGGGCAAGTACAAAGTATTAGTTCGTAGGGTGAATATTGAATACCTGACCCTCTCAAGTGAGAGGGTTTATATAGAGCCCCCGGTGCGTGGCCAACGGTCCTATTTTCGGGGCGAAATAACCGTTTTCCCGAAGAATAGGTAACTGTCCAAACTAGCCGTTATGTCGGGCAGGGTGCCCGAAACTAGCCGTTATGGCGGGGAGAATGCTCTGATGGTCTCTCGAGCTATCCGAGTTCGACGTTCGATACGAAGGAAGAAAATCCTTGAAAGCTCAGGTACTGGCCGACTTCGTAGCGGAAATGACAGTCCCCGAATTCCTGACCAACGGCTCCCAAAAATGGACAATTTACGTCGACGGAGCCTTCAGTGCAAAGGGCAGCGGGGCAGGCATTATCCTTGAAAACGAGGAGGGCATCTTAATAGAAGTCTCACTAGAGCTATCTTTCAAAACATCAAATAACCAAGCCGGGTACGAGGCATTCCTCGCAGGACTTCGACTTGCAAAAGACCTTGGCGCAAAAGAAGTCAAAATCTTTACAGACTCTCAGCTCGTAGCATCACAAGTTCGGGGAGAATTTCAGGCCAAAAATGATAGTCTCATTGAATACCTAACCTTGGTACAAGAAAATTTGAAGAAATTTGTCTCCGCGGAGGTGGCTCACATCCCGCGCGAGCATAACACTCGAGCAGACGTGCTCTCCAAGCTAGCGAGCACTAAGAAGAAAGGAGGGAACAAATTAGTGACCCAAGAGATACTGACCCATCCGAGCATCAACAAACCTACCTCGACCACAGAGGTGAACGTCATCGGGGACGCAAACTATTGGATGAATCCAATTCACGAATACCTGATGATGGGCATACTGCCCGACGATCCTAAAGAGGCTGGGATAGTTAAGAGGCGGGCATGTGCATACAACATAGTCGAAGGTAAACTATATCGCCGAGGATTCTCCATCCCTCTACTCCGGTGCGTCGAGGAAAGTAAGGTTTCAGAGATTCTCCAGGAAATACATGAAGGAATCAACGCGCAACATCTAGGCGGAAGATTTTTGGCTCGAAAAGCTCTCCGACCAGGATATTACGGGCCCACTATGCAACAAGACGCAAATGAGCACGTCAAAAAGTGCGACCGCTGTCAGAGGCATGGGGACATGCACCTCGCTCCTCCAAACGAGCTTAAATCATTGTCATCCCCGTGGCCCTTTGTGTGGTGGGGAATGGATATCCTCGGACCTTTCGTCGTAGGATCGTACCAAAATAAGTACCTCATCGTCGGGGTAGATTACTTCACAAAGTAGATCGAGGCGGAAGCATTAGCCAAGATCACTGCTTTCAATATATTACGTTTCTACAAGAGAAATATACTCGTCCGATTCGGCGTGCCTCAGGCCATTGTCACAGACAACGGGATGCAGTTCACCGACAGAAAATTCCAAGACTTCGTTGCCAAACTGGGTACGAAACAACATTTTACATCGGTCGAACACCCACAAACCAACGGGCAAGCTGAAGCAGCGAACAGAGTAATACTCCGAGGACTCAAACGACGACTCGGCGAAGCCAAACAACGGTGGGTCGAGGAGTTACACATCGTTCTCTGGGCATATCGAACTACCCCTCATTCCACGACTGGGGAGACCCAGTTCCGGTTAACATATGGAACCGAGGCAGTAATTCCCGTGGAAATCAGGGAACCTTCGAGAAGGACAGAAGCTCCTCTTGACAAAGAAGCGAACAACAAACCCCTTCGCGAGGAACTCGACCTGGTCGAAGAAATAAGGACGGGTGCATCCCTCCGAGAAGCCTCTTTAAAACAAAAAATAACTTTGCGTTATAATGACAAAGTCATCAAACGAGATTTCCAAGTAGGCAGTCTTGTCTTACGAAGAAATCAGAAAAATTCACGTGAAGGAAAGCTGGCCGCAAACTGGGAGGGCCCCTACCGCGTCATTGCAAAGACGGGGACAGGTGCTTATTACCTCGAAAACCTCCATGGTGAACAACTTGCTCGACCATGGAATGTTGAGAAGCTTAAACAATATTACAGTTGAACACTGCATGTAACTATACAAAAGTTGCCGTTACAAGGAGCGTGCCATGGTACAGGCACGACACCTCTATATGCTAACGAAGGTCAAAAGCCACGTTGTGTGTGCGTTGAACTTTTGGCCCGGCGAGGAGTACTCTATCGAGCTCCGTCGTCGAAGTACCTTGTAGGCAGAACACCCAGCTCGCGATGGGAAGTTCACGCCATGAAACTAAGACCTCGATGGACCTCTTAGCTTCATTGAAGGTCGGGGTACAACCCCTGACCGCTCGACCAGCTCTCTTCGCAGTCGAGGATCACTAGAGTCGAGCAAACTCCCAAATATCCAACAATTCCAAAATAACTTAGATAAAAATAAGTAAAATACCACACACAGAGCAGATAAAGAGGCAAAATGGAAATACTAAGTCGGGCAAGCCCATTGTAAAAATATTACATAAAGCCCTGGCTCTTAGACCGGGAAAATCAGTAAGTATGGCACGCAGGCCAGTCAATACAAAAAATTGGCACGCAGGCCAAACTGACTACACTATCACTCCGCAGCAGCATCAGCTACCTCGGGACTCTCCTGCTCCCCGCTTCCCCCATCAGCATTTACTATTTGTCCGGGCAACACAATCTTACCGTCGACCACCTCAAACTTGGAATCAGCTCCATTGGTTAAAAGGTCCGAATTCAGGAGTTTAAGTTGCGCCACGGCGTTCTGGAACCCGACATCTGCAAACTCTAGAGCATCATCTTTAGCCAACCGAAGATCCTTCTCGACTTCCCTGAGCTTGGCTATCAGGGCTGCTCGAGAGCTTAATAGTTTATCCTCCTCAGTTTCATTTTCGGCTGGCCGAACAGCCTCTTCCAGTTCAATTATCCTGTCCTTGAGACGCTGCTCTTCCCCTTCCAACGCAGTGACCCGAGCAAGGTGGTCCTTCGCCACATCCTCAACTTCTTTCAACTTCTTCTCCAACTGTTCTTGCTGCTCGCTTTGTTCTCTGTTCAACTCCCTGCAGTCCTTCAAGTCCTTCTGCACACCGAGCAATTCAGCCTCCAAAGCTTGAAGTCTTTCTTTCAGTCGAGAAAGCCCAGCAGTAGAGCAACTCTCTCGTTCAGAACGAGGGCAGCCGAACAGAGCCGCATGAAGGCAGACATATCCTCGATAATTATTTTCCTTCTCGCTTCTGAAGCACTCCCCAACAAAGCCTGGGCCTCAGCAAGAGCGACACGAGGACAAATAACCTCGGAGAACTAGCAACGCTGGAGATAACACGGAGGAATCTCGAAGCTTGCAGAAGGAGGAGGGGGACTACCTTCCACATCATCAATGGTCGACCCAGTAGTCTTTGCCCGCTTAAATGTCCTTTGGGCCCCCGGGGACTGATTCTCAGAGGTCACGGTTGCAGTTAACACAACATGAGATTGCTCGGAACCCTCGGGCACTGCAGTAGAGGGAGTACTCTCAGGCACTGTCGTAGAAGAGACATGCTGAGGGGTACTTTGTTCTGTTGGACGGGATTGTTCTTCCCTAGCCCTTTTTGCCTTTAGCCTCGAGTATCTTTCTGCAGCTCTGACCATTTTCCCTACAAAAAGAAAGAAAAATATTAGTAAAACAAGATACACGAACATGAGAGAAATCTAAGTCGAGGATCTTTGCACCACCTAAGAGCTCGACAGCCTCCTCATCGGAGAAAGTCTCGAGCAGAACACGAGTATTAATCAGGCGACAGGTCTTCGTCACCTGCTCATTACCACCTATCGAGGTCTCTCCGTCCTCGGATACGCTTGGGGTTTTATTCAAACTCTTCACGTACTCGACTATCTTATTATAAGCCTCGCGATCCTCGACATTGAGCTTATTATGTCTTACTTTATATTTGTCTACCCCCTCTTTGTAATGCTCTTCTGTCCAGAAGAGGGGGAATTTTGGCACCATCACTTCTGTAGACAGCCCATCCACTTCTTGAGTCACCCTTTCATATATCGAATTAATGGCCTCGGGAGTGACCGGCTTCACAAAATAGTAACGCCACTTGAAATCTCGAACAGAGTCCAAGTAAGTGTGAAATAAAGCTTTATTTTGTTTGAACGACACCCAGCCGTGTCGACCATCGGTTGTAGACCTCTGCAGATGAAAAATTCAAAAGAAAAGGGACACTGTTGCCCGGATGTCCAAGTGTTTGCAGACGAGCTCAAAAGCCCGGAGGAAGGCCAATGAGTTTGGGTGGATTTGCGATGGAGC
Source organism: Lathyrus tuberosus (assembly GCA_022829125.1). NCBI lineage: Eukaryota > Viridiplantae > Streptophyta > Magnoliopsida > Fabales > Fabaceae > Lathyrus > Lathyrus tuberosus. Next base: position 5,631,189 of record JALAZF010000044.1, on the reverse strand, counting down.
CAATTTTAACCATTTGAAGACCCCCTCTTGAAAGTCTGTGAAGGGGAGCCTCCACCCACCTCCTGAAACATAAACTCATACACCGGGAAACGCATTCCCATGTAAGGTGTACATATACGATGGTCCTCGTTGGGGCGGTACACTTTCCAGGATTGCTCAGAACTGAGCAACCTATGCTCGACAGTACAAAACCCATCTTCGTTGGGGAATGTGAAGACGGACGACATAGTGAGGGCCTCCTCACACACCCAGTCCTCAAGCGGACGCTCTTGTCTAAAAGCCATATGGGCCATCGGAATTTCAAGTTGGTTATCCTCTTCGAATTCACCTACGGACACTTCAGCAGCCAATCTGTCCATCAACCTGAAAAGCAGAAGGGAACAGGTGAATTCGACAAGTCATACCAAACTAGCCGGTCGGAGATGAATAACGGATGTCCCCGGAAACTCATCGCTTCCCCAGAAAATCTTGCCCCTTTTCCCATGAAATCAACGAAAAAGAGTCATTGTTGGGGACCCAAAACGTTATCAGGTCCCCACGATATTCATCATGCTCCCCGGAAATTTTCTACAAGTCCCCGAAATATTCATTCAGTTCCTCAATTTTATTCAACAGAAACAGAAACAGAGAAAAATTCATACACTCTTTCTCTTAAAACAACCAAAGATCCTTGCCGTATTCGCCAGGAATCCTTCCATTTCTCATAAGAACTTCATCAGTTCATCAGAGAAACGATTTCAAGCAAGTTAAACTTAAAGGAAATGCCGGAAAAAATAACAGTTTTGAAGAAAATACCTTGTAGATGGTGAAATAGGGTTCCGGCACGGCGTAGCACGGCAGACTTGCGGTGGTTGATGGCAGCGAACGGAGGATGAGGAAACGGAGAAGGAAGAGGAAACGATTCTTGAGCGAAAAATGAGAAATGAAGGGAAGAGATAGTACTTATAGACAAATCACAGAACTCGAGAAGCCTGGGGCACTCGAGTACTTTACCCTAGGCAGCCACCCTATGCAATGATGACAAGTGACACGTGGCACACTTGCACCGGTCGAAAATCCACGCGTGTCCTTTCGTCATCCCATCGTTTCAAAACGGAAACTTCTCATCTCCCCAACATTTCAACCAGATGCAACTCTTCGTTGCCCGCAAGCTATCAGTGCCCGCCTTATGATAATTGCCCGCAAGATATCAATGCCCGACGTCATGATAATCATGGAAATTTCGACTATGCTGATATCCTTCTCGGATCATCCCTTGGCATTTCCCCGACACGATTATTGACCCTCAAGTCATTACTCTAATACCTCAAAGCAACGACTTGGGGGGGGTCCTGTTCTGGACTGGGCCGTAGTTTCCTACAATCAAACAGGCCCAATCCATACAACTGTAAGAAGCCTAATAAAATCCTAGAGAAGGACACATGACTGCCATACGCGAGGCCAAAGGTATGTCGGGCACATGGCACCTTGACAATGTCGAGCATCTGAGGACAAATAGGAAAGGAAGACATCACACCCTGATGAAATGGACCTCCTCGGCAGATTAACTTCCCCCCCCAAGGATACTCCTAATCTCGTTGACTCATAGGTCCTCGACTAGTATGGTTCTCCTCCGTTAGGTCATGTCCAGACCACGACCACTATATTTCCTCGACATTGTAGACTCCCCCCCGAGGAGTCTACTAACGGTCTTATCTACACAGATACGTTTCATGTAACCGTCTACTAATGGCATTAAAGGGACGGTTACACTAGGGTGTTGACCATGAGCTGGTCATTATTACTACACGTAAGCCCTAGCAGTTACTTGGAACGGGTCACACGCTGGTCCCACCCGTTGCAAGTAACCGTTGGCCACGCGCTGGGGGTCTCCTATAAATACCCTCTCACTTGAGAGGGTCAGGATAGCTAACTTCCTACTCTCACTCAATTTCTCTGTATTTGTTGTGCCCTCACTGACTTAAGCATTGGAGTGCCCTGCAGGTACACCCCCCCGGCCGTCTTTCATCATCATTAAAGTAGCAACAATTTCAAACGTCGTTGGCCATCTTCAAACTGTCTGATCCAGGTATGATCAATAGGTAATTGGCCAAAACTAGCCGTTATGTCGGGCAGGGTGCCCAAAACTAGCCGTTATGTCGGGCATAGGCGTAGTTTCGGGTACGTGCCCTCAGCTGTTCGGGGACAGAAGAAGCCGTGCGGAACGGGCAGCGGTTCAGGGAAGGAGCAATGCAGTCCTTGCCCGGTTGGAGGGGCAGAAAGGTAACTTTTGCCCCTTTGTGGATTGGGCTTAGGAAATTGGGTCATTTTGGGAGCATACGTGGATTGGGCCATGCCTAGCCATTGGTCCAGTCCAGAACAGGAACCCCCCAAGTCGTTTCTCCCAAGCATGGGAGTGATGACTTAAGGACAGCCCGTGGTTCCGGGGAACTAGTGTGGAGTCGTCGTTTGGTGACGGAGGGAGTTGTCTAGTGGTGCCCGCGAACCCTGGTGTTCGTGAGATCCATGTCCGTGTCTGGATTGCCCGTCATACGGGGAGACCAACGGTTAGGAGGAATTGAAACATTAGGGCGCCACGTGTGCCTCGAGCCCTGTGCCGCAGTTACTAGGCAATGATGGCTAGTTGATAGCCATTATGACCTACGAGGGCGTGTCATTTCACGTGCCCCTCAGTATAAAAGGAGAGAGACTCAGGCCATTTGGAACTTTCGCTTCTCTCTCTTCTTCGTCTTCCTCAGAGCACTTGCCCGCCACCGCCGTTCACTGTTCCGACTGCCACCACCAGTTCCGAGCTACCATTTTCAGCCTTTTAACCAAGTAACTCCACTGATCTTGCGTTTCTTTGCCTCTTTTACGGTTGTTTGTAGATTGCATGTGGCTAGGTTTAGGGTTAGAAGACGAATTGTCGCTTTCCCCTGATGGTTGTTGGTGGTGGACGGTGGTTAGGCCATCTTCTGCCGCCGACGAGGCTGCTGGACCTTTTGGATATCTCGTGAGTAGGGCGGTTTCCGACGTCGTCGCGATAATGATGCATGTGTAACCGTCGCAGTTACTCAGATTCTGGTCTTTTAATGAAGTTTCCGGTGAACGTTTGCAGTTTCCGGTGAAGCTTTAAACGGAAACTGGGAAGTGGCTCGAGGAAGTTCCTAGTATAAGAGTGGTTTGTCCTGAGCTTCTCCTCGTGGGAGACTCTTGAGTTTTTTGTTTGATGTTAGGGCTTAGGCCGGGGACGTCGTCCTCAGCCCTTTGCGCGCCCTTTCACTTGACTAGCGGTGGAAGGGTATATTTGATTCTTCGTCGAATTCACTTTTTTCTATCCTTTTCAGGTGATCGATAGGGCCAGACGGGGAGATTATACTAGTCTCGTCCGAGGAGAGCTCCTCGGAGAGCAGCAGTACGGAGGCCTCAACTGTCCCCAGTGAAGTCGGGGAGAAAGAGGTTGTTGAAGACTCAACGGAGGAGTGGTCGGTGACTGAGCCTGCCGAGCACGTATCTACTTTTACGACATATCTGGGGGATGTCTTTACGGTCGTTGGGCCAGAGGGGGAGTGGAAGGTGCACTTCCCCTCTGAGGATGATAGGGTCTGCACCAACTTCGGGGAGCGTTTTGCCATGTAGAATACGCATTTAAAGAGCTGGGATTGAGGCTTCCCTTCACCGATTTTCAGCAGTAAGTCTCCATGCACTTGGACCTGGCTCCGTCGCAGCTGCACCCCAACTCGGTGGCGCTCATCCGTGCCTTTGAGTTGACGTGCAAATTTTTGCAGATAGGAGCTACTCTTCCTCTATTTTTCACCATCTTCCATCTCCAGCGGCAGTTGACGAGGAAGAGATACGGTTGGGTGTCATTGAAGCAGCCCGTAAGTTGTTCAAGCCCTTTTCGAAGTCAATCTGGATGTTTAAAGAAAGGTTCTACATCATAGAGCCTGTGTCGGAGAGGGCCCAGGACAATACGTATGTCTGGGCGGTGTCCGTTGACGAGGATGGTAACGACATGTGTGACGAAAACGGGAAGCTGATCAGGGATAGAGAATTCAAGTTTACCTTCCACATGTTGGACGGGCAGGATGCGGTTGGCTATGAGAAACTGGTGAAGTATGTTAACTCTTTCCGGCTCGCTGAATGCTGGACGAAGAAGGGGTCCCTGATTTTCGAGGAGGACGGTAGCCAGCGTGTTGAGTATCGTTTTATTAACACCAAGACACTTTTGGAGTGCAAGACTCCTGCAGATGCCTATAAATTGCTCGGTACTCTTAGTTATTTGATCTGTCCGACATATTTCTTCTTCGTCATCTAACGTTTTTATTTTGTTTGTGCAGGTGAGATGTCTTCCGCCCATGAAAGGATGGTAAAGAATGCGACTGCGAGGAACAAGCTCGGAACGGTTGTTCCCAAGACTCGATTTCCTCAGCGTGCTCTTCCTTTTCCTCAAACTGCATCGGGGAGTACTTCGCCTGTTCCTGCCCAAGGATCCCTATTGCCTCTGGCCTCAAGGTTCAAGCGGTCCAGGCCTAGCGAAGCGGTAGACCTCAGTCGGGCACCAGAAAAAAGGGAAGTTTAAGCTCCCTCCGTGCATCCTTGACAGAAAGTTCTTTGAGAAAATATCCTTGGTTATGCCGCGGGCAGAATCTCTCCGGCTGGAAGGCATGGATCACCCGAGCAAGAGGGCGCTGGTGGCCTAAGATGCCTCTGCACTAGTCAGAGTTTTGGAGATGGCGGCCATCTATGCTGAAGGGGACTCTGCAATTGAGTCTGAACTTAGAGCTGCCCGGGCTACCATGGCATCTCTTGAAGAGACGGCGAGGAAAGCCAAGGAGGAGGCTAAGAGTGCTGATGATGCCTGAAAGAAGGCGGACGGGGAGGTGACCAGGTTAAAGGGGGAGAACTCTACACTGGCCGCGGAGGAGAAGACAACTGAGGAGCTGGTCGAGCAGCTGAGGTTGGAAAGCGCTCCGGGCGAGGATGAACCTGAGGATGTGAAGGAAATAAAGACAAGGGTCGAGCTGGTTGCTCACATGTTGAGGGCTGAGGATGACAACATCGTCATTGGGGACGAGTCCTTCAGGAATGCAGTGGCCCAACTGCGGGTGGTCAACCCCGGGCTTAATATCTCCACCGAGGGTACTCACTATCTGGCACATGTCGAGGACGGCTGAATAGTCAACCCGAACTCCCTCCTCATTGGCGATGAGCATGCCAAAAATCTGGACGGGGAAAGCCAGGAGCCTCAGCCTAACGCTGAGCAGTCTGATCGGATAGACGAGTGAAGGTTTTTGTTGTTATTTTAATTTGTCCAGCCTGCGTGCCGTGTATCTTTGTGACTTATTTTGAATGGGGGCATGGCCCCCGGTTTATGTAACAAGCACAATTGCGGTCCCTGCGGCCACTTATTACTTTAATTATGTCCCCGGTCCTTGTGGCCGGTTTTGTGATTTGCATGGCTTTGTCTACTTTAAATTCTGCTAAGTGTTGTACTTTTGCTCGTTATGCATGTATGCCCGTAATAGGGGTTACTTTGGTTTGCTTTTAAGTTTCAGGGGATTGCTCGTTGTAGATGTGTTCGGCAGTGAGGGGTACTGGTCGAACGGCCAGGGAATGTCTGGGCGAGGGAGCGGAGCTCAGGTCGCGTTTGAGGATTGAGTTCGCGGCGTGAACCTTCCATCGCGAGCTGGGTGTTCTGCCTGTCGTGGTACTTTGACGACAGCGGTGCTCGATTGAGGGACCGCTGTCGAGCAGGGACTTGGCTCGTTCCTGAGCGGGGTTCTGCTTTACTGGCATGCGACGCTTGTACCTAGGCACACATCGTGGTCGATATGCGATGCTCGTCGTTGTGATGGATCAAAGCGATAGTTTAGGCCTTAGTTGTAGTATTGTTTTAGCTTTTCGGCGTTCCATGGTCGAGCAAGTTCTTCCCTGTTGAGATGCTTTAGGTAATAGGCCCATTCTCCGTTTTTGCCCGGACACGATAGGGTCCTTCCCAGTTAGCGGCTAGTTTGCCTTCGCGAGAGTCTTTATGGTTTCGTCTTAGGACAAGGCTGCCCACGTCGAACTCTCGTCGTATGACTTTGGCGTTGTACCTAATGGTGATTTTTTGTTTTAACGAGGCTTCACGGAGGGCTGCCCCTGACCGAACTTCCTCGATGAGGTCAAGTTCCTCCCTTAATGCTTCGTTGTTCATTTCCTCGTCCAGGGGCGATTCTGTCCGCCTGAAGGGTACGTGAACTTCAATGGGAATTACAGCTTCGGTCCCGTAGGCCAGGCGAAAGGGTGTTTCCTCGGTTAAAGAGTGTGGAGTTGTGCGGTATGCCCATAAGACGCTGTGCAGCTCCTCGACCCAAGCTTTCTTCGTTTCTTCCAGCCTTCGTTTGAGGCCTCGAAGGATGACTCAGTTCGCCGCTTCAGCTTGCCTGTTTGTCTGGGGATGTTCGAAGGATGCGAAGTGTTGCTTCGTGCCCAGCTAGGCGACGAAGTCTTGGAACTTCCTGTCCATGAACTGTGTCCCATTGTCCGTGACTATCGCCTGGGGGATGCCAAAACATGCAAAGATGTTTCGTTTGTAGAAATGCAGTATGTTAAGGGCAGTTATCTTGGCTAGAGCCTCCGCTTCTATCCATTTTGTGAAGTAATCGATGCCTACTATTAGGTACTTGTTCTGGTTTGATCCTACCACGAATGGCCCCAGGATGTCCAGGCCTCACCAGGCGAATGGCCACGGGGAGGACATAGCCTTGAGCTCGTTAGGTGGAGCTAGGTGCATGTCCCTGTGCCATTGGCATTTATCGCATTTCTTCACGTGTTCCTTAGCGTCTTACTGCATGGTTGGCCAGTAGTATCCTGCTCGAAGGGCCTTCCGGGCGAGGGACCTTCCTCCGAGGTGTTGGGCGTTGATTCCTTCGTAAATTTCGCGCAAGATGTGGGCGACCATATCTTCCTCGACACACTTGAGTAGCGGGATGGAGAACCCTCACCTGTAGAGTTTATCTTCGACCAGGACGTAGGAGCGAGCTCTTCGCCTAACTACGTTGGCTTCTTTGGGGTTGGACGGAAGTTCGTCCCTAGCGAGGTAGTTGTAAACGAGGGTCATCCAGCAGTTGCTGTCGCCGATCATTTGTACGTCAAGGGTCGGGGAAGTTTTCTTGATACTGGGTCGAGAAATTACCTCCTGTATGACGGACTTGTTTCCGCCTTTCTTCTTCGTGCTTGCTAGTTTGGACAAAACGTCTGCCCGGACGTTGTGTTCGTGGGGAACGTGCTTTACCTCTACTGCTGCGAACTTCGTCATTTTCTCCTTGACCAGGCCTAAGTATTCGGACAGGTTGTCATTTTTGGCTTGATACTCTCCTCAAACTTGGAGGGCCACGAGTTACGAATCTGTGCAGATGACAACTTCTTCCGCACCGAGATCTTCGGCTAGGCGTAAGCCAACGAGGAAGGCTTCATACTCAGCCTGGTTGTTAGAGGTGGGTAAGGATAGGGTAAGCAATACTTCAACGATGATTCCCTCGTCGTTCTCCAATATGATGCCTGTGCCGCTTCCAGCCGAGCTGGATGTCCCATCTACGAAAATGGTCCATTTACGCGCCCCGCAGGTCAGGGAATCTATGAACGTCATTTCTGCGATGAAGTCAGCCAAAGCCTGGGCTTTGAGGGCTTTTCTGATTTCATACTGGATGTCGAATTCGGACAGTTCTAGCAACTATTTGAGTATTCTATCGGCCATGTTTGTTCGTCCTAACAGCTGCTTCACAGGTTGATCCGTCCGGACCACGTTCGTGTGGGCCAGGAAGTAGTGTCTCAGTCTTCTAGCTACGTTAATGAGGGCCAGTGCCACTTTTTCTATCTGTTGGTATCTCAGCTTTGGTCCCTGCATTGCTTTGCTCGTGAAATATATGGGCTTTTGCCCGTCAGGTGTTTCGCGGATAAGAGCGGCACTCACTGCCTCGGTGGCCACGACGAGATACAGATATAAAGTCTCGCCGTTGTGCGGGCGAGAGAGGACTGGCGGCTCTGAGAATGCCCGTTTTAGATGGAGGAGATCCTGGTCGCAATTTTCTGTCCATTCAAACGCTGCCTCTTTGTGGAGCAGTTTGAAGAAGGGTAGGGCGCGCTGGGCAGATTTGGCCACGAAACGGGATAAAGATGCGAGGATCCCGTTAAGGGAATGGATGGATTTCTTCGATTTGGGCGTTGGAAATTTGGAGAATGCCCGACACTTATCGGGGTTGGCTTCAATTCCTCGTTCTATCAGGTAGAAACCGAGGAATTTGCCTGCCCGGACACCGAACGTGAACTTCTCCAAGTTAAAACGCATCTGGTATTTCCTGGCCTATTCGAAGACCTTTCTTAAATGGGCAGTGTGATCGGTTTCCTCGTGGGATTTTACGATCATGCCGTCCATATAGACTTCGAGCATGTCGCCTATTTCTCCCCGGAAGACCTTGTTCATCATCCTCTGATAGGTCGTGCCGACGTTTTTCAAGCCGAAGGGCATTACGTTGTAGTAATAGTTGCCCGATTCGGTCATGAAGGTCGTGTATTTTTTATCGCTCACAGCCATTGGTATTTGATTATAGCCCGAGTAGGCGTCTATGAATGATAATAGTTTAAAACCGGCAGAGTTATCAACAAGTTTATCAATATTGGGGAAGGGGTAGGCATCCTTCGGGCATGCCTTGTTAAGATCGGTATAGTCGATACACATTCGCCATTTGCCATTAGATTTTTTCACAAGTACAACGTTGGACAGCCAAGTGGTGTACTTGGATTCCGAGATAAATTTTGCCTCGAGGAGGTCTTTTACAGCTTTTTCTGCAGCCTCCGTTTTCTCCGGAGACTGCTTTCTCCTACGTTGTGCTACTGCTTTGACGGTTGGGACAATTGTGAGTTGATGGCAAGCGACGGATGGGTCCAAGTCGGGCATCTCGGCGTCGCTCCAGGCGAACAGATCGGTGTTCTCACGGAGGCAGGCTTTGAGATGCTTCCTTGCGATGTCGGGGAGATCTGCTCCAATCTTTACTCCCCGCTGGGGGTCATCGCCGAACAAGACAAGCTTGAAGTCGCCATCCGGGATGGGGCGCATCGGATGGGAGCTGCTGATGGTCGGGGCGGACGAGCTGCTTGGTCTTCCTTCTGGTCCTCTTAGGGGAAGCATCTGTCGAGGTCGATGGAGTCGACCTGAGGTAGTGGCTTGGCCTCCTCGGAGCTACTTGGCAAGGTTGGCTTGTTGGATACCTTTGGCTTGGACGTGATGGCGTTGAGTCCCTTAGTGGCTGCTTCTAAACACTGTCGTGCGGCTTCGATGTCGCCGTGGAAGGTGGCGACCATCCCCTTTAAAGTGTAGTACTTCATCTTGAGGTGGACGATTGAAGGCACAACTACCAACTCGGCCAACGTTGGTCTTTCGAAGATGCACTGGTACAGAGACGGGCAGTCGATTACCAGAAACTGCACTTTGACGGGTATGGCCGTCTTCGCTGACCCGAAAGTTACGATCAGTTCGATGTATCCCCAGGGTTTGGTCACTGACCCATTTAATCCTTGCAAGTCAGAACCCACATAGGGAGTGAGGTGGGACTCGTCCAGTTGGAGCGTTGAGAACAACTGGGAGTACATAATGTCGACCGAGCTGCCTTGGTCGACGAGAATCCTGCGAACGTCAAAGTTCGCCATCCGAGCTCTGACGAGCAGGGGAATGCTCGAGTTTGGAGATCCACCGAGGAGCTCTTCCCTGTAGAAGGAGATGGGTATGGAGCCCTTCTAGGCTTGGTCGAGTGTGGTCACCCTGTTGGAGCTCGTGCTGATCAGGTGCTCGAATTTCCTTTTCACAGAGCCTACCATGACTTTATTGAAGCCTCCGCCCGAGATGACCATGGCGGAGGGGAACGTTTCCCACGGGCTGTGGGCCGCGAAGTAAGCAGGAGTGCTGAGCTCTTCTGGGACGTAGAAGTCCTCTGGACGCGATACGGACATGGCGACCTGGATGTTGGCCTCTTCCGAGGAAGGTACCTTTTCCTCTACCTTCTAGGACTCCTGGGCGTCTTGCCGGAGAGTGTCTTTCTTTTTCGTGAACTATTTCAGGTGGCCATCCCTGATCAGTATTTTGATAGCATCCTTCAAATGGATGCAATCTTCGGTGGTGTGGCCGTGACTCTTATTGAAACAACAGTACTTTGATTTGTCAGCGTTGGGCTTGGCCGGTATTTGTTTGGGGAAGCGGACCCCTGCTTGTTTGAATTCTGAATTCGCTCATTCGGGCAATATCTTTTCCCTGGAGACAGTCAGGGGGGTGTAGTCGTGAAATCGTCCGGAAGGTCCCTTGCTATCCCGGGAGTCTCGAGGACGGTTTTCGCGCTTCCTTTCTCCTCGACGAGATGTCGAGGGTTCTTCGCTTTTGGAGGCCTGGGCGTTCTCTTGGTGGCGGGAGGCTCAGGCGGAGTTAGCCGCTTCTTTTTCCTCGTACTGAATGTACGACTGTGCCTTGAGGAGGAAGGCGTCCAAGTTCCTCGGAGGTGCGAGGCCGACAACTTTGGAAAACTCTGAGTGCGGGGGGAGTCCCTGTTCGAGCAGAAATTTTTTCATATCGTCGGTGGTGGGGACTTGCACCGCTTCTTTGTTAAACCTCTCGATGTATACCCGGAGAGGTTTATCCTTCCCTTGGATGATGGCCCCAAGAGAGGCTTCAGTCTTGGGGTGGCGGCGCGATGCATGAAATGCCTGGAAAACATTCTGCCTAACTGCTTCCACGAAGTGATAGACTCTTCGGGCAACTGTTTGTACCAAGTCATTGCTCCCTTTCGGAGCGTGGTCGGAAACAGACGACACTTGATGGCGCCCCAGACGCCATGGTAATCTAACAGCGCATCGATGTTTTCGATGTACTCGTCGGGGTCGGTTGTCCTGTCGTATGTGCCCAATGCAGGGGGCTTCTCCAAGCCCTTGGGGAGGCGTGTTGCCAAGATTTCTTGGGATAATGGGCCGTGAGGCTCATCATTGCTGCTGGAATTGGTTAGTGACGGGGACCGGACGACCCGCTCGTGGCGGCGGCTTCTTCGGGGAGAAGGTGTATGGGCCCTGCCTTTAGTCCTGACCGGGGGTGATTGTTTGTCCCTCCGGGTTCTCTTGTGACTGGGAGAGTTCTAGTTTCGCGGGGAAACATGGTCGCATTTCCGAGCAGCATGAGATTCTGGTTCTTGGCGTAGCCTTCGGTCGACTTCTCGCCGGGGTTGCGGGCTCTTGGATCGTCAATGAATTTTCCTCGGAGGGGGAGATCTTGGACGGGCCGATTCCTCCAATGCCCCGATCCTTTCATTTTGCTGAAGGATCAGGAGGTTGGTTCTGTTGATGGCTTTAAGAAGGGTCACCATGGCTGGGTCGGCGTTGGGTGGAGCAGGAATGGGCTGGATGGCCGGCGAGGGCTGATCGTTGTCGCGGTCAGCAGGAATGGGGGAAGAAGAGGTTGTGGCCTCGTCTCTCAGAAAACAGGGGTCTCCGAGGAGAGATGAAGGACCGTCAACGCCAGTCTTGTTGACGGAGAGGACAACGGACTGGAGAGCACCTTTGACGTGATCTTGAGAGGCCATGATGGTAATCTTGGACGAGAGTGTTTTGGTCTTAGTATCTGAGGTGGATGTTTAAGACGGGGAGAACAGTTTTCCCACAGACGGCGCCACTAATCGTGAAGGCTTGATCATATCCTGTGCTGTGGGCCACCAGTACGTCTGAGATGCTGGGCGTATGAAGAGGAGGAGGGGGTGTACCTGCAAGGCACTCCGACGCTCAAGTAAGAAAGGGTCAGAGAAAAGGGGCAAGTACAAAGTATGAGTTCTTAGGATGATTTTTGGATACCTGGCCCTCTCAAGTGAGAGGGTTTATATAATGCCCCCAACGCGTGGCCAACGACCCTATTTTCGAGGCGAAATAACCGTTTTCCCGAAGAATAGGTAACTGCCCAAAACTAGCCGTTATGTCGGGCAGGGTGCCCAAAACTAGCCGTTATGTCGGGCATAGGCGTAGTTTCGGGTACGTGCCCTCAGCTGTTCGGGGACAGAAGAAGCCGTGCGGAACGGGCAGCGGTTCCGGGGAGGAGCAATGCAGTCCTTGCCCGGTTGGAGGGGCAGAAAGGTAACTTTTGCCCCTTTGTGGATTGGGCTTAGGCAATTGGGCCGTTCTAGGAGCAGACATGGATTGGGCCATGCCTAGCCATTGGTCCTGTCCAGAACAATATATATATATATAGGGAAATGCTAACATACACCCAAAATTGGTGGGCCCCACACAAAAATATACTATATCTATTTTCTTTCTATTTTTTTTCTTCAGTTTTCTAATGTGGGTCCCACCCAAAATTAGTGGGCCCCACACAAAAATACACTAAGGTGTATGTTGCTAATGCACACCTATATGGGTGTGCATTAGCATAACCCATATATATATATATAGAGAGAGAGAGAGAGAGAGAGAGAGAGAGTAACGAGCCATCAATGGAAAAATAGAGAGTTACAAATCAACATTCAAATTTCTCCTTAGAAATACAAGGGAACTCAAGTAAACTCAAATGCCATAGAGAAAAGCTTCATGCATTAACCCCAAGTCTAAAGCCATACACCCAAAAAAAAAATTGGTGAAACAATTCAATAATGGGAAAGGCATTTAATGCACTTGCTCCCTCATTATTTATGTAAATGATCTATGACCTTCCCACTCATCCTTATGGTCGGACGTGATAGCAAAATGCTGGCCACAACTTTGAAAGACTTCTCAGCAAGCCTTGAGGGCAACTATTCTTGGTCGGTCAAAGGCCCAACGGAGGAGCCCAACCACACATAGTCCAAACGAAATTATTCAATACATATAATTAACACATGTGAGATTTAAGGTACATTTTCTGATCTTCATTTTTCACTAAATTCATCTAGGACTCTATAAGTGACTTAGACGTTAGAGTGATAACCTTGCAGATCCACCCACGCCACTGTATCGGAGATCAATATCACCACTTCAAGAGTTTCACCTCATCAATCAATATCAATGCTAGTTCCAATACAAAACATTTTATTTGATTATATTTTCATATCAAAAACTCTAACTTAAATTATTTATTTTTACATTATTTTATTTTGTAATTGATTAAATAATTATGACTTTTATAAAAAAACTAAAAAAATATATTTTACCATTATCTCTACAGTCTCATCAATAATCACGAGTACCTCAGTAAAACCAAACAATAATTTACTATTTTCTTAATTTTTTGGCTTAACTACAATCTTCATCTCCATAATTTATATTTTTTTGAATTTTGATCCTCCTATTTTTAAAATAAAAAAAAACCAGTCCTACCATTTCAATGTTTTTAAGGATTTTAGTTCCCTATTCTATTTTGATGTCATTTTTTATGACGTACTAGTAGCTAATTGATAACGTGTTATTGCTTAAGTGGCTTAAATGAAGTTTTAAGTCATTTATAATCATTCTTTGTTTTAATAATAATATAAATTAATATATTTATAAAAAAACAAATATAGAAAAAATATTTTTATTTGAATTATGTCATTGAAGCAAAAAATTATTATAAATTTTATTTAAATTAAGTTATTTTTGTATTTATTTTTCATAAATATATTAATTTATATTATTATTAAAAAAATAATTATAAATAATTTGGAATTTACTTAAACCACTTAAACAATAACACATCATCAATTAAATGCCACATTAACAAAAATGACATCAAAATGGAATGAAGGATTAAAATCCCAAAAATATTAAAATGAAGGGACCAAAATTTTAATTTTAAAAATAAGAGAATCAAAACTTAAAATATATAAAAATAAAAGAATCAAAATTATAATTAAATCAAAATTTTTAAACTCCTCTCTGTTTTATCTTTCTTCAAATAGATTTATTTATTTATTTTAAAAATTAGATCAGGGCTCTTAAAATAATGGGCGCGTGGTGTATGTTGCCTCTGAGTGCAATTGGGAAAAGAAGTACTATTAGTTGGAGAATCGTATCATCACAAAGACGCAATCGTGAAACGTACGATCGCTAGTTTCCATGACATCACTCTCGTCTTTCTCACACATGTCCATATCTTTTATTAACTTCAAAAGTCTTCCCAATATCATTAACTTTTCTGTAGTTGGTAAAATTAGTTGATAGTCGATAGTTGATAGCTGGTAGTTGATATTTGGTAGTTTATAGTTGGTAGTAGATAAGTTAATTTAACTGTTTGGTAAATTAGCTGTTACACTAACTGATAATTACAAAATAATTTAAAAGGATATTTTTAATTAAGAAATTGGTGATTTCATTATCTTATTATATTATATTATTAAATTAATTTTTATTCGATAAAATTAAATGCATTAATAAAAACATGCAAAACAATTTTAATATATATGAAAAATTAAAGATATCATAAAAATATATAAATTTGTATAAAAATTTTATAGACTTTGTTATTTAGTATAAATATATTGACAACAAAATTTAATGGAAAAAAAAAATCAGCAAACCATATATAAAACAAGAGTATTTCATAAAGCCATTTAAGAAGACATAAAAGTAAAAGTAATCGTAATAACTACGATTCTTGGTCTAATTAACTCATTCTTTCGTAAAATATAATTTCTTTTAATTCCTAATTTTATAATGAAATTTAATAAAATATGTGAAATAATAACATTGTAATTTTGAATTTAGTTATATTAATCTAAAAAAATAACAAAAATAAGTTTATTGTCTAATATTTTACAATAAAACTGTAATAATATTCTCAATTTTCTTCATCTTTATTGATTTTATTGATTCTATTCCAATATTTCACTAATTTAAGAATTATCAACACTATTTTTAAATTAATTATATAATTTATATTTAATAAATAAAAATAATATCTAAAATCTTCTATAACATTCTTCAAAATCTCCCTAAATTCAATCTTTTAAAATCAATTTTTTAATAGTAAATATTATATATATATATATATATATATATATATATATATATATATATATATATATATATATATATATATAGTTAAAATAATAAGGGTATAATTGGAATTAAAAGTCATAAGCTAAAAGCTACAAGCTCAAAAGCTTCTTCAAATAACTTTTAAAAAAAAAGCTAAAAGCTAGTTAAAAAGCTAAAAGCTAAAAGCTAAAATGCATTACCAAACAGAGCTTTTTAATCAAAATGAGCTGAAAAGCTAAAAGCTCTTTTTATGGTTTTGCCAAACAGACTCTTAGGTTCTGTTTGGTAAAAATAGCGGTTGGCTGATAAGTTAGCTGATAGCTTATAGCTTATGACTGATAGCTGGTGACTGATAGTTTATAACTTATAGCTGATGACTGATGACTTATAGCTGATAAGCTAATTGAAGTGTTTGGTAAAATTAGCGGTTTAATTAGGTGATAAAATAAAATGACATAAAAGATATTTAATTATTATTATTTTATTTTAAATTATAATAAATTATTAAGGATTGTAGTGTATTTTAGTTATAATAATAAGGGTAAAAATGAAAGAAAAAATGATAAGCTATAAGCTATAAGCTAAAACGCTATTTAAAATAGCGTCTAAAAAATAAGGTATAAGCTAATAAAATAAGCTATAAGTTCGTGATGAAAAGACCGTTATCAAACAGGTCTTTTATTGTCATATAAACTTATAAACTATAAGACATAAATTATAAGCTCAAAAAACTTATTCCAAACTGAGCCTTAATTTGAAAGTTGTTTATAGTAGTAGCAATTTCCTTTTTACTACTTTATATTTCAAAATAAAGATTGCACTATCTAATTAATTAATGTTCACCTAGTACTAATAGTATTCTCTCTAAAAAAATACTAGTGTTTTGAAAAGAGCCATAAAGATTAATCAAAAAGAAAAAAGAACCAATAGAGTACAAAAAAAACAAAGTGATAATCATAACTTAGTTAGAAACGAGTGGGTATTCTTTCTTAAAAGATTAGATGTAACTAGAGTTTTGAACCATCCCACTCACTATTATTATTTATTAATTTGTGTAAAATGTTAAATATACACTTGTGAGAATAAATATTTAGATATATACAAATAAAAGTATTTAAAAAATATAATATTTTAGTCACATTAATAATTATTCTATCTAAAATATCTATCTACTCCTATATTTTTTAAAATATTTCAATTATACTCTTTTCACTTATCAAATAATTTTATTATTTAATATTTATTATTTTTTATTATGTATTTTTTTCATCAAATAACTTACAATCAAAATTTTTGGTATGTATTTTTTCTTCACTAAATAATTTGCAACCAAGCTTTCCGGTATATATTTTTTGTTCATCAAATAATTTAGAATCAAGTTTTCCAGTATGTATTTTTTCTTTACCAAATAACTTACAATCAAATTTTCCGGTATGTAATTTTTCCTTACCAGTTAAATTACGTACCGAAAAACTTAATTGTAAGTTATTTGGTAAAGACAAAATACATACTGGAAAACTTGATTGCAAGTTATTTGGTGAAGAAAAAATAAATACCAAAAAACTTGGTTGCACGTTATTTGGTGAAAAAAAAAATACATACCAGAAAACTTGATTGCAAGTTATTTGATGAAGAAAAAATACATATCAGAAAATAATAAATATTAAATAATAAAATTATTTGATAAATGAAAATAGTAGAATTGAAATATTTTAAGAAATATAAGGGTGGAAAGATGATGGTAGGGATATGGGGTAAATTTTTTATTTTATATGTATATCAACCCAAATTTATAAATGTAATGAGAATAGACTAGACCGATTTATAAAGACTTATAATCTAATCTATTTAAATATGATCTGACAAAATAATTAAATTTAAAATTTAAAAATCTATTTAATTAAATTGATCAACATAGATTATTAAAAAAACCTATAAAATTTTATAAACCTATTTATGTATGCATATATTTTAGAAAAAAAATATATATAATCTATTATTTGAAAGGTTTAATATGAATTAGGGATGTTCATTGATTCGGACAAATTCGAATCAAACCATGGTGTTTAGGTCGGGTATTTTTTTAGTTTGGGCATTAACCGAACCAAACCAATGAAATTTGATGTTAATTGATTCGGGCAACAGATTTTCAAAATACTACCTGCGAGCCCGTTTACCCGAACCAACCATATTAACTCATATAATATATATCATTATAAAAGAAACAAGTATAAAATATTCAACTTTAAGAAGAAGAAAAATGAAACATCATTTATGACATTCACAATCTATATAAAAACACAAAAATAAATAAAAAATTATATTATTATAGAAAATTAGTTGATGTAAATTAAAAAATTAAAAAAATATTTTTCGCATATTTTTTTTCTAATGTATCCGATTAATCAAACTCAAACCAACCCGTTATTTCTCGATTTGAATAAGTTTGAGCTTTATAGAAAAAATGTAAAAATTCAATCCACACCAATCAATATACTTTTGATCGATTTAAATATTAAATTAACTTAAAATCAAACCAAACCGACCCGCGAACACCTCTCATGTAAATAGACCTGAGTCAAAAGGGAGCATTCCCTCATTTCGTATTTGGCCGACATAGAACAATAATTTTTTTTATTTTTTTTTATTGGAACGTCTAAATATTTTTTTTTTTAAATTGTGGCCGAATAAAAGAGATTCTGTATGATACTCACTTTTTTCTACATCTTATAATTAAGTTAAGAATGCATATTTTAATTCTGTACTTTTTTTATTGATAGTCAAGAGAAAACAATTACTAAACCATATTAATATTTAATATTAGTATTTTTTAATGAAAGTGCTTTTCTTTTAAAAATATAAAAAGAAGACTTTTCTTAACCGGGTCTTATTCTATTCTTCCTCAGAATCACATTCACATTACTTATATTCTCATGCTTCTTTGATCTATGTTTCTTGTGTATCCATTTCACAAATAAATATATAATATTCTACTATGGAAATTGAGAAGAGAAAGAAGAAGAGAGTCACAAAAGAGGATGAAGAAAAAGAAGAGAATAGTGGTGTTCCAACTGAAGAAGAAGTTGAAGAGTTTTATACAATACTCAAAAGAATGAAAGTGGTTGTCAAATATTTCGACGAAAAAGGAAAAGGCGGAAGAGACTGGAGAGAAACGCTTGAGAAACCGCCGGAGCTCGCCGTCGCCCACGGCGGAGAAAATATTGCCACCGTCAAAGCTGTCAATAAGAAGGAAAAGATTGATGATGAGGTTCTAACTATTAATCATGGTTTTGACTTGAACGCCGTGGCTCCAGAAGCTGCCGAAAGTGGTGGCGCGTAGGATTTGCATCTTGCGGCGTTGGCTCACGCGCCGTCGTTGTAACATTGAAGGTTTGACGTTCGTTACCTTGGATTCTCCGAACCAGAGATTGATTCCACATCTGTCTGTCTTGTCTTCATATTTTTTCTTCTTTTTTTGGAACTAATTTTTAACTTTTTCTAAGAATATAATTGTGAGGTTGTAATAATTTAGCAACGTTGTCGTTTGTTGAACACTTTGTTTTTTTTTGTTGTTGTTGTTTTGTATCTGTTTTAATCTGAAATTAAATTTGATATGACTTGGTACTGAAATTTATTTTATTTCTGTAAACGGTGAACTTTTTCCTTGTGAGAGTATTGTGAAAGACGCCTCACATTCAAACTCATGCATAAATTATGTCTGGGTTGATTTGAAAACTTCTTTGAAACAAAGTTATGCCTCTTAGTATGGAATCTTTTCCCTCAAAGTACTCACTAAAGACAACTTGGTTAGGAGAGAAATTTTTTTAGCGTCCTCGTTAGGACGTGCACGAAGATGTGGAAAAGAGGAGAATATTCAACATATATTCCTAGAATCCAAGCTTTTTGCTCAAAATTGGTCCAACATTCTAAAATGGTTGGAAATTTATTTTTTTATTTTGTAGTATTTTATAACACTCCCTTATTTAGTAAAGATGAACGTATGTGAGTTGGATGATTGACATTTTAGTTAAGAGAAAAGAGGGAAACCGGAGGACCTTCAACGATAGTGAATCAAGCTTTTTTTGTTGAAGGCTAAAAGGTTAAAAGTATTTTTTGACATAAAATCATAGTAGTCTAATTCTTCTGTTTTTATTTTGTTGTTTTACTAGTTAACTTTATTATGTTAGTTATTTTTTTTTTCTTGTAGAAAATACAATGATAATGTTTCTATTCATAGTGTGATCATAATAAAGTATCTTTACTAATTATGTGAAATTAGTGAATGGATGTTTCAATCCTAAGGGGTTGAGATATGTGAAGGAAGAAATCATTTTTTATCTTTATGGATTTGACCATGATTCTAGGGTTTTGACCATGATTTTAGGGTTTTTACCAGATCATGGGAGATCATGGGAGTGAGTGAAATTGATCTCCCTTTATCATAAGAGAAGTATAGGCGATTGTGATACTCTCATTTTTACTCTAGCATTTTCATAACATCTATTTATCATATCATTTCATTATAATCATATGATCATTAATTTGCAAGCACGGTGATTCCTAAGTTTGAGTATGAGGACTTCCCCTCCGATTGCTTTCTTTAAGGTTTTCCAAAGTAACTTGTGTATCCCATTGGCCTGATGCTTTGGTCTTATGCTTATTGTCTTTGTAGTTAGGTTTTATTCAACATCATGCCATCTAACCATTATACATCCAAGTATACAATATGGTGCAGGTGATTCTCTTTGTGTGTATTAGGATTAAGGTGCCCATAATTCAAGTCCAATGAGATTCATATGGTCATTATCTCTCAACACCAATTCATTTTGGTTCATGATGGGTCTATTCTTTAAAAAAGGGTTCCAATTTGCTTAAGTGAAAGAAATGCACAAATCATCCATTCATGGTTCAAGATCTTCTTTCAAGATTGATTCAAGTTTGTGCCACATGAAACTAAGTCACATTCCATTCATTATTCAATTTTGGATTTTGGTTCTAAGAAGAATCCAAACCTATGCAAAAAAGGACTCGAGGATGTTTTATGTGTTTCATTGGATTCAAGTCGAGCATTAATGTCTAGGCAATTCTACTCATTTTCAAGTTATGTGTTTGGATCCAAAGTGACCATTATGCATTATGGTTTTGCTTAACCTTAATCAAGTTCATCAAATGTTAGGCCACAATTTTACATAAAACAACCATTGTTTTAAATTCAAATGCAAGTAAGGAGTATGTGTGGTTATGTGTACACAAACAAGTAATGGCCATGAATAAGAGGTTATAAGTCTAAATACAAATACAAGACCAATGACATACAATTGCAAAATCAAAGGTCTTGTTCAAGCAAAATGGAAGGGTGCAAATAGCATGCAAATGAAAGGCCCAAACTAATACAATACACAAAGTAATACAAGGCAATATGAAAACGAGCAATCCAAATGCAAACAATTCAGAAAAACGCAGCAGCATGATACAAGGCGCAACAAATGCAAGCTCAAAACTTTCATAACAAACTCTCCATCAAAAAGCCAAAATTACCCTCTAATCTTCCTATAAATCAGTAAACAAATTCACTGCAGAGAAACTTTTTGACTTGACATTTTCACGCACCAAAAACTCTGCTTAACCTTCTTCAACCTCAAAAATTCACAACACCCTCCCAAACCACTGTTGCACCTTCAATTGAATAAAACTCTGCTTCAACAATCCCTTCTGCAAAAAAAAAAAACACAAACCACTATTCAACATTTCTCAACATCACAAATTCAAAACTAAATAAATCGCAACATCTTCACTGCTAGCGGATAACAACGCAGAAGAACAAGAACGAACAACGAATTCAACTGAACACACAGCAACAATTGCACGCGAAGAAGAAGAGGAATGAGAACACATAGTTGCATACCTAAAAGTGTTTCTCCATCTTTGTAACAATGTTGTGGTTGTTCTTGCTTGTTATGTAACAATGTACTGCTTATTTATGTTAATATGTCGCTTTTTTGTGTGGTGTGATTTACTTCCTAATTAGGTTAAAACAATGTACTACTGGTTGTTGTTGCTTGTTATGTTACAATATTAATGCTAATTTATATTTTCAAAACAAGTTAACATTGTGAAAGTTGTTAATATTTCAAAACCTGGTTCAAGAGAACTCATATTATGGGTGTGGTTCATAAATGTTTTTTTTTGCTATGTAGAAACACTACAAGAAGTATAAATAAATTTTGAAAGCTTCATATGCATTGTATTTTTTCTTCATGGCAACATAAAGTAGATCAACTTTAGATCGCTCCACGAATCTTTTTAATAAAAGGTATGTTGTTGTCGTTTTGTTGATGTATGTGTTGTTTTTGAGTTTATTATAATGTATGTAGATTGTTTGTTTCACTGCCTTCATTGAACATGCATTCATTTAAAGTGATTTAGAAAATACTAATATGAAAATTAAGTTATATTTGAAATGCAACTTAGATCTAACATGATTTTTGAATTGCATCCATCTCGTAATTCATATATATTGCTCTTTAACACGTAGAACTTGGTTTATTGCCCCAAAAATTTCAAATCAATGGTTCATTCTCTATTAATTTATATTGTAAAACATCAAATGTGCTGAGAAATTAAATCATTTCATCACTCTCGTCATAAAAATCTTCATCATTGATTAAAATAACAATGATTATAGCAATGATGATGATTTAGAATTAGACAACATATTGATGCTCTGCAAAATAAACTAGAAATGAATTGTTGCTTTGAAGAATTTGAGGCATTGAATATGATCTGGAGTATTCGAACGGGTCCACGTAAGCTGGTCGTCAGATGGCAAGGTGCTCGGACGTATGCTGGTTGTCAGATGGGCGAGGTGTTCGGAATGTTGATGAGGAGAGGAGGGGGTGTACCTACAAGGCACTCCGACGCTCAAGTAAGGAAGGGTCAGAGAAAAGGGGCAAGTACAAAGCGTATTCTTAGGATGAAACAATGATACCTGACCCTCTCAAGTGAGAGGGTTTATATAGAGCCCCCAGCGCGTGGCCAACGATCCTATTTTCGGGGCGAAATAACCGTTTTCCCCAAAGAATAGGTAACTGCCCAAACTAGCTGTTATGTCGGGCAGGGTGCCCGGAACTAGCCGTTATGTCGGGCATAGGCGCAGTTTCGGGCACCTGCCCTTTGCTGTTCGGGCAGTGAGGAAACCGTGCGTGACGGGCATCGAAGCCGGGGAGGAACGTTGCATTCCTTACCCGGTTGGAGGGGTAGAAAGGTCACTTTTGCCCCTCTGTGGATTGGACTTAGGCAGTTTGGGCCGCTCTGGAGCAGAGGCAGATTGGGCCAATTTTAGCCATTGGTCCAGTCCAGAACAGGAGCCCCCAAGTCGTTGCTCCCGAGCATGAGAGTGATGACTTAAGGACTGCTCGCTGCTCCGGGGAGCTGGCATAGAGTCGTCGTTTGGAGACGAGGATGGTTGTTTCGAAGTGCTCGTGGCTCTCAGTGTCCGCGATATTCGTGGTCGTGACCCTATTGCCCGGTATTCGGGGAGATAAAGCGTCAGACAGAATGGGAAACATTGGGTTGCCACATGTGCTTCGAGCCCTGTGTAGCAGTTAATAGGTAATGATGGCTAGTGGACAATCATTATGGCCTACGGGCGCGTGTGTGCACGTGCCCCTCAGTATAAAAAGGGGGTAGATTGTCCCATTTTGCACTCTTTCTTTCTGATTTCTCTTAGCCTCTTCTGTGTTCTTGCCCGTCACCGTCTTCAGAGCATCCGACCACCGCGCCAAGCTTCGAGCAATCTTTTTCTTCTACTCAAATCAAGTAAGTTTTCTTATTTGTAGCTTGTTTTACTCTCTTTTGTTGTTAGTGGTAGATTGTATGCGGTTAGGGTTAGCTTTAGGTGACAAAATAGGTAGATTTCTGGCGAGTGTTGGTGGTGGGCGGTGGTTCTGCCCTTTTGCTGCTTCTAGTATCTCGCCGGAGTAGGTAGTGCGTTCGGTGAGTGTGGTGGTCCACGTCGTGGTTGCGAGCGTGACCACCGTGTCTGATTATCTTCTGATGGAACGGTGAATTTTCTGGTAGAACGTTTCCAGATTTCGGTGGAGCCTTGCGGTTTCTGGTGGAGCTTCAAACGGAATCTGGGCACGAGTGCGGGGAGGTTCTTCGCAGGAAGATGGTATGTCTCGGGTATCTCCTCGCGGGGAGGTTTTTCGTTTGATGTTAGGGCTTAGGCCGGGGACGTTGTCCATAGCCTTTTGCGCGCCCTTTCACATGACTTGGCAGTGGAAGGGTGGATTTGATTTCCTGTCGAATTCACTGTCTTTCTCTGATTTTTCAGGTGATCGTAATGGCGACGGGGCCAGAGAGAGAAGTTATTCTAGACACGTCCGAGGAGGAAACTGGCTCCGAGGAGAATAACATCTCGACGACTTCGAGTTCTGCGTCTTCGAGCTCGGCGGCATCGAGCTCCTCGAGCAAAGTCGAGGAGGAAGAAGAATTGGATGTCATGGAGGAAGATGTTGAAGGGTTCTGTCCGGAAGAGTGGGAGGTGGCCGAGCCTTCCGAACATATTTCTACGTTCGCAAGGTCTTTGGCGGACGTCTTTACAGAGGTGGGCCCAGAAGGGGATAGGAAAGTGCATTTTCCCACCTTGGACGAGCGGGTCTGCTCAGATTTCAGGGATCGCTTTACGATGTACGAGTATGCTTTCAAAGAGTTGGGGATGAGGTTGCCTTTCACTGATTTCCAGCGGTCGGTATTCAAGCATCTGAAGCTGGCGCCCTCTCAACTCCACCCCAATTCGCTGGCCTTTATACGGGCTTTTGAGTTAGTGTGCGAGCATCTCGCTCTGGGGACTACTCTCCCTCTGTTTTTTGCTGTTTTCCATCTTCAACGGCAGCTGGTGGGGAAAAAGTACGGATAGGTTTCCTTGAAGCAGCCCAAAAAGTTATTTAAGCCGTTCTCGGAGTCAATCCGAACGTTCAAGGGACGGTACTTCATCGTCGAGCCAGTGTCTGAAGCTGCCCAGGACAGCACGTATGTCTGGGAGATAGAGGTTGATGAGGACGGAGAGGAGCTACTCAACGAGGAGGGGAAGTATATCGGGGAGAGGGTGTACAAGTTCCCGACCGCTGGGCACCCGACCATTTCTCCAAGAAGCCCGACGCTTATGTCTTCGAGCCGAGCGAGCTACGCAGGCAGGATGCCATGTCTTACGAGAAGCTGGTGAACTGGGTCAACTCCTTCAGCCTTGCAAGCTGCTGGACAAACAAGGGTAACCCTATCTTCGAGGAGGATGAGAGCCAGAGGATTGAGCGCAGATTCATCAATGTTAAGGCACTGCTGGAGTGCAAGACTCCCGCGGATGCCGAGAAGCTACTCGGTAGTCTTGGTTACTTAGACTTTGTTTGTGTTATCTTTTTTCCACGTCGCTAACGTGTTCGTTTTCGTTTATACAGGTGAGATGCCTCAAGCTCGCGATCGCGTGGTGAGGAATGCCATGGTGAGGAATAAAGCTGGAGCGGCTCCCCCTAAGACCCGGACTGCTGTTGGTGCTCGTGCTCCTCCCCTTGTTCAAACTGCAGTGGGGACCTCTTCTTCTCCCTCTCCTGCTCCACGGGGATCTCCATTGCCTTTGACCGGACGGGGGAAGCGGCCAAGGACATTAGATGCCGTGGATCTGACCCGGGCGCCTGAGAAAGGGAATTTTGAGCTCCCCCCGTGCATCCTTGACAGGAGATTTTTTGAGGGCAACACCCTGGTCGTTCCTCGGGAAGAATCTCTCAGTTGGGAGAGCATGGACCGACCGAGCAAGAGGGCGCTGGTAGCCCAGGATGCTTCTGCCCTTGTGAGGATGCTGGAGATGGCGACCGTTTATGTAGAAGGGGACTCTGCGCTTGAGGCCGAACTTACTGCCGCCCGAGCCTCTGAGGCGTCCCTAAAGGAGGAAGTTAAGAGTGCCCGTGAGGCTCGGAAGAAGGCCGAAGAGGAGACGGCCAAGTTGAAAAAGGATGTCACCAAGCTGGCGGCGGAGAAAAAGGTTGCCGAGGAGTTGAACAAAGAGTTGATGGCGGCCAGCGCCCCGGGTGCCGACGAATCTGATGATATAAAAGAGTTGAAGACTAGGTCTGAGCTGGTTGCCCGCATCCTGTTGGCCGAAGATGACGGTATCGTCGTGGCAGAGGAGTCTTTTCAAAGCGCCGTGGCTCAATTACGGGTGGTGAACCCTGGGCTTGAGATCTCTGCCGAGGGTATTCACTATCTGGCGCGCGTTGATGATGGTCGCATTGTCTTGCCCGCCGGCCTTGTTCTAGATACCCCCGAGGTTCAGCCCGAGGAGGGCCAGAGACCTGAGCCGGCGTCAACCGAGCATGCAGATGAATGAGGAGTTTTGTTATTTTGATGTTATATCTTGTCCGGCCTGCGCGCCGTTGAATTATTTGTAATTTTATTTGATTTGGGGGGGGGGGGGGCGTGGCCCCCCTTTTTATGTAATTCGCACAATCTTTGGCCCTTGTGGCCTTTTTTACTTCATGCCCGGTTTATGTTGGCCGGTTTTGCTATTTATACAATTTTTGTTTATATTGCTGTACTTTACATTTGTTGTGCATGTATGAATGCCCGTCGGAGGGTGTGCCTGTTAACGAAGCTTTCTTTTGAAAGATAGCTCGTTGTGTGTGAATTCGCCAGTGCGGAGAACTGGTCGAATAGCCGGGGAAGGTCCTGGCGAGGTTGTGGATCTCAGGTCGCGATTGGGGCCTGAGGTCGCGGCGTGAACGTCCCATCGCGAGCTGGGGTTCTGCCAATCATGGTACTTGGGCGAAGGCGGTGCTTGGTTGAGGACCGCCGACGAGCAGAGTTCCGACTCATTTACTTGAGCGGGATTCTACTTTGTACGTATGCGTCGTTTGTACCTAGACGAGCATGATGACCGTTAGGTGGTCCTTTGATGCGGGGAAGCCTATAGCTTCTTTAGCTGTAGTATTGCTTAAGTTTTTCAGCGTTCCATGGTCGAGGGATTGCATCCCCGTTGAGGTTCTCGAGGAAGTAGGCACCATTCCCCGTTCTGGCACGGACTCTGTATGGCCCTTCCCAGTTGGCTGCTAGTTTGCCTTCGCGAGAGTCCTTGTGGTTTCTTCGCAGGACAAGGCTGCCCACATCGAACTCTCGTCGTAAGACTTTGGCGTTGTGCCTGATTGCTATTTTTTGCTTAAGAGATGCTTCGCGGAGGGATGCTCCTGTTCGGATTTCCTTGACAAGGTCGAGCTCCTCTCTTATTGCTTCGTCATTCATTTCCTCGTCTAGAGGTGATTCGGTCCTCCTGGACGGTACGTGAATTTCAATGGGTAAGACAGCCTTCGTGCCATATGCAAAGCGGAAAGGTCCTTCCCCGGTGGTGGACTGAGGAGTGGTGCGGTACGCCCATAAGACGTTGTGGAGCTCCTCGACCCAGGCTCTCTTTGTTTCATCCAGTCTTTGCTTGAGGCCACGAAGAATGACACGATTGGCCGCTTCTGCCTGCCCGTTGGTCTGGGGATGTTTTACAGAAGTGAAATGTTGCTTTGTTCCGAGATGGGCGACAAAGTCTTGGAACTTTTTGTCCATGAATTGCGTTCCATTGTCCGTGACAATTGCTTGGGGAATCCCAAAACGGGCAAGGATATTCTGCTTGTAAAAGCGCAGAATGTTAAGTGCTGTTATCTTTGCTAAGGCTTCTGCTTCTATCCATTTTGTGAAATAGTCTACTCCCACTATCAGGTATTTGTTTTGGCTGGACCCCGTCACGAAGGGTCCTAGGATGTCTAGGCCCCACCAGGCGAATGGCCACGAGGAGGTCATGCTTTTCAGTTCGTTAGGTGGAGCTAGGTGCATATCCCCGTGCCGTTGGCATTTGTCGTATCTCTTCATATGCTCCTTGGTATCGTGCTGCATGGTTGGCCAATAATGCCCTGCCCGGAGGGCCTTGCGGGCAAGGGATCTTCCTCCTAGGTGCTGGGCGTTAATGCCTTCGTGGATTTCTCGTAATACGTGGGGGACAAATTCCTTCTCTATGCATTTGAGAAGTGGGATGGAGAAGCCTCGTCGATAGAGTTTGTTTTCAAGGATGACGTACGAGCAAGCTCTTCGTCTGATGGTGCTGGCTTCCTTGGGGTCATCCGGAAGTTCGTCCCTGGTGAGGTAGTTGTACACGGGCGTCATCCAACAATCGCTGTCCCCAATCGCGTGCACGTGTAGGGTCGAGGATCCCTTGTCGATGCTGGACCGGGGAAGTATCTCTTGGATGACTGACCTATTTCCGCCTTTCCTCTTAGTGCTTGCTAGTTTGGACAAGACGTCTGCTCGCACATTATGTTCGCGCGGAACATGTCTTACTTCTACCGCTCTGAACTTCGACATTTTTCCCTTGACTAGGGTTAGGTATTCAGAGAGACTATCGTTTTTGGTCTGATACTCTCTTGATATCTGGTGGGCTACGAGCTGGGAGTCCATGCAGATGATGATTTCTTCAGCCCCTAGGTCTTCGGCTAGGCGCAAACCGGCGAGGAAGACTTCATACTTGGCCTGGTTGTTCGACGTGGGAAAGGGCAATGTGAGAGGACAATGCGTGTGGGCCAAGAAATAGTGTCTCAGTCGTCTGGCAGCATTGACGAGGGCCAATGCTACCTTCTCTATCTATTGATATCGCAACTCTGCGTCCTGCAATGCTTTGCTCGTGAAGTATACTGGCTTTTGCCCTCCAGGATTCTCGCGAATGAGAACGGCGCTAACGGCCTCGGCAGTGACGACTACAAGAAAACACAGTTTTAGCGTCGGCCAAAAAGCCCTCGCTAATGCAAAAAAACCGACACTAAAGTGGTTTAGCGTCGGCTTAGAGTGGGTGTCGGGGTGGACTTTCCAAAGCTGGAAGTTAATAAATTTAGCGTCGGTTTTTTGTGTGACACTCATGTAGCGTCGGCCCAAAGCACCACTAAACCCCCACTAATTGCTGACCTAAATGATCTAATTAGTGAATTAGCGTCGGTTTCCTGGGACGCTAAATACTGGCAGGTGTCCTTTTTTAATTGGGTAGAGTGTCATTAAAGTTTTTGCCACGTGCTTTTAGCCAACATGATATCCAATAGTAGCGTCGGCCTTACGGCCGCCACTAATACTATTAGCCAGTGTCTTTTCTACTGATAGCGTGGGCCACGTGGCCGCCACTAATAGTATTAGACAGCTTATTTTATGCTGGTAGCGTCGGCTACATGGCCGCCACTAAAACCCTTCGACATCATATTTTAGGCTTGTAGCGTCGGCCACGAGGCCGCCACTAATACTATTAGACATCGTATTTTTTTCCTTGTAGCATCTGCGTCGTGGCCGCCACTAATCCTATTAGACAGCGTATTTTTTTCTTGTAGCGTCGGCGTCGTGGCCGCCACTAGTAATTAAAATTACCATATTTTGATGGTGGCGTCGGTCGTATGGCCGACACTACTGCTATTATTGTTGGTTTGGTTTAATTTGAAATCGTCACGTTCGCTTTATACCAGCGCCACTCAAATCACCTGTTCTGATCAAGACCTGTTTTACAATACCACGATTCAGGTGATCCAAAAAATTTTTACTTACAAATACATAATCTGAATACACCAACATCAATATATGAATGAGTTCCAAAATACATCAACATCAATATATTAATCAATCCACAATTCAGGTGATCCAAAACAAATTAACTTACAAATACATAATCTGAATACACCAACATCAATATATTAATGAGTTCCAAAATACATCAACATATTAGTGAGTTCCAAAATACTAGTGAGTTCCAAAATACTGATAATCTCCTAAACGATCTACATACTAATCATGATAACCAACATTAACTTCCTCATCATCATCCTCATAATCCTCCTCCTCCTGCAACATCCAAAATAAATAGTCACGAGTCAGACACATAAAAATTCAAGTGATAAAGTCTCAGTAGAGATGACCAAAACAGTATCAAATTGAAGACAGCTTAATAAAGATCCCACTGCATAACATGTGCAAAATTTTGTAGAAAAAAAATGTTGCCAAACAGTGACTATAGGGCTTATAAGGACTGGTGTGTAGCAGAATTTAGACAAATCACTAATTTCCGCTATCCGCAATCGGCAACAGTGCAATAACTATACTATCTAGAAATGAATGACATAACATCTAGAAATCAAACATATTTCAACTCAGTCCATAACATCTAAAAATACTAACAATCAAAAGTTGCAAGAATTCAGATTCAAAACATGAACTAAATATTCATATCGCATTAATTTTAAACTATAACCGTCAAAAGATGATTAACAATTCACATTAACTCAAAGCAAAATTAAACGTACCGAATCGTTATAATCAGGATGACCACTCACAGGAGCACTCGAAGGACCCGCCTGAAGAGAATGCAACATGTCAAATTTCTTTGACAATTCATCAAATTTCTTTGATAATTCATCTGTCCGCGCATTAGCCCGTGCAGCCTCTTCACGTGCAGCAGCAACTTCGGCTCTGGCAGCCTCAATGTCCTGGTTATCGGCTTTCCAATCGAGATTACGCTTTAGTCTTCAAATGAGAACCCTAACTCTAAAACACAATGTTATTGACCTAGATGGATAACTAAATGAAATGTCATCAAAATCACGATTTTAATCGTAAAATCACACAATTTTACAACCTCGTAAGTGGACTTGTATTACACTTACGCATTAGAGAAATATAAATTGGACTTGTATTACACTTACGCATTAGATTTTTCCACAATATAGATCTTCGGTTTTTGCCCACCGTCGTGTTGTTGCTCTTCATTAGAAAGTGTTTGGGGAGGACTTTGCGACTGAGGCTGCGGCTGCGGCTGCGGCTGAGGCTGAGGCTGAAGCTGAGGCTGAGGCTGAGGCTGAGGCTGAGTATATCCTGGAGTAGGAATGAATATGAACTCCTCAGAAATTGGGTTTTCCAGTTCAGGCTGAGTAGGTGGTGGTGTTGGGTTTGTTAGAATCGGTACTGGAGGCTGAGTAAGTGGCGAAGGTGGTGGAGGCTGAGTAGGTGGTGAAGGCTGAGTAGGTGGTGGAGGTTGAGTATGTGATGGTGTTGGTTTTGTTAGAATCAATGGTGGAGGCTGAGTAGACAGTGGTGGGTTTCTCTTAGTACGTGGTGGTGGGGGGTTCGTTGAACCAGGTTTGCTATGGACTTTACGAGAATTGTTTATAGCAATAGTCCCAGGTGGAATCTGTCGTTGACGGCATAACCTATCAACAACTCTTTTTTACAAAGAAACCATTAAAAAAATAAGTATAAATCCAAGCATTATTATTTGATTAGGACAAAAAAACAAATAGGAGAAAAGGTTTAGTCATCTTACTTAGATGTGCTCGATGGTGCTTTTCTCTTTCCGTTTTGTCCGGTCATTTCAATAAAATGGTCTTAAAAGCTACCAACACTGAGTAACAATGCACAATTATATTAGCCCAAAGTCATCATCACAACTGAGTAACATATTGAAAAACTACAGGCATATTTACATACAAGCATAGCAATTGAATTGAAAGATTGTGATTATTGTGCAACATTTGTCTTTTTGATAGAGAAATGATAAAAACAGAAAGATGAAGGAAGTAAGATAAATCATAAAATATGAAAGTAATTTTTTCATGATCAACAGATCAAACTGCTAGTACATATACAAATGGATAACTACATAAAGTTAAAGCCAACAACAGATTAACTACTAGTTAACCAATCTAACAAACTGGTAAACAAATTGATAATAAGTTTGACAAAACAAGTGCATAAAAGTCTATAATAAAAACAAGATAAAATGTTCTCTCAATCTTGAGTCATTGGGTCAGTTGTCATTGTTATTGGCTCAACCACGTCAATTAACCCTCCATCAGCTAAACCATGTATTTCTTCAACTTCTGTAATAGGCACAACTGGTAACATTTCATCAGATTGATAAGGAATTGCATCCCCGGTGTTGTCTATCTCGACATAACCCCTTGGTTTTGTGGTGATTGCTACACACCATCCACTCATATTCCTACACATTTCTGGATATGGGACATAATAAACTTGTTTTGCTTCTTGTGCAAGAATGAACGGGTCATACTGACGATATCGCTTATTCATCTTAATGTCAACAATGTTGTACTCAATATTAACTTTTGTGCCAGTATTATTTGTAGGATCAAACCAATCACAATAAAATAGGGAAATCTTGTTGCTTAAGCCATGGTATTCCAATTGAAGGATACGTTGGGAAGGTCTAAACTGCAGTAATCATGATGGCCTCAACCCTCCAAAAATCACATCTTTGTAAGTTTGCAATCCATTAAATAAACTATATGGATAGATTGAAAAACTTTGATTTTCCACTGAAATTATGTTTGGAAATGTGATGAGGAATCTATCTTCAAGTGGATTGACATGGCAGATAGTATCTTCTATATCAAAGCTCACCATGTTGCAGTATTTGTGAGTTCTTAATCTCATTTGATAAAATAAACTACTGACTAAAGACTATAGAGTATTTCACAGTTTGACTTCAGACTAAGTTTCTAGTGTTTTGCTATGTCTTTTCAAACACAAACAAGATATGAAGTTGAGAACTTACGGATTTGTAAGAAGTCGTGTGATGCGATTTTCAATTGAAAAGATGAAGCCTTTTGCTTCTGAGATTCACTGTCAAAGCCTGAGAAAATAGGAGAAAACGAGTGATTGAGAAATGAGAAACAACAACAACACTATATATAATTTTTCAATGAAGCACTTGGACCGACACACCAACTCGAACCAGAAAAGATTGGAAAATAATTCACTGTGTTTGGAGAGGTAAATGGAAATGTGGAAGTTGGTGAAACTGTATCTGGATTTGAATTAGGGTTGAAAAATGGAGGTGTTGAAATTGTTGGTATGGTGGTAATTGGAGTTGTGATATCTTTTTGGATAGTGGAAATTTTTTTGGTAAATTGTTGTCTGACTTCATGTCTTTGTACATTGATATGTCTTGTTTCTTCATTTTCTGTCCTACTTGAACCTGAATTTGAAATTATGACTGAATTAGTTTGTCTGTTCTGTTTCTAAAACATGTGAATTCTTTTCCAATCTTTTCTGGTTCGAGTTGGTGTGTCACAAGCCCAAGTGCTTCATTGATTGCTTACAAGTTGCGTTGGATTACTACAACCGAATATCACATTTAACTTCATTTAACTTCATTTACTATATGGTTAATTTAAGTTGCTTTGCATTGCATCATAACAAAAGCAAAATCATATCAGAACCTAACTGC
The DNA here is from genome assembly GCA_022829125.1 of Lathyrus tuberosus. Lineage (NCBI taxonomy): Eukaryota > Viridiplantae > Streptophyta > Magnoliopsida > Fabales > Fabaceae > Lathyrus > Lathyrus tuberosus. The sequence continues at coordinate 5,598,911 of JALAZF010000044.1, read as the reverse complement.
GACATGTTCGTACATGGAATCGCAAGACATTGCTTTCTTTTATCATTGAAACGAAAAAAAAAACTAATCAATACAGCAGCACCTCACAGCATCATCCGCACACCATTGTATAGATTATTGCCCAAGTGCTTCATTGATTGATAACAACTTGAAACGGTGAATCGCAAAAATAAATAAAAAAGATGAACGAAAATACAAACCGAAAAGAAAAATCGAAACAACAAATCAAAACGGAGAATTGAAATGACAAATAGAGTGGTTGTTCATACCTCTACACAACAACGATGGAGATTAACGAACGGTTGATTGAATTGAACGGTTGTTTTCTCTGCACAAAAATGAAATTAATAAGCGATTTGTTGGAGACAAAATTAGTGAAGATTGAATTGAAATGACGAATTGAACAGTTGTTTTCACCGCACAAAAATGAATTGAACGGTTGTTCATACCTCTATGAGAGTTGTTGAATGCAGCGAGAGTGATTGAGAGTTGAAGACGATGACTGAGAGTGACTGAGAGACGTCAACTGATGAATGGTTTTTAGGGTTCAATTTTTTTTTCTTTTTGTTCAAATTAAGACGAAGATTGATGAATGGTTGAGTGAATTTACAAAATTATTTTTTCTTTTCGAACCAAACATAGCGTCGGTTGTGGCCGCCGCAAAAAATAATTATTTTTTATTATAATAAAAAAAGGAGGCAAACAAAATTAAAGTGGGAAGGAATTTTTTTCGTACCAAAAATAGCGTCGGTTGTGGCCGCCGCTACTATTATAAATAAATAATTTTTTAATACAAGTAAAAATTGGAGGCAAACAAAATTTACGGGGGGAAATTAATTTTTTTCCGCTAAAATTAGCGTCGGCTATTTCCGACGCAACCAAAATAAACAAGAAATTTTCTTAGTATCCGCTTCTATTAATTAAAATAAAATAATTACTTAAAATATACATTTAATCACGTGTTAATAGTGTCGGCTACAACCGACGCTACTGCTAAAGAATTAATTAAAACAAAAGAAATGCTTTCATACTATTAGCGTCGGCCTTTGGGGACACGTAAGTAACGCTACCAGTGTCGGTGTCGGGGCCGACGCTATATTTTTGATGCTAAAATGTGATTTTCTTGTAGTGGGCGGTGAGGTATAGGAATAAAACTTCCCCGGTATCTGGTCGTGATAATACGGGCGGTTTCGACAGGGCTCGCTTCAAGTGAATGAGGGATGTTTCACATTCCTCGGTCCATTCGAATGCTGCCTCTTTCTGCAAGAGCTTGAAGAAAGGAAGGGCGTGTTGGGCAGATTTTGCCACGAAGCGGGACAACGAAGTAAGCACCCCGTTGAAGGATTGGATGTTCTTCTTAGACGTGGGCGTTGGGAACTCAGAGAATGCCCGACACTTGTCGGGGTTAGCTTCGATTCCTCGTTCTGTTAGGTAGAAGCCAAGGAATTTACCTGCCCGTACGCCGAACGTGCACTTCTCTGGGTTAAAACGCATTCGATATTTTCTTGCTTGCTCGAAGATTTTGCAAAGATGGGCGACATGATCTAGTTCCTCGTGGGACTTGACGATCATATCGTCCATGTATACTTCGAGCATGTCGCCTATTTGTCCTTAGAAGACTCTGTTCATCATTCTTTGGTACGTAGCGTCGGCGTTCTTCAGCCCGAAGGGCATTACGTTGTAGTAATCGTTGCCCGATTCGGTCATGAAGGCCGTGTAAGTTTTATCGCTCGCGGCCATTGGGATTTGATTGTAGCCCGAGTAGGCGTCGAGGAAAGATAAAAGTTTAAAACCTGCTGAGTTATCTACGAGCTTATTGATATTGGGGAGGGGGTAGGCGTCCTTCGGACAGGCCTTATTAACATCGGCATAATCAACACATATCCTCCATTTGCCATTATTTTTTCTTACATGTACAACGTTTGAGAGCCATGTAGTGTATTTGACCTTAGAAATAAACCTAGCTTCTAGAAGGTCTTTGACAGCTTTCTCCACGGCTTCCATCTTTTTCGGGGACTGTTTCCTTCTGCGCTGGGCAACGACTTTGACGGCCGGATCAATTGTAAGCTGGTGGCAAGCGACGGATTGGTCCAATCCTGGCATTTCAGCAGTGCTCCATGCGAACAAGTCTGCGTTCTCCCGGAGGCACGCTTTTAGCTGTCTCCTGGCCAAGTCGGGGAGGTCTGCACCGATCTTTACTCCTCGTTGGGGGTCTTCTCTGAATGGAACGATCTCGAAGTTGCCATCTGGGACAGGGCGTAGGAGATGGCTGCTGTTGTTGGACTGGCTGCTCGAAGTCGTTGGGTCCTTGGCGTGGTCTTCCTCGCTGAAACGGCTATCCAGGTCGATAGATTCGACCTGGGGGAGCGGTTTTGGCTGCTCGGAGCTGCTGGGCAGAGGGGGACGACCAGAAGTCCTTGGTCCTGCTGAGATTGTGCTTAGTCCTTTTGATGCTGCTTCAAAGCACCGACGAGCAGCTTCGATGTCGCCGTGGAGGGTGGCGACCATCCCTTCAGAAGTGTAGTACTTCATCTTGAGATGTACGGTGGAAGGTACTGCAATCAACTCTGCCAGGGTTGGCCTTCCAAAAATGCAATGGTATAGTGACGGGCATTCAATTACCAGAAACTATGCTTTAATTGCTCGGGTTGTCTTTCCTGAACCGAAGGTTACGATGAGCTCTACGTAACCCCGGGGCTTTGTCACTACTCCGTTGAATCCCTGCAGGTCGGATCCAACGTATGGAGTAAGGTGAGAGTCATTTAGCTACAGCGTTTCGAACAGGTGGTTGTACATTATATCAACCGAACTGCCCTGGTCCACGAGTATCCTGCGAACGTCGAAGTTCGCCATCTTTTCCCGGATAAGCAGCGGAATGCTTGAGTTCGGTGCCCCGCCGAGGAGCTCTTCCTTGTAGAAGGAAATAGGAGCGGATCCTTTGTGAGTGGTGTCCAGCGTGGTGTCTTCATTGGAGCTTTTACTGATCAGTTGATCGAATCTCCTCTTGACTGAGCCGACCGTGATTTTGTTGAATCCACCACCAGAAATGACCATGGCTGACGGGAAGGCCTCCCACGGGCTGTGAGCATCGAGGTACGTGGAGACGGGCAGACCATCAGGGATGCGGAAGTCCTCTGGCCGAGTTATGGACATAGCGACCTGTACGTTGGTGTCATCGGAGGGCGGAGTCTCTTCTGCAACCTTTTTGCTTTCCTGGGTTTCTTGCCGGGGAGCATCTTTCTTTTTCGCGAACTGCTTCAGGTGGCCGTCGCGAATAAGGATCTCTATTGCATCTCTAAGGTGGATGCATTCTTTCGTCGTATGACCGTGACTCTTGTGGAAGCGACAATACTTGGATTTATCTACACCCGGTCTGGCCGGCAGCTGTTTGGGGAAATGGACTCCCGCCTGCTTGAATTCCAAGTTGGCACACTCGGACAAGATTTTCTCCCTCGAGGTAGTGAGGGGAGTATAGTCATGGAACCGCCCAGAAGGACCCTTGTGTTCGCGTGCATCGCGAGGCCGATCGTCGCGTCTTTTATCTCCTCGACGGGATGTCGAGGCTTCTTCAGCTCTGGATGAGCGAGCACCTTCTTGGTGTCGAGAGGCCCGGACAGAGTGTGCAGCAACCTTCTCTTCGTACTGTATATGCGACTGGGCTTAGAGGAGAAGGGCGTTAAGGTTCCTCGGTGGATCGAGGCCGATGGCTTTCGCGAAGTCTGAGCCAGGACGTAATCCCTGCTCGAGCAGGAATTTCTTCATGTCGTCGGTCGTTGGCACTTGGACGGCCTCCTTGTTGAACCGTTCAATGTAAGCTCGAAGAGGTTCATCTCTTCCCTGTACGACAGCTCCGAGGGACGCCTCGGTCTTTGGATGGCGTCGCGATGCAGTAAAGTGACGGGAGAAAATCCTCCCCAGCTGCCTCCAGGATGTAATAGATTCTTCTGGCAGTTGCTTGTACCATGTCATTGCCCCCTTCCGGAGCGTGGTCAGGAACAGGCGGCATTTGATGGCTCCTCGCACCCCTCTGTAGTCCAAAAGAGCATCTATGTTTTCTATGTGCTCGTCTGGGTCAGTGGTTCCATCGTAAGTCCCTAGAGACGGAGGCTTCTCTAGTCCCTTAGGGAGACAGGTGGCCAAGATCCTGCGGGACAACGGGCCGCGAGGCTCGTCGTCGCTGTCTGAACTCGGAGTTGATGGTGACCGTTGTCTGCGCTCGCGGCGGTGGTCTCTGCGAGGCGATGGTGAACGTAGCCGGTCACGAGGTCTGACCGGTGGAGAATGCCTATCCTGCCTCGTTCTCTTGTGTCTTGGTGATGATCGATCTCGCAGGGAGATCTGGTCGCGCTTGCGAACGTGTTGTGATTCAGGCTCATGCCTCGATCTATGGACTTCCCCACGCCTAGGTGGCGGGCTTCTTGATTTTTGGTGCTTACTCTTTGGAGGAGAGGATCTTGGAAGAGATGCTTCCTCGAGAGCTCCTATTCTCTCTCCTTGCTGCAAGATAAGGAGGTTTGTGCGGTTGACTGCTTCCAAAAGAGCTGCAACGGCCAGGTCGGCGCTGGGAGGACCAGGAATTGGTCGTTCACCCGACGGTAGCTGTTTGCCTCCTTACTCGGTGGGAGGAGGAGTTGGAGACGTAGTAGCCCCATCTCTAAGGGAACGGGGATCAGAAAGTAATGGAGATCTGCCGTCAACGTCCATCTTGTTGACGGGAATGAGAACCGTATCGTTAGCACCTTTTGCGGAGTTCTGACCGGCCATATGTGGGCGGATCAAAGAAAGTATGTTTTGATCTTTTAGTTTCCGAGGAGGAAAGAAAGAAGGGGAGAACAAGGAGTTCCCACAGATGGCGCCACTGATCCGGAGTATTCGAACGGGTCCACGTAAGCTGGTCGTCAGATGGCAAGGTGCTCGGACGTATGCTGGTTGTCAGATGGGCGAGGTGTTCGGAATGTTGATGAGGAGAGGAGGGGGTGTACCTGCAAGGCACTCCAACTCTCAAGTAAGGAAGGGTCAGAGAAAAGGGGCAAGTACAAAGCGTATTCTTAGGATGAAAAAATGATACCTGACCCTCTCAAACAAGAGGGTTTATATAGAGCCTCCAGCGCGTGGCCAACGGTCCTATTTTTGGGGCGAAATAACCGTTTTCCCCCAAAGAATAGGTAACTGCCCAAACTAGCCGTTATGTCGGGCAGGGTGCCCGTAACTAGCCGTTATGTCGGGCATAGGCGCAGTTTCGGGCACCTGCCCTTTGCTGTTCGGGCAGTGAGGAAACCGTGTGTGACGGGCATCGAAGCCGGGGAGGAACGTTGCATTCCTTACCCGGTTGGAGGGGCAGAAATGTCACTTTTGCCCCTCTGTGGATTGGACTTAGGCAGTTTGGGCCGCTCTGGAGCAGAGGCAGATTGGGCCAATTTTAGCCATTGTTCCAGTCCAGAACAGAATCAAATACTACGTGTTAAGAAGCAAAAGATGAATTACGATATGAATGCAATTTGAAATACAGTGGTTCATTTAAGTTGTTTTTCAAGAATAATTTATTTTTTTTCAAAATATTATCTTCTACATCAAGTTTTATGGTTGTATATGTTTAGTAAGATGTAAGGAAAAACAAGAAATCTACATATTTTATAATAAACTCAGGGTACTTTTCACAACGATTATCTTCTGTAGTCGTGGTGAAATGTTAATTATTTCCAAATAAATTGTTGTTACTGCTGAGTTTCGAACCCATGACCTCAATATATATCACAACAGTTGTTTAATATAACCGTTGTGATAGGTAGCACGCTAATTTGCTTATAACCACAATCACACGCCCGTTGTGGAAACCACCATACATACAATCACACGCTACCTAACAACGGATGTGAAACCGTCATTATATGTGTTTCGCAACTGTCATTATATGTGTTTTCCGTAGTAGTGAAATCACATAATCGTAACACTTTCAACAGCACAACGGCGCAATCCAAAATTTCTTCCAAAGAAGAGGTATCAAACAATTGTGGAAGGATAAAGTAGAAGTGTGAAACCTTGCCATACATTTTATTTTACATTTATTTTTATCATATTTTGTGTTTTGTAATTTTGGTTGAGGTGAACCCGATAGAAAAAAATCTAGCTTCTAAGTCTACAACTTTCATGAAAAATACAAATTCTAATTCAAACTATAGAATGATGGAAAATAGAGAGTAAACATGTACTGATGTTACAAAAGTTGATGGGTAAAATAAGGCTATTTACTATATCCTAAAAGTCCATTACAATGCCTATATAATGAGAAATAAGGAAAGGGTTGCGATTTTCCAAATTTGTCTACAATTTTGGTGCCAAGGAGAATCGAAGGTAAGTCTACCATTAGGGAACAATTTTTAATTATTACAAAAATATGATTAACTGAATTGTATACTTGAATTGAACTGCACTTTTTTATAAAAAACCTAAACCATTTAAATGGTTAATGAACTGAACCATTTAATTAAAACAATTCAAATTCAGTTTAAAACCGGTTTAGAACCAATTTTCTTTTATAAACTGATTTAATTATATAAATTAATTAGTTTTTAATAAATGAAATAAAAAATTAACTGAAAGTAGAAAAAATTTCTAAAAATTAAAAAAAAATCTAAAAAGTATATTTTTTATTTCCTGAAAATAATTCTAAAAAAAAATTCAGTTCCAAAACAATTACACCGGCTTCAAAATTAAACTGAATCCATAATATTATTATTCAGCTTCAATAGTATGATTACCTTGAAAATATGAATATTTATATTATTTACATAAAACATAGTTTCTTAATTAGCCAAACGTAAATAAATTGTAGATCTAGGTGGATTCGAACCACCACATCTCAGAGATTTATAAACAAAATAGCACTCTACCGAATTGAGCTACAGATCTTTCAAGTAAGAAAATGATTTTCCTTCAGTTCAAATATTATTATCAATTAGCTCATATAACATTATATATTTAATAAAATTAGCCCATATATCATCAACAAAATGCATCAACCTAACCTAAAAAAATCTAATTACCTCAAAGAACATATGGTATAACCAGTTGTGGAATCACGGCTGATTGCGTTAAATCTTTGTTAAAGTTATCGAGTATTTTTGGAATTACGAAAAAGTCGAGATTTTTCAGAAATATGAAAAAGTCAAAAATTTTCGGAAATATGAAAAAAATCAATTTTTTTCAAAAATATAAAAAAGTCGATTTTTTTCGAAAATATGAAAAGTCAAATTTTTTTGCAAATATGAAAAAGTCGAGTTTTTTCAGAAATATGAAAAAGTCGAGTGTTTTCAGAAATTTGAAAAGTCGAGTTTTTCAGAAATATAAGAAAGTCGAGTTTTTTCGAAATTATGAAAAAGTTGATTTTTTTCGAAAATATAAAATATGAAAATAAAAAAAAAATATTTTGAAGATTTTTTTTTTAATATAAAAAAGTTTAAATTTTTATAAAGTTAAAAAATTTGGTTTTAAAAGAGTTTCAAATATATAATTGATTTAAAATTGTAAACTGATTATAAACTAGATTATAAATATAAACTAGTTTATAAATATAAACTAATTTTAAACTAATTTTTAATTGAATTGTAACCATTTTAGCAGTTAACTGAATTTTTATTGAAATGATTATTGTAAACTGAACCAAACCATAAATATGATTCGGTTCAATGTAGTTCATAAACTATGAACACCCCTACTACTCATCAGTAAGTTTTGTGATTTATTTTTTGTTGTAACAGAAATGAATTCCTAAAGAATCCATGACTAGTTTTCTTAGATTAGATTCTCTATTGATGATTCTACCTTAGACATGTAATTTATGTCATTTTCTATGAATCTTTCTTTAAATTATTTTTGTTTATAATGATATAATTATTATTTTAGTTTAATTTTTTCTCCCATCTACGGATTCGAGATAATTTATATACCTTAAAACTAAGACTTCGCAATGAATTTCTCTCAATATATGGGGTTGCTGAAGCAGAACATCTTGTGATTGGATACTCCCACTATTTTTAAAATTGAGTATTTTATAAAAGTTCATAATTAAAAAAAAAAACATCTTTAAATATTTAGTCACGAGACTATTCAAATCTAGGGGTAAATGATTCAAAAGAGAAACTTAATCTCTTTTATAATTATATATGTTAATTGCTAGTTAGCATTTTAGATTTACAATTAAGCATACAAACGTATCAATGTTGCTATATGCACAGAGACAAAGCTACCCATAACATTCTGTGGGCATTTGCCCCACTATTATCCCACTCATGCTTATGATAATACATAATATTCACATATCATCTCTGTATATAGTTTACATTTTTACAACAAGATAATATCTAACTATGGATTCTGTTGAAAGCAATATATATATATATATATATATATATATATAGGCTTAAATAGTGTTTTAGTCCCTGTAAGTTGGCGAGATTTTGGTTTTAGTCTCTGTATCTTTTTTTTTCGGTCCAAGTCCCCACATGTTCATTTCCTTTTGGTTATAGTCTCTGCCGTCAATGAAACGTTTAAAAAAAGCTGAGTTGGCAGACGGTGCTGAGGTGGAATATTGTTTTATCATTTCTTTTTTAATTTTCTTTACACACGTGGATTTAAATGTTTACCCCCATAACATTTCATCAAATGTAGTTTCCCTCTTTTCCTTTAAGTCCCTGTAAACTAGGGTTTGTCTTCCATTTCCATCTTTCTCTTTTCCACCTCAGTCATAGCGGGAAGTGAAGGGTGCTTGTACGAATACGAGTGAGCTTCCAAATCGAATCATCCAGGTATGGTTTTCACTGTGAATTTGCATTACGGGGGAAAGTTTGTTAGGCATGGTGTAGTGTACTACTTAGGTGGGGATAAAGTAGAAGTAGACATTGACCCTGATAGGTGGAGCTTCTTTGAAGCAACCGGTATTGTTAAAGATATTTGCAAACTTGAAATCAATGATTATTGGCTATGGTGGTATAACATTGTATCGGGTAAGCATGCAAGGGTAGTTAGTGATGTTGATGCTGCTAAGATTTATGAACACTCTGTTGAAAATAGTTGTAGTGTAGACCTTTTTGTTGAGCATAGAGTTATGGAAGATGGTGTTAATGATGTGGAAACTGACAATGTTATCGAAGATGATGTTCTTGAGAATGATGTTGAAGCCGGCAATGTAGAAGCTGACAATGTAGAAGCTGACAATGAAGAAGCTGACACAGTTGGTGAGGATAATGTAAGTAATGTTGAAGCTGAGACAGTTATGGATGATAGTGTTCCTCATGTTGAAGGTGACACAGTTGGTGCTGATAATGTAAGTAATGTTGAAAGTGATAGTTTTGATAGTGATGATAGTGATGACAGTGATTACAATGGTTTATCATTTGAGGACAGTGAGGATGAAAGAGCCCTTGGTTTGGATGATGGATTTGATGTTGTAGAAAAAACCCCTGCAAGGGTTAAGCAGATAGCAAAGAAACATTGGAAAACTCCATCAAAGATAAGAAATGTTGAAGCAGCTGGGGGTTCATCTAGTGGGAATATAGTTGGTAATGAAGGGCTTGAAACTAATTATTTAAGTGATGATCTAGGGAGTAGTGATCCAGATGCATCAGATGAAGAGAAAGGACCAACATATCCTAGATTTAAGATGGAGGAATTAGACAAGGATTACAAGTTCAAAGTTGGGTTGGAGTTTGTTTCTCTGCATGAGTTTAAGGAGGCAATAACTGAATGGTCAGTCTTGAATGGAAGAGAGATAAAGTATCTGAAAAATGACAAAGTTAAAGTGAGAGTGGTGTGCAAGGGCAAATGTGGTTTTTTGGCTTTGGTTAGTAAAGTGGGAAATAAACACACGTATCGAATGAAGAAATGGTTTGGTACTCACACGTGTGGTAGGGTTTTAAATAACACTACTGCTAACTCCAAGTGGATTGCTAAGACTGTAGCGGCTAGGATGGCTTCATCTGATGGAATCAAACTTCGTGATATTGTGATTGATATTAGGACAAGTTATTCTGTAGGTATTAGTATGAACAGGGCATGGAAGACTAAGCAAATAGCAAAGGCTTTGGTTGAAGGTGATGCCACAAAGCAATATACACTTTTGTGGAGGTATTCTGCTGAATTAAGGAGGGTCAATGCAGGAAACACTTGTAAAATTAATGTCACAAGAATTGCACCCACAATTCAACCCAGATTTGGTTGTTTTTACTTCTGCTTTGATGGAATAAAAAAGGGATTCACCACCGCATGTAGACCATTCATTGGTGTTGATGGCTGTCATCTAAAGACAAAATATGGAGGAACTTTGCTTGTGGCTGTTGGAAGGGATCCTAATAACCAATACTATCCATTGGCCTTTGGTGTATGTGAGACTGAGACAAAGGAGTCATGGAGGTGGTTCTTGACATTGCTTTTGGAAGACATTGGACAAGAAAAAAGATGGGTATTCATCTCAGACCAACAAAAGGTACATTTCATCAGATCTATATTTTGATTATGTTTTGGATTTGGTCCCCGAAAATGTCTTGTTGTTTAGAATTAGGTCCCTTATTTTATTGTTTGTTTTGCTGTCAAGGGCTTAATTCCAGTATTTGAGGAGATGTTTGAGAGGATGGAGCATAGGCTTTATCTTAGGCATCTATATGCCAATTTCAAAAAGAAGTTTGGTGGTGGCACCAAAATCAGAGACTTCATGATGTCTGCAGCAAAGTCAACATATATACAAGCATAGGAGACAAAGATGAAAGAGCTAAAGGCATTTAATCCTAAGGCTTGGGAGTGGTTGGCCAAAATACCAACAAAATTATGGTGTAAGCATGCTTTCTCATTCTATCCCAAATGTGATGTGTTAATGAATAATGTATCTGAGGCTTTCAATAACACAATACTAGTGGCTAGGGATAAACCAATATTGACAATGTGTGAATGGATAAGGAACTATCTTATGAATAGAAATTCTACATTAAGAGAAAAAGCTGATAGGTGGGAACATAGGATAATGCCAAGACCTAGAATTAGGTTAGATAAAGAAGTAGAACATGCTGGCAATTGGATTCCTACTTGGTCTGGTGACAGTATTTGGCAAGTTGAACATATTCATAACAAACAAATGTTCATAGTTGACACATCTAAGAGAACTTGCACTTGTAACTTTTGGGAGTTGGTAGGCATACCATGTAGACATGCAGTTGCTGCCTTAGGGTTTAGAAATCAAAAACCAGAAGACTATGTAAATGATTGCTACTCCAAAGAAACATATGTGGCATGCTATGACTTCAACATTAGCCCAATTAATGGCCAAGACATGTGGCCTGAAGTTGACACTGAGGAAATGTTGCCTCCATCATACAAGAGAGGCCCTGGTAGGCCAAAGAAGTTAAGGAGAAGGGAACCTGATGAAGATCCTAACAAAATAAGGACACAAACTACTTATTGTTGTACCAAATGTGGAGTGCATGGACATAATACCAGGAGTTGTTTGGTTCAAGTGACTGACCCTGAAGCTCAGAAAAGAAAGGTATCATTTAAAATCAGTTATGTTTATAAATTGTGTTATTGTTATCATTGATATTGATTGCTGATATTTATTTGTGCAGAGAAAACCTAAGAAAACTGCTACACAGACAACACAACTTGTGAATCCAAGTCATGCTGAAGATGAGGCATCAAGTGAACAACAACAACAACAAAATGACCAACCAACTGAACAACAACAGAATCCAAGTAATGCTGATATTGAGGCTCCAACTGAACAACAGCAGGGAACACAATGTTATGTGGAACCAGAATTTGAAATGCTTGCAGCAGATCTCTGTGCAGCTTTTGAAGCAACACAAGCCCAACCCAATATCAATGACATCACTACCAAAATTCCAGCTAATCCCCAAGTTGCTAATGTGGAAGTTGCTAATGAACAACCTGTACAGGCTTCACAAGGAGTTGGTGACTCTCAGTCAAATTACATTTTGTCTGCACCTATCAAAGAAGGTGGTGACTCACAGCCAACTGTTGAAGTTGGTAATGACCAACCTGTTCATGCAGCTCCACCAAAGCAACATGATCCTAAACCAGTTGAGTCTAATACTGAGTTAATGTCTATGATGTTTGGTCTTCTGATCTTTCTCTAATTCTGTATGTTTTTTATGTGACTTTGTAGGCCAAACAACCCAGACAAAAAGTGGCAAGGAAGTTGGAATTGAGGAGAACTGAAAGAACAAGGGTACTAAGATGCAAAAAGCTTAAGGGAGAAGGAAGTAGCCAAGACCAACCATGGACTATGTAGACAATGGCCTGTTTTGAATTATGTTGTACTTTTGATTCCATCTAGAAGTTTTTTGTTAACTATTATGACTACAACACTACTTTGGCTTTAGCCTTGTAGTTAAAGCATTTATGTATTTCGTTCCCAACAATGTATTATGACTTAAGTATTTATTTTTTTATGACTTTAAGTATGACTTTAAGTATGAAAATTATCAAGATATGGTTTAAGTACAACTGCAAGCACAATGATCAACTTAATTGAATTCATATACTGAACAATATAATTGCATACATATACTGAACAAAACTAAAACATGTTTTTCATTCATCATATGGTACAGGGACCAATTCCAAAATACAATAATGTTACAAGGACTTAAAGACAAAAAAACTGAACAACAACACAAACAATTGGATTCACCATTTCAGATAACCAAAGAACATCCCCTATGAAACAACCAACAATAGCTTCAACAGATTCACTTTTCTCTTCTCCTTCTCCAGCTTAATCTTCATCTTTGTTTTTTTTTACCATTTTCAATCTCCTTGACCATGAACCCCAAATCCTTCAACACTTCAGAGCAGTTGCAACCACCTAAACATCTAACATCACTTGCTGGATTTCTTTCAAGCTCATCGTCCCAAATAAATAACTTGCAACCAGACATTAATCCTAAATTTTGACACTTCCAAAATCGTCTTTTAGGGTTTTCAAATGAATTTGACATAAACATTTTCATGCTTCTATTGCAACCACAAACCGGTGCTTGACCATGATGAGAGTTCGCAGAAGAAAACGAGGCCATGGATGTTGAAGGTATAAGAAGAAGAGAACAGAGCCAATGTAGAAGAAAGAAGAAGAAAACAGTGCCAATGTAGAAGGAAGAAGAAGCAAAACAAATTTGTAATGTTTTTTGTATTTGGTCCCTCTTTATTTAACGGTCCATTGATTAAATCCACGTGTGTAAAGAAAATTAAACAAGAAATGATAAAACAATATTCCACCTCAGCACCGTCTGCCAACTCAGCTTTTTTTAAACGTTTCATTGACGGCAGGGACTATAACCAAAAGGAAATGAACATGTGGGGACTTGGACCGAAAAAAGTAAATGATTCAAAAGAGAAACTTAATCTCTTTTATAATTATATATGTTAATTGCTAGTTAGCATTTTAGATTTACAATTAAGCATACAAACGTATCAATGTTGCTATATGCACAGAGACAAAGCTACCCATAACATTCTGTGGGCATTTCCCCCACTATTATCCCACTCATGCTTATGATAATACATAATATTCACATATCATCTCTGTATATAGTTTACATTTTTACAGCAAGATAATATCTAACTATGGATTCTGTTGAAAGCAATATATATATATATATATATATATATATATATATATATATATATATATATATATATATATATATATATTTTTTTTTTGCCACCACATTCTAAACTTTCCGACTACGTCTTTTTATGTACATCTCCCATAAATGTTAACAATCAATTCCCTGAATTCTCAAATGTTAATTGTTCATTGTGTTTCTTCCTTTTTGACTTTTCAATGGGGCACTTAGTAATTTCATGGAAATGTCTTGAATGTCTTCAAGGTCTGGGAGAAAGTTGAGGTATGAAAGAAGGGACTGGAAAAACTATGAACCAGAAGAAGTAACTAAAGTCTTTTGTTGAAGTTGTGAATAATGTCTGCAATATTTTGTTGAGTCAACTTCCGAAGCCGTATTTCAAGTGAGATACTAGCTATTGTAATTCCAAAAGAAGAGTATCAGTTGGGTTTAGAAGCTTGCAAGTATAACTTACATGAGAGGATTTTTTTGGCTGAAAGGAATGACTCCCCTAACGGTTCAGAACTTGAAGAGTAAGCTTATGGCACTTTGGAATTCTATTGGGAAATGGGGTATCACTTCTCTTGGTAAGGGGTATTTCGAATTCAGTTTTTCTTCGATTGAGGATGTTAGGCGTGTGCATTCCATAATCACCTGGAACATTAACCATGGGCTATTGAAACTTTTTCCTTGGAGAAAATATTTTAACCCTTGTCTGCTCAAGCACTCTTCATCTTAGGTGTGGGTGCGCATTCATGTTTTGCCTCAGGAATACTGGAGGCCCAAAATTGTGTTTGCAATATCTAGTAGCATTGGTATTCCATTGTGCACGAATTCTACTTCCAGCAAATGTAGTTTCGACCACCCATTCGATCATTTCGTTCGGGTTCTGGTGGATTTAGAGTTGGCTAATGAATTGCGTTATAAGATCTTGGTGGAAAGAAAGGGCTTTGATTTCTTTGTGGAATTAAAGTATGAGAACCTGCCGCAATTATGTTCGAAATGTAATATGATTGGTCATAGTGTTACTAATTGCAAGAGAATTGAAGAGGAAAAGGGTAAAAGATTGGCTACAGGGAATCTGAAAAGAAGGGGGGATGCTGCTACAACAGATGGCAATAAAGTTAATCATGTTATGGTTCTAAGAAATATTATGTTCAAGTTAATTCGAAGTCTTATGAAGGTGGCCCAGAAAATTCGATTGATGTTGTTGGCCAAGTGAAGATGGTTGATAACAAGGGTGATGACCTTTATGCAAAGGCGGGCATATTGCATTCTCAAACTTTAATTCTGAGTTCTGAGCAACCTGTGCAGAAGGATCCTTTAGTTGATACAGAGGTTATACCTTGTAATGATTCTCAGGTTGGAAACTTGTGAAGTTTGCGTAATGATGTCGAGGTTTCAAACGCTTCTGATGAGGACTCATCTTTTGTTGAGAACACTCAACTAATCAACAATGGTGATGATTTAAATACACCAGTTCAGGCTTAGCATAATTTGGATTTTTTGAACTCCTCATGGGCTAACATGGTTGAGCATGAAGAGGTTAGGAAAGGGATTGAAGATGGCAGCAATAAGCAGATTTCTGGTTTGGTTGATTCTGAAGGATTTCAAAGGGTCAGATCTAAGTCTAGAAGAAAGGCTAAAAAAAAGAGTGCGGCAAGAAGCAATTACATTACAAGGTCTAGGCCTGCAAGTGCCCACAATTCCCCATGAATTGTCTCTTTTGGAACGTGAGAGGTATTGTCAATTCTCCTACTAAATTGGCTTTAAAAAGGCTTATTATAAGTTTTAAACCTAATTTTGTGTTAATTGCTGAACCTTGGATGGATAGCAATTTGTTTCCTTCTAGCTGTCTTAAAAGACTTAACCTGAAGTTTTTTGCTGTGAATAATAGGATTGATAGTAACCCCAATCTTTGGTGTTTGTGTGATGTGAATATATCTCCTAAGGTTCTTTTCTTAGATGACCAACATGTTTCTTTCACTTTTGACTGCTTTAGAAAAAAAAGGGAATTTCAGCTATCTATGCTTCAACTTGCTACATTGCCCGTAGAGTTTTCTAGTCTCAACTTCAAAATATTTTTCATCAGTTTCAAATTCCTTGGTGTTGCATTGGGGACTTTAATACAATTTTAGGGGCGCATGAATATAGTGGTTATCATAGTCTTGATAGAAGGCCTATGGAAGACTTTGGGAGGTGGACGGATGAGAATCATCTCTTACATATTCCTACCACGGATGCTAGGTTCACTTGGTCTAATGGAAGAAGTAGTACGAGCCATACTAAAACAAGGTTAGATATGGAGGTGTGCAATCAAGATTGAATGGATTTTTGTGTTAAGCTTGCTTGTTCCTCTTTGCCGAGGAACATATCAGATCACTTTCCGTTATTATTACATTTTAGTTGCCAATCTGATTGTTTCAGGTCTCAATTCAATTTTCTTAATATGTGGAGCTCTCATCCAGATTGTCTGAATGTGGTGGAGTCTGTTTGGAACATGGTAGTAGTAGGTTGTCCCATGTTTGTGTTGACCAAGAAATTGAAAATTCTGAAAGATAGGTTGAAGTCTAAGAATGTTAGCTATTTTGGTAATGTCAATAACAATGTTAAGAAATCTAAAAAGGTTCTTAAAGATATTTAAGACAAGATAGATATTGCGGGGTATTCAGATGACTAGGCTGCTGAAGAAAAGAAAACGCAAGTGTCTTTGGATCAGGCCCTTGGTATTGAAGAGGTGTTTTGGAAAGAGAAAACTCATGTTCGTTGGCATGTGGAGGGTGATCGGAATACGAGGTTTTTTCACATATTAGCAAAACTAAGGAATTCTACCAACTTTATGCACTCTTTAAAAGTGGGAAATAATGTTATTACTTGCAAAGAGGATATTTCTGATCATGTGGTGCAACATTTCAATGGTTTATTTAACAATGTTTCTGTTTTGCAGGATAGTTCTTTAGTGGATGAGGTTATTCCTAACCTTGTGAATGAGCAGACCAACAATATTCTTACAATGATTCCCTCTGAAGAAGAAATCTATAATGCTATTTTTAGCTTAAAAAGAGACAGTGTTGCTGGCCCTGATGGTTTCGGTCCATTTTTCTACCAGACGTATTGGAAGATCATCAAGGATGATGTTATTAAGGCTGCTCTTCAATTTTTCAAGGATGCCTGGCTTACTCCCAATTATAATACGAACACTATTATTTTGATTCCGAAGATAAAGGAGGCTGAGAGTATTAATCACTACAGACCTATTGCTCTAGCGAATTTCAAATTTAAAATTATAACAAAATTTTTGGCAGACAGGCTAGCTCAGATTCTTCGTCATATTGTTTCGAAGGAGCAAAAGGTTTCGTGCAAGATAGAAGCATAATGGATGCTATTTTTTTAACTTCAGAGGTAGCAAACATTATGCACAGGAAAACCATGGGAGGGAACTTAATGCTGAAGGTTGATATTTCGAAGGCGTTTGATACTCTCGATTGGAATTTTCTCTTAAAGGTGCTTACAAAATTTGGTTTCAATGATACATTTTGTAGCTGGATTGATAGGATTCTGCATTCAACTAAAGTTTCAATTTCTATAAATGTGGAGCTTCATGGGTTTTTTAACTGTAATAGAGGAGTTAGGCAGGGAGATCCGTTATCGTCGTTATTGTTTGCATTGCGAAGGATGTGCTGAGCAGAGGTTCGTGTTAGAACAAGATTTAGTTCTGCAAGATATCTCTAAGTTTTGATAATAACAAAGTTGTATTTGTGTGAGAACAATTTTGGTACTCTAACGTTTATTTTCTAAAGTATTGACAAACAGGATTTAACTCTAATAAAGAAAGCTCCGACTCTGATAGAGATCACGTGGAACGTCACTCTTAATTGATCAAAAGTCGCTTCTGCATCAAAGAAGCAAGGTTGCTTCTGATCTGCTCTACTTCAGAAAGATTCTAAGAAGACAATATGCTGCTGCTGCAATGTTCTCTTGGATTCTAGCTCTGAATATGACTCTGATAATTATCTTCTGAAGACTAAATGTTAAAGATTCTGAAAACAAGGTTCTGATGAACAATGTTCTGAACACTAAGTGCTGAAGACTCTGAAGACAAGGTTCTGCTGAACAACGTTCTGAAGACTCTGAAGACTTAAGTTTCTGATAACCAAGGGTTCTGTAGAAGGAGTGCTGAAGACTCTGAAGACAAGGTTCTGCTAAACAAGTTCTGAATACTCTGATGACCCAAGACTCTGAAGACCCAGTGATAAATTCTTCTGATCATGCTTCAACCATATCTATTCAGAAGCCTCTGATGAATAAAAGAAGATGAAACATTTGCGAGGGAAAATAGTACATAGTACATATCAAACACATTCTTTTTCACTACCATTCCACTACCCCGAATTGGTGGTACAAAAGACAACATTTGTGTACGATTTTCATCCCAATATAAAGACATTATTTTAAGTTGCCAACAATTTTACTGATATTCCTAATTTTCCCTTCAACGGATCTTTTTCCTGGCTATATAAGGACTTGATCACTCGAAGAATTAAGCAATACACATACACATACAAGTCGACGCTGAAATTCATGAGTGATATTGATATACAAAAGTGAAGACACTGATATGAGATAGAGAAATTCATGAGTGAACAGTAAAACACTACAATACAAAGAAGAAAATTTGTTCATACTGTATAGATTTTCTCTAAGTTAGTTTGAGTTAGAAATTGTGTTTATATAAGCATGTGTAGAAGCATTTAATTGCAAACATCAAATTTGATCAAACAATTGTTTGTATTCCTTAAGGGACCAGTTAGGTCAAAATCCTTAAGAAGAGACAGTTAATCTGTGTATGTTAGTCACCGGCAGTTGCTAGTGCAGTTGTAATCAGTTTGGTTATAGTGGATTAAGTCCTTGTGTATAAGGCGAAATCACCTTGGCGGGTGGACTGGATTAACTTGATAGTTTTCAAGTGAACCAGGATATATCATGTGTCTTTCTCTATTGCTAGTTTATTTGTGATCTTTGTTTGAGTTTCACAAAAAGCTTTCATTATGAAAACCCAATTCAAACCCCATTTTCTTGTGTTTTCTCACACCTTCAATTGGCATCAGAGCTCCGGTTCTGATTGTGATAAAAATGTTTTTCAACACTGAAATTCTGGTACAGATGTGTGATGTCTTGTGCAATGTCACAACATCGCAATCTGCTGAACAAGGTAATAATAGAAACAGTAAATGAACACAATCAATTGTTCACCCAGTTCGGTTCAACCAACCTACATCTGGGGGCATACCAAGCCAGGAAGGAAGTCCACTATTAGTAGTATCAAATTACAGACTCAACACACCAGTTGACAATCTACCTAATTCAATCACTACCCAATGACCCTTCTACCTAAGTCCTCCCTAGGTAAGAGACTCCATCTCACTTCCAATCATCTCGATGATGTCTAGCAGTCAACTACACCGTCACTGCATCAACAGCTTGACTCCTTACTCTTTTCTATTACATAGACTTTAGAAGACACACTTCCATGACACCCCTTTGAAGTTGCTTCAAAGCTTCCTCCAAGAACAATACATCTCTTACCTACAGGCTTCGAGATAAACACGATGACCATCCCACAAACCGGGTGGTTCATCAATCAACACAGCCCTTATAATCTACATGATGGCTGGCTACACAAAACTAGGTTACAATGTGATCGTACCTGGATCAGACAGTTACAGGTGGCCAACGACGTCCGTTTAGCTCCGGCTCCGGTGAGGTTGAAGTACGGCGGGGGGGGGGGGGGGGGGGTGTACCTGCAAGGTACTCCGCCGCTCAAGTTAGGGAGTGCACAGAGTAACAGCAAATACAAAGAGTGAAAAAAGTGACTTAACCTGACCCTCTCAAGTGAGAGAGTATTTATAGAGAGCCCCCAGCGCGGGGCCAACGGTTACTTGCGTTGGGCTGGATTGTCAGGCCCAATCCAAGTAACTGCCAGGGCTTACGTGGCGTAGTGAAGACCAGCACGTGGTCTTCGCCCTGGGGTAACCGTTCCTAGATTTCTGGGATTAGGGCAGACCGAATCCTGCGGAAGCGGGAGGTTACTTGGAACGTGTCCATGTGGTACGGACCGTTAGCCACTCCTCGCGAGGGAGGAGTCTTCTGTGTCGAGGACCAACAAGCCGTACGACGGACATGGCCTTGCGGGGGAGGGACCATGTCTGCCGAGGAGTGGTATGTGGCATTCTCGCGGGGAGAAGCTGGTATGTCGAGGAGGTACCTCTCCGCCGGGGTGCGAGGTCCTCCTGTCCTGTTGACCTAGATGCCCGACACTGCAAAGTGCTCGGGGGGAACGTTGGTCTGCTTGCAGCAGTCAAGGGCCCCGCGGAGGGGTCTTAGTGGGCCTCCCCATGCTATATGGGTTGGGCCTGCTCGACTGTTGGGCAGCCTCGGCCCAGTCCAGAACAGGAGCCCCCCAAGTCGTTGCTCTGAGGTGGCAGAGTGATGACTTAAGGGTTATTATATGTCGAGGATACGCTAAGAGAGGAACCGAGGAGGTCGATATCCTATGCGAAATTCATTCGGCCGGATGAGTGTCGGGCGTCGAACAGATCTGTCCGGTCGTATGGTCGGGGAGATGAAGGGCTTCGGATTCAAAGCGCTGGGGAAACCCGAAACGACACGCGTGGGGAGACGGGTGGCTGCATGCGTGCCACGTGTTGCCTGCCATCATTACCTAGGGGGCTAGGGCGGCTGGCTAGGGTAGCGCACTCGAGTGCCCTACGCCCCTCGGGTCTCGCGAGAATCGCTTATAAAAGCCGCTCCCCTCGCTCATTCTTCACTTTTCCGCTTCTCTCTCAAGAAACTTTCTCCCTCTCTCTCTAACCTCTTCCGTCGTAGCTCGCCGTCGTCATTCGCCGGGCACTCTCTGCCGGACGCATTTCCTCCGCTAGGACCGCCGTTCTCCGCCGTACCAGAGCCGGAAACCTCCGTGCCGGAACCCTACACCGCCGCTTACCAGGTATTTGCTTCAAACCGGACCTTTATTTCGCGTTTTTCTTCGATTTTAACTAGTGTAGGATGTTTCCTTGGCGAATTGATGACATTCCCATGAGAAACGAAGGGATTCCCGGCGATTACGGCGGGAATCTTTAGTTGTGGAGAGGGAGAGTGCGAAGATTCTTGCTCGCTATTGATGAATACCTCGGGGATCAGGGATGAACACGTCGGGGATCCGTTGAATGTCTCGGGGTCCTTGATAATCAGTGTATTTGTTAGTGCCGCGGGAACACGGGGCAGAATCTTCCGGGGAGACGATGAGTTCCCCGGTGGGCAAGTTGATCCTAGGTCGATCTCGTCGGGGAATTGAGAAAGCCTTGCCCCTTCTTCGCCCGTTCGCTTGAACAGCGGTGGAGGGGTGAATTTGATACGACCAATCGAATTCACCGTTTCCTTCTGCTTTTCAGGTAAATGGACGATTTGGCTGCAGAGGTGGCCGCAGGATATTTCGAGGACAACGACGACGACCATCCTGACTCCCCCATGGCTCACATGGCCTTTGCGCAGGAGAGGCCGCTTGAGGACTGGGTCTGTAGTGAAGCCCTTGAGATGTCGTCCATCTTCGTGTACCCAGATGTGGGCGATGCTTTTTGCACCGTCGAGCACAGACTAATCGGAAGTGGTCAATCCTGGAAGGTGTTTCGTCCCGAGGAGCATCACCGGATATCCTCCCCTTACCGGGGAATGCGGGTCCCCTTGTATGAGTTTATGTTCGAGAAGGCGGGGTGGAGGCTGCCTTTCATGGATTTTCAGGAGGGGATCTTTGACTGGTTGAAGTTGGCCCCTTCGCAGATTCATCCAAACTCGCTGGCATTCATCCGGGCTTTCGAGCTCGTATGCAAATATTTGGAGATCGTGCCGACCGTTCGCCTTTTCTTCCGCATATTCCACCTCCAACGGTCGTCGGTAGGAGGTCGACACGGCTGGGTGTCCTTCAAGCAGAGCAAGGCGTTGTTCCACACTTACTTGGATTCCATCCGGGATTTCAAGTTCCGCTATTTCTATGTGAAGCCGGTCACCCTCGAGGCGATATATTCATTGTACCGGAAAGTCACCCGCGAGGTCGACGGCCGTTCCGAGGAGGTGCTGGTGCCGAAGTTTCCTCTGTACTGGACGGAGGAACACTTTAAGAAAGGAGTTGACAAGTATAAAACGAAACCTGTTCAGATGGAGGCCTACGAGCGGGAAGCCTACGATAAAATCGTAGCTTTCGTCGACAGCTTTTCGGAGGCTCGACATGAGACGCTGGACGGCCAGCCTATAATAGGTGCAGATGGGCAGGTGAAGAAAGAACGTCGCCTGATAAACACCCGCGTTCTGCTCGAGACCTTCTCCGACGAGGAGGCCATCGAATTGTTAGGTGGTGAAACGCCCTGGTTTTATTTCTTCCTCGTATCTGTGTTTCTCGCTTTACTAACGCTTTCTTTTGCAGGAACAATGGCCGGAGCCGAAGAGAGGTTGAAGAAACTGAAAGCGAAGAGGGTCCGGGAAGCGCAGGCCCGGGAAGAAGCGTCGCGCTCCAAAGATCAGGAAGTTGCCCCCTCTGGGGCCCCGCACGAGGGTGTTTCCACGGCCGCTGCCCCCGAAGGATCCACTCTGTCCCAGCCTGCTGCCTCTGTATCGGGGACCGCGGGTGACCGCACAACTCCTGCGGGAAGCCAATCCCTGGCTACCCAAGGGACCCCGAAGAGGCAGCGCGTTGCGGAGGTCGTCGACCTGGGTGGTGAAGATAGTCCCCCGGTTCCTTCCAGCTTTGACCTTCCCCCCTGCCATCAAAAACCTCACTTCTTCTCCGAGGTCACTTATCCTCGCTCCTTTCCCTCCAAGATCCAAACTGTGCTGGGGACCGCACCTGAAGTGAGGAGGAAGATGCTTTTTGAGGACCTGTCGGCCGTCATGCGTATCTGCTCGACTGCCCTCATTCTAAATGACGAGACCCGCCCTGCTGCTGAACTGGCCCGCCTGCAGGAGGCACTGGATACCTTGGGCGCTGAGATGCTCGGCATGCGCAAGGAGCTAAAAGAGTGCCGAGATCTGAACAAAGAGCAAGGAAGGCAGCAGCAATTGGTCGAGGCCAAGCTTAAGGAAGCCGAGGAGACAAAGAAGAGCCACCTTGCCCGAATCGCTGAGCTGGAGTTGGAGGAGAAGCGGCTTAAGGTAAGAATTTGCGGCCAGCCGAAGGGGAGACTGAGGAGGACAAACTCCTGACCACTCGTGCGGCGTTCGTGGCGCAGCTCCGGAAGCTTGAGCAGGATCTCCGAGTGTCCGAGGATGATTCTATCGAAACCGCGGGTATAGGTTTCCGCAGTGCCGTGGCGCAGCTTCGGGTTCTCAACCCCGACCTTGTCATCGAAGGGATCGACCCCGACGCTGAGGTGATGGATGGCCAGATCGTGTATCCTCTGCGGGGAGAACGACATTCATGCGCACGAGGAGCCCGACGGGACCGCAGCTGAGTAGGTTTTTATCTTTGTTTTGGTCGGCCTGCGAGCCGTTTTGTTTCGCCCGGCTTATGGGCTTAGCTGATGTACTTTTTGCACAATGGTTATTTTCGCCCGGCTTGTGGGCTCATATTTGTAACTTTTTGGACCAAGTGTTTTGCCCGCTATTCGTACTTTATAATATATCTGTTAATTTTCCTTGTGTGTGATGTGGTGTTTGTTATGCTTTATTGTTTTATACTTTATTTTTGCCCAAGTAATAAGGCTTCGGGATTTGCTCGACCTTGATCGTCACTGACCGCGTGGAGAGCTGGTCGGGCGGCCGAAGGAGTACTCCGACCTTCAATGAGGCTAAGAGCTCGGTCGAGGTCCTAGTCTCGTGGCATGAACTTCCCATCGCGAGCTGGGTGTTATGCCCGGTTGGCACGACGACGGTGGGCCTCGATCGAGGTATCCCCGCCGGATCAAATGTCCTCGCGCACACACAACGCGGTCTCTGATCATCGTGTTCTTATAGGGGTGTCGCGCTTGTACCCCGGCGCGTCCCCGTATCGCGGTGCTAGTCATCCGCGGGCAGTGTTTAACTGTAATATTGTTTTAGCTTTTCAGTGTTCCATGGTCGAGCAAGTTCTTCCCCGTGCAGATTTTCGAGGAAATAGGCTCCTGTCCCCGTCTTTGCGCGGACGCGGTACGGGCCCTCCCAGTTCGCGGCGAGTTTGCCTTCTGGCGAGTCTTTCTGGTTCCTTCGTAGGACGAGGGTGCCCACCTGAAAATCACGTTTAATGACACTGTCATTATAACGCAGTGTTATTTTTTGTTTAAGTGACGCCTCTCGGAGAGAAGCGCCCGAGCGTGTTTCCTCCACGAAGTCGAGTTCTTCCCTCAAGGCTTCGTCGTTTGTGTTCCCGTCGAGGGGGGCTTCCGTCCTCCTCGAGGGTTCTCTGATCTCCACGGGGATCACTGCCTCCGTTCCATAAGTCAAACGGAAGGGGGTCTCCCCGGTCGTGGAGTGTGGGGTTGTTCGGTAGGCCCAGAGAACGCTGTGTAGCTCTTCGACCCACCGTTGTTTGGCATCGTCCAGTCTCCGTCTTAATCCTCGAAGGATCACTCTGTTAGCGGCCTCAGCCTGCCCGTTCGTTTGAGGGTGCTCGACCGACGTGAAGTGCTGCTTCGTGCCTAGTTTTGCGACGAAGTCTTGGAAGTTCCTGTCGGTGAACTGGGTTCAGTTGTCTGTGACGATGGCTTGAGGCACTCCGAAGCGGGCGAGGATATTTCTTTTGTAGAAACGAAGTATGTTGAAAGCGGTGATTTTGGCCAATGCTTCTGCTTCAATCCACTTTGTGAAGTAATATACCCCGACGATGAGGTATTTGTTCTGATACGACCCCTGGACGAAAGGCCCGAGGATATCCATCCCCCACCATGCGAACGGCCACGGGGAGGATAGCGTCGTGAGTTCGCTAGGGGGAGCGAGGTGCATGTCCCCGTGCCGCTGGCATTTATCGCACTTCTTGACGTGCTCCTTGGCGTCTTGTTGCATGGTCGGCCAGTAATATCCTGCCCGGAGTGCTTTCCGAGCTAGCGATCGTCCACCTAGGTGCTGCGCATTGATTCCCTCGTGGATCTCCTGGAGTATGTCGGGGACCTTGGTGTCTTCGATACATCTGAGGAGGGGAATAGAGAATCCTCGCCGGTATAGCTTATCCTCGACTATAGTGTACGGGCATGCCCGTCTCTTGACCATTCTAGCTTCTTTGGGGTCTTCGGGCAGTTTGCCCGTCGTGAGGTATTCGTATACCGGTGTCATCCAGCAGCCGCTGTCCCCGATGGCGTTGATATTCGAAACCATACCAGGTTTATCGACGCTCGGGTGGGAAAGGACCTCTTGTATGACGGACTTGTTTCCGCCTTTCTTTTTCGTGCTTGCTAATTTTGACAGGACGTCTGCCCGGGCATTATGCTCCCGGGGAATGTGAGTCACTTCTGCCAAGGTGAACTTCTTCATCTTCTCTTTTACCAAGGCCAAGTATTCTATGAGACTGTCGTTCTTGGCCTGGTACTCTCCTCGGACTTGCGAGGCTACGAGCTGGGAATCGGTGAATAGCTTGACCTCCTTGGCGCCAATGTCCTCAGCCAGCCTGAGTCCCGCAAGGAAGGCCTCGTATTCGGCTTGGTTATTCGAAGTCGGGAAAGCCAGTTCGAGGGACACCTCGATGAGGATGCCCTCCACGTTTTCGAGTATGATTCCCGCTCCGCTTCCTTTCGGGCTGGATGCTCCGTCGACATATATTGTCCATTTCTGCGACCCGTTGGCTGAGGGTTCTGGGACGGTCATCTATGCTACGAAGTCGGCCAGCACTTGTGCCTTCATGGCTTTCCTCCTTTCGTATTGGATGTCAAATTCGGCCAGCTCGAGCGACCACCTGAGCATCCTCCCCTCCATATCTGGTCGTCTGAGGAGTTGCCTGATCGGCTGGTTGGTCCTCACGACGACGGTATGGGCAAGGAAGTAGTGGCGGAGTCTTCTGGCCGCGGTGATGAGGCCCAGTGTGACTTTCTCGATCTGTTGATACCTGAGCTCGGGGCCTTGGAGGGCTTTGCTCGTGAAGTAAACTGGCTTCTGTCCATCTGGTATTTCCCGAATGAGGACGGCGCTGACCGCTTCGCTCGTGATCGCAAGATACAAGAAGAGTGTTTCCCCGTCCTCGGGTCGCGAGAGGACCGGGGGTTGCGATAGGACTTCCTTCAAATGTGCGAGCGCTTGTTCGCATTCCTCGCTCCACTCAAATGCTGCTTTTTGCCGGAGGAGTTTGAAAA
Organism: Lathyrus tuberosus; assembly: GCA_022829125.1. Classification (NCBI taxonomy): domain Eukaryota; kingdom Viridiplantae; phylum Streptophyta; class Magnoliopsida; order Fabales; family Fabaceae; genus Lathyrus; species Lathyrus tuberosus. The sequence goes on along the minus strand of JALAZF010000044.1, from coordinate 5,572,981 downwards.
AGGGGAGTGCGTACTGTGCGGATTTGGCGACGAAACGGGAAAGGGCGGTGAGCATTCCGTTCAATGATTGTATTGACTTCTTCGAGCCCGGAGTAGGGAGCTCGGAAAAGGCTCTGCACTTGTCGGGGTTTGCCTCGATTCCTCGTTCCGTGAGGTAAAATCCGAGGAACTTTCCTGCCCGGACACCGAAGGTGCATTTGTCGGGATTAAACCTCATACGGCATCTTCTCGCCGTATCGAACACCTTCTTGAGGTGCGCGGCGTGGTTGACTTCTTCTGCGGACTTGACGATCATGTCGTCCATGTAGACTTCGAGCATGTCTCCTATTTCAGTTCGAAAGACCTTGTTCATCATCCGCTGGTAGGTCGCACCGGCATTCTTCAGACCGAAAGGCATTACATTGTAGTAGTAATTGCCCGACGCGGTCATGAAGGCCGTGTGTTGCTTGTCGACCTTGTCCATGGGAATTTGGTTGTATCCTGAATAGGCGTCCATGAAAGACAGTAGTTTGTAACCTGCAGAATTGTCGACCAGTTGGTCGATGTTAGGCAAGGGGTAACAGTCTTTCGGGCAAGCCCGGTTAAGATCAGTATAATCAACGCACATTCTCCACTTTCCATTATTTTTCTTAACAAGTACAACGTTGGACATCCATGTCGTGTATTTGGCTTCCGAAATAAAATTTGCCTCTAGGAGGTCTTTTACAGCTTTCTCAGCAGCCTCCGCTTTCTCGGGGGACTGCTTGCGCCTACGCTGTGCTACGGCCCTAGCGGCCGGATCTACTGCGAGCTGATGGCAAGCCACCTCGGGGTCGAGGCCAGGCATCTCGGATGCGCTCCACGCGAAGAGGTCAGCGTTCTCCCTCAGACATGCTTTAAGCTGCTCTTTGGCTAGGTCGGGGATCCTGGTGCCGATCTTCACATTGCGATCTGGACTGCTTCCGACGGCCACAAGCTCGAACTTTCCATCTGGGATGGGGCGTATTGGGTGGAGAGGTTGCCCGTTGTTTTCCGCCCGGTGGTCGTGGTCTTCGACTCTGTCTTCATTGGGCTCGCCGGAGAACCTGCTGTCGAGGTCGACCGCGTTGACGCGCGGGAGAGGTATCTGTCCGACGTCCTGGGGTGGTTTGGCCACGGCCTTAGGTTTGGGACCAATGGAACTTAGGCCCTTGACGGCGGCATCGAAGCATCTCCTAGCCGCGTCGATGCCCCCGTGCATCGTCACTACCCGTCCTCTCCTCGTGTAGTACTTCATTTTGAGATGGACCGTTGACGGGACCGCCGTGAGTTCAGCAAGGGTGGTCCTTCCGAGGATGCAGTTGTAGAGGGATGCGCATTCCACCACCAGGAAACGGATCTTCACCTGTCGGGCCGTGTCTTCGGCCCCGAACGTAACCATCAGCTCCACGTAACCCCATGGTCTGGTGGTGGATCCATTGAACCCCTGTAGGTCTGACCCGACGTATGGGGTCAAATGCCTCTCGTCCAGCTGAAGGGTCCCAAACAGATGAGAATACATGATGTCGACCGAGCTCCCCTGGTCGACTAGGATTCTTCGGACGTCAAAGTTCGCCATTTGGGCCCTGACCAGGAGGGGAATAGTGGCGTTTGGTGCTCCCCCGGGGAGTTCTTCGAGGTAGAAGGTGATGGGATTGGAGTTTCCGCGCACTTTCTCGAGGGTGGTCACCTTTGACGATGTCACGGATTCCAGTTCGTCAAACTTTCGTTTGATCGACCCAACCGATATTTTCCCGGGGTCTCCTCCGGAGATAACCATTGCTTTGGGGAAGCCTTCCCAGGTACTACGGGCCGTGACGGGACCTTCGTCGGGGAAGGTCGCCCACATGTTGCGGATTGCCTCTTCGCCCTCGATGATTGGGGGGACAAAGAAGTCCTCGGGCCGAGTGACGCTGAGGGCGACCTGAAGCTGGCTGTCGGCGGGAGGAGGTGTTGTCTCCTCGACGTTCTGTGATTCCTTTGAGCTGGTAGGAGGAGGATCATTCTGCTGGGCATATTTCTTCAAGTGCCCTTCTTTGATGAGAATCTCAATGGCATCCTTGAGGTGGATGCAATCCTCGGTGACATGCCCGTGGCTTCTGTGGAACCTGCAGTACTTAGATTTGTCAACGTTTGGTTTGGGAGCCGCGGGCTTCGGGAAGCGAACTCCTCCTTTCACAAACTCGGAATTCTGGCAGTCTGAGAGGATCCGAGACCGGGAAGTGTTGAGCGGCGTGTACTCCGTGAATCGGCCAGCTGGACCGCGCTGTTCCCGGGGATCTCGATTGCGATTTTCCTTCCTCTTTTCTCCTCCTCGCCGGGGAGAAGCGTCATCGTCTTTGTGGCCGCGGGGGCCTTCTCTGCGTCTTGTCTCAAGAGCGATCTGGGCTGCTTCCGTCTCTTTGAGCTCGATGTACTTCTGGGCTCGAGCGAGAAGGTCTTCGAGACGCCTGGGTCTTCGGAGGCCAATGGATTTGGCAAAGTCCGACCCGGCGCGTAGTCCGTGAATAATTAAGTATTTCTTCATGTCGTCGGTCGTGTGGACCTCGACGGCTTCCTTGTTAAACCTTTCAATGTAATTTCGGAGGGATTCGTTCCTCCCTTGGAAGATTTTCTCTAGGGCAGCCTCTGTCTTGGGGTGTCGACGAGATGCGGTGAAGTGTTTGGTGAAGCGTTGTTTCAGCTGCTTCCACGACGTGATCGAACCAGGTTCCAGGCCCTTGTACCACGTCATGGCTCCCTTCCGTAAGGTAGTGGGGAACAGCCGGCACCTGATGGCTCCCCTGACGTTTCGAAAGTCGAGCATCGCTTCGAAATTCTCCACGTGATCGTCGGGGTCGGTCAGCCCGTCATAGGTCCCCAAGTGTGGAGGTTTCTCCATGCCTGGAGGGATTGGGGCGTCCATGATTTCCCACGACAAGGGGGTCCTTTGGTCCTCGTCGTCGCTATCAGCTGGGGATCTCGAAGGTGATCGATGGTGCCGTGGAGGAGAGTTCCTCGACCGGTTCTTTGGTCTCTCTTCGGTCTGCTTGGACTTCTTGGAGGTGGCGGAGGCCCTGGGTTCCTTCCTGGGCGGGGAACGAGGGCGTTTCTGGGTGATTGCCGGCTGGGGGCGCTCGAGACGCGGTCGACGACCATGGCGTACGGGCGACGGTGTCCGAGAATCTTCGGAAGGGGTCCTTCGCGGGGAAGGAGAGAGGCGAGGTGACTGGGGGCGACGATGTCTTCACGGGGAAGATCGTCGTGCACGTCCATGCTCTAAGGCTTCAATTCTGGTGTTCTGCTGCGCGATCAGCTGATTGGTCTGGTTGATCAACGCAAATAGGGCCGCGGTACTTGGGTCCGCGTTGGGCGGCAGAGCCACTGGCTGGAGAGGGGTTTGCTGGTCGTCCGTGCGGACGACGTTGATAGTCGCATCCTGTGAGTCCGGGGAGGCGGTCCGTCCGTCCCTTATGTCGCCTTCGTCGCCATGGAGGATGACGGCGTCCTCACGGTGGTTCCCGTTCTCCAGTTGTGCGCGCACGGTGTCCAGAGCCTGGTTGACGGTCGGATTGGCCATGTTGGTGATGAATAGAGGAAGCTTTGGTTTATCGAGGAGAAAACGGGGAAGCTTATAAAGTTCCCATAGACGGCGCCACTGATCGTACCTGGATCAGACAGTTACAGGTGGCCAACGACGTCCGTTGAGCTCCGGCTCCGGTGAGGTTGAAGTACGACGGGGGGGGGGGGGGGGGGGGGTGTACCTGCAAGGTACTCCGACGCTCAAGTTAGGGAGTGCACAGAGTAACAGCAAATACAAAGAGTGAAAAAAGTGACTTAACCTGACCCTCTCAAGTGAGAGAGTATTTATAGAGAGCCCCCAGCGCGAGGCCAACGGTTACTTGCGTTGGGCTGGATTGTCAGGCCCAATCCAAGTAACTGCCAGGGCTTACGTGGCGTAGTGAAGACCAGCACGTGGTCTTCGCCCTGGGGTAACCGTTCCTAGATTTCCGGGATTAGGGCAGACCGAATCCTGCGGAAGCGGGAGGTTACTTGGAACGTGTCCATGTGGTACGGACCGTTAGCCACTCCTCGCGAGGGAGGAGTCTTCTGTGTCGAGGACCAACAAGCCGTACGATGGACATGGCCTTGCGGGGGAGGGACCATGTCTGCCGAGGAGTGGTATGTGGCATTCTCGCGGGGAGAAGCTGGTATGTCAAGGAGGTACCTCTCCGCCGGGGTGCGAGGTCCTCCTGTCCTGTTGACCTAGATGCCCGACACTGCAAAGTGCTCGGGGGGGACGTTGGTCTGCTTGCAGCAGTCAAGGGCCCCGCGGAGGGGTCTTAGTGGGCCTCCCCATGCTATATGGGTTGGGCCTGCTCGACTGTTGGGCAGCCTCGGCCCAGTCCAGAACACAATGCTTCTATTTATAACCTATTTCCCAACTGGATTTGGGCCTTCAAATCATATCAAATCTTCTGTTCCAAATCTCTAACAGATTATACTATTAATTGGATCTTCAATCAAATCTTCAATTTAAATCTTCAATAATTAACTCTAAATATTCTCCATATCTTTATGCATTAAATTCAGCTCCACATAATATTTCCAGGATATTATGTATCTTTTAAATCTTCTCTTTAAATCAGCTGCAAGATCTTCTCCACACAAATAGGAACAATCTTCTCCACACAAATAGGAACAATCTTCTCCACACAAATAGGAACAATTCTCCATGTCTATTTGCACAAAAATAGTAACAAACTATTCTCCACAAGATATGCAGAATTAATTGTATCAGAATAAATCTTCTCCAATAAATTCGCATCCAATCTAACTAACAGATCTCCTCAAATCAAACTAATGCGTGCAGCCCTAAAAACATCATAACCTGATGTTTTAAGTTTCTGGTATAGTGATGTCAAGACATCGCATGTGACATCACTCTTCAGCACTTTAACTCTTCAACACCTTAACATTCTGCAATACAAAAACCACAACAGATGGTTTTCTGATGTTCTGTCAACTGATGTTATGACATCGGGTTTGACATCAGCACAAAACTGCAACCCTTAAACACCTAACATAACCAGAATGTTAACTAAACATAACAAGGCTGTTAAAAACTCATGTTGAAACATCAACCATGACATCAACATTGTTTTACCAAAATTCTAGCCAACTCCAAGAATTAACAATCTCCCCCTTTGGCTAATTTTGGCTAAAACAATTTCAGCCTACATCAGACCAACTTGCAGCAGAAACGAACACTTTCACATCAGCATAGGGCAAACTCCCCCTCAAACCAAGAACCAGCTCACAGCTGTTCAAACACTCTCCCCCTCAACTGCTGCACCATATCAGAAAAGGCTTCACAACCACACCTTGGCAACCACTAGGCTAACTCTCCCCATTTTTAGCCATAATTGGACAAACTCTGAACATAGCAGCAAGCACAAAAAAATTCCAAAGGCAAACTCTGAATCATCCAACCAATATACTCAGAACAAAACCCAGACTCAGCAGCTACTACTTTCAATGATCAGCAGAGAAAATATCAACTCCCCCTATCTAGTGCTTCTTGACCAGTATACCATAACATTTGGAAACTCCAGACATAGTCTTCATTCATCCAGACAGGAATGCTTCACACAATCATCCACAAGTTCTGAAGCACACTCACAATGCCTTCCACTGAACTCTAAGTAAACTCCTCTTTCTTAAAAACACACCAAGACAAGTGTGACATCTCCCAGATACACACAAGGCTGTCCTTCAGACTCCTCCTTAGAAGCATGTGTACATATGATTCAAATAATTAGCTTCACATGGCTAGAACACCAACATGTCATCCAGCAACCTAATGTCATAACATGTTATCTGACGTTATATCCAATCTTCACAATCTTGATCAGCACGCAATCTTCACAAAAATCTGCATCCTTGCAGTAAAAGACCATAGACAACAACCTTAACTCCCCCTGCCATGAACAACCCATGCTCCTTATGAAGATGAACACTTGACACCAGATAGAAGCACAATGAAATTGCCACATTCTCAACATTAAGAACTGCCACTTCTTGTGTTTGTTGAGCAAAATCTCATCATGATTATTTCTGATACATGATCTGTCAAGTCCAAAAAAAACACTTGATTTGGAATTTCACATATTCCATAACAAATGTCTTCAGATCACTTGCAACACAAGATAAGGACTGCCACCACCTTTTACTTGTATTAGAAGAAACCTCCTTATCTTCAACCATTCTGATCAGATCACACCACTGACAACAACCTTCTGTCCTTATACCCACCTAAAGAAGTCTTCAACCTACTTAACCTCAAGATCAGAACCTGTCCATAATGACTAAACTGCCACTTCAGACACTAATGCTGCTTCTTCCAATTCCACAAGCCCAGTCCATCAGATAACTACCAAGCTCCCAACAAGGTCTTTGTTCACAAATAACCCACAGATGATGCTTACTAATACACACACTTCTTATACAGTCAGCTGATAAGGTTCCCTCAGGGTGTCATCTTCAAACATCAAGCTACTCCATCATGGCCACAAACAACAATATCCAGACTTCTCACACAAGGCATGACAATTTGTATGACCTCTTCTTCTGCACACGTCTGACAACTTCTGATTCTTCCTTATGACACATTCACAAGTTACTTTGGACTTCTTCAGTCTTCTCTACATTCTCCATCCAAGGCAGACCTTCTACTTCATCATTCTCCCGTATGACTATGTAGACGCTCCTTAGACATAATGTAGGCACCAAGCTCGTGAACCAGAGCATAAACATCCTTCACCAAGGATATCCAACCCAGATAATGTCCCAACACCAAGTTAGAACATCTCCCACACACCAAGACATCATCACCATGATTCTTGATATGCTCCACCAACTGGACTTACTATTGCACAGTAATCCAAAGCATCAGGGAATAACCTCTCATCCACCTTCAAGAAGAATAATCTTCTTGAGTCTTCAACTCATCACCCTTCTGCCCAAGAGTAACTTGTTCCAAGACAATCCTCAATAATAACCAGCTGCCACACTCTGATTATCTTGATTCTTCGAATTCACTTCTGAGATCAACCAATGCCACAGTTTGATCACCTCAAGCACGAATCCTCAAATGAAAATAGCCAAATGCCACATTTTGACCTTTTTCACGTTTGTCAGAACTCTCACAAAGATATCCTGATCCACCAAGGAAACTTGATCTTCAAGTCACATGTTCCACTTGCTCAAAAGCAAACACACTTAGACTCCCTAAGCCATGGTCATGTAACATCTTCTCCTTCCTGCAGCTCCCGCAAACTGCCATGAGAACGATCTTTTTGAAGCATCCTATTGTTCATTCCTGTAGATCACCTTATCATTAGCTGATGTGCCACCTTACCAGCTGAGACTTCTGATGCTAAGCTAGATGTCAGAACATTATGACATCCAACTGTTGAATTCAGCTCTTCCTTCTGCCACTCAGAAGAACCTCCTCCCTTTGCAGAAACAGATTTCCATGCTCTCATAGACTTGATTCAACAATCAAGTTTGAGTAGACAACCTCCATCCTGCTTAGAAACTCCAAAGACTTCAAACCTACCACATCTGAATCTTCAGAAAATAAGTAGTCCAAGACTACCCCATAGCTATACCAAAGAATGCCACTTCCCTTAGTAGAGCCGTCAGTAGAAAGCCAGAGATAACTGCCACTTATCCTAGACCTTCACAACCAGCGCAACCACCCTGCTCCAAACCACTTAGATCAGAAATAAACTGATCCAAGCTGAAACCCACAAGACTATGATGTCTTCATATCTTTTAGCCTTAAACACATCAGCTTGTCAACATTCCTCAACACTCTGCCTCTTCTAATTCAAACTTATCCCAGATAATTTGGATGATGCTCCAAGTACACAGTCACCAATCAACCCCACCAGATGATACATTCTCACACCACAAAGAGAAATAACCAGCCACATAGAGAAAAATAAATTCTCAATACTTCTGCAGTCCTGCACTTTTACCTCAGACATATACATAGTCTCCCGTCAATGTATATTGTCATTAGTTGAAGGCAGACAAATACTCAACATTTGATCTGGTCTGACACCCTTTTCCTGCACACTTGAGGTACTAGCTGATCCCTCTTCTGCTAATCCACACCACTGATCACTATCTTTCTTTGGTTGGAATGATGTGTCAACATCAGTTCTGACATCAGCAATTATGGCTTTGGAGACAACAACCATAGTAATCCACACATATCTCTTGCAGGGGACACAAGAGGACATATCAATATCTGATCACACTCTTCTAGAAGCTTCTTCTTATAAGCACAAGGTTCAGACCTCTTGTCTAACTTAAGAGTGATAACTGCCATCCTTCTGTATAAACAAACCCTAGACAATCTGCTACACCCACAAAACTGAAAGAGCTCAAGCAAACACCAATTGACCACAGCTCCTGCATAATCTGCTAATGTCGAGACATTAGAATGGACATATTAAGCTCAGCTCCTTTCTTGATAAAACTTCCTCCAGTTCATGATCAGAACCAAGTATCTTATCATAACCAGGAAGATCCTTCTAGTTAGGCCACCATGACTAAGCTTAAGAGATAACTCATCAAGATCTTCACTCCCGCATGAAAGATTTGACAGTGATACTCTTTTGTTTTGGCTCCACCCTCTTCTTTTACCATCAAGAAACTAGATAAGGAAGGAATCACTATTCAGATTGACCTTCAAAGCCTTCCATGTCATACAGTCTTTAAACACCTACTCACTTATCCAATGAGTGACACTATATTGATCATCTCTTGACCAATGTACATATCTAAGACATGTTCTTGAAGGAACCTTCTTAGACACACAACCCAGATGCCTCCTCTTCCAAGCCAGGAGTAGGTTCCAAACAGATGTGATCAATACACATATGTTTAGCCCCCAAGCATCTGTTATGCTGACAGGATACTGCATAATCTGCTGGTTTTATGTTCTAACATCAGGTAGGACATAAGTTCTCTTCACAGAAACACACCAAAAGATCCTTTAACACAGCCCAGGGAATGACCATGTAGGGTTGAAGGCAAGAATAGATGGCTTCTAACTTTCTTCAGATCTCTTTTCAACAAGCTCATACAAGAGTTCCTTTATGAGTGGACTTGGGATAAACCACAAGTATCTTAGGCAACTCTAGTTGAAGATATCCTCAAGTATCACCACACCATGTGATACATCTTCAGAGGAGAACATATAACCATCAGGAATTTTCCATCAGATATATATATACGCAGCGGAACACATACCAGAAAACTCCTCTATATCCTTCAGGCACAACATAATAAACCTTGCACAAACACAACACTTCATGTGCACTAGATCAACATAGGATTTAACCTACAAGGCAGCTTATCACCAAACCTACATGCCTGATAACTCCAATCTCCACTTCTATGATCTGACCAAGTCCATAACTATCTTCCTTGCTCACGGACCAGAAAGTATCTTCCCTAGATCTCATCCAGAAACAGACAGGATGCCTGCTCTGATACCAATTGAAATTCTGGTACAGATGTGTGATGTCTTGTGCAATGTCACAACATCGCAATCTGCTGAACAAGGCAATAATAGAAACAGTAAATGAACACAATCAATTGTTCACCCAGTTCAGTTCAACCAACCTACATCTGGGGGCATACCAAGCCAGGAAGGAAGTCCACTATTAGTAGTATCAAATTACAGACTCAACACACTAGTTGACAATCTACCTAATTCAATCACTACCCAATGACCCTTCTACCTAAGTCCTCCCTAGGTAAGAGACTCCATCTCACTTCCAATCATCTCGATGATGTCTAGCAGTCAACTACACCATCACTGCATCAACAACTTGACTCCTTACTCTTTTCTATTACATAGACTTTAGAAGACACACTTCCATGACACCCCTTTGGAGTTGCTTCAAAGCTTCCTCCAAGAATAATACATCTCTTACCTACAGGCTTCGAGATAAACACGATGACCATCCCACAAACCGGGTGGTTCATCAATCAACACAGCCCTTATAATCTACATGATGGCTGGCTACACAAAACTAGGTTACAATGCTTCTATTTATAACCTATTTCCCAACTGGATTTGGGCCTTCAAATCATATCAAATCTTCTGTTCCAAATCTCCAACAGATTCTGCTATTAATTGGATCTTCAATCAAATCTTCAATTTAAATCTTCAATAATTAACTCTAAATATTCTCCATATCTTTATGCATTAAATTCAGCTCCACATAATATTTCCAGGATATTATGTATCTTTTAAATCTTCTCTTTAAATCAGCTGCAAAATCTTCTCCACACAAATAGGAACAATCTTCTCCACACAAATAGGAACAATCTTCTCCACACAAATAGGAACAATTCTCCATGTCTATTTGCACAAAAATAGTAACAAACTATTCTCCACAAGATATGCAGAATTAATTGTATCAGAATAAATCTTCTCCAATAAATTCGCATCCAATCTAACTAACAGATCTCCTCAAATCAAACTAATGCGTGCAGCCCTAAAAACATCACAACCTGATGTTTTAAGTTTCTGGTATAGTGATGTCAAGACATCGCATGTGACATCACTCTTCAGCACTTTAACTCTTCAACACCTTAACATTCTGCAATACAAAAACCACAACAGATGGTTTTCTGATGTTCTGTCAACTGATGTTATGACATCGGGTTTGACATCAGCACAAAACTGCAACCCTTAAACACCTAACATAACCAGAATGTTAACTAAACATAACAAGGCTGTTAAAAACTCATGTTGAAACATCAACCATGACATCAACATTGTTTTACCAAAATTCTAGCCGACTCCAAGAATTAACAAACACTTCACCGTGTTCAGTATTGATACAGTATTTGTGTGAGATATCATGGCTGCAGCTAATGTTAATCTTATTGTAGAAGAGAAAGATCATTACAGTGCCAAACCACCAGTCTTTGATGGTGAAAAGTTTGACTACTGGAAAGATAGAATTAAAAGTTTCTTTCTTGGTTATGATGTAGATCTTTGGGATCTTGTAGTCGATGGCTACACTCACCCAGTTGATGCTACAGTTGTTAAAGTGTCTAGAAGTGCTATGACCAACCAACAAAAGAAATATTACAAGAATCATCACAAGGTAAGAACCATATTGCTAAATGCTATCTCTTATACTGAGTATGTTAAGTCCCTGCTTTTGAGGTTGGAATTAATTTTGGTAAAACTAACTTAGCAGAAAGATGTTGGACAAGATGTCCTAACATGTTGAACTAACTGCAGGATAAGATGTTTGACAAAATGTCCTATCAGGTGGATTCAACATCTTTGTCTGTTACTGTTTTTTATAACAGGTGCGCCAGGTGTGTTTGGAATATGACTTGATTCCAGGTGGCATCTAAGATTGTGGAATCAGAGATTCTGATTCCAAATGGAATATGCGGCTTCCTTGTAAGGATACATTTTTGGTAACTTGAGATTGAAGAAATGATTAGGTCGCAAATTCTGAGGAAGATAATTGTTGCGCTTTTGAAGTCCAAGTTCAGCTGTGGATTGCAATATAAATAGGTTAGAGTTAACCTAGTTTGTTGGTTGATTATTGCAGCTGTTTTAGAAGTACTAGGGTTTGTACTTTTGTGAGCCTCTCGTGTATTGTGTGAATACTTGAGAAGGACTATTTATTGAATTGTAATATTTTCAGTCACTGCTGTGATTGGAAGGGAATTAAGAAGGGTATCATACCTAGGAGTGTCTTAGGTAGAAATCTAGGAAGGGTAGTTTCTAGGTGCTAAGTTGTAAACGTTGCAGTTTAGCTTAGAACCAATTCTACTTAGTGATTTCATTCCTGGCTTGGTATTGATCACCGAACTGGGTTAATAATTTCTGTGTGTTGTTTATATTCTGCAGTTTACGACTGTTATTCCTTAGATCCTTATGAGAAGCAGAGATCAAGTGTCACGACATCCTGTCTGACATCTTCGTGATCTGCTTAACCAGAATTGCAATTGGTATCAGAGCAGACATCCTGCTCTGTATCTGGGTGAGATTTTGGGACGATACTTTCTGGTACGATGGATAAAGAAGGAGGAATTCTGAATAGACCACCAATACTCGATGGTTCAAATTATGATTATTGGAAAGTTTGCATGGTGGCGTTTATCAAGTTTATGGATGGAAAGGCTTGGAAGTCTGTGGTCAAGGGGTGGGATCCACCAAAGATCAAAGACAAAGATGGGAAGCTCACTGAGGAGCTGAAACCTAAAGAAGAATGGGATAATAAAGATGATAAACTTGCTCAAGGAAACTCCAAAGCCTTGAATGCCTTGTTCAATGGGGTGGACAAGAACATCTTCAGACTCATTAAGAATTGCACTGTTGCAATGAACGCGTGGGAAATCCTGAAGACTGCTCATGAAGGTACTTCTCGAGTTAAATATTCAAGACTTTAGTTGCTTACCACCAAGTTTGAGAACTTGAGAATGAGGGAAGATGAAAGTATACATGACTTTCACATGAACATTGTTGATATCGCTAACACTTCTAGTGACCTTGGAGAGAAAATTCCTGAATCCAAGTTGGTTCAGAAAATTCTTAGGTCTCTTCCTAAGAGATTTGACATGAAGGTGACTGCTATAGAGGAAGCTCAGGACATAGCGACTATGAAAGTTGATGAGCTCATGGGTTCTCTACAAACTTTTGAAATGAGATTGAATGAGAAATCGGAGAAAAAGAAAAGCTTAACCTTGGTGTCAGATCATGATGAAGAAAAGATCAACTCAAATAAAGTAATGTGTAAGGCTGTTGTGTTTCTTGGAAAGCAGTATGGGCAATTGGTGAAGAAAATGGAGGGAGAAGCAAGATCGAATGCTAAGTCTCAGTCTTTCAAAAACTTTAAAAGAAATGACTTCAGAAGAAACTCTAAGCATGAAGAAAATGATGACAAGATAAAAGGGATTAAATGCTATGAGTGTGAGGGATATGGGCACATCAGGTATGAGTATCCTACCTTTCTGAAGAAAGAAAAGAAATGACTCATTACATCCTGGTCTGAAGACGAGTCTGCAAGTGATGGTGAATCACCTAAACAAGTCTCTGCTCTTACAGGAATGTTTGATTCTGATATAGATCCAGAGATTGGAAGTCTATCCCATGATGATCTACTAAAATCCTTCAAATAGGTCTATAAGAGATGTACTGAAATCTGTCAACTAGGAGAAGGACAACATAAGATCATTATGCTTCTTGAGGCTGAAAGAGAAAAATATCTTGATGTCATCTCTGATCTTGAGGAGGAAGTGGTTATGCTAAAGTCCAAGCTTGAAAGTGTGACCAAGAATGGTGGGATGCTCAACAGTAGTTCTGGTATTTTAGATGAAATCCTTCAAGTTGGGAGGAATGCTGGAGATGTCAGAGGACTTGGCTACAATGATCCAGAGTGCAGTTTTAATCCGATCAAAAGAAAATAGACAATGTCAAATAGAATGTCACAACATCATTACAGACATCAGAGAAGACAAAATTGGAAATGTCATCACTGTGGCAAGTATGGTCACATTAAACAATATTGCTACAAGTTGCATGGATATCCCAAAGGCAGGAGTACTGGAAAGAAAAGGAGTTCAAGGAATGAGTCCATGGCTCTGGTAGTTCATTCCTGTCAAGATGAGTACCCTAAAGAATGGTGGTACTTTGACAGTGGATGTTCAAGACACATGACTGGTGTCAGGGAATATCTAGTGAATATAAAGCCCCATTCTTCCAACTATGTCACCTTTGGAGATGGATCCAAGGGAAATATTAGAGGAGTTGGAAGATTGGATCACCCAGGGAATCCTAGACTAGATGATGTGTTGCTTGTAAAAGGATTAACTGCTAATTTGATTTGCATTAGTCAACTGTGTGATCAAGGCCTTAGAGTCAACTTCACCTGATCTGAATGCCAAGTCTTGGATAATAAAGGTAGAATCATCATGAAAGGACTCAGATCAAGGAACAACTGTTATGTGTGGACTGCCTCGCTGACGGAGAGACTTCAGGAACCGTCCCAAGATATGGATATTAGAAGATTAACCAAAATGACACATATGAGAATGCAACATCAGACTATCGCAAGGATGGAAAATCTTCTTCACCAGGCCTCCAGGTTTAGGGAAATGACTGGAAATAGATGCTCTTATGTTATCCAAGATTATCCTCAAAACGTTGGAACTGAAAATAGTTATATATGGTATAATGTCATATCAGATGTCACGACATTCGACTGCGACATCTTGAATAGCTCAGGTATTACAAAACTACAAAGAAAAATTCTGAAGGATGAATTAGGGTTTTCTTTGTTTGTGGGAACACTACTCAAAGGCTCGAAAATCAAGTCGCCAAAAACCACATCAACCAAATTGTTCTAATTCCCTCGAACTCGCTTATACTCACGATTGAAGAACAAGTATTTTGTACCCTTGTGAAGATGTCTCAACAATCCCCAACACGTGTAACCATGAAGGAAACAGCTGAGATATCTGATTCTAGGTTGAAGTCCAAGGAGCTACACACTGAAGATGAGGTTGTTCCTCTTGCTATCATGCCATGCAAGATGGACAAACTTCCAATTCGGAGATCCAAAACTGCCATACCAGGCAACCCCTCGAATATCTCTGATGCTTCCTTTAATCCTAAGAAAGGAATAGAAAGGTTCAACACAGATGAAAGGATTGATAAAATAGTAGAGAAACTCATAAGCCAGAGGGACAGGGTGAGTGTTGCAGGAATCACCAGACCTCTTGCTCAGATTATGCCATCCAACTCATCTCAGGATCCGGATGTTACTAAGAAGAATGCTAACAAAAGAGGAAATGATGTTGAAATGTCAGAAGGGAATCTACACACCCTTGCTGACTCTGTGATTAAACATGCTGGGACAGATGATGAGACATCCTCATCCACACAAGGGGCCTCAGAACAAGCTGACAAAATCATCAACTTAGATGATATGCCCTCTGACAATGAAGTCATTGTTACAAGCCTCCAGCCAAGTGTGTCAGAACGATTAAAAAGAAGAAAAGATAAAGGTGTAGCCATCTCCAACAAGCTAACTAAGAAGTCCGCAGTTGGACCTTGTAGCCTCTGGAGCAAGGTTGGTGTTGAAAGCAAGAAAAGGAAGGCAGAGTCTAAAAGTGAATCAGACTACGATGGGATAAAGGATGAACAGAATGTCACGAAGAAACCAGCTTCCAAGAAGACTGCAGTTCCACTTCCCAAGGATCCCATGGACAACATCTCCTTTCATGATGTTGTAAGTGTCAACAGGTGGAAGCATGCTTATCATAGAAGAATTGCTTTAGAGAGAGAACTAGGACAGAATGTCCTCAAATGTGAGGAAGTGATGAACTTGATTAAAGAAGCTGGGTTGATAAGGACTGTCTCTCATTTTGACTCATGTTATGAGCAGCTGGTGAAATAATTCATTGTAAACATTCCAGAAGGATGCAATGATAGAAAGAGTGAGGACTACTTCAAGGTGTATGTTAGAGGAAATGTTGTGACATTTTCTCCTGCTGAAATAAACAAATACCTTGGCAGATCTGAGTGTTCTCAGGCTGAAATTGAAGATACAGATGATCAAATCTGTAGAGAAATTACTGGGAACACTGTGAAGAACTGGCCAAACAAACAGAAACTGCTTGCTGGGAAGCTCAGCATCAAATATGCCATTCTCCATAGAATTGGTACTGTAAATTGGGTTCATACAAACCACACTTCAACTATCTCCACAGGACTTGGGAAGTTTATTTATGCAATTGGAAAAAGGAAACCCTTTGATTTTGGTGAATATATCTTTGATCAGATTCTGAAACAAGCTACCTCATCAGATGTCAAATTGCAATCTACTTTCCATCACTCATCTGCGGAATACTACTTCAACAATATCCAAGGATAACTCTATCTGGTGCTGTCATCATGAAAAGAAAGCCACCTCTGTCTCTACATCATAAGTTATTTGTTGGCAAGCATGTTCCAGATATTACCTCAACATCTACAGTTACGTTCTCAGAGGAGGATACCATTGATCAGCTGAAAGAAACCTGCAAAGAACTTGATGATAAGATCAAGGTAAGCACTGCCCGAAAAGAAAAGCTTGAACAACTGATACAAGTCATGTCTGCTAAACAGATCAAGGGCACTGAAGTCAATGTTGGAGATGCTAAGAAGGGTGATGAGGAAAACTGTGAAGCAGGCGAGGAAGATGCTGAAAAAGGTTCTAGTGAAAGTGAAGGGGAAGAAGAAGACGAGGAGGAGACTGAAGATGACCTCTGAGAGTTGTCTTCACTTTATTTTTTTTGTATTTTTTGTTTTGTTTTTCTTTTGGTTGTGTAAGGGCTGAATGCCCAGGATAATTTTTGTTTCTGTTGGGTGTGTAATTTATTTTCTCTAAACTGGTTTATTGGTTTTTTGAGTTAGTCCTTCTACCTTTGTCATATTGTGGCTAAAAAGGGGGAGAATTACTAACATCACTAACCACTTCTGATTGTCTACTAACCACTGAGGGGGAGTAGATCTGAACTGATTGAGGGGGAGACATGTTATGATTTTGCTGCTGCTTTGATAGTGGTCTCCCTGATTTGTTTTGATTTGTTTCTACAAGACAATGAAAGTTAGTTTTAGCCAAAATCTGCCAAAGGGGGAGATTGTTGAGTCCCTACTTTTGAGGTTGGCATTAATTTTGGTAAAACTAACTTAGTAGAAAGATGTTGGACAAGATGTCCTAACATGTTGAACTAACTGCAGGATAAGATGTTTGACAAGATGTCCTATCGGGTGGATTCGACATCTTTGTCTGTTACTTTTTTTTATAACAGGTGCGCCAGGTGTGTTTGGAATATGACTTGATTCCAGGTGGCATCTGAGATTGTGGAATCAGAGATTCTGATTCCAAATGGAATATGCGGTTTCCTTGTAAGGAGACATTTTTAGTAACTTGGGATTGAAGAAAGGATTAGGTCCAAATTCTGAGGAAGATAATTGCTGCACTTTTGAAGCCCAAGTCCAGTTGTGGCTTGCAATATAAATAGGTTAGAGTTAACCTAGTTTGTTGGTTGACTATTGCAGCTGTTTTAGAAGTACCAGGGTTTGTACTTTTATGAGCCTCTCGTGTATTGTGTGAATACTTGAGAAGGACTGTTTATTGAGTTGTAATATTTCCAGTCACTGCTGTGATTGGAAGGGAATTAAGAAGGGTCTCATACCTAGGAGTGTCTTAGGTAGAAATCTAGGAAGGGTAGTTTCTAGGTGCTAAGTTGTAAACGTTGGAGTTTAGCTTAGAACCAGTTCTACTTAGTGATTTCATTCCTGGCTTGGTACCCCCCCAGACGTAGGTGTTGTTGATCACCGAACTGGGTTAACAATTTCTGTGTGTTGTTTACATTCTGCACTTTACGACTGTTCTTCCTTAGATCCTCGTGAGAAGCAGAGATCAAGTGTCAAGACACCCTGTCTGACATCTTCGTGATCTGCTTAACCAGAATTTCAGATTATGAGAAGATAACAAATAGAGAAACTGCCAAATCCATTTTTGATTCTCTGAGAATGACTCATGAAGGAAATGATCAAGTTAAGGAGACAAAGGCGCTGGCCCTAATCCAGAAATATAAGGCATTCAGAATGGAGGATGATGAAACAGTTGAGACTATGTTTTCAAGGTTTCAAATGCTAGTCGCAGGACTTAAAGTTCTGGATAAAGGTTACTCAATTGTTGATCATGTTAAAAAGATCATCAGAAGTCTTCCCAAGAAATGGAGACCGATGGTAACAACTCTAAAGTTATCCAAGGATCTTAACAACATAAGTCTTAAAGAGCTTGTTAGTTCTTTAAGAAGTCATGAGATAGAGTTGGAAGAAGATGAACCTCAGAAGAAAAGTAAATCTATTGCTCTTAAGTCTAAACCTGAAAAGGCAAAGACTTATCAAGCTTAGGAAGAATCAGAAGATTCTGAGGAAGAATCAGAAGATGAGCTGTCACTTATCTCCAGAAGGATCAACAAACTCTAGAAACATAGGCAAGGAAACTTCAGAGGATCAAGAAGAAACAAAGGCCGTTCTGAGTCATCATCTGGACAAAAGAAGCAGAGATTCAGAAAAGAAGTCACCTGCTATGAGTGTAATAAGCCATGTCATTACAAGAACAAGTGTCCAAAGCTTAAGAAAGACAAGAAGCCTAAGAAGAATTTCTCCAAAGCAAAGAATGGACTCATGGCAACTTGGGATGACTCTGATTCTAAAGAAGAAGATTCTGATGAAGAACAAGCAAACGTTGCGCTAGTAGCAAAAATTGACGCTGAAGTTTCTGGAGAACCAGAAGACAGAATATCATCAGAACCAGAATCAAATTCAGACTCTGACTCAGAGGTATTATCTAAACTCTCTCGTTGTGAATTAGAGTCATGTCTTTCAGAAATACTGGAAAAATATCAAACTCTTCAGAGTAAATACAAGGATCTTAAAAGATCACATGTAATTGCTTCTGAGGCAAAAGATAAGCTTGAGCAGAATAATTATTCTCTAAATGAAAACATTTTTTCCTTAAAAAATAGTAATTATGCCTTGAAAAGAAAAATTTCTAAATTAGAAGAAGAATTAATCTCCAATGTCTCTGACACAAGTTGTATCAACAAGTATGATAGAGCATTCCAGTATTTTCTAGCTAAAAGCATAGATAGAAGCAGAATAACTTCCATGATCTACGGAGTTAGCAGAAATGGAAAGAAATGTTTCGGGTGAACAAAAACATTTGAAATTGACGAAAGTAAGCCTGTTAAACCAAAACCTCTCCATGACCATTTTGTGCCTTCTGGCACTGAGCTTGTTTGCTCTGAGCTTGCACATAAACCCCCACCGATACAGAAATCTATTTCTAAAGTCAAATATCATGCACAAATTCCACTTGATTATCATGTTGCACATAAGCCCAAAGTTGTCAAACACTCTGGGAAAACTAACAAGAGAGGACCCAGAAAGTGGGTACCTAAGGAAAGATAATCTATTTTGCAGATATCCTTAGTAGCTCAGTTGAAACACCAATCATGGTACTTGGATAGTGGTTGCTCGCGACACATGACGGGAAGAAGGCATATGTTCCAAAGTATGAAACTTAAGCCTGTAGGCTTCGTTGGTTTTGGAGGAAACCAGAAAGGAAAAATCATTGGCTCTGGAACTATTGAATCCAAGGAAGAAGATTCAAAAGAAGGAGAGAAAGGTGCAAACTCTCCAGATTCAGATACAACCTTACCAGAAACTGAAAAATAGTCCATCTTATCTGAAGAAGAACAGACTAAAGACTTCTCATTCTGAAGAATTGATTCTGGGAGACAAAGTTGATCCAGTCAGAACTCGTTCATCATTAAAACCTTTTAAAGAAACCCTTCCGGGTTTGGTGTCTCTGATAGAGCCAACATCAGTTGATGAAGCTCTTAGGGAAAATAAGTGGATTCTGGCCATGTAAGAAGAGCTTAATCAATTCACAAGAAATGATGTCTGAGATCTTGTTTAGAAACCCAAAGGTGTCCACATCATTAGATAAAAGTGGGTATTCAGAAACAAGTTAGATGAGAAAGGTGAGGTCGTAAGAAACAAAGCACGGCTGGTTGCACAAGATTATAGTCAGCAAGAAGGAATAGACTATACAGAAACCTTTGCACCAGTTGCCAGGTTAGAATCAACTCATCTCCTAATCTCATTTGCTGTGAATCATAACATTACTTTATATTATATGGATGTAAAGAGTGCATTTTTAAATGGATATATTTCTGAAAAAGTGTATGTGCACCAACCTCCTGGTTTTGAGAGTTCTGAAAACCCGTATTTTGTTTTCAAACTTAAAAAATTGTTATATGGTCTGAAACAGGCTCCCAGAGCTTGGTGTGAAAGGCTAAGTAACTTTCTTTTGGAAAATGACTTTACCAGAGGAAAAGTGGATACAACACTCTTTTGTAAAACCTTTAAAAATGACAGTCTGGTTGTTCAAACCTACGTTGATGATATTATATTTACTTATACTAATACTTCCTTGTGCAAGGAATTCAATAAGTTAATGCACGCTGAATTTGAAATGAGTCTGATGGGAGACTCAGATTCTTTCTGGGAATTCAAATTGATCAATGTCCTGAAGGAATGTACATTCATTAGAGCAAGTATGTAAAATAACTTCTGAAGAAGTTCAATATGTCAGAAAGTAAACCTGCTAAGACTCATATGCATCCAACGCGAATTTTGGAGAAAGAAGAAGTAAGTAAAAAGGTTTGTCAAAAGCTCTATCGTGGTATGATAGGCTCTCTTCTGTAATTGATTGCTTCTCGTCCAGATATTTTGTTCAGCGTATGTCTTTGTGCTCGTTTCCAATCAAATCCAAGGGAAACTCACTTAAGTGTTGTTAAGAGAATCCTAAGGTATCTAAAAGGAACAACTAACCTTGGCTTGATGTATAAGAAAACATCAGAGTACAAGCTTTATGGTTATTGTGATGCAGATTATGTTGGAGACAGATTGGAAAGGAAAAGTACTTCTGGAAACTGTTAGTTTCTGGGAAGTAACCTCGTCTCTTGGGCAAGCAAAAGACAATCAACAATTGTTCTTTCAATTGCAGAAGCAGAATATATCTCAGCATCACTGTGCAGTACTCAGATACTCTGGATGAAGAATGAACTCGAAGATTATCAGATACATGAGAGTAACATTCCTATCTTCTGTGATAATACTTCTGCCATTTGTTTATCTAAGAATCTTATTCTACATTCTAGGGCAAAACACGTTGAGATAAAACATCACTTTCTACGTGACTATGTTCAGAAGGGTACTTTCAGTTAAAATTTATGGATACAGATCACCAATGGGCTGATATTTTCACAAAACCCCTTGCTGAAGATATATTCGTATTCATTCTGGAAAATCTATTTATTAAACCTTGTCCAGAATGAAAAGATGATATTTTGCTGTGTCAAGTCACTAGAACTTCTGATATAAGATTCTGATGTTAAGCAAAATGTTTTATCATTTATTCTATGACTTTCTGATTAATGATACTTCTACACATTAGAAGATGTCCTAATCAGAAACTAGTCCACTCAGATACCTCTGGTATTCTTGACTTTGGGAATATCAAACGTGCTCTCTTAAAAATAAACGGTTATGATTATTTGTGATACCTGTCCAAAATCAAATCATACCTACTGCTGAAGAGACACCTCGAGCGTTGTGATTTCGTAAGACTAGGTTTCAAGTAATTATTTCCTATTACTCCCACCTTTTTATCATCATAAACATTTTTGTTATAAATACACACTCTCTCACTTTCACACACTACGCTACTCTCACTTCCCACACTTTCTCTTAGAAACCTTAAAAACCCTTTTGTGCTCTGTAACTCCATCATCTTCTTCAAATGGATCCTCAACAACAAAGCGTTTTTGAATTTTCTCAACAAAATCAACAAGCAGAAACGTCCTCAATGGCTTCATCAACAACTGCTCAAACAAAATCAACTTCACTTCATCAATCACTATCCACTTTTCAGAAACCAACTATAGTTCACATCGTGGATCGCCTTGCTCATGTTCATCTGGCTACTCCTTTCTCAGAACTAGAGGTTCTAAGTGAATAACTGGTAGACTTTGATAACCTGACGGAAAATGGAATAGACTTGTCTGAGAATCTAAACGCTCAAGGTTGGAAAACCTGTTTTAATCGTCTCTACGGTCCCATTTATTCAAATCTCATCAAGGAATTCTGGAGATTTGCTGACGCTGATGAACACTTCATTGTGTCACATGTTCTGGGAAACAAGTTCATCATTACGGAGAAATCCATAGCCATGCTACTTGGAATGGAAAAATATGGTGGAAAACGAATTTACAAGATGAATTCAAAATCCAAGTTTTTCTCTGATATGGCCAACCCATCAATTTTCACTCAATCGTCCAGTGGGAAACCACCTTTCAAGACTCAAGATTTATCAAAGGAGCTTCGTGTCTTGCTGAAAATTATTCTGGGATGCATTTATCACATACCAAATTCAAGTTCTTCTGATTTTCTTAATACCGATCAGAAATTCATGCTGTACTATCTGATGAAAGGAGAGAAAATCTGCCTCTCCTTAGTTCTATTCAGATACCTCAGAGACTCAGTAAGAGAAACAAGATATCAATCAAAGAAATCTAAGAACTACCTTCCTTTTGTTCGATTAATCTCAGATATTCTGGTTGAGAGTGGAATGATTGACCATCTGTAAAAAATGTCAGTCACAAACAAATTAGACATCATAATTGTAACTCCTCTGAACTGTAAAAATCTAAAGAGAATGCAGATTATTGATGAAATCATAGTTGAACCGAGCATAGCAACAAATTGGGAGAGTCTGAAGTCAAAAAAACTGATGTTATATGGATATCCTCTGTTCACCAATCATGATAATCCAGAGGCTATAGAAGCATATATACAACTTCGAGAAGCTGAAGGTTGTGATGTATCTAACTTCAGCATTGAAGATTTGATGGATCACCCTCCTGATATGATGAAGAAGAAGAGACTCTATTCCAACACAACTCCTCAGATAAAATCTGCAAAGAAGCAAAAGAAAAGTCCCGGTGAAGCCAGCACAAGGAACATCTCACTGGCATCATATCCAGAACAGAAGAGTAAGTCTTCTAAATCTCCCTCTATAACTGCACCTGTTATTATTAAGAGAAATTTATCTTCATCTCTTCCTACACCATCTCTACCTCCTTCAACACAACCACCATCATTCTCTACTCCACCACCACTATTTTTAACTGTTGTCACCACCTATCCAACACCCATTTCGAAATCACCTACTGAATTAATCCCATCCTCTGCACCATCTATACAGTTTACACCAACAATACTAGAAATCATATCAACTCAACCATCTTCCACCATATCCATACAACCAAACCCCATCATTACTACACAACCATCTCCAACTGTCTCCCTTCCATTAACCACTTCACTTATTTCTGAAGAATTTCCCACTGAATTTCTTCAAACAACCAACTCTCCATCAACCACTCCATTAACTACTCCACAAATCATACCTGAAGCCATAATAGATAATCTCGAACCTTCTTCCAACAATGATACCACTAATTTGAGTGATTCTGTTGAAGAAAATCAATCTTTACCTGAGAATCAACCCACTGACCTTCCTCCTAACCTAGATGAAGTAATTTCTGCTTTTAAGGACAGTGTGGTTATGAGATTCAAGACACTCTCTGATGAATCAAATTCTAGCAAAGACCCTTCTGCTTTGGGTGCTCCGTGGGATCAATTCAATCAGTGGATGTCTGAGGAATTTTAGAAGATTCAAAATTTTTCTGTTCAGACTAAGGATTATTTTGTTCAGCAAGCTGAAAAGAGGTTGAAAAAGAAGAAGGAAGCTGAAGCTAAGCTAGCCACTGAAAGGGCATTAGCTGAGAGGTTAGCCAAGGAAGATCTAGACATAGAGGCTGAAAGGTTGATTAAGGAAGCTAAAGATCAAGCTGAGAGAGAAGATGCTGAAAACTCTTCCTCTGACCCAGTGTTGAAAACTCTGGCTACCATTCAGAAGCAGCAAGAGTTGTTCAGAATAAGAATGGATAAGCAAGAAGAAGTCACTGTCAACATTCAGAATGCACTTGCTCAGATCCTTCAGAGGCTCCCCCATCCTTCTCAACCTTAGGCACCTTTTTTTAGGCTACCCCGTAGTTTGTCTTTGACTGTTTGTTTATCCTATGATGTACTTTGAATTATCTTTTTGTTTACCCTTTTTTATTATGACAAAAAGGGGGAGTATTTAAATGGAAAGTTATTTTGATAAATATCTTGTCTCTGAATCATAGCTCTAACATTCTAACACTTTAATTGCAAAATTTTTAGAATGCTTTTCAGAAACAATATTTATATTGGCAATATGACTCTGATATCAATCAGGCTTTGATTTAACTAATCAAGCTCTATTATCAGAATGCATTACCATTATAATCAAGCTTTGATATTTTGGATCTGACTAGATCCTTGCAAACAGGATCTGGTATCCCGAATCTGATAAGATTTTTTTAAGTCTTAGATTCAGGGGGAGCTTGATAAAGGGAAGTTACTTTGAACTTATCTGAGTCAATTATTATTAGTTGTCTTCGTACAAAATTGTGTTATCAAAATACATTGTTTTGTCATTATTAAAAAGGGGGAGATTGTTAGAACAAGATTTGGTTCTGCAAGATATCTCTAAGTTTTGAAAATAACAAAATTGTATTTGAGTGAGAACAATTTTGGTACTCTAACATTTGTTTTCTAAAGTATTGACAAACAGGATCTGACTTTGATAAAGAAAGCTCTGACTCTGATAGAGATCATGTGGAACGTCACTCTCAATTGATCAAAAGTCGCTTTTGCGTCAAAGAAGCAAGTTTGCTTCTTATCTGCTCTACTTCAGAAAGATTCTTAGAAGACAATATGTTGCTGCTGCAATGTTCTCTTGGATTCTGGCTCTGAATATGACTCTGATAATTATCTTCTGAAGACTAAGTGCTAAAGACTCTGAAGACAAGGTTCTGATGAACAACGTTCTGAAGACTAAGTGCTGAAGACTTTGAAGACAAGGTTCTGCTGAACAACGTTCTGAAACCTCTGAAGACTTAAGTTTCTGATAACCAAGGGTTCTGAAGAAGGAGTGCTGAAGACTCTGAAGACAAGGTTCTACTAAACAAGTTCTGAAGACTCTGATGACCCAAGACTCTGAAGACCCAGTGATAAATTCTTCTGATCTTGCTTCAACCATATCTATTCAGAAGCCTTTGATGAATAGAAGAAGATGCAACGTTTGCGAGGGAAAATAGTATATAGTACATATCAAACACGTTCTTTTCCACTACCATTCCACTACCCTGAATTGGTGGTATAAAGGACAACATTTGTGTACGATTTTCATCCCAGTATAACGACATTATTTCAAGTCGCCATCAATTTTACTGATATTCCTGATCTGCCCTTCAACGGATCTTTTTTTGTCTGTATAAGGACTTGATCACTCGAAGAATTAAGTGACACACATACACATACAAGTCGACACTGAAATTCATGAGTGATACTGATATACAAAAGTGAAGACACATATATGAGATAGAGAAATCCATGATTGAACAGTAAAGCACTACAATACAAAGAAGAAAAATTGTTCATACTGTATAGATTTTCTCTAAGTTAGTTTGAGCTAGAAATTGTGTTTATATTAGCTTGTGTAGAAGCATTTCATTTGTAAACATCAAATTTGATCAAACAGTTATTTGTATTCCTTAAGGGACCAGTTAGGTCAGAATCCTTAAGAAGAGACGATTAGTTTGTGTAAGTTAGTCACCAGCAGTTGCTAGTGCAGTTGTAATCAGTTTGGTTATGATGGATTAAGTCCTTGTGTATAAGGAGAAATCATCTTGGCGAGTGGACTGGATTAAGTTGATAGTTTTCAAGTGAACCAGGATATATCGCATGTTTTTCTCTATTGCTAGTTTATTTGTGATCTTTGTTTGAGTTTCACAAAAGCTTTCATTTTGAAAACCCAATTCAAACCCCCTTTTCTTGTGTTTTCTCACACCTTCAGTTTGTCTCATCTGGTTACTAATGGTAGCATAAATCTTATACAGGCCTGTCATGGTGTTGAAGTTCCTTCGCATGTTGTATATGCCGACGACATCATGATGTTCATAAAGGAAAATGTTAGTTCTCTTGATGCTTTATCTGTGCTTTTCAAAAGATATGCTGACTGTTCTGGGCAGGTGTGTAATCCCTCTAACTCCATTTTGTTCGCCGGTTCAATGTCTGCTTCTAGACATTCTATGATTGCCAACAGGATCATTTTTTTAGTTGGGCAATTTCCATTCACTTATTTGGAGGTTCCTATCTTCAAAGGAAGGCCTAAAGCGGCCTATTTTATGCCTATTGTGGACAAAGTCAGATGTAAACTTGCATCTTGGAAAGCTAACCTCTTGTCTGTAGTTAGGAGAATTCAACTTGTTAAGTCGGTAATTCACAGCATGTTAATGTACTCTGTGTGTATTTATTCATGGTCGACTAGTCTTATTCATTTGGTTGAAAAATGGTGCAGAAACTTCATATGGAGCGCAGATATAGAGAAGCGGAAAGTTGTGACGGTGTCGTGGAAGATATACTATAACGATTATAAAAGTAGTGGTTTGGGGATGCGTTCTTTATGGTCTATAAATGAGGCTTCCAACCTTTTGCAATGTTGGTCCGTTATTAATGAAACTGAAACTTGGGGTGAGATATCGAAATCCAAAATTTTTAAAAACGGTCGACAGGTCTGGTATCATGTATTTTCTTCTATATGGACTGGTGCTAAAAATTGCCTGAGTAATCTGTTGGAAAATTCGATCTGGAATGTTGGCTACAGGAATAATATTAGATTTTGGTTGGATAACTAGTGTGGCGTTCTGCTGGTTTCTTTGCTGTAGATTCAAGATGATTCCTTGCTGGACTTAAATGCGAAGCTGAGTTAGTTTATCGTTGGCAACAATATTTTTTTGCCTACTGATTTTGCTGAGGCATATTCGATCTTGCAGCGCTATATTGCGGATGTTTATCCTAACGTCCTGCAGAAAGATAAGCTGATGTGGAATCGTTCAGACAATGTGCAGCTTATTTTGAAATATGCTTATATTTATGTCAAAGGTAACACTTGTGTTTCTCATTGGGGAAGGTTAATCTGGAGCTCTTTCATTCCTCCTTCCCATTCTTTGGTTTTTTGGAGGCTTAGCTTTTCTAAACTCCATACTGATGAGAAAATGGTTGTTAGGGGATTTCATATGCCATCAATGTGTAGTCTTTGCTTTGAGAGGAGGAGGATTTAGATCATATTTTTTCTCTTGTACTTATGCCTCTAAGATTTGGAATTTCCTACAACACTTGCTAGTTTGGAATTTTCTGATTACCTATTTGAATGATTGCTTCCAGATCATGAACAGAGCTTCTTCTGCGCAATGTAAGTTGGTGAATACTGCTGCAATTATGAGCACCGTCCAAGCTATTTGGCACGCGAGGAATCAAGTCAGATTTCGAAATGTCTCGGTATATTGGAAATCTTCTTGTTCTTTCATTGCTTCGACGACTCTATTGGCTAGGAATTTGTACAAGTACGCTTCTAGTTCATCTTTGACTTAGTTTGCAATTTTGAAGAATTTTTCTATTAGTATTCATCCTCCGATTCCCAAATGTTTGAAGGAAGTTTTGTGGTGTCCTCCTTAACCAGGTTGGGTTAAAGTTAACATCGACGAGGCTTCAGCTGCGATCCCATTAGAGCTGCTTGTGGGGGGATGTTTAGGGATCATATTGGGGAGCATATGAGAAGTTTTGCTTGTAATTTGGTTCTGAATAATGAGCTATTTATGGAGATTATGGGGGCCATTCTCGCAATGGGGTATGTGGCTAGTCGTAACTAGACTAATTTGTGGTTGGAGACAGACTCTTTGTTGCTTGTTAAAGCCTACAATAAACCATCTGTAGTACCTTAAAAGTTAAGGAACAAATGAGACCACTGTATGATTAAGATTAGGAATTTCAATGTTTTGACAACTCATATTTATAGGGAAGGAAATCATTGTGCAAATAAGTTTGCTAACTTAGGTTTTTTAGTCTCTAATTTTACGTGGTAGTCAGATATACACACTGATGTAACGTTTGATTTTAATCAAAACAAACTTGAAATTACTAATTTTAGAATTAGATAAGTTTGAGATTTCGGCTTTATATATGTTAGAGAAGTGTGGTAACTTCTGTTAATAGAGTGTTAGTTGCTGTTAACTTTAAGTTAGTTTTGGCTGTTAGGTGTTAACTCTAACAGTTTCTGTTAGGTACCCTTGTATATAAAGACTACCCTTTATTCTCTCTCTTTAATCAATTCATTTGTATCATTACTAGTGAAAACACTGCAGTGAACTTTTGCTTTGCATCTATTGGTTCTGATATAGCACAGAGTGCACACTATGAACTGAGTTCATATTCTAACATGGTATCATTCGCGGAATTGATCGTTATCATTTCTTCCTCTGTTTCTCTCTGATTAATCATCTTCATCATCTCACGGTGTGCTTGATTCAACAATGGCTGAGTCTGAGAATCAAGAATCTGCTAACAAAGGAATTTCTCAAGATCTTTCAACTGTGTTTACAACCACCAAGTCTACGAATTCATTTGGGCCGAAGCTCTCGATCAAGTTTCAGGAGAACAACTATCTCCTATGGAATCAACAGGTTGAAGGTGTGATTTTATCTCAAAAGCTCCACAAATTGGTCGTCAACCCTCAGGTTCCGTTGAAATACAAAATAGATCAAGATCGACTTGAAGGTGTGATGTCTGATGAATATGAAGCTTGGGTTGTACAAGATCAAGCTGTCTTTATCTGGCTTCTATCCACCATTTCTGAAACTGTTCTACCAAGGGTTCTTACGTGCAAACATGCCTTTGAGGTATGGGATAAGATTCATCAGTTCTTCAATGCGCAGATGAAAGCTAGGGTTTGACAACTTCATGTCGAGCTGAAATCTACCAAGAAAGGTACCAAATCGATTACTGAATTTGTGTTACGTATCAAGGCCATCGCGAATTCATTACTAGCAGTAGGTGACTCGATTACTGAACAAGATCTGGTAGATTCAATTCTTGATGGTTTGCCTGAGGAATATAATCCCTTTGTTATGCAAATGTATACGTGTTCGCCGCCTCCTACACTGTGTGATGTTGAAGCTCTACTGTATGTGCAAGAAGCAAAACTTGACAAATATCGTCAAGAACTTGCCACTGCAAATGTTGCTGCCAATGTGCCTCATACCAGTCCTGCTAAGAATAACTCCAGAGGAGCTTATTCTAACTATCATGGTCGTGGCAGGTCGAATCGAGGGCGTTATCGAGGTAATGGCAAGCATACAACTGGTAATCGACATACTTTCCAACTCTGTGGAAAATATGGACATGCTGTCACTACCTGCTGGCACAGATTCGATGAGAACTATATGCCTCCCTCATCTTCAGGTGACCAGTCAAAGGAATCCAAGTCTTCAACTCCCACGAATTCATCCACTCAAGATATTGCTCAAGAAGCTCAAACTGTGGCAATGATGGCTACTACAGGTAAACCAAAGCCTTTCACTCAAGAGTACTCACTACCTGTAGAACTTAAATCCCAAGCTTGGTTTGCTGATTCAGGTGCCTCTCACCACCTAACACCCTATGATTCTCTTTTACAAACCAAATGTAAGTATGTAGGGCCTAATAGGGTGTATGTGGGAAATGGTCAAACCCTTAACATTGAATCTGTAGGTTCTTCTCAAGTGGTCTCTAGCTTTATGCCTAATTATAAGTTGAAATTGATCAATATTCTCCATGTTCCCTCAATCACTAGGAATTTATTGGCTGTTTCTAAGTTCTCTAGTGATAACAATGTTGTGTTTGAGTTTCTGCCTAACAAGTGTTATATCAAATCTCAGGGTTCTAATAAAATCATTGTGGAAGGCATTTTAGATGCTAGTGGTCTTTACTGTTTTCCTCATCTAGCCTTGGAGCTCACAAGATCTCACAATTTGCATCACAACTTAAATGTCATTCCTGCTGCTCAAAGCTATGTTGCTTCTCACTCAAGTTTCATGTCTTCTAGTAACTGTAATGATACTATGTTGTGGCATAATAGGTTAGGACATACAAATTTTACTTCTGTTGCTCATGTTCTAAAGCTGTGCAATATACACTCATCTAATAAACATGATTTTTGCAATTCCTGTAATCTTGGTAAAGCTCATAGGGTGTATGCTCCTCTAACTGATACAATATATCACATACCTTTTGATGTTGTTTATACTGACTTGTGGGGTCTAGCTCCCATTTATATTAGTTCAGGCTATAATTACTACATTGCCTTTATAGATGGTTGTACTAGGTATACCTGGCTGTATTTTCTCAAATCCAAGGCTGAAGCCTTACATGATTTCAAATTGTTTCATGCATTTGTTCAAACTCAATTTCAAGTTACTATTAAGTCTGTCCAAAGTGACTTTAGTGGAGAATTTCGTCCTTTCACTAAGTTTTTAACTGAGCTAGGCATCACTCACAGGCTTACATGTCCTCACACCTCCCATCAAAATGGGTCTGTTGAGAGAAAACATAGGCATGTAGTAAAGATGGGTCTTACATTATTAACTCATGCGTCCCTACCTTTATCCTTTTGGGAACATAGCTTTTCCACGGCAGTTCATATCATAAACAGACTTCCTTCCTCATCTCTTCAAAATGCTATTTCACCATTTCATGCCCTTTCTGGAAAACAACCTGATTACTCCTCTCTCAAAGTTTTTGGTTGTTCTTGCTTTCCTCTTCTCAGACCATATAACAAAAACAAGTTCCAATTCAGGAGTTAAGAGTGCATCTATCTAGGAGTCTCTTCCCAACATAAAGGATTCAAATGCTTAAGTTCTGATGGTAGGGTCTATATCTCTAAGGATGTTACTATTAATGAGCAGTCTTTTCCCTACACTAGACTTTTTGTAACTCAGTCTCATTCCAACATACCTAGTACTACCAAAAGTTTGCCTAATTCCACTAGTATTTCCTTCATGTCAGTACCTACTAAACTTGTGTCACCAGTACAAACCCAGGACCCACCTCATCCTGTCAGTCCTAATCCTGAAACTCAGCCCATAGCTGATTATGATGTACCTAATGGTCCTCTGCTATCTGAAAATGTTGTCAGTGGTTATCTTGAGCACATTTCTAGCCAGCCTGTGACACCTAGTCTAGGTCATGACACATCCACTCACAAGTCTAAATCTGTTCAGCCTGTTGCTATTCCTACTGATAAAGGTTGTGAGTCATTGAACTCTCCTTTGGGTAATAACTCTATTGAACACGTGCCTTTATCTATAAGTCCAGTTAATGACATGCCTTTGTCTAGGTGTGATGTCTCTGATTCTTCCAATGATCCTATTCTACCTATCAGCTTTCATAGCCCTGACCCTGCTGTCTCAGAACAACATATATCCCATAAGTCTGATGAACTTATATTGTCCTCCTGCATACCCTTATTTACATCCTCTCAATCTCCTTTTATTCAATCAAATGTACCACCTGAGCCACTTCTTAAGAATGCTCATCCAATGCTCACTAGAGGTTACACTGGTCATTCTAAACCCAAAGCATATCTTGTCCATTCTGAACCCACAAGTGTCAAACAAGCTCTACTTCAACCTGAGTGGACTCAAGCCATGAAAGAAGAGTACAATGCTCTTCTAGCTAACAAAACTTGGTCTCTCACTTCTTTACCTCCTGACAAAAGAGCAGTAGGGTGTAGGTGGGTATTTAAACTTAAAGAGAATCCTAATGGCACCATTCACAAATATAAAGCCAGGCTGGTTGCCAAAGGATTTCATCAGGAACATGGTTTTGATTATACTGAGACTTTTTCTCCTGTAGTGAAGCCAACAACTATTAGGATCATTCCGACTCTAGCTATTACTAACAGTTGGGATATCCAACAAATTGATATCAATAATGCCTTTTTGAATGAAGTCTTACATGATGAAGTCTACATGACACAACCTCTAGGTTTTGTTAGCTCTGATAAAGCTTTGGTTTGTAAACTTCATAAAGCCATTTATGGCTTTAAACAAGCCCCAAGGGCTTGGTTTGAAAAACTCACACAGACACTTCTTCAATTTGGCTTTACTGCATCCAAATGTGATAATTCTCTATTTGTATATAGCAAGCTAGGTGTCTCTATGTATGCACTTGTGTATGTTGATGATATTTTACTTACTGGCTCTAATACTTCTCTCATACATGATCTTATCAATAAACTTCATACTACCTTTGCTTTAAAGAAACTGGGCAAGCCTAGCTACTTTTTGGGCATTGAGGTAAAAACTTGCAGCAATGGTGCTCTCTTTCTTACTCAGTTCAAGTATATTCAGGACTTGCTTGCTAAGGCTAAGATGAGTCAGGCCAATGGTCTTCCAACTCCCATGTTGAGTGCTTGCAAACTGAGCAGACATGACACCTCATATTTCTCTGATCCTCAGTTGTACAGGTCTATTGTTGGAGCCCTTCAATACGTGACATTAACTAGGCCTGATATCTCCTTTAGTGTCAACAAAGCCTGTCAGTTCATGGCAAGCCCTCTTGAGTCGCATTGGGCAGCTGTGCGAAGAATCCTCAGGTATCTCAGTGGTACAACTCAATTTGGCCTATTGCTCTCTCCATCTGTAGCTGCTCCAAAATTTTCATTGCGTGCTTATAGTGACTCTGATTGGGCTAGTGATCCTGATGATCGAAGATCTACGTCAGGTTCATGTATTTTCTTTGGGCCTAATCTCGTCTCCTGGGGATCTAAGAAACAATCGCTTGTAGCTCGCTCGAGTACTGAAGCAGAATATCAAGCTCTTGCCCACACAACATATGAGCTGCTCTGGATTGAATCTTTGTTGGCTGAACTTAAGGTACCATTTCATACACCAACACTTCTTTGTGATAATGTCAGTGCTGTTATGCTAGCACACAATTCGGTTCTCTATGCTCGCACCAAACAAATTGAATTAGATATTCATTTCGTACGGGAAAGAGTTGTAGCCGATACGATGCAAATTCAACATGTACCTGCCGCATTGCAAATTACTGATGCCCTTACAAAACCATTAGGCTCTACTGCCTTT
Organism: Lathyrus tuberosus; assembly: GCA_022829125.1. Classification (NCBI taxonomy): domain Eukaryota; kingdom Viridiplantae; phylum Streptophyta; class Magnoliopsida; order Fabales; family Fabaceae; genus Lathyrus; species Lathyrus tuberosus. The sequence goes on along the minus strand of JALAZF010000044.1, from coordinate 5,540,206 downwards.
ACCGAATTACGTCGCAAATTGAAAGTGGTCTCTTCAGCCCAACATCCTTCAGCTTGAGGGAGGTGTTAGAGAAGTGTGGTAATTTCTGTTAATAGAGTGTTAGTTGCTGTTAACTTTAAGTTAGTTTTGGCTTTTAGGTGTTAATTCTAACAGTTTCTGTTAGGTACCCTTGTATATAAAGGCTATCCTTTATTCTCTCTCTTTAATCAATTCATTTGTATCATTACTAGTGAAAACACTACAGTGAACTTTTGCTCTGCATCTATTGTTTCTGATATAGCACAGAGTACACACTATGAACTGAGTTCATATTCTAACAATATCCTACTCATTTTTGTATTTATTCTTATTTTTAATTTATTCGAGCTTTTGCCCTCTTTTAGATAAAAAAAGAAAATGTTAACTTTCCCTTGTACTAGGTTGACACACATCTTTGTAGATATAGTAATGTGACTTTCCAGTTCCACATTGTGGTTTTGTTTGCACAATAACCAACATCCGTTTAAAGTCCACATGTGTCATTTGATTTAAAAGATAAAGTAATTTGTACAATACCTTTTCCATCAATCTAAATTAAAGTAATTTGTATGTTTGATGATAAACTTGTCGGTATGGAATTATTCTATCACTTTGAATTCAAATTATTTGAGACACTTACTTTTCATATATAAATTTTGGGTGAAGTAGTTGTGAAGGAAACATGGACTAGCCTATTTTTTCCTTTACCTAGAATTTAGCATCCTATTAGATATGAAAAGGATGATAATCAATGCTTAATAACAAAAGATGATGAACTTGTATGGTTTAATTTGAATACTTCAAAAATTTTAGGAGTTTGGTGTTTAAGGGGAATGTGCATTGTCAGGGCCGTCTTTGAGGGCGTGCAAGGCGACCTACAACACAGGGTCACACATTTTTTTATGAATAAACTATAATAAAAAGGACCTTCATACATATTATTCACATTTAAATAGGGCCACTTCAAAATAACTTTCGACTCAAATGAAATTAACTTTACATTTTTACACAGAGCCTCTCAAAAGTTTGAGACGACTCTGTGCATTGTTCTCACATAGTCCTTAACAACGAGTTATCTTGTAGTCATATCTAATATTTTCATAAACAAATCCATTATAAGGGAAATATTCTACCTCATAAGACATTTTATATTCATTAGGGATGAGAGGAAGGACATTGAAATCCTTTGTGTTCCATAATACAATAACAAGTATTTTTCCTAGGTAGAGATAAACAATTTCTGTTAAGTTCTATTTTGGATAATATATAACATGAACATGCGTTTATAAGTAGAACAATTCTTATCCTATCAACTAGTTTTATAGGGATAAATTAAGTCTAATCACATTTTTTAATATGGTATTAGAGTTTGATTTAAGATCCAATGGGCCACTTATTATTGTTTCTGCTATCGGGTCACCCACCATTTATTTTTACACACTAGTTGTCTAGTCCTGAGCGTGAGGGATGTATTAAGAGTCTCATATCGAATAATATATGACATAAACACGTGTTTATAAGTGGATCAATTTTCACCCTACCAAACGATTTTGTAAAGATGAATTAGGCTCAATTACATTTCTTAATAATATCATTAAGAACTAGATCAAAAATATAAACAAAATGGTATTTTTCTTGAAATTTAAACAGATAATCTAATTTATCCTTATTTTTAACTATCTCGCTGCAAAGCATATATAACACAACATGATAGAGAAATCATGATATAGTCCCATCCTTTACATAAAAATAAAGGATTTTTAATATATATATATATATATATATATATATATATATATATATATGAGATTAATTACTATGTACTGACAGTGTAAAAAGTTTTACAATGTCAATACATCACCATCACTCGTTTGGATTACTTTACAGATTATTAAAATAAAAGTCAAACTTTTCTTTACATCCAACGATTATAATTAACTGACAGTGTAAAATCCTTTTACACTGTCAGTGCATTTCAATTAAATCCTATATATATATATATATATATATATATATATATATATATAAAACAAGGTATCAGTGGAAGATACACAACGTATAAGTAGTAGACTTTAGGAAACCTGATATAGAGATGCCTACTAGTCTTTGGGCCTATGCAGGTGTCTTTGTGCATGTGAAAGTAGTATTTCATTGGTGACATAAAAAAAAATTAGGGTCTGCTTTGAATGTCTTTGTGCATGTGAATGCATGCAAAAAAAAATTTAGGGCCTGCTTTGAATTCTTATGATGAAATTTTTTTTTATAGGATTTCTTAATACATCATCCAAGTTTTTTAAGCACCACGTAAAATTTTATTTTTGTCCTCAGATTTTAGATTTGCACATCCGGACGCACCAAACTTTTAAAAAACGCTGATATGTTCCGGATGTGCACATCCGGAAGAATTACTAATTTGCAAATCCGAAAAAAATCAAAAGAATTCCATAAAATCATTTACTTCTAAATATAATTAAATATAATTAAAATCCAATATAATTAAAATTAATATCATTTTTTCAATATAATTAAATCTAATATAATTAAAATCTATATTAATTAAAATTAATATGATATTTAATATGATTAATATGGTATTTAATTTTAAATGATTTTTTTATATTGAAAAAATTAATTTAATTATATTGGATTTAAAATTATATGGTATTTACTTCTAAAATTGGATTTAATTATATTGGTATTTAAAATTATATGGTATTTACTTCTAAATTATATGGTATTTACTTCTAAATTATAATTAAAATTATATGGTATTTACTTCTAAAATTAATTTAATTATATTGAATTTAATTATATTGAAAAAATCATATTAATTTTAATCATATTAATTTTAATTATATTGGATTTAATTATATTGAAAAAATCATATTAAGTTTAATTATGTTGGATTTTAATTATATTGGATTTAATTATATTTAGAAGTAAATGATTTTATGGAATTCTTTTGATTTTTTTTGGATTTGCAGATCAGGAATTCTTTCGGATGTGCACATCCGAAAAAAACTGAAAAATTTTAGAGAAAGAATGCGTTCGGATGTGCACATTCGAAAATTATGGGCAAAAATGGAAATTCAGGTGGTGCCTAAGAAATAAGGGTGGTGTGATAAGAAACTCACTTTTTTTTTTATGCATCCTATATATTATTTAGGTTTGTGTGAAAATTCAAAAATATTTATTAAATTTTAAAAATGCATTTTTAGACATACTTAATATTATACAACTCATTCGTTTTTGAAATATATTCCATTTTAATAATTTAAATTATTTCGAAAATGAATTTCTAGAATATATACAGAAATTTTTTCTTATAAAGTGACTTCACTACTTTCGTGTTATTTTGTTTGTTTATTTATTTAAGTCATGTCAATGCATTTTTAGTGTGATTTATCATCCATTGATTTTCTATATCAATTTACTTAACTGTCTTGATCTCTTCTACATCAACGTCATGAAGATAATGACCGCTGTGTAAAGAACGGTAGAAATGGAAGATCTCCCAAGGAGACAAGGTGGTTGCTCCATGATGATGATGATAAAGTAAAATAACTCTAATAAATTCACAAAATTAGATAGAGGATTATCTTTTCAAAAGGAAAAAATATGAAGCAAAGAAAAGCATTTTGAGAAACCAGGACGTCTTTAAATGCTTAACTCCCCTGTAAATTTGTAAATTGAAATTACCTCTCATTTGATAATAGGAGGAAATAAAGTAGTGGAGTCATTTTTTAAGAAAAAAAAAATAAGTTTTGGACATGTATTTTCGGAGATATTTCAAAAATATATTTTTGAAATAATTTAAGTCATTAAAATGAAGTATGTCTAAAAAACAAATGAGTTGTGTTGAATGAGGTGCGTCTGAAAATTTATTTTTAAAATTTAAAAAATATTTTTTAATTTTTAAGTTGTGCTTAAATAATATATATATATATATATATATATATATATATATATATATATATATATATATATATATATATATATATTCTTGATCGATGGAATAGCATTTCTCGTAATAGTATCTATGCTTTTACTAGAAATATATTTGGGCTATACGAGTACATTATTTTCTAATTGTTCTTTACACACTACACCTTTTTTTTTTCCCTTCACCCGATTTATTCCAAAGACAATGAGTATTACTAGTTAAATGTTTTTTTTTTTGGGTTTTGACATGGTTCTTCCAAGTTGGTACTTTTCAGTTTTATCTTTTAATAAATGTCAGGGGTAGTCAACTTAGGTAATGAGTTTGAGGTGTCAATAATATAGTTGGGATGTAAACATGGGTATAATTGAAAACATATATCTGATGGAAAATAGTGGGAAAAAAAATTCCATAATTTAATTTCAATTTAAAGAATTCAATGCATTAGTTGTCCACTAACGCGTAATAAAAATAATAGCAATATTAATACAAGAAAAAACCTATATTAATGAAATATTTAAGCTTTCCATCATTTTGTAACAAATTTTTTTTCTTCTGATTTCTTATTCTCACTGATATTATAGCATCTTGAGATCCTCATCATTAACATAGTATTAGAGTATAACAAATTTCCCTTCTCACTAAGGTCTTTCTTCCGCATGAGAGACTACTCCAAGGATGAAGGTGGCTGGACAAGAGTCTCGAAACGCAGCAGAACAAAGCATTCTAAGTAGGACACGAAGACTAACAACGGGTATAAGGCAGACAGCGATGGAGAGGAGGTAGTAACGGTATTTTTTTACGGAGTTTCCTGAGTCTTTGAGGGCAAAGGACCTCTTCAATCACTTTGAAGAGTTCGGGGTGATTGACGAGGTCCTTATTCTGGCAAAAAGGGATAAGTATGGTAGAAAATACGGTTTTGTTCGCTTCTTTGGAGTGGGAGACGTTAGAAGGCTGGTGTTGAGGATGGATAATCTTTGGCTTGGTGGGAAAAAGTTGCATGCTAATATCCCTAGGTTCCAAAGGGTTGTCAAGGCTGCGTTCCTTGGGGTGTCCGGCAAAGAGAAATGTCATATCTCTGCGTCGCTAGACGAAGGTAAGAAGAAAGGCGAGCCAGATGAGAGAAAAGACTTCAATGGTTTCAGGTTTGCAGAGAGAGGGAAGTCGTTTGCGGAAGCTGTTCGTCCCAGGTCGACCCCTTCACCGTCGCAGGCCAAGGCGTTGGAATTTGAAGTAGAGGACGTGACGTTGAAGAGGTTTGAGAAGGCGTTTGTGGGGAAAGTTTTAAACCCGGGATCATCTTATAATATTCAAAGAATGCTTCATTCTGAAGGTTATTTTGCTCTAAAGGTTACTCCACTAGGGGCTAACCTTTGCCTGCTTGAAGAAGATGAACTCGGTGAGCTGGAAGCGCTTGTAGAGGGTGCTGCTGGGTGGTTGAGCCAGTGGTTTTCTGAAGTGAGGAAGTGGAGATTAGAAGACGTAGATTCGGAAAGGTTAACTTGGCTGCGTATCTATGGAATCCCTGGCTGTGCATGGAGTATTGAGTTTTTTGAGTTCTTAACTTCTACTATTGGCAAATATATTTGTTGTGATGATATTACCTCTGAACAGTCGAGGCTGGACGTTGCAAGTGTTATGGTTAGGACCTCTTGTGGGACTTTGATTAATGAAACTCTGAAGGTTTGTATCAATGGAGTCGTTTTCAGGATTAGATTGGTGGAGGAGACGCTTGGTCCATCGTCGAAAGTTGTCAATAAGGCCCCTGTAGCTGTTTCGGAGACGGAGAGTGAAGATAGCAATGTCAGCTCTTCTTGGAGAGCTTTTTTGAGTAACGATGAAGAACAGGAATTGTTTGAAGATGGTGGGTCCCTTGAACCTAGTTTGGTGGGTATCGAGAAAGTGGATTTTCAGCAAAAGGCTACTTCTGTCCGTTTAAGGAAGGAGGGTAAACAGCTGTACCATAGTTTAGGAGTTGATGGCTCTAGTAGTAGCCCTGTGGCTACCTCGGTTGACATCGTAAAAGGTACTGTTGGTTCTGCCACTTCTGATAAAGGTGGGTCCCCTTCTCTATCTAGAGATTCGTTTGCTGGGTTTAAGGGCTTGGATAACACTGAGTTGGGCCAGGTGGATTTGGGCCAGAAGAATGGCTTGGTTTTTGATGAGGTCATTAAGGCCCAAAAGGCTCTCTTTTCTGAAGTGGGTAAGCGGGGTGAGAGAAGTTATTCTTCTCAGAATAACACTGCTAGTGCTTGTGAGGTTTCATTGGCCAGGAACGCTCCCTATGAAGCCGTTGCTTCTGATCTAAAATCAACTGCAGTGTTGGATCCAGGTACTAATTTTATTCTTCCCTCTGCTGTAGCAAGAAATGAGAGGTGTTCTAGCTTGTCTGAGTCTAGTAGACAGAGTAGTATTTCCTTTCGTAAGGTTAAGAAGATGAAAAAGGTTAAGCATGTTAATTCGGATGAATCGGAGACCAGGTGCCATTCGGTTACTGATTCAGAGGTTTTTCAGGGGAATAAGAGGTTTTGGGCTGAATTGGAGTCTAAGGTGGCGATAAAAATCAAGGAAATGTTATCGAATCTCGGAGTCAAAGGGGGAGGCGATGAGTTAGCTCTTGAGGAAGAAATCAGGTGCTTGGAGAATAGAGATAAAGACAAAGCGTCAGAGGCTAAGAAGGTGCTAAATAATAATAAGAATCAATGAATATTTTGTCTCTTAATCTTAGAGGGGGTGGGTGTGAGATCAAAAGGAAAAGAGTGGCTTATTTAATCCAATCTAGGAAGATGGATATGTGCTTCATTCAAGAATCTAAGCTTGCTGTGATTGATATTTCTATTGCGTCGTCGTTTTGGGGAGATTCAGAGGTGGAGTGGACGAAATCGGGTGCTTTAGGAGCCTCAGGGGGGATGATTATTCTTTGGAGAAAAGGGTTGTTGAACCAGTTATTCAGTTTTAAGGGCTTGGGGTTTGTGGGTTTGTGTGCTAACTGGAAAGGAAAGGATATCTTCTTTGTAAATGTCTACTCTCCTTGCTCTCCAGTTCTGAAGAGGAAATTTTGGAGTGAATTGATATTGACGAAGGCTCGTTTCTCTGGTAACCATTGGCTGGTGGGTGGTGACTTTAATGCCGCTTCGAAGGAAAACGAGAGGAAGGGTTCGTCTGCTGGGTGTAGGAGATCTGAAGTTGAGAATTTCAGTCGTTTCATAGATGATTTGGGCTGTATTGATATCCCTTGTGTTGGAGGGAAGTTTACGTGGTTCAACGGTGGGGGCACATCTATGAGTAGACTGGACCGTTTCCTTGTGTCAGGCGACTTGGTGGAGGAGTGAGGTATCGTTGGTCAGACTATCAGTGTGAGAGAGATATCAGACCATTGCCCTATATGGCTGAATACGTATTGTGCAAACTGGGGCCCTAAACCATTTAGGTTCAACAATGGTTGGATTAATCACAATCTCTTCTTAGATTTTGCTCGAGATGCTTGGGTATCGTGGAAGATTGATGGAAGAGGAGACTTTATTCTGAAGGAGAAGTTTCGCCTGCTCAAGAAAGCTCTTCGGATATGGAGTGTCGAAGTGTACGGTTGGATTGATCTTGAAGTCAACAACAAGGTCTTTTTGCTTCATGACCTTGATTTGTTCGTTAGCTCTTATGATGCTACTGGCCAGGAGTGCTTGGAGTTACTTTCTAGTAGGGTCAAGGCTGCTGAGGAGATTTGGAACCAGCTTAGGCTCAAAGAGAACTTGTTGAGGCAAAAATCTAGGTTGTTGTGGATAAAAGAAGGTGATTTAAATACTAAGTTCTTTCATAGGATGATGAAGGGGAGGCAAAGGAGAAACTTTATCTTCTCTGTTCTCACGCCAGAAGGTAGAAAAGAGGAGGTTTTGGAAATCAAAAATGCAGTCTATGATCATTTCAAATCGAACTTTACGGAAACCAAAAAGGAGAGGCCTGTTCTTGAAGGGTTGAATTTTGCCTCGTTATCTGACTTGGAGAAAGAAGCCTTGGAAGCAGATTTTTCTGAGGCTGAGGTTAAGGATGCGGTGTGGGGTTGCAACGGGAGTAAAAGCCCGGGGCCAGATGGTTTTACTTTTCTTTTTTTTGCAGGTTTGCTGGGATTTTGTGAAGGACGACGTAATGAAGATGGTTAAAGATTTTGCTGCTAATCCGACGCTTACCAAAGCTTCCTCTGCTTCTTTTCTTACGCTGGTGCCCAAGATTCAGCACCCTCAATCTCTGAATCACTATAGACCAATATGCCTGGTGGGGTGTGTTCAAAAAATTCGTTCTAAACTAATGGCGTCTCGTTTGAAGAAGTTTATTGGCCAGTTAATTTCTGCTGAACAGTCGGCTTTCATTTCGGGAAGAAATATTGGGGACGGGGTTATCATTGTTAATGAGATTCTTGACCTTGCTAAAAGAGAGAAGCGAAAGTGCATGGCCTTCAAAGTGGATTTCGAGAAAGCTTACGACTGTGTTTCGTGGAATTACCTGAGGTTTCTCTTCTCTAAGATGAACTTTGGGGCGAAGTGGGCTAAATGGATGGAGGCTCTTGTGTTCAGCGGATCTTGCTCTATCTTGGTTAACGGCAGTGCAACGCGTGATTTTTTAGTTTCGAGAGGTTTGAGGCAAGGAGATCCCCTATCTCCTTTCCTCTTCTTGTTAGTTATGGAAGGATTGACTCAGCTTGTGAAGAAGGCAATGGTTTTGTATTATTACCATGGTTTCAAAGTTAACCAGGAGTTGAACTTAAGTATTATTCAGTACGCAGACGACACGATGTTCCTGGGAGACTGCAACTGGAATAATTTGTGGTGTATTAAGAGCATTTTGAGAGGCTTCGAGCTAGTGTCGGGCCTGAAGGTAAATTTCCTCAAAAGTTGCTTGTCGGGAGTGAACTTACCTACTGAATTTATTAGTGCAGCTGCTGATTTTCTCTGTTGTAGAACTGGCAACCTGCCTTTTAATTTTCTTGGTATCTTAGTTGGTGTTAGCCCAAGGAGGTACTCTTCTTGGAACTATGTCATTGGTAAGATTAGAAACCGTCTGGCAGCTTGGAAGGGGAAGAATTTATCTGTAGGAGGGAGGGTGGTTATGATAAATTCCATTCTTAACAGTCTCCCTATTTATTCAATGTCCTTCTACAAAGTTCCTATAAAGGTATTGAAGGAGATTGTTAGTTTACAGAGTAACTTTCTGTGGGGAGGCACGGAGGGTAATAGGAGAATACATTGGATAAGTTGGCGTAATGTGTGTAAACCTAAGGAAGAGGGAGGTTTGGGAGTGCACGACCTCTTTTTGTTCAACAAGGCCCTTCTTGTCAAATGGAAATGGAGACTTATTAACGACAATGGTGAGCTGTGGAAACGTTTAATTATTAGCAGGTATGCGCAGGCAGGAGTCGTTCTTTCGGCTCTTAGCAATTCGACCAATGGTACGGGAGCTAGAAAAGGGTTCGATATGGTGGAGAGATCTCTGTCTATCTTCTGCTGTTTTAAATTCTCAGTCGGACTGGTTTGTCGATAACTTGAATTGTGAATTGGGTGATGGTAAGAACCTCTCCTTCTGGACGAGTAAATGGTTGTGCGGTAGTTCTGTCAAGGATTTGTTTCCTCTGTTATTCCCTCTGAGTTTAGATCTAGGTATATCCGTTGCAGACGGAGTCGCTGTGGTTGGTGGTTTGCAGTCTTGGGTGTTATCTTTGCCGGTTACAGTAGAGGGGACTGGTAGGAGAAGGGAGTTGGAGAAATGCCACGCCTTGATTGATAACAGTCTGAGACTGTGTCAGAATGAGGATGTTGTTTCGTGGCCCTTTTCTAATGACGGCCAGTATTCAGTCTCATCTGCTTACGACTTGCTGGTTAAGGATGCTGCATCAGAAGACATTGCCATTATGAATTTGGAAGCTGTTAGATTGGTTTGGAAGCTTGGTATCCCTCCTCGTGTTCAAATTTTCCTGTGGCGGTTGATTCAACTCAGGGTTCCTACGAAAGATCAGTTGAGCAAAAGAGGGTTAAATCTTGATCATGAGAACTCCTTGTGTGTTTTCTGCAGAGTCACTGAGGAAAAGGCTGATCATCTTTTTTGCCGTTGCCCCTTTGTAATCTCGGTCTGGAGTGCTATTTTTTCGTGGCTGCGCATCAGTAATGATTTCGGAGATAGATGTGCTATTGCTTTCACTTCTGCTTGTTTGTGTTTTAAGCGGCGTAGCGGGAACTACAATGGTATGTTGATTTGGGCTGCTA